>OX596045.1:5661071-7067589 GCA_951394065.1 Venusia cambrica | reverse complement strand
TGGAATCAGCTTCCAGAGTCTGTATTTCCCCTCTCTTTCGACCCTGTCTCTAATAATAGATTTAATAGACACATTCATCATTAAACATCTCATACTGGCGTGCAGGTTTTGAGGAATACTAATTACACGTAATCATCACATTTGACAGTCGGATAGCCACGCTTGGCTCAGTGGAAGGCAGGCACAGGAGGCTCATTGGCGAAGGTTGGTATAAGGCTGTGTGAAATTAATGTCCTTTGTTTAAGATCGCCTGGCTAGCTACCACCATCTTACCTAATTCTGTAGCCATAACAACAATTATAAAATTGTTGTGTTCTGGCATTTAGAGGTAAGATAGCCAGTTCCTCAGTTTGTTGGGGGTTCCGGGTGAAGTGCGCCTCTATTTTCGGCCTTATCTCAACTCTAAGACTCTAAGAATCATCAAAATCTATTTCGAATTGGCGGAGAAATAAAGTAACAAACAAACAAAAAAAACATACACCCGAATTGAGAACCTCCTCCTTTTTTTGAAGTCGTTTAAAAAATGTGTTTAACTTATTTTTTTAAAGGAAAATTAGTTTTAAATATACGGAACCCAAACACTTTTTCCAATTTGTCTATGGGTGCCGTAAAGTCAGGTAAACAGTTTTATGAACGCTACGTACCCTCGGGGCTAGTTTAGTGCAACCCTCCGCTAACTACGACATATCGCGGCGGATAGCTCCGAACAGGGTTTGTGGAACCCAACCGATCTCTCTTTGTTACCATGTCTTAGCAAGATGTGCCACGATAAGTACGCTTTACTGTTTTAACCGCCTCTGTGATCTAGTGGTTAAAACCACCGATTTCAGATCCAGAGGTCCCCATGGAGTACCTCCAATATATTGTGCTTGGTTTGGTTGGTGGTAAGACTTTGTTAAAGTCCGCCTGGCAAGCCATCTTACATAATTCTGTCGCCATAATAACAATTCTAAAATTGTTTTGTTCCGGCATTTGAAGTAAGATTGCCAGTTCCTCAGTTTGTTGAGTATTCCGGGTGAAGTGCGCCTCCACCTTCGGCCTCATCTCAACTTGTAACCAGGTGAGATGAAAGTCAAGAGCTAACCCGTCATACAATAAAAAAAAGTATAAGAAATTCCACCAATTATTATTCATACCTTTGACATTCCATTTTTTAATACAATTAGGAGACGGAACAAGCAAGTAGCCCGCCTGATGTTAAGTGCATCTCTTGCCTATTACAATACCTTACTGCGTAGGTCACATCCACAAAGAACATAGCCTAGAGAGCACTGCATTGCGCCCGTCAACTTGAGGCATAAAGGTATTAAGCCTTACGTGCCTGTAAATTCACCGGCGACCATATCCTTCAAACCGGAACACAGCAATGCTGCTTGGCGGTTGAAATAGGTATATTGGTAGTACTTCCCCGGACGAACCCGTTAACAACGGGCTCTTCTACTCTTCAATGATTAGAAAGAAGTACTCTCTGGGTTTTCAAAAATCTTTCTGGGCTTTTGATTGCGGTGACATGTGACCTAAGGACTGACTCTAATTTAGCTAATTGACAAAAATAGACTAGCAAATTAGCATTGCTATTCAGCGTTTCAATGCAGACAGTGTCTTGGTCACGCTTTCGTTTGGTACTGGTCTGGATCAGATAAACCACACCTATTTAGGTACCTATAGACGTTTGTAACGGTCCTTAGGTAACCCGATTGTTTCCTTTGTAAAAAGTTGAAAAAATGTTTGTTACTCAGAGAGAGAGTTACTCAGGTAAAAATTACGAAATCAAATTAGATAAAATTTCTAAAAAGTTTCAAAAGGGCTCTCGCATACGCAATTGAATTACCTATAATTTATAATTTCTTTATAATTAAAAAACATTTAGATAGGTAAATTAATAGAATAATTTTAGAAATTGCTTTCGATAAAACTGTTTATAAAATTATTCGAGGTCGAGGGTATCAGCTAGTTAATTATAAAAAAGCGCGTGCGATGTTTTTGATAAAATTGTGTTTACACATAAGTAGTGTAGTTACGATATCTCACGCATACTTACGTGGACCAACTACCCTAAGTTATAATACCTACCTTATGTACGTTTTGGGTTATGGAGACTAATGTGTATTGGTTAGTGGGTCGATACGTGCCAAACGATTGGTACAAGACTGATTGGGCTCGCGGGGTTTCGGTAGATGGTGGCGGCACACGTTCGCTATTGGTGTCGCGCGGAAAATTACTGGTCAATGGTGACCATAGGCACATACATAGGCAATATTTATTTTACTTAACTGAACACAACACAAAACGATAAAACATAGCACATTAATTTGTACTATGTATATACCTACATTATGTTTGAAGGAGCACAATTATTTATATAGCAATTAAATACATAGGAACTCTTGCATGACTCAACTTTAATTAGCATAGGTATAGCAAATAACCAGAAGCTCATTTTAAGTGACCCAACCGGAAACATTCTAGTAAATCTAGCATAGTTGTCAGCAAACAAAATTATTTTTAATGTTCTATGGTCTGACTGAATAAAACTTCGCCCAGTATGCCAGCCAGAAAATCAAAACCTTTTATTCCAAAATTGTGTTACTAGTTACGTATGTAGGGCGAACTTCAGGCTGAAGAAACCACGATATGTTTTGAAGCCACAATTACCAAAAACCCTCAAGCTTAGGAACAACCGAAAAGACCTGAGTTCAGTGTGCTGTGACTGTACACAGCGCTGTGTTTTACCACTTATGTGGCTGTGTGAACCTTAATTTCTCACAGTACCTGGCCCCAAACTACTAATAAAAACATGTATTATGGGAACTAGATAACGGATAGAATACTTATAAACTAATTTTGTAAATACATGTTACAGTATATAACAGCCAAACACAAAACAAACATACATATTCATCAAACCCACAACCAACAGCGCAGAAGACAGAGCTGACTGAGCTGTGAGGATAGTCAAATTATACCTATATATCACATCAACAGCCAATTTTTGACCACTGCTGGACAGAGTTTATCGTCATAATCACCACGCTTGGTGATCGCAGTAAAGTTGTATATACACTGAAGGAAGCTGCTGCACTTCTTCTGATAAGATCCGTTAGTCAGCTTTTACGACATCTATGGGTTGAGTTGGAGGGGTCGATTCTTAAGCCGCGACCGCCACGGCAATTAAATAAATAATAAATAGATATTACAGGACATTAATTTCAGCACCAAACTAAGCATAGCTTGTAACATGGGATTACGGATGGAATACTTAAATATATTCTTATTTTATTGTAAGTACATACCTACTAATCATACAATACTACGCCCAAACGCAGAACAAACATCTATATTCATCACACAAATGTTTGTCCTGGGTGGGAATCGAACCCACAGCCTACAGCGCAGAAGGCAGAATTACTACCAACTGTGCTATGAGGCTTGATACGCTTGTGTTGCTTGGAAGGAAATTATAATATTATGTTTCCTCGTAGATATATTTACTTGTACTTCTACTTGTAGGCCATTGTACTTAGACATTATTGTCACAAAATGTTTGTGTTGATCTATAGTCATATTTCTGTGTACAATAAAGTGTTAATTCATTAATCTTTAATCTATCTTTCTTCTAAATATATATAACTCAAAGGTGACTGACTGACTGACATAGTGATCTATCAACGCCCAGCCCAAACCACTGGACGGATCGGGCTGAAATTTGGCATGCAGGTAGATGTTATGACGTAGGCATCCGCTAAGAAAGGATTTTGATTAATTCTACCCCCAAGGGGATAAAATAAGGGATGAAAGTTTGTATAAAAACTTTGTCAATTTTAAACCGATCAGGCTGAGACTGCATACATAAATCTACTATGACGTAGGCATCCCCAAAGAAGGATTTTGAGATTTTGCATTTGTTTTGTTTCGGTTTAGTAGTTTTGGTTATAGACTTTGCCTTGTATTTGGCATTTGTTTTGTTTTCGTTTGGTTTAAATATAGGTTTTGTCGGTTAGACTTTTTTAAAATGGCTAAAGAAAATCTTAACGTTAATGGAGATGTTGAAGAATGTACTGTCGTTTCTAAGTTTTGTAGGCCCTAATTTTTTACACACGCTAAACAAAAGTAAAGCCGCAAAAACTATACCTAATCAATAATACTACTTCTTAACGCGAGCGAAGCCGCGGGCAAAAGCTAGTTCATTCATATATTGTACGAGGAAGGTAAATAAAGATGATGATGAAGATGCTTCTTTATACCACACATCAATTAAATTTATTAGAACATCTCGTGATAAACAGTTATAGCAAATATATAGGGGGTAAAACTCAAATACATTTTTATTGCACACCCTGAGGTATTCCGCGGCTCGAATGATAGTAAAACATGAAGGTATGTGGCTTTTGACTCGCGTGTAATATTACTTGAGTTATGTCCCTGGGCTTAAAGAATTATTGTAGGTATAGGAAATGTCTTGAAATGTTTTGAATAATAAACCGACCAAGTGCAAGTTGGACACGTATACCCAGGGTTCTGATTCCGATCCACATGTCTCCACAAATTTTGTTTCGTTTATATGTGGCATATAACTGTCAAACATTGTGTAAGGTAACCTAGGAAGTAGGTACTTACAAAATAAATGAAGAATGACTAACAACTTTATCCACGGGTTGATAAATAACGCTTATATTATATTATATACG
Organism: Venusia cambrica; assembly: GCA_951394065.1. Taxonomy (NCBI): domain Eukaryota; kingdom Metazoa; phylum Arthropoda; class Insecta; order Lepidoptera; family Geometridae; genus Venusia; species Venusia cambrica. The sequence continues at coordinate 7,062,901 of OX596045.1, read as the reverse complement.
TATTTATTCAATAAAAAGTACAATTAAACTAACTATGTACAAAGGAATCAGTCAGATTACCTAAGGACCGTTACAAACGGCCTATAGGTAACTCAACTGTTCCAGACCAGTATCAGACGGAATAGCTATGCTAATTCGCTGGCTCTAAATAAGAGCCAGCCCTTGGGTCACGTGTCGCCTCAATGTATTATATTAGCGATATCTCTACGATACTCAAAAATGTATTATAATGACATGTAATATTATGTTTTAAATTACAAATATCTCAAAAACATTGTCACAGCTGTGATGCATTATGACATTGATGGCGGTGTCGCGGTAGAATTGTGAACAAAAATATTATGCTTTTTTTATTGCGTTTCAGATTAACATCTCAATGGTGTATGTAGAGCAAACATATTGGAAAAAATAATATTTTGCGTTTCGTGTATTATTTTATTTTGTAACAAACTTTTTACGAAACCAAACTCTTTTTAATTTTCAGAAATAAAATAATGCGTTCAAACTTTTTGATAGTGTTATTGGCACTGTCAAAATGAAGAGGTATAAATGTTTTTTGAGAGTTTTGAGATGACGTTGTTTTACAAGATATTATGGGATTGAGCCATAAAAGGTAGGTAATTGATTATTCTTCTATTACTACAACGTGATATGGAATTTCCCCTCACAACTCAGACCACGAATGTCGACAAGTTGGTTTAGATAATTCATTAGAACTAGGTAACCTACTTAGTTGAAAATAAGTTGAGATCAATTTTTTTTAGTCCCCCTTTTTTTGATTCGCTTCACATTTTAGTAAAACCAAGCTACACACGTCAAAATCATCCGAGCATTCTAGGTTGTTGAGCGTGAGCGTGCTAATGAAATTACATTGACACGAAACGTGGCCCAAGAGCTGGCTTTCGTTTAGGCCAGCGAATTAGCATAGCTATTCAGTGTGGCGATGCAGCCAGTGTCTTGGACACTTCCATCTGCTACTGGTCTGGATCAGTTGGATTACCTTCAAACCGTATGTGTCTATCCTTAGGTCCACCTGACTGCTTCACTTGTACATACATAGTTTAATTACTATAGAGGTACCTACATTATCATTTTTAATTGTTTGTGAATAAATATTTTATGAGTAGTAGAGCCCCTCGTGAAAGAGCTCGTCCGGGGAAGTACTACCACCAAACCTATTTAAGCCTTCAAGTAGCATTGCTGTGTTCCTGTTTGAAGGGTATGGTTGTGATATTACGGGCAAGCAAGGCTTAACACCTTTATGCCTCAAGTTGACGGGCGCAATGCAGTGCCGTGTAGGCTATGTTCTTTGTGGATGTGACCTACGCAGTAAGGCATTGTTGTAGGCTACTTTTCATTGTGTATGTATACAACTCACTCTTCTTTTGTCTTAACATTACTGTTATTAACAACCCGTCTACCAAAAGAGATGGATAATACTAACCCCTCCAGTTTTGGAGCTTACTGTCAGTCAATACATTTCTTAATTTTGGAATGGGAAATTGATGTGTGAAATGTCATTAGAAGACCCTGGAAGGGGTAAAATCATGCATACACATTATGTACCATGAAAAAGTACATACATATAATACCTACTTTTTACGATGGGGAAGCGCCTGGCCTTCATCTCATTTCGTGTCAAGCTATGATAAGGCCGAAGGTGGAAGCACACTTAGATAGATCAAGATAGATTGAGGATCTTACCTATAAATGGAATAATGTATGGAATAATGGCGTCATCCTTGGATAAGAAGGTGGTGGTCAAACGGATTTAAAACAAGCCTTGCTATCAACCAAACCAAATTTGTACCTCCCTGAAAATAGAACCCTGGACCTTTGAGGCTTCATAGTGGAATGCTAGACTTTTTTATTAATTTGCAATATCGGTTTAACAACCTATTTCAAATTGTTTCAGCAAAAGATCTGACAAAGAAACCCAGTCGCCTATTATAAAGATATTCAGAGACATTATGCAGAAAGAGAAACGGTTAGTGTTCTGTCTCTTTCTCACGCTTCTCTCTCATAGTCTTATTACGTAGGTACTCATAGGTACATAGTTTGTTTTTATCATTTCACCTTAGTCGCCTATGACACCCTTTGTAGCCTAAGATTACTTGTATACATTTATATTGTTGAATAGGAGGCCTATTCAACAATAATATTTGCTTTAAATAACAAAACTTAAGTTCAATTACTCTTGGTAGGTACCTAATTTTTCTCTCCTACATAATGGTAGGAGCATAAAGACAAATACTTAAGGTCGTGTCCGCATAATATTTCTGGGTTCTTCTATTGGTAGGAACAGATGGTTCCATTGTGCCGAACACGTCATTTTGCCTTTACCTTTATCATTAATACTAGTAAGTAATGGAACTGTTTGCCCTCGTCTGTTCTCCGCACGAGTACAATCTTGGAGTCTTCAAGTCCAGAGTGAACAGGTTCCTAATATTTATTGGTTACTGACGCAGAAAATTCTTCATTTTTTTCAACACACTTGCTTATAAAGTGGCTCTATGGTCACCGCAATTAGGCAGAGAATGACACCCATAATCAAACTGTGACTTTTTCATTGCTATAACTCACTAGTGAGCTATAGATTTTTTTTAAATTTTTTTGGTTGTTTTTCTTTGTTCTTAAAAAAGTTTTTAATCAAAAAAAAGATCGTGTTCAATAGAACACATAAATTAATGTTCCCATTGCTTGCTCACTTCAAGCAACTTCTTACTTAAATAGATAATTTTTACTCGTACGTGTTCAATAAATAAAACTTTCACTCAAATATAACTTTTGTTTTCTTTATAATAAAAGAGTACATGTACGTGGCAGAATAGGCGAAAACCTTATGCGCGGAAAGTAAAAAAAAAAACCTCATCCCTTTAGTCTGTGGCCGATCGCAATGCGCGCGCATAGGAAAACTGATTAATTTTTCCCGCCATGCGCCATAGCGAAACATTTTTCACAACTGATTCTTTCACTGATGAAATTAAGGTTAATTATTGTTATTTTATTCACAAGTGTGTTGAAAAACGTCGTATGATACACGTGTGTATTGATGATTACCGTCCTCGGCTCTCTTAAGACTCGCTTCTCAATGGCGCCTCGGCGGTATTCACCAATGTTACACACAAGTAACATAATGTACTATTTCCAAAAAGGTGCAAGTGGTTTTGTTTTCGATGTGCACAGAATAAGTAATAAGTAATTAATAGTAATAAAATTAATAAGTACACCACAGTAAATTTGATAGAACCTTATATTTATATACCCATACTAAATGACATTTCGGCATGATGACTTATTGATATTGAATTATCTTTGTAGCTTCTTGACACATTAACATTTTGGGCAATCTGACCTTTGGAATACCTCCTGCAAAAATTTTCTTTCGAAATTTTGCATAAGATCAACAGCGATGTGGTATTTTTATAGGAAATGAATAGAAATAATTCATTTCAAAAAATCTTATCACGTATGTGCTCAAGCACTTTTTGTTTCCTTCATATATTATATATGCAGAACCTTGGGGATGGTGGAGTCTCATGATTAAATCATTACAGAGAGCCGGAGCTAACGAATCTACTAGCAGCTAAAGTGGAACGGAAGAGAAACCATAAGAAATGGAAGTCTTTAAAACCCAGCTCGAAACCTAAATATGATCAGGTAAATTAATAGACCTTTTCAATAATTTGCAATAATCACGCGCCTGCCAAGCATGGTGATGGACGTGCCTCTGACCACCCCTGTACAAGCGGCTCCTTGAAATTTTCAGGCTCTTAGTGATCACGATTTGATTACTGATCAGATATGCATGGGGCAAATCATATATTTGACCGACTGAAATGTCCTTATGCCTCCAATGATAGAGTTCCAATTAGTGCAGTTTTTTATGTGAGAAAGTTTATTTTAATCCACAATGGATCTTAGCCATGTTTGGTGGAAATAAGTACAATTATTTCCGAGCTGTGATGAATTCTAGCTTATAGGGATGGATGGCGCAATATCAGTGTAATATTTTGTACCTTTCGAATCATTAAAGGATTAACAGGCGGAATCCATGCTCTAGGGTTTGATGAGCTTAATGAACAAAGAACAGGCATTTCCAGGTAGGTCCAGGGTACTTTGAAAATCAAAATCAACAGTATCTTGTTTTGGATTAAGTACCTAGGCATATAGCAGTTTGAAATACCAGAGTATTATACCATCCATACCAGTCTAGGTTGACTAGGATTCAAGGTACTTGTAAGGCTGCTAAGTAGAGATGGAGATTGAGTTTTTTGGATGTACAGGATTCAAGGTACTTGTAAAGCTGCTAAGTTGGGAAGGGGTTTAATTTTTTTCTAAAATTATCTTGTTTAATGCTGGTTTTAGATGGTTATCAACTCATCGACTCATTCCGAGGACCAGAGCCCCGTCACTAGAGGTGACCCGGATATTAATGAATATGACATTGACAGGCAAAATACCGTGAGTTTTTAGATACATATTTATAATAGATGATATATTTTAGATACATGATAACTCGATCAAATATTTTGCGAATTTTGCTACAAGTTCAATGCATGCACATAGCGGTAGGGCGTGTTTTTTTACTGTACGACGGGTAAGTACTTGGCCTTCATCTCACCTGGTTCCAAGTCATGATAAGGCTGAAGGTGAAATCGCACTTTACCCGGAATCCTCAACAGACAGAGGAAATGGCTATCTTACCTAAATACAGGATCACGATAATTTGGAATACTAACAAATAGGTATGCTACGGCGATAGACTTAGATAAGATGCTGGTAGTTAGCCAAGTAAAAAAAACTATCGACCTCTCGGGAACTCTCGGCCTGATACCGGTGGGCAAACCACTATTAACACAAAAGTGGTTAGTATTTTCTTTATAAAAAATGCTGAGCTATAAGATTTGGTGACAGCGAGCTGATCTGATAAAGTCAATAAAATATAGATAAAGTGATAATTTGTTGTATTCCGGCATTTGGCATTTAGGCTCAAATGAAATTCACCCGGAACATTCAACGAGATTGTTGAAGATTCCGGGTGAATTTCAATTCACCCTTCGGCCTTATCACCTTAGCACTTCCCCATAGTACGTGCTAATTAAATCGGCTCACTCCTTAAAAAAAGCTTGAAAAAGAAACAACCAAATATACCTTCATTATAGTCTATAAAATTTCGGATCAGATTAATTTTGTTCAATATTATTCATGAATCAATGTTTTTCAGCAGTTTTTCGATGAGAAGAAGGAAAACTATACGTTTTGGGTAAGTTTTAAAATACTCTCATAAAACCGATTGGTTATTGGTTACTACTAAATTAATACAAACCACGTCGTGGCTTTCCATCTCTGCTCATACACTGAGTAACTGACCTAATTTAATATCGTAAATTACATACACGAGATGCGCGTGGATAATGGATAATGGGATAGTGGGATGAAGAGCTGTAAAAGATGTTGTGAGGGCGAGAGATCACGGCGCTTTCTCGCAGACGAAAGGAAGGGTCTCGTCCTCATTGCTGGTGCCGATGGTACCGTGTCTGAACATGAACCCGTAGCGCCACTCTCCGGCCCACGGCTCTGAGCCGTACCACACGTGGTACCCAGCAGCCTCAACCACGTCTTCTCCTGGAACGTCGGAAAGCAAACCATTTCATTGTGGTACTCAAATCTGGACACAGCACAAGTCATCAAAACTTTTATTCCAAAACCAGAAGCGTCCGACTGCTGTTTTAATAGTTTGGTACTTTTACTCTTCCCTTCCCCATGTGGAAGGGAAGTGAGTGTCTCCATCCTTGCAAGGGGGAAAAGTCGTGAGTCTGTTCCTTACTTAATTTTTACTTATTTGGTAGCTGAATAATTATTATTGGAATACCTAAAAAAATATTCAGTCAGATCTTTTCGGATCTTTTGGAAACGTCAAAGCTATACAGAGAGTGGATAAATGGTCAAACTCAGGTGATAATACTCGCTATATTTATCGTTATAATGTATCATGATAAAGAGATGGTTGTCACCCGACTTGCGGAGATCGTGGTTTCAAAGTCGTTAGTGCATTTTTTGTAGTGAAGGGAGAAATCACGATGAATCCGTCATATTTTATCACCTGCATATGATACGAGTTAGATTAAAAATGTAGGGCTTTGTTATGCGACCACATCGCCCAATAAAATTCATAACAAATCATACAACATTAGACACATAATTAAAGTGAGAGAAAAAAAAAAAAAACGAAACTTCTATACAAACTTAAAATTTAAAACAATTGAGCTTCTTTACACATCCTCCAACATCAAATCTATTATACCCTACGAGACTTCGATTGTCCGCGCTCGGTACCCACTCCATCAACGTATTTAATAAATTCTTTAAGTAGTTTTTTTTTTGTTTTTTTTAACATTTAACTTTATTTGATCATTTATTTGAACTAGATATCAACTACTAACCTAACCTACCTTATAGTTCGACATATTTTATGTAAAAATTGTGACTTGCAATCTTTGCTATAATGTGGCCAATGAATAAAATCGGAAAATGTAGAAGGATGAACCGCCAACTACCTGTGGACGTTGTCCAGCGACCAGCCGAGTCCTTGTACACGCCGATGTAAAAGCCATGATTTGTCCTGTTCCCGATGTCGTCGAAGAAGCTTCCCTCCTCGTGGCTGTTAATAACGGCAAGGTGCCCCCCCCTCTCGCCGACATCTCATGTCCGCAACTGGCCAAAGCACGGGTTCCGTGTGTACTTTGTAGCAATGCCCGGTAACATTGGAGTACTCGTAACCTGCGTATAGATTCTGTTTGTTTATTCATATCTACCACCAGTGAGATAAGAGACAGAAAACAATAATAATAACAATTTAACATATCGGAAATTTAACATATCGAAAAATTTCTTCCGATCTGAAAGACATTTTGAGTAACGGAACCTTAGACCAAAAAAAATATTGTATCTTTTACTAGCATTGCGTGACAAAAATATGCTGTGTTTTTTTATCTGCGATAGGAATGTGGTTAAATTGATACATGTCAATCATCTTACAAAATTAAATACTCCAGGCTAAGCAGCTCGTCGATTTTGTACTGGTATTCAAATATGTGTTTGATACGCCGTTGGAAAAGGTCGGAACGGAGCCGTAAATACAATATAGAAATAATAACTCGGACTCACCGGGAACACAGTGTGCTGGGGCAAGTGTCGGGTTCATTGTTGTGGGAATCGTCTGCGCCACGTCCTGAGTTAGCTCGGCAAGAGACTTTGTCAGGTTCATAACAGACAGCTGGCACGGCACCAAGGCCTGCGCGACTATCTCGTCGCAGTGCAGAGCCGTCTGTTGCGCGCACAAGTTCCGAAGTCTTTCCTGACACGTTACGGTGCTCGCGATATCTCTGATACAAGTTGAAGTTGTAGGGGTCAGTAAAGGTGGCGTGAGGTCCTTCAGAGCTTGTTTAACTGCGGCGCTGACGACGCTCGTAATCTCCTCTCGCGACCATGAATCTACCATCGGCGTAGGGGTCGTTGATGACAAAGCGTCTTTGACAACCTCGGTTATGGTCCTCTCTATCGCACGTGACAACTCTTCGCTAGCGCTTCCCAACGCTGGGGCAGAGGTCATTGATCTCACGCACTGTACTGCGCCTCTGCAGCCGTCTAAAACTCTATACGTATAGTTTCTCGAAGGGGATGCTGGAAGGTAAAAATATCTACCTAATTATCTCTTATAAGGTTATAAGCTATCCTTGAATGATTGGTGATAAGGATAGGCGACCGGCTTTTAATCTGGAGATCGTGGATACAATAAGAGACCTGTTTCTTGACCAGTGTCCGAGTGCCCCCTTACAACCATTTACGGAATCAGAGCTGGCACAGAAGGTAGTTTAGTCGCTTATTTATCCACTTATTATGCACAATTGGTGGTAATAATCTAAGCATTCAGCATTCGGTGCAGGAAACATAAGAATATCATTGAAATGGTTTTATCCAAAAACTGCGAGCCGTTTTTAAATAGGCTCAAGCATATTTAAAAGAATAAACTTGAGCCTACACTTTTAAATACATATTTCAATTTACATTAATGTTTATATAAAAATATTTTAAATATAGATGATGCTGTGTAAAATTAATGTGTATAAATATATTTATTATTATTATTTATTTATTATTATTTCATCATCTTTATTATCATTATCAACTTGCTGCAGCCCTCTGCTGGACATGGGTCTCTCCCAAGGTGCACTACTTTCTCATCCTCTCTCTATCCGCCACTGTACGGAGGTGGCTACGATGCCCGATGGTCGTGTCTGCATCTAGCCAGAGGGCGTCCGTCACAAGGCTTGCCCTAGATAGGTGTTTATTGATATTTGTCAATAAATAGTTACAAATCTTATAAAATTTGGTTATTCAAAAATACAAATCTTACATACCTGTTATTTTAAAACCGCAGACCACAAAATATATTAAAATAATATATTTGATCATATTGAATATTTTATTATTATCGATACTATAAGCTTGAGTCAGCGAGTCATGCGATGATGAAGTGTGCCCCTGACTTTCCTGCTAGTATTAATACCTAGTTAACTACTTGATACAATAACATAAATAACTATACAAAATTCAAGACTGACTAATACACAACCGAAACAGAATGTATGAAAGAAGGTATGAATTTCACAACAGTTTACCCATTGGGGATTTTTACAGTATGTTGTAAAAAATCCCCAATGGGTGTTTATAGTTTTGCGAAAATTGATCATAAGTCATGATTGATGAGGCTTTTAAGAATTATGTTACAAAATAATCATTTTTAATTTCAAGTGTGAAAATTTCGGGTAAATAAAAAAAAAAAAAACATGTCTGCGTAATTTTTAGAAATTACTTAAGTTTGAAGATATGCGAGAACGTGGGAATGTGGGTGGAAAAAAATGTTACATTTGAGAAAAGTCGGATGGTTCTTGAGAGTTTGACGCTGGAAAATCTCATTGGGTATTAGGTACATGGCTTGTAAAGATAAGCAGGCGATATTAGTGACCTGCGACCCCGTGCGATTACATATCTTATTTTCTCGAAAAAACACGATAGTAGAGGCACTTACTTAGTTAATTTCTTTCCCAAACTTGCTCACAGGTCTCAATGACTTACTGATAGGCTCACCAAGGCTTGACCTTGTAACACCCCATTTCTGAAGAGTATATCAACTCGGGTCAAACATCTCTATTGAATTCACAAGTGAATTACTGGCATTGCATTAATAACAGTGACCTCCTAAGAAAAAACCTGAAAGTACTTATTGATCGAGTGAGTGAAGCGAACGAGATCTCCGAGTTAAGCTGGAAAATCCGGCACTGTATGTATGTATGTGGCAATGTTTGTGACGGCATGACTCTCGAACGGATTGTCCGATTTTCATGAAATTAAAACTGAATAGAGATAACGTAAATAGAATTTGATTGTTCGGGGGATTTTTGATAAGTTGGGTAGTTTTTGATATATTGGGGTGTAAAGAAATACAATTTTTCCCCCATATCTTTTGAATGGCTGGCCGATCAATTAAAAATTTTGAAAATGCAGAGATTATTTTAATACCGTTCAATCAGTATGAGGATTTTTTGAGAAATAGGGGTGTTAAGTGCGACGAGAAGATTTTTGGCTTGTGGGGTGTAATTTGAAAGAGAGAGTATCGGCTGCACATTCATAAAATATATACTTTACTTTTTATTAGGGGTGTTTTTTGTAACAAAAGGGGCGCGTTACAACGCTTGGTATGTCTTGTAGGATAGACTATTTAAGGGGGTTGACTTCACAATTAACATTTTTTGATTTGCTGAGACCTAATTAACATTAAGGGTTGGAAAAGGGGTAAATAAGATTGAAGTCTTGAAAATTAGTTAAAACATGAAATATCATATGAATAAGGGGTTGAAACTGCATATTTTAAAATAAGTTTATTTTGCCCTTATTAGGGGTAGTTTTTAAGATGAAAAGTGAAGAGTGGCAAAGGATGATCATCAGGTCTTCTCAGATAAGAAAGGGTACCTATTCGAAATCACAGTAAAACTGGTCTATTTATTTTTGTTATTCACTCGATACGCAAATAAATAGTGGTGTCGATAAAAGCCAAGTTTTACTTTTGGGGTGTCATGCAAGTCTTTTGACCGTTATTCCACAACTACAGTAAATGAGTTATGAGGCTTGTCAAATAAAGCTAGTTCGAGATAAAAGTTAAAAGTGCGTGCTATGGTGAGAAAGGTGTAATGAAAGCACACTTTTATCGTTTGTTAATTACGTTCTATTAGAGAAATAATATTCGTCACAAACCAAACATCACGAGATCTCAGTTCGTGGCGAACTACTAGTAATGTGGGAACTAGAATACGGATAGAATTCAATAGATACGTACTATATGATACAACACCCATATAAAACATCGCCGTACAGAACTGATTCGTTCTTTGATGGTGCTCCTTCAAGCCAAAACTAGTAAACGGATTGAGCTGCACACACTGCACATATGTTGCTATAAAGAAGAAGCAGACATAATATGTTACTTTTCATCCCTTAATTTTTCTTTTGGGATAATAATGGGATGTCAAACATTCGCTTGTTTATTCGTACCCCCAAACCTTTTCACGCCGATATTTGACAGAGGATTTATCTTTTTGCTGCTGGGGAGCAAAGGTTCTCGCATGGCGACCACGATTAAACGCGAAACAGAGTGTGGGAAGACTCGATGGACCGACGACATTGTGGCTGTTGGTAGTCGATGGATGGATGGAGGCGGCTCAGGCTTGCTATTTGTGGCGTCGATTGAGGGAGGCCTATGTAGAGCAGTGGACGCATGTGGGCTGAAATTATGATGATGATGATAAAAGATAAATAATTTACAAATGTTAAATGTAGTGACCAAGCGCAATCACTTGAAATACAAAATATATATATATATATATATAATTTATTTGCCACATTGTGAAAAGGTACATTTTCTCAAACAGTGCAATATTATAATTGCCCAAGACGAAGCGATGATGCGAAATAAAACTATTTTTTATATATATCCTGCTATGTTGCCTCATCTGTGTCTAGAGCTGAGGTTAATGTCGCGAGTTAAGAAGCTGATTTTAGGGTAGTCTCAGCTCAAAAAACCAGCTGTTGGTATCAAAACTTTGATCGTGTTTTACCGAAAACATTGAACCAAAATTCAAAAAGTCGTAAAACAAACGTTGTTCCCGAGTCGGGTTGGATAACCCCGTTTCGGCATAGTACACATATTCTGTTTTACCGTGTATTAACTTATATAATTTGTTCGTTTTAGACAGCAGAAAAGCAGAATACTCGTAAATCTGAAGACACGTATTCCCGTGTCTCATGCGCGTAAGTATTTCCAGTACATTAGTTGACTTTTACAACACCCGCAGTTGAGTTGGAGGAGTCGATCCGAGCGACACGCCTACTAGACGTAGGGGCAGCAGCTTTGTTCAATTTATCACCTAAACGAAAACTTTACTTCGATGGCTGATCTGACAGCCAAGCGTAGTGTCTATGGCAAACCCCACTTTTGTAGGAGGCTATGTTCAACATTGGACATCAATGAGTACTGATGTCATGTGCGAAGCCCTTCCGGTGGGTTTTTTTTATTGTACGACTGGGAGGTGCTTGGCCTTCATGTTATCTGATTTTTCAAGTTATGACAAGGCTGAAGATGGATGCGCACTTCACATGATCCTCAACAAACTGAGGAACTGGCTATCCTTACCTCTTAATGACGGAACACAACAGTTTAAGAATTGTTGCTATGACAGAATGAGATAAGATGGTGCCTAGCCAGGCGAACTTAATTAATGCCCTACCACCAACCAAAGTACATTATACTCCTTCTTGGGATCCGTTGGGCAAACCACTAGGCCACAGATTTCAACTACGAGTTAGTTTGTAGTTAGTTTTATAATTCATATTTTGTATCCAGATTGAAAAGGATCTTCAGTTCGGATTACGCGTGCATTGCTTGTCTCAGTCTCCTGTTTGCTATTTCCTTGTTGGTTGCGTTCTGCCTGGTCTACAAGAGCATACCGTGCCTTCAAGCAAATAAAGGTACCTATAGGCTAATTGTGTAACTTGAATCCATCATCATTCTCCTGCCCTTATCCCACGCTAGGTGGGGCAGAGCATATTATTTTCTTCCACTCGCTCCCATCAACCGTCAACTCTGCATCTACACCTTTCAAACCCATGTCCTCTTACACACAATCCATCCGTCTCTTTTTCGGCCTTGCTCGCATATCCGACCACGCTCAAATTCATAACCCTTACGTCAAATGACTATCATCCCACTTCATTATCTAGCATCTAGCATCAGTTAATGACCTTTTCAGCTGAATTACCTTTTCAGGTCATTAACATTAAATTCACAACGCTATCTGGCTCCAAACTCAGTATTTTTTTTAGTATCTATATCAAATTGATTACGGATACTGAAAAACTTTTTTTTTAAGTTATCACACCATACAACACCCAAACACTGAACATACATATATATTCATCACACAAAAAAAAACAAAAAATGCCTATGTATGTATTTATAAAAAAAAAATGTATTGACGTATTATATCCGTTATCTATTGGGCTAGATGGTGCTGTGTGAAATTAATGTCCTGTAATATTCAATATAAGAATGAAGATTTAGTTGATATTACCGAGAACATGCTCGGTAAGGCCCTGAGACCCTACTCTAATTCACCGAAGTACGACATTTCGGGTTACGTTGCGTGCCACTGGTACTCTAATCAAACGAAGCCCGAAATTTCGGCGCGAAGTTCGCAATTTGACAGCTTGAGCGCTGCGTACCCTACTCTAATACACGAGATGTACGACCGAACTTTTGGATTTGACAGACTTTGTTGTGTTGAGTTTTTGTCAATTCGCACGATAGCATATAAGATGCCTTTTCATTTTCGCAAGCTTTTTTTTTAACTTATCAGGTCGGTTCTGCATATTAATTTCAGGTAATAGAACGTTCTATGATAGACTAATTCAAGTAAGTAGTACAAAAATGAAAAAAACAGAACATGGCAAGATTAGTCGCACTAGGTATTTGAAACCGAGAGAGAAGAGCGTCTAGAAAAAAAGAGACGCCGTTCTCTAAACCCTTTGTGAAACCAAAGTTTATTTGACTAAACTTTTGTTGTTTTCTATCATGAAATAATATAGGTACGTAATAAAATAAATATATATGCATGGACGAATTTATTCGTCCATGGTATATGGAAGTAACGTTTCCCAGTCAGCAACAATACAACATTATGGTCAACAAGGACTGGCATAACAATATATAAATAGAAGTCCAAGTCCCAAAACAAATTAACGCAAGTGTCGCTGCTTCATACAAAAAAAAACGCTGTATGACACAAGGCAGAATTTTAGTGGCAAATATTATTATCTCACTCACTTTCTAGGTAGCCCCGTTTTTTAGAAAGGAGTCCCGTTTTTTCTTAAGTAGTACTGTATTTTTTTTTTGACAGTTTCACTGACAGATTTGTGCAGCAATTCATATTTTTTTTATATTATATGTGGTTTCATTCAGTATCGTTCACGACGGTTGTCTCTGGATCACCGCACCGGCAGATGCGGATCCGAAAGTAAACAAGAGTAGCTACACATTACGTTTTGCGGTCGTACTTCGTTCGGTGCCGCAATTGCGGATGTTAAGAATAAGATTAGGCCCTTTATGCGTGATTCCGATAATAACTATCAATCGCATCGGTAAATGTCTGTAGTAAAAGCATCTCGGACATTTACCGAGGTGGTTTAATCTGTGAACTGAGGCCCTACTCTAATTCACCGAAGTACGAAATTTCGGGTTACGTTGCGTGCCATTAGTACTCTAATCAATCGAAGCCCGAAATTTCGGCGCGAAGTTCGCGATTTGACAGCTTGAGCGTTGCGTACCCTACTCTAATACACGAGATGTACGACCGAACTTTTGGATTTGACAGACTTTGTTTCGTGAGTTTTTGTCAATTCGCACGATAGCATATAAGCTGCCTTTTCATTTTCGCAAGATTTTTTTTTAACTTATCAGATCGTTTCTGCATATTAATTTCAGAGTCCCGTCTTTTCTTAAGTAGTACTGTATTTTTTTTTGACAGTTACACTGACAGATTTGAGCAGCAGTTCATAATTTTTATTATATTATCTGTGGTTTCATTCGGTATCGTTTGGTATCGTCGTAACAAGAGTAGCCACACATTACGTTTTGCGGTCGTACTTCGTTCGGTGCCGCAATTGCGGATGTAAAGAATAAGAGTAGGCCCTCTGGTCAGTACACAGATTGACCGCACATCATTATAAATATAAAAACTAGCCCAAGGTTCTTGCCTTTCTCCTTGTGGTGCTGGTCGCGATTCCGAACAGGCGGTAGATTTGACGTTTCAAAGTGATCCAAAAAATCTTACTGAATAAATATATTTTACTTTGACTCTGCCTTTGACATACATGTACCATGAAGACATCGCCTATGCCCAACTACTTCATCTCCAAATGTGTTTTTTTTTAGAATACAGAAGTGAAGAAGGCAAGATGGAGGACCGCAATAGACGTAACTTTTTAATGTAAGTTACTTGGTTTCATCGACTTAATGCGCAAGTACTTAATCGCCATAAAAAAAAATCTATTCAAGTTGTGTTCCAGCATTTAGAGGTAAAATAGTCCTTAGTCTGTTGAGGATTCTGGGTGATGTGCGCCTTCGCTTTAGGCCTTACCATAACTTGAAACCAGGCATCATACAATAAAAAAAGCTTTCAGAACAACCGTAAAACATTTAATCATAAATAAATGAAATCAAAATATTGGCAAAAGAATTATCTCATTCAAACACTCTTTTTACTACTTATATTTATTAAATCACAAACAAATTTATTTTAAATCAGAGTTACCATTTCAAAATGAACGACAATCTACGTTTTTACGAGAGAACGAAACTCAGCGGCACTATGAAGATACACTAGGGGGCTTTCTTAAATTAAGCTCGCACTGTATTTTGCATATTTTTATGTTTACCTACGGATCTGATGCATGTCGATGGATTTTCAGGAAAAAATGGGACGATAGCGACTCTTACAGTCACGGAGTGCCAGAATCCATGGATTTGGGAGCCGATTTGGTGAGTTTTCTCCCCGTTATCATCTTACTATACTTTACCTATTGTGTTCTTTTTAGGGTATACCGGTGCAATATTTGACATTGCAAAACGATCCTTATAAATGCTACCGAGTAGAAAACAGGCGGTAGATTTTACGTTGCAAAATGATCCTAATAGAACTTCAACTTCAACTTCTTTGTTGGCTTACATTAGTGTCAGTTGTATGAGCGGTTGTCTAGAGCTGGCTTTGCGGAGGCTTTTACTACTATTTAAAACAATATATATTTGCCCATTATTGTATAATTAATAGATTTGCGTAAACCATTTTCTATTAGGTCTAAGCGCTACCAAAAATATTTTTTAATGAAAACTGCAAAAATTTGGTATCACCTACCAGCGTCTATTTTTTTTTAACCCCAAGGGTTGTACGTAACTGGAAAATAGAATCAATAGACATTTTCTGGCAAGGCTTGCTCTATCGCTGACCACATCCTTGCCCAGGCAAGCCACGGGATCAAGATCAGACCCATCTTATATAGAAAAAAACAGAACTCCTTATATCAAGAAACTTTAAATTACTAGGGCAGCTTGGTTTAGTGTCACCTGCACCAAGGTTTTTAGAAAATTACCGCGAATTCCCAAGTCCCGGGCTTATGATATGCGTATGTCATTAAGCTTTACGCTAGACAGTGTGATTGAGGCTAAACTAAAGTAGGTGTTATAATGGACTCCAATCCTTTGAGTGAAAATTACGATTCCTAATACGTTTGTCTCGAATCTTAATGAAGTTCTGCTCAATTAAAGCATAACTTACTCATGTGTTTCGTCTCGCTCTTGCGCGTGGGGCGCGAGCGAGATGGACGATGTGATGTGGAGTGAACGTCATGTGTTTGTAATGAGGGGATAATTTTCGGAGATTTTGTTAAGGGTCGTCTGCGCGAGCACTCAAATAATTTGTAACAAAATATTTGCTTTTATAATATTGCAAATAGTTTATAAAACATAACATTCCTGTAAACGAGTCAATGCTTAGGTAACCTTATAATGTGGGATCCTGTAGGGCAGATTACGATGATTAATCATTTAATAAATAAACTTATAAATTAAACAATGTAATAAAATAACCTATGTTTTTATATGATTGATAGGCCAGGCCATCATTTGACCACAGTCTAACCTGCTGGCATTACTCTGTTTCATTTGGGTTTCAATCGGTTTCAATGAACCTGCTTTACCGATTGAAACCCAATTGAAACATAGTTAGGCCAGCTGATGTCAAGTGATAATGTGGCTGAAGATGTAGCACGGTGGTCTAGGAGACATCTATTCACTCATATGCCTTAAAAAGACCCAAGTCATACGTAGCAGGAAGGACTGATGACGGCAAAGAGTTCCCTACCTTGGCTGTTCTTCTATTGAAGGTGGATTCGAACCGCTTGGTTCGAATGGGTAGTGCACTAATTAGTTAAGGATGGAAGTGTTCTGTGCATCTACTTGTCCTGTTGTGGAAAGGAGAAGGCGGCATCAGATCGTGCAAGTCCTGCACAATCACCAATATGCAAAATATAGAATATAGATAGGCAATAGACTTAGACTTAGGATATTATTTTTGTCATAAAGTGCTCACCCATCAGTCTTCAAGCTCTTGGGCTTGATTCAAGTTGGTATTTTGCTGAATCATCCCAAAGGTGACAAACCGGACTTGAGCCACATACAAGCTGAGCTGTCCAGGTGTAAAAAACCGCTGACCCTATTTTGAGTGCCTAGGTTCATAGCGGTCACGCCCTTGATTCGGTTTATGCTCCAAAGTTGGGAGCAAGAGAGAGCGTGACGCCTATACAAGTGGGCCTTTCTGAATATATTTGAACCCATATTTTATACGTATGCAAAGTTATGAAAGTACACAGTTGAATAAAGAACACCAGACGCAAACCTTCCCTTAACAGTCTCACATGTTAATACGTTAAGTTTTAATCCTTCAAGTTTCGGGTCAGCTACTAACTTACACAATAACAAACAAAACATATTAAGTTAATATATTATTTTCATGTAGATTTTGATATTCGACTACATATTTGTTTTTGATTTTACTGACGATGGTGCTCATAATATGGGCTTGTAATAAAAACTTAAGAAATCATATGACACTAGAATATTATCCGTCCCGACATTGTACCATCATCTTGTAGTTGGTGGTTCATTTACTGTGATCTCAGGTTGTGGAGCTCGAGGGATTAGCGTAGATATAGTGGGGTAGTCAGCTCTCTACCCCACTATATCTAAGCTAATCCCTCGCTAGCTATCTTCAAGAGCAAAGTCAAAGAGCACTATACTTCTCCATATAGATTTAGTATTAAATCGCTAGCTATCCTCAAGAGCAAAGTCAAAGAATTTTTGACCACCTCTGTGGTCTAGTGGTTCAACCCACCGATTTCAGATCCAGAGGTCCCGGGTTCGATCCCCATAGGGAGTACAACATATTGTGCTTGGTTTGGTTGGTGGTAGGACTTTGTTTGGGTCCGCCTGACTAGCTACCACCATCTTACTAATTCTGTCGCCATAACAACAATTCTAAAATTGTTGTGTTCCGATATTTAGAGGTAAGATAGCCAGTTCCTCAGTTTGTTGAGGATTCCGGGTGAAGTGCGCCTCCACCTTCGGCCTTACTCAACTTGTAACCAGGTAAGATGAAAGCCAAGCGATTCCCCGTCGTACAATAAAAAAAAAGAGCACAATACTTCTCCATATAGATTTATTATTATATATATATATATATATATATAATATTGTTTGTTTTAGGTATGTAAGTACTTATATGATATTAACAGTATAATTATATTTATTATGTATTGTAGTTTGTCTTATTATTCCTACGAGATGTATGTTATTTATTAAACAACACTTTTCCCATAATATTTAAAATAGTGTATCTCTCTACCTAGATTTGCTGGAAGGAAACTCTTTGCCATAAGTATAAATTTTAAGTTATCTTGTACTATAACTTCAGCGTGTAAAATAAAGTATAATCTAAGGACTTCTCTGTAGGGATGTTTTTTTATATTTTCAATCACACCCCCTAAACTGTCACGCGAAAAAAACTCATCACAGGAAGCACCTACATAATAACAGTGCACAAAAGCGGCCCGTCCGTCTGTCTGTCCAGAACAATGGCTCCCCAAGGCTAGAGTGTGGATTAAAAGTCTCGTAAACAGCGGTCTTGGCTCAAATCAGGGACCTAGGTATCTCAGCTATACGACAGAATTGTGAAAGTAACTTTTATAATACCTGAAATGGCTTAGCTTCAGCTATCATATCTTCCACAATACTGTAGCATTTACTTTGAAATTAATATATGTTATATTTCAGGATTGATGCTAGAACGTTGTTGCGAAAACACGATTACATAAAATGAGAAATGTTCGCAATTCAAATTATTTTTTAAAAGTCCGATAAGGCCTTCACACTTTGTACAGTAAATAAACAGCAGACGGTCTGTAGTTTAGATTTTCAAAATTAATATTTGTTTTGCCGTAAAAAAATGAAAACGTAGAAATTTGCGCGTAATTCTGTCACCTTTATTATTACTATATCTTAGTTCGAAACTAGAGTAAAATTGCGATGAATTGCTAATCTTAGGTAGTATTATTAGAAAAGATGAGATAGGGTATCAACAAATTTGTGGAGTTTATCTGGGTCTGAAGAGTAGTAGAGCTCCTTGTGAAAGGGCTCGACCGGGAAGTACTACCATACCTATTTCAGCCGCCAAGCTGCATTGCTGTGTTATGGTTTCGGTAAAATTACGGGCACGCGAGGCTTATCACCTTTATGCCTCAAGTTGACGCGCGCAATACTGTGCCGCGTTAGACATGTTCTTTGTGGATGTGACCTACGCAGTAAGGCTTTATTACAGGCAAGAGATGCACTTAACATGAGGTGGGCCGCTTGCTTGTCCCGTCTCCAAGTAGTATAAAAAAATAAAAACACTAGAGAGAGCTTATGTTTTCATGAAAATGTATGGCACTTTTTCTGTATTTAAGCATGCTCTATCGGAGACCTATATATTTATGTATTATAATGGTTCCATTTGACAAATGGCCTCACAGTTCTGTTTAGTATATTTCCTTACTGCGCTGTAGGTTGTGGGCTCGATTCCTAACTGGGACAAACATTGGTGTGATGGTATGTTTGTTCTGTGTGTAGATGTTATAATGTATTCTATCACATGTACTGGCTACGGGGTTTTTCAAATGGGCGTTTTGAAATTTGTTTTTTCTTTTCGAGCGTCCATAGGCGACGGTAACCGCTTACAAAAATGTGTTATTACAAAAATGTGTTTACAAATAAGAACATGTATTATATCCGCAATTTCGTTTTCAAATTACTAGCAACGCTAGATGGCACTGTGTACAATTAAAAGTCTCGCAATTATTTCAATCATTCTGTTAGGGTTTTAAAAACCGTGTTTTAATTGAATACGTTTTTTAGTTTAATAGTAATAAATTTGTATTTAAATCTATACAGTTTCTCAATTTTTCATATCCCATCACTACTACGGTAGTATGGTTAAGTCCCACCCTACCCTCAGGGGTATGGCCAGGGGTATGGTGGGTCCGTAAGGTTTAAATTAACAGGTTGTACATGCATATACTAAATCCAAATTGATATTTTTTTTAATAATTACCACTTGAACGCCACTGGTTTCTGCAGTTACCAATTTTTTTATGACAACAATTGCTATTAGGTACTACAGTACTCATGGCGTTCGAGCAATTACATATAAAGTCTTGACCACTTAGGGGATGAATTTCCAAAAATGCTGATACATTTGTGTTTTATTAGTAAACATAAATGTAAATGAAACTTTAATTGTATTAAATAAAAAATCGGATCAAGCTTCAAAATTGTTGAACTTCTATGCAAAAGCTTCCACCAAATCTTCATAAATTCATTCGGACCATTCATTTTTGTAATTATCTCTATATCTTGAAACACGTGTTTGTTTTATTTGAGGGGCAATCTGCATACCAATTTATAATTATATAAAAAGTACCGTTCATGTGTCATTATTGTGAATTTGCAACATTTTATTCTGAACTTCGCCACAATTACAAACCTCTTAGACAGCGAGTTTTTAAAATTCCTAGTTCTTAGTACAACTTATTATCATAATAAAAGTATCTCTAGCCTAACTTAATACGCATTTCAAGCATCACCTACTAATATACCTAACTATTGAAACTCTCGTGACTTCCAAATTCCTTTCATCCGACATTCAGAGATAAGATAGTTCCTAAGTCCATTGAGGATTCCGGGCGAAGTGCACTTCCACCTTCGGTGTTATCTAAACGTTCCCATCACGCCTTGGGAATATTCTGAAATCCTTAATGCACGCTACCTAGAGAAGTTGCCCAGAAAATGACAAGTTTTTTTTATTGTACCTACGACGGGGAAGCGCTTGGCCTACATCTCACCTGGTTTACATGTTATGAATTGTTGCTATGGCGACAGAATTAGTTAAGATTGTGGTAGCTAGTCAGACAGTCCTACCACCAACCAAACCCAGTACAATATTGTAGGTACTCTCCTGTGAATCGAACCCGGGACCTCTGGACACTGGCTTGCTTGAATAGCTTAGCTTACGCATAGTCTGAACCTACAACCTTTACTGAATGCATTTTGATGAATTTATACATTTTAAATTTTGAAAGTGTTCCAACAACTTTGGGAACATAGTCATTTTACATTTTTATTTTTATTATCAAACAAAGAACTCATAAAGGTAATTTTTTTTTCAAAAACTCTTTTCCAGAAAATCCATAAAAAAAATAGATTTTCTTTAATGCAGAACTTTTTTTTTAAATCGAGCTCGTGACTCCTTACATGATTTTCGATAACTCTCACGGTTTCAGACTTGGCCTCAGTGGCCCTGGAAAAAAACTTACCTGTACATACATCATGTACAATCAAACTAACTATTCACAAGGGAAGCAGTCTGGTTACCCGAGGACCGTTATAAACGTTCCATAGGTTACTGGTTGAGTAGAGAGTCCGGACCAGAACCAGAAAGAAGCGTGCCCAAGACAATGGTTCCAATGCAACGCTAAATACCAATTTTTATTCGCCTACCTAAATAAAAGCCAGACCTTAAATATAAACCTACCTTGACAAGGTAGGTTTATATTAAGTTAATAAAGATTAAGTATGGAAACAAGCCACTCAGCTCAGTTGGTAGTAGCTCTGCCTTCTGTGCTGTAGGTTGTGGGTTCGATTCCCACCCAAGACAAACATTTGTGTTATCAATACCAATGTTTGTTCTGTATTTGGGTGTTGTATTGTATGATAAGTATGTATTTACAAAAAAAAAAGTACTAATGTAATGAATGTCCTGTAAACGCTAGGAATAGTTTTTATATGACAAAATACTGAACCACAGACGCCCAAAATATTTATCACCATCCCCAGTGGTTTCAAGTTCTAAGCGCGAATAACTCACTTTAAAACAATAAATAAATCATTATAAAAGATATATAGAAAAAATCCCCGCATATACAGGGGAACCACAAATCACTTAAGCGATGCCGCGCGGGACAATAAAGTACGGTCTTACCGCTGGCTGCCTGTTATGATTTGTTGGCGTCTTGAGTAGGTACAGGGTGTCTTTACCTGGGGTCGATTGTTTATTACGTGATACCTTCCGATTCAGATTCATTTTTCTTTACTTAAATGTTTTTCTTCTTAGCATACTAATATGATATTAATATTTTCCTTGTCGTGCTTGTATGATTTCTTTTTTAGAATCAGAATCGGAAATCGTTTATCGCGACACATAGGTAAAGTTAACAGTTTTTAAAATAACGATACTAATGTCCACTGTGTTCTAACCATTCTGGGCGTACAATAATAATCATGTAACATAATTTTAATCAAATAAAATGTCAATTTATACTTATTTATTAAATAAGAATTAAATTAAATTGTAATTTTCTAAAATAAAATTATGATTTATTATTATTATTTACTAATATAACTTTAAGAAGTTGAAAGTTGAGTTACCTATAGGCCGTTTGTAACGGTCCTTAGGTAATCTGACTGATTCCTTTGTACATAGTTAGTTTAATTGTACTTTTTATTGAATAAATGTTATAACTTTAAGAAAATGACAATTTCGAAATTAAATCTAAATTAAATGTAATTGTCAATTTTCTTAATGTTTTTCTTAAGGCAAGGCAATCCAAGACCTTTTTTTGAAAACGTCTCGGCAGGCACTGGCCGCCCGACGCGGCGTTTGACCGGCTACATTTCCTTTGTTTTTGTTCACCGAGATTAATAATAATAACATTATAATATTTGTTTTCGGCAAGCCAACATTAACATGTTCAACAAGAAATCTCTCAGCTAAATAATAACAACGTTTAAATATCGATTTAGTGGCATCTTTTTTTTTATCGAGCCAATTATAATGATTCTTCTTCACACAGCGCTTGAGTATATATTCGATTTAATTAAAATATTTTTTTTTGGCGCTACGTCACAAGTAAATGTGTCTTTCTTTATATTTTTGAATTTAGTAGTAGTATTCGAACGTAAATGTTTAGATGGATGATTGGTAGATACTTTGCCACGTCATAGGTACTGGACAGATTGAGCTGACATTTTGCACAGTTATTGCTCTAAGCCAGGAATAGAACATAGAATACATTTTATACCATAAATCAGTTCCCGTGGGATAAGAAGATTTCGATATTTTGAATTTGTAGAATGTCAGTGACAGACATAACCTAGTAACAGACAGACGATAATACTATCGTTTCGACAAATGTAAGGCTAACCGCCTCCGCGGTCTAGTGTTTCGCCCACCGAAGTCAGATCCAGAAGCCCTGGGTTCGATCCCCAGGGGAAGTACAATATTGTGCATGGTTTGGTTGGTGGTAAGAATTTATTTAAGTCCACCTGGCTAGCTACCACCAGCTTACCTAATTCTGTCGCCATAAAAGCAATTCTAAAATTGTTGCTCCTGCATTTAGAGGTAAGATAGCCAGTTCCTCAGTTTGTTGAGGATTCCGGGTGAAGTGCGCTTCCACCTTTGGCCTTAACATAACTTGAAAATCATGTTGTGATGAAGGTCAAGCATCTACCTACCCGTCGCACCTTAAAAAAAAGAACACAGACGACGATACTATACGACATAATTATGCAAGGCTGACAGTGACAAACTCATGACTTCATTGTTAATCATTACGTTCTAAGCCAATAAATTAATAAGCCAATTCATAAAACAATAGTTATTAAAGCAAAAGTTTATTTGAATTCACGCAAAAACTACAGAACGAATTGAGCTATTTGGATAGGTATAGGTTACCTTTTATACGCTACTTTTTTCTAGGTACCACATTGGCAAAGCCGCAAACAGAAGCTCGTCTATCGATACAAAATTATAGAAATAAAATTTAGGCGTCTGTTTGTAATGTCAAAATATCAGATATTTACTAAATGCTTATGAAAGGATACACGGTACTAATACAAATCTTTTTTTTATGTCTGTCTGTCTGTCTGTTGAAACGGCTGATATTATGTGGAGTAACTAACGCAACTTTAATTTTGTAAAAAATATTATGGTTTTGCACAAAAACCTATGAACTCCAATATTTACATGCAATTAGTTTTTAGAAGGATTTTAGAAATATCTAGTGGGACGACGAGAACGATTTCCAGGTAATAAATAAAATTGACAAATCGTATGTCAAGAAAAATTAGGTAGGTACTTAGAAAAAGAAAAAGTGCCCTCTGAAACACGGATCATCTCATTAATCTGACATTCAGGTCATTAAACTCCTGCGCTATGTCCTAAATAAACTCCAAACAAAAATATGCCCCATAACCCGGGATTTGAACCTAGGACCTTCGGATCAAAATCCACACGCCCTACTACTACACACGGATGAGCTGTTGTCATAACTGTACAAGCCCAGAATCCGGTCATCATACCCAGAACCCTGGACCTAGAATCAATCGCTCTACCATTAGACGAAGTTCCTACTCATTTTGTCTCTTATCGTTCCAATATTTCACCATTGTCATAAAGTAGACATTGTATAGCAGCAATTTCACTGGCACCCCTTTCTCAAAGCACTCTTTTAATCACGCCGATTGAGTTTTTTTTTTCAAAGTGGTCGCCAGACTCGGTATTGTAAACAAGAACGTCAATTTCGAAAAAAAAATGCGGTTAAATGCAAATATAAAATATAAACATTATTGGGCATTAACTTTACGCAGCGCCATCTAGTCGCAAACTAAGCAAAGCTTGTAAAATGGAAACTAGATTACGAATATGATACAAATCTACATTTTTCTTTTGCAAATACATGTTATCATGCACATCACACACACCCAAACGCAGAACAAACATAAATATTCATCACTAACTGATCTGTAAGGCTTGTTTGAAATGGAGAGAAGAAAAGGAGAATTCAGTGATGTGATGTTTTTTTTTTACTTAATGTAAATGTGGATTAGCCTAAGGCCTAGTATCAGTAGTCCGATGACTTAGTCCGGCGTTTGGATCGGAAGTCTCATCTAAAAAGTTGACTGGTGGAAAAATAGGAATACCTATTTTTTTGTATAAAATAGCTTTATATTTAGCATGTTGGACAAAATAAACTGAAGTTAATGTATTTATTTTTTTGGGAAAGTCGAAATGTGTAAATATAGGACTAAAAGGCTCAGTAGTCCGATGATCTGTATTGACCAGCATCATCGGACTAAGTCATCGGACTACTGATACTAGGCCGAGCCTAAGACACACAGGCAAGGATCAGCTCGCTTCATCTTGGATGAAGCAAGCTGATCCAGAGGGTACTGGTTCTCCCATGCACCGAAGGAACACATCAAGCTGCTTGGATCTGAACCTCGATCCATCTGGTTATGATGAATTGCATATCTGGTTATCATCACTATATCGAAAATCTGAGAACAAACTATTACATTACGTTGTCCATGTTATCTAACCCGCCTGCTAATAATAAGAACAATAATAATTATTAATTTATTTCAGATCAATGGATTCATAACCTTAGATTAAATAAGAGATTGACGTAAAAAATCAAGATAAGCTATTATAGTTGTCTTTTTGACCACCCTAAATCAGTCAGTCAGTCATTGTTAATATGTAGATTTATATATATTTGTTCATCTTTTACTGTTATACTTACCTATATAATGTGTTTAATTAACCTATTTTTTATAACAAAACATAAACCGTATAAATCAAAATTCAATGTTGCTGTTTATTCGTCTTGTGAACTGGCAAACGTTTTTGTCAAGGATTTTATTAAAACTACGCCGTTAAAAAAATGTATGTCGTTTCTGAAAAAAAAATCAGAGTGGCGTGCGCAGCTATACCCTCCGTAATACATCAAGGCACACAAAGGGTAGTCAGAAAAGTCTAAACAATGCGTCACTACTAGGGCTCGCCGCCCGCCCTATCAGTTCCCCGCCCGCCCTACTGTATGATACACTCAATTCATCAACTCATCAGACATTGTGTGTTTATTTTGCAAGTGGGTAGACAGTGCCCAAGGATCATTGAGCTCAGTAATTTAATTTAATTGTGATTTATCATAAGGAAATGAGAAACAAATATGCTAAAACATGTTGATTACACATTACTGATTGATTCAGGGAGCTAATTAAAAAAATATATTACCAGCATTAGTCACTGAGCTTTACATAATATTATGTAAAACTCAGTGTCTCAGCGTCTCAATGAGTTTTACATAATATTATGTAAAACTCAGGGTCTCCAGTACTTTCTCCCCGTCATCATGAGGTAATGTACGTACCGTTTGACTTTGTTGAGTGCTGATGATGATGTTGAAACACTGTGGTCGATCCATTATAATATTTATTAAATCCTTACTTAGGATAGTGGGTGTAGTATTACTTACCAGGAACAAAGATTACCCAAAAAAAATACTTTGTAAACTAATAAAAGTTAATTCCCCTACATTTCAAAATATTTATTGTTAAATCATACGACGGGAAGCGCTTTGCCTTCATCTCACCTAATAAGGCCGAAGTTGGAGGCCCACTTCACCCGGAATCCTCAATATACTCAGGAACTGGCTATCTTACCTCTAAATGCCGAAACACAACACTTTTAGAATTGCTGCTATTGCGACAGAATTAGTTGAGATGGTGGTAGCTAGCCAAGCGAACTTAAACAAAATCCTACCACCAACCATACAACAATATTGTAGGTACTTCCTTCTGAGAATCGAACCCAGGGCCTCTGGATCTGAAATCGGTGGGTTGAACTACTTGACCACAGAGGCGGTTAAATCTAATTATATCTATAATATCACTCGTTAGGCCATCACTCTTCAAACCTGTACTAAAACAGTTCTACGTCACTTTGGAGCGGCTTATTGGTGAAGATGTCTCCCCTCTTATATTATTTGGAGCCCTGAGGGAGTCATTTACAGCTTTAAGAGTTTACGGGGCGACGCTTTGATCCTTGCGTTGCTTGTGACATAGAAATATGGCCGCGATACTGGATTTTTCTCTTGTGAAAATTTACGGACCAATGATAGGCTATGAATGAATGAATAATTGAAAATTCTTTATTGTACACCAAAAACATATAGGACAATTGACAATTTTAAAACTAAATTTAAAACGTAATAATCATTTAAACATGATAAAAAATATATAAAATGTTACTAAAATAAATTAAATACCTTAACCAAAATAAATATATGTACTCCATGCTTTATATTTTACTATTACATAAATAATTATTTATAAACGAATAAGTATCTATAATACCGCGAGAGGAGATATATACGGTTACACAAATAATTAATTATTATTTAAAATCAGACAAATAAAACGATTTCACTCGTAGCACAAAGATGGTGCTTGTCTAACTGTGACCGGCAGAGCATTCCACAATCTTGCAGCTTAAACTGTTAATGATTCATTATAGAAGCTGGTTCTATGAGAAAGAATCTGAACAGGCTATTTTAAAGCCCTGTATATGACCGACAATCGCCGCGGTCTAAGAGTCTTTCGTGTAGCCTAGTGTAGGACACCCTCCAGTTAGAAGGAGTGATGACCTCCGTACAGTGGCGGGCAGAGAGTGGATTCATAATACCAGAGATACCGCCGAGTATTACCAGGGCTCAGTAGTACACCTTCGTCTAGCAGTGGACTGCGTTTTTTTATATACAATTAGGAGGCGGAACAAGCATGTAGCCCACCTGATGTTGAGTGCATCTCTTGCTTATAACAATGCCTTACTGCGTAGGTAACTTCCATAAAGAACACTTGAGGCATAAAGATGTTAAGCCTCGCGTGCCTGTAATTTCACGCGCAACCGTACCCCAACCGTACCGGATCATAGCAATGCTGCTTGGCGGCTGAAATAGGTATGTTGGTAGTACTTTCCCGGACGAGCCCTTTCACAATGGGCTCTACTACTCCTCAAATATGTTTATGATGATAGAGATTATATGGCCTTAAGTAATAAATAAACTTTACGGTAACTTTCACAAAGTCAAAGTCAAAATTTCTTTATTCATTAAGATTTGTAAGGATCATTTTGAAACGTCAAATCTACCGCCTGTTTGGAATCTCGACCAGCAAGTAAGCAGTAGCACAAGGAGATAGGCAAGAACCTCGGGCTGGTTAATTTTTTGATGATCCATTCAACACTAAGATACACAATTTTAAATTATATTCTAAGTTACATCATGAACCTAAATACTTAATCTTACATTCTTCAATTAGCACAGCTCGTACTTTAACTAATCTATACAAATGATAATAATGTTTGTATCCTGAGTGGAAATTGAACAACCTACAAAGCAAAGGGCAGAGTCGGCATGATATGCTAGAATATTATCTGACACAATACCAGAACTCATTGCGACTAAAGTACAGTTACCTAGATACCCTTGGTAGTCTAAATGGTGGCTAGGTACCTAAACGTCGCGCTATCATCGCGGACACAAAGGGCTGGGCAGGTATACAAACCATTCAGGACTGGATGGGACAATCAGTTAGCTTAGGTCGGGAGCTCGGTGTTGCTATCGTACAACATCTTGCCAACACATCTGGATTTCCGATAAGCGTCTTTATTTTCGCTGTCCTACGACCCTGATGTCTCCAAAAAGAAAGCTTTAATGCACTTTCTGGTTTGGCTCGCTCTGTCGTAGATGTCATCTTGCGAAAGTTTCGAGGTCAAAAGTGTCTGAAAAAAAACGAAAAAGCTGTGATTATACACGACTCAAACTTGTTTTTTTTTATTTTTTTTATTTAGATGGTCATGACTATTTGGAATTGAAAATGCCATTTTCATTAGAGATTTTACTGCTCACTTAACACCCTTATTTCTTAAAAACTACTAGTGTCAAAAAAATCCTCGTAGCGATTGATGAGTATTATTATAATCTCTGCAGTTCAGAATTTTTAATTTATCGGTCGTTAAATCAACCATTTAAAAGATATGGGCAAAAAATTTTACGTAATTTCACCCCAATATCTCAAAAACTACCCCACTTATCAAAAATCCCCCGCGACAATCAAATTCTATTTACGTTATCTCTATTCAGTTTGAATAACATGAAAATCGCATAATCGGTTCGAGAGTTATGCCGTCACAAACATTGCAACATACATACATACAGTGCCAGATTTCCCAACTTAACTCAGAGATTTCGTTCGCTTCGCTCCTCCTCATCTTCCTCACCTCATCTGGCTTCTATTTATGATAATGCCGAGCACTGCTCACTTTAGGCTCAAGCAAATTTAAACAAACTCAGCACAATATTGTACCACCCTGAGGATAGCCCGTGACCTCTGGATCTGACACAGGAGGGCGAACCACTAGACCACAGAGGCGGTTAAAATTGTTGTTATAATGTGATGTATCCATCTCTGTCTCCGACACTACAACATTACGATGGAACAAAGTACAAAAAAACTGTTTTCGGTCTGCGGAACCAGACGTTAGAGTGCAGCGAAATATACTAGACCCGTGATTACGTCTCGAATGGAAAACATTGTATTTTGTGAGTCTGGATAACGAGTTTTTACCATAGAAAGTGCAAAGTATCAAAATAAAAGCATTGACTGTAATGGCTCGTGAGTGGAATACGTTGCTTGCGTCCATTTTTTCGATGTATATATATATTAATAAATAAATAAATGTTACAGGACATTAATTTAACACAGCGCCATCTAGCCCCAAACTAAGCATAGCTTGTAATATGAGAACTAGATTACGGATAGAATACGATTTTTTTTTTGTAAATACATACGCACTATATGATACTGTATAACATGGGCCTCTTCAAAGCGAGGTCTTCTAGACCAGTGTACTACATCGTTATCACCACCAAAATCGTGGTGAAAAGCAAATCTTTAATAATACTTAAAAACAGCAATATGGGCCAATGAAATTACCAGCATCGCAAACCTCACCGGGATGAGACTGGCACAAGACCGTTGGACGTAGCATATGCATAGAGGCCTATACCCAGCAGTGGCTGAAATCTGGCTGATGATGATGATGATGATGATGATGATGATGATGATGATGAGTTAGAACGTAAGCATATGCATAGAGGCTTATACCTAGCAGCAGACGGCAAATTTTTGATACAAATTAGAGTCAACTTTGGATATTTTTCTAAAAAAAAAATATGTAATCGTGTTTTCGAAACACCCCTTGTGTTTCGAAAACACGATTACATATTTTTTTCAATTTCTTTTCTATTCTTTTCATCAATCCTGAACTATAACATATATTAATTTCAAAGTAAATGCTACAGTATTGTGGAAGATATGATCGCTGAAGCTAAGCCATTTCACGTATCATAGAATCTCTTAATCTTTTACTAGCATATTTTTATATATACAATTATATATACATACAGTTATTAAACATATAGTACATATATATATGTACCAGGAATAGTCTAAAAATACATTGTTGGTTCGGAAATACGGTACCTTTCGTTGCGTACCACGCGTTGATTCACTTCCCATAAATACTGGTGACTTAATTACAAGTAATTCACTCGCAGGTGGGACTGGGGGGCGTAAGTCTTTGTATTTTATGTTGTTTTAATCGCGACTTTAATTTAATACACGACATTGTTTGTCGCAAGAAAACTTTGTGCTAACATTTAAATAACAGCCATTTTTAATTTGGAAACCAAGCTTTTTTTATTTGGTAAGCTCAGCTCTTGAATTTGAAACTTGCACATGCAAGAATGAGGGTCCAACACCCAAACACAGAACAAACATCTATGTGCATCACACAAATGTTTGAGTGGGAATCGAACCCACAACCTACAGCGCAGAAGGCAGTAGAAAAATGAGACAAAATTGTGCTCACCTTGTCTTATTCAGCGTGAACAAATATACGTCAAGGTATAACTCGGGGAAACGCGTTAACAATTAACGGCCTCCCATTAGCCGAGTGGGGTCGTTCGTACCCCCATTTTGTATATTAACCCTTCAGTAGTTATTCAAGCCCAGGTGGTCAGCGAAACGGCGCAAAAATTATTCGACTATTTTCGCCGGTAAACGGTTAAATTATGTACCTACTTTCGGCTAATGGAACGGTTTTGAGTTCGTTTTGCTAATGTTGGCGGAATGTTTTAGTAAACATTGTGCTTTATCAAGTGGTGGCGCAACCGTGTATAGCCGCCTATGTGGTCTATCCAGAGGTCCCCGGATCGATCAGGGGATCCTCAGTACAATATTGTGCTTGGTTTGTTTGGTTGTAGGACTTTGTTAAAGTCTGCCTGGCTAGCTACCACCATCTTACCTAATTATATCGCCATAACAACAATTTTAAAATTGTTGTGTTCCGGTATTTAGATGTAAGATAGTTTCTCAGTTTGTTGAGGATTCCGGGTGAAGTGCGCCTCCACCATCAGCCTTATCTTAACTTGTAACCAGGTAAGATGAAGGCCAAGCGCTACCACGGCAATGGAGCTAGCCTGCCAAGAAGGTGGGCCTAATAAGAGTGTTATATTCTTGAATATTTAGGGTCGTAAGGCAGCGGAAATACACACTCACTCCACGTCATACCACCGACTCGTACCACCAGTCGTACTAGAAGGAATGTTACATCCTCCTCGTACCACTAATCTAATCAAGATATAAGAAAAATGGCTGGAAATATGCTTTCAAAATAATAATATGCAGTCTCCCAGAGTAGACTGCATATTATTACAGACAGAGTATTATTTTTTTATTCATATTATTCATTTGAAATTTAAAAAATTGTTACCCCTATCTATTACCTAGTTATTTAACATTTAATAATTAATTGTAAGATGGTTGTTAAATAAAATATTTTGAAAGTGCTGTGTCAGGGAATATTAACCAAGTATGACGATATTTATTAGTGCGTCTGAAATTCTTAGTAAATCGGTTTCATTTTCAGTCCAGCCTCGTGGATTCTGGCAGTGAGCTGTCCCGAATTATGAACAACGAGAAGATGAACGAGGTACAGAGTAGCGAGAGGCTACGAGGTGAGTGGTTTTACTGATGCATGATGATGATGAGTCTTTCAACATTGCTATGCTCCATTTAAAAGGTTATGGTTGCTGGTGAATTGACACGCACTTGAAGTCTAATGACTACTTACTAAGTCTCAAGTAATAGGCAATAAAAATAGTTTTAGTATATTTATGAATGGTTATTCGTTATATCAGTTTATTATGTAATTAACTTATACAACTGTTTGTTCTCTGAATAAAATGTCCTGGACGTTAAGGTCACATAATGTTAGTGAAAACTGTTTTGCGACATACCCGCATAAAAAACGGTCGAGTAATTTCAAACAAAGCATTTGTTACAGACTTTTACAAGAAACTCATTGATGCAGACACTCAAATACAGCACCTCAAGAAATCATCTGATTTAGCAATTATAAAAACTGATAAATACAAAACCTTCCCAGAAAGATCCAAAAGATCTTTGAGTATATTTAAAACACCTATGAAACTTTTTCACTTCAAAAGAAATAAGAAGAAAGATAAACCGAAGACGGCTACAATAATAAACAATAAAAACAATGGTAAATTAATCAAAAACCTTAACGTGAAAGCGCCTAAGGAGCCTTCAAGAACGAAACGTTATGATGATAACAGCAAAAGCTATGTGATTGAAAGGAAGAATTTAATAATACAATACAAACCTTTACATTCAGATACTTCTAGGAAATCAAAATGCTCACACGCACCTAAAGATTCCAAATCTCACGAGCATGAACTCAAACATCCTTTTTATCAAAATTCGCAGAGGCTGGATGAACTTCTAGACAAACTTTTGTTTGGAATAGACACAATTGACACGTCTATAGAAAAAGACACAAACAATTGTAAACACCCAAAAGTCGATGACATGATAAAAGAAAAACATCCTGAAGCTAACACTAAGGACAATGATATAAAAGATAGGAGTGATAAACCAAAACTAAAGGAAATATTATATGAAAATAACATAACACCAATACAGACTAGTACAAGCGGTGCTGTACTCGGTGATTTGGAATTAATTGATGCTGAATTAAATAGAGAAGATAGTTCAACAAATACTTATGACATCATGATGAGTATATCAACCAATTTGTACGAGTAAGTACATTAACTGTTGTATATTATGTTGTATGTAAAAAGCGTCATAGTTCAGTTGGTAGTATCTCTGCTTTCTGCGCTGTAGGCTATGGGTTCAATTCTTACCCAGGACAAAAATTTGTGTGATGAGTATGTTTATAATAATGTTTGTTCTGTGATGATTTTATCATATAGTAAAAGTATAAAATAAATTAAAGTTAGTATAAAAAGTATTTTGTTTTATCTATCCGTAATCCAGTATTAAAAGCTATGCTTAGTTTGGGGCTAGATGGCGCTGTGTGAAATTAATGTCCTGTAATGTTTATTTATTGATACACTCTTAAAAGTAAATGAAATTTTTGTTTAGTAGAGTATACGTAGCATTATAGTATTAATGTATCACAGATACGTGTAATAACAGTAATTATAAATATGGTTGATCGGAGTAAACGCTCGTCGGTGACTTATAATGAGGCAGCGCCTTATATGATGGTAGGGATCGGCAGTGCTAAATTAGAAGCAGCGGGCTGTATAAACTGGTCGTATTGTACAAGCCCCATGGTTATTTTATCTATGCTTAGTTTGAGGCTTCATATGTTCTAATACAATACTCATTTATGTCTTGTAAAATAGTTTTTAAATAAGATGATGGCTTCGTAGTTCTTGTAGTCTATAAACGAGGAGGTTGGTGTTCGGATACGATGTTAATTGGTCTCCAACAAATTTCATTACTTTTTTTAAAGCTTATCATAAAAAAAAGTTCCACGATTGATAATTCACTATAAAATGTGCTATCAGAGGATAATGACAAGGTTTTTCAGTAAATCAATACTGAAACGAACGAACTCCATGATAGAAAGAGTTCCAAATATCAGGAGGTTATTGCAAGCTGACTTGGATGAAAGTCAAGACATGCCTGAAGAATCTGTAAACCCTAAGGATAGTGATGATAATAAAGATTCTGAACATGACAAGGAGGTCGAAAGAAAAAAACGAATGTACTATGTAAGTAATGAAAATTTAATAAGAAAAAGAGAGCAGTTAGGTATGTAAAAAAAATATTTTGAAAAAAAACGATATTATTATTAAAATCATAACACACGAGTAGGTGGTGTAAATATATCTTTAAACTGATCTGAGCAGGTATTTTTTTTTGTGTATGCTGTTATTTAAAAACACTGATAACAAACTTTACGAGCCATTGGCGTTTGACATGGCTCTTTAACGACTTCTACTATATGCAGCACTCGGCACTGACGGCTTTAGGTACCCTCGAAAGCACAGAATAATCGTAATAATCGAACAATCAGGTGATTAAAGCCTGCAATTAAAATCACAAAGATCTGGCTCCATCCGCGATTCAAACCCTGTTCGAACTCCATGGTCGAGTGGAACCCTACCACTAGACTATAGAGGCGGGTCTATCCTAACCGTATTTCATACCTGACAATTCACACAAAATTATGGAGGAAAATAAAACCTCGTTACTTTATTATTTCCAGGAATCAAATTCAGAAAACAAACCTTTAACAAATCCTGCCAATGACCTTGATCAAAACTGGAGGAGTCTGCTGCCACAGGAAGAATACCCACATGAATTGACTCCAATGATCAATGACATCCGTACCATAGTAAACACAATCGAAACTCCTGCGCATATACAGAATACAAACTCAAACAAAGCTTTTCGCAATAGAAACGAACCAGGAACTTCTGAGATAAATATAAAACAAGATGAAGATTTAATGAACGGTAAAGATTCTCCGTCAGAGTTGGATGAATTTGAAACTGAGCTCACTGACATGGAATACATTGAAGATTATTTTCATAACAAGTATAAAAGACTTGATGGACTGGCTCAAGCGTACAGTGATTATGGAGTTTTGGAGGGTAAAAGTGCTGTGACCGAAAAAAATGAGAATAAAGAAAAACCAGCCGCTAGCACAGAGCATAAAGTCAGTCTGTCTCTTAATGGTTTCAAGGAAGGGTTGAAGAATAGCATCTTTGGTAGACCTAAAAAGGGTATGATATTAAAATATAAACAACAAAATCGGAATATGTTAAATCGTCGCGTTGAAGCTGAGCAAACCAGAGTTCCCAGAGATTTTAAAATTTTCAGGATAAAAACATAGTCTCGGATGTGTGAAACATTTCACGAGTTTTGTTATATTTTTACTAATGAAACGATACATAAAAAAATTGCTGAATCTTTTTCATCAGCGCGCCCACTATAGAAAATCTTCTAGATCTAGGTCAAATAAAATCAAATAAGAGATAAACTAAATTATAACATTACTCTCTTATTAATTTAAGTATCTCCCATTTGCATTACCTAATAAGTGATCCCCATTCTTCAATTAATTAATCTCTACAACCTTTTAATCATCAATATTTAATGTTATTATCATATAATGCATTTTATAGCATTGATTAATAAAACAGATTGAATTGTATTAATTTTATTAAATTATTTTAGGTGACTCATTTGGCAAAAGGAGTCCATTTGACTTCAGATTTGAGATTAGACCTTCGACCAGCAACGATGATTCAATGGATATCTTGCAATCAATACGAAAACACGTAAGGATTGGCAATTTAAAACCATCAGATAATCTCCCAATCAGCCCACCTGTTTACATGGATACGCCATCGGGGGGAAACAAAAGAAAAGTTAAAAATCCAGACAGTAACATCATGATAAATAAGGGAAGATCTTTGAAAGCAGTTGAATTTGAAGATGATTACGACTATAAAGGTGACAGTGAGATGGACACATTTCAAACAGGAAGAATAAATATTAAAAACTTTTTAAACGCTTTTCGTGCATTTTTCAAACGAGAAGTAAATACTGATGATCTTAAACCTGGCAACGATGATGTTTCGAATGGTTATAAAACCAATAAAACTGTATTTCAAAGCCATGAACGTGAACATGAACTTGAAATGACTGAATATAATCTGACTTATAATGATACAAAACGTAAATCTATAGAAAGGAAAGGATTACACTACGATAATTTAAAGCAAACAAATAAAACTAAAGAGTTTAAAGGAGAAACTCGTTTCAAATTGTTTAATGACGCTAGTTATGCCAGGGATTTAAAATTGAAGCGGGAAATTAATGTCAAGAATTTAGAGACAGCACACGAAAATGCAACTCAAAGCAAAATGAAAGTAGCTCCTGCCATTCTGCCAATTACTCCAAAACCTTTTGATCAAGCGTTTAATAAAAACAACACGAATGATACACGAAGCGTATCGGCCAATCATACGTGGGATAATAATCATATGTTCAAACTCCTTAACAGTGTTTTATTAGGTGATAGTAATGATACTGGCTTAAGTTTGAGTGAATTTTTCATGATTATGTCAAATTGGTTTCTTGATTTGGACACAGCTGAAAAAGCTAAACACAGTGGGATACAAAAATTACGGTATATTTTGTCAGTTTAACTACATTGTTTTAATTTCGCACATATAAGAAGTAGTGTGTTAGCACTTAACGGGTTCAATTTGGTGAATGTTGATAATTCACTGGTTTAATACTCGTACTTTACACGTGGGTAATCAATGAAATGTAAAAACAAATCAAGCTTTTATGATTTAAAAGATATTTGTTAAATCTGAAGAATAGGACTTAGGTTACTTTTATGTACAGTCAGAGGCAAATTTTGTGTCTACACCCAACGAACATGTTAGCATTGTAGAATTCAGCGATTATGATTAGTTAAAATATTTATTCAAATAACTTATGTTTATAATTTAGTAGTTTTAAGTCAATGGGTAATGATGTAATGTAGTTAGTCAAGAATGTAAGTTGTTAATGTAAGTTTTGTCGGTTGTATTTACAGACACCTGAAGCAACCTCAAGACCAAGACCACAACGAAACAATAGAAATAACATTTCCCATATACGATACAGATATGATCGAAAATATTGGGCATAGATCACGAGTACTGCTTTCTGTTGATAACAATGCAACTCAACTTAAAAAGGAAGAGATTACCAAAGTAAATGACAGTGTAGGTGAGTTTTGAGAGTCAACCATCAATGAAACTGTATGTTTTAAAAAAATACATTCTGTTAAGCATTTATTATAGGTATTACATAGGTGCACATGTAACATTGGTTAAATGCAACTGAACCGAAATGAAATTTACACAATGTATTTTTTTCACACAGTGAAAACACATATGCGTCACGTAGTTCTGCTATAAAAATTAACACAATTTATGATCGATAAAGGGGTATAGAGATTAATTAAACGGTTATGAAAAGAAGAAACTGAAAAATACTCCTCTGTCGTTTATTTTTTAACCCACTTCAAAAAAGGAGGAGGCTTTCAATTAGGCTGTATGTTTTTTGTGTTTGTTTTCGGTATTCTGACATAGTGCACCCCTACATTGCACTATAGTAGAAACCGATTTTTAACATTAGTTTAGGTAATCTGTATTTATATTCGTTCCCATCATTGCGAATGTATTTTTCAGAATCCCGTATTATTGCACCCTCACGCGACTTTTAAATAGGGTGTCGGAAACGTCGTGGTGTCGTAGGTTTCACAACGAAAAAAAGCATAAAATAAACTGTTTTTGAATAAAAATGGAACCGACTTCACCACCGAGAAGTCAAAAATAGCAAGGGTAAGTTCATATAATTTGAAGTTGGTGCCGAATTGCCAAGCACAACAACATGTTTATTGTATGGCACCGCCTTCAAATTATATGAACGGAAAAGAAGAAACTGAAAAATACTCCTCTGTCGTTTTTTTTTTTTTTTAATTGGTCTTTGTCTCACCTGATGTTCTAGTTATGATAAGGCCGAAGGTGGAAGCGCACTTCCCTCGGTATCCTAAAATTGAGGAACTGGCTTGTGAAAGATTGTGAAAGGGCTCGTCTCATAGTTGTATTAAAAAAAAAACAACAACAATTTAAGAATTGTTGTTATGGTGACAAGAGTTAGATAAGGTTGATACGAAAATCAATATCGAATCATCAAATCAAACCAAGTTTAATGGATCTGAATTATGTTATTTTTAATAAACATTATATTAATTTGTTCCTGGCGGTAATAATGAATCCCTCCATCTCAGCCAGCGGCGGTCATAGAAGCTGGCTAAGGGACCTCACCAGAAGAATGGCAGCAGACGACTTCTGTGTATTATCGGACTTTTACGTACACCAATCATACTAAGCGTGGTGATGCAAAACCCTACAGTTTTGCAGAAGCCTCTGTCCGAGAGTGTACACTAATGGCCTTCTGATATTTGTTATATTTTTAGATAAAAATACAAACGTAACTAAAACTCCAACTTTTAATGAAAACAAAACCAAAAATGTCGTAAAGAGAAACGCCGAAGACAGTAATTTAATATATTGGAATGATATCTACGACGATGAGTATGGAGTGGCCGTGGATCAATTTCAAAACGACGACAAACACAAGGAAAACAATATCAATGATCTCGTCAAAACTGGCCACAAATGGTTCAAAGATAAAGTACGTTACATATCGAATCAATTTCAAAACAAAGCTAACAGCTTTAGAAAGGAATTTGGCAGTGTGGTGAATGATAAGTGAGTCTTTAAGGAATTTAATATTTTACTATGGTAAATACGTCAAATATATTTTCTCTTTACTATTGTAGCTTCAAACCATCATGTGCGTATAAACTAATTTGCCATAGTTGATGAACAACAATAGGTTTTTATTTTTCAATCAGTTATTAGATTTCCTGTATTGGTTACTGAACTGATTGACTGTATGAGAACCAAGTTGGTAAAATAGCACAGAATTAGCAAGCTGAAGGGGCAGTTGGCAGGCCACATAGCTCGTAGAATGGATAACGGCTGGGGAGGAACAGGTTCTTTGACGTGGAGTTTCAGAAGAATAAACGAGGTTCACTAAAGACCGATCATTTTTGCGATAGCGGTGTGGATGTTGGGATGGATTGGGGGAGGCCTATGTTCTAGTGGACGGATATCAACTGAATTTTATGATAAGGATGATGAACTGACTGAATCTTTACTTCACTGAAATTCAGTTCAGTATCGATTAGATAAATGAAATATAACCATGGAATAAAAAAAATGTAACATGAAGATTGTTATCGCCCATTCAACACCTAAGCTGGAGAGCTGCCGATTACGTAGCTCGTGCCTATAGTTACGTAGCTCGTGCCTATAGTTACGTAACTCGTGCCTATAGTTACGTAGCTCGTGACTATAATTACGTAGCTCGTGCCTATATTTACTTATGTATGGATGTAATACGGTAATCATGATCTTAATGCCTGTCCGGGCGGCTAAGTATCAAAGGTTTCTAATAATTGTTTTATTATCTCGCCTGATGTTAACTCCTTGGGTGCTGATAGCAAGTTGTTCTATGAAGAACACACCGTGAGATTTTAACAACACTCATCGAGTTAAGCAATGATGGAATCTACGATAGCGCACGATTGCCTGGAAGGTACCTATTCACTTTTGCAAGTTGTAAGTTAGCTCGAAATTTTATTCGAGCTGTCATCTCCATACACTTCGATGAACTTAATGTTTCCTATGTTGTGTTGGATGTTAATTAGAGCTTTGAGTTCTTAAAAAGCTACTTACTTTTTTTAATTACAGAAAGGACAAAATGGAAGGAAAATCAAGTAAAGCTACACATAAATATACAGAAGATATGGAAACACGAGCCGCAAGGAGCATTAAAGACGATACAGTACGATATTTTATGTTTACAAATATCTAGTACCTAGGTCCTATGAATAGGAGCCTTCCAAAACAGCCTGTTTGGGCTTTTATACATGACACCGTCGCTATTTAGTAAAGGTTAAAAAAAAGGTTTTTATAGAGATCAGATAATTCAATAAACGGTCATCTAATTAAAGAGGTTTTGGTCAGCACCAAAATTGTTTTTTCAGCAAACTATATGTATTATAAAAATAAGGAGTTCAGTTTTTAAATGCAAAAAAACTTAGATCTAATTATGTATAGTCGTATTATATCCTGTCAAATTACTTTTTATTGCTGACGGAATATTGAAAAAAAAAAACTTTTTTAGTTTTAATTCTCTTCTTTTTATTGTACGACGGGGAAGCGCACTTCACCCGGAATCCTCAGCCTGAGGAACTGGCTGTAATGACAAAGTCCTACCACCAATAAAACAATAGCATTGTATCGATCGGGATCAAACCCGGGGCCTTTGAATCTGACATTGGAGAAACCCTAGATCACAGGCGGTTAAAACTTATTGCTCATACAAAATGCCATTTAATGACTTCCTTGTATTTAATAAGTCTACTGTGCTAACTTAGGGCAGTTCGAAAGTGTCGATGAAGACCAACTTCGCAACTCTTACAAGAAAGATGAAGGATGTTTGTCGGAAGGCGGCCCAGGATGTCAGACAAGCTAAGAAGATTCATGGTACAGTCGCATGCACTAATATTTACTTCATGTTTTTCAAAATGATTAGGTCCACATCTGGCAGATTGTTACATGCCCAAAGAGGGCTGGCTCTTATTTAGGCCGTTTCCTCGTAGCCAAACTAGAATGTCATTTTTTTACCAACGGGGAAGCGCTTGGCTTTCATCTCACCTGGTTACAAGTTAAGATAAAGCCGAAGCCGAAGGTAGAGGTGCGCATCCGGACCCTCAACAAACTGAGGAACTGGCTTTTTTCCCTCTAAATACCTCGCCTTCAGCCACGAAAAACTGAAATCCTCGTAGCCAAACCGTAGTCATAGTTTAATTATCATCCGCCCAACTTAATGGTAGTTGTTTTGCACCAACTACGCTTAGCAGGCGTTTTGGTGTTCGCAGTAGTGTTACGTAATCAGGCGGATGCTGCTGCCCATCCCCTGGTGTATTTTATTCCCTCAGTCGCCGTTTCCGACATCCTTAGGAGGCAATAAAGGAAAATAAAAAAAACACTACTTCTATGTTTGTGTGCAATTATGTATGAATAAGTATAAATATGTGTAATAAAGCAAAATTTTTCACAAGATGTGATGTGTTTTGAAGCTATAACTGAAAACGTCTATTGTGAACCTAACCTTGGTAATATAATTGTCAGCGCGCGAAGAGACCAAAGACGACCGGGCCGCGTCGTCCCTGATGAAGCAGCTGGTCAACTTAATGGGTGATGTGGTAGACTACCAGGTGGAACAGAGGACATGCCGCAGTGAGACAGCTTTTATTTACTCATAAAGATAGATAGATAGATAACTCTTTATTGTTCACCATTTACAAATAACATAACAAAACACAGATATTGGAAACTTAATCTAGTCACTGGTAAAACAATGGGCGGCCTTATCGCTGAAAGCGATCTCTTCCAGGCAACCGCTTGATGGACAGATAAGATAACGACTTTCAAGGATGGCGGACTATACGAATAACCAATATACATACATAAAATTACATCAATAATAATCATCATGATAATAATAATAATAATGAAGGATAAAAATGATAATTTAAGAATAAACTGATAGATAATACTGATAAACTTTCAATTTAAAAGTGTGTTGCGATGTCGTCTTTTTAATATTATCAGGTAATGCGTTCCACAGCCTAACAGCTTCAGCTGTAAACGAACCACTATAAAAAGAAGTTCTTTGTGTCGGGGTTTTTAACAACAGGGTGTCTGATGACCTAAGAGAAAAGTTGTGGGAAGAATACAGAAACTCGAATCTGTCTGTCTGAATAGGAAGGTGAAAAGGGATTGAAACATACACGTTGGCTTGCAACCTGTTACGTATTGAAGGCTAACAAGTGCACACCGTGAACATGTGATCTCTGACCACCCCCTAGAACCTACTAAGGGGTGGTCAGAGATCACTTGATCCTCATAAGATGTATGCTCTAAGTAGTGACCGTGGTGAATCCTCAAAGGGGATCGAGTCTATTACTTTTTTAACCCATGAACTGATACTGAGATATATCGTGTTAAGCATAAACATTTATTTATTACCTTAAAGTACATATTGGTTTAACAAGCCTCACAGCTCAGTTGGTAGTAGCTCTGCCTTCTGC
The DNA here is from genome assembly GCA_951394065.1 of Venusia cambrica. Lineage (NCBI taxonomy): Eukaryota > Metazoa > Arthropoda > Insecta > Lepidoptera > Geometridae > Venusia > Venusia cambrica. Next base: position 7,021,103 of record OX596045.1, on the reverse strand, counting down.
GCTGTAAGTTGTGGGTTCGATTCCCACCCAGGACAAACATTTATGTGATGAATATAGATGTTTGTTCTGTGTTTGGGTGTTGTATTGTATGATAAGTATGTATTTACAAAAAAGAAAGTATCTATGTATTCTATCCGTAATCTAGTTCCCATATTACAAGCTATGCTTAGTTTGGGACTAGATGGCGCTGTGTGAAATTAGTGTCCAATAATATATATATTTTTTTTTATTGGTAATATAGACAAATAATGTAGGTAGCAAAAATAGACTAATAATAAAATGTTACAATGCATCTTTTGCAAATGCTCCATAACAGACCGCATTCTTGCCTTAGCAAGCTTCCAAGAAAATACCTAACCCAAACACTTACACTCATCACTTATTTTTTGTATAAACAAAGGAATTCAAATTTACTAACAAAGGTAAAACGTTTGTCAGAACTGCCACCAGATCTTCAGAACTACCTGGAATGGTTGACCTCGGGTGTGGATTTCACGACGGAGGATCCATCAAGCATCAACGCTGGAAAGAGTAATGGTTCGTTATATCTTTCAAACCTTTACCGTAGTTTTATGTTGCGGCCTCTTTACTTCACCTGATTTTTTCAAATTATGATAAGGCCGTAGGTGGAAGCGCACTTCACCCGGAATCCTCAATAATCTGAGTAGTAGGTGGCTTTGCGCTGTAAGCTGTGGGTTCGATTTACGACGAGGACAGGCATTTGTGTGATGAGTAGATGTTTGTTGAGGACCGGTTATAGCCGGTTGGGTCGGGTTGGGTCTGGTCTGTATTTACACAATAAAAAATTAATGTTAGTAATTTATTAGTAATCTAGTTCCCATATTACAAGTTTTGCGTATGGGCATAGATGGCGCTGCGTAAAATGAATGTCCTGTAAAAATTCGTTAGTTGTATGTTAATGTATTTACAAATTACATCAACAGCCCATTAGTGTCCACTGCTGGACGGAGCCTCCTTCAAAGCTGAAGGGTTTTGTCATAATCACCACGTTTGGTGGACGGATTAGTGATCGCAGTAAAGTTATTAATGACACGCAGAAGTAAGCTGCCCTTCTGGTGAGATCCCTGAGTCGACTTTTACGAGATCCATGGGCTGAGTAGGAGGGGTCGATTCTGAAGTCGACCGCCACGTTGTGTATTTACTAAAAAGTTGATGTTACTAAAAATAGTAATTTATGTAGGTATTTGTATTTTCCGTAATCAAGTTCCCATTTCCAAGCTTAGCTGAGTTTGGGGTTAAGCTTGCCTCTAAGCGAGATAGTAGACTGTTTTACAAGCGACTAAACCATCCCAAAATATACGAGGTTGTTATACTCCCGAGCGTAGCGAGGGAGAATGACATCTGTACATACTTATTTCTTACCCTTGCAAATATTGATACCTACCTAACTACTCGGAGCCAGGTAGCCCTCGCCTCGCCTCTACACACACGGAACTCCCAACGAATGTTGCCTCTATTTGTAAATACAGACTTTTTCTAGCTACAGTGAGTCCTAGTTATATGTATTAGAATGTTTAGTACTTAGTTAAGGAAATACAACAGCATAGTTTTGGTTTATTTGTTATTTTTTTACTTGTTACATACCTACTTAAGTTTTACTGTAATAAAAATTAAATATTCATAAAAATACTTATTGTTATTAATTTATAAACAGTCGGGGTCTTCCTTGCAATACCTGTTTGAGATCATTTATTATAATAATCTATGCACTATGAAAGTACAATCCCATCAGAACCAAAAATTAAGTGGAAATAATTAATATTTTAGAAAATATGATCTAATCGTGAGAAATAATAGTAAAAAAATAATCTGAAATTGAAAACTATGTTTTGCATGATTTGCATTTCGCGCTCTTTTCACTCGCTTCAGTTGTCACTGTCACTAGACGCCCGCGCCGACCCACCTCGCACCGCGGGCGTTGTGGGGTCGTCGCTGTCGACGTCCGTGACGTCACAATGATGTTTCTTGGGCTCGACCGCGGCGAAAGTGGCTAGTAACGAAACGCACTCTGAGTGATCTCATCAGAAGGGCAGCAAAAGGCTTCCATTGTCTAGCGCCTTCGATCTACGATCATCTATCCGCCTGCCAGAGTGACTTTCACTTTGTGGCGAATGTCCATTTTAAAGCCAAAAAAAGGGTATTTTTTATTTACTAAAACCTTTAAATACGTTCTTACTCCAAATGCTTGATCCTTAGATAACTTTTTTCACAGATGGCCACACGGACGAATCAAAAGTGGATGTTTACGGAATTCTCCAGACTGTTCAGGATTTGGTGAATCAGTATGAACTGATGACTGATGATGAGAAGGTGAGGGTTCTACTAGAGAGGGCTCTTTAGGTCACAAGATCACTAATTTTTAAGTGTGTTTGTGGTCAACCTCTAATAATTTTATAAACAGCATAATGTACCTAAGCATCCGCTGTTAGGCATGTTGCCTCTTCCAAAACTTTTGTTAATAAGGGTGCACGCTACTAAAACTGTTGATGGATCTCCATCCATTAGTTTTTCAGGTTTCAAATTATGTTTTGATCGAAGGTGGAAGCGCACTTCACCTGGAATCTTCAACATACTGAGGAACTGGCTATCTTACCTCCAAATTCCGGAACGCAACAATTTAGAATTGTTGGATCTTGGAGTCATCAAGTCCGTACTAGAGTAAATAGGTTCCTTTTAGGCAAGCGTGCTCCATCTTAGGCCATATCTTTTCTTGTTTCAGGTGTAAGCTGATGGTCAAACGCTTGATTATCACCAATAAAAAAAAAATACTTTACTAAGTTTGATAGGTACAGATAGCTAGGTATAGGTAGCTCTCCCATACAAACTAATTTTGTGGTTCATTTTGAAACGACACATCGAATTTAAAATAAATCTTAGAGATTTTTGTATTTCAAGTCAATACATTTAAAAATGTTATTATGACACAAACATTCACAACCCGGGTTGGAGTCCATCGTGGGTTGTCAATTTTTGAGTCATAATAACATTTGTAAATCTTACAGGTTTAATAATTTTCTGTAAAAGTTAAAATCAAAATATAAATATGCAAAAAAGTGTTTGTATGGAATAATTATTTGCATTTTTAGTATCAGTAGTAAAAAAACATTCAGATTCATTCGGACATTAATTTCAGAGCAAAATGATCGGCGTCAGAGATTATCTCGACAGGCAGATTCAGTACATTCAGGATCAAATGTCATCCATCAACGACTATGGTGTAAGTTTCTGAATAAGGTGCTATTTATTAAGCCCGGGTATTTTACTTCCCACGATCCTGTGAGATTTCCTAGAATCCTTTCATGAAAAACTGACACAAAATCTCATCAAAATCGGTCCAGTCGTATTTGCGATATGATTCCGGGTGAAGTGCGCTTTCACCTTCGGCCTTATCATATCTAGATCAAGTCAAATCAGGTGAGATGGTCAAGCAACTTCCCGTCGTACTATAAAAAAAATAGATACATAGCCACGTTTGCATAGATTTTGACGCGTTATTTATGGTGGCTGGTCGTTATAATCCTGAATAATAAAAAGATTTACTACTAAGGCTTTCTTTTGCTAAATAATAAGCGGGTGGGTCAAGATAACTAGGTTCCCTTGCTTGTTTAAACATTTCTGTTAGTCTAGTTATAATAGAGGTAAATAAAAATATCTGCCTCATACAAGTAGCTCAGCTTTCTGCACTGTAGGCTGTGGGTTCGATACCAATGTATTAAAAAAAAAAAAAAAACACGACTTTTTTCCAATTCACCTCTGATCGGGATCTGACTCGGAGCGTGCATCTTATGAGGATCATTTTCTAAGGGGTAGTCAGTTACGTTTGGCACATGCCCACGGTATGCTAGTATAGCTATATATTACATATCTAAGTAATCCGAAACGTAGTAAGTTTACCGCTATATTTATTTATTATTTATTTATTGATAAACAAGCATACTTTTTTTTTTACTTACAGCTCTATGACGCAGAACAATTCCGATTTAGGAGAGACACTAATCCAAACAAAAATAGCAAGCACGACAACAAAAATCAAGAACAAAGCCCGAAGCAAAAATCACTCGAAAGTGCAACAAAAGATAGCAAAAGTAGTAACGAGCATAACAATAATGTTGGTAATGAAAACGATAAGAAAACCAAACAGAATAATGCTAAAAGTCAAAACACTGATGTGGAAAAACATAATAATAACGTAGATAATAAAAAAGGTTCAAAACCTGAAAGGGATAAAAGGAACTTGAGAGATGTTTATTACAAAGCGGTTGAGGATGCCAAAAAAGTTACCACCTTGAAACTGTAGTTGAATACATACTAAAACATGAATAATAGCTTGAATATTCTTAAGAAAAGCTAGAAACATTGTATTCTAGCTAGCATGGTAGAACAGCATTTGAAATGCTGTGTGCATTTCAAATGCTGAACGTATATGATGAACGTATAACGTAGCTACGACTTGCGGTGATTATCTTAGGCCAACTGGATTAACTATTTTGAAATACTCGTGTTTAAAAATGTATTCAAGAGAGTTATTGCATAATTGTGTAAAAGTTTCATTTACATTTAATTATGTAGAGAGGTTATGAATAGAAACCAGCTGTTGCTATGCAGTTACTGAAAAACTAGGATCTAGAAGTGGTATGACTAAAAAGTGAATTTTACTAATAATTATTTTATGCATTTATGTTATTGTTGTTTAGTTTCTGTATTTAATAAAATGAAATTGTTAAATCAGGAAAAAAAACTTTTTTTTTTCCAAAGCTTGAGCCTCTTGTATCAGTAATTTGGGTTACATCCTTATAGTTAGGCCTCGTTAGATTATTTTCGATTGATCTTAACAAGACTCGTACGGTTGGTAGTAACTCTGCCTTCTGCGCTGTAGGTTGTGGGTTCGATTCTCACCCTGGACAAATATTTGTGTGATGAATGTAGATGTTTGTTCTGTGTTTGGGTGTTGTATTGTATGATAAGTATGTATTTCCAAGAAAAACGCATCAAAGTATTCTATCCGTATACTAGTTGCCATATTACAAGCTATGTTTAGTTTGCGGCTTTAGATGGCGCTGTGTGAAATTAATGTTCAGTCCTTACAAACTCACTATTAATCGCTTTTTAAAGAAAGCCAAAGCACATTGTGTGCAATTAAGAACAAAGAACGGCTTACAGGTAACTCAAATGTTCCAGAACAGTACCAGACGGAAGCGTGCCCAAGTCACTGGCTGCATTGCCACGGTCCTTAGGTAATCTGACTGTTTCCTTTGTACATAATTTAATTGTACATGTTAATGAATAAATACTTGAAAATACAGAAAAAAAACGCAACAGACAAGTTTCGAATAGGATATATATATATATAGGATATGAGTATAAATAATAATAATAAATCAATATAATATGACAATATTTGTACACAGTCATCTAGTCCCAAACTAAGCAAAACTTGTAATGTGCGTGTGGTGTGAAAATGCTTTAAAAATGTGCTTAGATATTTACACCAAAATCTAAGCTAAAGCCAAAAAAAAAAATGTGAAAACAAGATATTATCACAAAACACTGTCGATTAAGAAAAAATGTGTTTTAATTTTATTCCCTGCATTATGAAATAGGGTGGCACTAATTTATTTAAGATTACAGCACATTAGTAAATGTAGTATCATAAGTTTTAGTAATTTTTTTTCGATTTTTCGCTTATTATCGTCGTAGCATTTGAAATTACCTTCTATTATGTAATGAATCCGTGACATTTGTAATGACCAATACTACTCGTATTAGTGAAAGGTGGAGGAACAATTCAGTTGCTCCGATAAGTTCGTACCATAAGTACGTCATAAGTTATTGTGTACGGTATATCCTGCAGGCAATGCTCACCGGTACCTTTTTAAATTAAATGCAATGACAAAATTTTATTCGTAGTTGACTTCTTCGCAAGAACCACAAGTAAGACAAGTCTTAAATGATTCCTCAAAACGTAATATGGGAACTAGAGTACTTATATAATAGAGGTAGTACATATTTATTTTTGTACATACATACTTATACAAACAACACAACACCCGACACAGAACAAACATCACATTTACATATACTTACTTACTTACGCCTATTTCCCAGAGGGGTAGGCAGAGAGTGGATTTACCCCTCCGTGGTAGCACCTACTCCATGTCCCAGCCATTTATGCTCCTTGCACTGCTCAACTCTTTTTCCTCATTCACTCTTTCACTTTCACACATGAAATTTCATACAAGCTGATGAAGCATAGAGTACTTTTGAGCTGGCCTTTCTAGAATCATCTCGGACGTCGGAGAAGGTTCGCTGAGGCTTTTTTATTTCCCTTCCCAACTATACCATTTACTCTCCACATTATACAGTGTGGATTTTTGAGACGGGACAGTAAGGGCAGGTACCTTAACCGTCATAGTTAAAGGAAAATGTTCATAGAAGACCATCCATAACTTTCATAATTTAAACTGCATTCATAGATTTTAGAAAAAAAAATATAGTCTGCAAGAAAATGGTAATTTTACATAAAAACTCTTTAGAAGCCAATCGATCCTGTTTCTTAGGATGATCAAAAGTCTCTACCGCGCCAACTGAAGTTTGAGTAGGTATTGTACAAGACAGCAAGAAAATGGTAATTTTCGGTGTAGGTTTTTTACGAAATCTCTGAATCCAGTTCAGAGAATCTTATGCAAAATCTGCGTGTGTGGCGATAAGACCGCTCATTTGTATTATCTTTAAGGTTATCAAATTTATTTATATCGTGTACAATTAAGTATTTTCTATTAATTTCATTCCATTTCTGAGTATAACTGATTATAAAAGTTAAGGGTCAATGAACATTAGAACTTTTTTTTTTGGTCCTTTTAACGTTTTTCTGCCCGATTTTCACCCACCTGTATAAGCCAAGCATGGCAGAAACTGTAAAGGGAGCTCTGTGAAGAAAATAGTGTTTTGTTAAGGTAAAGCGATAAACCAAAATTGAAATATCCTTGTAAGATTAACTTTTCGGCCCATAAAACTGGAGTCTAGTTAATAATCCAGACTTCGCCTGCATTTTATTGCTTGCAGCCTTTGTTGTTACGGTCGCCTTCGGGACCTACTTACTATTTATATAAAGAAGCAACTACAGCCAGTCTCCTAAAAGGGTACGCAGTGACAACTTATTTTCCATTTGCTAATATAGTTGATTATAGGAAGCAAGATGTATGAAACGAATTTTTTTTTAAAGTATGGATCGAAATGGCAAAAATCGCCATATTTAACTTTGGAACGAAAGTTAAATATGGCGGTATAAGAAATTAAGTTTGAAGTTTCAATTAATGTTCATTAAAAGCAATTGGCCAGTATTATTTTGCAGTCTTGGTGATATTATTTTTTTAGTAATTACAATAATAAAAAGATTCATACTGATATGACCCAAAACTAAAAAAACCCGTTAGCAATTAATTTTCATAGACTTTTTCAGACCGCTCAGCGCGTTAGTTAGCAATGGATTTCCATACACCTTTTGAAATGTTCATCGGTCGAGATTTTGGTTCTGTTATAAGGTTCTGACAAGATGAAATTGTCCCATTAGGTTCATTAGGACCAGTGTACTGTTTGGTATAGAGATTTGCAATTTGATCACGTTTTGCATGATTTGAACCAAGTTATGTACTTTATGATTGAGAAACGAAACACCCACGTACGTGCAATATGCTTAAAAAGTAGTCCAAAGTGTTATTTTCAGGTATTAATATGTTCACATATAGATATTTTATATATTCACCTCCGTTAAAGCAGAACAGAAAAACAAAATAAAGACAGTCATTATCAATCCACGTAGGAGGCCTACGTCGTAGCGGAGTGCTACGCGCTATCTACGAAGTAGCTACGCGGAACTCTAGAATGTTTATATTATTTATTTAGTAGGTACTATAGATAAGATTCTTAGGTGTTTAATTAACCACATAATCATTATTATAATCACAGTGCCTGATATGGGCCTCCTCCAATGAGTTTTGTTTTATTTCTTTTTCACAAGTAGACAGATTACGATCAATACATATAATATCGTGAAGATGTTTTGTTGTGGAGACCTGTTTTGTTAAAGGCTGGTCTGGCCTGAGGTAATGGCTTTTGGCCAAATTAATCGATTTTGACAATTTAATCACAAAAATCACTATCAAATAAAATTTTATTAAATAGATTTGTTTATTATTTTCTCCTAATTTGTGCGCTGCCATCCGAATATTTAACTTTCATTTTTTTTTTGTACGATGGGTAGATGCTTTGTCTCACCTGATTTTTCAAGCTATGATATATATCAAATGAAGTCCTACCACTAACCAAACCAAGCACAATATTGTACTCCCCCTGGGATCAAACCCGGGACCTCTGGATCTGACACCGGAAGGCGACCCACTTAACCATTAAGGCGGTTAAAACTTAAAATGTTTCCTTCCAAGGTTGGCTGGGAAAATCCATAGCGGCAAGACCGCCCATTACACTTATACGCTGTCCGCCTAATATTTTTAGTATTCCGAGTAACTTTTGGGTTTAATAAAGTACCAATTCGTAAATAAATGTTTCTATTTGTATTTCTACTACCACGTTAAATTTGTGGCAGATAAATTGGTAATCGATATATTACAAAATGTTGTAACTAACTTTAACTACGGGTTCACCCGCCAGTATCAAACTGGGCCCCGGATTCAATTGCCAGGGGGTAAAAAAATATGCTTGGTTTGGTTGGTAGTGTAGGACTTGAAGTCCGCCTGATAAATGAACATGAACTTACTTTAGGTAGCTTACTATAAGTAGTTATATTATGTCTAACTATTATTATTTATTATTAACTTTTGTTGCTTATTGTAGGGTTGTTATTTAGCACTGTAAGTGCGATCTACGTTTTATTGTTGCTGTGGAAACATTGGCACTTTATATAGTTAATAGCCTTAGGTTGTAGCTATTCTTTAATTTTGTCTGTTTTAAGTAATTCTCAATGAAATAGGCTATGGGTTCGATTCCCGGGTAGGGGCACATCTTAGTATCCTATTCGTTTAAATAGGATACAAAGATGTGTCAAAGATTGTTTTGTTCCGACATTTAGAGGTAAGATAGCCAGAAAGAAAAAACTCACTATGGCGAAATAGGAATAAAAGTACTTATTCCTAAACAACAGTTCTAAAACAATTTCAAACTGTTGTTTGAAATGAAGATGGTGGTAGCTAGCAACGCTACCACTATCTGGGGATTGAACCTGGGATCTCTGTGTCAGACACCGGTAGGCGAACCACTAGACCACACAAACGGTTAAAATAAAAATAAAAATTGTTAATTATATTTCATTATACAGGAAGTTAATTTCATACAGCGCCATCTAGCCCCAAACCAAGCATAAACTAGATTACGGATAGAACATGTCCTTTTTTTTAATACATATGTACTATATGATACAACACCCAAACACAGAACAAACATCTATATTCATCACGCAAATGTTTGTCCTGCGTGGGAATCGAACCCACAACCAACAGCGCAGCAGGCAGAGCTACTACCAACAGAAAAGCGAGGCCAGCCATTCGTAAATAATAACTTGGTACATAAAACTGGGAGGTTATACCCCACCTAAAGAGTACTTCCGTAATAGAATAGTGATGTGCTTGTCGAGTTGTTTTTATCGATAGTAATTAGTGCAGTACGTTATCGACATTATGACGGCGAGACGGCACTCTCGGGGCTATTAGGCTAGGGATGTGAAAGGGAGCGATGTATCGATAAAATATAAACAAAATACAAAACAATCAGTGTCTTGATTCAATAGGTATTATAATAATTTTGATTTGATTGCCTAAACATGATTTACTACAGTACCTATTCCAAACATGAATGTTGGAAAGTTTACTGCTTTTATTTCAGAAAAATCACTAATCGTGTTGCTGAAATATCAAAGAAAAAATATTATGTTTAATTTACCCCAAGTTAGATGTGTAGCTTTAAAAAGCATCAAGTATTATTGGCGTTTTTGAGACCTTTTTTGCACTGTACAGCCTCTTAAAGTATATCGATACAAACGAACAACATTTCCCACCCCTAGCTGCGGCATTGCAGTAATTTTCGTACAAAATACAGCACTTCTCCGCTGGATGCTTTCGATACTAGCTTACAAATGTTATGGTCTACAGGATGATGCCAAGACGAAACGATTTAGTTCACAAGATTATTTATTTATAAAAATATATTTAAACCTTGATATCATTTATACCACAAAATAGTCATTATACCGATTTGTACTTCAAATGATGAAGAAGATCACATTAAACTGAAAACCTAGAATTGATTAACTATAAAATATTTTTGTAGCCCCTTTATTTTTTCTTTTATGATAAACCAAAAATAAAACCACATTTAAAATTAACGTGGTTTTATTTTTGGTAAATGGTGGTTCTTGAGATTGATCCCCTAACCCCTAGTTTTGAATTATATGAAAATTGTATTATAACTATATGAGGCTATCCATTCTAATATCAGTAACTCATAACCAATAACTTATGACAAACGAGGATCACGATGGTATCCCTCTAATAGTATGAAATACTACCTATAATATACAATATTAATAGTATTCATAAATATTTTTTACAGGACATTAATATATTATCCCATAATATATTAACCTAGATTATATTAACCTATAATATATTATATTAACATATAATATATTAGCCTATAACTTATTAACCTAGAATATTTTAACCAATAAATGTTAACTTAACATATATGTACCTCAAATATTTTAACCTATAATATATTAACCTATTATCGGAAGTGCTTTAAAAAGACTTTATTTCAGTCCGTCTGGCTAAGTTACCACTATCTTACCGAATTCGTCATAACAACAATTCAAAAATTGTTGTGAGCCGGCATTTAGAGGTTAGAAAGCCAGATTCTCAGAATGTTGAGGATTTCAGATGAAGTGCGCCACCTTCTGCCTTATCATAACTTGAAAACCTGGTGAGATGAAATCTAAGCGCTTTCCCGTCGTATTAATTAATTAATTAATTAAAATATGAATGGATAAATAAATCAAGGGATTAAGGAATGTATAGGTAGATGAATGAAAAACCTTTTGCAACAGGACTACTCAACTAATGTACCTACTGAATAAACGATATCTACGTGCGCATTAAAAACTAGCTATCATGCAAAAAATTTAACATCCTGTACCCGCTCTAATGAGTAAGCACGTACTCTGCCGATGTATATTTAAATTTGATACCACGAATACACCTGTAATGTATATCTGTATATACAGTATACTTGTATACCTGTTACTCCCAAACGTCTGGCTTGGAGTGGTACGTGATAGGAATGCGGAGCTGATGTTGTGGTTTACATGGCGCTGGCTTCCTGATTTTGGAATGTACTAAAATGGATCTATTTTTATTGGGATTGATCCATTTCTTGTTCTATTGAACGACTAGGATTCAATCTCCAAGTAATATAGTAACAAAGTACCTAACAAAACTAGCGGGAATTAGTGTGCGTAGTTTTAGATGAAGGGGCCCAACCACAACGACTTATAGCATTTTCGAGTTGATCTTACATTACTTTTGTCTCGTATTTTCTACACTGGACAGATGGTGACAAAAGTAAGTAATATCAAAACAAAAATTCTATAAGAGGTCGTGGTACCCACCCAGTAATTATATATTCGTATCTGTACTTATCTAGTTAAGCGTCCTACGTATTTTAGTTAATTGAACTTGATTTCGGTTATAAGACTCATATAAATCTATTACAGGACATTAATTTCACACAGCATAATCTAGCCTCAAACTAAGCATAGCATCATATGGAAAATAGATTACGGATTGAATATAGCTACCTATTTTTGTAAATGCAGTGACATACTTGGGTAAGATAGTGGTATAGTGGTAGCTAGCCAGGCGGACATAAACAAAGCCCTCCCACTAACCAAACCGAACACAGTATTGTACTCCCCTGAAGATTGACCCTGGGATCTCTGGATCTGACACCGGTGGGTGAACCACAACACCATAGACACTTATTTGATTGTTATTTTTAACTATTTTTGTACTTTAACCTACTACTACATAATCTACAAATTAATTTAAGATGTTTTAATTTTCATTTTTTAAAACATAGTTATGTAATAAGTGTAAGTGGCACTGGCCGTTCTAGTATTTAATAATAAATAAATAAATAAATAATGTCTAAAAATTTTTTTAGACAAGCGTCCATCTCATGTAACATCTAACAATTTTCATGTTTTCATTTTAGCTGATGGTCAAATGCATTACTAGCTTCAATAAACTACTTCAAGGTACTACTAAGCCTTCTTGAAAGCTTACTTTTAATACTCCACCATGTAAACCAACGCGTTAAAATTCTTTAAGATTAATGTGATAGCAATACCTCACGTCTCAAACGAATGACTTGGATTTTTGTAAGTTATCGTTTATATACCGAAATACTGTTTATTGGTCTATGGTATAGATAGATAAAAAGATTAATATGTTTATTGCTTAATATGTAAAACCATGTTTTTTTTAACTGCTAACTAACTCGGCTAATTACTTCAAATTGTGATTACTTGATAAGGTAACACAGAAATAAACATAAAATGATTAACCTTAAAAACATATAAACATAACCAACATACACTTCACATTTTTTATATTTTGACTATTTCACTATTATCTAACATACAAATCATAATTGGCTGTTTCGGGATTGGCCAAAAATGCTTTTGTCCGCTGTCTGTCGGCTGTCGGTTTGTTCTCGCCTACAGGTCGCATTTTTCAACCGATGTTGATGAAAATTGGCACACATGTTCCTTGATTTATCAAAATTTTTAGCCAATCGCGATTTTTGATCGGGGGGAAATAGGGGGGGAAGTTTGCTGTAGCGTTATTTATCAACGGATTTCAATTAAATTTGAAAGACACACTAAGCATTTAATTATTCTCAAGATGTTGTGAAAAAAGAAAAGGGGTGTGCATGGGCAAAAGGGAAAAGTTTGCAGAATGAATGAATTAATATTTCATTTTTTTTTTTCGGTAAATTTATACCTACGTAAACCAATCCTTTTTCCAATCCTAGCACAGTCCTTTCCGCCTTTGCGAGACGAACTCGTAGACACCAGATTTGCCCTCCTAAGACCAGGGTACCACGAGTAATCACTACAGCTTATACCTCTATTTGCTTAAAAGTCTAAAAGGGAAAGTGACAGAGGAAAACATCTCTCGCTCGCGAGGTCAACTGTTCTTACAGAAACACTAGTATAAATAAACTGGTCAAGTGCGAGTTGGACTCGCATGGGGGAGACTTCCGTCCTACATACTAAAATTAATCAGATAAAAAATATAAGGCTAAAGAAGCGACAAACCGCAGATTTGCAGTCGAGCGTACTAACAAACACAAAACTTGTAATTGGAAAATAAGTTGAAAGACATCATTACACTGTTTATTATTATTTATGCATTTATGAGTGTTTTTGTCGTGATAATCGTGGCTTAATAATGTAGTTATGTTAAAAAAAATTACTGTACTCGTCTTCACCAAATTCTATATTACTTCTTTTGACAGACAAGCAGAAACTTTTGTTTAAGTATGTAGGCATTACAGTTCTTACGATATAACTAAAATAGAGAAAAATAATACAACAAAATAAAAAAAAACAATGCATCCTAAATTTCCTTAAAATATGCTAAATGCGATTCCTATTTAGCTATACATTGTAAACTGTATACCATTTGGTTTGAGTCCAACCTTCTTGGTCCGACCTTGGTCGAGACTTTTATTTTTTTAAGTTGCGTTGCGAATACAAATCTCTTTTTCCAGACCTCTTTTCACTGTTGAGTGAAAACATAAACAATGGACCTAGACCAATCGTAGTACTCGTATTCTGTGACCAATCGATACCTTGAGACATTCCCAATGTTCCCAGTCAATAAAAGTCTGTTCAAATATTAACGAACGATCCCTGCCAACCCCTCAGGTCGTAAACCGCCGTAATGGTTGATCCGGGGAATACATGAGGTCACGGCATACGCTGGCGAGATGACCCCTTCATCATCATCAACCGATACTCAGCTCTAGCTTCTGCGCAGACACACACACTGAAGGTACTATAACGGCCTACTTACCTACCTAACCTAACTTTTGACAAGCCTCATAGCTCAGTTGGTAGTAACTCTGCCTTCGGCGCTGTAGGCTGTGGGTTCGATTCCCACCCAGGACAAACATTTGTGTGATGAATATAGATGTTTGTTCTGTGTTTGGGTGTTGTATCATATAGTACGTATGTATTTACAAAAAGTATTTAAGTATTTTATCCGTAATCTAGTTCCCATATTACAAGCTATGCTTAGTTTGGGGCTAGATGGCGCTGTGTAAAATGAATGTCCTGTAATATTTATTTATTTATTTATTTTATTTAACCTAACTATTCTAAAGAAATAGCTAATTCTAGTCAAACGATAGACCTGAAAATCCTGGATACGAAACCCCATATTATAACCCCCCCTGTCCTACCTAATAGTATGAGTTAGTTTCTATTTGTATACATTTTAATTTTAAGATTATTACCAAGAATAATTTTATTTACCAAGAATTTTAAGATTATTATATTTTACCTACAGACTCCGAAAATTGACGCTTAAATTGACGTAGTAGTCGTACCTAGCTATTTGTTGGTTAGTTCGTCATGATCTACATTGGCGCGTGAAACATCTAGTGATATAAGGACTCTACGTTGTGTATGTAGTAAACCTGATTCTTTTAAGGTATTACGAGATATCTGGAGATCCTAGATTCTATCTAAACACTAAATAACCATAATGGTTTTACCTATTTACTGTAAGAGTTACAATAGTATTTGATAAAATAAAATCTGAAATGTTAATAATAATAATATACCTATTGATAATGCGCAGCTATGGTTAGGGACCCATCCAGTCGTCCCTAACAGTGAATATCTGCCATCCCTTAGGACTTGACCAATTCTCCTCTGCGGATTTTGGCTAGAATATGACATCTTTATTCTGATTCATTTAAGAAGAGAACTTCCCCCATTACTGAATCTAGATTTTGTAATTGTAAACAATAGTTCTGTACCCATACATAAGACGAAGAGAGAATAAAACCCTTCGATTGTTTTATGTTGTATCTATCTATATTTATGACATTAGGGTTTATGGTCTATGTATATCAAACAAACAAACGTTCGTTCTTTCATAGGTCATCTAGGTGGGTTCACTGCGGGACTCAATTCTACTAAATGAATAGTACAAAAGAGACCCTATTATTTCTATTTTTCCAGAGGTTTCCGTTCCGTAACGGTTTTAGAGAGTAATCTCTACTACCTACCTACCTTGATAATACCTAACCCTAGACAAACCCAAACTACTCTTTTATAATTTAGAAATGGAAGAACCTATTTTATTATTTTGAACATTAGCCTATTACTAGTACTTCCCTACCATTTTGTTCATAAAAGAAACGTATTTTTATTAAATTAATATTGAACCGATAATTTACATTATTTTAGTGGATTACCTATCTAACATGTTACCGCGTGAGATTGAGTACATTTTAGCAAGACTCAATAACCTAATGTTCAATCAGAAGGAAAGTTGATTCATTGAATCCTGTCTGAATGAACGAAAAATTTATATACCCATGTCCTAGATAGAACTCCTTAGATTTATGCTACTTAATGATCTAGTATGCTATTTTCTATTATTCCTAATAATCATACCTCCCTAACACTAACATAGTGATATTTTAGTTTTATCGTGGATTCAGGGTGCCTGTTGCCACGTGATCTAAAATATCGGAAGGACAGAAATTCCACAAACACACTCATGCTGGCCGACAAGCTCATCAGACCATTTAAGACCGGCAGTTCCATATATCCCTACTGATCTATCCCTACTGGTAGGGAAGAATGGATTTTTTTCCATCTATTACTACTAGGGGGGATACTTTTCCACTTATATGCACTGTTATAATCAATCCAGAAATAAGTATCATCATATCGGAAATGTATAATTGCTTCATTACGTGTTTTGTTTATTATTCTATTGAAAAACAATAGCACCTCCTTCAGTATGAAAAACAGAAACAAGAGAAGAATACTATCACTTATCGTGACGTTGCCTCTGCTGCCTTTGGATAAAATACAACAAGGATGGTCATTCATTGAGAGTCAGATTTTAGATGAATTTAAAATTTAAAGCATTAAAAAAATATTTTAAAAGAACTTGGATGAAAAATGACAAGTTCCAGAAACAGTGTTTGGAAAAAGGCACAGAATAAATAATTTCGCGGAATCATGGCATTTCAAAATCAGTGATAAAAACAACCGGAAACCAAGTTTATACAAATGATTAAAAATATTATACAGCCAGTCCGTGGTTCAAAAGAATCGCATTAAGTCCATCAGGAACGTGCTGAAACTGAATCCACCAAAACAGAGAGAGGAAAAGTATGTGACCCGTGATTACGTGATACAAAATGCACAAATGCAACTGATCACAGGAGAGATCACGGCTGGACATTTTTTAGATATGTTAAGATAAAATATAATATTACCTACATTGCTACGGATTTCTTATTAAACTAGTTAGACTTATTATTAAATTCAAAACCTATAGAATAAAATAAACCTAATTAATTTGTTAAAGAACAATGTCTATTGTCGGCCTTCCGTGAACAGGATGCCCAACGAAATTAAATTTTGTCAATAAATCTAATTATTTTGAAAACGAATTACTGTGTTTTATTTTTGTATCAAGGTGCATCTATCAAAAGTTGACTTAAATAATTTTTATTTTGATACTATGCCAGAGATTTGTACTTATTTGATTTGTTGACAGTGTATCCTTTCCAAGGCTTCAGTATAGTGAATTAATACTGATTGCATGTGGAACCTATCAACTAAAGCAAGCACGCTCATACTATGGTGAACATGTAAGAAATGATGGTACCTATACAATTGAAGTGTGCTGGGATACAGCCAGCGACCTACTAGAAGGTTTTCCTTCGGCCGAGAATGACACATTACTGCGGGCAAAAATTCAAAGCAGACATATAAGCCGAAAGATATACTATGTATATATTTTATATGAAAATAATGATGCATTGGGAAGGGAATCGATAAAACAATATTGTTGTAATTGTATTATGGGCCGAAGGACAGTGGGTTGCTGCGCTCATGTAATGACCGTCCTTTGGTATTTGAGCTGGGCAAGGTACCAATATAATATTAATCCACCTGCCCAGTTCCTGGATAATGTATTACTGACATATGATTCTATTTAATAATAAAATATGAATAAAACTACATTCGTTTTATTTGAAATAACCCACGAGCAATTGTATACTTTACATGTCGGAAAATAGCCTTACCAAACATTCTGATACAAAGTTATCATAATATTCTGTTTCCTACTGATATTATATAACAAACCTATATCACAATTACACATAAAGTAACTGTTCACGCGAAGCCATAATGCCCATATAAGTGGACATTGTCCTTTCTTCTTTTGATTTTTCTTCCTATTTGTACTTGATCATAGTAGAAATACGTGGAAGTAAAATATCCACGTTTCCCCCCTAGTAGCAATAGATGAGAAAAAAAACCATTCTTCCCTACTAGTAGGGATAGATGAGTAGGGATATATGGAACTGCCGTTTAATAATAATAATAATAATAATATAAGTTTATTTCAGGTAACGTAAGAATTGTACAGGATGTTTAAATACTAATTCTTTGACCCATATTAATATATACCTTAAAACTAAAATACATACAAAATAGAACTTAAACTAAGGCACACGTGATGTCGCCGACGTGTTTCGGTGCGGTTTTAAGACAGGGGTGTCGCGTCACCGAGAGGATTGAGGCTCATGCTGCCCTTGATGAGTACCTTCCCTACGCCCTAGTTAAATTACAAAGCCGCAAGATAAAAACTAGGAAGAAAGCTTCCACATTTAAGTCTAATCGTGTAAGGGGGTCTAACACAGGACAGCAAAGTGCAATGCCATCCTTCTAAGCTTCAGAGGGGAACGAGATGGTTAATCTCGATTTGGCCTATCCTACAACAGATTGTTCCAGCTCAACCGGACGAAACGACCAGGAACCGGGACCCTAGCAGACATATAAAAAGGGAATAAATACATAAAATTAATAACCCTTGTCAAACAGATCAGATCACCATATCTACAAAATAAACGGACCTTATATGTATAACACCGCTAGGTTTCAAGGCCTTATCGAAGGTAATATTTAGAATCCACTTTGCTCAGGTATAAGTATTAACTTATTGTATATAACTTGCGTATATAGCTTATATATGGGTCCGGTGCCATCCGGGTTTTCAAAAATCTTGCGGGGCTTTTGATTGAGGTGACACGTGATCCAAGGGCTGGCTCTTATATAGGCCAGAAAATTAGCATAGCTATTCAGCGTGGCAATGCAGCCAGTGTCTTGGGCACGCTTCCGTCTGGTACTGATCTGGAACAGTTGAGTTACCTATAGGACGTTTGTAACGGTCCTTAGGTAATCTGACTGATTCCTTTGTACATAGTTAGTTTAATTGTACTTTTTTGTTAAATCAATATATTCATATTCCTGCCCATTATCTCATACTTGGAGACACAACATGTCTTCTTCTTCCATTTTCCTCTATCTGACTTCATCTCATCACCTTACTTGTCCATATCACCCTTTACATAATCCACCCATATCTTATTCGGCCTACCCCTTTATCCATTCACACTCATAATATTGAACACTGTTTTTGATAATAAAAATATTACAGGACATTAATTTGACACAGCGCCATCTAGCCCCAAACTAGGCATAGCTTGTAATATGGGAACTAGATTACGGATAGAATACTTAAATACTTTTTGTAAATACATACGTACTGCATCATACAACACCCAAACACGTCTATTTGAATAAATATAATTAAATATAATAAAAAAACATGTTATGCCGACCCTGCCTAGAATGGAGTAAGGCCATATTATGATGCAAAAAGTCTCTATTTATTTTTAATTTTATTGGATTGCCAAGCGTTTGACCGGAACACTTGAAAAACAATAAAGAAAAGTCCAAATTATTTAAATGAATACAACACGGAAACTCTACTTCATTTAAACTTTTAAACTCTGTTTTATAAGCCCCATTGCAACCGACACATGAGCCCGAAGTTACCTCGTAAATATCTGAAGCTTTATATAAAACTTTTATTTGATAAGCTATAGGATAATGAAATCTTTGAAACATTTATGAAAAAATACTTTTCTATTATGAATGGAAATGTATACTGACTAGTTACCACCATTTTATCTAAGTCAGCCATTATAACTTCTGATTGTTGTGTTCCGGCATTTAGAGGTAAGATGCTCCATCGTAGATTAAAAAGATATAGGTACTTTATTGCCACAAAAAGTATGAATGTTCCTCAGTTTTAGGTACACATAAAGATATAATGGTTTTCGCAAATCGTATATTCAAAACACATAGTGAAGTTAAAGTAAAAATGCGTTAATTAATTAAGATTTTCTATCAACATTTTGAAACGTCAAATCTACTGTTCGGAATCGCAACCAACACACAAGGAGAAAGGCAATAACTTGGGGCTAGTTATTATTTTTATGATGCATTCAATATTTAGGTATGCAGAGTTTTTAATAATGGAAGTAACATTTATAAGTACACCATGAACATATACTTGATACATTATATGTGTATTCAAATACGTGAAATTCCCCGCTACAAACAGACTAGGTATACTAACAACATTAGGTATACACCTAGTGTTGTTATTGTACAACAACAGCAATATTTTACAAAAGTTATTCAGCGTGGCAATGCAGTTGGTGTCTTAGGCACTCTTCCATCTGGTACTGGTCTGGAACAGTTGAATGAATGATTTTTTTTTGTACACCAAAAACACATAGGACAATTGACAGTTTCAAAACTAAAGTTAACAGTATAATGAGCGGCCATATCGCTTAAATGCGTACCTACTTACTGAAATATACAGGGTCAGTTTTTTTCCAGGGCCACTGAGGCCAAGTCTGAAACCGTGAGAGTTATCGAAAAGTCATGTTAGAAGTTACGTGCTCGATTAAAAAAAAAAAATGTTCTGATACCCGCGTTTGGGTTCGCCAGTCTGCAGTATGCGTACTTACCCCTGCAGTGCCCTTTAGAGAAAATGGCAAAGGCGCGCTTTACCCTAAACAGATGTCCCTTTGTGCAAAGTGTGCCAGCAAACCTAAGTGAAGACATAATTGTGACTACAGATGAAGGAATGCGTACATAAGTGAAGAAAAACATATCAACATATTCTATAACCTAAAATACAATATTATACTTATTATATTGTTTTATCCTAACAACTTTTTGAATGAGAATGTTTTTTGATTTGTTATAGTTTCACGCCGAAACTTCAGATCGGATTGACCTGAAACTTTGTACATATGTTGCTCTATAATATGACTGAGACATATGCTACTTTTCATTCTATAGATCAGTTCCCATGGGATGCAAATTGGACGTCAAACATCGCCATACAAAACTTAACCTACTATTATCTATATCTAGACTAGTAATAACATATAGATTATTCCGAATAAAAAGAACACACATTATTGCACAGGCAAAAGAGAGGCTTTTCCCTTTCTTCCTGTGGAAATCGTATAAGGCGACTTATGGCACTGCAGAGGATACGCACCCGCCAGTCCTCTTTCTATTCTATTTTCTATTCTTATTATGTCCTGCAGAGGTTTCGGGTAAGGAATGGAACTCGTTGCCCTCGTTTGTCTTCCCGGACCGTTACAAAATCGGAGACTATAGAGAATAGGTTATTTTTAGACAATGGTGCCCCATCTTAGGCCTCATTTTAAGAGTAGTAGAGCTTCTTGTGAATAGGCTCGTCCGGAGAAGTACTCGTACCACCATACCTATTTTAGCCACCAAGGTTGCCGGTGAAATTGCGGGCACGCGAGGCCTCAAGTCGACGGGCGCAATGCAGTGCCGTATAGGCTATGTTCTTTGAGCAGGCCTATATATGCACTACGCAGTAAGGCATTGTTATAGGCAAGAAATACACTTAACATCAGGTTGTTTGCTTGTTCCGTCTCCTAGTTGAACATTGCACTTTTAGTTATGCTGTGCCATAATCACCATACTTGGCAGGCAGATCGGTGATCGTAGTTTAGAAGCGGTAAGGGACCGCCTTTATGACATCCGCGCGTTGATTTTGAGGAGTCGGTTCATAAAGCGATCACCACGACAACTTTATTTGTATACATAATAAGGTATAATCAGATTTTACAATTGACTAGTTAGAGATAACTGAAGCAGCTTTAAATCAAATATCATCACTACGGTAACTGTGCTGTTGTTCAAAATGGTAACGCGCGCTGGCCGGTGGTTTGACCATAGAGAATATAGCGCTACATTAAATATCAAAGTAAACAATAGGTGGTATGGTTGCATAACTTTAGCCTTCCCGTAATGGATAACAAAAAAAAGTGAAGATAAAAAAACAAAGTCAACAACTTTGACATAAAAACGGATCTACACGATCAAGCAAAGAGATTTTTATCCATGCCATTTATTGTCATTGGTTCTGAGCATTCGATGCGACTTTGGACAGACGATGGTATTTTCGATGTTTTTCAGAGTTGTTTCCGATTGTTCGGAAGACTATCGTATCGTTTTGATTATATCACAATCGGTTTGTAGAGTCGACCAGCTATATTTGAGTAACAATAGATCATTGAAAATACCACATAGCATCTGCTAACATCCGCGTGCTATAGCTACATCAGGTGTACCTACATGACGCTGGCTTGTAACAAAAGCCTAGCTTCCTAACCGGTTTGAGAAGATAACAACGCCATACAAACTTTGAGACCTTGACAGAAACACTGTCAAGCCACGCCCATTTGAGTGGGCGTGGTATCGATAGGGCGTGGTCTGATGAGTCGGAAAATCGTGGATGTGTTATCTTATTTCTTCCGCTACGAGAAATTCTTTATACCGGCTAGAAAAGATGAGATTTTGAAAGTATCAACTGACAGATGGCAAAATGCCATCGCACAGAAATTAAAACAACGCAATTTAGCCCAAAACTAAGCAAAGCTTGTAATATGGGAATGTGTACTTATATACTTTACAATAATTATATATTGTCCTTCTTTTTTTTTGTACGACAGGGAAACGCTTGGCCTTTATCTCACCTGGTTACAAGATAAGGCCGAAGATGGAGGCGCACTTCACCCGGAATCCTCAATAAAATGAGGAACTAGCTATCTCACCCCTGAATGCCGGAACACAACAATTTTAGAATTGTTATTATGGCGACAGAATTAGGTATGATGGTGGTAGCTAGCCAGGCAGACTTAAACAAAGTCCTACCACCAACCAAACCCAGCACAATTTTGTACCTGGTGATCGAACCCGGGACCTCTTGATTTGAAATCGGTGGGTTGAACCACTAGACCACAGAAACGGTTTCTCCGGTATTTTAAAAGGTAGCCAGTTCCTCAGATTGTTGAGGATTCCGGGACATGTGCGTTCACCTTCGGATTAATCTTTAAATCAGGTGAGATCAGACCAAGTGCAGGTGCAATGCAATGCCGCGTACGTATGCATATTTTTGAGTTCCTAGACAGGTTCTTGGATCTACCATCGCAAAGGGATGTAAATAGGTGTCTTCTAGACCGGCGTGTAACATTTTGGCCACGTTGTCCCATTAGGCGAGTTTGTGGCCCAACGTAGAATGTTTTAATAAAATACTTTTTTTAAGTATATTAAATGCTTCGGTAAATCTCTTGCACCACTACAAATAAAGCTCTCAAAACCGACTTAAACCACCAAATTTATTAGGATTTGTAATAATTCAGTATTATAATTATATATTTCACAAAATATAATATATACGAGCAAAGTTCTTCATAAAAAGTTTTCATTAATTTAAAAGTCTAGATTTCCGTTATCGGAGTTCTCTCTTACTGAATAGTTTGACGTTTCAAAATGATCCTAAAAATCTTAATGAATAAAAATATTTGACTTTGACTTTGACTTAGTAAGAGAACAAGGAAACCTAAACATGACATTTCCAAAATATTTTGTAATTATTTAAATATGGGTAAACTGTATGAATATAATATTAAGGTAGGGTAATGTTATAAATAAATAAACATTACATATTGATTATAAGGTTGTGGGTTCGATTCCCACCCAGGAAAAACATTTGTGTGATGAATATAGATGTTTGTTCTGAGCTTGGGTGTTGTATCATATAGTACGTATGTATTTACAAAAGTATTTATGTATTCTATCCGTAATCTAGTTCCCATATTACAATCTATGCTTAGTTTGGGGCTAGATGGCGCTGTGTAAAATGAATGTCCTGTAATATTTAGTTAATATTTATTTTTTAAGCTTGGTAAAAAAAACGAAACTAGGGAACTAGTCTTATCACACATATATATTGATGTCCCATTGCAATGGTTTGAAACCATAATCACTCCTCAAGAATATCTACAGGCTTCTTTTTACCCGGATTACCGTAATTGGCGTGTCCGTAATTTCACCGGCAACCATACTCTTTAAACCGGAACACAGAAATGCTGCTTGGTGGCTGAAATAGGTATGGTGGTTTTCCCCTTTCATAAGGGGCTCTACTACTCTTAGTTGCGTTTATTTAGCAATCAATTAATTTGTTTTTGTATTATATTTGATATGAATGACTAATTACGTAGATATAGAAGCGATGTACCTAGGTACAACTGAGATTGAGAAAGAATTACATCCCAACTAAAAAAAAATAGCACATCCGAGCTCAGTATCTTTACGCATCCCCCCCAACCCCCTATCCCCCCATAACACGTATCCGGGGGCGTTCGTCCGAGCTATCATTGGACACCCACGGAATCAATACCACAGTCTTTGTGGGCTATGAATGTTTCAAACAGACATACATCCTGGGTTTTATTATACGGGATTTTCTTGTTTAGTTTCAGGAAGTTCTATACATCTACTTTATACTCACGCCCTGTTTTTAAAGGGAAAGGGTATTTCGTTATATTTATAATTATTGATATGACAATAAAAGTCAAGTGCGAGTTGGATACGCACATACACCAAGGGTTCCGTAAACCGAAGGCTTAACAAAGGTTTTTTGGATTTCCATCTGAAGCTTTATGTGGGTACGACTAGGTAATGCTTGGCTGGTTTTAAGTTGATTTTTTTTTACCTTCATCTCACTTGATTTTTCAAGTGATGAAAAGGCGGAAGGTGGAAACGCACTTCACCCGGAATCCTCAACCAGCTGAGGAACTGGCTATCTTACCTCTAAATGCTGGAACACATTTTTTTAAGCATTTGTTATGGCGACTGTTTTAGGTAAGATGGTGGTAGCTAGCCAGGCGGACAATATTGTATCGAACCCGAGACCTCTGGATCTGACACTGGTGGTCGAACCACTAGACCACAAAGGCGGTTGAATATGTTTACGCAAAACCAGCGCTGTTTAACTTAGGTGGATCAGCACATAACTGATATGGTGCCATTTGGCATAAGTACGTATACTTTCTACCTCACTTTTATATGATGTACCTACCAATATATATTTATATGATAAAATCAGTTGTCGACATAGCTCAAAGAGTTAGTAGGCTGAAGTGTCAGTGGGCTGGCCATATTTGTCGAAGAACCGACAACCGGTGGGGTCAACGAGTCCGTCAGTGGAGACCACGTGACCAAGCGTTGTGTACATCCTCCGCTAGATGGAGCGACGACCTGGAGTGGCGGGCAGATAGTGGATGAGAAAGGCCAAATATCGGGCTCAGTGGCGCACCTTAGGGGAGACCTACGTCCAGCCGTGGACTGCGATAGGTTGATGATGATGATGATGATGATGAAAATACTAAAAGGTAAGTACATATGTTTATTACAATTTAGTGAACGGTCCAGTACTTTGATACTGTGTTCTAACTAAGTTATAAAAACTTGTGTTTAGACACAAATGGATCTCTACTTAGCAGAAAGAACACTTTGTAGTCTCCACAGTAGGTACTTAACTATTTTGACGAAGTGAATAATAATAGACTGACAAAACAATAACACAGAACTACATCTAATTTGTATGCAGAAAGCAACAAACCCCGTCAGAACAATTCATATTTTTATAGTCGACTGAAGTTTAATAGTTAATATCGTCTGTGTTTACTGTAATGCTTAACATAATTGTTTTTCGGACTGCAAAAGTTTTTTATGGAAGCTGAGGTTTCATTGTCTGTGAATTATTTGCTTTGTTTTACAAAACAGAAACCGCCTCTGTGGTCAAGTGGTTCAACCCACCAATTTCAGATCCAGAGGTCCGGGTTCGATCCCCATGGGGAGTACAATATATTGTGCTTGGTTTGGTTGGTGGTAGGACTTTGTTTGAGTCCGCCTGGCTAGCTACCACCATCTTAACTAATTCTGTAAAATTATTGTGTTCCGGCATTTAGAGGTCAGATAGCCAGTTCCTCAGTTTGTTGAGGATTCCGGGTGAAGGGCGACTCCACCTTCGGCCTTATCTTAACTTGTAACCAGGTGAGATGAAGGCCAAGCGCTTCCCCGTCGTACAGTAAAAAAAAATATCAGACATTATATTTTACACAAACGGGTCTTAATCTTAAAAAGGTACGCGATGAAGACCCGTTTTCGTTATTAATTACGTTAGACATCTTCCCATTGATTTTTAGGGTTCCATACCTCAAAAGGAAAAATGAACACTTATAGGATCACCTTATTCTCCGTCTGTTCGTCTGTCCATCTGTCTGTCTGTCAAAAGCCTTTTTATCAGGAAACAAATACCCCGCGTATTTGTTTCCTGATAAAAAGGCTATGGTTTTTATCAGCTGTGAAAAAAAAAGCTTCTAAGTCAACACAATCAAAAGGTATGACCGTTAATGTCACATATTTTCGCATATTTTGCGACACAGTTCAATAACCAAAAAAGCTAATATAATGATAAACTTTTTATTTTCGTTTAGAGCGATAACCGTGTATGGGATCGAACGATAAAGTTAAAGTCTTCGTTGAAAAGTCTTCGATGGGCGAACTATTGAAATTACTAACTTGATACCAATCTACAACTTTGTACGGAGCCCTTGGTGCGGGAGTCCAACTTGCACATGGCCGGTTTCTCTCTTCTCTCTTCACTCATAAGATCCACGCTCAGAGTAATCAGGGGTGAATGTTCGAAGGGGAAAGTCATGAGTCTATTAATACCATGTTACATTCTACTTATTATTAGGACTAAGCGTTTTCAGAAATATTTTATTACGCGACTGCAAAAGCTTGGAATCAGCTTCTAGCGTATTTCCGCTGTGTTACAACCTTATTGTATTCAAGAAGAGAGTTGATAAGGACATTCTGGGTAGGTTCGCTCTATCATAGACTTCATTTTGCCAGTGTTAGACCCTTTCTAAATAAACAATAATAAATGTCAGACGTTTGAACAGGTAGGCTTGGTGGTAGGACTTTGTTTGAGTCCGCCTGGCCAGCTACCACCATTTTACCTAATTATGTCGTATTTAACAACGATTCTAAAAATTTTTGTGTTCCGGCATTCAGAGGTAAGATAGCCAGTTCCTCAGTTAGCTGAGGATTCCGGGTGAAGTGCGCCTCCACCTTCGGCCTTATTGATCAAGGCCAAGTGCTGCCCCGTCGTACAATAAAAATAAAAAAGACGCTTATGTCAGCGGCCCGTAAGGTCTACAAAGACTAATATCGCGTATACTTATAGACCTTCCATGTTTTCTTTAAGATTTTTATTCGTTTCATCAAATAGACTACTTCTGAGGTTGTCGGGGATAAAAGAGGGTAGGTATTTGAATTGTTCAATAGTGAACATCTGTAAGCTAAAAATGACGTTGAAAGCTTGTATAAAAGCTTATAAGCGTCTTAAGCTAAGCCACAGCTCAGCACAATAAGCGGAATGCCAGAACACAATAACTCTCGAAAACA
Organism: Venusia cambrica; assembly: GCA_951394065.1. Classification (NCBI taxonomy): domain Eukaryota; kingdom Metazoa; phylum Arthropoda; class Insecta; order Lepidoptera; family Geometridae; genus Venusia; species Venusia cambrica. Next base: position 6,994,030 of record OX596045.1, on the reverse strand, counting down.
AAGGGACAACACAGCAACAAGTACATATTGCAAAATGCGCAATGAGAGTTAGGGGAAATAGGGTAGAGGGGTGAAGGAGGATGGAGCTTGGGGTATGAACTGTAAGCACTGAACTAGTATAGATCAACTGGTCCCGCAGCTCGGTTAGTAGTACCTGATTACCTCTGCCTTCTGCACTGTATGTTGTCAAACTTAAGTGTGATAAATCAATTATTGTTCTGTGTTGGGTTCTATATTGCTCCAAGAGTATGTTTAAAAAAAAAGTTAGCTTCTCCTTATTAATCTAGTTCCCATATTACAGATTTTGCTTAGTGTCTAGGGGCTAGATAGGGCTGTGTAAAATATTTGTATATTCTTTTAAACCATAAATTCTATCATTATTACCCGTAGATGTAGTTAGATACGACTAATGCTACGTACCGACTGGTCTATCTTAATATACCATATAACATAAGCTGTTTTATGTATATAGACCATATACTTAAAATCATGTAAAACCTGCATAATTATATTAACTTGTTTATGCAGATTGAATAAGCATTAGTGCTTTTCTAGTGTCATGGGAGTGCTTGTCGTAAGTTGAGTTGTTATGTGTTCTATATATATAGACGTTTATTCTTATAGACATACAGGCATGTAAACATACACTAAGCAGGTTAATGCTCAAGAATAGTTGGTACAAGGGTCTGCAAAATTGTAATACTTTGTAATACAGTCATTTCCCTAAAATATGACATGCAATTTCTAGACAAGCTTGTTACGTTTTTAGCCAACTCCTCAAAAACGAGCAAGTTCTTAATTCAGCCAGTATTTTTTTTATTTTATACAAAAGATCCTATCCCCCTAGGATCCCCCCGGACCAGCTAGCTGTAATATTATGTGTCTGTGGCAGGATGTTTGTCTGTCTGTCGCGGGGACGGACTCATTTGAATAAACGTTTCGCTGGGCACGGCTTAAAAATACCGAGATTGTGTTAGAACACTGTGGATACGACAAAATTTGAACATGAATCTCTATTTTTTTTTAATGTTGAAAGTTTTTATTTGTTTCATAATTTTATAATTCATTCATATTTATATCTTTTTTATTGTACGACGGGGAAGCGCTTGGCCTTCATCTCACCATGTAACAAGTTAAGTTGGTTAAGCCGAAGGTGGAGGCGACTTTACCCGGAATCCTCAACAAACTGAGAAACTGACTACCTTACCTCTGAATGCCGTAACACAACAATTTTAGAATTGTTATTATGAATAACATTTTAGAATTGTTATACAATTGACAAGCCTCATAGCTCAGTTGGTAGTAACTCTGCCTTCGGCGCTGTAGGCTGTGGGTTCGATTCCCACCCAGGACAAACATTTGTGTGATGGATATAGATGTTTGTTCTGTGTTTGGGTGTTGTATCATATAGTACGTATGTATTTACAAAAAGTATTTAAGTATTTTATCCGTAATCTAGTTCCCATATTACAAGCTATGCTTAGTTTGGGGCTAGATGGGGCTGTGTAAAATGAATGTCTACAGGACATTCATTTTACACAGCCCCATCATGATATTTATTTATTATTATTATGTTATTATAATCCTTATATTGTTTTTTATAAGTGTAATTGGTTTGGCCAATTTCGTAATTGTAAATGTTTGATAAAATGTATTACATTGTTACTTATTGTTTTGGTTTATTTTTATTATAATTACTGTGGTCTGACTAAATTGATTAATATGTGATTGATAATATTTTTTATACCTACAGATTATTGTTTTATAATGTGTTCTGTATATTTAATTAATGTAATAAGTGTTAATCGTGTTAATTAAATCAATTGTCCGTTGCTAATAATATTAATATTATTAGCAACGCAAATGCAAATGCAAATATGAAAAAATATGTTAGCACACACAACTAGCATGTCTTGATTGCAGCTGTAGGCTGTGGGTTCGATTCCCACCCAGGACAAACATTTGTGTGATGAATATAATTGTTTGTTCTGTGTTTGGGTGTTGTATCATATCATATAGTAAGTATGTATTTAAAAAAAAAGTATTTAAGTATTCTATCCGTAATCTAGTTCCCATATTACAAGCTATGCTTAGTTTGGGGCTAGATGGCTCTGTGTAAAAATTAATGTCCTGTAATATTTATTTATTATTTATTTTATTATTTAACTGTTTGAGAACTTGAATCGTCTTCCAGCATCAGCGTTCCAGTTTACTTATAAACACACTAGAATTAAAAAGAGAGTAGTGTTTTTTTAACTAATAAATTAATTAATAAATAATTTACTAATAAATTGCCTGCTACTTTGTTTCCGTCATCCACGGGATAATTATTTGAAACAAATAATTTACGGTTAATTATTATAATAACTTGAAAAAGGTCACCCAGAAAATTTCTGGGTGACCTTTTTCATCTGGTTTTTGGCTGTAAGTTGATTGTCAGTCAGTCAGGCAACTACAAGACATGTTATATATTTGCACAATAGAGATCCAATTCCGGACGTGGCCATTTTAGGTGTCCCTTCATAGGGGTATAATGTGCAATGAAGCGAGAAATCAAAATCAACATGCTATGCAGTCGAGTAGGTGATTGCATCATAGTATAATAGGTACTCAGGTAGATGCTTAGGAGGTGCTGGTTCAATCATTTAGTAGCAACTTATGAAAGGCATGAAAGGACTGTGAGAGGCGCATATCCCTTTGTGGGAGCTGCTAAGGAATGGCAGGATATGTGGAAGTAAGGATTGTTCTAGTCTGCATGACTAGACAATCTTGAATACTTTTAGTCCAGGGTGAAAAATTATTTCTAGGCAAGTGTGTTCTGTATCAGACAAAATTCTCAGTTTCCTTCTAATGAGCTTGTGATCTAACGCTTATTAATTAAAAAATAAGGCTCAATAAGGCTTAGAGGTTAAAATAGCCAGCTCCTTAGTCTGGTGAGGATTCCTGGTGAAACTAGGTGAGATGCAGGCCAAGCGCTACGTAAACAATATAAAAAGGGAAAATGTCGTATCCACATTAATATCATCTCAAGATGCCGAGTAGCGGCTGGCGCTCAAGATCCGTATAAAATACCAATTACTACTATTTTACATGTTTATTTGTATTCAGATTTTAACTCCAAATGTCCTTTGTTTTTACCGTTTCGGAAATTATTTTATTTGAAGGGAAAATAAGGAAAGTTCTGATCGTGTGTCTACTTTATTGTTAATAACAGTTTTTGTCATTTTTTATTATAATTTGGTTCATTTTTCCCTTCCTACTTCGTCCAATATAGGGTAAGTGCGGAGGAGTTGGTTTTTTGTAAACGAGCGCGAAATTTAGTCATGTAACTTGGGTTTTGAAGCAAGAGTGCAAAAGTGTCTTCTCTAGGCCAACGTGATACATCGTCGGTCAGTCACATAACATCAGGTGAGAACGAATCAAGCGACGACGGCTTAAATCTATAAAAAATAAACCATTTTTAACAAAAAAAAAAACTTTAGATCCAAAACTTCTATTGCCGCAATAACAACAAGTAATATACAAGTAAAAATAACTAAATGGGTGCTGTAAAACACTTACGGTTTGTTTTACACAGATAGCGGGACGTGTAGCAACCCAACTAGTTAAATTAAAAATTAATGGTGACATCCATAAAAGAAACGTTTTTTTACCTTGAAATGTGGATCGTAACCCTTAGTGCGCGTGACTTGTACTTGGCCGATTTTATTGATGGTGTGCTGAATAAACAGCACATTGAAGGTAAATCATACTTACTAAACTCTTATCAATCGAAACGTGTTTATCAAACCTGTGTTCACCCTAAAGAACACAGAACACCCCCTATGGAAAGATAAGATAAGATAAGATAAGATAATTACTTTATTTACCAACAAATGTTTACAATATATTTATGTTTCAAAATATAACAGATTACAAATGGATCCCGCACTAGGGCTGGCCTGTGCTGCGGGCATCCGAGATAAATTGATTGACAGTTTGAGAAATAAGACACTTGTAAAAAGGATATATAAATTTAGAAACGAGTATAGTGGGTACAAATTAACTAAACTAAATTAAGTTAAATTAAGTGGATCAAGACAAGGTTGAATATAAAGACGTGAGCAAGCTTGTGTATGTATGTATGCGTGTGTAGGTGTGTGTGTGCGTGTGAGTGTAGGTGTGTTTGTGAGTGTGTGCATGTATGTAAGGATAGAAACAAAAAGCAACTACAGGAACCAGCTGAATTAAAAATTAAATGATGGCTACCAAAAGTTTTTCTGTTCCATTGTAGTCAAGGGTAACAAGCCACTTTTTTATTTTTACCTTTGCTCCATAAAGTAAGCATGACAAAATATCACAGTGATTGTTCACACAGCGATAGATAAAAGGGAAAGAATAGCTTTTAAATCGCCTAGCAAATGAGGTCCTGACCCGTGGTACATTAATACGCGTACGACGTTGACTTTTGGTTGGGGTAACAACGGGCAACTGAGACAGAAATACCCTATGATAAGCCGAAGCTGCTCTGAGAATGTAGAGTTGGCGAACACTCAAAGTCTGAGAATCAGAGTGAATCGCAACTGTTGGATAACGAAAAGGTTTACGATACATTACCTTTAGAACAGCCCTTTGGGCCCTTTCAAGGACAATCATATGTGTCTTGGAGGCACCACCCCAGACAGTAATACAATAGGTCAAGATGGATTCGCAGAGAGAGGTATATACAAGTTTAAGTGTCTCCTCGTCAGAGCCATCACGGAGCAATTTCATAATATGAATTAGTTTTCTAACACGATTAGATAAAGAAAGAATATGCTTTTTAAAATTTAGTGATTGGTCTACAATAAGTCCTAAGTAGCGAAGGAATTCTTTCCTTTTGCCAGGTCTAAAAACAACCGGATACCAATAGGAAAACACCCCACATTTTGAGGCATACCATACCTACCCCTGTGACCTAATAAGATGTGATGGATCCTGTTGAATAAGATAATAATGTGACATGTGACACACTTTTCAGTAGGGTGCTTGCTGCCCCCGTTACCCTATCATCATCATCGACAACTTCCCAATTTCTTTATTATTTGTCATCGAAAAATTACCCGACTTTTTTTTATACAACTAGGAGACGGAACAAGTATGAAGCCTACATGATGTTAAGTGCTTATCTTGCCTATAAAAATGTCTTACTGCGTATTTCACTTCCACAAAGAACATAGCCTATGTTCTTGTTCACGGCACAGCATTGCACCCCTTAACTTGAGGCATAATAGTGCGTGTTCGTAACTTCATTTAAAAGCGTTTCCAGCTTTAGGAAAAGATGCGGGTTCGAGTCCCGTCGCTGGCTGTGAATTTTTGCGTCATTATAACATTTGTAATGTGCAATCATTGAAATACAAAAGTATTAAATTGTGATGTTAAATAGCATGCATACTCATGGCTTTCAGCTTTTTCATTTTATCATATTTCGTCCCATTGCTGGTCGAAGGCCTCCCCAAAATCCCTCCAACCATCTCGATCCTTCGCAATCTTCCAGCAATCTCTATTGATGGAATCGAGATCATCCCGTTTCCAAGGGCGATTCTTTCGCCATCATTTATCATCTAACGGGACCCAGGCCAACCTCACCTGCCCGTGGTACTCTCTGCCAAACAACAAACGAGGCTCTGGTAACCCGCACTAGACCAGCGTGGTGGATTATGGTCTAAAGCCCCCAAAAACCATGCAATATATTGATCAACCAAGGCCCCAAGTGCTCGACTTATTGTTATGGGCTCAAGTAATAGGTACCTCTAAGTAATATTGTACGTACCTGAAATTGAAAGCTTTGAATTCGAGAAACCCAATCTACAAACTAACCAACAAAACATCCCAAACTAGACACGCCCGAACGTAACCGGAAACGCCCGACGTCGCATTTCCGGTCAGCCGTTAAATTTGAATTTCGAACTGATAGCGCACTCCGCTCCAGACTTTTGTTGGGTGCGGACGTGTCGCCGGCGGCGGCGGAAATTGATTGAAGTTAGCAGCGTTGATAACCTGGGGATGTTGGATGGATGTCGCTTCAAAATCCAAATAATTGTGCCATTCCATCTTGCTAGGTACCCCTAGGCATAAAGAATAAGCTGTATTTCAATTGATATGTAGAGTTCCACTCACATAAAAAAATACTTGAAATACTCTACTCGAAACTTATTGCTCGTAAATTCAAAAAGAATTGTCTAATTACAAGAGCCTAACTACAAATAAGCTACTTTTTCAACACCACAGATCAGAATAATCATCGCTACGAACGGGTGGCCCTATATTGCTATGGTTCGGGACTTTCCGCATCTTGACCGGTTTATTTTTACAAAATATCGGAACTTTTTAGGGATCTGTACCTCAAAAGCGAAAAACAGAACCTTTATAGGATCACTTTGTTGTCCGTCTGTCTGTCTGTTTGTCAAGACCCTTTTTCTCATGAACAAGTAGTGGTATTAAATTCAAATTCATTTCAACTACTCAGGTCTATTATACCTTTAAGCTGTAACAAAATCAAACTTCTATGTCAACGCAATCAAAAGAAACAGGCATTTAAGCCGCATATTTTGAAACTCTCAACTACTCGCAAGGGAATCAAAACCTAAATATTACTTCTAGTCGACCTAGAATCTTTAAATTTGGCTTGAAGCAACTTTTTATAGCACACATAAAGAAATAATGCGGAAAACCTATTTTTTTTTAGTAACATCACATTATAATTATGTTTTTAATAATTAGAAACCATAAAGAGACCTTAAATTTATGCTCATCCAGGTTTCCAAATTGTAATTTTATGGATTTAATTAGCAATAAAAATACTATAACTTTTACTTATATACCTACAGGTTTGTACGGAAGCCTCGGTGTGCGAGTCCGAGTCGCACTTTAAACCAACTGCAATAGAAAAAATTAAACCTAATAATAAAAAATACGAACACTCATCTTACTTAAATTTATAAACACTGTGTAAACAGTGGAGCTTTTCTTACTAATGTTACCACTAGCCGTAATATCTGTCGTATACCCCTTTACAAAATGATGACCCATATATTGTACTATGTGTATTTGTCAAGAGTTTTTTTTATATATTTTGGTCATCAATAAAATCAGCAGCAAGTAAATGTTATTTTGACAGCATATCATTCGAACTTATGGAGGAATACGTCAACAGTTTGCTAGGGTTTTGTTGCATCCAGAAACACTTTAATGTACTTTGTTTGCTGACAAAAGACATTTTAGAGCTGACCATTAGGTACCTCTTCAATAAGTTAACTGTAGTAATATTTTACTGATTACTTTGCAATTTCCTTTATATTAAGTAGGTAGGTACCTACTTACTTATTTTTCACCTTAGCTATTATTAGACAAATTATATACTATTTATCATATCTTACTAGACTGTGCAGACACATTCATTCTAACGAATGAATGTGTCAAAATTCAGTACGTTGCCCATAATATTTATTAATTTATCGAATTATCCTTTCGAACCTAATTTAAAAGTCAGGGTTATGTTGTGATTCCCGGGAAATCGACCTGTCAAACCAGACAGATGACAGTCGTTTGCGCGCCAAGCGATTATCCAAGATGGCGGTTACGTGCCTTATCTAGACGCTGAAACTGTCTTATGTGTGAGCTTTATAGACTTGTGAATGCTTCAGACTTTGTTCCCACTATGCCATAAGAATATCCCATAGTTGTTTTGTAGCACGCCTTAACATTACTAAAGAAAACTAAAACCATAAATCTCTTGTACGGTTTATTCAATACTTTTTTCTATCGGGTAAGCCAATTTTAAATATGAATATGATAAAGTTATGCCATAGGTAGAACATAGCTAAATTAGGGCTACACATGTTATAATTAAATTGTGAACAGGTTTAGTGGCGGCTTACTACTTGACTTCCTTTTGAATTATTTAGATGTAATATCGAACACAAAAGGGTTTGATAATTTATGTTTTGATTCTGCTATCTATAAAAAATGTATTTTTTGCAATCAAAAAGGGTAGCAATGTAAAAAATACTATAGCATTAATAAGTTCTAAGTCTAAGTTGCTTTCAAAAATCATTTAATATCCGTTCTGCAAAAACTATAAATTAGCTTTCAGTGTCTGTATTTTCGCTGTGACCCTAATGTCTTCAAGAAGAGAGTTGATAGACACATTCTGGGTAGTCACGCTCCAGTATATCCATCCTACCTAAGTAAGTTTCATGGTTTCCCATTTTAAATAAAATAAAAAAAAGCTCATTACCTACATAACATTACCATGTTTTTTTTATGATACTTTTATAAATTGTGAGAAGAAAATGAGAAAAAAATGTTGAGAGCTTTAATTTAATACAGCAGCTTCAAAGTTCTATGGCGTTGAATGTTCAGGAGTTAATAGATATCAACTTAAATTAGTTTACTTTGTGAATATTGCTCACCTGTGCACCAGGCTTTCTACGTAAAATGTGAACTTGAGACAATTTTCTTTTGTTTTTATTTTACGACGGGGAAGCGCTTGACCTTCATCTCACCTGGTAACAAGTTGAGATAAGGTGGAGGCGCACTTCGCGCGGAATCCTCATAACTAACTGAGGAACTGGCTTTCTTACCTCAAAATGCCGGAACACAACATTTTTTAGAATTGTTGTTAAATAGACAGAATTAGGTAAGATGATGGTAGCCATGCGGATTAAAAAAAAGTCCTGTCACCAACCTAACCAAGCACAATATTATACTCCCCCTGGGGATCGGTTGGTTGAACCACTATACCACAGAGGTGGTTAAAATGGTTAAACCAATGAAATATTAACGTAGTTTTCTCGTGTATCGGTTACTTCTCTAAAAAATAACGTAGTTTTCTCGTGTACCGGTTACTTCGCTAAAAATAACGTAGTTTTCTCGAGTACCAGTTACTTCACAAAAAAATAACGTAGTTTTCTCGTGTACCGGTTACTTCGCTAAAAAATAACGGAGTTTTCTCGAGTACCAGTTACTTCGCTAAAAAATAACGTAGTTTTCTCGAGTACCGGTTACTTCGCTAAAAATAACATAGTTTTCTCGAGTACCAGTTACTTGACTAAAAAATAACGTAGTTTTCTCGTGTACCGGTTACTTCACTAAAAAATAACGTAGTTTTCTCGTGTACCGGTTACTTCGCTAAAAAATAACGGAGTTTTTTCGGTAAATCTTCATCTTTTTTTCACATATAATTAATCTGGTACGTGTGTTAGTTACTGAAGTTCTCCTCAATGGCTGGACTTGTGAGTTTAGTGGGTTAGTTTAGATTCACAATTGGATCCGGTAGCTGGCGCTGCTGTTGCCACGGGAAGGCGGAAACAAAGTCGATTTGATAAAATAAAATACATGGAATAAATTAGCCTATACTCATGATGTCAAGGATCTGATGATAAGCCAATGGATCTTATCGATAAATGATGGTGTATGCCTTAAAATAACGATAGCGTAAGCACAAGCTTATTACACAAACAAATCTTTATTTTGAGGCTGATCGATACAAAGATGTTTTTTTTCTATGAGGTATAAACTTTGGCCTTCATCTCACCTTGGCCGAAGGTGGAAGGTGGAAGAGGCTGTAAATAATAATTATTAAAATATTTTTTCCTCAAGATTCCTTTTTATAATGTGTATTAAAGTGTGTTAAAGTTATCACACACAACACATTAGATACGAAATTAGGTATGAGGTCCGTGTTAGAGTGTTACTTTTTAAAGTATGTAGTGATATTATAAAAGAAAGAAATACTACAAACAAATAAGTATTCTATGCTTAATTGAGAATCCACATAGTAGTAGCAATGTGAAATGTCCAGTATATATATTATTTATTTATTGATAATTAAAAAACTTGAAAGAAAAAATGAATACTCGGTATGTTTGAGTTATAATAACCGAGTATTTATTTTATTATAAGCTTGATGTGTCTGAGCTGTGCATAGGCCTTCCCTGAAAAAACAGTAAAAAACATTTAAATAGTTTTACTCACGTAAGGATTATGTTGATGTAAGGACCAGTATAATCATATACGTGAGTAATATACCTAATGTTTATTTATTAATTACTTCAAACTAGAATACTTAAAATTATAAATATCAAAATGTCCCAAGTCCATAGTGTAACAAGACGCCACAGTGTAACAATATGAACAAACCGAACAAACTCGATTCCCGGTGTATTGTTACTAGATATCTACTGACGTGATGCCGCCGCCGCCGCTACGCTCCGCTTTAGTTAAATTAACTGCGCGATATTCAATTGTCTTACTGAAGTGCTTTGTACTGTGACATAGGTGTCTATTCAATGTTTGAAAATGTATTATCTGGTTACCTATACAGATGTTTGACTGTGGTATGATTGAACTAAGCATGATGTTCTACTGATAACGTGGGCAATAGGCAAAATTTAATGGAAATATAGTTGCTCAACAATAGGTACGCGAGAATTTTCAACCGCCTTTGTGGTCTAGTGGCTCAACCCACCGATTCAGATCCAGAGGTCCCGGGTTTGATTCCCAGGGGGAGTACAATATATTGTGCTTGGTTTGGTTGGTGGTAGGATCTTGTTTAAGTCCGCCTGGCTAGCTACCACCATCTTACCTAATTCTGTCGCCATAATAACAATTCTAAAAAAAATGTCGTGTTCCAGCATTCAGAGGTAAGATAGCCATTTCCTCAGTTTGTTGAGGATTCCGGGTGAAGTGCGCCTCCACCTCCGGCCTTATCTCAACTTGTTACCAGGTGAGATGAAGGACAAGCGCTTCCCCGTCGCACAAAAAAAAAGTTTTTGATGATTATCTAGACACAAGGTTTCAGGACACAGTTTTTTGGAAAATCTCTAGCAAAGTGAAGCGATTGGTTTAGTAAGTAGGAATATCGGGGCCCAGGTAATGATAAAATTGATAATGAATATTAAAGGACAGGACATTAATTATCTATATATGTTATGTATATGATTATTATATATTATATTTAAAACTATATTCTTAGTAAGTATATTAGGTAGTATTGATAAATATAATATAATTTGTATCTTAGTTATATGTAACCTATTAAACTTTATTAAATTGTTATGTACACTATTTCCCAATTTGTATCTATCTTTTCTCTCTCCACATCACTGGTTTGCTGGAAGAAAACTCTTTTTAGGGTTAAGCTCGCCTTTGCCGTATATTTTTATTCTTGGTTTTTCTTGTTTTTTATGTTTCTGTGTACAATAAAGTATAAATCAAATTAATAATTTTACAAAGCGCCATCTAGCCCCAAACTAAGCATAGCTTGTAATATGGGAACTACATAGATTACGGATAGAATACTTAAATACTTTTTGTAAATACATACTTAATATATGATACAACACCCAAACACAGAACAAACATATACGAGTAGATGTTTGTTCTGTGTGTTGTACATTTGTGTGATGAATATAGAGCCCACGAACCCACAACCTACAGCGCAGAAGGCAGAGTTACTACCAACTGAGCTATGGGGCTTGTTGATAAGAAAATAATGACATGTTTTATTGTACAATACAAACAGTGTCCCAATAACATTGACCTGTACACAATACACACTTTATTATGTTTGGTGTCGGACATCAAACACGGGACTTTGATAGCGGGATCGCCTTCGGTTTGTTTGTTATTGACCTTAAGAAAACTCTAGGTATCAATTGTGGTACAGTCCATACACATTTTAGTTGTGCCTCAGCTTTATGTACGCGTTATTTGGTTTTAGAAAAGATGTAGCTAGATGGCGCTGTTAGAAGTTTATGATTGTAATATTTATTTATTTCAAAATGAATCGTGGATTAAAAAACGTTAGATTCGTTAATCAAATTAAGAAAACCTACCAATATGGAAAATCTAAACATTCATAATATAACGTTCTGTGTTTGGGTGTTGCTTTGTATGTAAGTATAAAAGTATTTCCGTAATCTGGTTCCCTTTCCAAATTATAAGCTCTGCTTAGTTTCGCTTATACTTTTTAGTCCTATAATATTCCGTAAACCATACATTGCCACTTTTTAGGGTTCCGTTCCCAAAAAAGTGTCAACGGGACCCTACTACTAAGCCTCCGCGTGTATTCTATATAGCCGCCATAGCAACAAATAATAAAAATTAAAATAAAATAAAAATTTAATTAAATAAAAAAAATCTTGAGGTTTCCATACAAGAAATGTGTTTTTTTACCTTGAAATGAGGGTTGAAACCCTCGGTGCGTGTTTACTTGGCTTGTTCCACTTAACCATCCAGGATTATCAAATAGGTTTCGCCTCCCCACCCCAAGTTATAATGCAATAGGAAAGGATTTAAAGTATAAGTCCCATTTTCGTTATGATCTTCGTTGTTGCGGTCCATATAAACTGAACTCATAAAACCGCAACAAACAGTTTAAGATACGCGGTAAATTGAATGTCGTCTACACGCTAAGGTATGCTCTGGACGGCCGCCAACAATATCAGGTACGATTTTATTAAATGATTATTTATTTGGTCTGTAGTATATCGACCTCTAGTAGAAGTCAGATCTAAGCACGACCTGTAGTAGAAGTCAGGTTGTTTGTGCGGTTGACCGAACTACTGCAACTTTTCAGTCCTTTTCAGTTTTCAACTACGATCGGTAGTTCGGTATATTTAAACTAAACTGTTGCTACGAAAGAGTATCGACTGTTTAATAGCCTTTGGACTTTGTTTAATTCCGCCTGGCTAGCTACCACCATCTTACCTATTTCTGTAGCCATAATAACAATAATAAAATTGTTGTGTTCCGACATTTAGACATAATATAGCCAGTTCCTCAGACTGTTGAGGATTCCATGTGAAGTGCGCCTCCACCTTCGGGCTTATCTCAACTTGTAACCATGTTAGATGAAGGCCAACAGGAAAGCGCTTGCTTTCCTGTCGTACAATAAAATTAAGCATTTAGCCATTTCATATGTTTACGAAACACTAATTGGGAAGAATTGATTGACTAGAAATACTCGCATACGGTAAAAGATATACGCAGAGACCCGTGTTTCCCCTTTGCTTCCCATTTGAGAGCCGAAAGGGGATATCCGGTCAAAAAGACCAGCATAGGTATTTTCAAACATTCGGAAAGCTTTATCGGATCGAATTCGGAAGCTTCCGATGGAGATTCCGAGAATGCTATTCTTAACTCCGAAATCAAAATATTTTGACATGAGAATTCGAAGCTTCCCACAGAAGATTTTCATAAATGGTTTGAGAATAGAGTTAAAATCAATCGGATTCTCCGTCGGATCCGACAAAAAGTGTTGTTTCCGATCCGAAAGCTTTCCGAATGTTTTGAAATAAATATTCCCTTCGCAGGGCATAATCGCAGGGTCAGATGTCCTAGCCTTTAATTAACAATAATTAAGCCTGTCGTCTTTTTAATTCCAAAATCTAAATCTAAGCAACATGCTTACTTAGAGCTATTTTAAAATTACACACAGCAAAAATAACAACCAGCAGCACCACTACATACGAAACGCTGATCACAAACATAATTATCGCTGCGCCAATGTCATTATCCTGTCGTGTCGGCCTATGGTCGAAACACCACGTGTCTATCGCTGAACAGTACGCCACATACGTTACCGTCAGGCCGACACACGCGGCCATTGTTATTACAGTGAGGATTACATACAAGTTCAGTAAGTACCCCTCTTGCACGCAGCAACAAGACGCGACGAGGATCAGATTTGATACGAAGGTGATCCACATGATCCCAATGATCCCGGCCAGGAAAATGGCGTAACTTAACTCATTTGCAAGGTGCTCGTCATAATCTGGACGCAGGCCTGCAACAAACATAATATAATAAATAAAACAACGGTTTCATAAGACGGACGTGGTTGAATCGGCATTGCAAGGATGCCACGACTCATAAGCAGACTGTTTATGAGGCTTGAATAACGGCCCGTAAGAATGAAGACCCTAATATCTGCTTCAAGGTTCAGTAAGAAAGCAGCAGCCAGAGCTAAATTCGATTTCATTAGCAAAATTGGCGAATAACTAGCTACCCACCCTTCTGGGAGTAGGGCTTTCTGGCCACTCGCCAAGGCTGCCCAAGGAAACTTCTGTTAGTCGTCCTTACCACCGCTTTAAAAACTGGATGACAACTTGGCCCACAGTGCAAAAGAGAAAGCCGATCTTCTAGGAAATCTATCTGACTCTAACTCGACTATGGACGACAGAGGAGCCGTACCACCTTCCATTCCGTGGTGTGGTATCTCCATGCCGGAAATCATCATCTCACAGCGGGAGGTCCGGCAGGAGCTCTCTCTGGACGTTAACAAGTCGAGTGGGCCAGATGGCATTCCAGCTGAGGACACAGTTCAGATCGCTTCAGTACCACTACTGAAGCGATCTGAACTGTGTCCTGTCTTAATGCGCCTCTTCAAGCTCTCCTACTCAACAAGGCAAGTCTCGCAATCGTGGAAGACCGCCCACGTTAACCCGGTACCCAAAAAGGGAGATAGATAATTAGATCTGATCTAATTACAGGTCTATCGCTATAACCTCGCTTCTCTCTAAGGTTTTGGAGCGTGTTATTAACATACAACTGCTTAGATACCTGGAAGTAAACGATTTGATTAGCGACCGTCAATGCGGCTTTCGTCACGGTCGCTCGACTGGTGATCTTCTATTGTATCTTACGCATAGTTGGACCCAAGTCATTGAAAGTCAAGGGGAAGTTGTGGCTGTCAGCTTAGATATAGTGAAGGCCTTTGATCGGGTCTGGCACCGGGGTCTTCTGTCGAAATTGCCTTCTTACGGACTGCCCAAGGGATTGTGCAAATGGGTTGCCAGCTTTTTATCCAGCAGAATCATCAGGACCGTCGTCGATGGTAGTTGCTCTGACTGCTTGGATATACATGCTGGCGTCCCGCAAGGCTCTCTTTTGGCTCCAACGCTCTTTTAACTGCATATCAATATGATATTATAGCATCCATCGTTTAATATATATAGCAGATGATAGTACCGGGGACAAATTCTACATGTGCCGTGCCAATATCCCTCGTTCAATTGTTAATGAGAGCCGAAGAAAACTTGTGTCTGAGATCGAGGAAATGTTAACCAGACCTTACTGGGGAGAATTGAACCAGGTTAAGTTCAAACCTACGAAGACAAAAGTTTGCGCGTTTACTGCCAAGAAAAATCCCTTTACTGCTCCGCAATTTCAGAACATACCTCTTACCATCTCTAGTAGCATTGGGATCCTGGGTATCAACATCTCCAGCGATGTTCAGTTCCGTAATCACCTAGAAGATAAGGCAAAGCTGGCATGCAAAAAGCTCGGTGTGCCCAATAGGTCAAAGAGGTACTTCAGTGCGGGGCAGAGACTGCTTCTTTATAAGTCGCAAGTCCGATCCCACATGGAATACTGTTATCACCTATGGGTAGGAGCACCTGAATACCAGCTTAAGCCGTTTAACTCGGTTCAAAGACGAGCTGTGAGAATTGTTGACGAACCCATACTCACAAGTGGTATTGGACCCCCTGTATGTATTCTACCGCTTGTATAATGGGTTGTGTTCTGAGGAATTGTTTGATATGGTGCCTTTTTATCATCGCACCGCTCGCCATCGAAAGAGATTTCATCCACACACTTTGAACACAATGCCGTCGCGCACCGTAAGGTTCAAAACGAACTTCCTCCCGCGAACTATTAAATTGTGGAATGATTTCCCTGCTGAGGTTTTCCCTACTAGCTACGGTATGGGGTATTTAAAAAAAAAAAAGAAATCCGTTTTTTTATTGTTAATCAGTTGATCAGTCAGAAGAGTCAGAGTCAAGTATAATAAAATTAAAATAAAGGTATAAATAATACAGAGAAGGAAGCTGCTGCCCTTCTTCTGGTGAGATCCCTTAGTCGGCTTTTACGACATCCAAGGGCTGAGATGGAGGGGTTGACTCTTAAGCCGCGACCGCCTAGGCAATTATATTTACCACAAATGTTTGACATGGGTGGGTAATCAAACCCACAAATAACGAATTATTTATGTTATTTTTTTTTATACCACTAATGTGTCAAACGATTGGCAGAAATGATTGGCAGACGCCAAGCGTGTAGGTACCGATTTCAGATCCAGAGGTCCCGGGTTCGATCCCGGGACCTCTTATTGTTCTTGAATATTGTTCTTGGTTTGTTAGGTGGTAAGGTTTTGTTTAAATCCGCCTAACTAGCTACCACCATCTTACCTAATTCTGTTGCCATAATAATAATTCAAAAAAAATGTTGTCCTCCGGCATTTAGAGGTAAGATAGCCAGTTCCTCAGTTTGTTGAGGATTCCGGGTGAAGTGCGCCTCCATCTTCGGCCCTATTTTAACATGTTACCAGGTAAGATGAAGGCCAAGAGCTTCCCCGTCGTACAAAAACAAAGTCTGCTATTCTGTTGGTGGACAGAGGAAGGATGGAGTCGGTAAAATGATGGTTACATTAAATTTTTCTGTTCAACTGAACATGAGCTGCCTCTTACGACATCCATGGACGAGTAGCCCATATTATTGATTGGGATAGCTACATTTTTATCTTCATCATATCAGTCCACACACGTCCACTGCTAAACATAAACCTAACCCAATCGACGCCACAAATAGAGAACTGAGCCTCCTCCATCCATCGACTCCCCGCGACCGCCACAAAGTCGTCGGTCCATCTAGTGGGTCGTCCCACACTCCGTTTCGAGTTACCTTTTTCTCTTACCTAATAGATAAAAGGTTGTTTGCAAAGGTCCAAATAGAAATGAGAATATGGCAAAGAAAAGAGCTATCAGCAAACACACAATCCTCCATGTCATCATCTGACAATACACACACATTTTAATCCACAAATAACACACACTTTCTCACATTATTCAACGAAAAAACGGAAAAATCACATTTACTGGAATATTTGGTATACTTATTGTGTTTGTTTTTGTGATATTGACTACAGATGATGAATACGTAAAAATGATTTTGACTTTTCCGGATCAGTGACAGGTGATTTTTGATTTATGGATTTAGTATATGAAGGTTTTGGCCGGCCATCCTTAGTAGGTACTTTTAATAAGTTGAAAGAATATTTTGTTGCCGCCTCTTTGGTCTAGAGGTTCGTCTACCGCTGTCAGATCTTGAGGTCCCGGGTTCGATCCCCAGGGGGACTACAAATGCTTAGTGGTAAGATAAGGCTGAAGGTGGAGGCGCACTTCACCCGGAATCCTCAACAAACTGAGGACCTGGCTATCTTACCTCTTAAAGCCGGAACACAACAATTTAAGAATTGATGTTATGGCGACAGAATTAGGTAAGATGGTGGTAGCTACCCAGGCGGACTTAACTTAAGTCCTACCACCAACCAATCCAAGCACAAATTGATACTGCCTCAGGGATCGAACCCAGGACCTCTGCATGGGATATCGGTGGGAAAATCTAGACCACAGAGGCGGTTGCTGACCACAGTATGATTCTAAAACCATTTACTTCGTTTGTTAGCTTATTTTTATTCTGTTATTATATGACACATGACAACAAAAGCCCATTTGTGTCCGCTGCTGGACAAAGCCTCCTCCAAAGCTGGAGGGCATTGCCATAATCACCACGCTTGGCAGATGGATTGGTTATCACAGTTATAGTGTAATACACAGAAATAAGCCGCCCTTCGTCTGGTGAGATTCCTCATTCGGCTTTTACGACATCCATAGGCTGAGTTGAAGGGGTTGATTTTAAACCCGCCACCGTCACAGCAATTCTCGGTTACTCTATGACACTGCTCACAAAAGTGTTAAGATCGCTCAGATATTGTTCAGGAATAACATTTTTTTTAGTAACAAATGATATAATTTATATGAATATAAACATTTGTGTGATGAATATAGATGTTTGTTCTGTGTTTGGGTGTGTATTGTATGATAAGTATGTATTTATAAATTTTAAAAAAAAATATTTAAGTATTATATCCGTAATCTAGTTCCCATATTACAAGCTATGCTTAGTTTGGGGCTAGATGGCGCTGTGTGAAATTAATGTCCTGTAATATTTATAATGACACTAAAATTCACAACCCGCGACAGGACTTAAACCCGCATCAATTTTAAAAGCCGGAAACATTCATTTGTGTCATTATATTTATGTCAACAATTTCTGAAATGCTTATCTTATAATATAATTCTATTGTAGCTGCTATATTTTGAATATAGCTAAAAATCTGACCTGTAACTTAGTGTTATTAATAAATTATTGTATTGTATTGTAATGTATAACATTTGTAAATTTTCTGACCAAGTGCGATCACACGAAATACAAAAATTTTACATTATAGATTACTTTACCACAGAAACTGTTAAGTACTAAGCTTCCTGGAAGTCTGTGATAAGTTGTAACCGAAATACAGCAAAGCATAGACAACGATGTACACCCGTTCTAAAGTCCGTTGTCTGCTTGTTTGTTTGTTAATGGGAATATTTGCGAGTCATTTAGCTGTAACTGATTTCAGACGGACAGACATTAATGGACTGAGCTCTTCATTATGTACACACTCTGGGGATACTGGTCTTTTCATTTACAGTATTTTTTTGAGATGATAAAAATTTTGGTTGGTGGTAGGACTTTATTTAAGTCTACCTGGCTAGCTACCACCATCTTACCTAATTCAGTCGCCAATAATCATTCTAAAAAAATGTTTTGTTGAGGATTCCGGATGAAGTGCGCCTCCGCCTTCGGCCTTATCATAACTTGGCCCCATAACGAAGGCCAAGTGCTTCCCCGTCATACAATAAAAAAAACATTAGTATTTAAATAGTCGCTCAGGGCATCGATCCCGTGGGAATTTTCTTTTTGTCAGCCTTAAAGTGAAACTTATTCTATCTACCCAACATTTTTCGAGCATCTATCGCATGCCGCATACAGCCGGCCGTGTTGTGTTTTTTGATCAGAGCATCTCAATGATTGTTCTTGTTATGTATTCCGTACTCTAATACGCAACTTGTTGCCAGCCTGTCATTTCCGGTGATGTCTATTGGAAATAACCGGTAAGGTCCGGCAACAAGTTCCACTCAGTGAGTAAATATTCGCTCCTAACGAGTCATCATCGCGTTTGTCGGTACAGTGAGGAATTCACAAAAATGCTCATTTAACAGTTAAACAAAACGATAACTGCATTTTCAAGTAGCGTTGGCAAAACAATTGAACAATACCACGTTTGTTTTGAAATCTGCATAGTAGATACTATTCGGCAGAAAATAATAAATAAAAATACGTATAAATGTAACAAAAGGCATTTTACATAACGCCATTTAGCCTCAAACGCTTGAAGTATGGGAACTAGATACGAAGAATAGAAGAATACATATCCACTTACATAGTTTTTAGCCTATTTAATACGATATAGCACCCAAACTCAGTTTAAAATATTCATCACACAAAAATTATCACAAATTTCTAGGTGGGTATCGAACCCACAACCTACAGCGAAGAAGGCAAAGCTATGACACTTGTCATCACCAACTTAACTAAACTGGATGTAGGACCTCTAATGGTACGCCTAACTCACGACGCTACTGCCGAAGTACGGCGCCGAACGGTTTGCTGTGTTCCGTTTGTGCATGAAAGCCAGTGCTAAGGAAATGTCGCTCCATCATAGATCTCATTCTTGTTCTAAGCTAATCCTACATTTATAAATATAACAATGACACGATAATTCATAATTTCAGCAGTTATTAAACCTCGTAGCTCAATTGGTATAGCGTTTTTGGTTTAAGAAAAGTATGCTGGTTCAAATCCTAACACGGGTCTAGGCTTTTTGTTTCGTTAAAACATTTGTTAAAGTTGAATAATTAAGTAAAATACAAAATAAAAACATTTTGATGATTTTTAGATGCTGAAAAACTTTGATGTTCATATTTGCAGACCGTTCGTTGCCCAGGCAGCAATCTCATTGGGCGCTATGGAGCTCACGCATAAGCGGAATTGCCCACATACTGGTCTCAACTAAGTTTTTTAATAATCCTGGGTGCGGCGGAAAAATTACAGGAATTTTCGCGGAGGCGTATTCTGGTTTTCAATGTTAGCTCATAACAATATGTAGTATGGAAAATTAACATGATTTTTTTAATAAATTTCATGGAGTTAACAGAAACTCGTTGTTGTCCATTGAGCTAGATAACAAGCCTCATAGCTCAGTTGGTAGTAACTCTGCCTTCTGCGCTGCAGGTTGTGGGTTCGATTCCCACCCAGGACAAACATTTGTGTGATGAATATAGATGTTTGTTCTGTGTTTGGGTGTGTATTGTATGATAATTATGTATTTACAAATAAAAAAAAATGTATTTAAGTATTCTATCCGTAATCTAGATCCCATATTACAAGCTATGCTTAGTTTGGGGCTAGATGGCGCTGTGAGAAATTAATGTCCTGTAACAATTAAAAAAAAAATGCTAGAAACCTACCTAAAATTAACGATAAAAGATTAAGATGAAATCATAATATGGACAATATTATTTGATCCTCAAGAATCTAATTGATCTATTGTAAATGTGTAGTTTTTTAAATAAACTATTGTATCAATTAATATTTGATCCCTTTTTAATCATTGGTCTTCATTTTTAATTATTGGTCTTTAAATTACGTTATTTTTTTATTTTTGCGCAAAGCCGACACGGGGACAGAAAATAGTACTGTAAACACATCATTTTGACCTAGAAATACTTTGCTACTACTTATTTGCGTAGCTCAAAACAGATAAAAAAGCAATAGATTTGATTTATTTTGTATAATCTGTGAGTCTAAAAGAAAGAAGATCACCATAAAAGAGGATCAATCATTATAATAGACGACCGTTCAGATTTTTTTTTATAGTACGCCGGGGAGGTGCTTGGTGCTTTGTGATTTTTCAAGATATGATAAGGCCGAAGGCGCCCTTCACCCGGAATGCTCAACCAACTGATTAACTGGCTATCTTACCTCTAAATGCCGGAACACAACATTTTTAAAGAATTGTTGTTATTGCGACATAATGATTTAAAATGGTGGTAGCCAGGCCGACTTAAACAAAGTCCTACCATCAACCAAACCTAGTATGATCATGCCATGCCATCATAAAATAGCCATGAACTTCGAGATACCCGGTTAGGTCCAGAATACATCCGTGGAGGAGTATGCTGGCCGGTGTGCATCACGTGCATTGTAGTCGTTTTGTTTGTCCGAACAAATACTTGTATCTCTGTTTGCTACGTAATGAGCGTTTTCGAGTTTATAAATGAAAATGTTTTAAAACTTCTTTTTTTCGATTGCCTCCTTTTTATTCTTGTAATTCTTTATTGCAAACATAAATATGATTTAAATATGTCATAGGAAAACATATGTACAGACTCAAACAGACTTTTTAACCCTTGAAGAGATTATTTTTTCTTCATTCTTTATTACACATGGTACGATTAAATAACAGAAATAAATTGAGCATGGCAAAGACGAGCTTAACTCTTGAGTTCTCTTCCAGCAAACCTTGGAGAAAGAGAAAAAGTGAGCCTTGCCAAATTCCAGATTTTTTTTTATTACCTACGTTTGACCTATAATGTAGCACACAGGTCTAGTAGACCTATTCACTATATAGGCTAGAAGTGGCTCAAACTGTAATAAAAAAATATAAAACAGACGCAAGCAACTTATTCCACTCCTTAGCCTAGATTCAGGTTGAGATTATATTTCTTTGCGAAAATGGGAACATAACATTATAAATGTTTTTCATGTAATATGACAGACCATATTCAGCCCTTAGCATCATAATCATAACCTAAAATAGTATATGTAAAATAGAATCATACTAGAGCCTGCTCCTGACTCCACTCAAAAAAACTATCAAAGAAACTATGTGTAAAGTTTCAATTCAATCAGTGCGATAGCTATTTTTTTTTTTAATACAACTAGGAGACGAAACAAGCAAGTAGCCCACCTGATGTTTAGTGCACTCTTGCCTATAACAAAGCCTTACTGCGTAGGTCAAATCCACAAGGAACATAACTACTCGGCACTGCATTGCGCCCGTCAACTTGAGGCATAAAGGTGTTAAGCCTCGCGTGCCCTTAATTTCACCGACAACCATACCCTTCAAACCGGAACACAGCAATGCTGCTTGGCGGCTTAAATAGGTATGGTGGTAGTACTTCCCCGGATGAGCCCTTTCACACGGGGCTACTACTCTTAAAACTAGCTAGCTATGGCATGTAGCGGCAACGAGAATTAGCTTTAAATGTCGATGTTTAACATCTCATCACGCGGTAACTGATTTATGGGATAAAACAGCTTTTTTGTATAATCTGTCAGCTTTTCAACCCAGTGATTAATTTCTAAAAATCTTTCTAGTGCACACCTCCACACAATAGAGCTTCTGTGCTAAATTTAATCAATAAATATTTTGAATAACAGTAATAATTAATACAGGACAGTTATTTTACACAGCATCATTAAGGTAACTTTAAAAAAAAAATTATATCTATCGGTTTTGACCACAGAACTATATATAAATATCTATATTTTTGGGCTTGGCGTGTGTGTTTTAGTATTGGAATGGCAGATTTGTATACATATTTTTATTGTACTACGGGGAAAAGCTCATGCCAAGTAAGATAAGACCGAAGGGATGCGCACTTCACCTGGAATCCTCAACAGTCTGAGGAACTGGCTATCTTACCTCCAAATGCCGGAACACTACAATTCCGAATTGTTATGGCGATATACTCAGAAAATATAGTGGTACCTAGCCAGGCGGACTCCTACCACCAACCAAACCAAGCATAATATTTTACCCCCCGGGGATCGAGCCTGGGACCTCTGGATCTAACAACGGTAAAAAACGATCAGCTTCGGGTACTTTCCTATAGCGTTCACTATATCCCTGCCAAATTTAATTAATATCTGTTCAGCTTTTTAGATATCAAAAGGTACCTAACAAGGAAATAAAATAGAAGCAATCAAATATATAAAAGTACGGATACGGATTTATGACTAGCCAGAGTTAGGTTGAGCCTACCATATAAAGGTACTTCATCTATTTACTTAAAATTCCTATATTTTCCGTCAGCAATGTGAATATACTAGCGCAATCTATCGTTGAGTAGCCGAACTAAACCTGATATTCACAAAACGCCATTGTGCTTCATAATTTTTTTTCAAGCTAATATTAATACGTCTTCGATGAATGTTTTAATCTTACTTACAGGAATTTAAATATGTTTTTAAATTATGCTTCATAGCGTCATCTGTGATAGAGAAGCAGAACCAAGGCTTGATGAAAAATTCAGCACGGCTGGAAGTTACTACATTACACAAAGTAGCCCGTCTAAGGCGAAATACACTTTCGTACTTAAATAATAAGACAGAATATTATATTTTGTGCGCATCAAGGAAAAGCGTTTAAATATTTAGCAGTCGGTGGGTGATATAAGGCAGATATCGTTCCTTGTAAGAATGTTTGCTCACTTAATTATTTTATTATTTTCTTATTACTCCCATGCTAAAGCAAACTATAAAAAATGCACTTAGCTACCAATTTTCCCCGGTTTATTTCTGTCTCAATGTACCTGAGTAAATGCGATTATTTTTGTGAGCAAAAACAATAAATCTATCATTTTTATACCATAGCTTGCCATTTTTCGTCTAATGTCATTTTTACAAACCCGCGCGGTGACTTTGAGGTCTACAAATTTTACATTTTTGCGAGAGCGAGACAGCATGAGCGTAAGAGACAGGCTAACATCGATATGGGCCTCTGTGTGAAACAATAGAGATGTACTAGGGAAAAACTAACTGTATTCGCGCCAGTTCGTGGCGCCATCTGTGTGCGTTTGCGGAAAGCGGCGTCAATGTGTGTGTAAAGATGGATGTATGCGTTTTGCGAGAGTGTGAGAGCGAGGGTTGAAAGATGGACCAGTGCTACGGTTCGCAAAACAGAGCGTAGGACATTTATTATTGCAAATACGTCAAAAATTCTTGAGTCCGTCGGTGAAGACCGTAAACAAATTGGAGTACCTTCCATATTGAGCCCGTTTAGACATATAAATAAGTTTACACAAGGATAAGACTGTCACAAACTAAAATGAAACACAGGTTTATTTGAATGGCGCCCAACATGGGACCACTTTTTTCAGTTGGTAACTATTTTGTATCGTTGCCGAAATGTAAGATTAGTTGTAATTTTTGCAACATTTTAGCAAACCAACCCTTGCTGTACCAACCCTACAACTAATCTCCACCACCCTCGCGTAATAGGCCATCTCCTCGTCGCCATAGCAACCGCGCAAAATGGCCGCCATTCCCCCCTTCTACCCGCGCCGGAGATATAAAAGCTCTCCCTTGCTGGACCATCTTCAGAGAACCAGTGCTTCCAGTCAGAGCACGTACTGTGTTTTTCAATTTATTTCCGCACATTTTATTTCCGTACTTCCGCAATTTTTTTCCATTCCAAACTCTTCACATCAGTTTCGATTTTGTTTGAAATTCCGTAACAATTTAATTTAAAAAAATGTTCCTTTCTTTCCTTTTTTCTGTGTGATGGTGGCTGCTGTCCAGATTTCAAGGTAAGTTTATCTTAAGATCGGTCTGAAGTCTCCAAAAAGGTTTCGTTTCGTGGTTCCGAGCACGTGCAAAGGTAAGGATCGATCTTGCAGATGAGAGGGGGGTAAAAATAACCTCTCAACTCGCGCGGAGAGAATTCGACTTTGCTCTTCCACAATAGGGGCTACAATCGACTGATCTGGAGTTGCCACCTTCGGCGCAACGGTACCTACGTGGAAATTAATAATGCCTGAACCTACGATAAATTTTTGATACGTCATAATTAACAAATTAGTAGGGTATCGTAAGAATCTCAAAATATCTGTACATCTTACCTCTTACTTATGATAGTAAATGATTTACTATCATTAGTAGCCATTTTAGCCATTATTAAATCAATCCACTATCCAATTAAATAACCAAAACGAATGAATATTATTTTATTTATCAGTTTAAAAAACTCACGGTGATAATTCACATGTTTTCGTATATTGTAATGGCAACACCGAGCGAGCCGGTTTAAGGCGGTATGCAATCTTAAAAAACTGACTAAAGGTTACTTTCAATTTTTTTTTCTTGGTTTTCAATGGCAATGGTACAACCTTAAAACTCTATGAAACCTTAAAATTCAAATCTCGCGTTGTTGGCGCGAAGCAGTGTTTAGAGCCAAACGTTGGCGCCCAACATGGTACCTACACAGTTTTAAAAGCCTTTTACACTATTTATCATGAGTCGCTCCGTGACCGTGTATGTCTGACTGTTTGTTTGTCTATTAGAAAATGAGGATTTCAAAGGGAGAATTGGAAGATGAAACCACATTATCTAGTAAGCTAGGTTAAATATAGGCAGTAGCTATTAATAAAACACATTAAGATCTCATGAGCTAAAGCGTCTCAAAGAAAAAAACCGAGGGTTCCACAAAAAATCACGTTTCTATTATGAGGCTTTAATTCTATTTTTTTTATATTTGTTGTAAAAACACACTCGTTGAAACTACTATAAACACCTTAACCTATAACGGTCCAGAAAATATAGCCTGCAGACAGACAGACGGATAGATGGACAGCGAAGGCTTAGTAATAGATTGCAGCCGCTAGGGAGAAAATAGAAAATGTATGACAAGACAACTCATACAGCATTTGCGTATAGAATAGGTACCTACTTTTGGCAGTACAAATTAATTAAAGGAACTGTCAAAACTATTTATAGTTCCAATGGTATGCACGCTTAATTCATCCTAGCTTATTTGATACGAGGTTCGCATAATAATACGTTCATCTCATCAGTAGGTATGAGATCATAGGGTAGGTACCTAATAAGGCATTAGATAGGTATAGATATAATTAAATTACTGGACATTCATTTAACACAGCACCATCCACCAAACGAAGCAAAGCTGAACTACATTATGAATAGAATACCTGCTTTAAACAACACCCAAAAAACAAACAAACATATTTATCACACATTTTTTTGTCACGGGTGGGAATCGAACTCACTAACAAGCGCAGAAGCAGAGGAGGCTTGTTTGTAAATAGTACACAAGGTGTAGGTAGGTAGGTAGGTACCTACTTTATAATTGTGTAAAGTTGGTGCGGTATATTATTTTATCAGTTATTGGTTCAGCAAGGGAACCCTAAAACTATTTTAAGATTCCGTCACAAAACCGATTATCGCTTGTAGTAGTAAGTAGTACCTATGTAAAGTTAAGGACTATGACGTAATTCGGAGTGTAGGAAGATACCGAGTGTAGTAGGACCAACGAAGATCGTAGCGGTCATGGGGAGTCGATTAATGAAGGCGACACAGTTTTACTTTGAAGTCATAGATGTCGCTATAAATCAGGATTATTTTTGCCTTCGATTGCATGGAACCGGATAATAAAGAGTCAATAGGGTAACCTATTCCTGGTTCACACAATATTAGTACAAAATCCAGCCCACAGTTTTGCTGAGGAGGAACAAACATACAATACTAGAAAGATAATACACGGTTCTTTATTCACAGTAGCAATGAGTTATGGCAGTTTTGCCACAATTAAATCGCTAGGCCCTAAAACCGCCATCTCTGTGAAATGACCGGAACCGCAAGGTGCAGCCTTGAGCTTGTCGATCTATATCAATGAAGAATCAATTTGCGGTAGTTTACCATAATTCGTTCAGCTGATAATGCCTAGATGGCGTTAATAGATCAAATATTCTACTTTGAATACTAAACAGCATATTAATAAAAGTAGGTAACTATCAGGTGATTAATATTACTATTTAGGTAAGTATATTACTTACATTTTCGATAGCCACACGGCCTACCACTAAGGTAAGGACATTGCTTGATCTTTGATTGTTTGACAAGAAAGATGTAACCGTAGGTACTTCGGAAAGCACGCTGAGCCACCGGGTAGATACCTACCTACTGCATATGGAAGTGGCCGTCAAAGAGCCCTGTCAGGTGGCGGTGGCTCGAAAAGTCTGACAACACAGCCGGAATAGGTCTAGGTCTAGGTCTATGATCAAACATTAATTATTAGGGCAATTAAAACACAACCAAGTGATTTTTACTTGAGATTTGAGTACACCAATTTGTTCATTCATCCATTTAAACATTAAACAAAACTCTTGTCGTAGGGATGTGCTCCATCCACGAGAGAAAAAAATATAGAATAATCTGGGCTTTGTCAGCAATAAACCACTAAACCACGAGGCTGTAATGAAGATATTTACTGCGTGATATCTAAAACCCATGCTAAGCTACCAGATTCACCTTTAAATTGAAATAAATATCTATTACAGGGATATGGCCCACTGGGGAGTAATAAGTAGTGATGGGGTAGGTCCCCCTTATGAGTTATCGATAATCTTGTTATATCCATTCGATTGATGTTCTAGTAGCAAATAAAATTATTATCACATAAATCTTTGTTTTATTCGGCATTCGGGGATGGTTTTGTTCGATATATAAAAGTAACTGCTAATTCATATCCGATAGAAAGCTCCTTTACGAACCGTTATTGATGGGGATCTATCTCAGAAAAAGAAAGTCAAATCGTGTCTTCATTATGTATTGAATGAGTTATTTTTAAATAAATAACGTATCTTAGCTTTTTCGTTGGTTTTTTTGTGCGACGGTGGTGTTTTCGGCCTTCATCTGATTTTCAAGTTGAGATAAGGCCGAAGGTGGAGGCACACTTCACCCTGAATCCTCAACAAACAGGAGGAACTGGTTTTCTGACGTCTATATGTCGAAAATACAACAATTTACAAACAAAAAATAAAATTGAGAACTTTCTCCTTTTTTTGAAGTCGGTTAAAAAGAAACATTATCTCAGATGGCGGAAGTCAAGTTAAGTCTTTAAATTTAAACCGAGGGTTTGCCGTTTCAAAGCAAAAAAACATGTTTCTTGTATGGGGCCACATATTTTTTAATGTGGCCTCATACAAGAAACTAATGGTGCCTTTAAGTACCCCTTAAAGTGACCGGATAGCCTACCCATAGTTTCAAAGTTATTTATTTATTAGGAAGACCAACAGCTTTATAAAACTTAATAACTAATTTATTAATTACATTACTAAATTAATCAATCTAGTCTAGGATTGAGATCCTAAATCTAGATCTAGGATCAGAGAAGCCAATTAGCGGTCCTCACGAATGGTAACAGAATGATTAATAGAATACGCGCAAACAAACATTTACGAAGTCTTAGTAACTCAATTACCTACATACAAGACTAAGTTAACAAATATAAAAAAAAATACCAATGGTTATTTAACCTACGGTTAATTATTACTTAGAAGTACCTAGAAAACTTAATGAAACCTTAACATAATTGATAACCTACCTACTCACTACCACAGAATAAATGGCAGTACTACACCACTATTCATATTATACAAAGCAAGTTCCACGACATCTCAATATTCTTTACCATTACCTTTTACAGTGCAGTTAATCCGCTTGCCAAACGCGGAAATTAAGAAAAAACTTTTCAGCATTGAAAAAGTTAACTATCTAACATAAGTGGACAGTTCATCATGATTATCGCAGGGGCTCAAAAGGCATCTTAACAAATGCAAAAGCCACAATTCACAGGCTTGACAGGTGGGTTGGTGATTTCTGTATTGGTGCTAAGTACTCGGGATGCTGCAGCTCTTTCCCGATGACGACATTTAATCGTCTTCTGCGATATCCAAGGATAGGGAGGAACCCTCAATCCTTGCATAAGGTTCTATCAAGGTTTTCGTATTACAGTTCTTTAAAAAAAACTCAAAACGCCTATAGCTAATTATTCTTAATGATTTTTGAAACTTCAAATCTACCCCCTGTTCGGAATCGCGACCAGCGCACAAGGAGAAATGAAAAAACACAGCGACCTAATTTAAACTAGATAAGCTTTCGGAAGTCGATGAAAAACACAGATGAAAGGGTCATCAGGTCATTGTTCAGGCTTAGCGGCGAAAGGTGACAAGTGACCCCTCTCGGATGCAGGATCGATAGCCGCGTCTGTGCGCTAGTGACGGGGTATTCGATGAAATCGTTTTATCGATGGAATCGCCACTTTTGAATAACTCATCTCTTTTTTATCTGGCCTCTTTTATTGATGATTGATGGCCCATCGTTTGACCACAATCTCAGCTGATGTTAAGTTTCGATGTGGCATGACGGCCACTCTCGTACCTACTTACTGGCCTCACATCTTAGTTGGTTGAAGCTCTGCCTTCTGCAGTAGGTAGATGGTTCGATTCTTACCCGGGTTAATATTTGTGTGATGAACTTTTTGTTGGGTGTTTTGATTGTATAAGTTAAGTTTGTATTCAAAAAAAAGCTATTTGTGTAAAACGTATATTCCGTTATCCAGTTCCCATAATACAAGCTTTGCCTAGTTTAGGGCTGGATGGCGTTGGGTAAGTACCTAATATTTATTTTTTCTGATTAAAATTGTGATATTTTAAATCTTGATTTGAACTTGATAAGGGTTGGTTTTAATCTTTAAATTGTAGGTACCACACACCTTAAATATTACATAATTAATGAATGAATATACTTAATTGCACACCTTAAAAATAAAACTGGATAACTTAAAACATTGTATGTACAATGGGCGGTCTTATCCTTAAGAAGCGATTTCTTCCAGACAACCTAATGTTAAATAACAAAACACTACTTACATTTACCTAATATCTAAGCTAAGTATAGGTAAGAACCTATACTAAGGCTGTTCATCTTCTGAATTTGTAAGTGTAGCTACATCTCGTGAAAGGATTTTGGGAAATTCCTATGGGATGAAGGAACAACAAAATCCCCAAATAGGAACTAGAATAGTGTGAATATTTATTATTTATTAAATGCGTACGCACTCTCGTACCTACTTATTATATAGTATAATATGCTTAGTCTACCTGCGGCTAGAAGAAACCTTAAATTTCGCAAAAATAGTCTGGATATTTTTGATCCCAACCTGCCGAAAGTCATAGATTTATTAAGAGAACTAATTTTTGAAACTTCTATGACCCAAATTTATTTTTAGGAAAATGTTATTTTTATTCCTTTACCTTACTTTTATAGCACCGCAATGGGTGCTATAAAAGTGTACTGTTATGGTGTTGTATTTGTTTTTAAATAGATAACAAATATTTTCATCTACAATAATGTAAAATGTGGAAATCGATCCCACAGCCTACAGCGCTGAAGGCAGAGCCAACTGAGCTGTGGGGCTGTCCAAGTTAAATTCCTACGGTTCCTAGAGAAAATCAAGTTACTTCCCCCCGAGACAAAACTACTTTCTGAGCGGCCATTTTAATTAAAAGTGTATCAGTCGGGTCCATCACTCCACGATCCATTCCATCATCCGACTTAATTGGCTGAAAATTGTCGACCACCGTAATACTTTAACCGATGTCTAATATGGTTACCTGCCGGTAGTTAATTTTAATTATTGTAAACCGCCTGTCCTAGGTCTTGCCAGTAGGCAGTAGCCGTGGGCAGGATACCTGGCAAGATTTGGTTACGGTAGGAATGAATCCTTTTTATAAGTTATACTTCTTTTGGCGCGTTTAGAAAAAAAATGTGAGTGTTTTTTTACGATGCGCTCGCATACCGACACTTAAGCGACACCATGAAGTTGGGTGCGTTTTGGAAAAATTATGAGGATTTATTTTTTTATTGTACTGCAGTGATGTTTGGTATTCATCTCACCTGGTGCCAAGCTATGGTTTTTCCGAAGGTGGAAGCGCACTTCACCCGGAATCTTCAACTGACTGAACTAGTTATCTTAACTCTAAATGCTAGCAGACAAAAAAATTGAATTGTTGTTAGCCAGGTGGACTTAAGCAAAGTCCTACCACCAACCAAACTAAGCACTTTGTGCTTGGGGTCTCTGGGTATTACCGGTTAGTAATAAAACCGGTTGGTAAAGCACTAGACCACAGAGGCAGAGGCCTTGACGAATTACCACCAGCCAGATGGACTAACATTGCTACTCCACAGGGTAAAACCTGCATGTAAATGGCCCATAACAGGTTGGATGAGGCTAGTGCCCAGCAGTGGGTTAAGATATGTTGATGATGATAATGAGGCAATAGTCGTTACACTAACCTACCCTTTATTAGTAGTTATTGTTATTGTCAACTCATTCAATTCCCTTGGTATCGTGTCATGTTATCTGTAGTGTAACTTAAAATGTAAAAAAAATGAATTGAATGAACAAAAAACAATTAAAAATAAAACCATTAGGTATATAATTTATCGAGTTGGGTCCTCGTCCCATCTGAACATGATGGGACATCTATACGGCCATAAAGCTCCAAAAGGTATTTCCAACGCTGATGTTTAAATAACTCCCATTTCTGACTAAACAGCCATGACAAATTGCATTATACCTCCCCATCTCAAAGTCGGCTAACTCCACCTTGACAATGAGTTTCATTATATTTAATTGTATTACGAACCATTTTAGTCAACTTGGTCCCAATTAAAATGGAATTGATTTTCAACGCAAAATCCAAATTTTGCACAGTTTCATTACTTAACAATAATATTACAGGAGTTTTAGATAACAGTCAGAGAAATAATTGTCTTCACACCAGACATTATCTGTATATCAACAACTTTACGTAGCTATTAGTAAATGTTGTAATGATATTAAGATTGTAACTATTTTTTTGTTATGAAACTGCTGACCAGAAGCCTAACTGAATTGAATTGAATTATATATCGATATGAATCAATCCAATCACCCCATCACTATTCAGGTCTCCCTCATTCCTACGCATAGCTGTACTTAGATTTATACAATATACCTACATCACTAGTATCTATTAATATTAACAGTTCAACTGCCGAAAATGTCCACTGTTGGACAGAGCCTCCGCCTAAGTGTCGTGCCATAATCACCACGCTTGGCAAATTGGTGATTACATAAAAGGTAAGATCGTTGTTTTCCGGCATATAGGTAAGATAGCCAGTTCCAGTCTGTTGCGGTTGAATTGGGTTTCCACCTTCGGCCATACCATAACTTGATACCAGATGAGATATAAAAAAGCTGCTGCCCTTATTTTAGTGAGTTCCCTTAGTCGGCTTACACGACATCCGCGGGCTGAGTTAGAGAGGTTGCCACGGCAAGATGAACTGTTAATTCAATTTCATAACTTTTGTAAACCTCTTCCCATAGCAAATTGAATTTAAATTAATATGACTTAATATTGTTTTTATTACATGAGACGGACCAAGCAAGCCATCTGATGTTTAGTGCAACTCTTGTCTGTAACAATGTCTTACTGCTTAGGTCATTGACAAATAACATGGCCTACGGAGCATTGCACTGCGGTCGTTAACTTACTTAACTAGTATGCCCAAACCTGGAACTTTGTTCCCATCCCAGTATAAACTTCTCAAAATACTTGCTTAGTGCTTAGTAAGTATCTAGGACTTCTGGTTTAGGCCGTGGTGACTGTCTGTCTATCGGTTACATTACACATTGGTATAATAAATAAGTCCGTAATATAATAAATAACTTGACAATGTGACGCCATCTACAATCATCTCAAACGACACAAAGTATGGGAACTTATGTACTTTTTTGTTATTACGTTACCTACCTAGCATTGAATTGAAATAGGTGGGAAATGAACCCACAACCTACAGCGCAGAAGGCAGAGCTACTACCAAACCAACTGACCTGTGAGGAATAAATATATATATTTCGATATTATTTTTCAGGTCGGTTAGGAAAAATGTTATCTGTCAAGTAGGTACCTATCCATTTTAACTTAGCTTTTTGTACGGCCCTGCCTAACCCTAAAACTATGAAGCGTGAAGCTTTCAATCTGACATTTGCCAAATGTCAAGTGAACCCCATAATGTTGCCATTTCGGGAAAATTAATGACATTTAAATGTCAAAACCCATAGAACAAGGAATTAGATATCTGCAGCGATAGCGCTTAGGATACGTAGCTTTTCGCTCTAGGTCTACCAAGTAATCCTTAAAATCGGATCAGGATTGTCATGATCTCCACGCTTGGCAGGTGGGATGACGATCGTATTGTTGTTTTCATTCAGAAAGTTGCTTTCTCATTTTCTTTCATTCAAAAATCAAAGCTATGCAGAATGTCGAATGTCGCTACCGTCAATGAAGGTATCTTAGCCTGACCTCTGTTAAAGAACCTGGATGTAATTATATAATACAGCTTATATTCTCCTGTAGATATTGTAAAAGACAACTAAAGGATAACATTGCGTGCTAAGGTACCTACCTGCTAAGCGCGGAGATGAAAAATATCAAACAAATCCAATGTCGCTTCCCAAAGCGGTAATGGATTTATTTGGTGGTATTTTTTAGCTGTGATGATGATGATGATGACGCTGGGTAGGTATTACTACTAAGCAAGCTCTTCGAAGTAAGTATACATTTGTATACCTACTATCAAAACCCTGCAGACAATGTCCTCCAAAACTTTAATCTGCATGCTCCAAGCACTTCCTAGTCTATTCCGCCATTTTGGCATAAATTCAAGACAAAACTATGTGAAGCCGAAACTTTGCGGAATTCGGTAACAGCGCCATCTATCGGATGCCGTGATATTGCTCCCAGATTTATGTTGCTATTTTAGAGAAATTGGTTGGATATTTTAGGTCGAGAATGAAAACGAAGTACGTAAGGTACTTACATACATTTAGTTGCATGAGATTTGAGCCTGATGGTTTATTTTAAGCTTAGATGTAACCATGTTAAAACTTTACCTACCAAGGTAACTAACTCTCTAAATAAAAGGTTTATTGAGTAGGCACCTATTATACCTTATGTTATTAGGTACCTAGTGTATTTGTGCATGTACATAGGTACTACCATGGATTCAAATGCTACAGCCATCCTACTGACAATGTTGAGAAACCAGCTTAAATAACGAATAGGTATTGTAACACATGCATTGTTCATATAAATTATATAAATCAAAATTTATATGAAAAACTGAAATGATATCTACGTACCACTGCGATTACTTTCGATTTTACTTAAAAAATATTGTTGATAGGTACATAGTTTTTATTGGTGGCCTAGAGCTTGTCCACAACACCACAATTTGATCCATATAAAACATAGTAAGTAGGTGGGAAGAAACGAATCTCTCAATAAAAAATATGGGTTAAGCTGGTAATATTTCATCTGTGGAAAATAAAAACAATAGGTACCAAACAAAAAAGTATTTGGTGGTTGCATCTGTAGAATAAAATTTATTGTAGAAGAAAAATTCAAAATAATAAAATTCAAAAAGGTATTTGGAGGTGCGGGGTATCGATCCCCGTACTTCTCGCATGCTAAGCGAGCGCTCTACCATCTGAGCTACACCCCCGATATAAAACTATGTGAAATTAGTAATTTGTACCTTATTTGAAATGGATGTAGCAGTATGCTAACCGTAATTGTGTACGTTGACGAAATATTATTGACAACGTGAGATATTGATAACGATATATCACAGCTTGAAATATTCATGACCATAGCTCCAATAAAACTGAGTAACACACGTGCTGGTTTTTTCAGTTATACAAAATGTATGAACACCTATGGCAATTACTATTAAAACGAGAAACAGTACATTGGAATGTAATTGCTGATTAAAATCATTGTCGTCTTCATATTCACACCAGAAAAAGCATAAAGATGAGATAATTGATAAGATAGTCGTATTAGGTATTCTATTACTATTTTTTAAAATACTACTATTACTACTTATATTTATTAAAAAATAAAAAAGTAAAAAGATAAGCGCCCAACGTGGGGCTCGAACCCACGACCCTGAGATTAAGAGTCTCATGCTCTACCGACTGAGCTAGCCGGGCTGTGAATACAGCTACGAAATCAAGATACAAAACTAAATTAGTTACTATAGTTCACCTAGCTTTGCAAATATTATGTAGGTACGTATATACAGTGTTAACTCATTCATTCTACAGTCCAGATAGATTAGTTCTACAGTCTTGTTGGTACAGACTGTTTGTAACAGTCCTTATGTAACCGATCTGCTTCCCTTGTAGATCATTATATATACAAGGGTTTACATACATATTGTTATTTACAATTCGGTTACCTTAGGACTGTTACAAACGGTCTGTAGGTAACTCAAATAATCCGGACCAGTACCAGCCGGAAGCTTCCCCAAGACACTTGCTGCATTACTAATCAATGCCAAATCGCTGCCCTAAACAAGAGCCAGCCCTTGATATATAAATATATAAAATATCCAGGGTCATATTAATACAATTCAGTCTGTTACCGTCCATTTCTGTTCAAATTCCATTCTTAACATCATTGAAGTATCAAAAACTCCTTAAATACCACCAATTATTCGCGCAAACTTCTAAAAACTCTAATTGACATTAAAAAAAAACTATTTCCAGTTTCCAGTCAACCCTTCCGTCGTTATTAGTTTATCCGGATTTAACCGGATCGAGCATTGTCGCACGTTGGAAAAGTTTTTATTGCCGATTTATCGGTGAAGCTGGTTTTAAAAAGTTTGCGTCGATAATGATCACGGAGTTTTATTTGAGAAATATTCACGGGTCTTTTCTTATTTTTGTCTACGTTTTTTATGATAATTCTTCTAATGCTGGGGTACACCAACTTTTACGTTTTCACAATGTAAATGTACATAGCTCTCTTACAGATTATTATTATAGTAAAGCATAGGTTATGAAGTTTGAGCTTGGTTTGGTTGGTGGTAGTGGTAGGTCCTGCTAGCTACCACCGTCTGGCTAGCTACCACCGTCTGGCTAGCTACCACCGTCTTACTAAAGTATTTCTAAAAATTGTTGTGCAGCATGTCAAAAAGGTTAGTAGTTCAGCGTACCTATAACATAAATCAGAGAGCAAACACTGAGTTCTAGCTGTTACTAGCTAGTACCCAACCTAGGTAAGGTTTACGTGTTAATTTTAAACATGGCAGAACAAATAATTAAAATCAATATTATACAGGACATTCATTTCACACAACGCCATCTAGCCCCAAACTAAGCATAGCTTGTAATATGGGAACTAAGATTACGGATAGAATACTTAAATACTTTTCTTTTTAAACATACTTATCATTCAACACCCAAACACAGAACAAACATCTATATACATCACACAAATGTTTGTCCTGGGTGGGAATCGAACCCATAACCTAGAGCTCAGAAGGCAGAGTTACTACCAACTGAGCTATGAGGCTTGTTAATTATAATGTATTATCCGAGTATTTTTGTCAATTTCTATATCCAGCGCCTTGAAGAAATATGTTAGCAGAACATTCTCAAGGCTCTTTCGGAACCCTTTTACTTTAAGTGCTTCTTTCCTTTTCTCATCAATCACTTAACCTGTTTCGGACTTTACTAGCGGCTAGTACATTTCTATTTCATCAAAAATACGGGTTTACTGATTTATAATTGAATAGTACCGGATTTAAGAGCAGGATTTCAATTGCCAGCTGTATTGAAAATAGTGTAAAATTACTAGTAGGCTAGTAATATTTATTAATTTTATATTGACGAAATTTTCGGATCATACCGGAAGATTTTCTCAAACCTAGATTGTATGTCGGTAATAAATCTAAATGTCTATAGAGTGTAATCTACCGTGGTGGTCGTGGCTGGAGAATCGTACCCTCCAACTCAGACCACGGATGTCGTAAAAGTGGACTACAAATTCACCAGAAGAATGGTAGCAAACTCTGGTTATTATCTAGCTCCTTTTAGCCGATCACCAATCCAATTAAATCTGACAAAATGAAGATTTTACAGCAATTATTTGATCGGGTGAGCGAAGAAAATGAGATCTTCAATTTAAGTTTTTATTTTTTTATTGTACGACGGGGAAGCGCTTGGCCTTCATCTCACCTGGTAACAAGTTGAGAAATTCAGCACGGTATGCATTCCTATGTGTGCGTGCATGTTCGTATGTATTCATGTATGAATCTATGTATAAATGAATGTGTCAATGTTTGTGACAGTATAACTATCTAATTCGGGTTATCCGATTTCTGATTTAAAACGGAAAGAGATTATATGTGTATAACTTAGAAAATGTTGTCACGGGAATTTTTAATGACTGGGGAGTAGTTTTCAGATATTACCGGACATTAATTTTACACAGCGCCATCTAGCCCTAAACTAAGCATAGCTTGTAATATGGGAACTATATTACGGATAAATACTTAAATAGGTACTTTTTGTAAATACATACGCACTATATGATACTGAGGAGTTTCATATATTGATTTCATACATATATGAATTTCATATACGAGTATATCATGAGTTACTTGAGACAAGAAGATGTATGACTTATGGGATGTCATTCGAAAGAGTATCGAGCACATTTTAAAAAAAGTTGTTGTAACCATAAAAAAATAGATTAAGTATCAACCTTTTTCTTATTAGTAAGTGGTGACTTATTCACTTATTGTATTCTGCCCATCTATGACGTACGGTCGGTAGGTACAATGGTGCTTTTCATTATGGCTTTGCGTATATATTTACTAGATTTACATGTTAGCTGGTGGTCAAACGCTTGACTATGAACAATAAAAATAAAAAGTGCTCAGAGAAAGGAGCAATGAAAGCAAACTTTCAGCGTAGTGACTGTCTTTTTTGTGAAATAATCTCCGAAGTTAAATAGGTAGGTAGGTACCTAACACAAACAAGACATCGATAGATCTCAGTTCGTGGTGAACTACTAGTTATTTTGATTTAGGTTCATAATGACTTACAAAACGACTGCCCTTTAAAAGGAATCAAGGCTTAAGAGATCAATTTCCAACCACATTGCCTAAATACAAAACCACCCGCCATACACACGAAACACTCAATTTCTCCGGTCAAACCACAATCATGCTTATCAACCAAGGTACTTAAAAGTTGCGAAGCAGCAAATATGCGCACATCAAAGCCGGTCCGGTCCGGTCCGGGGCGGCTACGAGCGGTTATTACCGGATTTGGGTAGGGTTGGCGATTCCAAATGAGCTCGCGATGTCCTAGCATTGTGCTGATGCAGGGCCGACCTATTTTGACGAACTTGACCTGTGTCAAATCAATAAATTTTTGTTTTTCTAGAATCAAATGTACCTATCTACCTTCCTACATACATATGAGTGTGACCTATGTTGACTATGATGCTCTGAAAAGAAGTGGTGATGTGCCTTGATGCTTGCATGCTTGTCTCAAAGAATTTTCAC
This sequence comes from Venusia cambrica, assembly GCA_951394065.1. Taxonomy (NCBI): domain Eukaryota; kingdom Metazoa; phylum Arthropoda; class Insecta; order Lepidoptera; family Geometridae; genus Venusia; species Venusia cambrica. The sequence goes on along the minus strand of OX596045.1, from coordinate 6,955,786 downwards.
TCTGGATTTGAAACTACCAAGATTGTACTGTTGTGGAAAAACAGACGAGTAGGTACATTGAATTCCATTCCTTGCCCGTATAATAGATAAAGATAGAGACGAGTCGATATGTTCGGCACGACGGAACTTCCGCACCAATCTACAGCATAGTTAACCCGTTCCTAATCCTACCTACATTCATAAAAGCTTTAATTAACCCTGATTCCATGTTCTCAGGCAGCTTAATTCCAAATTGCAGTAATTTAATTTTGTGTAAAACATTTTTGGCAACCCTAAACCGGTTATTACCGGTTTGAACCGCAATGGCGGGGTGTCCACGTTTTTATCGTGGCCCGGACCGCAGGATGTGCTACTAAATACATAATAAAGATTAGAGGGGCTATTTATATGTAGCAATGTAAGTAGCTAAAATGAAACAAAATTAGTAGATACTTACCCTATGTTGGGCCAAATTTTTTTTGCTAATGCATTTATTTGCTAATATTTAACAATTGTTTTATAAGATATTATGTTGTTGCATATTATGTATGTACTTATATAAAATCGCCGTGTAGGAGAATGACTGACAATCAACGCACAGCCGAAACGAGATATCATATGTCATAGCATAAAGACTTTTCATTTTTTGGTCACATTATTTTTCTGGTACAGGGTTGCACTGAGAAATGATTTTAAGAAATTCCCACGAAGTCTTGGCCTTTGCACTAGATTACATATTAAAAACACACACGTCACAGTATTCAAAATAATAAGTCTAAAATTAATTTGAAATAAATTAAATCAAATTTAAATAAATTATGTAAACATCAGTAGTAAACATCAGTAGCACTTACTACTATGCAGAATTAATGAAAAAAAACAATTTTAAAACCACAACTGCAACACTTAAAAAATCTATGAACCTATCTAACCTATGAAAAATTATATTTCTTTGCGAGGACTGTGACAGCCCTGCTTTGTGTCAGTCTTTAACGAGCCGCCAAAGGCGTGTGTCACCTTTTACCAAAGAGTAGGTACACAGGTCCGTATGCCTTCTGATGCACGGTTCTGTTTAGATAAGCACTTACATTGATTTTAAATACCTATGCAATTTGGTAGTAGGTACCTAAATAACGATTTAACATTAAATAGGTCAGTGACTGAGCACTATCTAAATAAAGATCTAAATGAGCATAATGATGATAATACATGGCGTCTCATTATTTTCACTATAATTCCAGGCACGTTTTGCCCGGATGAGCATTGAAGTACCCATCCCGGTAGTCCGCTCGCTAACCGGGTCTGCTGGCACAAGATTTTTTTATTTTTTTCATCAGCGATACGTATCTTATTTTTCATCAACACGCTTCGATGAAGCGAGGTTTCCCAGAAGCCGCCACAGGCCAGGGAATACCGCTTTTCACGTTTGTTATGTATGCATTTCGAAAAGGCTCTGTAACGAATGAAATCTTGCAAATACGAGTATAATCGTATTAGCTAAAATTGTGTCTGTGGTGCGTTTTTTCTAAATAACAATAAAATCGAAATAGATGGAATAAAATGTGTTTGTGTTGGAAAACTCTTTGCCATGTACTTTTTTAGAAAAAGTAACTTACCACAGTCTCAAATCTTAATCAAACATGTAAAATTTCATTGGAATCAAACGTTCTATTAACAAAACTACAAAACTACAACTACGTTTATATGGGATAGTGGTACTGGTGGTACTAATGTGCCTTCTATCTACCTGCCTACATACCTACTTATATGCGTCAGAGTACCGTACCTAGGTACGGTCCTCTGACGCATATTTACTCGAAAAGTAATATATCATGACATGAACCGAAAATGAGATCCCTCAGCGTAGTTTATATTTCCAAAGAAGAATTAGAATACCTCTGTTATTCCCCTTAATTATGACCACACACGATGAATACTCGAGTAGCGCATGGTTCATCCGGGTGTTATGAATTTTTTAACCGGCTGAGTCGTCCGGGGAGAGGCATTTTTCAGACATCGTTGAATTTTATATTCTTAGTGTTTGTTTGACCCGTTTTAGACATATTACATTTGTAGTTGTACGTATTTTTGAGCAGAGTTTTAGTAACTATAACAATTTCGTGTAGGGAGTCAGAATTGAGAGGACAAAAGTAAAAAAGTCCAAAAGTATTTGAGCTTTTCAGTGCTCACTGCAATTCATCACAAACCGAAAGCCGGGCGTTGGTGTGAAAGTCAAATGATGGTTAGTGTGAAAGTAAAAAAAAACGAATAAGTACCTAGATGTAAAAGAGTTAAAAGTTAAAATCAAAGCCACTTTATATTTTACAGTAAGATTTTTCAGTACCATTCTCACAAATCTTCCTACCGCCGCCTACGCGTTCGGAATTGCGAGTCGCGATTCCAAACAGGCGGCATCAGGCGGTCGCGAATCGCGATGCCAGCATGTCGGCATGACTTATATTTCTTTTGATGGCAATAACTATGGTACATAGTTAATTTTCTGATTATCAATTTAAAAAAATATATAAGTTAGGTGTCATATCATTTTATCGATTGGTAGGTATTGTAAAGTTCATCGGGCCTCACTGTCACAGATCAGTTGGAGGTAGTGGTACCAACTTGGTACACTACCTACTACCTAGTGGCTCTGCCTTTTGCTTTGTAGGTTGTGGGTTCCATTTCCAACCGGGCAAAACATTTGTGTGATGAATATCATTATAGAACGTTACTTACGTTTTGGACGTTATATTGTATCCTAGGATGTTTATATGGAAACATGTATGTATGGAAATGTATGGAAACATATTTATATGAGTAAAGTATGTAGCTTTCTGATGTTTTCCATACTATAGCTTGTTTAGTTTTAGGCTAGATGGCGTTGTATACAAATAATGTCTAGTAGGTACTATTCATTTATAATATAGGTACCTACCTACTCGTAGCATAAATTATATTACAACCTTATCACATCCACACTTGTAATAATGTTTGTAATATTATGTCTTTGCCCTAAATCGAACTGTTATCTGGACCAGAGGTAACTGAAAAGGGCGAAATATCAAAAGTAACCACTGTGAGGTAGAAAGGGCAACAAAGGGCCTGTTTTCAAATCCGGTCTGCGTCCCATCTGATTTCGACTTCCGTAGGCCTGATATGATATCTCTTATTTTACCGGGATAGTTAAACCTAACAGAAAGCATAGCTATCATAGACCTACCAATAGTGGTACCTATTATATGAATACTATTAGGTAGGGTAGGTGCGCTACATTTCGGCCATTTAGCGCGCTTTTCTACTTTACGAGACAACAAATGATAATGTTACTGAAGGATTGCTGCAGTTTTTAGTTCATATGACAGCCTATATAGTGTAAATAATCCAGTGAATAGTAGGAGAAGGAAGGACAAACTTGCGATTGTTCCGTTTTGTAAGACAAGTAATGCACAGCGGCAACTACAGTTCTTAGGACCTCACGTCTATAATAAGACAAACTTGATCCAGTCTACTTTAACAAAAGCGACTACAAGAATGTGCTGACGAATTGGCTTCTCACGCTTAGCTATGACAATTCGGAACAGATTCTAAAAATAATAGAATAACTGCACAATATCTACCCTATACTTACATAAAATATCTGTAACAAAAGTAAATATTTTTTTTATATATATGACTTAAGCTGCAGCAGTGCCAATAATTGATCATTAATATAGAATAATCATAACTATCTAGATAACTTGTAACTTTACCTACCTAAGTGTATTGATGTAAGACTGATTACATTCAAAATAATTATAAAGATTTGAAATATAGTCTAGTAATGATTAAATATAATACCTATTTTACGCATGTACTACATAATATATAAGATACGGCTATAAATTATTGAGTCCACAGAAGGTCCACTGGATCTACAACACAAGCCTCGTGAGACTTAGTGTCGATCCTGGTATAACACATAACACACAATGCTATGTACATACCTATTTAACATTACAATATTTATAAAATTATTTAATCTCAAGTAATGCATGTTTATAATTTTCATATTATTTTATAATTGTAATCTTATTCACTTATTTTCTTTTTATATTTCTAGTGAATTGTGTAATTGTGTGTAAGCATGTATATATTTCTTTGAAATAAATAATTGATTGATTGGAATTTAAGAAATAATTAAATAATTTTATATAGAATGGTTTATTTTATAATTAAGGGTTATATGAAAATATTGGCCGAATACTATAAACAAATTTAGTTTTAGGCCGCGATTTTCTTTTCCCATAGAAAAAGTAAGTGGCCGAAAATAAAATCATAAATTTATCGAATATCTAGTTTTCGGCCCCCAGAAATATGGTATTAAATAAATTTTAAATAAATATTACAGGACATTCATCGCCATCAAGCCCCAAACTAAGCATAGCTTGTAATATGGGAACTAGATTACGGATAAAATACTTAAATACTTTTTGTAAATACATACGTACTATATGATACAACACCCAAACACAGAACAAACATCTCTATTCATCACACAAATGTTTGTCCTGAGTAGGAATCGAACCCACAGCCTACAGCGCCGAAGGCAGAGTTACTACTAACTGAGCTATGAGGCTTGTTAATTTAGTTATTACTAACTTCATTTATCGTTCACCCAGCAGTATTTCAGTGGCCGAAAATTAAAGACAAGCATCATTACAGTATTATTATTCAGAGACATAAGAATAGTTAGCTTAAAATGTATGCCAATAAAGAAAGCGACCAAAGTAGACAAGAAGGTGCGGAGCTACTTTACGGCCAGGTAGCCGCGAAAGAAAGTGAAAACAATCACGGATGATTTTGAGTCAATATCCGGCTGCCTGAATTTATTATTATTTTGATAATTTATTGCAGTTAAACTAAAGGAAATATGGATGTAAACCATTATTACGACGTATTACATGCACATCAACATTCATTGAATAGAAAATACATAAAAATCTTGCCTTTCAATGAAACACGTGCCACTATTTTTTTCGCTATTTTTGCGCAAGATCATTGTTCCGATGCCGGCGTCAAACTAAATAATTGACAATAAATCACGTGATTCTTAAACCCAACAAATTATTTTTGTCAGGTATGGCGGTGATATCACCCAATGTATCGAATATAATTTTAGCTATGTCTCTTATTCTGAATTGCTATTATCTGCCTTTTTGCGAACACACACACGCCAAAGGCCAAATACTAAAGCCGGCCGGCAATCTAGAGCACCTACCCTACTTACATACTTACCTAGGTACCTAGGTCAGCGCTATTTCATTTTATAACTCCCGTGGTCTTATCTCTCAATCTGTCACTTTTTGGATTCCATACCATGACAACGGCCCAAAAAAGGTTAAAAACCTGCATAGGTACCTACTATTCATAACCTATTACTTACCTACCCACCTCTAAGTAAATCAAGGAGAAGATTGCGTAAAATATAGACCAACGTTAATAATGTAATATTTACTAAATTAAAAAAAAGATACGTAGTTACTTAAAAATATCGTTACTTATTTCTCAATAAATTAGTAAAACTCATACCTCTTCGCTAATTATGGAAACCAGGAAATGTTGAGAAACGCCTAACTCGCAATAATCCACGTACTAACTTCATTTAATCTGTGGCTTGGGGCTCGTAATGGCGGTCGAACCACAGGCTGTTATAAAGTTACTATGGTCAAGCTGAGCCCATGATCCCCTAAAACAACGCTTACTATATTAAATAAAAGGTTAAGGCGGAAATTAAATTAAAATATAATTAATAGGGTTTATTTAATTTGCTGTTGCCATTCGCTGTGAAATAGTGCTTTTGATTAATCTAGCTTATTAAATAGGAAGGTAAGTATCAAAGCTATTTAACAAATGTATTTTTTACCAGACGAATTATTGTTAACCTGCCAATTATGTAAGCAAAGTAGGCTATTGTTCTACTAGGTACCTTCCTTACTCATCTATTTCCTGCTGGTTATTTTAATTACATTTGGAAATATCGTTGATACTTAGCTGTTTCCTGTTTGTTTCTGAAAATTAAGTAAACATTTTTGTTGTTTTGTTCCTAGCTTGCTACTAAGTAGGAACCTAGGACCTGCCTACGTTACGATGTAGGTTTATTAATGTAATTGCACTTTAGTTTTTATATAATTAATTCGTTGAAGCTATGACATAATACCACATTGTCACTTGTGACTTGCTTCGTTTAAGCTTAGTTTGGGGCGATATTGCGCTGTATAAAAATTAATGTACTGTAAGAACGATCACATGTAGCATTCAAAATGTTTAGGAAGTAGGTATAGGTATACGTTAAGAGCAATAACTAAACGAATAGTCAGAATAATGTTAAAATAAATGATCATATTTGACTTATTGCCAATATTTGTACAATATGAATTTATACATACATAGACCTAAAGCCTATTTCCTCTTTTGCCTCATATACTCTCATCAAGTTCTTCATACACGCTTCTATTTAATTAATCCATTTTAATGGAATAATAGGTATCTAATTGTAAGCTTAAAGCATAGGAAATATTAAAAAAAAACATTTCTCAAGATATACAATGTGAATCTTAAACGGAAGCTCCTGAAAAGAGCACTATGTGTCATTTAGCGTCAAAGAATCATATTTGTCAGAAATCTAAACCTTAAATCCAAGCACTATATGTAGAATTTATGACTGTTTCTGTTCGAGCCAAGCCTCGAAAAACATGCCAGTTGATTTTAGACTTCAACTGCATGAAGTTGGAGTTGAATTTGCTGTGGCACGAAGGGTTTCAGCAGTGAATGGCATGAAAGGTGCTCTAATGCAAATACTGTGTTGGCAAGCAAAGGCGTCTGTAATTATACTCTCGGGCAAAATGGCGGGAAACTGTCATTTGGATGTTTTACCTAAAGCCCTGGTTTGCCAGATAACTTTAACGTCAAAGATGTTGAGCAATAATTACCTACCTTGACTAACCAACCTACCTAGAGAGAGGTATATTACATCAAGTGACAAGTTAACCTTCATTATAATTGTGATAAGTACCTACCTATTAAATTTAAAACCTAAAATAATTTAAATAATAAGGAAACCTACCTAGAAGCTTTGTACCTACCTTTTCTTTTTAAATAAGGATTTTAGCTTTTTTAAGCCTTGAAATAAAAAAACATTTAAACAATATTAAATAATACTGTTTTGCAGTTGTCTTGTCATAATAAAAATGCATTCGTTTAAATTAAAGGATTTAATTGTTAATCTCCTTAATATTTTTTAAAAATGTAACCTTAGTAATCGCCTACTACCTACACAAAATATCAAAAAAACATGTAAGTTCCTGTAGACCTTCTAAAAAAGAAAAGCCGTTGTCCTCTTGTAAAAAACTTAGATAATTCTTTTCAAAAGTAACCTACCACTGACACAGAAAAACACTTAGATGGTCCGTTAAGTTAGGTAAGAATGTTAAAAAACTCTTTCTAGAAAAGTTTGCAGGAAACCTTTTAAAACTATATTTTAATTACTTTTGCTATTTTGCTACTGAATTCAAATTTCACTTTCACATCGCCAAATTGAATATTTACAGGATAGGGCATTAATCACACAGCGCCATCGCCCCAAACTAAGCTGGCTTGTAAAAAAAGTCTATTCTATCCATAATATTACTAATAGAATACTTGCATAGTACACATTTTATATAAATACACACTTATACATACAATAAAATACTTATAAAATAAAATACAACACCAAAAGACAGAACAAACATCTTCATAAAATATTCACCACTAAAAATGTTTGTCCCGGATGGGAATCGAGCCTACGACCTACGACGCAGAAAGTAGAGCATCTACAAACTGCGGTATGAGACTTATTATAATTTGAAAAAAAATAAATTATGTGGACATTACAAAGTTGCAAATATATATCTATGTAAGTATGTAAGTTCCCAAGTACTTCAAAACATAATCTGTACTGTAGTAGTTAAATAATTTACTATTACTACACCCATTCAACTTTTTACTTTTGAAACTTTTGTCTTTAAAGTAGGTAGGTAAATACAAACGTACGTACTACTTATATAATACAACACCAAAACACGGAACAAACATCTATATTCATCTCACAAAATTTTGTCCTTCGGGGACTTCTCTGGGAATCGAACCCACAGCCTACAGCGCGGAAGGCCGAGTTACTACCAACTGAGCTATGAGCTATTTGACGAATCACCATTGGCAAGAAGAACATAAATATAGATAGGTACCTACCCTTTTAATTACCCTCTCACTCTTATGTAAATATTGTACGCGACAGCATTATTTTCATTATTTGACATCAAAAACATAGCTTGAACAATTCCTTGCTCAAAGGCCGCCATGTGTCCCAATTTCAAAGACGGGGGAATACTTTCTATAAAGGTGACATCTACGAAGTTATTTTGATGAAAAAAAGTTTTTCACTGTCTTAAGATTAGGATAAGGAAAACATTATTTATTACAGATAAAATATACAGATACTAGACAAAAACAAATTGTGCTATTTTGTTTATAATTTAGGAATATTATTATTTGGGATTAAGGGATTTATGTACCTACCTACCTATTTTATCTGAGTACATAGTAACCTACATCACAGCATAACACTACAATAAGTACAATATTGATTCAATGTCTTTGAGACCGAAAAATCAGCAAGGAACCTATCCTACTACTACCGACTTTGACTAAAGCACAGAAAATAAAATCTAACTCTACAGAGTGACATGTAGGCAGGTATCAATCAAATATAAAAAAATATGGTTATCAATATGGGATCAACCGAACTTACCAAGTGAAGTTCGAACGATATAATATTGATGACTTAGCTTAATTTGAAGATACTTTAATGTTCAATATATTTTATGGTATTAAAAGTACCAACCTACATTACGTACCCAGAATAGTAATACAAAATAATAATATTTAAAAAGATTGACATCCACAGCCCCTGACGTTCCAATTTGCAACTAAAACGCACGCTATTGGTCGACGAGCTCACTGAGGCGGTGTACCACTCAGCGGTGAAACCGCTTCAGCGCTTTGGTTGGTTGCTTGCTTAATTGTACTGATGTTCGAGTAGTTTTTTAGTCATAATAATGAATGCGGAAATAATTCCGAAGACGAAAGCGGCGCAGGCGGCGGCATCGGTGTATAGAGTAGGTAGGTATATTAGGAATAGGTTATGTACCCTTGTTAAATGTTTCAAGTAGGTATAGATATACGATACTAAAAAATAATGCCCCTCCACATGGCCATGCAGGGACATGCAGGGACATGCGCATGTAACGAATGTGTGAGACGCAATACACTTATATGTCATATAGGTATATGACGTGTATTGCATCTATACACCGCACCTTCTTTACACGCCAGTGTTACCGTGCAGGGGATTCATTTTAGAATGGTACATCTCTCTACCTATACTTATACCTACCCTACCAAACTGGAATACATTTTTAGAGCACTAACAGAGGGCTTTAGCACTACACCTTGACCCGATCTTCAGATCTTAGGCTTGTATTTCCGCTGTGTTATTATTATGACACTAAAGTCTTTTAATTAATAATAGAGTAATTAGACACCTTCTGGGTGGGCTCGCTCCATCGTAGACCATCCTAAGTATCGAGGTCCCTCCCTGTCAGACAATTCCGAAAAAAATATAAGAACCAAAAAAAAATATTGACAACTTTGTTGATAAGTAGGTATGTATACAAAATTGCATACATGTCTATGCTAGTAAAAATCTAACATATGCAACAATTTTTGTCCTATCTGACGTTTGAAGGTACTAGGCATAAGTATAAAAAACGATATTAACTATATAGATTGGGAAAGCGCATCTAGCTAGATCTACTATATACCCCTACTAATATTTTAGCGTTATAATAAAAGTACCTCGATGTCTCGATTATTACCTACCAAGCAAGGTAAGAATCAAGTTCAAGCGCTTCAAGCGCTTCTTGGCTCAAACATTGATTCCTCCCTTCGACTATTTTCTGATAATCATTCAACTCAGTTCACTACTCTACTCTGTGCATTCTTTCCTTCCGTAAACAAAAATCTGTTTGTCAGTTCATTTTTGCATTTCATACGTAATGGTCGTGTACGTATTCAAAACTTCAAATTCAACTTTAGTGTTCTAAAGTGTTTTACAACAAGTAAAATGTCAAAACGCGAGCGCGTGTGTGCCAATTTGAACGTGTTCTATTTTCAAACTATTTTTTTTTATTTAGAACGAAAATGGCGGCGTTCGTGAAGTTTTTATACTGGGGAAAACGGTGAGTTTGTTTTAAAAATAGAATGAAACTTATTTCAGGAATAGAGTAAACGGTTACCTTCATAGATATAGTTGTGTAAGCGGCAAAGCGGTCCTTGGCAATGCCCCTGGTTTTTCTCCAAGAAGCTCAAGAAGGCCAAAAGTTAGCAAGAAAAGTCACGGATATTTTTGCAAGTGGACTGACTGCACTGCACTCAGAAGGAGGGTTATTAGGAAGCTAATAGAATACTAGGTATATATATACCTTCCTAAATCAACTTCACTAACACGCTATGCAGCCTTGATGAGTTTTGCTTTTTGAGGTGTGATAAATTATGATTTATGATAGAAGTGACATCGGCTTTATTAATTACTTAGGTACCTACTATAATATAGGGGTGCGAATCCAAAAACGAGAGAGTTAATTTTGCAGTTGGGATTTAGTTATTTCAACATTCAACTACCTACCTACTTACCTAGTCTGTCTACCAGGATCCAAACCACCGATGGCAGACAAACTAGGTAGGTATTATAGGCATCATCCCGAAATAGGTATATGTAGGCATGTCTTAAAATCAAGTCTAGAAGGCGTTTGATGTTACTTATCATAATTAATCGGGTTGCGTTCCTTACCTAGATAGTACGTAGGTACCTAGCTAATGATCGTTACATGTATTAAAGATCACCTAGGTACCAGCACCTACCTACTACTTTAGACCGATGATGGGTGCTGTAAACGGTGTGTTTTACCTGCCTACACGGAGAGCGGGAGGCGCAGCACCCAATTAGCCTGGTACCTACCAGGTACAGATACCTACCTATTTCCTACCTAGGTAACTCCGTATATTAAATTAAGTACGTAAGAAGAACGTAACGTAACGTAAGAGATATAAATAGGTACCTACATTTTGATTAAACATTGGCCAACCTTGTATCTAGAGACCAGTAAGTACCTACCTACCTACGTCTAGAGATATAATCTTATCTAAATAGGGTATTTAGGTATAAGTACCTAATACCTAACCTACCAATATTCTCAGTTCAAATTCAAATAGGTAAGTTACCTATTAAAAATGTAAAATATATTTTTTGTAGGGATACCTACCTAATATATGTATACTGAGGAAAGCTGGAGGATCGTAAATTTAAGACAAAGGTCAATCTATCGTATCTAATTATTTAAAAAAATACCTATTGAGTTTTTGTTCTTTTTCCTATATATTTTGTGCTATAAAACTTTTCATGCCAAATTTCAAGATTCTGAGTTCACGGAAAGTACCTACCTTGTAGGTTTTGATTCGCTTGCGAGTGTCAAAAAATTGCGGCATGAACGAAAATGGGTCTTGACAGACAGACGGACAACAAAGTGATCCTATAAGGGTTCCGTCTTCTCCTTTTGTGACACGGAACCCTAAAAATATTAAATTCAAGTCATGTACTACATAGATCAAGTATTTATTTGTTGTGTTATAGGTAGACTAATCCAATCCAGACAAGTGTGTAAGTAGTTGGGTAGATTGATGTAGGTAGGTATAAGTCCAATGTTGATAGCTATGTAGGAACCTACTTGAAAATCCATGATACTGGGACAGTTCGGGGCTGAATTGAAACCACTTCCCTATAATAACAATATAAATAATTGACCAAGCCCAAAACTGTTGGCAAGCACAATATTATACGCCCCGCACCCTGGCCTCCTAGTAACTATTGTAGTAGTCTGTGGGCTCATGGCCGATACACTGTGATAACAGCTCTGTTTGTTAATTATATTTATATATACACAGTTGATAAGGAAATCATTCATTAATTTTAATGTTTGAACTCATGATGTTAGGATGATGAAACAAAACTCTTGTTATGCACTGCAAACATCTTTTATTATTTAATAGTATAATGGTTTGTATGTATTCACACAAAAAAAGTATCTGAGTAGGAATTTTATCCGTAATCGTTTCCATATAACAAGCTATAGTTTCGAACGAATGTATATGTTATTTGCTGTGCGCTCAACCACGGCGCTTATGACCACCAGATGACAGAACTACGCGCGAATTTCTACGATTTATTTTTTTACGGTAAAACAAATTTTTGTTTTTTGTTTTAATTTTGAAAATCCAAAACCTTCTGCTGTAAACTGTGTTTATTTACTGTACAAAGTGTCAAGGCCTAATTTATTGAATGGCGAACATTTTTGATACAAATTAGAGTCATCTTCGATTTTTTTTTCTATGGAGAAAGTTTTATGTAATCGTGTTTTCGCAACACTAGCGTTCTAGCATCAATCCTGAACTATAACATACATTAATTTCAAAGTAAATGCTACAGTATTGTGGAAGATATGATCTCTGAAGCTAAGCCATTTCAGGTATCATAGACTCTTAAGAGTAATCAGACATTTTGCGAAGGGCCTGAGCCCTGAGGCACGTGGCCAGTAGGTACCTACTTCGGTTTCCTCTTACATTGCCAGACGCTTAAACTCTGTAAACAATTATTTTCTCAGTAATGAATGCGCCTACGATACATTCCTTGATACAATTGCAAGCTTAGTTTTATGGAATATTTTGATTGCTTACTAGTGGCGCTGTGTAAAATTAGGTGATGTACCTTCCAGGGCTTTTAAACTAGCGAACTTAGTGGTACAAAGAAAAAAAAAGATTTAATCTATCGGTGTGTGTGATTGAAATGCCTTGCACAGCCAGACGGCCTGGGACCCTTCGGTGCACGGGAGAGCCTTCTGGAAAAGCTGACTCCATCGTGGAGTGAGTTTTTCCAGAAGGCCAAGTCCAGAAGGAAAGACCTCATACTTGGCCAGGCCTAGAGGTCAAAAGCTAATATTATTTTCAATAATAATAAAACCTTACATTATGTTTGACACGTGGGCATCGTACATCAATGGCTGTTCAATCACAAAAGGCCTCACAATAGGGCCATGTTCAGATTGTTCACAGGCAGATGGCCGCTACTGGGAGCTGGGAGACGCATTCAGGTAGTACACGCATTGTACTGAGTTGTTAAGGACTATTATTGAATGTTATGTTATAATTAGCAGTTATTGCTAGGTATGGGATAAGAATTATCGGTGGTCTAACCTAAGGTTGTCGCCATAGCAACGATACTATATTGTGCTCCGGTATTTAGCGGTATAATAGTCTGTTCTTCAGTTTTGATAATTTTGGGTGAAGTGCGCTTCTACGGGCCTTGTCATAACTTGAAGCCAGGTGATATGAAGGTATCACTTCTACGTTGAAGCCTTTGTTGTTTAGTGGTTTGCCCATCTGTACTAGACCCAGAGGTCCAGGGTTTCGATCGCCAGAGCCAGGCCAGCATTCTGGTCACGTGTACTCTTTTAGCCTCCCCTGGCCCAAGGGGATGTAAACGGTACAAAAATTGTCTGACTGACTGACTGACTGCCAAACAACACACAGCCATAGGTCCTAGATATTTGATATTTTCAGGGTTTATTTCTTTTATAGTGTAGCTGAGAAAGGATTTTGGGAAATTGTCCACGGGATGTCAATTGTCAATTTTACTAGCATTCAAAATATTATACTTACACAATTAAACAAACTAGATACTAAATAAATAAATATTACATGACATTAATTTCACACAGCGCCTCTAGCCCCAAACTAAGCATAGCTTGTAATATAGGAACTAGATTACGGATAGACAGGACATTAATTTCACACAGCGCGATCTAGTCCCAAACTAAGCATAGCTTGTAATATGGGAACTAGATTACGGATAGAATACATAATTATTTTTTTTTGTAAATACATACTTATCATACAATACAACACCCAAACACAGAACAAACATCTACATTCATCACATAAATGTTTGTCCTGGGTGGGAATCGAACCCACAACCTACAGCGCAGAAGGCAGAGATACTACCAACTGAGCTGTGAGGCTTGTAATAGAATACTTAAATACTTACTTTTTTTATAAATAAGTAGGTACATAGGTACTTATCGTACAATTACAATACAACATCCAACTATGTAAAAGGAAGCAGTCAGATTACCTAAGGACCGTTACAAACGGCCTAAAGGTAACTCAACTGTAATCCAGACCAGTACCAGACCAGCATTTCCACGCTGAATAGCTATACTAATTCGCTGGCCTAAATAAGAGCCAGCCCTTGGGTCACGTGTCGCCTCAATCTAAAGCCCCGTAAGATTCATGAAAAACCGGAGGGCACCTAGTATTTGCAACACACAGTACATACAATTTTTTTTACAACTAGGAGACTGAACAAGCAAGTAGCCCACCTGATGTCAAGTGCACTCTTGCCTATAACAAGGCCGTACTGCGTAAGTCAAATCCACAATGAACCTAGCCTACATGGCACTGCATTGCGTCCGTCAACTTGAGGCATTAAGGTGTTAAGCCTCGCTTGCCCGTAATTTCACCGGCAACCATACCCTTCAAGCCGGAACACTGCAATGCTGCTTGGCGGCTTACTAATAGTTATAGTGGTAGTACTTCCCCGAACGAGCCCTTTCTCAAGTGGCTCTACTACTCTTTAGTAGTATATTGCATCGGTGTGCGAATTGTGAACGTGCCAGCTCTCTGTAATACACATATATATCCATAGCTATGTGGTTTTGGTATTCGGCTCAGACCCCTGAGTCATTTGTCACATATTACATACCTACCAGAATACCCTGTGAGCTATGAAATATCAACTAGGTAGCTATGTCCAATAACCATACCTATTTTCCTTACTATGACAAATATCTATACATTATCAAGCCTCACAGCTCAGTTGGTAGTAGCTCTGCCTGCTGCGCTGTAGGTTGTGGGTTCGATTACCACCCAGGACAAACATGTGTATGATTAATATTGATGTTTGTTGTGTGTTTGGATGTGTATTGTGTGATAAGTATGTATTTACTTACAAAAAAAGTAGTTTCCTATAGGTTTATATAGGTTTTCTTAGTTTGGGACGCTGGCTGGTGTAAAATTAATGTCCTGTAATAATAATAATGTATATAGGTACCTACTACATTTACATGGAGAGGTTGAAGTTCTCTTTGACTTCATTTGTAATGGAGAAAAAAAATCAGCGGTACTCCCGAGTCTTAATAGCTTTAAGAATGCCGTGGCTTATTGTGGCGTAAAATTAAATAGGCTGGTGCTCTCGCGCAGGGTCTAATGGCCCCGAAGTCCCGAATTCCATCGAACCCACGACCGCCAGACGCATCTGCCGCGCACGTGGCCTCACAATGGGACTTATGGGAAGCAATGGGGGTTTGCCGGCAGATGTGACTACCGACTACACTGTATTCTGTGACACGCATAGTAACTTTGACGTATTCTTCGGATTTATTTCATACCAGCCATGTATTTACTTGATGGGATTTGTCATCGGCAAAATATACATACAAATTCCATTTTATACCATCATCATCGCAAATTTCTTTTGGGGATGAATTTCCCAAAATTGTTGAGACCGTTAATTTCTATTCGCAAAACACCTAAGCACCAATTACCATATTCCCATACTGATATAACGTTAAAAAGACGAAATTCATCACAACCTTCTTCAACCGACTTCACCGCATATTATAGTGAAGAATTCATTTTATTGATAAAACACATTATTATAAACAGGAACCTAAAATCGAAAGGGATGACATCAAAAACCTTTTCACAGTCCATACCTACTGTCACATCTTATATATTTCATGCTTCAACAACCGTTGTAGTAGGTACTTACATAAAGCATTTTAGTTACTACCTAACAGTACATTTTATTTTATTTATAACAAGGTTTATAACATAGGTTTATAAAATAAATAAAATAAAAAAGCCATTTATTTCAGCCACAAGAAATACTTAACTAATACTTTAAAGCTAATTTTAACCTATGTTTTAATATTAACTAATCTTACATTTCTAGGATTTCTGTGGTTGTCGCCTCAGCGGCGTAGGCCTCCCCTAATTCCCTCCAATGAACTCACGCGCTTTTCCCATCCAGTCTGGTCCACATCGTTTGTTGAAGATATCCCTTCATCTTTTTTTCTGCCTTCCTGTCTTTCTCTTTCCGTTAAGTGGGATCCACTCCGTTGCTCTCTAGGTCCATCTATATATATGACCCGCCCAGTTCCATTTTAGTAATCTAATTCTTTCTTTTATATCTAGTAATTTAGTTTTCCTTGGAATAATTGTATTTTTTATTTTATCTGAATGTTTTACACCAAGCATACTTCTCTCCATTTTACGTTGACATAAAAAGTTGACATATATTTATTTATAAATAGGTAATGGTTTACCTATTTATAAATAAGTTTACCTTACCTACTGTACATGAACTGACTGATTATCTACAATAATATTCTGTCGCCGTCCACAGTGTAATACATATGCATACCTAGTCTTATATTTATAGTGTGTCACATCAAAATATGCTATACTATTTCCATACCTAACCCATAGTACCTATAGGTTAATATTTCATAAAAATTATATCTCAAAACGAGAATGATATCACAGCCATCCGCTGCCTAGTCTGTCCTAACCTAAGAGGCGGTAACATGCGTGTATCAAGCTATTTCCGGTCCTCCAACCCACTTGCCAAGCGTGGTAGGCCAGTCTTAGTAGTACTGAACCAAACATACCATACAGATTTGACCCCCACTCGACCCATAAAGGAGAGCGTCACACATCCCGTTTGTTTTATTGTATCAGCGTTCAATTTTTTTATTAAGAGTCTATGATATGTGGAATGGCTTAGCTTCAGCGATCATATCTTCAACAATACTGTAGCATTTAATTTGAAATTAATATATGTTATAGTTCAGGATAGATGCTAGAACGCTTGTGTTACGATCACATAACATTTTCTCGATAGATAAAAAATCCAAAGTTGACTAATTAGTACCAAAAATGTTCGCCATTCAATAAATACGCCCAATGAGGGCTTGAAATTTTGTACAGTAAATAAACACAGTATACACTTGACACGGTGATTATAATAGTATAGTTTTCGATAAAATTACGTGGCGTGTGTTTATTTGAAAATATAATGTATATCATAATGTTTTATCTTATACAAACGTACGACGACTGATATGCGCTGTCCTTGATCCATTGATAAGCGATGACTGAATAATACCTACCCGAACCTACCCACAACTTTTTGATGTAATCTGTGCTAATGTATTTTTATTGTATGGTGGGGAAGCGCGCACTTCACCCGGATTCCTCAACAGACTGAGAACCTTACCACTAAATGCCGGGAAACAATATTTTTAATTGTTGTTATATTTATATAAGAACAAAAAAAATATTGTCTTATACATCTTATAAGATGGTGGTAGCTAGCCAGCTGACAAACTGATTTGTACCCCCTGATCGATCCCGGGACCTCTGGATATGATACCTGTGGGTGAACCACTAGACCATAGAGGTGGTTATGTCAAATCTATATAAACTAGCTTTTAAGACATAGGTAGGTATTAGGTTCTTATCATACAATACGAGTATAACACCTTAACACGGAACAAAAAACACAAAGAAATTAAGATACCTTTGAATTTATAATGAAGTATGGAGACTATTAGCACACGTAAACCCCTCCAACGCAGCCCGCAGATAAAAGTCTACTAAAAAATATATTCTAATTAAACCTTAAAAAAACATGATATGGAATAGGTCCTATTACGAGTCTACTAAGAGGTCTCAATCTCCTCAGCCATCATACAGGATTTTCCTAGTTTGGGTACCTAAGGTTTTCAAATTTGTGTTGTACAATGTTAAATGTGACTTGTTCTTAATTTATGTAATATGTAAACGTTAGTTCTGCGAAATAAAAAAAATATCTTATCCAATAAAATTATCTTAAATATGGGCAGCGTCTGCCTATTTTCTAACTCTTCTGCCGCGATTACTACATTCTGCCTGCCACGTTGAAGAATTGCCCCAATCCATTTCTTAGAACTTGCTGGTAGGTAAGGTAAGTACTAAGAAATAGTTATGTGCATATTTGCTTATTGGGCTAAATTAGCATGATTAAGATCGTATTGTTATTTGATATGTATGTATTTCTAAACAAAGAGTTGGTATTTCGTCTATCGCCGAGATTGTTTTAGTTATAAATTCCTTTGTAACTACTACCTTATGTATAAACAATTACACACAACAGTAATATTATGTAATTAACTATGTATTTACAAGGGAAGCAGATTACTTGGACCGTTACAAACGCTCTGTAGCAGTATACCTACTACATACAATCTTACAAACATACGGTTCATCATCGTTTGATACCCGTCTTGATGTAACAAAACTTTGTTTTTTAACCCTCCCCCTTTTAACTAAAGTTTTCCTCCCCTGTTCTAAGCTATCTAAGCAATAAACCATATAAAAACCAAATGACTCGTCACTCATCAAAAATCACAAGCCGCTTAGGCCGCAGATTCCAATCAAATACATACATAATACCTCTCGAAAAACAAAACCCTCCTTATTAGGCAGTCGGGTAAATAGAAACAGTAGGATATTTATCTTTTAATACTCAAAGCCTTACAATAAACCGTCATCCACAAAGGAAATCGATTCCTGCTTGTCTTAGAAGGGCCCGGGAAGTGAAGCACTTAGTCTATAGGACTGTGTACAGAGTGTAGCGTGAAGAATGGATCAAATCATTGCAGTGAGATTTCTGTACTGTGATTCCACATCGATACCCAACTGCTTAGATCAATCCTAGTCTACAAGAAAAGAGTTATTGACATCATCTGGGTAAGGTTGCTCCGTGTGGATCTCATTCTTGTCTGCGAACGCCAAGCGCTTGCCTGTCTTGTAAACGCAAGTTTTGAGGTCAAGAACTGACCTATTTAATTAAATAAACTACTGTATATAGAGTTTGTTAAATAAATTCAAAATGGCATTACGTTTTTTACCATCTACATTTTGTATTTTTATTACAAAACATTATAAAAACAGGAAAACTACAATTTTGTACAAACGTTTGTAACGATCTTTAGGTAATCCGACTGCTTCTTTGTATATAGTTAGTTTAATTGTACATATTATTTTTAATGTTTGTTAATTATAATAAATTCCTTTTATTTAAAAAAATATTATTGTACAAACTACATAATAGTTATAAAACCTTCGTAAAATCCATATTTGGTTTCAAGCATCTACACGCTGCACTCTTTAGAGGAGGCTCATGTCCTTTTATGCACTTATTTGGGCTATTATTTCTAAACACGCAGCTCTTTGATGGGTTACCCAGGTATACTCGACACTTTTAAAGTTTTGAAGATTCATCTTTGTTAGTTATGACTACGACCCACCCTGTATTGGCCTTGTACTTTACGAACCGACACTTGTAGCGATGTTCAAGAAGGATTTGGAAACCGTGTCAGGAACGTCTAACAAAGATGAATCTTCAAAAGATTTAAATGTGCCAAGTATACCTGGGTATACCAGGCAAACCCATCAAAGTACTGCGAGCTTAGAAATAATCACCATTATGTACATAAAAGGACATAAGCCTCCTCTAAAGAGTGCAGCGCGCAAATGTTTTATCGATGATCACATTTAGGGCTGTTGGCGGCGCAGAGGATGCTATCAATCTCTGTCGATCAATGAGTATATTGTTGTTATCGATGTTATTTACAGCATGTACTTATTTTGTTACAGGAATCAACATGTGCACTTCGGGGAGCTCCACTCAACTTGCTTAGCCCCATCTTCAGTCATTACCGCACTTCACATCCCTATATTCTTCCCTATGTCATGACCTGATCCAGGTTCCAGCCTTTTCCCCTCTAATACAGTCATCCCAAGGTGCTATCGCGCCTTCGTCGGCCTATCACACGGACGGTCAACGGCAATTCACCCGGTTAAAGACACCGAACTGACCGTAAGTACGATACACACATGTCAAATAATAATCAAGATAGACTCAGGGCTCTGGATTTTGTATAATGAATAAATAAATAATAAATGCTTAGTTTGGGGCTAGATGGCGCTGCGTAATATTAATGTCCTGTAATATTTAGTTATTTAAATAAAACCAGCTTACAAACAGTTAAGAAACCTGACGGCTTTGGTAGTATAGCTCTGTCTTCTGCGCTGTAATTTTAGTGGGCTCGATTCTCACACGGGACAAACATTTGGTAGTGAATTCTGTGAGTGGGTGTTATAGTTATCGTAAGAATGTGTTTACAATAAACATTGTACATTTACAACGAAGTAATATGTAATGTATTCACAGTTTATAGTTATTTTCGTCGCAGACATATTAACAGACATCGTAGATCGTTTTAGGCGACCAAATATAAAAAAAAAAACTCAACACAGTCACACTGCACAATGTGTTACTACAATGTATTATCTGGTACAGGCAAAGACAATTGTCTTTACCTACACCCACATACTTCATCTTCATAATATTCTTCACGAAAATCTTGAATTGACATTTTGAACTCAATTATGCCTTATCAATATTAAAATCTATGATTATTAACTGAGCATCTTTGAATATTATATAAGTTTGCTTCTCTGTACAAACGCTTGCTTTTGTTACATGCCTCTAGCTTAATTATCCTGAAATCAGAAAATCGAAATCACCACAATTTTTGCAAAGAGTATTTCTTAAAAAAGTGCGTTACAATAACAACCCTATGCTATCATAAACTTAAACATTATTATCGTAATAATTTTGATTTAATTGAACACAGCCGTTACAAAATGGCGTCACTGTTTTGACGTTTATGTTACAATTGAAATGTAGATGAAAGTTCGTTTTTACTTTGTGCCCTGAAATGGCGGGAGATGAAAAGTTTATACAATGTGTCCCATATTACTTGTAAGACCACATTACCTCGGTTCAGTCACTTCATGTGGGGTTTCATGCTGTCATATTACTTACTCATCATCAGTCAGTGACCGCCCACTGTTGGGTATGAGTATGAACCGCCTTCAAAGGAGTTTTAGTTATTTTTAACCTACTAAGTTTGAGACAGTAAATAGATCTTCGAATAACCAACAATCCGCCGAGGTTCTTGCCTTCGACCATGTGCGCGTCGCGATTCCGAACAGGCGGTTGAGTTAACGATTCAAATACCTAGCATGACTTGTGAGTTTTCACTTCATCTTTGTATCGAAATAAACTCCACGCTTGGCTCGTCGTGTAGTTTTTAGTTTCCGACAAAGTTGAATAGGTAGTACGAATCCTTTCAAACTGGTGTCGTGTCTTACATACCTACTAGGCGACTAATGGACGACCACGTGTAGTAGTTCTGTATTTACAGCAATGCTACCCGCCGGCCAAGCGTGGAGATTATGGCAAAGTCTTGGATGATGATATGCTCATTCAACCAAAGTACATGGTGACAGTAAATCAACCCTTGTGACATTGTACCCCTAAAGAAACCGGGCCACAAAGTTCATTGAACTATTGAGACGAGACATAAAATTATAATGTCATACATTTTCCCACAAACTTCCAAATCAAAGGCCTACTATTCATAATTTCATACCCTTTCATTCACAATCATAAGAAATCCACTATTCCCTTCAACGCAAGGTTTATTTTTGCGTATTTCCCTACACATACACAACGCAAAGCGTTTATTATAGCTCCTATTATTATGTAGAACAACGTCAAAATTCGCTTGTTAAGAAAAAAATCTATAGAATTTCAGGCCGAATTCGTCGAGCTGCTTTGGACTTTACGTCAAAGGCAGAAGGCTCAAGTAAGGCTGTGAAGTGAATCCCCTACCATTTGCTTTGACAAGAAACTCGAAAGAATGCGTTTTTTATAAACTCAGCTGCCTTATTGTTCGTAATACAAAAGTTTTTATTTTGTTTGGCACACAATAAAAATTAACGAGAATTCGGAAGTAGATTTTGTAATGACATCGTTATCTTGGTAGACGTTTAACAAATACTGTTACTGGTGGTCATATTAGCATCTCACACGCCTTCGTGTCCGCAGTATGCTTCAAAAAGGGTCTGATATTTTCTCTTCACGTATTAGCAGATAGATTGATACGAAGCTGTAAAAAATCTACTGTCAAAATCATGGCCATGATCATTTACGGCGTAAAATACCTACATACGAAAAATAAATATTTTCAGTATAAAAATTGTGTCGAGTAAAATCAAATACAGCAACACTGATCGAATCATGATAGAATCACCCGGTATTCATAGACTTTCTAAAAATGTACAACAGAATGCAAAATACACAAGTGAGAATTCGATTTCAAAAACCGATATTCAGTACACTTCCGTACAAAAATTCATTACCAGACCGCTAATTTAATAAAAATCATCGGTTGCCGCGAAAATGCGTTCCAATTTCAAACTTGCCAGTCCATATTCACGCGCTCCGTTTCCAAATTATTTCAAATATGGCCGCTGTAACGAGTGGAATGGACAAACAACAATTGACCCCAATTCGCGGGCTAATGGTGGAACGCCGCCGCTCGTATTACATCTCGACATTGATATTTTACGGACATTTTTGTCCTATTGTCCGAGGGGAGTGATAATTTTCTTTTATGGTGTTGGGGTTCTGATTCGCGAGACACCTTTAGAAAATGTCGCATTCACTTTCTCGAGGTTTTTCACAATGTCGTATGCGACACATGACACGTAGGTACAAGTGTGACAAGACATTTATCTTTCGGTGAAGTTGTATCTTTTATAAACTTTTTTACATGTACTCGTATAACCATGTGTACCTATGTAATGAATTGTCAAAAAAACATTATTGGTCTATAATTAGAATATCAAAGGCTATCTTGCATAAAAGTATTAATAAGTAGAGTAACTATAGGTAAAAGATAAGATAAAAATTTACTTATTTCATAAAAATGTTGACTTAGATTAAAGGTAACATTCTTACAATACGAAGGTAGGTGAAAATACTGTCGTTTCAGTTTTGTATGGCTATATTTTAAACAAATATTTATGAATAATATACATATTAACAACTAGAAGACAATAATTAACATACCTACCTAGGAATAGGAACCTATAGAAAACGCAGTACCTGATGCAAAAAATTAAAATAAATTGAGAACTGTTAATTTCGGACACACACAAAATTCAATAAAATAAAAATGGTTAGTTACTCGATTCATAAAGTCGAAAATTCCGTTAATTTGCCGAGGACGATCACAATTAAAATAAATAAAGAAAAATAAGAAAAAGTCACCATAACACTTCGCTCCGCACAAGGAGCCAAACCTATCCTAACCACCTTAGTTTATTTATTAATTTGTAACTACCTACCTACGGCTTTGGCCACTTACACTAATAATGTCTAATTAGTTAAGTCATTATAAACATTTAAAAAATAATGATAATGTAAACACCCACAATAAACAAACAAAATAGGTAGGTATCGGTAGGGTAGGTACCTAAACATCAAAACATTTAATAATTAAAGTAGGTACCTAACTAAATACTTAGATCTTGGATAACTCTTGCCAATTTTGATGTTCATAAGGATACCTTTTAAAACGATTATTTATTTTGTGGTGCCTAAAACCGAACTGCCAGATGCAACAAATAGCATCTTATCTGAAAAATTGGTTGCTTTAAATCAAGATCCTGCAATGGACTAGCTACATTATCCGAAGAGATTTTCCGATAAAGCCGTCTTACAGCAAAACTTTTTACTTTTCCGGTTTTCTGGCTGAGAATTGCGGTTGTGGGTTGGAAATCGCTGCCATTTTTAATCGAATGAAACCTTTTTTATGTCGTTATTTATATCTTGAAAACTGGCCTTCACTAACTCATTCGTTATAATGCCAATAAAATATTATGAATATAGGTGTAACGGCTTCTGTCCGCCGTCTATTTGTTGTGTTACTAGGTTGTTGGGAGTTGGAATTAAACTCAATCAAGCTTTTTCTTTTACTTCTATATATTTTTTAAATCACATTATTCTGCTTGCTTCAGAAAGAGATGCCAACTTGTCTGTCGGTCACAGAGCATATTCACTCTTAGGTTTATTACCACAGATGCAATATACATTTCGTAACAATAGTTATGTTTTATGATATCATACCGAACTAGATAATTGTAGAATATAAAACACAACACATCACTTATAAAAAGTATTCGTAAATAAAATGTTTTAGAAAACCCAGAAACAAACATTTACATTAAAAGACAAAATAAATGAATTCAATAAATATTATTAAACCCAGCTACTCCTTATTAAGGGAACTTTAATATTAGCATGCTGTATTGCTTTACGACAGTGTTGTTCTCAAATTCAAATTCAATTTAAATTAGGGTGACTTCGGTAAATATTACAATCTGTGTTTGACCAGATGTTCAAACATTTGACCTTAATAATTCGAAGTGCATGCTCACTATCCCACATTCAGCTTACTGTGAATGATGCGACTGTTAGCATGTTAGATCAATAGGTCTTTCTTATGTTATCTGGTTCATTTCATAGTCACACTGTCTTTTTAGTTTATTAAGCATCTACTATGCTCAATGACTGCTGCAATCCTGTCCGGATTGCACCAGTCATGATATTTTTAACTGACCATTTTTTAAGTCATAATAGTATGCTTTAGTTTCAAATTTTATTCTAATTAAATTTATTATTGGTGGCAACGTTGTCAGTGTCTTGGGCACGCTTCCGTCTGATACGTCTGGAACAGTTGAGTTATCTATAGATAGATCGTTTGTAATGATCTTTAGTAGCCCGACTGCTTCTCTTGTAAATAGTTACTTTAATTGTACATATATTTTGAATATAATGTTCTTATTTGTTGTTAACAAACAAGAACACATCTTTTTGAAATACCTATCTGCCTTCCTATTTTACTACTTTTTCTATTCAAATGTAAAAAAAAAAAGTAGTTAGTAAGGTGCTTAAAATAAGTAGTTAGGTAAGGTAGTATTAAAAAAAAACATCTTATTGCTAGGTACCTACCTACTTACCTGTTCAATTCACAAAGAAAGTGTAGTCTATTTCATGCCAAGAAATGTAGGTTAGGTAGTCACATTTATAAGAAGAAAAAAAGTGGTCAAAAAATCCGTAGGTAGTTACTACGTTCTACCAATGGGTCCTCGTTTGACAGCCAAAATTTCAATATTTCAAGTCGGGCAGGAAGTGACGCCGATAACTCCATAGGAAGGCCAGACCTCGCGATAAGAGGGGGCAAATTTCAAATGGCCTCAATTCAAATCATCTCTTTTTATATTTTTTTGTTACGCATGCCATTTTCTGTCGATTCCGGCTAATCTAAAGTCGAATAATGATCAGAAACAACGTAGGTATTTGGAGTTCAAAGTAATTATGTCACATTTAAAATAGCAATTTAAATGTGTTTACAGTTTAACCTAGGTTAAACTCTGAACACATTTATTTGCTTAAATTTTTCAAAATCGATTGGTCCGCTCATTGAAAAAAAATATTGTTCCGCCGTGTAGAAGATTTTTTTATTTATTTTTTATTCATATGGGCTTGCTGTTAAATCAGATAAATATTACAATAATTTTACATTTTCAAATGTAGGTACCAATCCCTACCTACGCTACATAGGTAGGGATAGGTATATTATGCCAATCGTAGCGAATAATCATTGTGAAAAAAACTGAACATTCCAATTTTCTAATTGACACAATTAGAAAATTTGAATGTTGAGTTTTGTTTTCAAATGTTTAGTTTTTCTTAAACAAGACCTTCACAGTTATAAATAATAATTTACCCGTAAAATATAATCATAGCAGTTACAGGAAAAAACCACTATCATGTGTGTGTATCTGAGCTAGGTCATATAACTAATTGTTTTATGAAACAGGGGCTATTATAGGTATAGGTCCATCCATTAGTAGGCTGTAGAAAATCAATGTTATCGTTTACTATATAAGAACACAAATACTTTGAGGTCACCGTCATAAGTACCTAGGTAGTACCTACGCAATATGTTTACTGTTTACAAATCTCAATTGGTATTCATGATAAAACAAAATTATCCATGAATTGCAACAAAATAGTGACACCGAATAAAAAATTCAAAAACTTTATATTCAAGGAGAACGACTACGACTACAGACAGACCCTTCTCAATTCCTAGTTTTGAAATTCAAAACTGTAAACTTTTTCATGATATTCTACATCTTATTTTGTTACACAAAAGAGCGATATCTGTATGCACAGCGAAGTGTTGCGTTCTGAAATTTGGAATTTAAATTTGGAGCGATTTCGTCACTGATAAAACAGGCCAGTATTGTCGCACTGAATGCTCTTTGATTTGTATATGAAAGGAGTTTTTTATACATCCTCTTTGCCCGTTTATTTGAATAAGACTTTGACGAAAATAACACACACATTCAGTTCTAGATGTAGATAACATTTTCGAATCTTGATTAACAAGTCGGTACATTTTGGAACACCGGAGAATGCACAGAAACTACCTACCTACTATTTATTCCCACACTAAAGATTCAATGTTTCAATGCCCAGCAGGTACATTACATACTAGGTAGGTATGAATGAGTGAATGAAAAGACTTTATGGCATACTTGCCTTATAAATAATACTGGATAACTAAAATAAATATATACAATGTGCGGTCTTATCACATAGAAGCGATTACCTTTGAAGGTAGGTACCTATTAGGTTTGCTTTAGGTATCAGAGACCAGTAT
This sequence comes from Venusia cambrica, assembly GCA_951394065.1. Taxonomy (NCBI): domain Eukaryota; kingdom Metazoa; phylum Arthropoda; class Insecta; order Lepidoptera; family Geometridae; genus Venusia; species Venusia cambrica. Next base: position 6,928,868 of record OX596045.1, on the reverse strand, counting down.
AGGTAGTAAGTAGGTACTTAATATGGGTAGGCAAACAAGTAGTAGTTGTTATTTAATATACCTACATGTATATTTAAAGCTTACATTAAACTTGTATAATAGCTATAATCAACCATTATCACCTATATTATATATTCAAGAGAACGTCAAAACACTGTGTAAGTAGGTATATACCTAGTAAACATTAATCTGAAATTATACAACGTCTCGACGCTTCGCGTTTATTCTATGTAAAGTGACAGTCATTTTCCATAGACAATTCCAAATTCCAATCATTTTTCATCCGATTCCAAATTCCCTATTCAATTTTCGAATTTTCGTTCTAACGGTCATTAGCGGGAACATGCTCGTCGGAAGCTGGAGGGAACATAATTGATGCGAGAGGGACTGTTTTCCTGTCTCGCTCTTTCGCAGTTCATAATGGCGTTTTGCATGTGGGAAGTGGGTTCGTATCATTGTGCGGTGTCTAAAGATTGGATTGGAAGTTGATGAAATTACACTGTTTATATACTAAAAATGTATTCACAATAAATATAACCAAAGCCATTTGGATAAAAACGTTGAAACATTTTTTACCAAACGCGATATCTCGAGTATAACAGTCTCGAGATTACCAACTATTATAATATTCTGTGGTTATAGCACCAACAGATATCAGACAGGCAGAATACTAACGTTGTTATAGGTGCAGCTACATAAGCAACATAATCTCATGAACATCATCGGCTCTTAGCATCAGCTATCCTATATAACTAAGTAACCAAAATGTGTCCCAATGTGATTGATCTATCTGGGCCGCGATAGCATTATTAACTGACTACTCAAAAAGAAGGAGGTTTGGACAGTTTTTGTCTTTGTATGTCCATCGTGGATCAATAGAAGTAGGTCTGAAATTAGTCTTTTTTTAATTTGGAATAAACCCAGAGTTTCGTGCTTAGAGGGACCAAAACTCTTGCACTCTCCGTCAGTTGAGGTCCGATTTGCATGATTCGTTTTTATTTAATTGAGTACAGATAAATGGTGGTTTCAAATCTATTTGGTGGTCGTTCGATTCAAATTCGACACAAATGACTTTTGGGTAGGTAGTAAACTGTGACTATTACGAGTGATAAAATCGTGTTTAAATAAAATATTTTTTGCTAAAAAGCGTTAATACCCGACTTCAATAAAACTTAAAATAATGTTATGGGTAAGTTCATATACCTACTTTATTGCTTATTTTGGAAGGCAGTGCTTGTTCAATGTAGGTAATGAGATTAACTTACGATTGAGGTCCTGTGAGTTATCTCAGCATTCGGCACGGTCTTTAAAAATATATGAACTTACCCATAATTACAAAATTACTTATATTCGTTTTTTAACTCGGTTCCATTTTTTTATATAGCTTATTTATATGAGTGATCAACGTATCTGGTTAGATATAACGTTTTAATTATATTGTATCTTTCGTTATATTCAGGTTATAGATAAAAAAAGATGTACCTACTATCCATCTACGGTACCTATACAAAAAATTGCTTTGGCTGAACTTTTTCATTAGAGTTACGTGCTACGTTCCAATTACAGTCGGAAGTGCGTCTAACTCAAGTTAGTACCAATTCGATAATAATACGAAAAAAATCCTATTTAATTATAGAGATGCGGGTGAGGTCTAGTTGTGATTGATCTCATCTTTAAGACGATTATTGCCACCCTGAACTTTGCAGCAACTTGTGGAACCATAGTACTTAACAATAACTCGTGATTATGTATCGCCACGTTGGTAGTCTAGGTAGGTACTAGGTGTAGGTACACACTGAATTTGGTTCGTCGTCGTAACCTTTTTCCTTGCATTATCGCCACGCATGCGCTGTGTAAATTAGGGCTGCCAAAATACTACGACTTATTCGTGGGAAAATACAAACTTTTTGTATATTTTATTTTTATTGTACGACGGGAAAGTGCTTGGCCTTCATCTCACCTGGTAACAAGTTATGATAAGGCCGAAGGTGGAGGCGCACTTCACTCGGAATCCTCAACAAACTGAGGAACTGGATATCTTACCTCTGACTGCCGGAACACAACAATTTTATTAAGATTATTGTTATTATGGCGACAGAATTAGGTAAGACGGTGGTAGCTAGCCAGGACTTAAACAAGATCCAACCACCAACCAAACCAAGCACAATATATTGTACTCCCCCTGGGGATCGAACCCTGGATCTCTGGATCTGAAATCGGTGGGTTGAACCACTAGACCACAGAGGGGGTCAAATATTACTTGGATCCTGAATCCATTAATTAGCTAAAGAATAGTAACTACTAATTCAACGACCCATAGAAATTTCTTAAACTAAACTACTAACTTTTTTCACACGAGTACAATCTTGCTGTCTCTTGCAGTCCCGAGTAGATAGGTTCCTTTTAGAAAAGCATGCATTCTTAGGCCCCATCTTTACTTATTTTTTCAAGTGAGCTGGTGGTCAAACACTTGGCCTTTTGGCGAACTTCTATCTCCTGTAATACTTAACTAATACCTAATTAATTACCTACACATGTACTCTTATTTACGTTGTGGTCAGAAACATTTTCAAACGTCAAATCTACCGCCTGTTCGGAATCGCGTCATGTCAAATCAAATGATATCATGCACAATATTCGTAGATTCCACATCAATATTTAACTGAAACACACGTATCTGTATGTATATGTATATTAAATACCCTTTTTCCTGTCGTCAGTGTCAACCCTAGCAGAGGGTCACACAAGGCGGGAACGAACGCGATTGGATGCATCCTGCCTGCCGCAAATTGAAGCGTCGCGGACGTCCGTTTGACGTGACGTATTTAAAAATCGAACAATTCGGATTGACGTTTCAAAACAACGAAGACGAAGTAATTCAATCAGTAAACTAGACAATGGTCAGCAGTAGGTATCATTAGTAACATCGCCATCGGGGTTAGCACTTTTTGCATTCAGTTATTCTAAAGTAATAATATTACAAAATCATCCTAACTACACTCTAGCCCTATATCATTAATAATTATTAAAATAATTATTATTGAGGTTACAAATTTTGATAAGTATACTTATTAAGTACTATTGATCTAATTTTATTATATTGTAATTTATTGCTAGAAAGTACCTAGTCACTTCAAAAGTGTCTAAAATAATCATCTTAAAAAGGTTTCAGACTAATATGAACTCATTAGGTACCGACTAAATGAAAACTACTAACTGCAAATAAAACTTTATGGGTACGGTGGGTAGAGTACCTACCCACCTCTTATTCTCCTGGTAAAAAGAATATAATAATTTTACAAATAGCGTGGTAGGAACAGGAAAATAAAAAAACGTAGCACTTATTATTCCTGGAAATCGAAGCGCGGTAGTGTAACTGAATTAGGCTACAAATAGGATGGGATGGCGGTCACACATGTTGTGACGTCAGCGATGACGTAATGTCACAGATATGTTGGAATAGGTACGTTACGTAGAGCTTTTATGAGAATCGAAGAATGAAGTTGACTTTCATTAACGTTTTCATGACGAAATACATAGGTATATAGGATCATAAAGTTATAAGTAGATATAAAGTTTATTGTAGTATGTAAGTAGGTACCTACTTACCTCAATGTAGTTGTATGTTTAATGTTCCCACCTAATTAATATTTGTTTTCTTGGATTACATATTAAAATACATAGGTACTATCCCAATTACATTACCATTTAGCCAAGTTGTAGGCTAATGAGTAATTTGACATTGCCCTAGATTTATACATCGATCTCGGCACTTTTACGTAGTAGGTACAGACAACCTAAATAGAACGTTAGGTTTATTCACTTTGTTTGTGTCTTCAAAAGTAGGTAGGTTCCTATTTATATAATCTTTCATCATATAACATTATGTATAACGATTAATGTCAAACAGCTAAATTACTTCCCGAAAACTCTGTTTACTATCTTCACAAAATCTTGCGACCTAAAAAAAACTAAAGCAAAAACAGAGAGCAAAACTTTTGTTTCGTAAAAATTCATTGGGCCGTTCCAAATTTGAATACGGGGCCTTCCATTTTTGAAATTAGAGTTTTTAATTAAAAGGGTCGCATTCTCGCGATATCAGCGGCCTTTGTCGTCGGTTCGCGGGCTTTTTTATATTTTATTTACTTCCATAAAGCTAGCAAAGGTAAGGACTGGGATAATTACGAGATTTTTAAGCTGAGAGTGAAGGCGTTTGATAGTATGAATTGTTTTTCTTATTAATTAATGGAGTTTTCGCTGTAATTTGGGAGCTTTGTCAAACTTCACATTTATTTGGAGCAGGTGTTGTTGAAGACACCATTAATGTGTGACAGCATAAATTGAATGAGATGAGGGATATTTTTCCAGTCAAGTTTATATTGTAAAAGTGTATGAATTTAATTTCCCATTTTAACAGTAATTATATAAATAAAAAGAACATAAGGACAAAAAATATAATTTATTAAAATCGTGTCTTCATTGCCAACATAAAAGCTTTTGCAAGAAAAGTGTGTTAAAAGCGACTAAGATTTGTTTTTATTGTTATTGTTACCCATCTATAAAAATGGCTCCTTTCAATCAAGGCAGCTGTTCCGTAACCGTTTTCTATTAATACGAATTTGTATTTAGAACCCCTTCTTTTGTTGCAGATTCAATGCGAACTCGAAAGCTTATCTCGAAAGCTCGCCGATTGACTGCCAAAACCGATGCAGTTACACCGGGGACATTATTTGGTGAGTAGGTACCTACTATTTTATTACCTATCTACCTAAAATCATCATAATTCGTTCACCTCCTGGGCCCTTATTGTGTGAGTCTGGTAATCAACATCGACTTAATTTATGTATCTACATTTGAAACCTAGCCTAGGCTTTTGTCACTTTCGTCTTTATTTTTTATTAAATTGGGTTTGACCAATGGTAATCGACTTGAAATACACTGGTAATGGATTTCAAGTTATGCATTATTATTTAGTGCTGGGCATCTTTGGATGTTTCTTCTCAGTTTACTTGCATTGCTTGAATCACCTCTCCGATAAGTAAGATGATCCTGTCTATATCATGATCATATCGGAATTGTTCCTAGACATCATTGTTGCGGTTGGATGGAGATTACTCAAGTTAATTACAATCGGCGTCGTGGGGTATGTTTATTGATGGGAAATTAGTTTGGTGTCAAACATCCGACAGAAGCAAAGCATTTATAAATTTCCTTCTTTTATTGATTAAAATAGGTTAGCCGTTGACCTCTAAGCTTGGATAATGACTTCCGAAACTCGCGCAATACTTATCCATTTGCATTTTAAATTTCGATTTTTTAAACAGAGAGCTAACATTCGTTAGAAGCTTTATCCACAGTAAACATAGAACGAGCCGAAATCGACTAGTTAGACGAATTATTGTCACGCCCTCCTTGTAGGGCGCGGTACATAGACCTATGTAGTACTAGATGTGGCCTGACATATAATAATAATCATAATTTATTGTTAAAACATTTTTACATGTGCAATAGTAAGTTTCCTATCAATAAAAGTGTTGCACTAATACCTAAACTAGGCCTAGCCTAATTACCTAACCTAATTTTACACAGCGCCATCTAGCCCCAAATTAAACCGAGTTTGTAATCTGGGACCTAATTTACGGAAAGGATATGATTTCCTTCCTAATTTGGTTGATTTACCTCCTAATATACCTCCAAATGGTCTACCCGGGTATCGAAATTCCTGGCTATTGCTAGAATTTAATAGTAATAATTAATATAATAATTAGCTGAATGATTACAAAGTAGGATCTGTAGAGATCCACCTGGCTAGCGACCAGCCTCCTGCCGAAGTCTGGCGCCAAACGGTTTGCTGTGTTCCATCAGCCAGTGCCTTCTGGGGAAGCTTGCTGGACAAGCCTAGAGGTCAAGAGCTAACCCATCACAAATTAAAATAAAAAAAAACAGCGTAACCGCTAAGGCAATAGCCAGCGATTGATTGAAAACTACGTTTTAAAAACTAAAAAGAAAACCGACTTCAATGAAGAATATGGTACAATTTCGTTTACCTGGATGACGTATTTTTTCAATTCTTTGATGGACGGACAGACAGAGAGACACGCGTCTCTCTGTCTGTCCGTCCATCATCATTACTTTTGAGGTACTTCTGCCTTCTGCGCTGTAGGTTGTGGGTTCGATTCCCACAGGACAAACATTTGTGTGATGAATATAGATGTTTGTTCTGTGATTGTGTGTTATATCATTATAGTACGATGTATTCACAAAAAAGCAATGTAGGTATTTAAGTAATCTATCCGTAATCTAGTTCCCATATTACAAGCTATGCTTAGTTTGGGGCTAGATGGCGCTGTGTGAAATTAGCGTCCTGCAATATTTATTATTATTATTTACCATGAAATTTTTCGAAGTCAATTTACTAACAACAATATGGATCTCGGTCTGAGAGAAATATTTTAAATTTTATTTATGAAAGTACTTATTTTATATAGGTACTCTAGGACCTTTGGTTTGGGCTGTGCGTTGATTGACAGCCAGTCAGTCAGTCAGGTGTTATATATATTTAGATAACGAAAATGAACAAAGACATGTCATATCTAGCGATTGCTTTTATATCTTCGACATTTTGTTAGACAGGAAATGTATGTTTTGCTGGACAATGTTGTTAATTGACCACGTGGTCTCTGCCCACCCCTAAGTGATCGCGAGGTCGCGGGTTCAAAACCCACTATCCGGTCACTAACAGCGATTTAAGTCTCGGTTGACGTTTTGGCTTAGTAGGTTTGATTCCCACCCGGGACAAACATTTATGTGTAATTAGTTCAATCAAAATGTACAAAGGAAGCAGTCGGATTACCTACGGACCATTACAAACGGTCTGCATTGCCACGCTGAATAGCTATGCCAATTCGCTGGCCTAAATCAGAGCCAGCACCTTGGGTCACGTGTCACCTCAATCAAAATCCCCAATTTGTGTTAAATGTAGATGTTTGTTCTGTGTATGGATGTTATATCGTAAGTTTAGATTATTTACTTTTAAATTACTAGGTGACTGATAAAAATCTATGATTAACACACTTTTATAATGCAGTTTCGTAAGACCAATCTTTCTTCGGTACACTCATAAGGGCCATAGGGGTAGGGTAGGGGTGGCCATATGGCCCGCATACGCTAGTTGATTGAAAATGCCATTATCTGATGATGATTTGATGACTCATCCGCTTCATCATCATCTAAAGCCGTTATCGTCCAATGTGGAAACCTAATGCTATGAAATGAAGCAATTTCTTCTAGATATTTTATCTATGGGTAAGTTTTAACCGCCTTTGCGGTCTAGTGGTTTGCCCACCGGTAGATCCAGAGGTACCGTGTTCGATCCCCAGGGGAGTACGATATTGTGATTAGTTTGGTGTGTGGTAGGACTTTGTTTAAGTCCGCCTGGCTAGCTACCATCTTACCTAACTCTGTCGCCGTAACAACAAATCTAAATTGTTGTGTTCCGGCATTTAGAGGTAAGATAATCAGGTACTTTTGAGGATTCCGGGTGAAGTGTGCTTCCACCTTCGGCCTTATTATAACTTAAATTATTATACCTATTACTAAATAAAACCTGAATAAATATGCATTTACCTTAACATAAGCGGTCTGGTCGGCTTAGCCGCCTCCATCCACCGACTCCCCGCGACCGCTAAAATGTCGGCGCGGGGCAGTGGTTCAGTTCTTATTTATATGAAAAATACAACATTCACGACCAAGCGTTTTAATTCATAAATCTTAAACTAGACTTAGGTAAGGCTGTCAGCCTCGCTATTCCCAGGACGTAGGTAGATATTAAAATTAACGCGAAGATCCTTGTAATTGGGTATTAGTTCCGCTACTCCCCGCGCGATGGCGCTGTAACGTAATTATGGAATGCAAGTCGGTTGATGGCTTCTAGCTCTCCGTTCGTTTACCATAAAATAGGGTTCTGTAGCTCTGAGAACATATCGATCACCACATAGAAAGTCACTATGCACAAATACCTATCTGTAATTATTTATTGTAGCTACATACATGTACTTAAATACATTTTAAATAAAAAGGCATAACAAAAGGCATGTACAGAGAGTTTTCTTCCAGCAAACCTTTGAAATGAGAGAGGCGTTACACGTGACATGTAGATTAAGTGTTCTTTTTCTAATACTAAATATAAAGATCAAATTAATAAAATAATATATACATAATAATATATGTATGTCACACTTAGGTACTATGTAGGTAGATTTGTATTAACGATTTTTATTTAGCTCTTTTGTAAAAACGATAAAACCAACAGTATTCAGACTTGTTATTAGTCCATACCCTGATATATAACATCCTTATATAACGACTCGCACTTGGCCGGTTTACTATAGCCCGTTCTCATTTACAAATAGAGCTAGGTACAGTTGCAGGTAAGGTACGCCCACCGCAGTGCCACAAACAAAGGGGTAGCCAGTGGTCCCTAATTAGTAGCAACTTGTTTGAACGCAGAGCCGCAGTAGAAGGGTCGTGTTCGTATTGTGGTGTGCTGTATTTGAGTTTCAGTGGATTTTTGCATTTTATTTACCTGAACCTTGATGGTCGAGTGAAATCCCGCCTTTGAAAGAGCAAGATGATTGTGGGTTTCATCCCGGGCGATGGACTTTTTAACGAATTAATGAACATGTTTCACCCTTGCTTTATTAATAGCCTTTTCATGTTTACTATTAAACAGAGCCTCCTCCGAAACTCGAGTGATATCAGTGAAGATGATAAACAATATACATATGGAATCTGCTGCCCTACTGGTGGGGGCCCTTAGTCGTGTTTTACAACATCCCTTAAAAGAGTCGTTTTTTGGAATTCTTGTTTTAACGTCTTTGGTTGCCTTTTACTCTCCAATGGTTTTTAGAATTATGTAATAAAATGTATAATATTGTACTCGTATAAAAAATATTTTTTCAAACTTTCATGGAAATTTGACATTATTTTGACAAATTTCTTCGAGATAAATCGAGCAGCGGCCGTCAAAAGTTGTATGAAAATCCATATCTGTCGTATTTTAGCGGCCACATAAACTCATATCTGTCGTGTAATTTAAAAATAGAACGATCTTTTACTCCTAAACATTGCAACCAAGGAGCTAACTTATAAAAGGTTTTGTTTAAATTTCAAACTGGCTTGCAAATATAAAGCTGTTTATTGAAAAAAAGTGGAGACTTTAACGCGGGAAAAAATATTGTTGTTCGTTGTTCGTCATTGATTTTAAAAAGAAATTTTATTTTCAAATAACAAGTTCTGCCTAGGGACTTACTACTTAGATTTAATTTCCGCGCATTGTGTCATGTGCCTCGGGGCCCACATTTACACGTTCGTCATCAAAGCATCTTTTAATAGCTGCTGCAGTAAATGTATTTTAACACAATATAGTACTTATTAATTTACAATACCATTTTATGATAAAAAAGGATTTAGTCATCGATTTTATAATGCTATCACAGCTACCAACAATTAAAAACCAACAATAGCGCGCTTATTTAGAAAATCGAACGCTTTGCGTTTCCGGGGAAGTAAAAAGCTTTGCTCGGCCGCCTTTCATGATACTCTCAGGGTCCCGTAAAATTATCAGTAACATAAACCATCTTTGTTAAACTTTGTATTGCTTTAAGAAAGATTATAACTTCTTTAGTGTGTGGAAATAGACTGACTGACTAATAAATGATATTGCTTAGAGAAAGACACAGTGAGTCATTGTACTCGCTTATTTTATATGTATTTTGTCTAGAATTAGTAAAATTACCATCCTGTACTATATGAGTTACTTACCTACCTGAATCAAATTTGATATTATAATAATATTATAGGCAACATACTATTTACTTAACGTACAATAGTAATATAATAATATTTTCCTTCGTGGGTAGGTTCCTAGGTAACGTACTTTAAAAAAAATCTAAAAATGAGTAAATAAATATATAAAAAAGAACGTTGTTTTTCGGATAAATATATATTTTTGTAGAGTGAAAAATGTATAGTTGGTAAATGTATACTTATTTCACTTATTATCACACTTAATGTGTAAAACACAAGTAAATAAAGCTAGAACAACAAATAACCTACGGAACCAAACTTCAATTGGTCTACTCGCGTTCACCCGCTTTTTTGCGATTCTGCGAACAAAAATGAGTTTCAGCAATTCATAAATACATTTTTGTGTCTGTTTCGTATCCTTTGAGCTTCCTTTTCTATGGAAGCAACAATCTCATTTGTAAAGCCCCTTGTTACCTACTCCACAGACGTATTGTATCCTCTTTTGACGTCGCATTCCCATCAGTATTATTACTATTTGCAAAGTAAATGTTTTACAATTAATTAGGTTCGGTATCTACCTACTTTGCATTATTATAATGTACGAATGGTCACAATCTATTCAAAATTCTAGCCTAGCGAAAAAGTAAAAATGACATTTTAGCTTTTCGCATAGAGGGAGCTTCTCAGCCTTTATGAGTATTTAACTACCTACCTGACATTGCGATCACCAACGCGCCTGCAAGCGTAAATATACTCCACAGCCATTACAGTTATTAACAGACACATACAAATAATACATAACATGTGCCGATCATGTTTTCTTTTAAATAAACCTGCTTCCATTCATACATAAAAGTGGCCTCAGGCCACCATTTTGGTACAAAAGTATAATGCCATCTACCGTGGAGTAGCAACAACAATAACTCCATCTCAAATTCATAGATGGCGCTAACCCCAATCAACGTTCCGTCGATACACATGCATACTTTATACTAGCGGGCATAACAGTCCCATAGCACCCACCCTGGGATATATCATGGAATTGCTATCTTGCCCGGAATGGGATCTAAAATATGCAGGAGCACGGTAACTGGTTTTGTTTTGGTATAATGAACAATGATATTAGGTTTCATGCGGTTTTTGGGTTATATAATAGTGTCGGGAAATATTAGTCGATAAAAATCGTGACTCGATGAAGAATTTCTTGGCACAGCAAATTGTTGGGTTAATGTTTAAGTTTTAATTTTCAAGCAAAGGTTAAAATTATTTGTTGGGTAAGTATTTCCCACAAAGTGCAAGGCCACCATTTTTTTTTATTGAATGAAAGTACAAAACGGCCAAATTAATCATTGATTTAGGGTACTTTCAAACCAATAACGACCCTTAACGGCCCGCTAGGGGTCATTCCATCTTACAAATGTCCTCTTATGACCTCGCCTCGTCGCCTCCTAGTAATTTATGAAATTAATCGGCATTAATAAGTGGAACTAACTGATCATTTTCATTTTAGCTTGCTTTCACAGTAGCCAACTACAATAACTACTTTTGTCGTATCTAAACGTATTGTTTTCTCATTAAAACGTGAGTTTTAACCGCCTCTGGCGTCTAGTGGTTCGACCCACCGATTTCAGATCCAGAGGTCCCGGGTTTGCTCCCTAGGGAGTACAATATTGAGCTTGGCTTGGTTGGTGGTAGGACTTTGTTTAAGTCCGCCTGGCTAGCTACAACCATCTTACCTAATTCTGTTGCCATAACAACAATTCTAAAAATGTTGTTCCGGCATTTAGAGGTAAGAGTTCACTATAATACCCAGCAAATATGTTATTGATGTCTAGAATAAATGGTCCCGACCCACATTTAAAGGTTCTTGTATCCCCTTTACATATCACGGATCATAAGACACAGTCAACTAACTGACAGACGGACAACGGAACCTTAGAGGATCCTGTGTGCACTCTTTGGGTACGGAATCCGAAAAACATTATCAAAATCATTAGAGCGTAAAATGGCCATAGTGATTTGAATTTTCCCCTAACTCGTTTATGATTTTCATACTTTTATGATGCCATTTGCTTTATCAAAGCTATAATAACCCACATAAAATAAGTAGAGCGTTTCTGGAGAAATTTTAAACATAGTGACTCTGGGTCTGAAACCAGAAAAAAGAAAAAGGGTGGCATTCGCCTTAAATATAATGAGATGACGCAACTGGACCTCACCCGTATTCAAGCTTTTCACTGTTTTCGTATCGCGCTATCAAATTTGTTCATTAAACAAAAAATTACGTTTTAAAACCGACTTCAATGAAGAAATGAATGCAATTTCGTTTACCTGGATGACGTATTTTTTTCAATTACTTTGATGACGGGTCCTCTTTTTCCTTACTTTTGAGGAAATACACCCTGAAATTACCCAAATCGCTTGAAGTGTGCCTATCATATTTCAAGAGTTCCCTCGATTTCTCCAGGGTCCCATCATCAGATCCTGACCTGATGACAATGGGACCACACGTGAAGTATAGGTACAATTAAAAAAAAAAACAAATCGGTCCACACGTCATCGAGTAATCGGGGAAAATACATAATAAAAAAGATTCCGAAGATATTGAGAACCTCCTTCTTTTTTTGAAAGTCGACTAATTACGCACTTCGACTGTAATTGGCGCGTAATGCTGTCATTTGAAAAAATCAGCAACTTTTTGTCAACCGCAGAGGAATCATACAGTGTTGTTTATCTAAATACGATACCTGAACCACAGAGTAACTATAACTGCACCAAACCTGACAGCTTTTGAACTTATACTTATACAAAGCTTAAGTTTGATCTTGTTTGAAATATTGCAACCACCTTTGGGATGGTTCAGCCAAATATAATCTTGCCACGCTTGGCTCCGTGCAGGGCTAAGAGGCTCATAAATGTGATGAGTATCTTGCCATAATAAGGACAGCCTGAGCCATCGTCTTGAAATAGCGTATTCGGGTTTTAACTTATTGTATCAAGGAGATTCACTACCTTATACCGCCTTCACAATTAAAAAAAGTTTTTAATCACGCACTGAACTAACATGGAATCAGCTTCCAATGTCTGTGCTGTCGCTGTGTTACGATCACAGCCCTTAAGTCTTCAAGAAGAGAGTTAATAGGCGTCTTTTGGGCATGCCCGCTCCATCCTTGCCTGAATAAGTTTCAAGTTGTCTCACACTAATACTTTACTCGGTTGAGGTACAACAAAGCGTACTGGCTGGCTGAGCCTAAAATACTTTACTGAGGGGGAGGTGGCTACTTATTCATGTGAAACACAACATAATGTACTAGCTACAGCACGTGGCTTCTCTCAAAACAGATAGCGGACCCTTGTCAAAGGTTTTGACTTAATGAGACTTCCTGACGGGGATCATTACTCACCAACTTACGTGTATTAACTTTAAATATATTAATCATGTGATTGTTATAATTTGACTGGCTTTTACCGTGGTATACGCAAATTGTGAAGTCAATTACGACGGTAAATATAAATATATAAAATTGTTCTGTGACTGAGTGACAACGCAAAACATAAACAAGAGGTCCTAGAGACTTTTAGAGTAATTTCAGGGTTGCTTCCTTTGCTAGTGTAGGGGTGCACTAACAAAGTTCTTTTAGCAAAGTCTCCCGTCATGATTAGAACGAGGTCCCGGGCATTTTATTAGCTAATTTATCACTATGTTTATATATGTTTTGACAAATATTACAAAAAAATAACTGCATCCTAATTCTCAACTCACAGTAAACCTATCACATTAAATTAAGTTGAGCCAAGAAAAAAGAAAAAAGTTGTTGAAAAAAGTATTCAACATATTGCAATAGGTACAATATTTATAAATGGTTTGTACGAAATACACACTTTTTTTTTTCCTTTCTTTAACAAGCCTCATAGCTCATTTGGTAGTAACTCTGCTTTCTGCGATGTAGGTTAGGTTGAGGGTTCGATTCCCACCCAGGACAAACATTTGTGTGATGAATATAGATGTTTATTCTGTGTTTGGGTGTTGTAAATAAGTATGTATTTACAATAAAAAAGTATTTAAGTAATCTAATTCCCATATTACAAGCTATGCTTAGTTTGGTGCTAGATGTCGTTGTGTAAAATGAATGACCTGTAATATTTATTTATTTATTCTGCACCAAGATAGTCTATCCCAGGTAGTCGCTTCAGTCAACAGGCTCTCTGGGGGTATTTTTTAATATTTGATCACCGATTGAAAGAGCACTATTAAATCGAAACAATCGGTCCCGATTTCAGCACGATTTGGCGGCTTAACGGTCCATCGCAGCCGCCCGTAAATCTTGCCGGCCGTTTGACACACTCGTTCGACCACGCTCGCTTGAGCTTGGCTGTGCCCACTTATTACTTACAGGTAACTTTTAATGTCACATGATATAAAGTAAACATTTAAGTAGTCTTTTTTTATTATGATAGACCTACATTTGACCACAATCTTTAAATACTTTCCCATCATTTAGTCGGAACTAGGGTTGCCATACGTCCGGAAATACAGGTCCTTGTCCGGACTGCGGGGGAATTCTATACCGTCCGGAATTTCTACAATATAAGGTTTTATCAAGTGTTTGCAAAATCTTTTCTTTTTCAATTTCATTTTTTTTTGGCAGAAAGATCCGAAAAACACGATTTGCACAAGTCGTTTTCAAAAAAGTTTACGAGGACTTGTGGCACGTGTGGAGTACCTACCTAGACAGAAAATATTTTTTAGAGGTTCATATTATTATGTTTTGACATTGTTTCATTCACAGGATTTGAGCGCGCGAGCAAATTCAAGAATAGGGTATTTAATATCATCAAAAATAAACTATCTACAAATTGTACACGATGCTAACTTATATTTACAAGAAAGTCCGGAATTTTCATCAAATGTCAGGAATTTTCTCCGGAAATTAGGTTTTTTTTATCTCGGAACCCCAGTCGGAACTCTTCAAAATTCTGCGCCAGAATTAAAATGTATTAAAACAGGTAACTTTGCTGTTATATGATATATTCAACAAATATTATATTAATGACTCGTTCGAATAAATGTGTCGATTTCAGAGACTACTTCTTTGTCTATGCCGTTTCCCATAATTTGTGACCCGATATCCTTACTAGTAGTACAAAACGTTGATGAAAATGTGCCAGAATAAAGTTGTAAAACGAATACAAGCTAGTAGGAAGGCGTTTTTATTGGTTTTGACAACTATCTCACATGAATGTTTTTCAAGTGGGATGATGTGACCTAAGTCAATCTTAGCACGCTTGTCTTTAAGGAACCTATATACCTTCTCTGGACTTAAAATCAGTCCAGACAGTAAATGCATTTCAATCTGTCAGCGTCAGGTAACTGTACCCACAGTTTTTTTAGATTACTATTTTCTAACACGATTGTTCATTGAATACGAAACAAATTAATACTGAAGACAAAGATACGGACGAAGTTGGTTTCTTCTACTTTTATAATGTGCACTGCAAATTTGTGTGTGTTTCCCGATGACTGCAATTACGCGAGTGAATAGGTTATATCTATTCAAGCGTTAAGTCAATCGTAAGCTGTAACTGCTCAGCCAGATAGCTGTCAAACGCAAGCTAATCAATGCCAAAGATCTTAAAGAAGCCAGTAGACTAGACTTAGGTAAAACTTCTTGCACACCGTTGTGATCTGTAACTCAATGAAACGAAAAAGCGACACTAAAAAACAAACACAGCATCTACACATATAGGAGAGCCTGCGAGAAAAAGATAAAATACAGATATGTGTTTGTACGCGTGTTTATTGGTGATGGGCTTTTTTATTCTTATATTTTCGATTAGCTCTTTGCTTGTGACCTCCTCTTTGCTTTAGGCCAAAGCATGGATCAAAGTCTAAGTCAAAGGCAAATATTTATTTATTCAGTAAGATTTTTTAGGATCACTTTGAAACGTCAAATCTACCGCCTGTTCGGAATCGCGACCAGCACACAAGGAGAAAAACAAGAACCTCGGGCTAGTTTTTTTTTATGATCCATGACAATAGCTTAAAATTATCTAATACTAATTACAATTTATTCACTGCAGCAAATTCATTTTTTTAATGCCAGGCTATCTTATCTTCTAGGTTATCTGAAATTTTATAATAAGCTTTCCTGGATAGCTTTTGTTTTACAAAATTTTTGAATTTATTATTTGACAAGCTTAGCACATCAATTGGTAATTTATTATACAATTTTGGAGTCTAGTTGTGGGAACAGCGAGTTTATTCTTATTCTTGATGGATGAGATCAACGATGGAGTGCTTTCCAGAAGGCACTGGGTCGCCGGTCTTTTCAGGTTCTGCCGATGCCGAGGAATCAACCCTAAAGACGCTAAACAGACGGTTCAAACAAAATCTCGTATATTAAAGTTCAATTCTCCTTCGTGTCGACAAGTCAGCCGTATCAATCTCGTCTCTAATCGGGGGCCGGCTGTCGGTGACACGGCCGCACTATTTGTCAGAATAAAGCCGCGTCTAATGACACGAGCCAGTATTTCTCATGTGGCGGGTGGTTGCTTTCCCTTACTTCTTGAAAACGTTCTATTTTATTTATTGATTCACTTAGCCTGTTGGCAAAGCTGATGGATGTATACTGTTTCGATTTCAGCTCTATGAGGTCTGAATATGGCCTGCAAAAGTTTGGGAATAAGCAGCTGGGTTCAACACAATCTATACTTATAGCATAATCTCTATGTGTATATGCACAAATCTGCTGCTAAACTACGTTTTTCAATTTGGTTAGCACCGAAGTGGATAACCTAATACAGCTACTCGGATCTGTCAGTCTGTGGAAGTTTGTATAGGACTTTGAAAATAGCTCATCAGTTAGGCAAATTTAGTTTCGCGTTTAAACGTGGTCGCCATTTTTTTTATTGTACGACGGGGAAGCTCTTTGCCTTCATCTCACCTGGTTACGAAGGTGGAAGCGCACTTCACCCGAAATCCTCAACAAACTGAGGAACTGGCTATCTTGGCTCTAATGCCGGAACACAACAATTTAAGAATTGTTATTATGGCGACAGAATTAGGTAAGATGGTGGTAGCTCGCCAGGCGGATTTAAACAAAGTCCTACCACCAACCAAACCAAGCACAATATCGTACTCCCCCTGGGGATTGAACCCTGGACCTCTGGATCTGAAATCGGTGGGTTGAACCACTACACCACAGAGGTGGTTAAATGTGCTGCCCATTGCCATTTCAGCTAAAGTTATTAGTAATTTATAGACATTTTTATATATTTTTTAATATCTTAAATCCTATAATAAATATAATTATAGATTATAGATATAAGAGAGCAAGCGCGTCAATGATAGTAGATAGATAGATAGATAACTCTTTATTGTTCACCATTTACAAATAACATAACAAAACACAGATATTGGAAACTTAATCTAAGCGTCACTGGTAAAACAATGGGCGGCCTTATCGCTGAAAGCGGTCTCTTCCAGGCAACCGCTGGATGGACAGATAAGATAACGACTTACAAGGATGGCGGACTATACGAATAACGAATATAAAATAAAATGAACATACATAAAATTAAATCAATAATAATCAAGATAATAAAAATAATACCGCCTCTGTGGTCTAGTGGTTCAACCCACCGATTTCAGATCCAGAGGTCCTGGGTTCGATTCCCACGGGGAGTACAATATATTGTGCTTGGTTTGGTTGGTGGTAGGACTTTGTTTAAGTCCGCCTGGCTAGCTACCACCATCTTACCTTATTCTGTCGCCATAACAACAATCCTAAAATTGTTGTGTTCCGGCATTCAGAGGTAAGATAGCCAGTTCCTCAGTTAGTTGAGGATTCCGGGTGAAGTGCGCCTCCACCTTCGGCTTTATCTCAACTTGTTACCAGGTGAGATGAAGGCCAAGCGCTTCCCCGTCGTACAGTAAAAAAAAAAAAAAAAAAATAGTAATAATGAAGGATAAAAATGATAATTTAAGAATAAACTGATAGATAATACTGATAAACTTTCAATTTAAAAGTGTGTTGCGATACATAGTTCTTTGTAAAATAATTGGGTTGTATCTAACAAGCAAGGTTTTTCCATTACATGTATTTTCTATTGTTTCAGGATCCTTTGTACCACCAACTGATGTCAGAGGGATAAAAGCAATGAGGGACAAGATGAAACTGGTATTATACAGTACAATTATTTTTGCAATGTCATGAGTCAAATTTGTTTTTTTTGTTAATTTTAACCGACTTACCAAATAAGGAGGTTCTATGTATGTCCACCGATGTTTCCGCGAGTTCTTTGACGATTACCGATTTTTTTATCGCTATGCTTGTTATTGGTCCCATTTTAATTTGGTGAAAATCTTTGGGCCTGGGGACTAAAACTCCTGAATGGACAACAGGAAGACATTTTTGGTCCGAATTGCTTGATTATTTTTCTTTATGATTGGGGTGTATGGTGGTTTTAAATAAATTTGGTGGTCGTGGGTTCGATTCCGACTTATTGACTTTTCAATGATTAATTATTTCAATAAATTACATTGTTTACTTGTCCCTAAAAAGAGTAAAAAGTTATTGAAACATAATGGTATACCGACTTCACTAAAAACTTGAGAACCATGGGTAATTTTATATATTTTTAAAGGTTGTGCTTATCGTTATGTAATAAAATTACCATACGATCCTGTTTGGCTTAGCAAGTCTGCACTAACTTCAGGTATATATGTACTACGCTAAAGATTTTTTTATTGGAAGTCGGTTCCTATTTAACAAAAGGTTTTATTCTATCATGGGTCATTTGAACCCCAAATTTGCACTGGCAAATGTGATGTCTTCTACGAAGGAGCGAGCCTACCCAGAAAGGCCTATTTAAACTCTTCATAAATACTTTAGGGGTCGTACGTAACGTAACGGAAATACAGACGTTGAAAGCTGTTACATTACATTATTAAAGATTTTAATGAATGAATATAGATCATTGCTTTTCTTCCTACAGATAACAAAAACATTCAATTTTGCATTATAACTGTGTCCCTACCACACTTAAAATGCCGAATTGCTAAAAACGCCATCTATAAACAGCATCTACAACTACAAATGGCTACGCCCCGCTAGATGGCAGCAACTCGAAGTTCAAAAAATGCAGTGGAAATGAAGATTTTGCAAGAACCAGCTTAGTGTCGCTCCCTTGTCATTTTTCCAGCCCCGTGTGATTAAACTACTGGACGGAGAACTGATAAGGGCTTGACCTTCGCTAAAACATCACAGGAGCTCAAGAATAAGAAAGATCTGCATAGGTTTTAAAGCTTTATTGGGTACCGAACTAGCTATGCCCGCGTAGAATTCTGTTTGGGACTGCAAGAGATTTTAACATATAACAATTCTCAACAAAGTATTTTAATTCATATAAATATAGTAATAATGACTTATAGCTCAGTTGGTAGTAACCTTCTGCGCTGTAGGCTGTGGGTTCGATTCCCACCCAGGACAAACATTTATGTTATGAATATAGATGTATGTTCTGTTTTGGGTATTTTAGCATATAGTACGTATATATTTACAAAAAGTATTTCTGTATTCTAGTTCCCATATCCCAAGCTATGCTTAGTTTGGGGCTAGATGGCGCTGATTGAAATTAATTTCCTGTAATATTGATATTTATTTATGTCCGCCATAAAATATGATTTTAAATACTGGTGAAATCATTTTTGAAATTGGAATAGTACTATTTGTGTTTTTGTGAATAAACGTTATAAATATCTTTTTATTTTTCAGAGATTACCTACATAATAAAATAACTTTCTTGAGCGATATGACCCCATTGCTAGGTATTAGGTTAATTTTATTGTCTTATTCGTGTGTGTTATAATATGTGAACAATAAATTATCCCTACCCATCTCTACCTATGTTATATTGTCTTATTCGTGTGTGTTATAATATGTGAATAATAAATGATTTCCTACCCATATGTTATCAGCCATATACGAATGTGTTCAGTATACCTACTACATAAATAAATCCAATATCAAAATACTTGTGTGTTTTATTGGTATAGGTCATCATACCTAAAAATGTATTGCTTATTATCCTTGTGACTTCAACAAAGATATCATAAAAGGAAACTAAGATATCTTAGAAGACATTTATAATCAACTAGTGAAATTATTTTAATGTGAGAAACCCTGGTGCAACTCAGTCGAAACGTCGGGATATGTAAAATACGCTATAAATACCCGTTTCTCGAATTAAAATAATGTATTCTAATCGCGAAAGTTTAAAAAAAACTACACCTAGTGAAAGTCAACAGTCAAATATTTTTATTCAGTAAGATTTTAGGATCACCTTGATATATCAAATCTACCGCCTGTTCGGAATCGCGACCAGCACACAAAGAGAAAGTCAAGAACCTCGGGCTAGTTTTTTTTATGATCCTTATAAGATCCATTTTTTTTTTTTTTCTTTATTAGTAACACAAGTTACAGGTCATTATGCATTTGAAAATAATAAAAAGGTACTTAGTACCATTTAGTTAATCAATTATAAAACAAGAAAATAAATAAAATTGTACATCACAAATATAAATTACGACTTAAATATAAATTATCATTCAAATATACCCTTTTGGTAGCTTGAAATTATCGAATACTAATTACAATTTATGCAATGGAGCAAATCCATTTTTTGAACGCCAGGCTTTATTAGTATACTAGAAACGCCTAGGACTCCGTAACTAAATCCTTAGTGCTACACTAGGTACCCTGAAAATGACAAACATTTGGACCTTTGGTGATGGTCTCTACCATGACTTTATATATGGCTATTTTAGGTAGGTTAAAGTACTTCTACGATCGCCAATATCTTGTGTTTAGTCTACCTACTTACCAGATGAATAAATCCTAAATCAAAATACTTTAACCGCCTCTGTGGTCTAGTGGTTCAATCCACCGATTTCAGATCCAGAGGTCCCGGGCTCGATCCCCATGGGGAGTACAATATTGTGCTTGGTTTGGTTGGTGGTAGGACTTTATTTTAAGTCCGCCTGAACTATGTAAGATAGTGGTAGGTAGCCACCATCTTACCTAATTCTGTCCCCATAATAACAATTCTAAAATTGTTGTGTTCCGGCATTTAGAGGTAAGATAGCCAGTTCCTCAGTTTGTTGAGGATTCCGGGTGAAGTGCGCCTCGCTCCTTTTTAAGTAAAGCGTAAATGCAAAAATTTAAATTCTATGAGATTAGTAAACGGACTTACCTCTTCATTATCAACATTTCATCAATGGGGAAAGTCTCCGAAGCAACATTTTTGAATTATCACTCTTGGTAGATGGTTTGGCGATCGCAGCGATGGTATCAGATACTCAGGAGTATATACGTATGTACCATTGCCTAATCACTAAAGAGAGCTAACCTATCTATAATCTATGCATTGAATATTTTATCAGAAAAAAACACACAAATGTATGGGATTCCATTCCAGTATACTAGATTTTTTGTGCATAAAAACAAAGGATTTCGGCAAATTTCCACTCTATGACGCTAAAGAAATTTCTTGCGTTTGCTATGGTAGTTATTTTTTATCAATAATACCTAGGTTGGGTCTGGGGTGACCTAAGAACGAACTTTGTTCAGTTACGTAACCTACTGGTTAAGTAAAATACTGTTGTTATTATTATTTGCTTACTTATATACTGAATAACGAGTCGAGAAAAATAGTGCTTTAGTAAGGTAGGTAAGTAAGGTGTATTGAAAGCACACTTTTATCGTTTGTTAATTACGTTCTATTTGAGAAATAATCTCCGTCACAAACCAGACATCACGAGATCTTAGTTCGGGGCGTTCAGATTAAGATTGAGACGAACACTTAAGTTAATCTTGTACTTACTTTAATTTTTGTGTGTAATAAAGCATAAATTAAAATAAAATTAATTTGCTGCTTATTATCTGCATACCAAGCAGGCGAAGCTGCGAACAAAAGCTAGTTATTTATGTAAGGAGTTATGTTGTGATTTTTGTTGCCATGGCAATTATGACCACTCCTATTCTTCGTTAGCCACTTACGATATTATGGGTGTGGTTTTAATACATGGCTCAAAATATAGGGTAGGTGTTACAAGGGATGTCGATTTGACAAGCCATAGCTCCGTTGGTAGTAATGACACAAGTTAACTTTAAATTAAAAAGTATGGCAAAGGCCAGCTTAACCCTGATAAGAGTTAATGTCCTGTAATATTATGTATTTGTTATTTATTTAGTCTGTCTTAGAGGTAAGATAGCCAGTTCAGACTATAGAGGGGTGATTCCGGGTGAAGTGCGCTTTCACCTTCGGCTTTATCAGAGCTTGAAACCAGGTGCGATGAAAGTCATAAGCCTCTTTGAAGTACAATAAAAAACAACAGGACCAGAGACCAATTTTTGTTGATAGATTTACAATGGTAAATTCACCACTTACTTCCTTTACTTCTTGTGTCAGGTATACTTATGTACTTCCAATAGCTATAAACTTCCAAGACAGAACCTCTTCTAAAATGGGAGGGTGTTGTCATGATCGCGCTTGGCTGGCTGATTGGTGATAGCAGTCAAGGTGTTGGATAATAGTTACATAGTAAGCTGCTGCCTTTCTGTGCTCCTACCGTAGGAACACAGTACTTTACTATTACTTGACACGTGTAGGATTGTTTACTTCACTGACTGTGTGCTGCCAAATTAAGTACCTGATCTATACGTTAGAGGCACTGTAATTTTTTTCATAAAAAACTGGGTGTGTCTTAAAGACACGAAATGAAACTTTTGTATTCTAGGGAACCATTTTGATTATCTCCTACTCCACCCGACACAGTGCCCCACCACTACAAGCCTTATAGCTCAGGGACGCTACCGCCGACGGCGAAGCCGATCTCCATTGGCTTAAAATTAGCTTCATGAGAACTAGAAAAGATTTTTACTACCGGGTATGTGTCATATCCAAAATGGCGTTTCCCATCTCAAAAGTGTACACATGTTATGAAACCTATCCGTTCAGTACATTTGACGGTAAAAATCGTTTCTAGTTCTCATGAAGCTAATTTTAAGCCAACGGAGATCGGCTTCGCCGTCGGCGGTAGCGTCCCAGTTGGTAGTAACTCTGCCATATTGTAGGCTGTGGGTTCGATTCTCACCCAGGACAAACATTCGTGTGTTGAATATAGATGTTTGTTCTGTGTTTGGGTGTTGTATCATATAGTACATGTAATCTAGTTCCCATATTACAAGCTATGCTTAGTTTTGTGGCTAAATGGCGCTGTGTAAAATTAATGGCCTGTAATATTTATTTTATTATGAATTTATTATTTTGGTCACGCAAAAAGCTTGCGGATCAGAATTTAAAAACTTCCCATCAACATAATCACTTCAAAATAATACATAAAAATAATCTACTGTAATCGCTAGTGCCTGTTTTTTTTTTTTTGGTGGGTTCGG
The DNA here is from genome assembly GCA_951394065.1 of Venusia cambrica. Classification (NCBI taxonomy): domain Eukaryota; kingdom Metazoa; phylum Arthropoda; class Insecta; order Lepidoptera; family Geometridae; genus Venusia; species Venusia cambrica. Next base: position 6,905,604 of record OX596045.1, on the reverse strand, counting down.
TTTTGATATCTAGGCTTTTCTACCCTCTAGGCTAGAGCGAGGATTTTTTTTGTACTACGGGTAAGCGCTTTGCCTTTATCTCAACTGGCCCCAGCGTCAGTCGCGAGGCAACTCTCGAAGGTGGATAAAAACAGGATAAAATGTTAGCCCCCGCCCCGTGCTATTATGTATATATATATATATTATATGGGGGCTGGTGTTTATTTATTTATTGGGCAATTAACAGCTAAAAATACAGCACTAAATTGAATTATTACAGCGTGCTGGTGAACTTTTAGATTCGAGATAAATTGCCAAGGGATTGAAATACGAATGAAAGTTTGCAGATGCTATTTTAACCGCCTCTGTGGTCTAGTGCTTTGCCCACCGGTACCAGATCCAGAGGTACCGGGTTTGATCCCCAGGGGGAGTACAATATTGTGCCTGATTTGGTTGGAATAGTACTTTGTTTGAGTCCGCCTGGCTATTCTACCACCCTTATCTAACTCTGTCGTCATAACAACAATACTAATTTTTTTTGTGTTCTGGCATTCCAGATCCAGTTCCTGAGTCCGTTGAGGATTCTGGGTGAACTTCGCTTCCATCTTCGGCCTTATCATTACTTGAAAATCAGGTGAGATGAAAGCCAAATAAAAGGTGAAAGACGATGGGTAATTCCATCTATAGGTTCCGATAGAAAATGTCAGTGAAAGATATTTTATCATCATCAAAGATATATGAACACCTATATCGCGAATTGAAATGCCGAATGAAAAGCCTTGGCAAAGAGTATTTTTTAATTTCCACTAAAACACGAGTGTTTGTATGACTGCGAAGTGAAAAATAATCAAAAAGTATGTATTTTTCGTGAATAGCAGATTTTGAGCGAACCGTGTGAAGTGGCCGACTGATAGTGATGGGGTAAGGTACCTATAGAATCGAATATAATGTCGATTATTTACAAGAACACAAAGTACAGCATTTAAAGAAAAATGTTGAAAATATTAATTTATTTTTCAACACCATAAATGCTTACTTCTCCCACTGACGGTTGAGATAAACGATAATCTCGTATTCAAATAATAAAAACACTGTGGCACTCCGGGAGTGTAGACAGAAGTGAAAACTTGAAGTTTATTTGTATCTTTGCCGAAGAGAGCTGAGATTATCTCTCTAAGATCTGTACTTGAATCTCAATGTTGTCGCATTTGTCGAGATATTTATTGATGAGGGTTGTTTTTGCAACACAACTGACACAATGACTTCTTAAAACTGACGTTGTCAATCGTCTGTCTATAGGTAGAGGCAGTCTTTGAAAGGTTCTTGCCCGTACCTCTTAGGACTGTAAAGATAACGTGACAATGTGATTAAAGTCAAATTTGTCAAAAGTGGTGTCGGTAAGGTGTCGCGAGTTCAATGGTTTTTCTCCATCTCAAAAATTGTCCAACACGCCTTAAGAAGTTTTCACTTCAAAAACAAAATGTATGTTATGCTTATTGATTTTTTGAGTGCTTTTATGACTGCTGAATCTTCCGGGTGAAGTGTGTTTCCACCTTCCGCCTTATCATTACTTGAAAACAGGTGAGGTGAAGAAAGATAAAAGTATTTAATATATTTTATTTTAGCAATTTATGTTGAAATCGCGATATCGATATGTTGTATCGATAAAATGAATATGTTATCCCAACTCTACTAATATTGAATGAATGCTGAAAGCACTAACTAAAAGTCTAAAAGTTAGTGTATTTGTAGATTTTTCAGGAACCGTGTAGCATGCCTCAAATATTTGTTATTTTTTTCAATCTGCCAGATAGATTTACGTTATAAATAGTTCATTTACACCGGATCCGCTTCGCAATGATAAACTAAATGTAGGTAGTTACCTACTTCTGTACTGTAGGTAGATAAAATTCGGGCTTGGTATGATCTACCTCCTTAATTTTTTTATATTGTACGACGGGGAATCGCTTGGCCTTCATCTAACCTGGTTTACATAAGGCCGAAGGTGGAAGCGCAATTCACCCGGAATCCTCAACGGTCTGAGGAACTGGCTATCTTACCACTAAATGCCGTAACGCAACAGTTTTAGAATTGTTGATGGCGACAGAATTAGGTAAGATGGTGGTAGCTAGCCAGGCGGACTTAAACAAAGTCCTACCACCAACCAAACCAAGCACAATATTGTACTCCCTGGGGATCGAACCCGGGACCTCTGGCACTGGTGGGCGAACCACCAGACCACAGAGGCCGTAGTTGTGTTCACGGGGGCAACATAATCGGTAATTTGTTGGCGGAAGTAAGTTTAAATTTCTAAATCTTTAAATCTATACATTTTTTTTCTAATTCTAATGGGTAAATGGGTAGGCCTTTAGTGTGGGACGCTACCTGCGTCGACACCCTAGCGCCATCTCATCTGCCTGGGACATCAGTTAGGGCTGGTGCGGCGGCTGATTCGGCCGAGGATCACAAAAGGCGCAAATATAGTGGTCTCGACAGAGCTTTTGGGGTGGAGACCTTGGGTCCGTGGGGAGCCGGTGCCCTCCGGGTTTTCAAAAATATTGCGGGGCTTTTGATTGAGGCGACACGTGACCCAAGGGCTCTTGTTTAGGCCAGCGAATTAGCATAGCTATTCAGCGTGGCAATGCAGCCAGTGTCTTGGGCTGGGCACGCTTCCGTCTGGTACTGTTGAGTTACCTATAGGCCGTTTGTAACAGTCCTTAGGTAATCTGACTGATTCCTTTGTACATAGTTAGTTTAATTGTACTTTATATTAAAATTTGAAGGGTGTTGTAACCTGACTGCAGCCCAGCTTTGAAAGTAGCGGTAGGGACCTTGGGTTGATGCATTTTTTTTATTAAACGAGGAATCAGACCTTCTCTTCCCAAAAAAATGTTCCTGTGAGATATATATATACCTATACGGGATATAAAACATCGCATAACAAAACTGATTCGTTCTTTGTGGATACACACCAAATTTAGCTGAAATTTCTGCACCTATTGTTCTGCACCTGGGGAAACATTGGACTCGCTTTACCCTGGTACCACGCGCGTAAAGCCGCGGGCAACTAGGGTACAATAAAGTGCACATAATAATTGAAAATGAATGTAATTGGACTCTCCTTCTGTCCATTATCCACCATAACACCTTCGGGCAGACATTTTGGACATATTATTGCACTTTTAGTGATTATGTACGAGTATTTGTTACCTTCATACAGAATAAACAAGCAACTTCACCCCAGATCCATAGGTGTATTACAATCGCAAATATACATTTATCCGTGGAAGCCTCATAAATGGAGATCTACTCAGGTATTTTCAAACATTCCGAAAGTGTGCGGATCGGAAACATTACTTCCGAATGATTACAGCGCTAGTCTCACACCATTTCTGAAAATCTTCTGTTGGAAGCATCGAATTCTAATGTCAAAATATTTCGATTTCGGAGTTTAGAATAGCGTTCTCGGAATCTCCATCGGAAGCTTCCGAGTTCGATTCGATAAAGCTTTCTGAATGTTTGAAAATACCTTTGCTTAATTAATAACAAAAACGGGTCTTCATCGCGTACATTTTTATATTCCCGACAGTTACCCGTGACCACGGCCGTTGTAACACGGTCGAAACTGTCGGGAATATAAAAAGGTACGCGATGAAGACCCGTTTTTGTTATTAATTATGCATAATAATCGCGATAACTTAAAAAACGCTAATACCTTTGCTGATCTGGATTTAAGGAAGCTCTCGCACGATGGCTGTGTGGCTAAGTGGTTGTACCCTCCTTCCGATCCGGAGGTCGTGGGTTCAAATCCAGTCGTGCACCAATAGACTTTTTGGTTTTATGGAAGTTTATCTGCGCTTTTGACACATGCACATTCTCTGACGGTCACATCGTGAGGAAACCGGCATACGGCCTGGTAAAAAACCCAAATGCATGTGTCACAGGCTAGTATTCCGCTAAGCGGCGGTGGGCTTGCAACCTGTCACGTTGAATGTGACAGGTTGCAAGCCCTACTTACAAACAGTGGGCATGTGCCGAACGTAAGTTTGGACGTGCCTCTGACACCCCTTAGGTGATCCTCATAAGATCCGCGCTCTGAGTAGTGATCAGGGGAAAAATACTGTTTTTTTTTGCTTACTACCATACATTTTTTAAGTCTTTTAGACCTCGAGTGGGCTGTGCATTGATAGTAGGTAAATCAGGCGTTAAGACAGATGAAAAATGATGATTTATAATAAGTTGTGAACAAAATGTCGTAAAGATCTCAAACTTATAAAAATACAAAATACGTAGATATAATTATTATTGCATGTTTGTAAAATATTTGTCGCGCAGATTTTTTAAACAGAAACATGAACTTTGACAGGACAGAAAAAGATGTGGAGCGTCCAAGCTTATAATGTGTACGACTGGTCAGCGCTCATGTAAAAAAACATTCATAAATCTGCGCTTCAAAAATATTGTCATATTTTTACAAATTTAAATACATTATTACCATATAATATTACATTATTATACATTATTAACAAGCCTCATAGCTGAGTTGGTAGTAACTCTGCCTTCTGCGCTGCAGGCTGTGGGTTCGATTCCCACCCAGAGCAAACATTTGTGTGATGAATATAGATGTTTGATCTGTGTTTGGGTGTTGTATCATATAGTACGTATGTATTTACAAAAAGTATTTAAGTATTCTATCCGTAATCTAGTTCCCATATTACAAGCTATGCTTAGTTTGGGGCTAGATGGCGCTGTGTAAAATTAATGTCCTGTAATATTTATTTATTTATTATTTATTATGACACAAAAATTCACAACCCACGACGGGACTCAAACCTGCATCTTTTCCTAAAGCCGGAAATGCTCTAACCAACAGAGCTATGGGGGAACCGACGCGGATTCCGATTTTTTGTGTCATATCTCTCAGCTATAGTGCTGATAACATTATTGTTAGGAAAAGATGTGGGTTCAAGTCCCGTTGTGAGTTGTGAATTTTTGTGTCATAATAACATTTGTAAAATGTTGTGACCAAGTGCAATCACTTGAAATACAAAATTTGATTGCCATATTTTGTCAAGCGATGCTAGTAAAAGATAGCAACACATTTAATTACTGCTCTTCAAACAATTAGTTACTCTAACATAAGAAATTAGGGCTTAATATGCAAAGTTGGCTAATGTTTATTACAACCTTAACAGACAATGAGTAACTAAATAAAAACTGCTGCTCCGGAGCGTATTGGTGGAGTTAACCGCCTCTGTGGACTAGTGGTTCAACCTACCGATTTCAGATCCAGAGGTCCCGGGTTCGATCCCCATGGGGAGTACAATATATTGTGCTTAGTTTGGTTGGTGGTAGGACTTTGTTTAAGTCCGCCTGGCTAGCTAACACATCTTACCTAATTATGTTGTCATAATAACGATTCTAAAACTATTGTGTTACGGCATTTAGAGGTAATATAGCCAGTTCCTCAGTTTATTGAGGATTCCGAGAGAAGTGAGTTTTCACCTTTAGCCTTAGGATAGCTTGAAAAACACAGTTGGCAGGCTGGTTGATCGCAAAGTGTTAGATAATACACATAAGTGAGGAGTTGAATTTTCCTGGTGATATCCATTAGTTGGCTTTTACGACGTCCATGGGCTGAGTTGGGGGGGTCGATTCTTCAGCCCCGACCGCTACAGAAACGTCACATCGCATACATAGGTACTTTTTAGACTGATCACTGACATAGACTGTTCACTCTGGACTTGAAGAATCCTAGAATGTACTGGTGCGGGAAAAACATGGTACCAACTGAGTTCCACCAATCATAATTCAACACGGGATTGGCTCCTCACCGTAAGAACATTTTCGTGTTATTAGTGTTTTGTTATTTTTAACATATTATGAACCAATATAGTCACATTAAAATTAAAAAATGTTGCTTTCATTCAAAATATCCTTCAGCTAAACTTTGTCCTAAAATTATCCTACAACAAGCTTACATTAAAAATAGGTGCCAATAAAATTTATTACGAAATACCTACCTTGTGAAAAAAGAATATCCATTCCACATAACTTTTAAGTATACACCTCTTCAATTAGTACTATGTTTAGAAATAATTTAAAAAATATAAAAAGATTAATTCAAAACAAATGATATTAATTTCACTACAGTGTAAAAAAACTAATATTTTTAGACCTCCACCGTCTCCATGGATGTGCAAACCATAAAAATGCGCATCCATGGCCTAGGGCTGTACCAATTAGCGAGATCCGCCCGCCGCCGCGCCATTGTGCCAACCCTAGCAAGATGTCTAAATATCTAGATATTCAAGTTAGGACTTTTAACGAGTTCCTAGTAGATCTTGTCTCGCGTATAATAAGTTGATGTAACACTTCGTAAAATCACTTTTAAACTTTTATTGCTTGTGTCGCCTTTACGAGGCAGGAAATAACGGGGTCTCTTTAAAACCACGGTGACGGCTTTTAATAACGCTATAAAACATTGCTAATTAAGAAGTAAGGTAAGTTCCTATAGCGACAATGTTTGCAAGTGAGAGTCACTCTAAGTATAATGGGACACCTGAACCGGTCAGGTACACCATCGCTTAACCGGCTGTTAAGTTTTGGTCCGAGGATTAAACGATTGTTTTCTTACCAAGGACCAAAACTGATACAATACAGTTTTGGGACGACGAGGGATAATTATTCCTCGTTAATAGTTCAAATACTGATATCTTTTTCTCATTCAACAGCTCAATAATTTACTCGGCTAAGCCTCCTCCAAAATCGGAGGGTCTTGTCAAGCCTGCCAAACGTGGTCATTTCGACGCTTTGAGGCGAAACAGTGATATAAGTTGTTGGATTAAGTGCAGGGGTAAACTTCTGGTGAGGTCCCTTAGTTGGTTTTTACGACATCCGTAGGCTTATTTGGATGAGTTCTGGTATAAAACTACACACCCATAGCTGGAAAAAGCTCGCCTTCGTTAATAGGTAGGTACATTATTCGTTGATTTTTTGTTTTGGGTATTAATACATATCTTAACATATGAATTACTTGAGATTTAGAAATACAGGTATAAGGTACCTGTACATAATTATAATATCATAATTACATACACATACCTATGCGTTTCAGTCTACCCAAGTCGCGGGCAACAATTAGTACGACTATAATGCTTGTAAATATATATTTTTTTTAATGTACGTTTTTATATCGATATTTTATGGATTTACCTTAAGGCCGTTTGTAACCGATCCTTAGTGAATTTCCAAGTTTATCCAGTTAATCCACGTCCTCCCTCTATCTCTTCATAAGACCATTAATGTTCACAGCTGGACAAAGCCTCCTTCAAAACTGGAGAGTTTTGCTATAATCTCTACGTTCATGACTGTTAAACAGCTAAACCGATTAACCATTTCAATGGTGCAATCGGACTCCTAATGGCCGACGACCGAGATGTAAAAAGTTTAGCTTTATTTATTTAGATCATTAATTACATAGAATTACGTGAAGTTTGGTGACAGTCAACTTACTGCGAAGTTTTGGCTAAAAATCAATATTCGGTTCAAATGACTAAGTATTTACAATATCGTATTTTATACAGGTTTTTTACTGTTGTAAGTTGTATATAATTGATAATATATTTGACACAACGCCATCTAGCCCCAAATTCAGCAACGCTTGTAATATAGGAAGTAGATTACGGAGATGTATAATATTTTTATATATTTTTTTTTTGCAAGTACCAACATATCTATCCATTCATTGAATATATATTTTTTTAAGTTATACAGTTTTATTTTTAAGGTCAGCAGTCCCAAAGACTGCCCCACATGTTTTTTTATTGTACGACGGGGAAGCGCTTAACCTTCATCTCAACTGGTAACAAGTTGAGATAAGGCCGGATGGAGGCGCACTTCACCCGGAATCCTCAACTAACTGGGGCTATGTTGCCTCTACTTACCGGAACACAACAATTTTTTGAATTGTTATGGCGACAGAATTAGGTAAGATGGCGGCGCTACGTGTGTCATCGTTTCGGGAGGACGAGATGTGGATTGAAATGATGATGATGTAAGTGAACAAAATAATAAGCCAAGAACGTCCATAGTTTTTATCGTACGACGAGGAAGCGCTTGGCTCATCTCACCTAGATTTAAGCTGTGATAAGGCCGAAGATGTCTGAGTTACTGGCTATCGCCGAAACACAACAATTTAGAATAGTTGTAATGGCGACAGATTTACGTAAGATGGTGGTAGCTCGCCAGGCAGACTTATAAAGTCCTACCACCAACCAAACCAAGCACAATATTGTACTCCCCTGGGGTTCGATCTTGGGACCTATGGATCAGACGCACCAGATCATTATATAATGATACCTATAGAGACGAATTGTTACCTCATTTTCGACATGATCGACAGTCCCATAATGGAAAAAAAGCCGTAATAGATAATTAACAACCACCTATAGCCTTATTTATCAAGGGGATAATCTCGCGGCGCCGTCCCATATCCCGAGAACCGCATGAGGTCAGCCAGATAGCGTCATCTAGATTCGAAAAAAACTGGTAAGTTCTTATTTACCACGTATCACCCTTTATTTTCAAAATAATATTTTTCTAATCGCGAAAGTTTAAAAATACTATAATAATAAATATTACAGGACATTAATTTCACGCAGCGCCATCTAGTTCTAACCCTAAAACTTGTAAAACGCAACAAAATTTACGAACAAAAATTAACAGTTGCACTTTATATGATCATTATTGCACACTGAATTAAATATTTATACTTGATTAATCATTTATTAGGCCAGCGAATTAGCATAGCTCTGAACAGCTATGCTAATTGCGTGGCAATGCAGCCAGTGTCATGGGCACGCGTCCATCTGGTACTAGTCTGGAACAGTTGAGTTACCTATAGGCCGTGTGTAATACTTAGGTAATCTGACTGATTCCTATGTACATTGTACCATAAAAGTGCTCTTTGCTCTGTGAAATAGCAAGCGAAGGACGAGCGCAGATATCGTAGGAAGAGAGTGCCACAACCTGACTGAATTTATAGCAAATGCCACCATAGCAGCTACAAGAGTTATAGGGAGTGTAAAGCATGTTGTGCTACGTACATTGTATAACGCGTTTCTATTCGTGTGTACGCATAAGATCGTGTGTAATAGGCAGGCGCATTCTTTTACATGTAAAGCTTTATACCCACTACACCAGTGCGGTACCAAAATAATACGACACTACGTGTAAAACGTATCACACTACGGCTTTTGGTGACCACATCCATCACATCTATGTGACCAAGCTAAGAACAAGCCTCATAGCTCAGTTGGTAGTCTGCCTTCTGCGCTGTAGATTGTGGGTTCGATTCCCAGGACAAACATTTGTGTGTTGAATATAGATGTTTGGTATGTGTTTGGGTGTTGAATCATATATTAGGTACGTATGTTACATGTATATCATACAAAAAATCGGTAATCAAGTTCCCATATTATTAAAGCATGGCTAGATGACGCTGCGTGATATTAATGTTCCCTAATATTTATTGATTTATTTTTTTAATTCATTTGTTATTTCACTTCTACCATGAACTTTTTATGCGTTGGTCAGTGTCGAAGGATTTTTTGTGTTGAATGTTTTTTTTTCTATAATGCGAATTAATTTTTTGGCGAAAATCGTATGATACGATGTAGTGAGCGAGTACCTTAGCTTGTGACCAATTCAAGAACCTTTGCTGTGTAAAAATATATTTTTATCATTTTATACATAATTCTAAGGATGTCTAGGTCTATCTACATATAAAAAGTAATCTAAAATCTAGACCTCTGAGTAAATACTCAAGGCACTCGAGAAGAGCGCGTGTTTGCTTACAGATGCATATTTTAATCCTAAATTATTAGCACTGTCCATCTGTATAGAGATGTTGATACCCGTGCTTCGTTTGGCACGCTTAATTGTTGTCGTTGCCGTTGGTATTTTTTTTATTGTATGACGGGGATGTGCTTGGCCGTCATCTCACCTGATTTTTCAAGTTATGATAAGGTGGAAGCGCACTTCACGGAATCCTCAATAAACAGAGGAACTGGCTATCTTACATCTAAATGCCGGAACTAACAACAACTCTTAAATTGTTGTGTCCCGTGTGGCGACAGAATTAGGACAATATAAATAACCGGACTTAAACAAAGTCCTACCACCAACCAAACCAAGCACAATATTGTACTCCCCCTGAGGATCGAATCCGGGACCTCTGGATTTGACACTGGTAGGAGAACCAGACTAGACGCACTAGACCACAGAGGCGCGCCTCTGTGGTCTAGTGGTTCGCCCACCGGTTACGATACCAAACAAAACCAAAATTAATCAATGCAATATTTAACTCAAATCTATTTATTTCACTCAGTCATTGAATTGTACGCTTAAAATATTAGTCCATATCAGAAATATTTTATAATATATCATATATGATATTTTTTATAAGTTTCATGTATTAAACTAAAAACACTAAAGAAAAGGAGGCTGGTCAAGAAAGAACATTTACGAAAGCAATATGTTCAAACGCCTTGCGATGAAACCCTTTTCAAGCAGCAAGTACCCTATTCGACTTATTTGGTGTGATCTTTACATCAAATTTGAGAGGCTATAAGAGGTTTGATGGACAAGTGTGTGGATTTTCGATCCAGAGGTCGTGGGTTCAAATTCTGGCCATGCCAACTTATTATCGCGGAGTGTTTTAATTCGTTTTTGACAGGCCAAAACATTAGTTTTTGTAACTAATGTGGTATTATCATCTAGATATAGATCAAGTCCCAGCAATATCACTGGATTTGTATGAGAAACGCGGTCACTGCAAAGTGTTTGAAGCAGAAGTTTTGTGAAATGGCTAGTTATTATGTTTCCGATTTTCAAAACTGTTAGTAGATAACTGAATATACTTTCTCTTACTGGTATACGACAAATCAAATCATTAGTTTTATTATCAGACTATAATTATATATATATATATATATATAATTATAGTCTGATATAGACAGACAATAATTTACAAATATAAGCAATATATACATGTACGTATATCCCTATTCAATATTTCATTATCAGGCATGCAAATGTATACATAAAAAATAATAATAATGAAAGTTATAGTCAAAATACCACGATAAGCTTTTTCGTTTCTTATCCCCTTCATCACTAATATAATCATTTTGAGCCACACACTGCCGAGAATTTTGGCCTCCAGGGAATATAGGATTTGAAAAATTAAGCAGCAATTTGATTTATTGAATTTTAAATGACCGAGATAGTCCTAACAATTCCTTTCTACTAATAAGCCATTGATCGCGCTGTGTGAAATTAATGTCCTGTATTATTATTATTATTATCATTAGGTCTTAAATATAAATACCTATAAAATAGAAAGCTAACTGACTGACTGACATTAAAACACAGCCAAAATCAGATACCTACGTGATATATTCACGGTATCTGCCTTTAATTTTAAAGTGTAGGTACCTACTAAGAAAGTCTTTCAAAGATTTCGGAAACATTTCGTGTCGTGTTGCCTACTTTCCTAATTAATCATATCACAATAAATATTTTCTTAATATACTTTGTTTTTTTATCATAACTGAAACATTACCAAAGTGGTGTGGTCCCCATGTTATTCAATAGATGGCGCTGGTGTGTTTATACCGATTTATTTTTTTGTTTTATTTTGGAACTTTTGGCTAGTACACTTACTGTGTGCAACTGTACTAAAGAAAACAATATGTAAATAGCCGTATCTTTTAAAAATTTGGCGAGCTGCGACGTTAACAAAACCTACGGTATAATCTGAAGAATCTATTAAAATATCGGTGCGGTCGTAGGCATCTCGCTACGAAACCTTCGGAAAATCCCACAGGATGATGGGAATGGGAACGACGTCGCTTGCGTCCTCTAGTAAATTATAGAATACTAGCTTTACTCGCAGCTTCGCCCGCCTGGTACATGTATAAAAGGAAGCCTATATACTATTCCTGTTCCAAAGCAATATCTTGCAAATTCTTAGCTCAATCCGTTTAATAGTTTTTGCGTGAAGAACGAACAAACGTCTTTGCAAACATCCAAACAAATTTTTGCTTATATAATTATTATTCTGTGAATGGTTTGGAACGTAATGATGTAAAAATAACGAATTTGTCACTGTCAACCTTGCATCTGTCATAAAAATTGTATCGTCATCTGTCTGTTCTATCTGTAACTGACCGAACTGAACTGTCTTCAAATACCTTTTCATATTAAAAAACCCTTTATCTTCTGATCTTTCACATCCCATGAGAACTGATTTATGGTATAAAACGTATCCTATGTTGTATTCCTTGTCTATATCTGTACAAAATTTCAGCTCAATCTGTCCAGTAGTTTTAACGTGAAGAAGTATCTACCACACATCTATCGCAACATCCAAACAAACAATTGCTTTTATAATATTAATATTAGTATGATGTATTCCTACTTCACCATTCGCCGTGGCGTTCGCGGCTTAAGAATCGACCACTCCAACTCAGCTCGCGGATGTCGTAAAAGGCGATTAAGAGATAATCAGACAAAGGGCAGCAGTCTATTACTGTGAATGATTTTACACAGTAACACTTTTACTATGATCCCCTCCAGTTTTGGACGAGGCTATGTCCAGAGTGGGCACTAAAAGGCTGTTGTGTGAATTCCTACTTGTACTGCAACATATCGTATAACACCGACTGATCCAGGCGTTATTGAAAATGCACACTCCGTTATCCGCCCGCAAACGGTGTGATTGCATTCAAGAACCAGACACAATGAGGAATGTACGAATTCATATTGTGGCGGTAACAATAGTTTTTTTACCGACTTCGAAACTGAAGAGTATTCTGATTACTGTCTTGAGTTGGTACGAAAGCTTTTTTAGGATTCGATCCAACGAGAGAGACAGAGAGAGTAAGGTCGAGAAAATACCAAGCTTTTCTAATAATATCAATCTTGCTAAAATGGCAGGATTAAAAAAAAGATGGCGGATAAAGAAGAGTCGTAATCCAAAACTACCCTAGTGTAAGTTTTAGTAAATAATACTTTTACCAATGAATGAGTATAATCGTAATCTCTGCAAATTCAATATTTGGAATTTTTCGGGTCAATCATTCAAAGATATGGGTTTAAATATTATAGTGCTCTCCACCACAATATCTCAAAAGCACTCCAGTTATTAAAAATTTTCCGTGACCATCAATTTATATTTATGTTATGTCTTTATGGTTTCAATTTAATTAAAATCGGATTACCCTTTCGAGAGTAATGCCGTTATAAACATTGCCACACCAATGCCAGATTTCCCAACTTATCTTGGAAATCTCGATCGCTTTGCTCACTTGATCAGCTAAGAAAGAAATGCCTACCTAGTGACGTTTTGTGTGATCTGTGTACCCCTGTTGCCAGAATCTTGGAGCCGCCGCCACAGTCCGATTTTTATGAGAAGTAGATAAGCCGATGGTCCATCGGCATCGTGAAGATAGCAAGAAGCCTTTGAAGTAACAAGGCATCAAATTCAAATTCAAATTATATATTGCGATAAATGTGTAGGTGCATTATGTAGGTCTTAAACTAATCATCTTACATCTTACTTCATCATCTTACATATTTGACAATTAGCTGATTCAAGCAATGTCCTTACCAAACTGGGAACAAATATCGAACCTAGGACCTACGGATCAAGAGTTGACAATTAACTGATTCAATGTCCTAACCAAACTGGGAACAAATATCGAACCTTACGGATCAAGAGTCACATACCCCGTGAATGAGTTTATTCACAACTCTACGCCATGTATGTACCATGTCTGTATCTTGTACTTTATACCGTTATTAACCCTGTTAAATGCGTTACATTAAGACACAAAGCACTATAGCCTCCTAAAATACCGGATAATACTCACGCTTGACACATATTAGTAGACATGAGGGCTGCTACATAGAAGCCCTCATAACTACTAATATTGATATATTTTAATATTGATTTTCGTTTCGTCGAAAATTCCATCACTAGAAGCCTTTTTTCTGTAATAGGTGCTATTTTTTAGGAGTAGTTTTAATATTAGCAACTATTCCCAAACTGTGCATCAAGCCAACATGTCTTCATATCTTAGTGAGAATAGGTTGGGTGCTATTAAATGGGTGCTATAGAAATCGGTGCTATTTATGGAAATACCTCGCCACTATGAAGCAGATTACACCTATCCCTGGGAATGGTCTAGGTGCTTTTAAATTGGTGCTATTTTTGTGAATACCTCATTCTTATGAAGCAGATCACACCTATCCCTAGAAATATGTTAGGTGCTTTTAAATTGGTGCTATTGAAATCGGTACTATTTTTGGAAATACCTCACTAGTACTACTACTATGGTCACCCCTTACCAACCACTGCCTTTCCACCTCCAGGCTAGCAGAACAACGGTAGGCTACAATCCGTGTACCTTGCAGATGTTCCATTATGACGAACACACTTCGCCTCTACCTTTATAACTAGGATATGAATGGAAATTGTTGCCCGCGTCTGTCTTTCCATATCAGTACAATATTGGAGCCTTCAAGTCAGATTGAGTAAGTTCCTTTAGACAAGCGTGGATCTTAAGCCTTCCATTTTCGGAACCTCCAAATTGAAATTATTTTTTCCTACGAAAGCTTTTTTATATAGAGTAGTACCTAACCTAGCTATGACTCTAAAACTGGCCAAGAGTGAGCTGGACACGCACTTGGCTCATGAACAAAAACGCTATAAGACCCGTATTTTATATGACGCAATCTGGGTCGGAACTTTCGGGGCTCGACTCGCCCTTGGCCGGTTTTTTATCTCCATTTCTCTAATTGGTACTTTTCTGTGTCGAAACCAAAGTACAATGACCTGTATCTACATAAAGTAGGAATCTCTATATAAACACGATTTGAGTTCGTCTGTTTGTCTTGCCGAGTGTTTAGCCACTTTATGAAGCGTTGACTCGAGGTACAGTCAGCTGTGCTAGTTTATATGCAAGTTTAAAAGCTTTGGTCATGTCAACTCTATCTTATATGCTAATTTATTAAGCTTTTTTACTTACTGTCAACTTATATGCAAGTTTAAAAAGCTTCGGTACTGTCAACTCTAGCTTATATGCAGGTACAAAAAGCTTTGGTAATCTCTACTCTATCTTATATGCGAAGTTCAAAATGCTCCGGTATTTTCGACTCTATCTTATATGCAAGTTTAAAATGCTTCGGTACTATACGGATGAAGGAATTACATATTTTTTTTAATTTGTAAAATACCTTTTTTGCATTTATTATAAAGGTATATTAGGTATCTATCTTATATGCAAGTTCAAAATGCCGCGGTACCTTCAACTCTATATTTTAAATGCAAGTTTGAATGCTATAAGGATGGAGGAAATTATATTTTTTAGTAAAAAATTGTAAAATAACTTTTTTGCATTTATCATTAGGTACCCGCAATAATCACATTTCGCCGTGGTGGTACGCCTTAAGAATCAACCACGACTCAGCTTGCGGATGTCGTAAAAGCCGACTACGAAATCTCACCAGCATCAGCTACATATTTCTGTATCAAGTACGTGTACTGCAATCACAAATACAACTGCCAAGCGTGGTGAGTTTGTAAAAACTTGCCAGTTTTGAAAGCTCTGTCGAGCAGTAAATGTTATTGGGCTGTGTGATGCATTTTGCTCTGTCAATGCGGGGCGGGGTCAAGCCTACTAGTAGTGGTCACCCATTGCAGTATGTACTGATATTGTATCTGTGGTGAGATGGCGCAAGATTCTGCTTCGTGACCGGCGAAAGAATTATAGCGCGAGAGCTCGTGAGCTATGTTGATCATCATGAAATCGAAACTCTGTTTATTTTTAAAAGTAATAGTATAAAGTAGCAGTCACATGACTTTTCCCATTCGAGGATTTATATTTAAATACTATCAGAGCGTGGAATCTAATGAGCTCCTTCTAGGGCGTAGTCAGAGGCACGTCCAAATTTATATATTTTTGTTTGAATTAAACACAAGGAAAAGCGGGCATAAAACTGTGCCTTTTTATCAGGTTTTCTTACTATAGAACGTTAGCGAGACCCTATAATAAGACTTTTTTATCTGTGCGACCAAACTTTATAGGAAATAGTCTTTTGAACCGGATTAGGAGACATAATGTGTAATTTTGACGAATTACCTAACGAATCAAGGAGAACACTATGTACTTAAATTGATTTACTAAGATAGTACATTTATTTATTTATTTTGAATTTATTTATTTATCTATTAGGAAGACCAACTGCTTTATAAAACTAATTAATTAAATTACTTAATTAATCAATCTAGTCTAGGTTATCAGAGAAGCCAAGTTGTCGGTTCAGAAAATAAATACCAGCCGACCAACTAGGGGGACAGCCTGGTTAGTCGTTAATAGACGAATTAGCGGTCATCACGAATGGACATAAAAATTGATATAAATTTATTTTATGGGAAAAAATGTATGACTTAAACAGAAAAGATGGGTCTGCTCATCATACAAGAAACATGTTGATTTAATGTTTTTTTTTATTCAAGGTATATCGTAAAATGTAAATGAAATGAAATGTACACATTTCTTCTTATACATCATGGACACGGAATAAGCAAGGATAAATGATGCTAAGTGCATCTCTTGCATATAACAAGCCTTAATGCGTAGGTCACATTCCCAAAAAAAATGGCCTACGCGGTGCGGCGCCACTGTATTATGTTATGTGTCCGAAATTTCACGATTTTATAAACTAGTTCTCTTAATTAGAGACCTACTTAATGTATTATGTATCTTATTGACCACTCGTAAGTGTTTTACGAGTGTCTGGTTCTCTTCACTGTCTCCTGCACTATTGGCGGTCATTGCCAAGGCTGGCTATATAAAGCAACGCGTTATATAATTATACGATTTCCGCACCACACTTCAACTGAGGCACACGTATGTACATTTACTTATTATTTTACATTTAATTTATTTGCTAAAATTAGGTAATACTAATAGGTTACACTGTCTTACGCTAAACATTGCGTTGTGTATACGATAATTTAAATTATTAAATGAATTATTATTTCTATAACCTAGGTGTACTCCCAAAATAGTTGGTTAGAGTGCCCACTAACAATTAATTTAAATCTAGAATTTAAGCTTTTCGAAAATATGGAGAAAACTGTTTTTAAGGTAAAGCTTTCATTTGAATAGGTATATATTTTCCGGTGCTAGAATTTTGATATAATTTATGCATAAAATAATAAATGGTAGGTATGTAAAGTTCAGTGGCTCAAATGGAGCTTGATTTAAATATTATTTTATATTCATAAAATATGTAAATAGATCAATGTTAAATGACATACATTTACACAGCGTATTATTACTCAATGACTTACAAAAAAATACATAATACAACTAAACATTATTTAATAGGTAACAAAAACAAAACAAATACATTAAAACAATATGATACATAATTAATAAAAAATTTAAAAATAAAATAAATGATAATAGTTAGATAATAGTTGAAGTAGGTATGCTAAACTATATTATATCTACTAAATTATTTTATGGTACACTAGCCCCCACACTAGGATTACCTGTATCGCAGGCGGCTAGGTACTCACGGGAGAGTAAAAAAATGTATGAGTTTCAAGTAAAATAAAAACAAAATCAAATATCTTCAATGTATCAATTCTAGATACATTGCTAGCAAAATCCTATGCCTCGTCGCAGCCAGTAAAGCTAAAGCCAGATTTTAGTTGGTGGTAGGACTTTGCTTGAGTCCGCCTAGCTAGCTACCACCATCTTACCTAATTATGTCGCCATAACAACAATTCCTAAATTGTGTTCCGGCATTTAGAGGCGAGATAGCCAGTTCCTCAGTTTGTTGAGGATTCCGGGTGAAGTGCGCTTCCACCTTCGGCCTTATCATAACTTGAAAATCAGGTGAGATTAAGGCCAAGCACATCCCTGTTGCACAATAAAAAAAATATAGGTACCTGCTTAAGATAAATTAAAAGGTTTTTTGAACTTTATCTAAACAATATGAATTTTCATGTAAAATCTAAGCTGCTATCAACTGTGTGATTAAATTATATAGCCAACTGCTTAATTATGTCTACTATCTCTGTGTCAAATTGGAGAATCGACTATAACAAATCAAACCGCAGATTCTAGGCACCAAAGTACACAGAAGGAACCTGCGGATATTCTTCTACTAATTATTATGTGTTCTTTCAGTGATCGCAGTAAGGGTGTAAGGTACCTTTACTGCGCTGTGTTTTTTATTTTTTTTTAATTATTGGACGGGTAAGTGCATGGCCTTCATCTCACCTGATTTCTTGTTATGATTTAACCGCCTCTGTGGTCTAGTGGTTCAATCCACCGATTTCAGATCCAGAGGTCCCGGACTCTATCCCCTTGTGCTTGGTTTGGTTGGTGGTAGGACTTTGTTAAATCAACCTGGCTGGCTACCAACATCTTACCTAATTATGTCGCAATAACCACATTTCTAAAGATTGTTGTGTTCCGGCATTTAGAGGTAAGATAGCTAGTTCCTCAGTTTAGAGGATTCCGGGTGAAGTGCGCCTCCACCTTCGGCCTTATCTCAACTTGTTACCAGGTGAGATGAAGACCTAACCCTTCCCCGTCGAGAAAGCGCACCAGCCCAACTAATAAACCTTGTATTGTAAGCACCTATAGAATCTTGCTTATAATCAAAGCGTACGGGATACGCACAAAGGTATATAACATTCAGTTTTATTATTGCAAAAGTCGTCAGAGTAGCGGTACCACGCTTAACCCGAGGAACAGACGATTGTAAACATTTTATTGCTAAGTAGGTGTGTTTTTGTACAGGCTGTTTTGACCTCTCGAAATTAATGCTGCTTGCAATATGTTCTCGGAAGATCTGTTTTGAAAATACCAGGCAAGATTATCTTTTATTAAGATCACTGACCATTTAATTAGAGAAATGTATTATTTTATTAGTAAGCAATTAGATATTTTAGCGTGTTTCCGTGAAATCGCGCGGATGTTTAACATTTTTTACGCAAGATTTTATATCACACCGTCTTTTACTTTTATTGTGTTTTATCATAATGACTCCTCGGCTAGTATAATGTATTAATAGGTAGATATGTCTGTTATTATGTTAACTACAGCCTACAACCAGACTATCATACAAATTACAGTTTGTAAATCTTATTTATATAAAAAACCAAAGGATTTCATTTCGCGCCATCCGCGATACGAATGTGTTTAACCTAAAACTCCACCAAAACGCATTGAAGCAGCAGCTTTCATTCTGAATTTCTTAAATTCGCGTTGCTTTTGTTTGAAAAGCAGTAATATAATGTTGCTATCTTTTACTAGCAACGCATCACAAAATATGACACTATTTTTGCAGTGCATATAGTAAGGCGTGCGATATACTTTGTTTTTTATCTAGGAAAACTTCAGTCAGTTTCGGATCCAATCTTTTTTAGTTAGGTACATTATACATAGCAAGATAGCAGTCACTATAAGTCAATCTACTGACGCTGAACTTTTAAACGGCTGGACCGATTTTGATGAAAACTTTTCTCGATAGATCATAATTGGACCCGGTAGGTTTCGTTGCAATCACCAAGGGAAATAACGAAGTACCTTCCGGGCATTCCACTGGTATAATTATGAAATACAATAATTGCTATATCTCTAATATTAATTTGATTGTACAATGAGGAAGCGCATGGCACCTTCATAACACCTGGTTTTTTATGATAAGGCTGGGTGGAAGTGCACTTCACCCGGAATACTTTACAGTCTGAGGAACTGGCTATCTTACCTCTAAAATGCCGGAACACAAAAATTTTAACCGCCTCAGTGCCTAGTGGTCCGCCCACCGGTGTCACGTCCATAGATCCCGGGTTCGATCCCCAGAGGGAGTAGAATATTGTGCTTGGTTTGGTCGGTGTTAGGACTTTGTTGAAGTCCGCCTGGTTAGCTACCACCATCTTACCAAATTCTGTTGCCATAACAACAATTCCTAAGTTGTTGTGTTCCGTCATTCAGAGGTAAGATAACCAGTCCCACAGTTTATTGAGGATTCCGGGTGAAGTGTGCCTCCACCTTTGGCCTTATCATAAATTGGAACCAGATGAGAGGCCAAGCGCTTCCATGTTGTATAATAGAAAAAAAGGTGTATCCATAAACCATGACGTGTTTTGATACACTATGATTTACCAAAAACCACCTGGTTTGAGACCCTAATGCCGAAGTCTGGTGTTCTGTCTTTTTTAGGCTCGTGCCTTTAACAGGCTCTTGGGAAATCCAGCTAATGCCCAGGCAAGCCAAGAAACTCAAGAGTTTACCTATTTTTAATATTTGAATAACAAAATTCACGCACACAGAGGATTCCAACTTATTTTTTATTATTTGTTGTTCAAGCGGCTAATTTTCACACACTCTTTGAAAATTTCAACTTAGTTCATGAGATACATGCCTGCTTTTTTTTCATTGTACGACGGGTAAACACTTGGCCTTCATCTCACCTGGTTACAAGTTGAGATAAGGTCGAAGGTGCTGAGAGACAGACGTAAATACAGAAGGAACAGCGGAGGTTTAGTACCTAATAGGGTCCCGTTTACACCCATTGCTGGCACTTTTTGGGTACGGTAACCTAAAAAACATCTTGTGCGCACCTAAACGGATTATTTATCTCGTACGTATTCTTGATATATTCTCCATCAATACATTTACAGTAATTTCAATGGCGTTTCAAAATGACTATATTTACGATAATGATAGCCATCTTGGTCAGTTAACTGACATAGCGGGACTCTTCTTGCAAGGAAATAGACCTATATTTAAGAACAAGCTTAGTATCCAATGGGATTTCCCAACTAAATCTATTTCAGACATACATCAAATGATAGGTAGGTATCTCTTTTTCATCTTATCCAACCAACTTTAATCTCATATTTGATGACATTGCAACAGATGAAAAAACAGTCCTGTATATGTATCTGTAAAGAATAGGTACAAAAAAAAAACTCAACAATTATTCCACATTTCTCACATGAAAGCTTCAAAATTGATTTAGGTTTTTTTTATTGTACGAAGGTATTATAGCTTGGCCTGTAACTCATCCGGTCTTAAGTTATGATAAAGCCGAAGTTGGAAGCGCACTTCACCCGGAATCCTTACCAGTCTGAGAAGCTGGCTATCTTACCTGTAAATGACCCCTCGAAGACCAAGAACTATTTCCTTTGCAATTTGAAACTGGAACCGTTTACCTGAAGAAGTTGTTACTGCCTCCTCTGTAAACAACTTAAAAAACAAACTTGACAACTGGTTACAAACCAATAAACTATTTCCTACAAGGAATAACCAAGTGTAGCGACTCTATTTAAAATCTAAAACCAACACTGTGAAATAGGCAGCTCTAGTGCTGCTCGTCTATCATTATATAGTAATAATAAATGCCGGATCGCAAAAATTTAGAATTGTTGGTATGGTCACAGACTTAGGTCGGATGATGGTAGCCAGGCGGACTTAAACAAAATCCTACCACCAACCAAACCAAGCACGATATTGTACTCCCCTGGAGATCGAACCTAGGACCTTTGGATCTGACACTGGTAGGTAAACCACTAGAAAACAGAGGCGGTTAAAATGTGGAGTAATGTCATCATCATAAACTCAGCTTATTTAAAGATCTGATGTGTTTTTTTTATGCTACAAGGAGAAGGGACAAGCAAGTAGTGCAACTGGTGTTAAGTGTACTCTTGCCTATGACAAAGCCTTACTGCATAGGTCACATCCACGAAGAACATAGCCTACACGGCACTGCATTGCGCCCGTCAACTTGAGGCATAAAGGTGTAGAATAATTGATCGACTGAGCAGAGTGAATGAGATCTTTGAGTTAAGTTTGGAAATCCGGCACTGTATGTGTGTATTGGTGCTAAATGAGGTAGTTTTTGAGATATAGGGGAAGAAAGAACTAAAACATTTTGCCTATAACTTTTTAATGCTTGAATTGAGTTGAATGCTTATAGGTATGAGGATATTATTGAAAAGATCACCAAAGTTCGATCTTATCGTCGTGTCGATATCCACAGCCCATTATTGACCACCATGATGCAGAATTTCCTCCAAAATTAAGGTTTAGTCATACTCACCATGCTTGGTAGACAGATTGTGAAACCCCTTGGTTGACTATTACGACATCCGTGGGCTGGAGGGGAGATTTTTGATCCAATTGTACAGATATTATATTTTTGTTTTACAAGTGAGTGTGCTTGGTCACAAGTAGGTACAATCACTTTCAATCACCTGGTTTCCTGGGAACATTACACAAAAATCACAACCCACGGTCAGCGCTTAAGCTGAGTTTGACTACTGATATGACACAAGAAATCGGAATCTGCGTCATCCTTGCTCTATTGGTTAGAGCGTTTCCGGCCGATGCGGGTTCGTGTCCCGTCGTGGGTCGTGTATTTTCGTGTCATTATAACATTTGAACAGATATTGTTCCAAGAAAAACATAACAGGCTTACATATATCCGGGATCCACGCGGGTGAAGCCGGGTGTACATCGACGTACTAAACTTTGATATCTCGAGCGGTCAACTTAACTGTTAATATAGACCTACTTTAAGCTTATTTCAATTAACCTTATGTCGTGTTTTGATTGATTATGAAACTAGTATAAGAACCGTTAACCGTGTGGTGGAGTACCGTTTGTAGGTAGGTACTTGCCTAAAACGGTTAACTTGTTTAGCGTAGAGCTACTGGAGTTTCTCGAGAGTCGAAAGGTAACCGGTCCCATATTAGTTATACAGTAGATATCTTATCTGTGGCCTAGTTGTTCGATCCCCCAGGGAGTACAATGTAGTGCTTGGATTGGTTGGTGTTTTTTTTTTATTGTAGTGGAAGTGCTTTCATCTCACCTGGTAACAAGTTGAGATAAGGCAGTGGATGTTCACTTCACCCGGAATCCTCAACAGTCTGAGGAACTATCTTACCTCTAAAAGCAGGAACACATCAACTTTTAAGAACTGTTGTTATGGCGACAGACTCAGTAAAGATGGTTAGCCAGGAGGATTTAATCATTGTCCTACCTTCTTTTACCGCCTCTTTGGTCTAGTGGATACTCATTGTAAATTTAAACCAAGTGAGATGAAGGCCCGCTTCCCGTCGCAAAAAAATAAAAGCAAATAAATCAAATTAGTTGTCTGCTCTGCTTCTATGTCTACATACACTTTTGTATTAGAACCTATGTCAAAATAATACTCTAGTGAGGTCCATGAGTGTATATGCAATGCAATTGGAATTGTGTAGGAAAGGTACCAACTTATTTATTTTCTTTTTATATACTATCTGTCTGTCTGTCTATACCTATTAGTTCCGGCTATCTCCGAAACTGGCTGGACTAATGTTGACGGCACTGGCTAGTTGCTAGCTGATGTTATACAGTAGGTACATGTAAGGCTACATTTAGTTTAGGAAAATAATAAGGGTTCCGCGCAAAAAAACCCATGAAATCCAATACCTAGAAGTGATGTTGGGATTTTTTTTACGGGATTAGGTTACCTATGTAACGGTACATACAAAGAATACAGCAGACTTTGTTAAGCAATTTTTCATACCTCAATCTATAATGCAATATATATGCTTCTATGTTATAGGACCGCCTATTGTACCTACATGTTTTGTTAATCAATTTTGTCATGTATATTTTCTTTAAGTTATCCAGTTTTATTAATAAAGTGTAGACTATAAATATTTTTTATTAAAAAACATTTAATTTCTTTCATTTCAGTCTGGTTTAGCCTACACATTACTTATACTACACTAGGTTCATATTTTGCGGTTGAGACATTGGGTGGTCCGCAGGGAGCCGGTGCCCTTTTGGTTGAGGCATCGCGTGACCCAGAACTCAATTATTTAAGTCATCGAATTATCATTACTATGCAGTATGGCAATATAGCCAGTGTCTTGGACTTATTTCAATTGGTACTGTTCTGTATTATTTAAGTTACCTATAGACTGTTTGTAACAGTCCTTTGTTTGCCCGACTGCTGTCTTTGTATATTGTTAGTTTAATCATTATAGTACACATTGTTTACATTTGTGTATAAATAAACGATAATTAAAGGTACCTACTTATATTGTTACAGAAAAGAAAACAGAATTAAAACAGAATGGCGCCATTTGATTTGGTAAGCAGATTGCTTCTGCTATTCCTCGCTGCGCATTGCGAAGCTTCTTCAGACCTGTTGTTCAGAAGTAAGTGAAATAGGAGGAGTTAAGAGTATAGAATAAATAAATGTTCATAAGATTTCCTAAAACAATTGCTAGTGCTTATGTAGGTTTGATGTACCTACTAGTCGTCGGTTTATCCTATAAATTCCTTGCGATAATTGCTCCCAGCTATCAAAGGGGAAGCTAAGGGGATTTCTGGACACCCACAAATCATCTACCCGGTCAATGGAGGTTGGCTTTTTTTTACTAGCAAGGATGAACGATCTCAACACTGGTGGCAAGAACTGCCTGGCTGGCTGTCTCCTGCTGAAGTCTGGTGCCAAACGGTTTGTTGTATTCCACCAGGGAGCGAGAGATCCAGTGAATTAGAAAAGGCCAGGGGCCTAACCATGTCTTATAGCATTATCGTTTTGATCTTACATTACTTTTGTCTCGTTTTTTCTACACTGGATAGATAGTGACAAAAGTAAAGTAATATCGAAAAAAGAATGCTACAAGAGGTCGTGGTACCCTCCCAGGTCAAGAGCTAACCTGTTTTTTTTTATATTGTACGAAAAACCACTGCTAGTCTAGCTAGTGGTTCTATGGTCTAGTGGTTCTAGGTAGCTAGGTAGGCTATTTTAAAATTTCTCGCTTTGTTTGTAGCGCCCCGGCAAGCTCCTGGCAGTATCTTTACGGTGGGCAACGGCGAGCAATGCCTGGGGTCTGACCGATCTACTGGCGGGGTCTGCCTTTCCAGGAACCAGTGCAACACGCAAGGGGGAAAGGCTATTGGCTTCTGTGGGGTCTTCGCTACTTGCTGCTCCCGTGAGTACCAGCCCAACCTTACAAACTGAGAACAAACATTAAAAAAAGATTAAGAAAGTCCTGGAGAAAAGTTTCCAGTCAGAAAAAAATAGCGGTAGGTGACCTAAGGGACCTACCGCTGATTTTTACTGCCTAGAAACTTTATGGGTAATTACAAAATAGCATGTCCATTACAATCCAATTTAGCCGGTATATCGCATAGAGATAATATTATGTCTATAACGCGATATTTAAAAAAACACAAATATATCTTTTGATGTATAAGTATCTATAGGTAACGATGCATATTTTTTTGATTATTAAGTGACGCACCACATGTATAGATTATTCTTATCCAGTTATGCCTGCAAATGTTTTGAATCTGGTAATCTTTCGACCTGGAAACTTGCACAGGCAGGCTGAGGTATATGATAGAGTGTGCTATGTAGGCTTGTGACTGACAAGGAGTAGGCAAATTGACCCACTTTTGGATGTACAGCACCAAACCGGCAACTCATTCGCCTCCAATACTTGTAAATGTCACGTATCACTCAGAACTCAAAAAGTTTAAAAGAAAAAATGAACATAGATAGCTGAAAAAAATATTTATTTTATTGTCTCAAACATAGATGGACCGGTCCTATCAATCGTAACTTGTAATCGTACGCCATCTAGCCGAAAAGTGTCACAACTCTTTCAGCTAAATACAAAATCATAATGTTGGTACCCTCTTGACTCTTGGCTGTTCTTATATTAGTTCAAAACAACAAAACTAGATGGCGCTATTACATAATTTCTATAATTTTCACAAGATGGCGCATGTTTAGGCTTGGAATTTGATTAGATACCTACGTAGTTTTCTAAAATTTGGCGTAATTTTCAGTGAACGCGTGCGATGTGCGGACCAACACTAAAGTGGCCGTCTTCATCAACCCGCCGCTGAATCGAGAGTCTTCAGGGCTGGAATGCTCATACAACATAGAAATAAACAACAACAATGTCTGTCAAATGCGGCTTGACTTTGAAACATTCAACCTCGCACCGCCTACCACTGCAAGTATTTTATAAGCTATTTTTTTTATTGTACTTACGACAAACAAACACATAAATCAACATATTTTTTCATATTGGTACTACTAACAGATACTAACTTCTGCCTTTTTCATACAACTTATAACGACCAAACCTCCAAATTTCAAGTAACTAGGACTAACTTTGCGCGTTAAATGTCAGTAATTCACCCATGTCAAGCTATCTAGCTATCCATAGCTTTTTTATATATTATATTTTTATATCTTACACAGCGCCATCTAGCCTAAGCATAGCTTGTAATATGGGAACTAGATGACGGATAGAATACTTAAATACTTTTGTAAATACATACGTACTATATGATACTACACCCAAACACAGAACAAACATCTATATTCGTCACACAAATGTTTGTCCTGAGTGGGAATCGAACCCACAGCCTTCAGCGCAGAAGGTAGAGCTACTAAAAACAGAGCGATGAGGCTTGTTAAAATTTATGATAGTTATTATGCAATTATAAAATTGCAAGAAAATATTCAGATTATATTTTTCCAGATGTTAGTATTTCTCTATGTACTTCATTAAAATTTACAGGGTAATAATGATAATATTTTGGTTATGAATATGTTTGGCAGGTGGAGCCAGTGGAGAACGTGACCCAGCGTCCAGGGTTCACCTGCAGGAATGACATCTTCCAGGTCACCAATCTTCAAGCCAACTCGGACTTCCTCCCTCCACTGTGCGGGGACAATAACGGGCAGCATTGTGAGTACACGATTGCACTACCATCTCCTCCACATTTCATCAACACTTATCTTGTAAAAAAAAATTACATCATAACCTATCTTTCGCGTTCTGGTAAAAAAAAAATCTCCCTTGGCACCTGGCTAATGAGGTTTTTTTAAACTACCTTCAAATCCACGTTCTAGTTAAAACAATTTTATTACATTACCTCATCCTCCAGGTTCTGGTTAAAAAGAGACATTACCTTCTCCTCCGCGTACTGTACAAAAAGGTGTTTTACACTACCTCCTCTACCGCGTTTTTGATAAAAAAGGTTTTTTACTCTACTTTCTCCTGCGCGTTCTGACTGAAAATGGTTTTTACACTACCTTCTGGTGAAAAAAAAATGGCGTTATTTTATCTTCCGCTTTTTTATATAAAAGTGTTTACATTACCTTCTCCTCCGCGTTCTGTCTAAGAAGGATTTTTTACACTACGTCCTAGTCCAGCGTTCTCATAAAAAGGTTTTATACTCATATAAATATAAATTTAAAAACATTTAAATTCATCTAGCAGCTGACCAATAACCAACGCACAGACCAAACTACAGAACTTGGAGACTTGAATTTTTCTGTGTAGCTTCCTATTGTAGCGTAGGAAAGCAATAAGGAAATAAATATTTTGTGAAATTCCCACCAGGATAGTGGTCACTAGCTGTGTGGGTATGCCTCCGTCATCCAATCCGGAGGGTGTGTGTAGGTGAAGACCTGGCGGGTTTCGGAAAGTTTATATTTGATTTATTTAACACCATGCTCTGGGAAAAAAACATCTGAAATGTGTGGTAGATAGCATTAGCTTGCAGGCTGCAAGCCCATCGCTCCTATTGAATGTTAGCTACTTACAAACCGTGGTTGGACGTGCCCCTGACTACCCCCTAGTACCTATGTTATCTTCAAAAAAATTTAAACAAGGCATTCCTCGTAGCGCACCCAGATGAAGCGCACCAAAGTACTTCCGCATAGCGCACCCGTTTAGGTGTGCTTCAATCAGTAGGTGTAAATGTTATTTTTTTATTCCTCGTTACGCACCAATGATAATGTAGGTTCTAGTTATGGGGTGGTTTTTATGTTTTTCTAGTTCCTAGACCTCAACATTAAACTTTTATCAAGTGATTTGAATGTCAAGGGATTCCCGCTGTTGTTCTATAAAAAAAAATGTTGGTCCAAAAATTGAACTAAAAAAACATACAGCTAGGTACACTAATAAGATAAAGATAAGATAATTATATGAAAAACCACGCCCTACATTATCATTGGTGCGCAACGAGGACTAAAAATATTACTTTTATACCTACTGAATGAAGCGCACCAAAACGGGTGCGCTATGCGGAAGAACTTTGGTGCGCTTTATCTGGGTGCGCTACGAGGAATACCTCTCACATTACCGGCTGCGAGACTCAAATATTTTTTGTTATTTATCCACAGTGTACGTAAGAGTTAACGCGTCAACAAACAGTCGCTCAATCCGGATTAACTTCAAGATAGCTGATCGTAACACGCAGCCGAACCTGCCTCAAGCCACCTGGAAGATCAAAGTGACACAGCTCGAGTGCTTCAATACCCTGGGGTAAGCATCACGCCTGCATAGACACAACCCGCCTCTGTGGTGTAGGGGTCTTCCACCGATATCAGATCCTGAGGTCCCTGGTTCGATCTCAATATTGTAGAGGGTACTGTGCTAGTTTTGGTTGGTGGTAGGTTTGTATAAGTCCGCCTGGCTACCAGCATCTGACATAATTCTGGCGCCATAACAACAATTCTTAACTTGTGTTCCAATTTAGAGGTAAGATAGCCAGTTCCTCAGTTATGATGATTCCGGTTGAAGAGCGTTTCCACCTTCGTAATTATCATAACTTGAGAATCAGGTGAGATGAAGGTCGAGCACCTAACCGTCGTTCTATTAAAAAACAACAGAGCCACAGTCGGCTTGCACGACATTTTTTTTTAAATTACTTAAATACATAAATACAAATAAAAACCAACGTTGGTTTGTGCGGGCGGGGCACACACACTCGACCGAAATTAAAGATTCAAATAATAACTTATTACTTATTACGTATTTTAGATTCGTAAAATATATAAATATATAAATATATATAGATGTAAATGAGAGTAGCTCAATTGGTTAAAATTGTAACGTGATGAATCGAGGGATCAAGTCCTCGCGATGAATCATTGTATATCTTTGTATAGTTTTATGAAATGTATTTTTTTTTCCCTGTATAACACTAAAACACGATATAAAATTGAAAGTAAATAGCTGAAAATAAACTTAATTACCCAGGACCTAGGTAATTAAGTTAGGTACTACCTAGGTCCTTGGTAACTAAAGTAAATAGGTACTTTAAAAAGTAATAATAACTGAATCTACATATTTACCTACACCTATATTATGTATGGACCGCCTGTGTATATGATAGTAGATCTTATATTTAATATTGTATTGTTACAGTAAATACCGCGACGGTATCTTGGAAGCCATCACCTCCTCCTTACCTTCGACCCCGTACTCCTCAACTGCTGATAGGGATGAGTACTTGATTGGTAAGCGTGCTTTCTTCTTGGGGTGGGCCGTGGAACAACCCTAGAGTTAGATGAACCACCGCTGTGTCAGACGGGCGTCTGACATGGACCGACCATTAATATGTAGAAGGCCACAGCTTAATCTGCCTATCAAAGCACGGTATCATACAATACAATATTATTTATTCGGGACCCAAGCGCTGGCTCTTTAAAGGCCAGCGAATTAGCATAGCTATTTAGCGTTGCAATGCAGCCAGAGTCATGGGCACGCTTCCTTCTGGTCCTAGTGTGGCATAGTTGAGTTACCTCTAGACCTTTTATAAAAGTAACCCAACTGTTTCCCTCATAGGTACATAGTTAAATCGATTTCGGAGCTGAGTCCCGACTTTTGCAGTATTCAGTACAAGTAATAGCCGGAGTGCCGGTTTTAGGAAATGGTTTTGCGATAATCGTGCATATAATTTTCATTTTTTCAATTCTTAAATACCTATTCTTTTATGTCTCCCTTGGTGTACAAGGTGTTTTTTTTCTTGACTTGCTTTGTTACTGGCTATACTTAATAGTGAAGAGTTTGTGATCTTTGAATATCCAACTGACACTTGACTTTATGTATACTTTGGGTAGGCCTTTGGTGTGGGACGCTACCTGCGTCGACACCCTAGCGCCATCTCATCTGCCTGTGACATCAGTTAAGGCTGGTGCGGCGGCTGATTCGGCCGAGGATCACAAAAGGCGCAAATATAGTGGTCTCGACAGAGCTTACCTATTTGAGCCTTTTGGGGCGGAGACCTTGGGTCCGTGGGCAGCCGGTGCCCTCCGGGTTTTCAAAAACCTTGCGGGGCTTTTGATTGAGGCGTCTTATTTAGGCTAGCGAATCAGCATAACTATTAAGCGTGGCAATGCAGCCAGTGTCTTGGGCACGCTTACGTACTGGCAGACCAGTAAGTAAGAGAACAGTTGAGTCACCTATAGGCCGTTTGTAACGGTTTAATTATTATGTATTGTTTGCTAGCGCCTCCCGGTTGCCTCCAGTACTACCCTGACCGCTCCGGCTTCTTCGAGTCTTTTAACTACAACCGCGGAGCAGGACCATACGTCGCCAATCTCGAGTACGCTACCTGCTTCAAGAGGACGCCTGATGTTTGTGGTATCAAGTGAGTCATACAACTTCATACATTTTCACAATATCATATTCATACAGCTTTTACCCATATAACGTAGGTATATAAGCGCACGCGTATAGGTATATTGTGTATGAAATTATATATAATTTCATACATTTCATCAACTCATACATTTTTATAAGCGTATTATATTATAGCGTATATAAATTAAAACAAGTTTCAGGATCATAGACTGACAGACTGACTTTACTTTTTGAGTACTTTTTAACTTTATGTAGATTTAAAACAAACAATAGCGCATAACACTTCAGATAACTTATGATTTCACACGATTTCCTACAATTTCATACGATTTCATTTCATACGACTTAAATTTTTTAATAATAAACAAACAACACAAACTAAGCAAGACATCTAATAATGTTACGTGAGTTTGAATAGTTTGGGGGTAGATAGCGCTGTGTAAAAAAAAAAATCTTCAATCCATAATTAAGAAATTTGCGCGCTCATTTGGCATGCAAAAAGCTTAAATATTGTCTACGGCCGACCATTGGATGGGTGTCTGCTGTTCACTTCACATGATTCAAAACCTCTGACAGATTCACGTCAGCAAGTTTCGAGATGGCCCACCGAAACGACCAAAATCTTCACCTGGACACTGACTGCCAGATCAACCCGGTGACCCAGGGTACTGCCCAGTCCGAAGACTACCTCTTCATCCCCGAGGCGGAGACCGCTGATGGACTCAGGGGATCCAAATTCTGTGGGGGCAGTGCTGCGAACCAGATCATTGCTTGTAAGTATCTTTTATTTAGAAAACTGGTTTAAAATGGGCCATATTAGCCGATCGCGAAGGTGGCTAACACAGCACTAGGCTGTCTAGTAGATGGCAGATAATCGCCTCTGTGGTCTAGTGGTTCAACCCACCATTGATTACTTTGAAAGTAATCAAATGAATGAAGTAATCATTTGAAAGTAATTTATCTTCCAGCTACCCCTCCTGGACCGCTCTACACACATTTCCACAGCGATAACCTGGTCTCGGACGAGATCCTTGAGTCTGGATACCGTTTCAACTACAATGTCCTCAACAACTGCTATCTGAGGAACCGAATGTGAGAACCCTACTGGTCATTTGAGGGCTAACCCTTCCTTCTTACATAGCAAACTACCCTCAGCTGTCACAGATTTTAAAATTTGCAAGATTAAGGGGGCTACCACAACCTCATAAAGCATTCTTGTTCTTGAATGACTTTAGTTTTGTCATTGTCCAGTTTAGAGAAAAACAGACAAAAGCAAAATATGTTGACTTTAGTTTTGTCAATGTCCAGTTTTGAAATAATCAGACAAAAGTAAAATAGGTACCGAAAATTTAAAAAGTAATTGTGGTCGTACTCTAGCACGACCTGCTGTTTGATTTTAGCCCTGACTCAGATCTAATCTTAAAATCTGCTTCCAAACATCGAAACATATTTGCTGTCGTACTAACCTTGATATATTTGAGGACCATGTCATTATGGGAAGAAAATCTTCATCAGCAGCATTGGGTGGTTTGCTATTATGGTGGCTCTGTTCTACTCAACTGAAAATACTCAAACTGGCTACGTGCATGTATGTTTGGACTTCTGTGTGACTTTTCTTTTAAGACTCCAAGTCTTCTTGATTTCTGGGATTATAATTTACGTTTTCTGTTATCTATGCTTAACGTAAAAAAAAAGTTAACTCGTAGTGATTTCCAAAATAAATGTTTCTTTATATAGTATAATATTTATATAGTTCTTTTTACAACACTTCTTTAAGTGTTTTTTTTATTATGATAAACCGGCGTTCAACCATGATTTTATCTGATAGGAAGTAATGGTGTGGCCTACATTTATTTGAATCCTTGTTTTGAACCTCCATGATGCATGTTTATGCTGGAATTTGCTGTGGGCAAAGAAAACGTGGAACTTGGAATATTTGATCCCACTGAATATGAAGCACGAAAGGGCCATTGGTCATACGTCTCTTGCTAATGTACTTAAATGATTATATCATTCTGTCTATTAATTGATATGGGTTTAGGTTATAGTTATTTATCTTTGTTTTAACATGCCTGGTCTGAGAAAAATACTTTTAGCTTGTCTTTTTGTTATTCTTGAGAAATAAATAATATCATAAACAGCTAAAGGCAGCTTATGTGTCAAATGATGATACTTACATGAATTGATGGTAAGGGGCCCGAATCAGCATGTGTTGTTTTTTTCTAAGATTAATAATCAAGAATTAAAAGCGAAATTATGAACCTTATCTTATTTACATCGGTTAAAGTTTCGTAATAAATCTGCATGTAATTTTATTTTTCCTATCTTGTGCTCTTTCAAAACGTTTTATTATTTATTGTTAATTAGTTTTTGTTATGTTTTAGCCATACATAATCAAACGTGGTAGAACCAGCCATAGAATATCATCAAAGACACCAAAAATGGTCGGATTTTCGAACTATTACGATTGAAGGGCAGGTTTTTACTTAGTTAATATGAAAAAAGAGGAAGAGACTTTGTAAATTTATTCTACAATATTATTAAGGCTTTTATTCGCTCAACATCACTCAATAGTTGATTCACTATTACAATTACTTACCTACACAATTATTCGAGAATGTAATGATAATTAATAATAAAAAACAAGATTACATTTAACGACTCATTTACTCATTAAATAATCACGCAATTGAGAATTCAATCCTATTTGTGATTATAATTTTTATATAACACAAAACAGACCAACTATTGAAAAATAATAATTTTACGACTAATTTAAGGAATATTCTATTTTGTTGCAAAAATTCGAGTTACATCGAGATTTGAAAAAAACGTCTTGTTCTAAGAATGCTTGATACAAACTATGTGTGTACTTCGAATTTTTGAGTTTCAGTGTCTTTAAATTGTATACTAGGTCAATAAGATTCAAATATAATGATTATTTGTTAAAAAATAGACATACCTTTGAGAATAGTAAGGCATCTTTGTACTTGTTACTACTTCATTTCTTTTTATATAGGTACCTACTTTTTGCCAGTCTTCGGCCAGTGCTATGTAAGCATAATTTTATAATTTATGTATAAGACAATTACATGCATTTACTAATTAGGGGTTTTAAATAATAAAACAACTGTATGTTACAGGAATATTGTATTTTTCTAAATATATGATACAAAATAATTGATGGTATATTTTACTATTCCTTAATGTACAAAATATGATTTTAAATGCAAAAAACATCCTGGCTTATGTTATTCGTAGCTGCTTACATAATATTTTACAATATAAACAGTTTTAAAAACCTTGTAGGTAATCAAGTCTCTAGGTAGTTCCCATAGGACCTCTATTTTGGGCTGAGCATAGATTCAATCAATCAGTCGGCTACGCGATGATCTAATACAATAATTTGAGTGTAGCATAAGTTTTCCCGTTAATACTACTATATAGTTGGAGAAGATTAGACCGAATCACTCCACTAATTATGACAGAATTTAGTTTTGCGTGAATAATTGCTATGGTAGTTGTACCATGGCCAGAACTACCTATATTCTCGTGTTGAACCACCGATTACAACTAGTTAGATCATGGGTAAACATAATAGCATAAAATAAATAACCTTAAACAGAAAGTGGAAACATTCGATGATTTATTTTTATCACTAAATGAAAATAAAATATGAATAAGCTTCTGTGTATAAATAAAACAAACATTTAAATAGTTCTTATTAAAATATTTACAAAGTTCATAGTTTATTAAATAACTAAGCATAATAACATAATCAACACTAACGTAGTTACTTTACCTTACAAAATCACATTACAAAAATATAAATCGTTGATAAAAGCAGTCTTATTTTACATTTTTACATTC
This sequence comes from Venusia cambrica, assembly GCA_951394065.1. Classification (NCBI taxonomy): domain Eukaryota; kingdom Metazoa; phylum Arthropoda; class Insecta; order Lepidoptera; family Geometridae; genus Venusia; species Venusia cambrica. The sequence continues at coordinate 6,871,202 of OX596045.1, read as the reverse complement.
TTTTAACATTACATTATTATTATATCCCTAATTAAAATTATAAATAAAAACTGTTAGTATTTTTATACCATTTTAATAATTCAACTCTTTGTGGAAATCTATTCAATCTAGCGAACTTATTTCGTGAGACTTTCGTTAAATGATTACTTAGCTCAACACTTTAAATAGGAAGCTACCCTGAAAGTCTCTAGATTGTCCAGCTGGGACCTCTATTTTGTATATTATATAGTATAGTTGTAGCCTACTACAACTATACTATATAATACTGAAATACAATCGACGCAATACACTAGTATTGCGTCGATTGTATTTCAGTCAATTAAAAAGCTGCACAATGATTTTATATTGTCAATTTGAGTGCATACGAGGTATATGCAACCCCGTTAGCACTACTAGTAGAAGAAAATTAGACCAAATCAAATATCCCACATATAATGATAGAAGTTAGTTTTGGTAAATAATGATTATGTTAGTTGCTCCATGGGATGACATATGTCTAACATTTATGTCACCTGGTTGAACCACTAGATACAACCAGTTATACCATGGGTAAACTTATCCGCTCCAACAATTCAATTTTAAGGGCTGTCTCGGACAATCTGACTAATCCAAACTTTAAGCAAGTGTCTGTGGTACCTACATTATGTGGGTATCTACCTTATTACTTGAGTATTTTATTTTACTTTAATTTGAATATTATATTTTGTGCATTATATTTTTTAATTTTAAAATATTCTAATTTTGTGTTATGGGTACCTGCCTGAAATAAACCGATTTAATTTTATCTATTTGTTTATTTATTATGTTCACTCAAAACAACCAGTTGATCATATCGTTGATAATAAAGTTGAGCGAAAGGTAATGAAGATAGATATAAGAAATATACCAGACTAGTAATCCTACTTTCCGATAGTAAGTCTACCTATAAAAAGGCGGTCCACGACTCACGGTGTATGTAGAAAGCGGTATACCTTTACTTCCATATATCGGTTCTGGAGAATTTTCATAATCCACGTCGTAATAGATGCCGGTTTGATTCTGGAAATACAAGTAAAATGTTATAATGTAAATTTAATAATGTAACGCTGTGTGAAATTAATGTCCTGTAATATTTATTTATTTATTTATTTAATGTAGTTACAAATTTGAAATAATTGAAAAAAGGACCCAATTAGTTCAACTAGTTGAACTTAGTGGAATAGAGGGACAAGCCGGACACGGTCCAACCAATTGAGTAATGAGGGCAAAGTATTTTCAGACACTAGGGCAGTGTCACATAGTTTTGAATCTCAGAAAGATGGCTACTAATATAATAGTAGAATTATGATTTTTACCGTATCTGCAAGATTGAAAGAGTTTTTTTTTAAATGGTCGTATGTCGAGGGTGTAGTGTTTATAGGATGGCCGAATGTAAGTAAAATAACATTTTGATCAAACACAAAAAAAAAAACAACTAATAAAGCTGTGGCGTTTGCTTATGCAAATTTGAAGGGAAAAAGCTTAAACATTAACAAAGAAAACGATGCTCAAAAACAGTTACCGTTTTTCAAAACTAAGCGCACATAATTGTGAAAGCCCTTTTTAAATTTCAATATGATGTGAATCTAGATTTCAAGGCCTTGGCAGAGATGTTGAGAATTCGTCCTTCTCTTAACTTGTAACCAGGTGAGATGAAGGTTAAGCGCTTCCGTATAATTAAAGTTAACAAGCCTGATAGCTCAGTTGGTAGTAACTCTGTCTTCTGCACTGTAGGCTGTGGGTTCGATTCCCACCCAGGATGAATATAGATGTTTGTACTGTGTTTGGGTGTTGTATCATATAGTACGTATGTATTTACATAAGTATTTATGTATTATATCCGTAATCTAGTTACCATATTACAAGCTATGCTTAGTTTGGGGCTAAATGGCGCTGTATAAAATGAATATCCTGTAATATAGAAAAAAAAATGTGTTACTGTAATGTTTGTTGTACTCTAATATTCTTTTATCTAATTTCATTAAAAGTATATGTGAAATGGCTTAGCTTCAGCGATCATATCTTCCACAATACTATAGCATTTACTTTGAAATGAATATATGTCATAGTTCAGGATTGATGCTAGACTAGTGTTTCGAAAACACGATTACATAAAATTTTCTCGATGAAAAAATCCAAAAATGACTCTAATTTGTACCAAAAAGGTTCGCCATTCAATAAATACGCCCAATTAGGGCTTTTTTTGTGTACAGTTAATCAACACAGTATTATAGACGGTCTGTGTATTCGATTTTCAAAATTCATATTTGTTTTACCGTAAAAAAACGAAACGTAGAAATGCGCGCATATCTTGTCACCTGGTGATCATAAGCGCCGTGGTTGAGCGCACAGCAATGTCACCTCTATTATTACTATATCTTAGTTCGAAACTAGAATGAAGTTGCGTTGAGCTGCTAATCAGAGATACTAGCCCGTCGAGTAACGCCACAGCATTGTCACATCTATTATTACTATATCTTAGTTCGAAACTAGAATGAAGTTGCGTTGAGCTGCTAATCAGAGATACTAGCCCGTTGAGTAACGCCACAGCATTGTCACATCTATTATTACTATATCTTAGTTCGAAACTAGAATGAAGTTGCGTTGAGTTGCTAATCAGAGATACCATAGCCCGTTGAGTAACGCCACAGCAATGTCACCTCTATTATTACTATATCTTAGTTCGAAACTAGAATGAAGTTGCGTTGAGTTGCTAATCAGAGATACCATAGCCCGTTGAGTAACGCCACAGCAATGTCACCTCTATTATTACTATATCTTAGTTCGAAACTAGAATGAAGTTGCGTTGAGTTGCTAATCAGAGATACCATAGCCCGTTGAGTAACGCCACAGCAATGTCACCTCTATTATTACTATATCTTAGTTCGAAACTAGAATGAAGTTGCGTTGAGTTGCTAATCAGAGATACCATAGCCCGTTGAGTAACGCCACAGCAATGTCACCTCTATTATTACTATATCTTAGTTCGAAACTAGAATGAAGTTGCGTTGAGTTGCTAATCAGAGATACCATAGCCCGTTGAGTAACGCCACAGCAATGTCACCTCTATTATTACTATATCTTAGTTCGAAACTAGAATGAAGTTGCGTTGAGTTGCTAATCAGAGATACCATAGCCCGTTGAGTAACGCCACAGCAATGTCACCTCTATTATTACTATATCTTAGTTCGAAACTAGAATGAAGTTGCGTTGAGTTGCTAATCAGAGATACCATAGCCCGTTGAGTAACGCCACAGCAATGTCACCTCTATTATTACTATATCTTAGTTCGAAACTAGAATGAAGTTGCGTTGAGTTGCTAATCAGAGATACCATAGCCCGTTGAGTAACGCCACAGCAATGTCACCTCTATTATTACTATATCTTAGTTCGAAACTAGAATGAAGTTGCGTTGAGTTGCTAATCAGAGATACCATAGCCCGTTGAGTAACGCCACAGCAATGTCACCTCTATTATTACTATATCTTAGTTCGAAACTAGAATGAAGTTGCGTTGAGTTGCTAATCAGAGATACCATAGCCCGTTGAGTAACGCCACAGCAATGTCACCTCTATTATTACTATATCTTAGTTCGAAACTAGAATGAAGTTGCGTTGAGTTGCTAATCAGAGATACCATAGCCCGTTGAGTAACGCCACAGCAATGTCACCTCTATTATTACTATATCTTAGTTCGAAACTAGAATGAAGTTGCGTTGAGTTGCTAATCAGAGATACCATAGCCCGTTGAGTAACGCCACAGCAATGTACACTTACATGCATACTTCTTGCCCTCGACTTGGGCCGCGGCACCAACAGATCCGCCCTCTCTTGCACGTGACTTGAGGCTTCAGAGGACGTCGACTCTGTGGCCATGTGGTTTGTGTATCCTGGAATTCGTAAATACTCATCTATATTTAATACATAATAAAACTAAACAGCATGGCCAAGCGGGTATGGGCCAACTCCATTTGTGTAATAGTTGTGTATTAGTGTTTAACCGCCTGTGTGGTCTTGTGGTTCAACCCAACGATTTCAGATCCAGAGGTCCCGAGTTCGATCCCCATGGGGAGGACAATATTGTGCTTGGTTTGGTTGGTGGTAGGACTTTGCCTAAGTCCGCCTGGCTAGCTACCACCATCTTACCTAATTCTGTCGCCATAATAACAATTCCAAAAATTGTTGTGTTCAGACATTAAGAGGTAAGATAGCCAGTTCCTCAGTTAGTTGAGGATTCCGGGTGAAATGCACTTCCACCTTCGGCCTAATCTCAACTTGTGGAATCAGGTGAGATGAAGGCCAAGTGCTTCCCCGTCGTACAATAAAAATAAAAAAGTGTACCAAAGGACTTTTCGGTTTTTTTTTATGTTTATGTTCGCTATTGCTGTACCTACTTACTGTACAAAAACTACTGTTACAAATAACTTAAACCTTCATAGGTTTAAGTTATTTGTATGATAAATCAATCAATATATCTACTTATATAAAAGGACTATAATTTCTTATAGCGCCATCTAGTCCCAAACTAAGCATAGTTTGTAATATGGGAACTAGATTACGGATAGAATCCTTTTTTTGCAAATACATCCAACACCCAAACACAGAACAAACATCTATATTCGTCACACAAATGTTTGTCCTGGGTGGGAATCGAACCCACAACCTACAGCGCAGAAGGTAGACCTACTACCAACTGAGCTGTGAGGCTTGTTAAATGTAATGTATACAATGTAATAGTATATAGAAGTCAATATCGCCATTTTCTCCTTTACGCCCATTGAGATTTCCGTCGACGATATTATAGTATTCTACTCATATAGCACAGAAGGCAGAGTTGTAGATTTTGGTTTTTGTTTTGTTAGATTTGTTGTTGTAGTTATTGACAAACGTTTGAGGTTTAATTAAAAAAAAAAGCAAATGGTAGTGTGTTCTATGGAGCACGCTTAAAGGAACAGATTCTCTTACCATAGAGGTTATGGTGAGACGCGGCGGTATTGGCTCTTGAAGCGACCGTGTTTAGGGTTCCGTTGTGATGACCGTGGAGACCCATTCTGGAATTAACGTAACCGTAATTTTAATTCGCTAGGAGGCTCTATCTCCTCGCTTTGGAGGGTTTATGCATACTCACGACTTGGCACACGGATCTATGATCGCAGTAAAGGTGAAGATAGTACACAGAAGCTCGTCTCCTCCTGTTTTGGTGTGATCCCTTAGTCGACTTTTACGACAACCATGGTCTGAGTTGGAGGGGTCGATTCTTAAGATCGCCATGGCAATACTTCATGCATTAATACCAATATTATTTCTAAGAAAGTTACTCAAAATATATATAATTATAATTATAATGAACACGAACGTATATGAAAATAAAATATACAGTAAGTAATACATAATATATACACAACTATGTACAAGGGAAGCGATCTATAGGTAACTCAACTGCTCAACCTCCCAGCAGTACCGACGACCGATAGACGAAATCGTACCCACGTGACACTGGCATTGCCACGCATTGTATAGCTAATTCGCTGGCGTAAATCCTTATTTTAGCCACATTCGTCTCAATAAAAACTATATATTCAACTAAAAACACAACGACCAAATTAAATAAATCTTGTAATATTGGAACTAGATTCGGGAATATGAATACTTACTTAAACATGATTACACAAATGTTTGTCCTGGGTTCCCACCCATCGAACCCACAACCTACAGCGCAGAAGGTAGAGCAACTAACAACTGAGCGGTAAGGCTTGTTATATAATAATAATCATAATAATTTATTTGCCAAAAATCATACAGAATCAATACAAAGTAAAATATGAAATGCATATAATGTAATAGTATATGTAACTTATTATATAATATAATAACTTATTTACGTCAATTGTGATTTCCGTCGACGATATAATGGTACTCTATTGCTCATAAACTGCTGACGACTGAGCTTATAGACCAGTATATAATGGTACTCTCCTACTCCTAAGTTGCTAACGAGTGAGAATAGAGCAGAGATCAGTATATATACTATTATATATATATATAGTTTACCTGGGTAACGGCACGGGAGGTAACGTGGGGTATCCTCCAAACATGGCAGATGATGGCCGAGTTGCCATGGTCTGTTGTTCGGGCTGGAAGACATCAGAATATTAGATAAATACTTCGACTAAAATATTGATCACTGAAAAAAAAATACAAAAGTAAAGTAGGTAACTGAATCATGTGTGATCAATTCAATTCAATTCAATTCTTTATTCCAATTACAAAATACATTGTGTGTGGAGCTTAATTAATACCTAATTACACACGATTATATTAGGTTAAATGAACAAAACAGAACAACAAAAACAATACTACCTATCCAAAAGTAAAAACAAACATTATCTTTGCTAAAACACACAGCATAGCATACCATACAGAGATTCATGGTTGTGAGTTGCCAGCTACGATAGAAAACCTACGAAAATCAAAACATTTAAAAAAATTTCAAAGCATAATCTAAATAAAATAAAGCAAATAAGTTAAGCAGAGTGTTCAGAATAATGTCAAAATTAATTAAATGTCAAAACAAACGGTTTGTAAAATAAAATCTTCAGAATCAAGTCAAAAATGCAAAAATGTAAAATGTCAGATCAAACTTATACTAAAACAAAAACAAACAATAAAGATCACCTACTAGGGGGTAGTCGGAGGTACACGTCCAAACTTACGTAAGTAGCTAGTATTCAATATGTGATAGGATAACTATAGTACATTACTGCAGTGGCTGGCCGCTAGCAAAAGAGGCATTGATAGACGAACGTGCTGTTAAATGTGGGCCATACACATACGTAAGTCAATCGATGTCTATTGTGGTCAAGGCAAATACGCAAATAAGTACCCAGGCAGAATTTTTAATAAGAAAATACAATTACTTTTCAAAATCAATGACGAACAACAACATTCTTTCCCGCGATAAGGTGTTCATTTGTTTTTGTTTCGATACACACAGCTTTCTATTTGCAAGATAGTTCGAAATTTAAATAAACCCATTGTTAAGTTAACTCCTTGGTTGGCATGTTTCGGAGTAAAAGATCGTTCCATTTTTAAATTACACGACAGATATGGTTTTTCATATAACTTTTGCCGGCCGCTGCTCGCAAGTAGGTACTTCGCATATTTGTATTTGGCCAGTACAGCAATTTCATTTGAATTTATCTCGAAGGAGGACTCTTGGTTGTCAAAATAATGCTAAAACTCTCAAGCATGTTAAAGAAAACAATATTAATTTAGGATAACAGCAGACGACCTTCTGCTAAGCAATTTCTTTTTTTCTTCCAAGACTATTTTTACTTAAAGACGTCGATGAAGACAAGTAACGCACCTCAGACACATATTGGAATTGGACTATTGGATTTGGATTGACTATTGGTAAGATTTAATTAGAATTGGACATGCCTTTTCGAAATTAATAACAAACTTCATGTGTGTGGTTGCTCTAACAGTTGACAGCTAAATTGTGATATCTCCATGTTAACAATTGTTTTCACACAAAAACACAAGTATGCAAAAAAAATTTTTTTTCATAAACTCACTTTTCCAGAAAAACTAAAAAAAAATTATAGATTTTCTTAAACGCAGATTTCTTTTGAAATCAATCACGTAACTCCTAATATGAATTTTCGATAACTCTCACAGTTTCAGACTTGGTCTCAGTGGCCCTGGAAAAAAACTCACCCTGTATACATGTTTTACATTTCTTTTTACATATTTTATTTTTAAATCTTACCGCATAATGGCTGGCGACCATTGCCTCTGCGATTTGCGCCCACCGCAATCTTTCTTCCATTGTCACCTGAAAATATGAGAATTAATAGACCCGCTTGGAAAAAACAAATCTTAATTAAAATATCTTATGTATCATAAAAATATAATTTATGATACATAAAATCAAAACATGTCGGAACTTTCTTCTTTTCCTTTACTCTCTTTGTATGAATAGGTTGTTGAATGAGTATAATTTAAAACACGGGTTTTAGCCACGTTAGTTGTGGGTACCAACAGTTTCAACTCAACAGGTGAATCGTCATCTGGGTGAGTGTAAATTTCATTTGAGGTTGCGGTCGCGGCGCGCGCAACTCTACCGTGAAAGTAATATGGAACGCGTTTTTCAAACACGATGTTCATGAAGTACTTACCTAAATCTATTTAAACGCTGAAATGTGAAGAGCTGGCTCATTTCTTGCTTACACAATATTACAATACCTATATTTGGCCATGTGGCGTGGGAATGGGGTTGAAATAGGAGGTTAAAACTTTTACCCTGCCGTAACACAGTGTTAAAACGAGCAGGGAGGGTATGGTTTTGTAGCTTTCTGAACAGATCTACGTAATTTACAAATGTACAACTATTTTTAGCAGTTACATAGTTTATTGTGAGATTAATTTCTGTGAATAAATTGATCTTTATCTTGATAATAAACTCATCAGAACAAGAAAGAACTCTTTAACTATTAAATATTTCCAAAGATTGTTCAGAAAAAAATCGCTTCTAAGCAATTAGAACACGTCGTGAGAGAGAAAGGGTGTGTATATATGTATATAATCAAGTGTTTTAATTAATTCATTCATTCATATCTGTGTTCCTTTTAGTTTCTAGTCTAGGCATTTTTTTACATAATGTTTAGTTTAGTATCAAATAGCTATTAACTTACTTGATAAGGCGGCTGACCGACGGGCGGCGTTTTGATGGTGTTAGCAGCCATGTAGTTAAACACAGGGGATCCCATTCCGGCGGCTTTCTGTTCGCGGGACCATTTGCGACTGAAATTAAGAATAAAAATTATATCTAATTATAATAATATTACAGGACATTATAGGACATTACAGGACATTACATGACATTGCATGACATAACAGGACATTACAGGACATATTGTCCTGTAATGTCCTTATATATGTGTGTGATGGTAGGCATCATGACAGGACACTGCGACCTGAATTATCACCTGTTCAAAACCGGAGTCCCAGACAGCTCGCTGTGCCGGGGGTGCCTACAGGAGGAGAAAACACTAGAGCACGTGATCCTACACTGCTTGGCTACAGGATCAGCTAGGGTGAAGACGGGCCTGAGGAAAATGCTTGGCCCCGGCTTGGAGCAAGCATCATCATCGCCAACATCGGTGTTTTTTTTTTTTTTTATTGTTGCACAGACAGGGAAGCGCTTGGCCTTCATCTCACCTGGTAATAAGTTGAGATAAGGCCGAAGGTGGAGGCGCACTTCACCCGGAATCCTCAACTAACTGAGGAACTGGCTATCTTACCTCTAAGTGCCGGAACACAACATTATTTTTACAATTGTTGTTATAGCGATATAATTAGGTAAGATGGTGATAGCTAGCCAGGCGGACCTAAAAAAAGTCCTACCACCAACCAAACTAAGCACAATAAATAATATTCATTCATTTATAAAAGATATACAAAAGAATCAGTCAGATTACCTAAGGACCGTTACAAACTCAACTGTTCCATACTAGTACCAGACGGAAGCGTGCCCAAGACACTAGCTGCATTTTCACGCTGAATAGCTATGCAAATTCGCTGGTCTGAATAAGAGCCAGCCCTTGGGTCACGTGTCACCTCCATCAAAAGCCCCGCAAGATTTTTGAAAACCCAGAGGGCACCGGCTCCCCACGCACCCAAGGTCTCCACCCCAAAAGGCTCAAATAGGTAAGCTCTGTCGAGACCACTATATGTTGCTGTTTACAATAAAGTGTTCAAGACTGAACATGTCACCTAACACAAAAAAAAAACAAATCATACAAAGTAACAAAAACAAGTAAATTCTAAGATTCTTAAAAATAACCTTATTACGGTTCTTTATTGCTAAATTCTGCAGTTATAGCTAATTGATTCACGCGTTATTTTGCGGAAATCCATATTTCAAAATAAAATCCGAAAACAGAAAAAAAATTAGTAACAAATCCGCCAAATCTCATTTTTTCCGATTTTTTCAGAGAGATTTGGCGGATTTATTACTGATCATTTTTTCTGTTTTCAGATTTTATTTTGATATTCAACAGTTTATACAGCTTCCCAGCTTCCTCTGATAGAGGGTGAGCTAGGAAGCTGGTACAGCCTCCAACGCACGAATTGCGACTCACCTCCAAGACAGCAAGGCGGCTAAAGTCACCGCTATAACCAACGCCGCAGCTAACGAGGCTCCCACCGCCACTCCTACTACCTCGCCATCCACTTCACAACGGCTGCCGTAATACCCGGATGTGCAACTAACATACAAACAATCATGTTTGTTTATAATAATAATAACTCTTTATTTCAGACGAAGTCCATATTATAAATTATCATTTTTTTTTTCAAACGAAGTCCATATTATAAATTATCAATTTTTTTTTTCTTAAATTAACAATAAATACATTTATTCAATAAAAAGTACAATTAAACTAACTATGTACAAAGGAATCAGTCAGATTACCTAAGGACCGTTACAAACGGCCTATAGGTAACTCAGCTGTTCCAGACCAGTACCAGACGGAAGCGTGCCCAAGACACTGGCTGCATTGCCACGCTGAATAGCTATTAACTTAAGTTAAAAGTGAAATTGCAAAATGAAAAATTAAAAATACAAGCAAAATATTCAGAGAGAAAACGAAAACGAAAAGTAAGTATTAAGAACTAGATTGTGGGTGACAAACGCCCATTTCCTGTATGTTTCTGTTAACATAAGGCGGTCCGCTAAATTATAATTGAGTTTTTACACATGTCAACTCTGGACATGAAGGATGCCATTCTCTTTCTTTGGATGGCATTGAAAGAGTCCACACGGGCCTCAGTGAACATTTCAGATACACTACAGTATCGCTTGAGGCCCATGAGGTGCCTATAGATGTTATTATAGGTCACCCTTATGCCATCATGACATTTAACGGTATATTTTATATTACGACGGGTAAGCACTTGGCCTTCATATCAGCTGGTTACAAGTTGAGATAAGGCCGAAGGTGGTACACATCACCCGGAATCCTCAACTAACTGAGGAATTGGCTATCTTACCTCTATATGCTCCGGCATTAGAGACAACGATTTTAAGAATAGTTATTATGGCGTCAGAATTAGGTAAGATGGCGGTTGGGAGCTAGGCGGACTTAAATAAAGTCTTACTACCAACGAAACCAAGCATAAATATTGTACTCCCAAAAGGGATCGAACCCGGGACCTCTGGATCTGAAATCGGTGGGTTGAACCATAAGACCACAGAGGCGGTTGAAACATGGTAAAAGAAACCGGCCAAGTGCGAGTAGTACACACATACCAGTCCCTATCAGTATCACTGCTAGTTAGTGATATAGGTACAACCGGTCCTTATCAGTAGATATATTCAAAAAATATATTACAGGACGTTAATTTCACACAGCGCTATCTAGCCCCAAACTAAAGTTTAGCTTGTAATATGGGAACTAGATTACGGATAGAATACTTCTATATTTTTATTTTATTCACACGTATTGTATGATACAACACCCAAACACAGAACAATATTCATCGCACAAATGTTTGCCCTAGGTGGGAATTGAACCCACAACCTACAGCGCAGAAAGCAGAGTTACTACCATACTGTTGGTAGCTATGAGGTTTGATAACCATGATAGTTTTAAAAGAGTATAGTGCCTTTTACTAGTATTAAAATGGTATTAGTATTAGTCTTAGTCTAGTCTACGGAACTTTTTTTATTTTATTTTATTGTGTGACGAGGAAGCGCTTGGCCTTCATCTCACCTGGTAGCAAGATGAGATAAGGCTGAAGATGGAGGCGCACTTCACCCGGAATCCTCAACTGTCTGAGGAACTGGCTGTCTTACCTCTAAATGACGGAACACAACAATTTCAGAATAGTTATTTACAGATTACAGATTTAGGTAAGACGATGGTGGCTTGCCAGGAACTAAACTAAAATTAAAATTACCTGCAATATGGCTGTCCGTTCGCATACCGACATGTGCCACGGTCGCTGCACTGTGACGCGGGGCACGCTTTACACTCGCGACCCGCTCTAGTGCCAGAGCTCGGGTCGAGAGTTGTTTCCGGACATGTGCATCTGAACAGAAAAAAAAACCGTTTGAAATTCAGGATTTAATATAGGACTGGTTTTCGCTAGCCGCTTGTGTGGTTCTCGGATAAACCTATAAAGAGAAATAAATAATGCTTTTTTTGGGCCATTGTCGGTTTTTCCAACCAATCTCTGAGACGGCTGGAACGAATTTGACGGGATTTTCAATGGCTATAAAGCGTAACTTGTAATATGGGAACTAGATTACGGATATAATACTTAAATACTACTTTTTTAAAAATTAATATTTATCATGCAATACACCCAAACACAGTTTTAAAAAGGCTTTAATAATATAAGTATCATAATAATTATAATAATAAAACTAACTTGAATCCGCCCCACGTGTTAGTGCATATGGCTAGTTGGTGACAGTCGTTCAAATCTGAGGAAGCGCACTCATCCAAATCTGAAAAAAAAAATTGTTTTTTTAGTTTGTTGTGTGAGTACGATACAATAAAAAAAAGTTGAATTAAGGTTCATAAGGTTGAATTGCTTAGTTTTATCCCAACTGCCTCTAGAGTGTATATTTTTGAGAGTATGTTTGTATGTTTGTTTCTTTTATTGGTATAAAATCAATCAAGCCGTGTACTACTTACGCGGTTTGAATAATTTTGTGGTATGGGTATTGTTTTGGTTTGTCTTAACTGTGGGAGTGACTTAGGCTATATCATTTAATAATTAGTCCCCTCTTTTTTTTCGTACACCTCATGTACAAAAATAAAAGTAGAATAACATAAATGTTTTATTACACAATATGAGGTAGAATAATTTGGTTTTAGAAGTTTTATGACTTAAGGTTGAAAAAAATATTTAATGAAATTGCTCGTTTGATTGTTCAACAATTCGGTTTAATAATGGAAAGATTTGGTTCATGAAGTTGAATTTTGTGAACAATTTATGTACTATTGGAAAAACCGACCTCTCAACTGAATCTCAATAAAGTTAAACAATTTGGTTTAATATTGGAATGGTTTGGTCATCGAGCTTGATTGATTTGGTTCATCTTCGGATCGAAAATGTTGAATTAGTTCATCTTAGGATCGAAAATGTAAAATTAGTTCATATTTGGAGCGAAAAGTTGAATTATTTCATATTCGGATCTAAAAAGTTGAATTATTTCATATTCGAATCGAAAAAGTTGAATCGAGTGATCACTAACCGTGCAGTGGTAGAACCGACCCCGCCACAGAATCCACCCACAACGCAGACGCTCCGACATTGTTCGACCGGCGTCTGATCACGCCGAGGAGGTGTTTCTGTATCTCCGTGGCTATCTGGGTGGACAGTGTCTCGCCGGTTTCTTGCATCTGAAAGTAATCACTCCGTACATACTACAACTAAAACGGTGAAATTACGGGCGCGCGAGGCTTAATACCAGTATGCATCAAGTCGACGGGCGCAATGTAGTGCCGCGTAGTCTATGTCTTTGTGGATGTGACCTACGCAGTAAGGCATTGTATAGGCAAGAGATGCACTTAAGATCAGAGCCCTTATTCACTATGAACAAGTGAATAAGGGGCAGGTGAATTACGTGCTTGTCCCGTCTCTTAGTTGTAAATAAAAAATAAACTTTTTATGTCTTATACCTTTCAATGTTACAAGATATTACGATATGGATTGAAAAATTTGAAATCCTTCTCTACAGGCTTCTTCCTTTTTAATTCTTACATGTATAGACTAAAATTTATTAGTATTATACATTTATCCTCTATGGTCTAGTAGTCGGCCCGTGTTCGATCTCCATGGGAGTATAAACTTGTGATTGGTTTGGTTGATGGTAAGACTTGTGACAAGTCCGCCTTGCTATCTACCACCATCTTAGCTAATTCTGTCGCCATAAAAACAGGGCACCAGATCAAGTGCGCTTCCACCTTTGGCTTTATATCACCTATTTTGAAACCAGGTTTAATGAAAGCCAAGCGTTTCCCCGTCCCACATTTTTTTAATACAATTAACATTTGATACCTGCTGAAGTATATACTTGAAGGGTAACAGCTCGTGTAAATAGTTTGAAATAGGACGGAACCCTTAAAAATACCAATATTACTTCTTTTAGTCTTACCAAAATAGTATAATTGACGTAGACTCCACGATTATTCTCATCACCATCATGCACCATGTTCACAGAACTGCTCACAAAGTCATCGGAAAATGGTGTCATTGAAAAAGCTGAGTCAATCTGAAATTTGTATTTGAAGAAAATTTCAGTTCGATAAAATTTCTTGAATCATTCAAATAACCATACTTAAGATTGAGACTTAAGAACATCCCAGATTATAGTTGATTTTTGGTCTCTTAGAACTAACGTAGTTTTTCGTTCATTTCGAAATGGTATTCAGATGAAATTTGCAGGGAATAAACGGATAGGGGTTATCTGATCGGATAACACTACGTTTGCATGGGATAGCGGTAGAGGGCCTTCTTAAATAAATAACAGAGCTCAAACTAACTGTGGGTGATAAGATTGAATGGTTAAGTTGAGTTGATTGGTTGAAGAGGTTGTTTAAATCATTGGGTAGATTCAACCTTTTGGTCCATCGAATTAAACAAGGTGGTTTCAAAGGTTTAATTCAAACAAGATATCAACTTTTTATTTTAATCTTTCAAGAAATAAACATATTTTCATTCACTTAAGTTTTCACTCAGATTCATTCAGTAAACATTTTTAGGTTTATTTTTAACGTCATATCTACCGCCCAGCGTCGCGATCAGCACATGAGGAGAACGCCAAGAATCTCGGTAGTTAATTTACCGGTCAAAAGAATTGTTTGGATTGCCTTGTACTGATATAAAAGAACCATTTTAAAAGTAAAATCTTGTAGCCGCCTCTGTGGTCTATTTGAGATCCAGAGGTCCCGGGTTCGATCCCCATGGGAGTACAACATATTGTGCTTGGTTTGGTTGGTGGTAGGATTTTGTTTAAGTCCGCCTGGCTAGACCACCATCCTACCTTATTCTGTCGCCATAATAACAATTGTAAAAAAAATGTTTTGTTCCGGCATTTAGAGGTAAGATAGCCAGTGCCTCAGTTAGTTGAGGATTCCGGGTGAAGTGCGACTCCACCTTATCTAAACTTGTTACCAGGTGAGATGAAGGCAAACGCTTCCCCGACTTACAATAAAAAAAATTGTAGATGAAGATGGTAGAATAACATGAATACTTACAGCTCTTGTAGCTTCGTAGTTCAGCTGTTGGTAAGGTTCAGAATCCTTGTCAGCTAGTTTAGAATTCCATGCCACCTGTAAAAAGTATTTCATATGTGATTATTTGTATTCGGCTAAGTGGCGATGGGTTTGCAACTAGTTTTTGTATTGAATACTAGCTACTTGCAAACTGTGGGCATGTACTGATCGTAAGCTTGGACATGCTGAAAATCCCCTGAAGTTATCCTCTTAGGATCTACGCTATGAGTACCTAGTGATCAAAAGGAAAACATTGAATCTGTTTCTTTCATTACCAAAGTTCATGGTAAAATAGACTTACCTCTCGGTCGTAAAGTCGGTCTACCCTCAAATTTAGTATCAACGACACGACCCGACGACACGGGTCACGATGCGTCCTTCTAGCGAATCCGGGACGACATTGGCAACTGGATATACCTGGGAAAGGATCATTTAGATTACTCAGACTAAAATATGAGAAAAAAATACAAAGTGTGTCGTTTTATATTATAGGTACACCACTTTTCGCCACACAAAAACGTTGTATATAAGAATTTCAAAACCCCTCTCATCTACTCTACCCGACACAGTGCTCCACCACTTTTCGCCACACAAAAAAGTTGCATATCAGAATTTCATAACCCCTCTCATCCACTCTACCCGAAACAGTGCCCCACCACATCTCGTCACACAAAAAGGTTGCATTTCAGAATTTTAAAATTTGTCCCATCCACTCTAACCGACACAGTGCTCCACCACTTTTCGCCACACAAAAAAGTTGTATATCGGAATTTCAAAACCCCTCCCATCCACTCTACCCGACACAGTGCAATTGAATCCGTGGGTGAAATTAACATAAAACAGTAGGTCCTTAGGAGGGTTTCATTGTTTTCTAAATATTATAAGTATATTACATTCTATATATTTTATAGTAAGTTTATGTTCATTTATTAAAATTTTATTTTAGTTAATCATGTTTTGTGTACTTAGCTGTAATTTTCTTTTTAAGTTGTGTAAAATTTAAATTGATTTCTTGAATATATAACAATAACTATTAAAAAAAAATTGAAATCTTAATATGAATACAAAATATGAATGTAATATAAAAATGTTTGTGAATAAACTACAGTGCCTAATGAAAAAAAAGAAAATTTTACCTGCTTCAGTTCTGCACTTTTCGTTCTGAGCCTGATCACACGTTGAATCATCCCCGACTATACAAGTGTCGATTCTGAAAACAAAATATGTATTTTATTATTTAAATATCGCCTCTGTGGTCTAGTGGTTTGCCCACCGGGGTCAGATCTAGATTTAGGTAGGTATACAGTTTAATAACATTACAAGTGGTACATCGTAAACCTAAACACTGAAAACTATCACAAAACATTTATTATTACCTAACTACCTAATGGGCAGTTTGTCAACATTGAGATTAAGAGTGAGAATGCGTAAGATTTCATATCCGGCTCGAAGGACCATAAAGATGTAGAGTCCTACACCTTGATATGTTAATTGATAAGATAGTTTTGATAATTGATTGGTATATATTTTAAACAATATGGCTTTTTGACCGGGTTCTTCGTATGATAATGATTGATGAACACGCGCGCGATGTCATGACATGATGATCTTTTTGCTGATCACTAATTCGCCGCGATGGCGTAAATGCTGAGATAACATCAGTTTTTTATATTTTTATTGAATGACGGGGATGAGCTTGACTTCTTGAGCTTTATCAAACCTGATTTTCAAGTTATGATAAGGCCGAAAGAAGCGCACTTCACCCGGAATCCTCAACAAACTGAGGTATTGTTTGAATGTGCGGATTCACCGTACACAACTACTAACCTGACTGTGGGTTGTGGCCTTCTGTACGGCGGAGCTTGTTGCGGTCTATGTCCATGTGATCCCTGTTGCCCATGTGACCCCTGGTGTCCGTGGGACCCCTGGTTAGAGGGCTGTGGTCTTCTGACTGGTGGGGGTATGTCATCAGCGGGGATTGCTTCCCCTTGGCCGATCGGTGGGGGAGGTAATGGTGGTGCTATAAAAACATGCAAAATCTAAGAACAAAATCAATATTTGATCTATTGGAATATTTTTCTATTCGGATAAGACCGCCCATTGTATATACATATTTTGAAGTTATCCAGTTTTATTTTTAAGGTGTGCAATAATTAAAAGTATTTTCATTCATTCATTCATTCATTCATTGTAAGCCAAGATATTACTCTGGATGATTAAGAGGGCCCCGGAGTACTTCTGATTTTCGCTCTCCATTACAAACGTAATTCCTTCTCATTTCGAAGTGGTAAGTCCGATTAACATGAAATTTTGCAGATATATTCTAAAATAAATAATCTGTCTTTGGCGCGCTACTTTTCCTTAAACGCAATGACAATGAAAATGATGGAAAAGAGTGTTTGTCTGAAAAACTCTATTCCATATATGTTGGTTTATATTCGTTTTTTAGAAAAAGTAACGCACCACAGACACAGATTATCCCTATCCAATTATACGAGTATATGCAACAAAAACTCTTGAATCAGACTTACCATTTCGAAATGTAAATAGGATTACGTTTGTATGGTAAAGTGAGACTACTGGGCCTTCTTAAGGTAAGTAGTAACATCCTCAGGAGTAACGCAAGAAATTCATTGTTACTTTACTTTGAGGTGGGTATGTTTGCACGATACAGAATTTTATAAATTGTAGCTTCAAGACAAATCGTGGATTAAAAAAAAAAACTGTTAATACAAAATTAACAATAGCAATAAGTTTGATAATACATTTTTAGATTTTCTGACTGATTGAATCTTTTAGATTTTTACTTTGACTTTGACTTCGTGATTATATCTTTCAATTCAATCTTAAGCCCTTGAGAACTTTATACTATCTAATGTCTTATACCTGTATTTAGCGGCAATGTTTGAACCCTAGTAGGTGCAATAGCCGGTGCTTGTGTCGAGGTATCGAACAGGTTGAGGTAGGTCCGCTTCCCGTCTATGGACACGAAGCCTTGGTCACCGGAAGCGGATACTATGATGTCCTCGTGGCCGTTCAGGTTTATGTTTTCGATATGCACTGGAAAGAAACAAATTATTTACATTGGAGTGAGTATTTATTGCGTTTCTTTACTTAACATTTCTGGCTGGGGGTGCCAAAAGAAGCCTCCTCGTGGCACGCAGTACTTTGGTAGAAAACTACCACAAAGTTCCAACAAAATCGATACCTATTTGAGATATATATAAGAGACAAAAAGAGTTTATCAGTATTATATCCGTAATCTATTTCCCATAATCATTTCATAAGCGTTTTTTAGTTTTGGGTTAAAGGCGTTTGGCGTTGTGTAAAATGTCAAGTGATATTTAAAATAAGAATTAAGAGATATTTGTCATTATTTAGAGAATTCTTAAGTTCAATACTAGTGGTAGACGCTGAGCTGAAATAATATCATCATCACAGATCTAGACTTTGTTACCTGACATTTTTTACTTATTATTTATTAGACCTTTGCTTGCGCCAAACCGATCACCCTCCTTTCTTTTTTCTTTCGTCCAGAACATGGGTATATCTTGTGGAACCCTAAGGCTCTTTCGCTGCCCCATAACTATTATACCCCTAAAGAATTTCTAAAGCGAAGCATCTTGAAACCTTGGAAGGTAACCATGAATCAAAAGATTATCATTTGATGAACCAAGGATCCATTGCAACAGTTGCTAGTAAACTGTAGATGGAGACTGTTCAGTTATGCTTTTTGTGAAGACATTCCTGGGTGTTGTACAGCAGCAGCATTTTTATTTTTATATTGTACGACGGGGAGTTGCTTGGCCTTCATCTCACCTGATTTTCAGGCTATGATAAGGCCGAAGGTGGAAGCGCACTTCACCCGGAATCCTCAAAAAACTGAGAAACTGGATATCTTACCTCTAAATGCCGGAACACAACAATTTCATAATTGTCTGGACTTTGTTAAAGTCCTACCACCAACCAAACCATAGCACAACATTGTACTCCCCCTGGGGATCGAACCTCTGGATCTGATACTGGTAGGCGAACGACTCGACCACAGGTTGATGAGTCTATTGGCACGTACAGTCGAATCACATACCTGAACCCCCTCCCTTCTCCCCGGGGCCTTGTATCGCAGAGACGGTGACGTCGAAGATCTCCCCGTAGCCAGGCAGGCGCTCTGGTGCTGTGATGACAGCCGCCTCCACACGCCGCGACCCGCCGGGTTTGAAATCCGGATCGTCCAGGACTATACCGGGACGCGGGCGGTATGGCTGGTAGAGTATGCCTTGGGATGCTGGGCATAAAACGTGAAAAGAGAAACATTAGAAGTACCTAATTAATAGAGAGGTGTTAATACCAGCGTCAGGATTTCTATATCGGCAGTAATAAGGGAATGGATGAGGTTCAGTGAATTGAAACCAAGGCTTTTGTAGGGTAGGCGTCGCATCGATATTGTGTTGTGTGTCATTTCATTCATTTCATTGGAGTCAAATCACGCCGCGTATTCATCTAACGCGATAGATAAAATCTATTGATACCTAAACATAAGAAGCGTAGCTTTAGCAACATATGTTTTGAGTCAGGCCAGAAAGAGTGTCAACTTGTTTGCAAGTAATGTGTATTGCAAGAAAAATGATAACGACGAATAATTAGCAAAAGCTATACAAGTAGAGGATGAACAAAATCGAAATGGTTGGATTGTGTAAAATATGTGTTAAGTTGCGGTGAATAGAAGAGTTTTTTTTTGCAAAATCCTGCCAAGACAGGGATAAAAATATAAACTGACGATAGGTGACAATAGTAATATAAAAAGATACTCACGTGTTGGCTGCGAGTTGATTGGAGACGATTCTATCGTCTTGCTCGACGATACCACTGGTTCTTGAGCTACCAATCCTTCCGTTGGCGTAGGGGCTTCCGACGGTGATAATGTCACAGACGGCTCAGGTAGTGATGGCTCTATTATCTGTTCCACTATCGTATTGTTTAGATTAAATTCTATGTTGTTTTCTGGCTTTGGTTCTACTTTTTCAGTTTGCGGTTCAATTTTGTTAGATTCTGTAGTTTTTTCAACGGTTTTGATTGTCGTTACTTCTTTATAAGCCTGCGTTGTTTTTTCTTCTTTGAATTTGTCTTTTGGCTTTTCTTTCTCAATGATTGGAGTCTCTTTTTTCTTTTCTTTCTCTTCTTTTACTGGTATGTCTGTCTTGGGTTTCTCTGTGGTAGTTTTAATTGGTATTTGCTCTGGAGTAGTTTTGATTGTTTGTTTTTCTGTGGTAGTTTTTTCCGTTGTTGTAGTTTTTGGAGTGGTCAGTTCTGTGGTTGTAGTAGCTTCAGTAGTTTCAGCGACATCTGTCACTTCGGTTAAGACTTCAGAAGTAGGTGGTACCTCGTCATGGTGAATGACATTTTCAGAGTGTAAAGTTTCATTTTCGTTGGCAGAAGCTTCATCAGGTTTGTCATCTATCTCGGGTATATCATAAGGTATGATAGGAAGATTAGGTTTGTACATCGGAAGATTAGGATTCGGACGTCTATTAGGCCTTGGTGGTCGAGGTCGCTGCCATGGAGGTAAAGGTCTGTGTAGACCTGGTCTTTGAACTAATGGAGGAACGATTTGTTCAGGCAGGTTCACATGTATTGGTGGTCGATCAAATGGGTAAGGTGGTGGAGTTTTTGGTGGTAAAAACGAATGTGGTGGTATCGGAGCTAGGGGTTTATCGAAGTCTGGTAAAGGTGGTACATCTGATATCCTAGGAGGTCCACGATTGTTTATCCTTGAAGCCATTGGTCGCCTTCCTCCTAAAAGTTGAGTGTTGGCATGGACGTTAACGTTTCCGTTTAAAAGCTTGACGATACCGGTAATGATATTTTGGATTTCTGTATTCTGTCTACCTTCATCCCTAAGGGTGGCTGTCGCGAATATCGGTTGCACTGCAGTAGGTCTGATCCTGGGCCCCATAGTCAGTGCACGACCGTATGGGACCCGTTTCGCTTCCCCCGGGAACCTAAACTCTAGTTTATCCCCATAGCTCGATGCAATAACATCATCATGACTACGGAGAAAATCTCTGGTCTTAGTTGGATGTATATCGTAGTACTTTCTTTTGTTGTGTAATTCTAGTTCGTTGTCTATTTCGTTGTTCGATGACGGAATTTCTTCTATATTGATGGATCTCGATTCTCTGATTGAATCAAATGGATCAGCGGATCTAGCTACTATGAAATGTTTATTATCTTCAGTGTGTTCGATGATATCATCTACGAAGTTCGGGTCTTCGAATAGGGCGCTAGGTTCTATGCTAAATGCGAGGTTCTCTGTTTGGGTGGTCTTGAGGACTGAGTCTTCAGGTATTTGGTCGTTGTTTAATGATTTTGGTGACAGCTGCGATATTCTGTAGGCTTCCTCGTATCCTGAAATGGAAAACATACGAGTTATCAATGTTTGGGAACAAGTTTCAAAATATTTTTACTTAATTAAATGTTCAGTATTAACTTCGTAGTTATAGAAGTAATAATAATCATCTGCGGATAATTATTTTATTGCAAATATGACATGGTTCAGGATGCAACCTACTGAGATATATACTAAAGCGTCTTTTCACACTTCTTCCTTGCTTATCAACAGCACATAACTGTCTACTATTGTACATAAGCTTTCGAAGTTGTAGGAATAGGCCATATGCCAAACTTGTTCTCTTTAACAAGCCTCATAGCTCAGTTGGTAGTAACTCTGCCTTCTGCGCTGTAGGTTATGGGTTCGATTCCCACCCAGGACAAACATTTGTGTGATGAATATAGATGTTTGTTCTGTGTTTGGGTGTGTATTGTATGATAAGTATGTATTTACAAATAAAAATAAAAAATGTATTTAGGTATTATATCCGTATTCTAGTTCCCATATTACAAGCTATGCTTAGTTTGGGGCTAGATGGCGCTGTGTGAAATTAATGTCCCGTAATATTTATTTATTTATTTATTAAGTGAGTAAGTAGCCATGCTTGGCAGTCGGGCTGTATTAGCACCAGCTATCAATTTGTTCTAGTTTGAATCGCTACCCATTTCCTGCCTAGGTCATTAATAAATGATTGATCAACGATGACCTTGGTATCGTAAGTAAAGTATTATTTATTAGCTTGATCTATACATGTCATGTTAAACATAGATGGTAGTTATGTCAAATAAGGTACAATGTAGGTATTCTACTGTATATGTATTAGCGTGCAATATTATTGTTTTTCCGTATTTTTTTTTATTTTACGCTTGCTTAAAGTACATAGGCCAGCGAATCGGCATCACTATTCGACGTGGCAATGTAGCCAGTTTCTTGGGCACGCTTCCCGGCACCGAGTTACCTAGACCGTTTGTGGCGGTCCTTAGGCAACCCAAATGCTTATTATATAAAATAGGTAGGTACATACAACATACAATACCGAGAATATCGCGGACGATTACATAGCACAGGTGAGTACACACTTTACGTGGCAAAAAATTGATCCAGTAAATAAATATTAATGTTATTTTATGGTATATATAGCTATGGACCATGGATTTTGTTAATCAATATATGTACGTAATCTTAAGTTATCCGAAATTAATTTAAATTATTATTATTGTAGCACGTTTTGGGTCAATAATATTGACATTACAATTTAAGTCAAGAATTAAAAAAACATTTATAACAAACAAGAAACAATCCTAAATGAAAAAGAAATATCATACATGCCTTACAATAAAAATGTCTACCACATAGTATGACAAATACCTACCGGTAAGTGAAAGTGTCGCCTTGTCAGCTTACCTTTTGTATTGTACGCAAGGTGGGTAGAATTATTATTGTTATGTCACAGCGTCACAGCAATAATGATATTATTACGTTTCTTCAGCCATAACGATGATAAGGCATTATAATGTTTCAGCTGAGTACGCCACAAGCTATATAGCTAGCTAATACTACGATCACCAAACCGTCTACCTTTTACTATTTTTATGGCTATTGCATCACTTGACCACCAGACAGCCCACTTGATGAATAAGTCAAGCGTGGCCTAAGATGGCGCACGCTTGTCTCACAGAAACCTATGCACTCTGGTCTTAAAGACTCGATGTACTGGTGCGGAAAAACAGAAAAGCAAGGTGTCCCTAGTATAATCTGTGCCAGTTCTAATGTTATAGGTAGAGATGGAAATGTTTTATATACCTCACTCTGAGTAAAGGTGGCCAAAGCCGGCACCAAAATCCCGCAATGGTGTATAATGAATCTTCTTGTCTAACATTCAACAGAGTTAAAGTTTGTATGGATGTTCCTGCATCCATTGTCTCCTGAAAATCTCCAAAACTACTCAGCCAATTTCTAAAATTCTTTCACCACTATATAGTGCAATAAACCTAAAAAGTGTTAAGATTTTCTTGACGATCGAATAAATGAGTTAAATATAATTGTTTTCTATACAGATAGAAACGTACACGTGGTTTTCTATACAGATAAAAAAAACACGTAGTTTTCTTGACAGATAGAAGCACACACATGGCTTTCTTTACAGATAGAAACACACACGTGATTTTCTTTATAGATAGATAGATAGGGGCTCGGTACCTAACGACTGAATACACAAATTGATAAAATATATACACTTGCAGCAGACACAGCTTTTATTTAACCGCCTCTGTGGTCTAGTGGTTCTATACCCACCGATTTCAGATCCAGAGGTCCCTGGTTCGATCCCCATAGGGTGTACAATATTTTGCTTGGTTTGGTTGGTGGTAGGACTTTGTTTAAGTCCGCCAGGCTAGTTACCACCATCTTACCTAATTCTGTCTCATAACAACAATTCTAAAATTGTTGTGTTCCGGCATGTATAGAGGTAAGATAGTCAGTTCCTCAGTTGGTTGAGGATTCCGGGTGAAGTGCGCCTCCACCTTCGGTCTTATCTTAGCTTGTTACCAGGTGAGATGAAGACCAAGCGCTTCCCCGTCGTACAATAAAAATAAAGCTAGTTTTCAATATTTTGTTATTTTGTTCTTTCATTATACCTATATTCACAATATTATTGAAAATTGTCGATTTCATTGAATCCGTTCAAGAGGATCGTGTTTTTTTTTTTACTAAAGTTTGTTACAATGCGTGTGGTGTTAGGAACCATTGCTAACAACACCGTTACTGTAACAGTAACTCACGGTATAGTACAGTAACTTGGCTGCTGATTTCAAGTTACGGTAGACTACCTCCCTAATGAAGTATTTTGTCATAGCCTAGTATTCCGTGGGTTTGAGTGTTAGAGTTTTATTTTCATTGTACGACTGAGAAGCGCTTGACTCAGTAAAAATGGGGCCCAGGTGTTTATCTCACCCATTTTTACTGAGTCAATCGCTTCACTATGATGGTTATATCATCGCAGAATGTTAAGGCCACTCGAATACCAAAAGGCATCGATTGTGGCAATTCTGTGACCTTACTATTGTCATAGTGAATAACGGTCCTGGCCCCTGATTCTACTTGACCAATCGCTTTAGTACAATGAAATCTCCGTAGAATGGTCAAAAGGCACCTATACTAGCTATTCTACTATACCAATGTCTTAGTAAAGCGATAGATTTAGTAGAATCGGGACCTGGGGATGCAGTAGTCCACAGAAGCGGTAAAACATTGGAAAATTCTAAGAAAATGTTGTCTCGTGGATTTTTGAAAGAATATTAATATGAAATAAAGTTATTTAATATTTTGATGTTTTTTTTAATGTGGCGTGTTAAGAGTGTAAGCGTTTGATATGTTTTGTATGGCAGGCTGTTGGATTGGTCATAAAAGTAAAGGTGTAGATAATACACAGAAGGAAGCAGCTACCCTTCTTGTGATGAGATCCCTTAGTCGGCTTGGAAGACATCCATGGACTGAGTTGGAGGGATCGATTCTTAAGCCGCGACCGTCACGGCAATGAAATAATTCAATCAACCGTAACCAGAATTTAAAAAAGGATAATTGGTCTTTTCATACGTTAATTCGTTCAAAGCAAAGTACCAATTCCATACACCAGCGGCCTGAGCGATATCGCACGGTAAGCGTATCGTTCACGTTTGCGATCGCGAACCTTTTGACACATATATCGTAATGTAAAGGTATCGTTAACGTATCGTCACTCGACGTCACTCACGTATACCTATCGTTGTTACGTGAGTGATACGATAGTGCTTCGTGCTTCCAAGTAATGTAAAGGTACGTAAATACGTTACCTTTACATTGCGATAACGTTAGACATTCGTGATCAAGGCACAGGTAGTTCGCTTTAACGGAATCAACTACCAAGAATAACGGATATTGTGATTGATTTGATGTGACTACGCATCACAGCATTAACAGTGGTATTGTAATGGAGCTTCCAGGGTACCGAGACAGGATACAGTCGATAGCGAATTCACCATGAATAGATAAGATAATATCGTTTATTTGCCAGAACATGTCATAAGTTGGTAAGTAATTAAAATATGTCCATTATGTTCTACCGGTCAGGCATGCTAATAGCAAGAATAATACAATAACAACACGCCATAGTTCAGTTGGTAGTGGATCTGCCTTCTACGCTGTAGGTTGTGGGCTCGATTCCCACTCAGGACAAACATTTGTGTGATGAATATTCTGTGTGTGAATATTTGTTCTGTGTTTGGGTGATGTATTATACAGTATGTAATTACGAAAGAAAAAGAATTTAAGAATTCTATCCGTAGTCTAGTTCCCATATTACAAGCTAAGCTTAGTTTGGGGCTAGATGGCGCTGTGTGAAATGAATGTCCTGTGATATTGTAATATTAGTAAATAAATGTATCTTAATTTACTGAAATACCTACCACTCGTTGAGTGCTATGAGATAGCTGGCCTATGAAGAATACTTTGTGAATGTTTTACAACACCTAAATAGCTAAAATAAATGAAATATGTAGTTTGATCATTGGACCATACACAAGGCGAGTCAGAATTGTAGAATAATATGAATTTGCGAAAAAAAGAAAAGGCTGTACGTTTATTTTTAAATCTGTAAATGCATAAATTAACTTCTCGAAACGTCACATAACAATGTTTTCTGGTCAAAGAGAGGGGTTCCGGGAGCTTTTAAATTTACCACCCTGAATTATGATCAACATCCAGACTAAAGAAAAACTTTCGCAGCCCATAATTATTTTATTTTCAAGACTATGCCCACGACTACCCTGGTAAAAAGTAGCCAATATGTTATTACTTGCCCAGAACAAAATTTCAGCTCAACACGTTCGGTAGTTTTTGCATGGAGGCCACAAAGAACGAATCAATTATGTATGGCGATATTTGACATTCAATTTCCATCCCATGCGATAATTTATGGGATGAAAGTAGTATTATTCCCGGTCTAGAACAATAAACGTAAGTTTTGTCTCAAACTATTTAGTAGTTTTGGCTTGAAGAAGAAATCATCTATCCAAACATCTAAACATCCAAACAAACTTTCTCTCCGTGTGATGAGTTAGTTCTTCACCTCTTTTAGGCTTGGCAGGACAAAGATGAGGTTAGTAACGGAGAGAGCTATTCCAGAAAGCACTCTCCCGCGCACCAATCGAACACGGAACAGAATAACCTCTTATGCGCCGACGTCACAAAGTTTATAAATCGCGCCAGATAACCCGAAATGAAAGTATGGGCGCCGGCTTAGTGAAAGTAACACGAATTATTTTGTTATCATCCGTACAGCTGTGAGTTCAAATGAGACTGATATTTTACCCTGCGAGGCTGTTTGTACCAGTATTATGACAGCCGATCCGTATGAATATGGTCAGTGGTCACTCACATGTATTTTACGAACCATACCTGAAAAAAATGTTGAAATGACACCACAAGTGGTGCGTTTTGTTTTGAATTGGTGATTGTTTAAATTCCATTTCCCGCCATCCAGGCATTTTTTTAAATGACTTAAAAAACTTTTAGATGTCGCTAGAGACAAGAGGGCTGGCTCATTTCTCGCTCAGACATGTGGCTTAACGTGGACCATGCTAGTCTAAAAGGAACATAATCACTCTAGACTTACTGCAAGACTAAAACAAATTGAAGAGAACTACAATCAGTATACCGTTATATTACCGTTTATAGTTTACCGTTAGTTCCCATCCACCCTGGTGAACGACCATCTACGGGCCACCAGGGTGGATGGTACGTTTTCCAGGTATGGTGCCACTAGTTCCAATAGAAATGAGTCCAATGAATAAACGATACGATACAATAAAGATGTTTAATGGTGTATCAAGGATCATATAATAAAGATGTTGCATTAATTGGTGTATTGCAGATCAGATCCCTGCTCCTCTCCTGCTGTGAGTTGCAGTTAATTTATTAGATGTAAGGTTATAATATTAAGTAAGCGAAATACAAGAAAAAAAATTGCAAAATTATACTGGCATCCTAGTAGTGTCAAATTAAAAAAGATGTTACAAAAGTTTTAAAGTTTTTAATTTAGAATTCGATTGGACCACGAACCAGACGAGCCTAAAGTGATGGCATTGGTCACGCATGACCAAAACTGCCGCTTCACAGGTTAACGACCTCCGTCCTTGGGCAGGTCGCCTCGGTCCAACTCTCACGAATCTGTACGTAATTACTAGATGAT
This sequence comes from Venusia cambrica, assembly GCA_951394065.1. NCBI lineage: Eukaryota > Metazoa > Arthropoda > Insecta > Lepidoptera > Geometridae > Venusia > Venusia cambrica. The sequence goes on along the minus strand of OX596045.1, from coordinate 6,843,278 downwards.
GTACTCTCAATGAGGAGTTTCATAATAAACCACTTCCTAAATTTTGAAAGTTTCGGCACTCATAATCAAAATCTGAGTAGGAACATAAAAAGTTAACAGCTTATATGGTCTAATAGTTCATTAACTGGTATCTATATCCAAGAGGTCTCAGTTTAATCTCCAGGGTACTGGGTGGCTTGTTTTAAGTCCAGCTGGCTACCATCATATTTCTGCCTTATCATAACTTGACACTAGGCAAGATTAAGGCGCTTACGCGTCGTTAAAACAGGATACAATTTTTATAGTGAAAACTTCGTTAGGCACCTTGAGCATTTCTTGAGATGGGAAAAGACCATTGAACTCGCTACACCATACACCTAACCGATACCACTTTTGACACATCTGTCTTTAAACACATTGTCACGTTATCTTTACGCTCCTAAGAGGTATGGGTTAGGACCGTTCAAAGATTGTATATAATTATTTGGGTAAGTTCATATATTTTCTGACTTGCCAAGTCAAACACCAGGATCGGTATCTTAAATAAGGAGGTAATCTCATTACATAATCAATAGCCTTCCAAATTAACACATAAAAATGTTTCAAAATTTTAGCAAAAGCATTTTAGTGAAAAACACTCACCATTAACGACTTGTATGAATATCGCGAATAAAACCGCGCCAAATCGCCACGCCCGCCATTTTGTTGTGGCGGCCATCTTGAATGCACTTCACTATATTGTACATCCGGGTTCACATAGTATCACTTCACTTTTCACTTAGTTTGTTGTTAGTCATTTTTTCAAGTTTTATGTACCTGTAACAAAAAATAATTATCAATGAATATTATAATTTGACATTAATGGTTCGATAATCATATCGAAAAAGAAAAACTAACCTTAAACTACTTATAAGATAACCTAGCCAATTTTTATTCTGGATATTGTTTTTTCATTTCTTGAGTAAAGCCACGTGGAAACGCTAGTACTAAATTCTAAAACTTGTGGAGAGAGCGCGTTGAAATCTTAACATGGAGGTTTTAATGATGAAATGGTAATGATCACTCTACAGAGTTACTTTCTACGATTACGTCATTTACGTCAGTGGCTTAAAGTAAATAAATTAAATTGGCTAAGTGCGAGTTGGACACGCTCAAGGAGGGCCTTAGAGTTTGACACACTTTCCAGGCCATTTTAATTTTTTTCGCTGCCATACTGGTAACGACTATAATCAAATTACGTTTTACGCTTGTACCTACTGTTTGGTGATAAATCATTCCGTAAGCCACTAAATATATAGTGTTTCAGACATTATAATGAAATAATTCAAAGGTTTCTTTCAGTTTCTGAATATTGTTTTTTTTAAACTACTATTTATTGGTCTTAGTAGCAAATATTTTCATTAAATTTCATCATTTTTGGCTCCAAATGTAGGACGGACAACAGCGTCTCTAAGGTCCAGGTGGTATTCCTTTTGGAACCCTGAAAAGCCAAATTAATATGAAAAACGTTATGTAACATTCCAAAGAACTGAGACGGAACCGGTACAATGTGCATGTCTGCCTATCAAGCGTGGAGATAGTAAGCACCTAACAAAACTTTCTCGCTTGACAAGTCGTGTAGGAGACAGTCGAATATTGGACTTGAGTTTCTGGTTACAATAAACCGTTATTGACATACACGTATTATACAAAGTACCTATTACGAGTATATAAAAAGTAATAAATTTCTATTGACCAAAAGTGTTTTTGTCTACTACGTTTGTTTTGTTTGTTTGTAAGTATTTAAAATGTTTTCAGAGTAATTTTTTTACTGATTATGTAATTTTTTTTAAGTATACCGTTTATTATTATTTTATTAGGCCAAAATTGGAGGCGCACTTCACCCGAAGTTCTCAACAAACTGATTTACTTAATTATATTTTACTTTCTGATCAAACCAGAATCCCTAGCTCTAGATTTCCGATGCACATTTTTCTCTCAATAATTATGAAGTTCCATATCCGTATCCATAAAGTTTTTAGCATTTATGTAACGCAGTCTTCGTCATTCAATACGCGGTGTGCGCGAGCCATAACCCTACTTTTTATAAGGCAAGTGGGAAGTAGGACAGACGGACAAACGCGCGGAATACTAAGCGCGTGGCGTTGCGATTTACTATGTATTTAGCACGAGAATGCTGGTAGGCAAGTTACGTGTATTTGTAGAATGATTTGAGCTGATTGCCGAGAAGTAATATCTAAAGTAGTAATATAATGCCAGTGTCTTGGGCACGCTTCCGTCTGGCACTGGTCTGGAACAGTTGAGTTACCTATAGGCCGTTTGTAACCGTCCTCAGGTAATCTGAGATTCCTTTGTACATATTTAGTTAGTTTAATTGCACAGCAATTCATGTAATATAATAGTTTTAAATCGATTCTCGTGGCAGGAAAATATTATTATTCATACTAGTAATAAGCAAATCAATCAATGAAATAAAATGATACGGGAAGAAAATAAGAGATAGTACTAAATATTCAAACACAACTAAATTGAGGTAAGCTTAGATATTAAACTTACCTTAATTTAGTTAACGTTTAAAATATAAACGAGTAATTGATTACGTTGGTATTCTTTGGCCCGATTCGCAGAATGGCCACTAGAATACCACCAGTCACCTGTAATGGCTATTTTACGACGATACCATTATTATTTAACACTTTATTGTAAAAATATAAAAATATTCTAACCGCTAACCAACTTGGCAGAAAACATTACAAAAGCAATGGCGTAACTTAAATAGGAAAACTTAAAAAGGCTACCTAACAAAATCATAAATACCTTCATATATATATGATTACAAACAACTTAACTAATAATATAAATAGGTACATTTTAATACATATTGTTACGCCAATCAGAAACGTCTAGAACAGTTGCGGGCTTTCACATAGTTCCACAAAAATGTGACAATAACAACTTGTTTACATATAACACAAAAATATGATTTATGACCGCCGCGCCGAGAACAATAGAGTCCCAGATTACGCAACAGTTAGTACCACGATCATTCCCGCGCTTACTAGATCATTCGATAGACTGGATATAAATATGCCGCGCGACTTGGAAGCATGACAGTATTCGATTACGATACAGCGAGATAACATTAAGTGATATTTGAGTGCGATAACAGTGTTTAAGGATTCGGAAGTATAACTATGTAGTGTTGTACTGTGTTTGAGAGTAATTAGTTTGGTGCTGAATAAACGTGTCTTATTTTAAGTAATAACCGGTTGCTTTTAATTCTTACGAACCCCAGGTCGTAACAATATTTTATATGATTCCTACTAATAATAGCACATACTTAAATATGAAATATATAAATATAAATTTACCTACCTACCTAAAATTATAATAATGTCCGTCGTAAAATGAGAAAAAAAATATCATAAATGATAATATAAAAATGTAAAACTCAGATATGAGCTAATAAATGTTCACGAGTCCGTCTTTTAAAGCATTCTTTGGAATCGACATGTTTTATTTCAAACGGAAGATTGTTCCAGATCCTACAAGCAGCAATAGTAAAAGTATTATCAAGAAAAAAACTATGAATGCATAGGGATTGCCAGAATAAGATTATCAGCGTAGCTTAAGATTGTCATTACCATTGTCATAGGGAAGCGATTGGTCCAAAACACGTAGGTAATATAAATCTATTCAAATGAATAAAATTGTAGTGCCTGTCTGTAATGTTGAAACAACAGCTTTTTACTAAATGCTAATGCAAATATACGAAACTTATAACAAAAAGACAAAAAAAATGATTTGTCCTTTTGTTTGTTCCGGCTAATCTCCGAAACGGCTGGACCGATTTTGACTTTCACTGGCAGATACCTGATGTTATAAGAAGTAACTTAAGCTACTTTTAATTTAGAAAGAAAAATAGGGTTCCGCGCTAATAATACCCATGAAATTTTTGTATCACTTGCAATATACAAATACTAGATCGATAAAGTTGCTTATGAGTCATCCTAAACTACGAAAGAAAGCTTTTTTATAGTGCAATAAGAAAGGTATTTGAGAAATTCCCACAGGATGATGATTTTATCCGCCTCTGTGGTCTAGTGGTTTACCCCAATTATTTCAGATCCAGAGGTCCCATTATGCTCGGTTTGGTTGGTGATAGGACTTTGTTTAAGTCCTGGCTACCTACCACCATCTTACATAATTCTGTCGCCATAATAACAATTCTAAAATTGTTGTGTACCGGCATTTAAAGGTAGGATAGCCAGTTCCTCAGTTCGTTGAGGATTCCGGGTGAAGTGCGCCTCCACCTTCGGCGTTATCTTAACTTGTAAGCAGGTGAGATAAAGGCCAAGAGTTTCCCCGTCGTAGAATAAAAAAAGAAATGCCTTCGTGTCCCAGGTCCCTCCTCTAAGGACTACCAACCATTGCTGCCTTTTGCTATCCTCCGTGACGTTTCCTGCTGAGGCACTGTCATCACACCATCTCTTTGATGGACGTCTTCGTCTTTGTTTTTTAACTCGTGTCATCTAGTTTGAGGTTATCTGGGACCGTGTGTAGCTTTTGTAAGTGACTATACTAATTGATCAAGTGAGCGAAGAGAACGAGATCTTTGATTTAAGTTGGGAAATCCAGCACTGTATGTATGTATGTATGTATGTACCTATGTGGCAATGTATGTGACGGCATAACTCTCGAACGGGTTTTTATGATACAAAAATTTTGCATAGAATGAGAGTTAGCAACGAAAGAGAGCCTTGAATATTCAGGTGAATAAAGAGAGAGTGAAAAAGAGTGCTTAAGTAAGGTAAGTAAGGTGTAATGAAAGCACACTTTTATCGTTATTTAATTACGTTCTGTTTGAGAAATCATCTTAAATTAAATATTTAACACGAACAGACATCACGAGATATCAGTTGGGGCGAACTAGTATTACAAATTCGAAAGTGTCTCAGTTTTTTTTTTGTTTTTGTGTGTTACGTGTATGTGTAACTTATATGTGTTAATAGCGCTATTTGCACGTTATCATATCATTTATAAGACTTTACTTCTTTACTTTCGAATGTTAAATCTTTTAGAATTTTCAGAAGTGTATAAACTATAAGTACTTATTGAGGTTTTAGTTTTTTTTACTTGTTTCCTTATTACTATTATCAAAGTTCAAGTTTGCTATCATTATTGTACAGGTAGGCGACAGTATCATTTAGTAGACTGACCTGATCGAACAATCAACAGTTAGCCAAATGATTGGTAATTCAGAACAGCACATGACTAGCGGACCTGCCAATTCAAGTGTGTTGAGTTTTGCTACTGTATTCTCTGAAATGTCATCATCATCATTCTCCTACCATTATCCAGGAGTAACATGTAAGCACAACATGAGCTCCTCTATCACTTACTTGTAAAAATACAATAAAATAAAGTAAGCTGGCAAGTTTTACATACAAAATATTTTTTAGTATTCTTGTGCAGTTTGTGCATTGAAATAGGCCTCCTTTAATGCTCCGCCAATGTTTATTTTGCTTTTTTTTTATTGTAAGACGTGGAAGCGCTTGGCCTTCATCTCACCTAGTTACAAGTTGAGATAAGGCCGAAGGTGGAGGCGCACTTCACCCGGAATCCTCAACTAACTGAGGAACTGGCTATCTTACCTGTATATATGCCGGAACACAACAATTATTAGAATTGTTGTTATGGCGAAGAAATTAGGAAAGATGGTGGTTGCTAGCCTGGCGGACTTAAACAAAGTCCTACCACCAACCAAACCAAGCACAATATATTGTTCTCCCCATGGAGATCGAACACGGGACCTCTGGATCTGAAATCGGTGGGTTGAACCACTAGACCACAGAGGCGGTTAAACCTTGCCCCCGTTCTGTTATTGGCTTTGACCACATTTCCTTTTCTTCTCTTAACATGTGTCCTGCCCAACGCCATTTTAAAGATTTGTAAATAATTTGTATGTTTTTAATTTGATTTTTAACTCAGCATTCAAGCCTTTCATCCCCATGTCCTCTTCACACCACCCATCTTTTTTTCAGCCTTACACTTCGCGCATGTTACCAAGCTCATAGTAATAACCTTTTCCTCATAACATGCCTAGCCTATGCCATGATAATCTAGCACTCCAACAACCTAGCAATTTCTACAACGGGCGACACCCTCGAACTTCCCATTAACTAGTAGTTCGCACCGAACTGAGATCTCGTGATGTCTGGTTGGTGACGGAGATCATTTCTTAAATACAACGTTATTAACAAACGATAAAAATGTGCTTTCATTACACCTTTCTCACCTTACTAAGGCACTTTTATCTCGAACTCTCTTTATTCACCTGAGTGTTCTAGGCTCTCTCTTGTTGCTAACGTAATGTATCCTTACTAACATGAAACAAAGGTCGATGGCATTTCGGAAAGTACTCTCAAAACTGTTGCCTTAGTAGTTGTGTTTTAAAAATCTACCCCTCCAGCCCACGGATGTCGTAAATTCAACCAAAAAGGCAGCAGCGTTTTTCTTTGTGTAAACAAAACTTTTACTGTGAGCACCAATCTGTCTGCTTAGCGTGGTGGCTTTAATGGCCGTACCGTACCGTATTGAGTGAATAACAATAGATAAAATAGACCAGTATTGAAACTTCGAATACCCTCTCTTATCTTACAAGGCCTGATGATCACCCTTTGCCCCCTTCATCTCAAAAACCACCCCTAATAAGGCCAAAATAAACTAATTTTGAAATCAGTTTCAATCGTAAATAGTAATATGAAGGTACACCCATTATCAACTTGCGATCTTATCATTCGAGTCTCAGTAACATGCAATCTCATTCAACTGCCTCTGTGGTCTAGTGGATCGGACCCACCGATTTCAGATCCAGAGGTCCCGGGTTCAATCCCCAGGGGGAGTACAATTCAAGTACAAGCAATCAGCCAGATTCTTTGCTATAGGTTATTTGTAAATTGTTCAGAAATAAACGATTTATTATATTAGTTCGATTCCCATCGGGGATAAACATTTGTGTGATGACAAAAGATTATTTGTTCTGGGTTTGGGTGCTATAAATCAAATTTCTTATCACAGTATGTATTTATAAAAATACGTATAGATGTATTCATATATGACTATTAATACTTAAACTCAATTTAGGGTGGTTAGACATCGGAAATTCAGATACAGTTGATTCCAAGCTGTGCGAATGATATATGATGTTTTCAAGTGCTTAGATTTAAATGGAACATTAACCAGGTAAAATACACACTCACGACTTTGAAGATTCACCCCCGATCACTACTCAGAGCGTGGATCTTATGAGGATCACCTACTAGAGGGTAGTAAGAGGCACGTCAAAACTTAATGTTCGGCACATGGCCATGTTTTGCAAGTTGCTACTATTCAATACGTGACAGGTTGCAAGCCCATCGCTGTTTAGCGGAATCTAACAATTGACATATGTCATTCGGATCGGACTTTTGGCCCTAGCAACATGCCAGTTTCCTCACGAAAACCGGAAAGTTAATTGGTGCACGACTGGTTTCGAACCCACAACCTTCGGATCGGAAGGCGGGCCTACAACCACATGGCCAGACAGTTGTTAAATATTAAGAGTGCGTCTGAATTCCAATAAAAAATCGATCTCTGGTGGAAAGTCTCTGAAGTACCTCCAGTAAAAAACTGACAAACACAACCTCGCCAATCGCGATGACGGCTCAAACTCTCGCGATTTGGCAAGATACACTTCGCTAATGAGTATACCGTGTAGTTTAGGTATTAGAGGACATTTCACCAACAATAATCTTCGCATCACGACAGACTCATTCAGGATGTGTGCAAGTGGTTGTGAAACAGTTGCGACTGCGCACTATGAATGTGTCAGTGGGTATTTTGTCTTGGATTTCGCAACCGGCTATGCGTGTATGCTACAATGGTGGTAACATTTGCAGATCTTACAACTCTAAAGTTCCACTTAAAGTTCCACATTGAGTGGAACGTTGAACGGTGAACCCTCCAGATTTTATTTTCTTTTTTGTAAAAAAATGTTTTTTTTGTGTTTCTACTTCTTTATAACATAAATCCAGACCCAATGACTGTACTTTTTTATTTATGAACTATTTATGCAAACAATATGAACATTTAAAAAAAATATATACATTTATCAACACTTACAAAAACAGAATTATATACTATAGCTTAAATAAAACACGAAGGTTTGAGCAAAGCTACACATAATCTGCATCAGTTATACAATACAAACTAATTTAAACGAATTAATAAATAAATTTATTAAATTAATTATCAAGGGAAGACGTCGGATTACCTATGGACCGTTACAAATGGTATATAGGTAACTCAACTGATCCAGACTGAAGTACCGAAGACACTGGCTGCATTGCCACGTTGAAAAACTCTATACTTAAGTAACGAAATAGTAGACCTAATACGAACTGGTAGATGCCACCGACCCATACTGTGGTTGCTATTCAAATATTTGGGTTGCAGTAGATGCTGGTTTAAATATTTTGATTAAGAGCAAAAGTGTTAAAAAAAAAACAAATCGAAAAGTTCATGGCATGAAACTTTTTTTTTATTGTACGACGCGACGGGAAAGCGCTTGGCCTTATTGTATGAATTATCAACGTTAACTAACTATTTACAAGGAAAACAATCATGATACTAAAGACCAATACAAACAGTATATAGGTAACTCAACTGATTCAGACCATTACCAAACGGAAGCGTGTCTATGGTACTACATTTCCACGCTGAATCGCAATGCTTGTTTGCCGGCCTAAATAAGAATCAGCCCTCGAGCCATACTTCGCCACAGAGAAGTAAATCAAAAGCTCCTAAAGATTTTTAGAAATCTGAAGGTCACTTGTGAACGATATCCCAGATATCTGCAAATAAAGATCCTCTTAGTTACAACAGTAACTAACTTGTGAGAACAGTAATATTGCAGTCGAAATTACCTTATCCAGTGCAATGGGTAATTTAGGCTTGTTCCGTAACCAAGTTGTCTAAAAAGGTCTCACATTAATTGTTCAACGAGTGTTTACAGACAGAATCCGCGTATCGTATAACGGTAGAACAGGTGAGGTCGCGTGACCCACATAGCTAGCTTGAATGACGATGCGTCGTATAACTGTTGCCTATAGCTGGTTACAAACATTCCATCATCAATTATGGGGCAAGAAAAAAGAGTGACAGCAATATACATAGTAACATTGTAGCTTTAAAATACACTGTGAATCGTTTTATTTGCCGGTTCTTTCATAAAATTAATTAATTGTGTAACCGTATTTATGTCCTTTCGTGGTATAATATTTAAGTGTTTATTAATAATATGTATTATATACTTAAATATTAGGTAGGTATTGTATAAGTATTTACATGTTTTAGTAAGCAGGTATTATTATATATCATGTTTAAAATATTATTACGAATTAATTTAGATACGTTTGGTTTTGTAATTTTTTTTTTATTTATTATAATTCTCTTTTATTTTATGCACCCTACCATAAACTGTACCTGTACCTTCTTCATCGTATGGTTGTCTGTTATGTTAACTTTAGTTTTAAATTTGAGAATTGTTCTTTATTCCTTTGGTGAACAGTATCAGCCATTTCATTGGTCCTAATATTTTATCCTACTAGCCAACTCGTAGGTACATCCACGGCCCAAGATTTCGAAAAGGCACTAACATCGGAATTTTAAAATATAACAGTGCTACGGGTTTCTATTGATGTCAGAATCGTAAACAGTAAAGCACGGCTTATATATACCTAGGTAATAAATATTCACACATTTATGTGGTTTACTGATTAAAAAACCGTTCAGTTCGAAGAACTTTTCAACGAGTTTTATGTATGAACTAGTTTCTGCTCGCACCTTTGCTCACATGATACATGTACAGTAAAATATGTAAAATTTACAAATGTTATAATGACACACAAAATCACAACCCGCGGAGAGACTCGAACCCGCATCTGTTCCTCAAGCCGGAAACGCTCTAAGCAATTGAGCAACGAGGGTCCTGACGCATTTCCAAATGTTTGAGTCATATCCAAACTCAGCTTGAGCGCTGATCAAGGTTGTGAATGGATGTGTCATTATAACATTTGTAAATTTTGTGACCAAATGCAATCACTTGAAATACAAAAATATGATTATTTAGTATATTAAGCTGGATCAGGATAATGTAGTGATATCTGAGGATTTTTTTTTTATTGGTGATAGCCAAGCGTTTGACTACGAGCGCACTTAAAAACAAGTAAGTATTTTGGCCTAAGATTGAGCACACTTGTCTATAAGGAACCTATTCACTCTGGACTTAATATGTATAATATATTATATATAGTATAATAATAACAATACTTAAAAAAAAATGTTGTGTTCCGGCATTCAGAGGTAAGATAGCCAGTTCCTCAGTTTATTGAGGATTCCGGGTGAAGCGCGTCTCCATCTTCGGCCTTATCTCAACTAGTTACCAGGTGAGATGAAGGCCAAGAGCTTCCTCGTAAAATAATAAAAAAAAGGACTTGAAGTCTCTAGAACTATATTCCTCAAAATTCTAATGATAATAGTTGAGGTAAATCGTGTGTTGTCACAACGGAACATCTGAATGGGTTGTAGCCTGCTGTACGTCGGCGTCGGCTAGGTGGAAAGGGGAAGAAGGGATGAGTTCAAAGCTATCGTGCGCAAATCCAGCTCAAATCAAGTCTTAAGTCCAGAGTGAAAAGGTTCCTTTTAGTCATGCGTGCTCTAAGGCCATCTAGGGACATAAAATTAATAGTTTTTCAAGTAAGCTGGTGATCAAACGCTTGGCTATCACCAATAAACTCGGTATCATCTTCCAACGTCTGTATTTCTAATGTGTTACAACCCTAATGTCTCAAGATATAATGTAAATAAATAAATACATAAATATTACAGGACATTCATTTTACACAGCGCCATCTAGCCCCAAACTAAGCATAGCTTGTAATATGGGAACTAGATTACGGATAAAATACTTAAATACTTTTTGTAAATACATACGTACTATATGATACAACACCCAAACACAGAACAAACATCTATATTCATCACACAAATGTTTGTCCTGGGTGGGAATCGAACCCACAGCCTACAAGAACGAAGGCAGAGTTACTACCAACTGAGCTATGAGGCTTGTCAAGAGCTAATAGGCACCTTCTAGGTAGGCTAAATCATAGGCCTCATCCTTGCCTGTGAACGTGAAAATAGACTGGCGATGTCTCAGCCAACGTTTTTGACCCAAATTTCAGGTCAAAATTTGCTGGTTTTAAGCATTCCGTTCTGGAGCATGTGTGGGTCTCACGCTTGGTTGGTTTTATACGTTCGTTATCAACGCAAGGACTTTTATAACACCTAGTTTGAACGATATAGGTATTACTGATTTTACTATAGAGCTCAAATAAAAATCGTAGAAAATAGCACGTTTTTATACGATTTTTAAACCCATATTTGTTATAATTTTTCATCTGCCTTAAAACATATTTTCTCTGAAAATGTCAAGCAGAAATAAGAATCAAAACATACCCTCTAAAGGTAGGATAGACACACAGCATTAGCTTAATAATAGGGACCCGTTGGCTTATTTTCATTTTTTAGGGTACGGAGCCCTAAAAACCACAAGGAGTCTCAGAGCGAAATAAGACAAGTTTTCAACACATAGTAGCCATATTGCAGAACCATATAGCCAGTTTCACTTTTCATCATACATATGACAGTGAATGCGGGTTTTAGATAAACTCGCCATTTACTTACTATCAAATTTCACAATATCTGTATCTGTAATAGTTGTATTCTTACTGAATAAAGTAATTTTGAGTTTGAGTTTAACTTTGACATACATTAATTTTATCAAAATTGGTCAAGCCGTTGAAGAAGAGTTCGGCTGCAAACATACGTACAGAAGAATTATATTCGAAATATTAAAAGTTTACCTCAGCTCCAGCGTTATTAACATGTGTGTGCCCACTTTTTTAATAACCTTTTTGTTTTAACATTACACCTGGCTAATCTAGTGAAAGAGAAGAAAATTCTCTGCTGGTTCTACCTAGAACGGAAACGGGTGGAAAGATTATGACGAGTAAGATTTTTTTGAGGAATTTGCTATGACAAATATAAACAGTAGAGTAAATGTATGAAAACTTATACAGCGCCTTGCGTTAATGATACTAAATTTGTCTGTACAAAGTCAGTCCTGAGATTCTACGGTAGGCACTGTATTTAGAATGGCAAAACCAGCACAAAAGGAGGCCCAACTCGCACTTGACCATTCACGTTTTATCGAATCGAATTCTATAGCCAGTTAGCCGCTCGCACTAGCCCCATAAAAACAAGTAAAAAGTGAGCGCAGGGCTCCAGTAACCCAAATATGGCCGCGAACCGGTTAAGCGTAGGTGCACAGAATACTTTGTAGCAGGTTAAATAAGCGGTCAGCTCAGTCAGGTCAGCCCACAAGGCTTTAAGGGCAAGGTAGCTCTCTATTTTACAATCTTATAAATCTTATGTGGTGGTCGCGGCTTGAGAATCGACCCTTCGAACTCAGCCCATGGATGTCGTAAAAGCTGACTAAGGGATCTCACCAGAACAGCAGTAGCTTCCTGCTGCGTATTATCTACACCTTTACCGCAATGGGCTGTTGATGTGATATCGTACTAGCACGAGGCAATGTTTTTTTATGTTTTAGTACCACGGGGATGTGCGTGGCCCTGATTTTTCAAGTTATGATAAGGCCGAAGGTGGAGCGCACTTCACTTGGAATCCTCAACAAACTGGGGAACTGGCTATCTTACCACTTAAATGCCGGAACACAAAAAATTAAGAATTGTTGTTATGGCGACAGAATTCGTTACGATGGTGGTAGCTAACCAGGTGGACTCAAACAAAGTCCTACCAACCAAGCACTGTATTGTACTCCCCCTGGGTATCCAACCCGGGACCTCTGGATCTGGCACCGGTGGGCGGACCACTAGACCACAGAGGCGGTTATGTTTTCGTTAAACCAGTGAAAATAAATATTTGGCTGTCAGACTGTACTTTTTCAGCTTTCAACCAGTTGTAATGTTTGGTATAATAGACCGAAGTAAAGAGTGACAGGTTTTGTTAACATGACACAAACATAAACAATACACGTCGACTTAAATTTCTTTAGAATTCGACGCTAACTTGATGTTAAGATGGTGTGTGATGAATGGAGGCTGAGAAAGAATACGGCGAGGCCTGAGAAATAGGTTAATTTGATGGAAAGATGCTACCAATTATACCGACTATTTTAAAGGCGCTAATGTAGTGGTTTTGACAGAGCTTACATATTTGGGCGTTTTTTTGTTGCTGAGAAGTCCTTGGGGAGCCGAGATTAGAGAGGCTGAGTTCGATTCGAGATCGATTCCGAAAACTGGCACGTTATTTATTACAATAGGGTACGAATTACCACGCTTGGCATGCGGGTTAGTATCGGTATCAGTATCGGTGATAAGTGTGCAAGCTTCAGTTGCCCATCTGGTGCAATCCTTTAGCCGCCCTTTATGACATCCACGGGAGGAGGCTATTATATTGTTTGCCGGCTAAGACATACAACGATTACTTTAGCCTTGGATAACTATTTAATTGGTCAAGTGCAGCCCTTTAGTCGCCCCTTATGATATTCACGGGAGGAGACTAATATATTGTTTGCCAAGCCTAAGGACATACAACGATTTAATAATCGTTGAATTACTAACTAACTAACTAACTTGGTCACCCATGGTAGAAGTTAACTGGTAGGTATTTTATTTAACTGTATCTTCACGCTTCATGGCAAGTGGGTAAGCAGAGTTCCGGATTAACTGTGGTTTATATGCTTGTCTATTGCCTGCACGAGCAATTTTTGCTTTTGATGGATTAGCTCTTACACTCAAAGCTGCCTAGGCAATGACAATGTATACAATTACAAACTATCGGGAATATAAACAGGTACGCGATGAAGACCCGTTTTTCTTATTAATTAATGTATACAATTGACTGAGCCTTCTTAGTAGATTCTATAACTTTTCATACGAGTATACTTACCTATTTGAAGTTTTTTGAGTAAATAAGATCAAGCTAGTTTGAAAACAGAAGGGGTCAGCTGAAGTCCCAAATATTAGTAACACCTCTTTTAAAAGTACCTACTTCAATGAGATGTTTGGATATCTGGGATTCCTTCTTAGTAATGCCATAGAATAACTAATAGTACTAGGTAATGCTCAACCTCTTTTAAAGGTACCTACTTCAATGATGAGATGTTTGGATGTTTGGCTATGCCAAAACTACTGAATGGATTGAGCTGAGATTCCCAGATATCGTTCCCGTCCAGGAATGATACAAGGTTATTTTTATCCGGGTTCCATGCGGGAGAAGCCTCTTACTCAGCCCATGGATGTCGAGCGAGCATTAGCTAGGAGTTGTAAATAAGGGGATCGTGAATTTTAAAGAGATTTTGCAAACTTGTTATGGTCTTTTTCAGTTGGTTTTGAAATTTAGTGTTAAGTATAGTCTATTAACTTGACTTTTTTACTGGCTAGTAGACACAGGTGTGCTATTAAAACAGGTAATAATGCAGCGATAGGTACGTTACCATTTTTCCAACGAAACAAAATTATGTCATTAGTGGAGCGCGTTGAAATCTTTCGTAGGTATTAAAAGTTTACAAAAATGATGTTTCGTTTCAATTGTGAGCTATCTTCTTTATTCAATTGAACAGTAACTAAGAAGTGGAAATACTTTTGATTGAAATTGTAAGTTCATTGTAATCAAAATGGGTATTTACTCACTTGTTATGTCCAGTCTAAACAGCTGTCCAGTAAGAAATCGAGATGATATGGCTAAAAGTCCACTACACTAAAGACTTTCACATTCTCTCTACACTTCAACACTATATTTCACTTAGTTATATGAAAAAACTTTCGTAAAAACTAGGAATATTAATCCAGATAGTAAAACAAATTCACTGGAAGTAATAACTTTATAATAATAATAATATTTCTTTTGTTAATTTTAATCGAAAAAATCCGGCATTTTCAAACATGCGCGCGCATCAATGTTCCTACGAGACTGGCCGGACTAGCATCAATGGAACGAATTCACTTAGTTTCATATGAGTGAGTGAGAGAGGAGATAACAATTGCGCCAGATAAAGCGAGACGTGTATAGGGTGTCATGTAGCGGTAATTTTTCTCCCCTTTCGCACGTCAACTTTCTAAAACGCCTTGAGGTGTTCGCCTCATAGCTTCGATTTTGGTGTGAAAAATAATTAATTTGTTTATTTACTGTGCATACAGTGTTTTTAATGAATATCTTTCGTTGATGTCTACTCGCTACCCATCGATTGACCCTACTTTCAAAGGATAAAAGTTTGGATAGGGCCGCAAGAACCTAGTAATTATTCAGAGAGCTTGCATGAATATGAATGACCCTTCTCATATTCAGACTTTCTAAAATATAAAAATAATGTTCCATATTTTTTGTTACGAAATTGTTACTGCTAAGGCCAACTACATTTAGTAAGTTAAATTTGAACGCAATTCTAATGGCTCGTTGGTCTAGGGGTATGATTCTCGCTTCGGGTGCGAGAGGTCCCGGGTTCAAATCCCGGACGAGCCCATTGCAAATTGCATTACTTTTGCATCTTTTGTGCCAATTATTTTGATATAATTACTAACAAGTTTTGTTCGTTAATATTTTTTAACGTTGGTCTACTATTAAGAATATTTCAGTCGTCATCGTAAACTACCATCCCAGAAAATTCTGCTATTCGACAGTAGATGGCTTTGCTTGGTAATTAAGTTCTAATTTATTTTAGCGTCATCTATTTTGGAAATCATTCTAAAGCGTATCTGATAAAACGGGCTACACTATGCATCTATGCCATTCGATGATGACGATTTAAGATGGCGTTAGCCAGTAATAAGTAAATCTTTATAGCTAGTAAATTTATATATTTTAGCGCCATCTAACGTTCACATTCACAGTCATATCAAAAATATGTAGGTATCATATCAGCTACTCGATACTAGATAGCGTGCGTAGCGTAGAGTTAACCGGACCGGACAGGCCGCTGGTCTATTGTATTAACCGTATTTTATGGAAAGTCTCTGTTACTTCATAAGTTTGATACTAAACAATTACTTCTAAATTCGGTATGATTATGCAGCAGGTGTTCGGAAAAGATCAACGGCCTCCATCATTGCAGCCAGCCAGTCAGTCATAGTCAAGTCAAAGCCACTTGCTAAATGCAAAAGTTGTTTTTTTAAATAAATAAAACAAAATATATTTTTCGCATGAACTCTGATCTGAAGTAACTAACCACTTAATTATTTTTCTGGCAGTTTTCAATTAACATGAGTGAAATCATGTAACAGCTTTTGCTTCGTGTTCATTAAAAAGCTGGTTCTGTTTGTATGGTGGCCAGTGGTTCGCCGTATAAAGCGTAAAAACAAAATAATAGTGTTGAAATAAATCATGGCTGCTGGCACTAGTGCTTCCCCAGCCTTAGCCTCAATAAACGATGTCGGCGCTTTATTCCAGAATGCGAAGAAATACGAGGAACTCAATGTTATTGGGACAGGTTTGTTCGTTAAAATATTCTCACTAATTAAATAGGTAACCTACGACAATACCTACCATGTGCCGCACGCCGCCGCCGCCGTGCCGGCTGTTTTCGCGGAAAAACTTGTTAGTTCCATTTCATTCTTCGCTTTCAAGACAATATCAATTATAAAATCTTTTATTCAATAAGATTTCATAGATCATTTTGAAATGACAAATCTACCGCCTGCTCTGCGCGACCAGCACCAAAGCCTGTCTGGAAAAAGTTACTCTAAGACAAGGAAAACATTGGCTGAAAGCTCTTGGCCTGTAAACTGCACAGCCAAGGATAAGGTCTATGAACAAGCGAGCATAGACAGAGGACATTGGCTGACTTATGTTGTTCCCCATGGCATGGCATAGTAAACCATATCCATGTTAGATGAAGATTTGTTAATTTGTTTAGTTGTGCAAAGGTAACAAATGTTACTAAGTAACAAATGTACAAACATACAGAGACATTTTCAAACCCCTGCTCTCTACTAATACTAACATTTAGTTAGGACTAATTATAGGCAAAATTCATATTTGTTGAGAGCTGGTAGCTCGTTTAATTCATTGGCTAAGGGTAATTTAGATATTGATCTATTCAATACAAAAACAAGTAAGCTTAAATGCTTACTTAGTGATAAGTACTTTAACACATAAGATTAGAGGCCCATCTTTGTTGTGTGTGTGTATTTTATGTATGTGCATACTTTAATTAATTGTTTTTATTTTCATTAGTAAAACTTATTATTTTATATCTGTCGTCTACTGTCTGTTTATTTATTACCAATTCCCTTTCATTTATCTATTATGTGGAATTTTTTAATTGGCCTTCTTGCATGTAGCATTTATTTAATTTACTACTATGTATGTTTAGCTGTAAGTTTTCCTAAAATAAATAAAATAAAAATAAAATGATAAATTTGTGGACCTCTTAGCAAACGGCTGAACAGATTTTAATGAAAATTGGCATGAATATAATACTATGGGGAAGAACATGACTACATTTTACCCAAGTACCACACTGTATTAGAATGTTATTTTTTTATTGCAGGGGCCTATGGAACTGTGTACAAAGCCAGGGACCTTCATAATGGAGGTCAGATAGTAGCCATGAAGAAGGTCAAAGTGGCATTGACCGAAGATGGCATACCACTTTCTACATTAAGAGAAATAGCTCTTCTAAGGCAGCTGGAAGCATACCGCCATCCAAATATAGTCAGGTAGGTTAATATTCGTGGTATTAGCTCTGCCTTCTGCACTGTTGGGTGTGGGTTTGATTCCCATGCAGGCAAACATTTGATTTTGACAAACATATACATTAGTTCTGTGTTTGGGTTATGATTATGATGGGGACTGTTTAGTCTAAAAGGCTCTTAGACTAAGGCAGAGAGAGGTACATACTTAATGGTTTGATAAAAGCCTCTGTGGTCTAGTGACCTATCAATAGCAGATTCAGAGGTCCCAGGCTCAATCCCAAGAGGGTACAATGTTAGATGGTGGTAGGATGTTGTTTATGTCCGCCTGGCTAGCTGGCACCATCTTTCTAACAAACAACAATTCTAAATTGTTGTATTTCGGTATTTGGAAGTAAGATAGTCAGTTCTTTGAGAATTCCGGGTGAAGTGTGCCTCAACCTTCGGCCTTATCTGCGCTTGTAACCAGGTGAGATGAAGGCCAATTGCTAACAAATTTACAGCAGGGATATCTTGGTTATCATCTCACATTGTTTACAAAGATTACAAAATAATGTTAAATTAAAATTTATTTTATTATTTAAATGCTTTCACTACTTGTGGATTCAAAGGGTAAGTACCTATTATGTATGTATAGTCTTACAAAATCTTAAATTAGGAACATTAACTGTTCCTGCCGAACAGCCAGTTCCCTGCCAGGTGTGATACCTACAGTTATGCTAAAGAACCTGTACTTAAGATCACACCTGGAACACTATTTAGTGTCATTAATTATTCATTGTTTCAACACCACATCGATCTTTCATTTGTATATAGATTTTCCCTGGGACAAAAACAATAAAATGCTATAATAATAATCTTGGCCCCTGTGAACTAGTATATTTAGAGGTTTCCCATAGCTGAGTTGGCATAGCTCAAGACAAAAATAATAATTATTATTAGTAATATATAATTTATTATTACTTACATAAGTTTACATCCTCTGTACATGCAAAGGTTGTCTGGAAGAGATCGCTTTTAGCGATAAGACCGCCCATTGTGCATAAATTTTTTTTTGTAAGATGAATAACAGTCCATCAAATCTAAGAAGTTCATTTTGACGTTTCGCATTTCTTATTATACTATAACTTTGTTAAAACGTAGACACAAAATATAACAAACAGTAATTCTTATAATGTCGAAAAACGATTTTCTTAGATAAATAATTATATTCATCAAACATTCCTCCATTCAACAAGCCTCATAGCTCAGTTGGTAGTAGCTCTGCCTTCTGCGCTGTAGGCTGTGGGTTCGATTCCCACCCAGGACAAACATTTATGTGATGAATATAGATGTTTGTTCTGTGTTTGGGTGTTGTATTGTATGATAAGTATGTATTTACAAAAAAAAAAGTATTGGTGTATTCTATCCGTAATCTAGTTCCCATATTACAAGCTATCCTTAGTTTGGGACTAGATGGCGCTGTGTGAAATTAATGTTTAATTATTTATTTACTTACTTAACTTAATGTTTTTATATTCCTGTACATTAATCTATATTTGAATCTCGTAAAACTAGTTTAAAACAAACAATCAGTAAAATTGTAAATGAGGTTCACGTTTATACAACGTTATGTCATATAGTTGTTTACAGTAGTGCTGCGACAGTTTAAAATTCTTGAGTTTCCAAATAATCGGTAAAAATATTGAAATAATTTATTTAATCGAACCGACGTTTAGGCGGAAATTCAGTGAAATTTTGTGTAGTGCGCGAGTGACCAAAATTTAATTCAGTAAATCTTCGAATTACTTGTCATGAATAAATATAGGTACCTAAATAATAAAATATAATTATATTCTAGTAGTTCGCCCCGAACTAAGATCTCGTGATGTCTGGTTTGTAACGGAGATTCATTCTCAAATAGAACGTAATTGACAAACGATAAAAGTGTGCTTTCAATATACCTTTCTCACTTTACTTAAGAACTTTTTCTTGAACTCTCTTTATTTACCTGTGTGTTTGAGGTTCTCTTGTTGCTAACGCAATGTAATATCCTTTCTAACATAAAACAAATGTTGATGTCGTTTTGAAAAGGGAAAAATTGACACTTTCAATACGTCACTTGTCACTGGCAGAAACGGTGAAATGGTTGCAAGCCAAAATAAAGAAGTGGAAGTTGAAGTTCACTCCGTAGTCACAAGTAGGTACAATTCAACCTCCAACTTAGTCTGCCGTCTATCTGTGGGTGGCCATCTTGAAAAAAAATATAAGCAGAAATAATGAATTTATTTGGAATTAATTAAGCGCCACATATTTATTTAACTTCTATCTGAGTTTATAGTTTTATTAAAATAGTAAGCGATTGTTTCCTACCTATAAAGAATCATCGACTATCGATTTTATTAATTTCTCATTAATATCGGTTATTTTCGATGGCGATTATTTGATTCACATCCCTAGACAAGTTGATCTGACAGCTGTCAAAGTGTACTTCTTAGATTTGATGGACTATAGTTCATAATTTTATTTACATTTGGTGTTCAATAAAGAATTTTGTATTGTAAGTTATGCCACATCTTGTCATATAATTTAACATAATAAAGAAGAATACTAGTTGATAAAAGCTTATTACAAAGTTATCAAACACACCATTCAAATACTCTTTACCATATGGTATATATTTCGATATGCAATACATTTTTTTGAGTTACTCACCACAGTCAAAAACTATCCAATTATAAATCTGAAAATCTTGATTTAAATTGGATGTGTCATTCGAAATTATAGAGAAACCATGTTTGTATGGAAAAGCGGTCTCACAACGCCTTCTAAATATTATTATTATTATATAATATAATAACATTTTATTTCAGGCAACAATAGAAAAATTACAGATCTTATTCTAACTTAGTATACATATATATAGTAAAATATACCTTAAAAACTAAATGTTATGTTATGTTTTCCAGACTACTAGACGTCTGCCACGGTGGACCCTCAGTGGAAAGAGAACAGCAGTTGGTCCTATTTCTGGTGTTTGAGCATGTGGAACAGGATCTGGAAACATTCCTCAAGCGAGCGCCGGGACCACTCTCAGAAAACAGAATTAGGGTAAGTACCTAAGTAGGTTTAGTTGTTGAGGATTCCGGGTGAAGTGCGCCTCCACCTTCGGCGTTATCTCAACTTTTAAATCGGTGAGATGAAGGCCAAGCGCTTCCCCGTTGTACAATAAAAAAAATATATAAGTATAAAAATAAATATTACAGGACGTTAATTTAACACAGCCCCATCTAGCCCCAAACTAAGCACAGCTTGTTATTATGGGAACTAGAGTAATCTAGTTCCCATAATAACAAGCTATGCAAGTATCCGTAAGGATAGAATACTTATACACTTTTTTTTTTGTAAATACATACATACTATATCATATAGTATGACATATACATACTATATCATATAGTATGTATATTTGGGTGAACCCACAATCTACAGCGCAGAAGGCAGAGTTACTACCAACTAAGCTATGAGGCTTGTTTATGTTTATAGTATTTATCAATAACAAAGGAATATAAACATAGTATATGGGAAATAGAACATGGATTAAATAAATTAACCTGTAGTGAAGCTAACTATGCGGTTTTGGCCATAACCTTCACGCTTGGTATGTGATTTGGAAATTTTAGTAAAAATCCCAGTAATATGTGGAAAACTTGCCTAACAGCTTAGTTATTAACTATTCCATCGGTAACCTCATTCCATTAGGTAGCGCATTTAGGTAACGTATTTACGTATTTACCTTTAGGTAACGTATTTACGGACCTTTACATAACTTGGAAGCACGAAGCACTATCTTATCACTCACGTAACAACGATAGGTAAACGTGAGTGACGTCGAGTGACGACACGTTAACGTTACCTTTACATTACGATACATGTGTCAAAAGGTTCGTAATCGCAAATTTAGTTCTATTTACGTACTGTAGAGGCGCTGTGCGACATCCTATACAAAATGGTAACGTGAACGATACGCTTACCGTACGATAGCATATTCGTGATCACACACAAACATCTAGTTCCCATATTACAAGCTATGCTTAGTTTGGGGCTAAATAGCGCTGTGTAAAATTTATGTCCTGTAACATTTATCTATTAAATGGCGCTGTGTTACATTAATGTCCTGTAATATTTATATTTATTTATTATTTGTAATTGTTGTTTCAGAGCATGTCGTACGATATCCTATCTGGGATAGACTTCCTGCATTCCCACCGGATAGTCCACCGAGATCTGAAACCGCATAACCTCCTTGTGACGTCATCCGGTCGGGTAAAGCTCGCGGACTTTGGACTTGCGAAGACTTACGATACTGATATGAAACTTACTAGTGTGGTTAGTAATATAAGTAATTGATTCCGGCTAGGAGATTTATTTCAATATGAAAACAGAAAAGTGTAATGAATAAAGCTTCCTTTGAATAAACACGTTAGCCTAGGGCTCGTCAACTTAGCAGCAAGACTATATTTCCTGAGAATGCCTCGTGTAGAGAAACACATGTTGATTTGTTTTTTCAAGGATCTTTGCGGATTTAAATAAATAATCATAAATAAATATTACAGTACAGTAATTTAACACAGCGTCATCTAATCTCAAATGAAGCAAAGCTAATGTGAGAACAGGATTACGGATATAGTACTTTTTTGATGTCCAATACACTTGGCCACACGCTTTATTACTCTTTTAATTAGCACTTAAGATGAAATTTATTATTTTCAGGTGGTAACCCTGTGGTATAGGCCTCCAGAAGTGCTGCTAGGGGCTCCTTACAACACGGGCGTGGATGTGTGGAGCTGTGCGTGTGTGTTGGCACAAATACACACACGGGCGCCCTTACTGCCCGGGACCAGTCATACCGACCAACTTCATAGGATACTTAGGTAACTATAAAATCATAGAATATAATAGAATATAATTTTATTTGCAACAGCATTGATTATTACACAAAAAAAAGTACTAAGTCGTGTCGCTGCAAAAAGGACCTTACGCAGCATGAAGCCGGTCTTCCGTAAATATAAATGTGGTCTAGTAACCGCCTCTGTGGTCTAATGGTTCAACCCACCGATTTTAGATCGAGAGGTCCCGGGTTCGATCCCCATGGGGACTTTGTTTAAGTCCGCCTGGCTAGCTACCACCATCTTACCTAATTCTGTCGCCATAACAACTATTCTAAATTATTGTGTTCCGGTATTTGGAAGATTGTCAGTTCTTTGAGACTTTTGAGGATTCCGGGTGAAGTGCGCCTCCACCTTCGGCCTTATCTCAACTTGTTACCAGGTGAGATGAAGGTAAAGTGCTTACTCGTCGTACAGTAAAAAAAAAAAAATGATTACGACACAAAAATTGACAACCCACGACGGGATTCGAACCCGCGTCTTCTTCTAAAGCCGGAAACGCTCTAACCAACTGAGCTACGTCCCGTCGACGAGTCCGTCGAACGGTGAACGAGTCCCGTCGGTCCCATCGTGGGTTGTAAACTTTAGTGTCATAATACATTTGTAAATGTTGTGACCTAGTGCAATCACTTGAAATACAAAAAAAAATACACTATAACTATACACCGCTATATCTAAGAAAATACGTCAGTACTTATACGTTTTGAAAAACCTAATCATGGTGATAAAATCCGAATGGATTTCCGTATCCATCAGTCATCCATAGTTTATTTTTTATTTTTTTTATTGATAGCCAAGCGTTTGACCACGTTGAAAAACGTTTGGTCTGAGATGGGGCACGCTGGTCCAAAAGGAACATTGTCACTCTGGACTTGAAGGCTCCAATGTTGTATTGGTGACAAACAGAAGAACCAAAGTCATTGACATAGCCCTCAGAATTAGCAAGCTGAAGTAACATTGGGCAGGCCACATAGCTCTCAACACTGATAACTGCTGGGGAATGAAGGTTCTCGCATGGCGACCGCGATTAAACGCGAAACGGAGTGTGGCAAGACCCCCAACTCGATGGACAGACGACATTGTGGCGGTCGTAGGAGTCGATGGATGAAGGAGCTGAGCCTCCTTCATCGATTTGTGGCGTCGATTGTGGGAGGCCTATGTTCAGCAGTGAACGTGTGTGGACTGATATGATGATGATGATGGTTTATTGCAAAAAAAAAAAAACGATTGTAAAAAAATATGAGTATTTATATCGGTAAAGCATTTAGTGACACTTACCTACTATTAAAATAGACACCATCATAATGTACTTAGCAAATAAATTATATTTATATTTATTGGTAGTTTAGGTATGATAGTCAGTAGACAAGCAAGCAACCACCTGTTGTTAAGTGCGTCTTTTACCAAACAAAAGAAAACAAAGCCATTCTGTGTAGGTCACATCCACAAAATAAATGACCTACGCTAAAGCATTGTTCTTTCTCAGCGCCATGTTCTTTGTAGATATGACCAACGCAGTAAGGCTTGTAATAGGAAATAAATGTACTTAACACACAAAGGTTGTGTGGAGGAGCCCCAAACTAAGCATAGCTTGTAATATGGGAACTAGATTACGGATAAAATACTTAAATACTTTTTGTAAATACATACGTAAGTACTATATGATACAACACCCAAACACAGAACAAACAACTATATTCATTATAATTATTTATTAACAACTTATAAAGCTAACAGATTTGGGTGTTGATTTAGTTTTTCTTTGTGAGTGATTGCGGCAGACTGAATTTCCACCTTCCTGTCAATGAATGAATGAAATAACACTTTATTGTACACAGAAATAATACTATAGAATAACAAACATTTAGTTTTAGTGACAATGCTGTGATATCGACGGGTACAATTCTGTTCCACTAGTTATGATGTACATTATAGAAATGGGTGTTTTCTTTTTATTGGTGATAGTCAAGCGTTTGATATCAGCTTACATGTAAAACAAGTAAAGACGTGGCGTAAGATGGCCTTGCCTAAAAGGACTCTATTTACTCTGTTTCAGACTGATAGGGCGCCCCCCGCGCCATGAATGGCCGGACAATGTGGCGGTTGTAGTAGACAGCTTCCCGGATTACATTCCTCAGGACCTCAGCCTCGTCATACCCAAGATACACCCGGACGCACTTGACCTTATCCGGGTAAGCAAATTATATGATAACTCACGCCCTTCAGGAAGCTTCCACAGGAATAGCAGACGCATCGAGTATTACCTTTCCTATCTCGTTTAACGTTTCTTAACGCTTTGGTTCGTGTTCGATACCCAGGGTAGTACAATATTGTGCCTGGTTTGGTTGGTGGTAGGACTTTGTTCGTACAATAAAAAAAACTTTGGAGTGGCAGTACGTTGCCTGCGTCTGTTTTTTGATAGTGAATATGTGTCGGGTATACCTGCGTGCAGGCAAGACTGTGGTCAAACGAAGGACTATCACAAAAAGGCTAATAAGAAGTTTTTTTTTATTATACGTCGGAGAGATGATTGGCCTTAATCTCATCTGATTTCTTAAGTTATGTAAGGCCGAAGGTGGAAGCGCACTTCATCCGGAATCCTCAACCGACTGAGGAACTGGATACCTTACCATTAAATTGCCGCAACATTTGAAAGCGGGGAAAAATTCTCGATTTAACCAGTGAAAGTATTGCAACTTTGTTCTAACAAATGAAGTATAATTATTGCAACTTTGTTTTAACAAATGAAGTATAATTATTGCAACCTTGTTTTAACCAGTGAAGTATAATTATTTCAAATTGTTTTAACCAGTCAAGTATAATTCTTGCAACTTTGTTTTAACAAGTGAAGTATAATTATTTCAACATTGTTTTAACCAGTAAAGTATAATTATTAGAACATTGTTTTAACAAGTGCAGTATAATTATTGCAACCTTGTATAACAAGCGAATTATAATTATTGCAACCTTGTTTTTTCCAGGGTATGTTAATCTTCGACCCGACAAAGAGACTTACTGCGTTGGACTGCTTGCATCACCGGTACTTCACCGATGAGCCGATACTTTAACGGTGTTTTCTGACCCCGTCACTATCTACGGGCAAATTGTTAGTGCTGTTACGTGAAATGTGCTTTGAAATACCCTCGATTACTGTCAACGTCAACTGGATCAAAATCCGCCCAGGATGTTGCGAGGTATACGCCGCTTGTTCTTCAGCGGCAGCAAGATTTTGTAGACCAGTTCCCTTCTCCTTTACTTCAAGGAGTTGGGTTAGCTGGGTTCTAGAAAGCGAGGGGGGGGGGCAATGCACTATACACCCCAGTGAATGAATTAATAATAATGTTTATTTATTCAGATATCTTGAATCCATGAATATTAGGTATTACTATGTTAATGGGTTAGTACAACATACATTTGGTGGTACTGATATTAAGGTCTAGCTAAATTTACTATCAATAATACATTATGCTACAAATATACACAGCCGGTAGAATCATGTCATCATTGACGTCATTACGTCAAAACTACTGAACAGATTGAACTGAAATTTTGCATAGATATGGTCGTCAAACTTCAGTTGGTAGCAGCCTTCTGTATGTTGTGGGTACGATACCCACCCAGGACAAACATTTCATTGATAAGTATAAATGTTTGTTCTTTGTTTGAGTGAAAAGTAAAGTATTCTATTCGAAATCTAGGTCCCATATTAAGCTGTATAACCCCGCCTTTGTGGTCTAGTGGTTCAACCCACCGATTTCAGATCCAGAGGTCCCGGGTTCGATCCCCAGGGGGAGTACAATATATTGTGCTTGGTTTGGTTTGGTGGTAGGACTTTGTTTAAGTCTGCCTGGCTAGCTACCACCATCTTACCTAATTCTGTCGCCATAATAGCAATTATAAAAAAAAATGTGTTCCATCATTTAGAGGTAGATAGTCAGTTCCTCAGTTTGTTGAGGATTCCGGGTGAAGTGCGCCTCCACCTTCGGCCTTATCTTAACTTGTAGCATGTATGAGATGAGAAAATGAGCTTTTTTTACCGAGTTTTTGGTACCACACTGGCGAAGCAGCGAATAGTAGCTATTACCTTATTTTGTAGTACTTATAACTTTAGCGATAGTTAATGCTTTTTGCAGTTTCTAGTGGCAACTTTTTTACCCACTTAATGAAATAATATTTGCTTTTGGTAATGCTAAAGTTTGGTGCTTATACTGGCCAATCGTGTGTGAGTGAAATTCAATAAATTAATATCAAAAAAATATACACATTGAGACCAAGTAAAGGATTATTTTTCTCCTTTGCTTATTATTTATGTAATTATTCCAAGCAGTTTATATAAGTAGAAGTAGTAGATCAAAGTTTGGTTAATTGCGGCACCTATCAAAATAACGCGTTAATTTTATTTTTATTTTATTTTATTCGGCAAACATACAGACACAATATGTAAAAAGGATTACCCTTAATAAGATATATAATATGTATAATGTAATTATTAAAAAAATAGTTTAGAACAGATGTTAAATCTCACGAAGTCGGGTTGGTCTTTATTGTGTAATATATTTTTTATCAATATTTATTGACGCGACATAAAGTAGGTACGGCTCCAAATATAACCATTTGACTATGTAAGCGCCTAAATAACCCACCTTATTATAATAGATAGCATAAGAATAATTTGGTATCTATAAAATACGAAAGAGAAAAGATTCGGAAAATTGAGTTTGTTGAGGATTCCGGGTAAAATGCGATATCCACTGCTGGACAGAGCCTCCTCCCAAATTGGAGGGGCTTATCATAATCACCGCGCTTGGCAAGTGAATTGGTAATCGTAATACACAGAATTAAGCTGCACTTCTGGTTTTTACATAATTAATAACAGAAACGGGTCTTCATCGCGTACCTTTTCTTTTTTTTCTGGTTTTTAGCTGATATACAATTGGTTTATATAGGTTTTTATAGTGGCATGGTAAGTTTCATACTATTATTTGGTAACTTAGCTACCAACTAGATAGTTAAGTACAAAAACTGTACAATTAAGTTATTTTAAGTAATCCACGATCATGTTTTTGTATTGACATGGTAATTTACATTATTTTCTTTGGTAACTGAACTACGAACTAGTTAGTTAAGTACAAAAACTATATTTAAGTTATTGTAAGTACATCCACAATCATGTTGTTGATATAATAATTCGCTTTGTTCCTTTACAAGTACCAAATAAATATTTTTTGAATATGTTACTTTTTTTAATTCGCACAGTTTTATTTGCGCAATTCTACCTTCATTTTATAGATAGACAAGCAAACGCCCAGCTTACCGTCATCCCTGGATAGCCTAATAATTTCTTAGTGCACCCCTACAAGTCTCTGGGATCTTGGGTTTGGGCTGAGCATTGTTGTCAGTAAATCCGCTGCACGATGTAAGTATTTAAGAGAGAATGTAGACACATTTATAATGCTGCTTGTGTATTCTTGAATTGAATGTCCTTTGTCCTGTCCTGTTATTAGACACATTTATAATGCTGCTTGTGTATTCTTGAATTGAATGTCCTTTGTCCTGTCCTGTTATTATGGAAAAAAACGTCTGAAACTAACAAACTCCCGACTTTTCCCCTTCTCGGAATGCTCAGAGCTTGGATCTCTGGATCTCATGAACCTCATAAGATCTGATCTGGATCTTATGAGGATCACCTGCTAGGGGGTAGTCAAAGGCACGTCTAAACTAATGTTCGGCACATACTTGGTTTGCTAGCTTGTATTCAATACGTGACAGGTTGCAAGCCCCCCGCCGCTTAGTGGGATATCAGCCTGAGTCACATTCCTTTCGGATTATTGTCACAGGTAAGTCGGGACACGCCGGTTTCCTCACGATGTGACCTTCGCCGTCAGATCATGAGCATATTGTGTCAAATGCGCACATACAATTCATCATGATGTATTAATTTAATTATTTTTGTAGTATTTATTATCTACTGTAATTATTTTTTATTTTTTTCATGCATTTTATGTTTGTTTTTTGCATGCAGGCTACGTACCACGAAGTGTGTTCTCGTTTATTTAGTTATGAACCATGTAGGTATACTTCTAGCAAAATAAATGATTTCTATTTATATTCAAATCCGAAAAGTCCGTTGGTGCACGACTGAATTTGAACCCACAACCTCATCGGCACCCGTCAATTTTGTATGGCTTTTGATTGAGGCTACGCGTGAACCAAGGGCTCTTACTTAGGCCAGCGTATTAGCATAGCTTTTCAGCGTGGCGACGCAGCTAGTGTCTTGGGCACGCTTCCATCTTGTGCTGGTCTGGAACAGTTGAGTTATCTATGGACCGTTTGTAACGGTCCTTAGTTAACCCGACTAGTTTTTTTTTTCATACCTATCTAGTTATTTTATCTGTACATAACTAATTGATGTTCATTTTTTTGTTATATTTTGCAGATAAATCTATTTAGATACCTATACTAAGTAGGTTTATCTTATATATACCTACTATCTACTAGTTACTTTTTGTGGTAGGCAACCGCCTCTGTAGTCCAGTGGTTCAACCCACCGTTTTCAGATCCAGAGGTCCCGGGTTTGATTCCTAGGGAGTACAATATTGTGCTTGGTTTAGTGGTAGGGCTTTGTTTAAGTCCGCCTGGCTTGCTACCACCATCTTACCTAATTCGTTCGCCATAATATAACAATTCTAAAATTGTAGTGTTCCGGCATTTAAAGGTAAGATAGCCAGTTCCTCAGCTAGTTGAGGATTCCGGGTGAAGTGCGCTTCCTTCGGCCTTATCATAGCTTGTAACCAGGTGAGATGAAGGCCAATCGCTTTCCCGTACAATAAAAAAAAGTTGGGACCCGTATACCCTGTGATCTATCCCAGGCAACGGTATTACGAATGATCACAACACTGGTGGTAGAAGCTGCGAAGGCTCGCCTGGCTAGCGACCTGCCGAAGTCCACCGCCAAGCAATTCGCTGTGTTCAGATGGAGCGCGGGAGAGCCAGTACCTATACCTACCTAAGGTAAGCTCGCTCTATCGTAGACCTTATTCTTGCCTGTGAAGTTTTTGAGGTCAAGAGCTTACTATTATACCTACATATTAGGTACCTACCATTTCATAAAAGTAGGTACCTACCTACAAAAATGAAATAATCTAAGTATAACTAAATATTACAAGCATATTATAAGCATAGCTTGTAAAATGGGAACTAGATTATACGGATAGAAGACTGATATACTTTATTTTTGTAAATTAAATATATAGGTACATATCATACAATACTTCACCCAAACACAGAACAAACTACTACCAACTGAGCTATGAGATTGTCAAGTAGGTACCTAATGTTTAAATTATACCTACATTAAATACTTAGGTAAAAAGTATTCTGATATCTGTCCCTAGATTAGCATTGGGTCAACTTTGGGCAAAACCGAACATAGGAAAACTTAGAAGAGCGAAAGAAGTGGGTGTTTAGGGGGGGCCTTACCTATGTCCAGTTGTACCTATAAGGGTTTGTACTAGACAGAAAGTATGCTATGTTTTTTCATAATTTTATTTCATGAAAATATAAAAAGAATTCAGTCGCTTATTACAAAACATACCTACAAATAATTTATTTAAGTAACAAAACATAATAGCAATTGATTAGGTGAGTATTCCAGAACTATACATGAGTAACTAGGTGGGAAGGTAGGTATGAATGAGCTGCTGGTGCTTTGAGACTTCTTTTCGTCGCTAAATCTCAGGGAAACTTTTTTGGCTAAAACTAACCTTGTCTTGATTCAGTTCGATATATTCGAAAAACCCATAGAACAAAAATGAAATTTGTACAAGGTGAATCAAAAATTATTACAAATTAAGGGTAGGTAATTGAGTATTCGAGGAAAACGTTGTTCCAAAATGCTCAACAGATGGCGTTGTAATTTAGTAGATCATGAAAAAATCTGGCTATGTTTTTACAAATTTAAATAAAAGTTGTTAATAAAAACAATAGTCGAACATGGGAACTGCGATTTTGTTGTATTTTTTATTATATTTTGTTTTCGGCAAAAATAAGCCGACTTAGAATCAGTGACAGTGACAGCTCAGTTTCTATATAAATAAAACTGACAAAAAACATTAAAGGATAGGTCCTATCACATTTCGCTATAGGCAGAATGGCTCAGCATGAGAAAGTTGGTTTTGTGGATTTAGGTCCAAACTATAAACATTGTGGGTAATTATCATTAAGTACTTATCTGTATAACTATAGTTGCTTTTATAATGATGCTTGCTCGTGCAAACATAATTTAGCTAATGCCTTATAGTATGTTAATAGTACTAATAATTCAGTTGATATGATGGTAATAGGCTGATAATACAATCAATATTAAATACAGAAGCCAAGAATTTTTAAACGAAGTGACCTATCTGATCACAATTTCGTAACACGGATAATCTAGTTACAGGTCACAACCTTTGAGTTTAAACATTATTGTGATGTCATTGTCAATTTGTAACAGTTTAGTTTTTCTTGGGCATGAAATTTAAAACAATGACGTTTATTTCCTCTAACTTGAAGGTTTTTTGGGACTCATTTAAATTAAATGACGATAGATATTTGCTGGCAAAAGCATGCAAAAAATAATACCTGACCACTACACATGCCAGACCCAAATAAATTATCAATATGTTAAGTACGGAACTATGCTTTTTCACAATCGTTTTCAGTGAGACGAAAATGCTTTGTTTTAATGAATTACATATTAAGTTCATAAAAAAGTATGTTTAAAAAACCCATGTTTCTGTGTCATCGATCATATTTGCATAAACATAAGCATAAACACCACAACACAACATAGTGTTTTAAAAACAGTATTGTCTAATAAACAGTGTTATTTTACAGTTGATATTAAATAAACATCAGTAGGTAATATTTTAGTTCTACTGTAACATTGGTACTAAATCGATTCAGTTACAGCTAAGGGATTTAACGATTTTCAACACTGAATCGTGACGAGACGAAAATTGTTACGAAAACTTTTGTATTAGATACACTTTGCCATGAATTATTTTCAAATTATTATACCTACAGTGTCATCATTACAATCACATAATTTTATTATTCGATTTTTGTTTCGTAAAGCCATGCAGACACTACCTTTATGTAGGTTCTACTACTAGTTTACTACTAGTATCTATACTAGGTAGGTTAGGTAGTAAGTTAACTTGCAATAAGTTAAATTGATATTCAAGGTAAGTATTTCTTATTTATAGACCATCTATTTAATTTGTCATGTGTTAGCTATGACTACAAAAAGGCTTATTGGTATAATGATATCGATTTAAACCATATCTCATCAGACGATTAACAGACATAAGTTTATCAGATATTAATTAATTATGTTGCAGGAACAACATTACGTCTAGCCTCGGGAGGCGGAGGTGTAGCTGGCACCAAAATAGGTGCAGAACGCGAAAAAAAAACAAATAATCTATTGTAATGCTAAAATGTCACCAAATTAAGATTTTACACCGAAAGAGGCTGAAAATATAAGATTTCTGTGCGAGTGCTCGTTAAGAGTCGTTATGGTCTAGAGAGCAATTATTTGACGTAATAATAATATTACCACACACTATTATCACTAAAAAAAAATAGATATAACACAGATCAATACATAGTCACGCGATGCTTTCTAAATACCGCGAGTCTTACGCTCCACTAAGCCAAACAGTCCTCGCTTTTAAATCTAAATATTTTGTCAAAGTTGATATTGTTTTGATTGTATACCGTATAATCGTTACTGTCACCCCAACCTACAGGCGTCGGGCTTTCTTTAACCTCTGTATCAGTTATTATAACCTCAGGAATAGGGTTAAGAGCTGGTTCTGAGTTGACACTAGGGCTTTGAACCTCAGGGTTTGACAAGCCTTCTAGAGAAGCGCAGCGGTTTAGAAAATTCATCATCCTTTCTTTGTAAAACTCTGAGCTGGTCTCAGTGTTGTGTTTTTCCTTATTATCATCATTTTTCAGGTAATATCCGTTCTCGTCCTGTGTGAATAGCTTTTTCATTTTCCGTGTTGGGTAGTGTTCTATGAGATCGGGTTTTGGTGGGATTATTTTCCCATTTCTCGGTAATTTTCTAGTATCGTTGCCTTTGATTTTTGTAACAACTGATATGCAGTTTCCTCTGCGCTCATTGCTTTCGTCTTTGTAGTTATTTTTCATGCCTTTGTAAGATATTTTGACGCTTAAAATGGACCACAGCAGCTCCAAAAACGCAGCGATCAAAATATTTATCGACAGGACTCTGTTGGTGAAACCTTGCTGGTTTTCTTCATCCAAATCGTTATTCAACGCAATAACCATATGAGAATCGTTCTTGTTCACCACATCTGTATGTTTCACGACAATGAAGTCTTGAAATGGTTCCTTGTCTTTATAAAAATCAGAGATATCTCCTTCAGCTGTTATAAACCAAGCGGCGATCATGATAAATGAAGTCAGGGAGACTAGAGTTGATATTATTGACATAACAAAAAGCCAAGCAATGTTTCTGTCTATATACCATCTGGTTGATGCTAATATGCTGGCCAAACCGGCCGCTAGTCCGAATATCGTGATCAAACTCGGTGCTAGGATCAGCATAAAGTGGTTATTACTTATCTCATTCACTGTAGAATTTGCTGTCCCGTTTGATGAATAATTTGTTGAGTTCTGCACCGTGTTGTCATTAGGGCTGACAAATGCTAAACATGCTAGCAAGAACGACGTAGCAGCTAACGCTATGTGCACCCAGGCCAATCCAGACACAGTAGACGCTGAATAACGTCTTTCCGAAGGATAAAGGTTCCTTGTATCAGGTTTTGTTTTCACTTTAATTGTATACACGTCTTCCATGTTTATGCTTACTAGTCAGCCTTGAACATATCACTGTAGTACTTCTATGTTTTAAACATTTAAATAGCACAAAAATAATGTCATCGAAATATCGAGTTTGATTGAAGGTTATATTGTTTCAAAATTTAACGGCGTATTTTTGGGGGAATTCAGTTAATAATTCGCGACCCAAAGACATGTTCAGCGCATGACAGATGCCACTGTACTGACTGAAGTTAGCTGCAGTGGTATTGGGAGGTGGCTTAATTAAAGTGCGTTTACTGTCACAAGTAGTCTCGATATTGACTCTTATTGTCTTGACCTTAAAGCTGTAAATATTCACGCTCGGCATGTAAATGTTTCTTCATATATTGAGCCTTATTCTTTAAGTGTTATGGCTGAATAATGCTAGTGTTCTTTGCGTAAAAGATTCAAGTTGACTTAAAAGTTTGTAACAAGCAAAGTCACGATTTACCTACAAGTTCGGTGCCGAGATGATTACACAATGTTGATAATAATACTGTTAGTTTTACACAAAAACATTAACTATGAGTTCGTGGTAATTTAATGTTCTTTATCTGTGCTACTACAAGCACCTAGGTACTTACCTACCTATTAGACCTGGGTTCCTTATTACCTACCTGAAGATGAATTACAAAATTATTTATTCAAATAGGTACCTACCTACAGAAAAAAATACGAGAAACAAAACAATTTAGGAAGGTAGGTACCAGAATAAATTGAATAATTTGCTATTTATAATAACAGATTAATGATACGTACCTACCTACCTATTTAGTTCAGATTTTTTAGCCCGTGATATAGGTACCAATACCTACCTACCTACCCACAAACTCTGGATCCGAGCTATCTCTATATATATAGCTGGCTTATAAAATGCAAAGCTAAGTGTGTATGTACTTGTTATGTTGATACTTTACCTACTCTTCACGTCTTGACAATCTAGAGGTATCAAAGCAAAATAGGCCTTACTAATCTAGGTAATTATCTAGGTACCTATATTCCTCAGATACCTACCCACATTCTAGAATGTAAGGGTAGCTAACTTTCTTTTTACGGGGGAATTGGCCTTCATCTTACCTGGTTTCAAGTTATGATAAGGCCGAAGGAAGTGCACTTCACCCGGAATCCTCAAAAGTCTGAGGAATTGGCTACCTTACCCCTATAAATGCCGGAACACAATAATTTAGAATTTTAGTTATGGTGACAGACTCAGGTAAAATGGTGGTTGCCTGCCAGGCAGACAAAAATCCACAAAGTCCTACTACCAACCAAACCAATCACAATATTATACTCCCCTAGGGATCAAACCCGGGAACGATGGGTCAGAAACCGGCGAAACACGACCAACGAGGTGTTTAAATACCTATCTCCTTTACGCCATTATTTTTATTCCTTCTACTCCTGCTTACCGAAAGGAACGTTTTCAATTTCTTCAACTCTCTGTCTCTAGGGTTACATCTTTCCAATACCTGGCAATTAAATATTCCCATGCATTTTTCCACTTTCTGTGGCAGACATGGCAGTTCATTTACATTAAAAGCCTGTCATATCAATACGCTTTGCAAAATCTCTACCTAAATTTTAAAGTTTGGTGCATTATCTCTGTAGGTTGTGGGTTCGATTCCCACACAGGACAAACATTTGTGTAATGAATACAAATGTTTGTTCTGTGTTTGGGTGTTGTATTGTATGAGACAAAAAAAAAGTATTTACGTATTCTGTCTGTCTCTGCTATGCTTAGTTTGGGGCTAGATGGCGCCGTGTGAAATTAAAGTCCTGCGACATTTATTTTTTTTATTTATTCATCTCTTCGTTGTCATCATCATCCTAAATTTAAAAACTTACTTTTAATAAGTCGTTTCTCAATTCTGTTGTTTCTTTTATTTTATAAGTCAGGTACCTTAGAACTCCGGCGCTTATCTTTTTTTTTTTGAGATCGATACCTACCTACATCGATCAAAATAATAAATCAAAATTCCTCTGAAATTGGTCCTATTTTAATTTTGTGAAAATCTGATGAAGATCTTTGGAATTGGGGACCAAAACTCTTAGACGGACGATACCTAATCATAGAAAACTCCGCCAATTTTTTTTTATTTGATCACAGATAAATGGTGATTTGATGACAGTGTAAATATATAAATTAAAATAAATCATTTACTTATAATTATACTTTATTATTACTAAAAAAGTAATATAGTAGTCGGTTATTTTCTTTTTATTAATAAATTACTCCAGATATGTTGTTGTACACCTATTTGTAGTTTTTTCCTGGTTCTGACCATATAAATGTTGGATAGCGATAAGACCGCCTATTGTGCATTATTTACTGTAGTTTTAATTAGTTCATAATTTATTTGGGTACTTTTAGTTCTGAATAAAAATATTGTATTGTATTGTATAGCTAGTAGGTATGTAGTATGTAAGTGCCTACATACATACTCTATTCTACTGCATGCAGCAACTATAATAGGTAGGTATCATTACTTTAATGGACATTTTTAGAGGCTCTAATGCGTCTGTGGTGGGCGGCGGCGGCGCTGCGTGGCTCTGTGAAACAATTTGCGCGATCATTACATTTTTTTATAGTCAAAAATATATTTCAAAAATAAGTGTAGCTTATTATAGTATTTGAATCCAAGGATTGTTTATTTTGTATTGATGGTACCTTAACTTAATAAAGTCCCTTAATTTCTCCATAAACTTTTATTATCAACGATCCGAAACTGATAATATTTTTTGAGCACCTTGTACTTGTACCTGTTTTTTATTTAAAGTAGGTAAAAAAAAGTATTTTAAAGTACCTATGTCTACAAGGTGCGGTAGGTAGGTATACCTTACCTACTTTAACCTTACGATATTATTATCAACAGCCCATTAGTGTCCACTGCTGGATAGAGCCTCCTGCAAAATTGGAGGGTTTTTTCCACAATTAACTCGCTTGGCATACGTATTGGTGATCGCAGTAAAGGTTTTGGGTAGTATACAGAAATCAGCTGCTGCCCCTGTTCTAGTGAAAAAAAAATGAGGTAAGTTAGGTAAAGAAAGGTGCTTTCCTTATTTTTATTTTTTTGTATAAAATAGTGTCTCTGAGCTTCTTTATTTCGTAGGATTTTCTCCAAATTATTCAATATCCCGGTCCATCAATATTAACCTACCCAGGTCAGGCAGGTAGGGCGATTCTTCCAAATATGTGGCTAGTGCGTATTAATAAGGAGAACAATAGGCGTGGTGTGGTGTGGTAGGTATATAGGTACTTAGATACTAACAGTAGGTACGCAAGTAGATATACTAGGTACATTAGTGAATCTATCGTGGGAAACTCTGGTCCTTAACAATGTTTGAGGTAAATACCTATACCTATTACTACCTATACCTAATAGGATGTACGTATAAACAGAGGTACCTACCTAAGAAATGTAAGCTTGTCTTGCTTAATCTATTTGCTTGGAATATTTTTTTATGGGTAGGTAATGTTTTGTTTGGTTAGTAAGTTAGGTGTACCTGTTTTACTATAACCTTATTATTTGTATTATGTATGTAAGTAACCGAATATTTATGAATGTTACTAAATAAGAGTTTAGCCTATAAGTTTAGGTAGGTACGTACGCATTTGAAAAGACGTTTATTTTATTTTGAATAAAAAAGTTATTTATTTAATCATCTGTGGGTGGGTGTAGTACCTACATATCTAATGATTTTATAACCTATCCAAAGCACATATAATATATCTACTAGGTTTCTTACGTACCTAC
Organism: Venusia cambrica; assembly: GCA_951394065.1. Classification (NCBI taxonomy): domain Eukaryota; kingdom Metazoa; phylum Arthropoda; class Insecta; order Lepidoptera; family Geometridae; genus Venusia; species Venusia cambrica. Next base: position 6,805,928 of record OX596045.1, on the reverse strand, counting down.
CTCATAACGTATCCAAAGCACAGATAATATATCAACTAGGTTTCTCACGTATCCAAAGCACAGATAATATATCTATTCACCTAGTTTTTGATTATCAGTAGTTCAACGGTCAAGACGTTGCTGAGACGAGAGGTCGCGGCGATGTCGGTTGGAAACCGTTATGTCAACTGGCAACAAATTTATTCAAACTTTAGTGCCAGTAGAATGAATATCGCGTTGATACAGATATTGTTACGTTATTTTATCTCTGCCGTCTGCGCTGCAGGTTGTGGGCTCGATTCCCAACCGGGACAAATTTGATATTACTATCGAGATGATTGTTCTGTATTGGTTGTTACATTTTAGAATGCATAGAAAAAAGTTTACCTAGTACATTTAAGAGTTTATATTATAGCCCCTTGCCATGTAGCTTTGCTTAGTTTGGAGCTAAGTGAGACTTATAAAAAAAAAAAAAACTAAAGCTAACCCCACTTAGCCAACACAAAATAACACATGAAAAACAGTCTCCTTGAACTCATTTATAAGCTCTGCTAATCTTTGGTTCAGTTTAGGTTTAAGCAATAAACCCCATTTAATTTAAACGCAACAATTTGCCTCAATAGTTGCGATAGTGTTCGTGTTTACCTTGCAACCGTTAGTAGAATCACCGTGGTTGCCGGATAAGCCTACTCCTCAGTTTTTATTCATAGAAGCACCTTAATCTCACCTGTGTGAAGCTACAAAGACCACGACAAGCTACAAAGGTGTAAGTGCACTTTACCCGGAATCCTCAACAGACTGAGGATCTGGCTGTCTTATCACTAAATGCCGGATTTTTATGGCGATTGACTTAGGTAAGAAGGTAGTACCTAGATAGCCAAACCCTACCACCAACCATACCGAGCACAATTTTGTACCCCCTGATGGGGATCCAAACCGGCACCTCTAGGTCTGATACCAGTAGGTGAACCACTTGATCACAGAGGCAGCTAAAATCTAACTATTACCGATCTAATCTAGCTATAGCTAGCTACCTAATGTGCAAAACTTGGTAGGAACCAAAACCTACCAACCTACTTTAAATAATTCTATGTGCATGTCTCCAGCTTGCACAGAACGAATCAGTAATTTCGAAATATGTCAATATCAGGTGTGTAAGCCAGGGACAGGGTCTACAGTTTACACATGCTGGTAACGCCAAACTGGTCAAGACTGGGCAATGTATGATTAAATAGCCTATAATTCAGTGCAGAATGGGTAAAAACAATATGTATGCTGTAGACCCATGTCCCCAGCTTACACATCTGGATTAGCGAAATGGCGGAATACTGGATTGTGATTGCCTATAATACAGTGCAGAATGGTTTCACTAGGAATCAAATTTCTTTACAGCATTCAAGGTAGGTAGATATAACTGAAGGATGCTCATGTCATGTACTTATAACAGTTGACGTTTACGGGCGTTGAATGACGTGATGTTATTCTGGTACACCTTGTATCTAAATAAAGAGTTTCAATGAAAGAGCTTGGCAAAGGCAGACATAAGATACATGGACAAGAGTCAACTTTGGCATTTTGATAGTTCTTATACCGATGTCAAATGTCAGAATTCCCTCAAAATGTGATAGAAAATTTCTAAAGTTATTCTTAAATTCTAGCGACATATTTTAATTCGTATTTCTTTAAAACTTTATCTATATTTTCTAAATTATTAACCAAATAGGTGACTAACATGTGAGTAACTTGATCTACTTCTATTTGATGTAATAGGTAGGCGGGCTAACTGACTTATACGAGTACAAGCCCTACCACTAACCATACTGAGCAAAAACTTGTAGGTACCTAGTAGGGGAGCGGGAGTCCCTCCTTAATTTTGATTTGATTTTTGATTTGTACTTCCCTGGGGTATGAGCCGGAGACCTAAGGGCCTGATACCCACTAGACGCCTCTATGGTCTATTGGTTCAACCCACCGATTTCAGATCCAGAGGTCCCGGGTTCGATCCTAGGGGAGTACAATAAACTGTGCTTGGTTTGGTTGGTGGTCTTGTTTAAGTCCGCCTGGCTAGCCACCACCATCTTTCCTAATTTCTTCGCCATAACAACAATTCTAATAATTGTTGTGTTCCGGCATATATACAGGTAAGATAGCCAGTTCCTCAGTTTGTTGAGGATTCCGGGTGAAGTGCGCCTCCACCTTCGGCCTTATCTCAACTTGTTACCAGGTGAGATGAAGGTCAAGCGCTACCCCGTCGTACAATAAAAAAAAAAGACCACAGTGGTTAAAACTGAATTCTGTAGCTAAAAATATTAAAATATTACAGGACACTAATTTCACACAGCGCCATCTAGTCCCAAACTAAGCATAACTTGTAATATGGGAACTAGATTACGGATAGAATACATAAATACTTTTTTTTTTTTTTGTAAATACATACTTATCATACAATACAACACCCAAACACAGAACAAACATCTATATTCATCACATAAATGTTTGTCCTGGGTGGGAATCGAACCCACAACCTACAGCGCAGAAGGCAGAGCTACTACCAACTGAGCTGTGAGGCTAGTTAGGTAGCTAGGTAGCTACCTAACTTTTCTTTTTAATATTAATTTCATTTTATTCGGGAAACAAACGGACACAATATTAAAAAATGAAATAATATATCTACTACACATTAAATAATTCCTAATCTAACAAAGTTTCCGCTTTTCAGTAATCAGGTAGGTACTTACATAGTGCAAAAGAAAAGAATTGGACAAAGTGAAAAAAAAAAACGACAACGTGAAACTATGAAAACTAAATTTTTACAATACCCGATTCAATTTCAATTCACAACAGAATTCAGGAGGGCGCTTTTATAAATTAATAGATATTACAGGCAGTACATTTATTTCACACAGCGTCATCTAGCTCCAAACCACAGAACAACGAATAGTACTAGCGCCCAAACTAAGCATAGCTTGTCTTAGGGGAACTAGATTACGGATAGAATAGGTACTTAAATACTTTTGTAAATACATACATATCATGCAATACAACACCCAAACAAACAAACATCCTTGTTCATCACACAAATATTTGTACTGGGTGGGAAAATGTCGAAGAACTTCTTGCATGACCTACTATTAAATTCTTAGGTACCTACAGTACCTAGTACCTAGGTACCTACCAACATTTTGATTGGACCAAAACGTGTTAGTTCCCGCCACTGAGCTTACTGGGTTCGCGCTGCGCGTGGCCATGTAATGGGTACCTACCCAACCTAGTCTTATCCTGGAACTAATTGACTGTCTATCAATATACTTAGTTGTAGGTACCTCATTCAAAGCAGTTGTTTCCCAATAACAATAAATAGATATATAAAGTTCTATGTTGTGTTATGTTCTAGGCCAGTGCCCCACAGTCAAGACTGTCAAAGCTGCAGTAGACCTGAACTGTGCTACTCCATGCTCAGGCTGATGAAGATGAGTGTGAGTTTAGAGCTTACTAGGAATCCCAGCCTCAGAATAGGCTTACTATGTATTTAGGTATAGGTAGCTTCACATTAACATTAGTTTATTTTCCCTTGCTTATGTACCTTGGTAATATCATTTTGTGTTGCTTAGCCAAGCTTTATAGTTACACCATCAGCTCACCCAATAAACAAGTAAAGATGTGCCCTAATTTGGAACACGCTTGTCTTCATGGAACCAATTTCTCTAGGTGCTGGTGATGAAAATATTACCGAATACTCTTGACTACCTAACTTCCCTTATTTTCTAAATGTACCTAGGTACCTAGAAAGGATCGATTGTAACATTGTTGATACCGATTTACATATTTGTTGGTTGAGTTGGTTTTTTAGTTTTTTTTTAAACTATGATGAAGTCTTAAAGTTTTTCAACCATACCAAGGCATGTATATGCATTCTCTTTCACGTTATCACAGATAATTAAATACTATGTAGGTAGGTATTGTGTGTTGGTGTTACAAATAAATAAAACAGAAAACAAAGTTTTTCTGGTTTTAGGTTTCTGGCGAAAAAGGAATTAGTGAAAACACTAATTCCTTTTTCTGTCACGTTTATTTATCTTGGTTATTTCATTTGATTTTTATTGTTTGTATTATTATCATTCGGTTCTTGCCCAGATTGTACTAGATAGGTAAATAAGACGACAGGGAAGCGCTTGGCTTTATCTCACCTGGTAACAAGTTGAGATAAGGCCGAAGGTGGAGGCGCACTTCACCCGGAATGCTCAACAAACTGTGGAACTGGCTATTTTACCTTTGAATCCGGAACACAACATTTTTTTAAGAATTGTTGCGATTGTTTGAATGGCGACATAATTAGGTAAGACGGTGGTAGCTAGCCAGGCGGACTTAAACAAAATCCTTCCACCAACCAAACCAAGCACCGGGTTCGATCCCCTGGGGATCGAACCCGGGACCTCTCGATCTGAAATCTGTGGGTTGAACCACTGGACCACAGAGGCGGTTAGACTCTTTGGAGTGTACGTGTACGAGTCCAATGATTTCAGCACGTGCCGCTACCAGAGAACTGACACAGAATGGAGGGAGACGGCATGGTAGCGATCGTACAGGGTCTGAAGGACGCGGGCCTTGCTGTCACTGTCACAAACCGAGCGCATCTACTACCTATCTGTTAGTGTTTTTTTTTTGTCTATCCGCATAATTCATTCATGTTTCCTCCGTGGCGTCTTTGGTGCAAATAAAAAAAAAGCCTAAAATAGAAAGATGTGTGACGTAAATAGCGACATCTAGCGTCGAGTAGCAACAATAAATTATCATTTTATACGTTGGGAGTCGTCATTCGGCAAATCCAATGAAGTAAGATCAAGGTTGTGAATGATTGTAAAAGGTTCATTATCATGTGAATAGATGGCGTTGATATATACTATACCTCACAAAGCTAGGTACGTTCTGTGCGACTGACACACTACTTTCGTAAAAATGCAGTACCTACCAAGTCAGTGATGCAAATCTAACCATTGAATATAAAGAAAAAATCGAATGCCTACGTTGTTAAAAATGTAGCCTGTATACAATCAGCTAATGGAAATGTGTTTTGATGCTACAATAGAAAAAAACATGAGCTACCTACTCAAGGTACAGTTACTTGCACCTCCATAGGTACACCTAATATTGTGTGGATAAAATTATACCTGACTACTTATTTTGCTCGTGAGTAAGTTGGTAATTTCATGTTGGTATCAGATTTAGGTATCAGTTGGCAATAGGTGATATCTGTTCTTATTTTCCAGCATTGCAACCCTTGCTGCCGTGCAGGTCGTCAGTTCAAACCAGCACGGACCATGTCTATAACCGCAGCACGGCCGTCGAAGTGTGCGACGGCCGCTACTTCAGCAGTTATCAAGTGAGAGAAGCTCTCACAGCAAGCTATTTTACGAAATGTTTTATGTTTTTACGAAAACAAACATACAAGATTAGAAAAAAATGCACAGCTACATACAATCTTAATTATTTTTACATACAATAGTTTACCTACATCTGACATACCTACGGGATTTTAATATAAGTTGTACTTATATTAAAATCCCTTAATAAGACCTTAATTGTATTAAGACATTTATTTCAGTTGGCGCATTGCAACATCAGGCCAACTTCACCACCGCAGCGGATTTCTGAATTCCCTCCACAGAGACCAGAATTAATACCAAGTAAGTCTTATTGATCGAGTGAGCAATGCTAACGAGCTCTCTGAGTTAAGTTGGGAAATCCGGCACTGAATGTATGTATATACGTATATAGTGTCATGGGCACGCTTCCGTCTGGTAGTTAGTTACCTATAGCCGTTTGTAACGGTCCTTAGGTAATCTGACTGATTCCTTTGTACGTAGTTAGTTTAATTGTATTTTTATTGAATAAAGATGGTATATATATATATTATGCCTACTTTCATATGAATTCAGAAAAAATACAAAGTTATTTGACATTATAAACAGACACATCAATTTTAAAGCAGCAGCTGGAAGTGCACTTTCCCGGAATCCTCAACAGTCTGACGTCTTGACTGGCTAAAATTCCGGAACACAAAAATTTATAATTATTTTGACGGCGACAGAATTAGATTGATAGATAGATAGATAACTCTTTATTGTTCACCATTTACAAATAACATAACAAAATACAGATAGTGGAAACTTAATCTAAGCGTCACTGGTAAAACAATCGCTGAAAGCGATCTCTTCCAGGCAACCGCTGGATGGACAGATAAGATAACGACTTTCAAGGATGGCGGACTATACGAATAACGAATAACGAAACCAGGCACACTATTGTAATCCCCTGGAGATCGAACACGGGACCTCAGGCTCTGACACCGGAGGTCAAACCACAGGAGGTCAAAAAGACCTACCTACAGTAAATTTAATTAGACCCCTAATATTTGTGCACCACCAACCACCTCTTTAGCCGTCAAATTCTGGCTTCTCCGCCCGTTTTATAAATTGTCATTCTTTCATTCATTCATTCATACTACTTCATTTGGACATGTCAGATTATGGTAACTTTGAGGTCGGCGGCCGCGTCAGTTCAGAGTGTGGACCCATTCCAGCTCCACATCGCAGACAGCTCAGGATCAGCTCATCTTGGATAGATCGTGGTAATCACCATTTTATATAGCTTTTATATTGACGTTGCGGTTGCGGCTTAAGAAATGGCATAACCCTCCAGATTTGGAGGAGGCTCTGTCCAGCAGTGGACTCTAATGGGCTAGTGATGATGATGAAGAGACATTCAACGTCAAGTTGGTAGCGAGAATAGTTTGCGCCTACTACCTAGATACCTACTAAGTATCTATGTTTATCTGAGAGTTTTGTCAGTGATTATGTCATTCCCGTGCAAAATAAATAAACAAGCACAAATCAAACTACTGACAAATGTTTTTTTTTCTTTTCTTTTATTAGTGACTTTTGCCAAAAACGGCATGACAGTCCCATTTTACCCTAATACATTTTAATCTTAACACAAAAGTTATTATAAACAAAACTTAAAAACGAACGAGGAAGAAATATAGTATACTTTATAATTTACTAAATCACTGAAGTACAAAATATGCGTCCCAGCAAAATTGCCGCGTCAGAATTGGGTTCGGATAGATCTTAATAAAACATACCAATATCTGTCCGATACCTGACATATATGTTTTTTCTGTTTGTAACTCCCGACGCAAAAGAGGGGTGTAATTAGTTTGTAAGTATGTCTGTATAGTCTGTGTTTTTGATATCTTAACTCCGAAACTAGATATCCGTTTTCAATGCTGTTTTCTTCGTAAGAAAATGATAATTCCATGCTATTTTTCATCTACTCCGGACTTAAGTTATTCAGGGATCTCAAAATTAAAACTTAAAGACGGCCACAAAACAAGCCTCGAAATGTGGGTCTGAGCCGTCAATTTGCATTTTTGCACTTAGCCGGCTTATCTTTGTAAATTACCTGACCCTGAAACAGTTATGTTTTTCGAAAGTATGTGTATATGTATGTCTTTTTCATTGTAACGCTCTGACGATAATATTTCGATAAAAAAAAACCGTTGGGGGTTAATTTTTTTATGAATTTAACTTGTTACAGCACTGGTTAAATATTTATCGTATTAAACGGGTTTTCTTGTTTAGCGCGAGGTTCGCCTCCCCGGGATCCGTTCGTGGAATCCCTCAGGAGGTACCCTGACCCCTCCCTGGATGGGACGGGGTCCACTGAGCTGCTGCAAAGGCTCATATCATACACACAGAACAAACACTGTAAGTACTAACAATTACTCGTATAATCGATCGATTATTTTTTTATTTTAAAGGTGGTCTTAATAGGTGGTCCCATCGTCATCAGATAAGGATCTGATGATGGGATCCTGAAGAAATTGAATGAGCTCTTCAAATATTATAGGCAGAATTGAAGCGATTTAGGCATTTTTAGGGTATTCCCTCAAAAGAAAAAAATCTTATAGGATCACGCGTTAGTCTGTCATCAAAATAATTGGAAAAAAAACGTCATCATATTTTCTTGCATTCGGTTTTCTTTTTAGTTTTTAACATAAGTTAAAATTAGTATACATTATACTATATATTTATAAATATACTTTTAAATTAATTTTCAGTATCAAAACACTCGAACTCGCGAAGTCTTCGCTCACTCCGCGAAGAACCTCCCACAAACGAGAAGACAGACAGACAGACTAAGAACATACAAACGTACACGCGTACTAACGCCGCGTCAAGGGATACCGGTGCTAACACCAGTAATGACTTAAGGTTCAATTTCGCGAAGAAGGATCGTAGCTGCTCATCGACTTCGTCGCCCTATAATCTCACGTAAGATCACGGAAGTACAACATTAGAAGACACAATTTAAGAACAGTAGAGCCTCTTGTGAAAGGGCTTGTTACAAGAAGTAGAACATTAGAATACACATTTTAAGAATAGTAGAGCCCCTTGTGAAAGGGCTCGATTCAAGAAGTAGAACATTAGAAGTCACATTTTAAGAATAGTAGAGCCCCTTGTGAAAGGTCTCGATTCAAGAAGTACAACATTAGAAGACACCCATACCGCAGTAGAGAAAGCAAATTTATTTGCTGATCTGTTTGCGAGCAATTCCCGTTTGGACTCTTGCTCTTCTAAGCCTCCAACTATACCTCAGTGTGGCATTGCTATGCCGATGCCAAGTATACATGCCAAGGAGGTCCGTAGAGCACTTTTCAGTCTAGACGTGAATAAAGCCAGTGGTCCGGATGGTATTCCGGCGCGAGTGTTGAGGCACTGTGCACCTGAGTTGTCGTCTGTGCTGACATGCCTGTTTCGCCTTTCTCTTGAGAAAAAGACCGTACCCAAATCCTGGAAGTTTGCCAACGTGCAGCCAGTTCCCAAAAAGGGAAGTCGAGCCGACCCGGCCAATTACAGACCCATCTCCATCACCTCCATAATCTGCAAGGTTATGGAGAGAGTTCTGAACCATAAATTGCTGACGTACCTTGAAGCTAATGACCTGCTCAGTGACCATCAATATGGCTTTCGCCGAGGAAGGTCCACTGGCGACCTTCTTGTGTACGTCACGCACTTGTGGGGAGAAGCCATTGAGAAACATGGAGAAGCAATTGCTGTTTCTCTTGACGTCTCAAAGGCATTTGACCGGGTCTGGCACGCTAGCCTGCTGAATAAACTTCCTGCGTACGGTTTACCTCCTGAATTCTGTGCCTGGATATCCGACTTTTTGAGTGAACGGTCCATCAGAGTGGTAATTGATGGCTGCTCCTCGGACTATATTGCCATCAACGCCGGTGTTCCTCAAGGGTCTGTTCTCTCTGCAACTCTTTTCCTGCTGCACATTAATGACTTGCTCCAGCTAGGCATTTTTGGGTATGCAGATGACAGTACTGTTACAGAGAGATACATATCTAGTGCACGTTCTACCAATCTGGAGGTGTGTTCTCTGAGAGAGGCCATGATTGAGCGGACGAATCAGACTCTAAGTCTTGTTTCCCAATGGGGAGACGCTAATAGGGTCTGTTTCAATGCCTCCAAAACTCAGGCATGTCTCTTTTCGGCGAAAAAGCGTCAATTTGACCTGACTCCTACCTTTCAAGGTACTTTTGTTAAAATAACTGACAGCCTTGTCCTCCTTGGCATGGAGTTGACGGCTAGCCTCAACTTTGGCACCTCCATCGAGTCTAAAGCGCAAATTGCGGCCAAAAAGCTGGGCATCCTAAATAAAGTCAAGCGATATTTCACACCTGATCAACTTTTGACTTTATATAAAGCTCAAGTTCGATCCTGTATGGAGTATTGCAGCCACCTTTGGGATGGTTCAGCCAAATATCAACTTGCCGCACTTGACTCGGTGGAGCGCAGAGCCAAGAGGCTCATAGGTAAAGAGTACCTTGCCAAAGCAAGGCTCGACAGCCTGAGCCATCGTCGCAAGGTTGCGTGTTTGTCAGTGTTTTACAGATTGTACTTCGGTGAGTGTGCTCAGGAGCTTCACGACCTTATACCGCCTTCGCCGTTTTTCAACAGAAATTTCAGACGCACAGCCTATTATCATCCTCACCTGGTTGATATCCCACGCATAAGAACTAAACGCTTTCAAGAATCTTTTATTGTGCGCACTGCAAGAACTTGGAATAAGCTCCCAGCGTCTGTTTTTCCGCTGTGCTACGACCCTAATGTCTTCAAGAAGAGAGTTAATAGGCACTTTCTGGGTAGGCTCGCTCCATCGTAGATCTCATTCTTACCTGTGTAAGTTTCGTGGTCAAGAGCCGACCCATCGTAAAAAAAAAAAAAAAACACATTTTAAGAATAGCAGAGCCCCTTGTGACAGGGCTCCATTCAAGAAGTAGAACATTAGAAGACACATTTTAAAACAATTGTAGTGCCCTTTTAGGTGCCGGTGAAATTATCTCAAGATGACGGGTGCATTGCGGTATCTCTTTCTTTGTGGATGTGACCTACGCAGTAAGGCATTGTTATAGGCAAGAGATATACATTTATATCACATAGCGCCACCTAGCCCCAAACTAAGCATAGCTTGTTGAAAGGAACTATATTACGCATTACGATCACTTAAATACTTTTTTTTTAATACATACTTCTGATTTCGAAATGAACGATAAACCACGTTTGTATTTAGGAGCTACTGGGGCATCTGAAAAAAATCTTAGAGATTATCTTAGAACACAAATAATTAATGAAAAGTTAGTTTTCATTAATTATATATTGAGAGATTCTTCCTATCGATTGTTTTCTGTCTCGTTTTGCCATAAATGTTCACTGCAATGTTCTTATGTTATTTTAATTCGAAAAAAAGGGTATTTATCGATTTTTTTATTTTTATTGTACGACGGCAATGCGTTTGGCCTTCATTTCACTTGGTTACAAGTTAAGATAGGCCGAAGGTGGAAGCGCACTTCATACGAAATCCTCAACAAACTGAGGAACTGGCTATCTTACCTCTAAATGCCGGAACAAAACTATTTTAGAATTGTTATTATGGCGACAGAATTAGGTAAGATGGTGGTAGCTAGCCAGGCGGACTTAAACAAAGTCCTACCACCAACCAAACCAAGCGCAATATTGTACTCCCCCTGGGGATCGAACCCGGGACCTCTGAATCTGAAATCGGTGGCTTGAACCACTAGTGAACCACAGAAGCAGTAAAACCTAAATATATTTTATATTTTTATTATCTCTGTATATACTCGTATAATATATATATATATTTTTATTGTACGACGGGTAAGCACTTGGCCTTCATCTCACCTGGCAGAAACGTCGCCATAAATATAAGTATAGGTAAAATACGCGATAAATACCTGGTTATTTCGAATCAAAGAGGTAATGTTTCATATTTTTTATCATAGTAAGAGATCTGATACCAGCCCAGCGTCCTACGATTACCTAAAAGCCTCGCCCCGCCAAGCGCGGAGGACCGAAGTGAGGTATCTGAACGACGTAAAGAGATGCGTCAGGGATACACTGAAGCAGATATTGAATGATGACCCATTGGTAATTAGACTACTTATAATAATTAGAGTAACTCGGTCATCAGTAGTACCACTAATATTTAGACTACTAAAATTACTAGTCAAATTATTAGTAGTTTAACTACTAATAATTAGACTACTAAGTTTGTCGTCCAGTTGCTGGAATACAAAATATTAGAGCCTCTTGTGTAAGGTTGGGGAAATTACGGGCACGCGAGGCATAACACCATTATGCCTCAAGTTGACGGTCGCAATGCAGTGCTGCGTAGGTCATGCCACGTGGCACCGCAGGCTGCGGCTGCTTTCCTGTAAATGTGACCTACGCAGTAAAGCTTTGTTCAGGTGGGCTGGTTGCTTGTTCCAATTTCATTTGTTTTTATAAAAAATTGAAGAGTAAAAATGATAGAAAATGTAGCTTTTTAATATTGTACGACGGAGAAGTACTTGGCCTTCCTCTCACCAAGGCCGAAGGTTGAACCGCACTCCACCCGGAACCCTTAACAAACTAAGGAACTAGCTACCTCTTAATAACGGAACAACACTTTTTAGAATTGTTGTTATGGCAACAGACTTCGGTAAGATGGTTGAAGCTAGCCAGGCGGATTTAAACCAAGTTCTACCATCAAACAACCTAAGCAAAACTTTATAACTTCCCAGATTGATTACCGGACCTCTGATAACGGTCTTGGTACTACTTCCGCAAGTAGGCCACCTGTGTGCCCTTTTTGCGTGACGGGTGGGTTCTTGACAGACAAGTGCAGGCTTTCCTGGGTGCTCCCTGTTTCTCAAGGTCTGCAGCCGTTCAGACGCCACGCTGCTGCACTGGAGTATGTGTGCGGTTGTCTCCTCTATATAAAGCTGTCATTAATACCCAGTGTATTAAAAGTTGTGCAGTGTTCCATGGCAATGCTGATGATTCTTCGGAGTTTGTCGCGTTTCAGGAATAGTATTCGGGGGTATCTTGGGTTTAAAGATAGGTAGGCCTCCTCCAACTTCTACCAACACATAACGGTGGTAGAGGCGGTCAACACGGTTCATATAATTTCAGATGTGTCCTCGAATAAGAAGGCGATTCAGTCAGCACAGACGGGAGCACCACAAGATCTGTGAGGACTCGGTGAGTAACCACTAGTTTGTCTTTTATCTTACGAGGGGTAGGTGCTTGGCCTTCATCTCACCGGGATTCATGTGGCAAAATAATCGCGATTCACCTGTATTCCTCAACAGTGAGGAACTGGCTATCTTACCTCGAAATGGCGGAACACAACAATTAAGAATTGTTGCTATGGCGACAGACAGCTAGCCAGGCGAGCTAGCCAGCACAATATTAGGGCGATTACCAGGGGATCGAACCCTCCCTGCGAATAGTGTGGCCGATACAGTTCCACTGTCTATGACGAATTTGTATGTCTGGTGAAATTTAAAATCGCATGTCATCAATCAATTTATCTTCTGTACATTTCAGTGTCCGGATGAAGGTTGTCCAGGAAAAGGTAAAACTATTTTGATTACTTATCGAGAATCACCACGTTTATATATTTTAAATTATATTTTAGTGTTAACTTAAGTGTATATAGCTTGCGCCCGTGGCTACGTGGCTTTTGGCATGTTGGCTTAATTAGTAGCATTTATTATTCACCGATATAACGCATAAAAAACAAGCACAATTGTATGTATTGGAGGTCTTATCGCTTATAGATAATGGCTATGACTGTGCAGAATTTCTGCTCAGTCGTTCAGTATTTGTTGAGTAAAACACACATAACCGTCATATGACATTTAATCATCTATCGTGACAACAGCCCATCAGTGGCTGGACAGAGCGTCCTCCAAAGCTGGAGGGTTTTGTCACAATCACCACGCTCGGTAGGCGTATTGGTGATCGCAGTAAAGGTGTAGGTAATACACAGAAGGAAGCTATCCTTTATCTGGTGAGATCCCTTAGTTGACTTTTACGACATCCATGGGCTTAGTTGGAGGGCGTGGTGGTCACGGCTAACGAATCGCCCCTCCCAACTCAGCCCGCAGATGTCATAAAAGCCGACTAAGGGATCGCATCATATGGTAGCAGCTTTCTTCTGTGTGTTATCTAACGCTTTTCCTGTAACGACATATCTGTACGCAGTGATTATAACAGGCCCTCCCAATTAGATATGAATCTTATTTTAATTCACCCAAAATGCGAGTTAACTCGAGCGGGATCCTAGGTTTATTTATCATGGTACAATTGTGACATTGATGGTACTATTGGCACCGGCTAATAGTACCACCAATGGTACTGTCTAACGGTCCGGCGGCAGACAATCCAATATTGGGCTGGTGAATTTGAAGAAGATGGTTAGGTATATCTGATTTATAAACAAATTTATATACAAGCACTAATAAAATAAAATAAGCCTTTATTTGCTGTGAAACAACAATACTTTTGGTTAGTAAGAAGCCTTAATGCTACGCTATGTTAATTTTAGTGCTTAATCTAAAATATTATTAGGTAAATAGTAGTTTTCGGCAATCAGTTACACTCAAATATTAACAGCTTGTCCTTCGACAAAGGCCTCCTCTGAAGATTTCCACCTTTCTCTATCCTTTGCTAGTCATATCCATTCTGGACCGGACACTTTTTTAATCTAATCTTCCCAGCGTTTTGTCTGTCGCCCTTTGTTTCTTAGCCCATCCCTATATACAATACTACTATACAAGCACAAATTTATATACAAATCAGTGTTTGAGGTAGATATGATATAGATTAGAATTAGGATATTATAAGGATATTGATGATTTTTCACTACGCAGCATCTGTGGCCACGTCCTTCGAAGGCCCTTTGCGACGGAGTATATCCCCTATAGCGGTAAGTCCTCGTTTATCTTCCCCTCCCTATACATCAATTTGCCTCTACGCTCATCATTAGTACTGCTAAGGAATGGAGTTCGTTGCCCTCGCCTGTTTTATCGCACCTGCACAACCTTGGAGTCATCAAGTCCAGAGTGAATAGGTTCCTGTAAGACAAGCATGCTCCATTTTAGGCCAATGGCCAAACGAAACATAAGTTTCTAAATTGTATTGTATTGTATTGTATTTATTTCATAAAAATTACAAGGTTATACAAATTTGCACCCTTTAACCTATGCAGGTTAGTCTGGGCACTCACATTCGTCGTAATTACAGTAGGTACAATATACATATTACTATAGTGGATAGCTACGATAAACATTTACTTAGTATTACATTTAAGTTATTGTAGGTACGCAAATTATAACCATAAAGGTCGAGATTAGGCTAGAGTATCCGTAAAAAACAAACAAAGGCCATAGGCACAGATATCTGAATACTAACTATAGCTTATTTTGAGCCATAGGTAAGTTTGTACTTCTGCAGTGTGTGTATGTGTGTATGTGTGTGTGTGTGTGTGTGTGTGTGTGTGTGTGTGTGTGTGTGTGTGTGTGTGTGTGTGTGTGTGTGTGTGTGTGTGTGTGCGTGTGCAATTGCAGGTAGCTTGGAGCCAGGTGTCGCGTCGTCGTCGTCGGTCGGTCGCTCCGCGCTGATCTGAGTGCGGCTTCAGCTGAGTTGACATATTCATCCAATCCCGCGATGTAGATGCTTGGGGTTCTGTAATGCTTGGTAGAATATTGATTCCTTCCGTAATCCGCTGCGTGACGTGATACTTGTTTTGTATAGAGTCCTCTATATAACCTTCAGTCACTTGATCGGACCTCCATCCACCGTGCCGTTTTAATGTCTATTAAATATTCGCATCAGAGTCCGCCAACAGAGTCGCGCATGTTCTGCGGCAACAATGGCCCGTGTAGAGTTCCGGATTTGGTAAGTGGCAATATCTTTAGGCATGTAATCAAATTTATTTTTGCCTATGACTTGCCTTGTGCATTTACCATTTTGATAATTTAGAAAAAATCTTCTCGTTGAAACATTAGTGGGACGAAACTCCTGATAGGCTTTAACTACATTAAGGTATTCTCCACTGATGACAAATTTACGCTCTTTGTTTGTTTTCGTGTTCGGCAGACTCACAGCTTGTAGGTTTTGTATCCGTTTCTACGTCTTCTAGCGTTATATTAGCAAGCTCTATTCCTCTGCATGCACCGCTGATTCCATAAATTAAAGCAACCTGTTTAAAAATAAGAGTGTTAATAATCGTCATAACCTAGGTACCTATTTTAGGTATGTAGGTAGGTATCTATTTATTTAGTTTGAGTAGAGTAGATAAGTAGGTTACCTTTGTTGCCAAGTATTGTTTATTTGGAGCGTTATTTAAAAATGTTTCGATTTCTTGTGTCGTCAAGACTTTAGATTTTTTTGCCTTGTATCCAGTGGACAATTTCTTCAGTAAAGCCGTCAAATTTACATATTAATATCGACGTCGTGTCTCGTTTGTAAGGTCATTCTTAACATTGAATATGTGCTGCAAAGAGTTGACGATTTGAATTTTTTCGATAATTCATCAAAATAAGTGAGAAAAAACCCTTCAGTAAAAGAATCCACACGTTTCTCATCTCTCCATTTTATAAAATTTTCGTAACTCTTTAAATATATTCCACGTGATTTTGTCGGCAACAGATTCATAATTATTTCTTTGCCCTTTTATTCCATTTGCATATTAGCATCTTCACTATCACTTGATGACATTTTTCACGTTCACAATTTGGAAGTAAAAGTCGGGAAGTTATACGTAAAAGTTTCTGATTTGGAATGAAGAAAATTCTAGAGATTTAGCGCCAATTCAATCTTTTTTTTTAAATCTCTATCTAACCCGCAACGAAACAGTTCGCATTCTACCGTGAAGGAAAGAATCAACCTTCATAAAACATCACCAAGAAGGTTCTATTTAAAAGATTGACGGAGCACCAAGAAGTCGAGTTTTTATGTAAGAGACCGAATGCTTTGTACGGGCTGATGATTTATACAAAAATTAAAAAGAAAAAATACTTTTTAGCCCAAGGTATTAAACTCGAGTTTTAGGCCCGCTAAGCTACACTATTATGATACACTTTTTGAGCAAGAGAAGTGAAAAATAAATTATTGTATAGTATTGTATTCAAAAAATACGCCCAATTAGGCCTTGACACTATATATACTATATCTTAGTTCGAAACTAGAGTAAAGTTGCGTTGAGTTGCTAATCTGAGGTAGTATAGTAGGTAGGTACATCACTAACGATTTGCCTTCTATTGCATTTGAAAGTAAAAAAGATGGCACTATCGTCACCGTTTAAGAGATGTGTTCCCGTTGCCCCCGCTGGGCCAGGGGCAATGATCGTGGTCGGACTGTAATATTTTTATGTGTTTTCATCTGTTAATGGGTTACATACACTTTAAAATGCCACGAAAAACAAACATTACAGGACATTCATTTCACACAGTACATTTAAACCGTCTCTGTGGTCTAGTGGTTCAACCCACCGACTTCAGATCCAGAGGTCCCGGGTCCGATCCCCAGGGAGTACAATATTGTGCTCGGTTCGGTTGGTGGTATGACTTTGTTTAAGTCTGCCTCGCTATCTACCACCATCTTACCTGCATTTAGAGGTAAGATAGCCAGTTCCTCAGTTTGTTGAGGATTCCGGGTGAAGTGCGCCTCCACTTTCGGCCTTATCTTAACTTGTTACCAGGTAAAATGAAGGCCAAGCGCAAAAAAATGGGAATTAGAATACGGATGCAATGGTAGTACCTAGATTTAATTTTTCATACAGTACACAACACACAACATCTATATTCAATGGGAATCGAAACCACAACCGATGGCAGAAGGCCTAGTGAGCTGTGAGGCTATTTATGATAATATCTGTAATTTTTCAGACTCGAAATTGTCCTGGAGTATGCTGCCAATGTGAAAATCCTTTTCCGTGTAACTGCGAGCCTAGTACTTCCAAAGACGATTCCCTGGAACTTTACAATGAGCCAATGGATTCTAATGTAACTGATGATAACGATTCTAAAATTGCGGACGAAATATTCGAATGGCTTAAAGATCTGCCAGTCTTTGCTAATGACACCGAAGAAAATAAAGCCAAAAGAGAAACAATGATCAAAAATTTAGCACAATCATTAATAAATTTGAAAGGCAACGCAAATTACGAAGAAAATGCCAAAGAAGATATCAAGAAGTGCCTAAATAACCTTCCAATCTGGTATCCAGGATCTAAACGTGAGCAAGAACCATTCAAAAACAAAATCGCTGATGATTTGTATAACAGACTTGCTGCTATTGATGCTGCAGATGATTTAAAAGATACTGTTTCTAGGTGGATAAATAATATTGATTTTGACGACGATAAGATTGATAAAAATAAGTTTATAGACAATTTAATTACGCGAATTAAACCTTTGGTTGATAAACCAGATGAAATGAAATCTGAAATAGAAGATCTTCTGGAGGAATTACCGATAGTTAACAACAATAAAGTTATTAAAAAGCTAGCTGATAATTTGGCATCAGATGTATTTCACGTGGCCGGTAGAAAATTAGAAATAGATAAAAAAAACAGTATAGTTTCTGAAGACAAATACTTTGAAAGTCTTATTATGGAATGGCTTGAAGATATACCTGAAATATTAGGTGTTATAAAAAATCATAATGTTATAAGTGATCTGGTTAAAAAACTTTCAAAAATAAAACAGAAAGGTATTGGTGATAAAACAACTCAAGGGAAGATGAAAAAAGAAGTTGGAGATTGGATTGACGCTATCCTAAATTCATATGGAAAAAATATGGATACTCAAACAAAATTAACACTTATTAATAAATTAGTCGATGAAGTGGTTAACGCCGCCAAAATTGACAAAGACAAAATCGACGAACTAGACAAGCAAATTTCAAATTGGCTTGAAAATGAACCTGAACTAATTGGCATTAATCAAAATAAAATAATGGTGCAAAGTCTTGCTAAAAAACTAAATAATGCTAAGAAGCAACCCCTAAATGTTAATAAACTTTCGGAACAAATGGAAAAGGATGTCATAAATTGGATAGACTCAGCAGTACAAAATGAAGAAACAAAATTAGATACAAAAACAAAAATTAAACTATCAAACAAGTTGCTTGATGAATTATTAAGTGCAGCTGCAGACGAAGAAGATGAAAGCATTATTGAGAAACAAGTGTTAGATTGGCTTGAGGGTATTCTAGAACTATCTGATATTAAAAATAATGAAAAAATTATCAACAATCTTACAAAAAAGCTGACAAACGCTAAAGTACATCAATTATATGATGATAATCTACTAAATAAAGAAATTAAAGACTGGATTGACTTAGCTCTAAAAAGAAATGGAAAAAAATTAGACACTGATACAAAGAATAAATTATCAAGAAAATTGCTTGATATGATGAAAAACGCTGGCGATCAGCAAAGTGATTTAGAAAATAAAATTTGGGACTGGCTTGAAAAGTTTTCAGAGATTCGTAAAGCAAACGATACCGGACATAAAAAACTAATCCAACATTTTGCTAATCGAATACAAAAACATGTTTTTGATAATTTAAGCGATGAGAGCTTCGAAGAAGAAATCACAAACTTCGTAGAATCTTTGTCTAAAACAGGGGTATTCATAAATCCTGAGAGTATAAACCAACTCGCGATAAAGCTAAAAAGTAAACAAAATGAAACTGATGATGACTATGAAGATCAAATTTGGGACTGGTTAGCTGACGCTGTGAATATTTTTGAAATAGATAAAAAGACAAGTCCAATTTTTATATCTAAGTTTGCTAAAACACTTAAAAAACTTGTTTCGCAAAAGGCGGACGGTGATATCGTGGAAGAAGAAATCAATAACTTCATAAAACTATTGCTCAAGGAAAATGTCCATTTAACAGCTACGGAAAAAGGCCAAATGGCAAAAAGTCTTATTCAGAAACTGAGTCCGTTACCAAATCAAGAAGATTTTAGGGAATCAATAAAAAATAAAATCTCTGATTTAATTGAAAATATACCAAATGTGAGTGAAAGTAAAAGAAAAGATAAACTAGTTGACATTTTAACAAGAAATGTCAATCACTTAACAGAAAAAAATGATAATATAAAAAGAGAACTTACAAATATTTTGCGGAAAGAAGCTAAACTATCTGAAAATAATGCTGAGAAATTAGCATCTACACTTATAGATAGAATTAGTCAACAGCTTTGCTCAGATCAGTTATACCCATCTGTAATTGGAGATCTAAATACAAGCGAAAGTGAAATTAGAAAACAAGTTTCTGAAGAAGTCAGTCACATTTTGAATGATTTCAATATTAAAGGAAAGAAAAGGAAGGAAATAGAACAGGATATAGCAGAAGTTATGAAAGATCAGATATTTCGTGGCATAGATGACGATGAAAGTAAAAAAAATATTTTCAGTATTTTACAAGGTGTTGATCTATCCAAAGATGACGCCAACGATATATCCAATCGGTTACTGGATAAAAAAAAAGAATTGTCTCTTAGCTATAGAATTAACGGATCCAAACAAATGATTTCTATGAAAAAAGACGCTTTTGAGAGAAGAGCTGAACAAGAAATTTCAGAATTTATCGATGATCTATCTATTGATTACAGCCCTCAAGGTAAAAACAAGATAAACAAAGTCACAGAAGAATTAGTTCATAGACTTGGTGAAATAATGTCAGACCCTGCTGAAACGGAAAAAGAAAAACGTACCATCGAAGAAGTGTATAATTATTTAAAAAAACTATCCTTCGATACCGATGAGAAGCCTCGAGAAGAAATGGCAAAAAAACTGGCGAATCGTCTTATTGATATAGAATTTCAAACTTCAACACCGAAAAAAGATTTATCATTTTACCCACAACGTGACTTTTTGGAAATTTCATCTATTAATTTTGATGACACACAATCCATACAACAATTTACGAAGCCTATGCAAACCAACAATAACGAAAAAATATATACTAATGAATTAATTGATATTATTAAATTGTGGATCAATGATCTACCTATAGATCTAAGTAAAGAGAAAAAATGCTTTGAAAAAAACATGATTCGAGACTTAGCAGAAGATATTGTAGATAGACAAAAATACTTGCAACTAAATCCTGATGCAAATACTTCAGATCAAGAAGAGTTAGACCATTTCAAATTCCAGGTATTTAAGTGGCTCAATAAACTGAAAATTGATAACTTTTCTCCTATAATGCAAAAGACAGGATCACTTATGAGAACAATAAAAGATGTTAAAATCCCGGAACTTTTCAAGCCTATGAATCTTGATCCAATCAAAAATGAAATTTCGATATGGTTTGATGAAGTTTCTTCGAGTTTTAATGGATCTACAGATCAATACAACAAAAATATGTTGATAGAACAGTTATACGAAAAAATACAGCAATTAAAATCAACTAACCAGATGAACAAACTCGATGGAGAAATAACAAATTGGTTGAAAATAATATTAAAAGATGCGGATAACCAAGATATAGCAAAAATGACTGAATCGCTTATATCAAGGTTAAAACAGAAAGTTTTAACAGAGCCTTCAAGTTTCGTTTTAAGTCAAGATAGCAATCAGTTTGTAGAAGAGAATTTAATAGGAGGAATAGAAGATTGGCTTAAAACTCTACCAATATATCACCATAGAAACTCTGCAGAAAAACGTGAAGTTGCGACATTAATACCAGATCTTGCAAAAGCAATAAAATTGATTCTTATCAGTGCCCAACCTCATGAAGATACAGACAAACTATGTATAGAAAAAATAGTAGAACATTTGCAAAAAATGCCTTTGGACATGAGTCATAAATCAGATTCTGAAATTCTTCAAAAAACAGCTATGCAGCTACTGTATTATTTAAAAGGATTGCAGATGTTTCAAAATATGTCAGAGCGCCAAGAAAGACCGTCTGACGAATATTTAAAGGCAAACTTAGATGATTGGATGAATTCTTTACCAATGATTAATTTCAACTCTTCTGAAACAGTTCAGTTTGAGGATTTAAAAAAAAAATTCGTGGAAAAAGTCAAACAGATACGTCAGGAACACCCCAGGAACGACACAAAACTTAAAGATGAGATACGTAAATATTTACTAGCGATTCCTATCGAAGAAAATATGAAACACGATCAAAAATTCATGAACGATAAGGTGGAACAATTAATGAAAAATCTTTTAGCTGTTCCCGTTGAAACAAAGCGAAGACATAGTTTTGATAGGTGTATTAAAAAAGCTGCTGATGGACTTATTAATAATATAGAAAGTTGGTGCGACAATCTTCCTATCAAAGGGTCTCCAGAAGAAATAGAAAAGGCGAAAAAAGAAATATCTACTAAACTTATACATAAAATAGGCGAACTAAACATGAACCCGGAAGTATTCAACGACGATTTTCTTTACGATGAGTTGTTAGAGGATGAAATTGATAATTTACTTTCAGATATTTCTAGTCAAGACAGCAAGATCAACCTGCCAGTTTTTAAGAAGGATCTAATGGAAAATGTTAAAATGTCAAGACTGAAGACTTTAGAAGAAAACGCAGGACAAGCTTATAAGAAGCAACTCCGTGATGCTATCTCAAAGACTTTGCCATCACTTGATATGTCCGATGCAGAGCAAGCATCATTTGAAGTTTTACAAGACAAGTTAGTCGACGCATTTATTAATTTACATTATGTTGGCGAAAACAATGAACTCAAAAACAAATACAAAACCAAAATCAAGGATGAAATTGAAAAATTCTGTAATGAATATCTACGAAAACACCCTAAAATGCCCATTGCTAGCCAAAAACTAAACCAAGACTTATATAGCGCTCTAAAAAGCGTGCCGGTACCTAAAGAAGAAACAATAAGAAACGAAGTTGAACTCGCGAAGACTAAAGATGAACTGCACGACTGGGTCAAAGAATTACCCCCAAAAGACCAAACTCCTGCTGAAAAAATACAAATGACCAAAATGGTTAACGTGCTTGCAAAGAAGTTACACGATATAGAAAAGCAAAAACTACTCTCACCAGACGAAGACTACGATGATTATATGAAAAAAGAAATCACAAGGTGGTTACGAAAATTGCCATTGAGCATAGACGAAGCAACAATTGCAGGTGTGACTAACAAATTAATGGATAAGCTTAAAAGTACGGAAAAGTCTAGGCGAGTCAGTGCATCGGCAAGGCATTCTATCGATCCCGATATTTTCAGTGTATCAGAATCTAGGCCTACTCGCCAATCAGTAAGCAAACCACCTGAAATTCCACCGAGTAGCTTAAGTATCGAAGATAGAGAACATTTACAGAGAATCAGAGATAGGAATTCCGGTACATTTAGGCATTATAATTCCAAAGATGCCTCAGTCAGTCCATTGCCTATAGACGCAGGAAGTCAAACTGAGGTCAGGCCCTTGGAGCGTTGTAAGCGACTAGATCTGCAAAGTTCAGGGATTCAGACACAAATACCACCGTATCAGAAGACCATGCAAGCCGTCGGCAGTCAGTCTGAGGTCTCTCCACATGTTATCGTCAAAGAATACTACTGGGATACACCAGAGGCCAATGCTTCAAAGAAGGGCTGTTTTTCCACCTCGCCGGAGTCAGCTCCCAAAAGCCAAATGTCTTCACCTTGTCCAGGCCGGTCAAGAAACATACCTCGACAACCAAGCCGTATCACTTTAAGCCCGCGGGCTCCATGCCCCCAGGCCACAGCCCAGCGGCCGTGTTTCAGGCCAGAAGAAGAGCCTGAAACCAGCAGGTCATTTAGGAGAGGATCACCCAAAGTCACAAGACTGGGATCATTTGACGATATGCAACCAAACGCGAGTAAATCTGGCAATTGGTCTAAATTTCCCGAAGATGATTTTTGGGGTGACAGACGGACTTTGATCTCGGACGATGATGAAGAGCCCTATCTACAGGAACGCAATCGAGACGAGGAAAAGGTCAGATGCAGATGCAGGGAGCGAGTTTTCACTAAGTGTTCAGCTCGGAATAAAAATAAGGGCTGTCACACGAGTCAGTCGAAGGAAGATGTAAAGCGATGCTCGAAGTGCTGCGGTATACACTGCCCCTATCCGAGCTACTTGTACTTTAGGCAGTGAATGTGACATTGTGATGTGATTGCTGGACACTTTTGCAAAAACATCATGCAATTAATGCATGTGAATAACGCAATGTAGCAATGTCTACAATTGCCGACTGTCTCGTGTATCGCTTTACCTAGTCAGTGTTCTTAACGGTAGCAAATAGCACCGTTTTTATGATGTCCATTATCTGTGCTGTGCCGTTTATAACGTTTATTGTTTTTTTTTAATATGTACTTTTGTTTTTTTAAATGTTGTTCTAATAAAGCTGTTAGCTTGATTTCATTGTATGCTTAAACACCTATCATGATTTTAGAGGGGCATGTCTCTTGGTTTTCTTTTCTCTGTTCTTCAGGCGCAGCTTCAAGTGCCTTACCACCTGGCGAGGCATCCGGCTTAGTGGCTGTGGCCTTATAACCACGAAACGAGCACTCAATCCACACGCACACATCACTCAGGACTGAGGCTGTAACTTGAATTACGGGCCGTTCCCTCGTAGCCAAACTAGAATGCCAAAGAAGTCGGCGATTAGTTCCTAATTCTAATCTCTCCACCTGTGTTATTTTATAAATTATTATCTCGACGATTTTTTCACTATGAAAACTCTTAATAACAATTTTCCGAATGCCCATGGGGCCGACTGGCACCTCTTTTTCGGTTCGTAGAACGCCGAAGCACTGTTGCAGGGGTTTATTAAAATGAAACCTTGGGTCTGAATTTTAACGACGAAACCAACCAACAAAAAAGCAGACCATATTGTGTTAAACTTGTCTGAATATATAGACTACAAAATAAGCACAGACTATAGATGGGTTGAGATCTACCCACTCCACACCCAAGAAAATGGACACATAAATTTATAAATGAAAAATCAACATTATAATTGACATCTAAGGACTTTTAGTTACATATCCATAAACTTTAACACAATACTCTCCTACTTTCTATAGAATTATCTTAGTACCTACCTATGTAAACTTTTTTTAGTCTCACAGGTTACAAAACTGAAATCAATAAAATAAGACAATTACCGTCATTAATATTAAAATTAGAGTATTAACAAAAAACATGAATTCTGAGATTCAAACTACAATGAGCATAGTACCTATTATACATTTAAATAATCGTATTTAGTATTAAGTACACACAATTATTCAACGAACAGATAATGCAGTTGGTCACATTATACATATATATATATATATATATATTTCATTTTTTGGAAAACTTGCAGCTAGGTTTATACAATAGATTATTGAATAACTATGCAACCAAATGTTACATAATAGGAAGGCCAATTAAAAGTTTCCACGGATAACTAAAATAAATTATAAACGAACATAAACAGATAAGGTAGACAATATTTATAAAAAGCAGCAAACATAGTACAAAACATTTAAATACACAAACACACACACACACAAGAAAAGAAGTTAAGTTAAGTGCCCAATCTAGCCAACATTAAAGTAGGTATCGCTAAGTAAGCGTTTCAGCTTACTTGTTTTGGTATTGAATAGATCAATCTGTATTAGCCCTAGCCAACGTGTTAAACGAGCCAGCGGCTCTAACCATACATGAGTTTTTGCTCTTTCATACTTCTATTAAAGTGAATAACTAGAAATAAGTTTGTAGAAATAATGGAAGGGTGTTATTGTGTGATCGCGTCGTTACCGCCGACAGCGTGGTTTTTCAGTAGTCGGGTTTTAGTTTTTGAACTGATTTTTTATAGGGTTCTGTGCCGAATGGGTACCACAAGATACTACTCAATTTATCAACTGGATATTGAGATGCCGAGATTTGAAGGTGAATAAGATCAACAGACGGATATACTACCCGCGATACACGAAACTTCGTTGTCCGACCCTCGGTTTCGGACCTTTAAAGGAATACACATATTGAACCGGCTTGAAATTTTCAAATAAGAATGTGGATTCCCTGAGAGATGATTAGTTACATTTCTGCCTACTATTATAACAAAAAATGATTAATACCGACCAAACGTAAGCAGGATCCGCTCTAAGACTCCAGGACCAGAACTAACTACTCAAATATGTGGGTCGTTGGAACCCTCGGTGCGCGTGTCCGACTCACTTTTTTTAAAACACATTTTAGCCTACTTGAAAAATAAGTCAAACCGGCGCATAACCGTTGCCAAGTAGGTACCTAGTAAACTACGACTCAACGAAATAATTGTGTAAACTAGTTGATGACTAGTTTTATTTTTCTTTACTTAATACGAGTAGAAATTGTAAAATATATATTTTTTTATATGATTTTGAGACCAGATATTAAGCGGAACTCTTGCCTATAACAAAGCTTAACTGCACAGGTCATATCCACAAAGAACATGACCTACGTTCCATTGTATTGCGCGCGTCAACTTGAGGCATAAAGTTGTTAAGCCCCGTGTGCACGTAATTTCACCATACTCTCCAAACGGAAACACAGCAATGCTGCTTGGCGGTCGAAATAGGTATGGTCGTATTACTTCCCCAGACGAGCACTTTCACAAGGAACCCTACTACTCTTAATCTACTAGCCGCTCATGATGACAGACAAAAATATTTGCAATCGGTTTATTTTAAAATAGGTACACCCAAAATTACTACATAAACGTGAATATAAAATCGATAACGTTTCAGTAGTAAAAAAAAGCTGGCATCCTGCAATCAAGCAGATCCTCGGGCCCGCACCATCTTCTACGCATAAAACAAGTCCTGATTCTTCTCCTCCGACATTCCCTACACGTATTTGTATCTGTAAAACTATCTCTGTCATCGGTTTCGGTGTCTGGTGAAAGTGGTCTTTCGTTTTGGGCAAACATCGCTTTGGGATAGTCGCATTCTACTTTGGATGGTGATATTTGTCGGGCATCATTTTTTCTTGAGTGGTTTTGATAATGTTCATTCAGTGGCCTTTGTGCCACAGCTATATTGGTTTTAGAACATTCGCATTCTATTTTGCTTTTCGAACGTGTATTAACTTTTACGGAATGTTCTGCAGCTGATGATAATCGTATCTGATCTGTGATGGCACACTCACATTCCAATTTAGATGTAATGTGGAGTTCTTGTCGTGATGGAGCGTCGATTGATCGTTTTTGAGGGATATTATCTGGTTTTTGAGTATTTTGATTGTAGTTTTGAACGTTACAACAAGTTTTTGCATTTTCAGCTTTATTGTTTCTTGGAGCGCGTCTAATCATTTCATTGATTTTTAGTCCTTCAATAGTTTTATCAATTATATCAGGCTTTGGATCTTTGTTAAGCTTTTTCAGACTCTTCATTATTTCGAGCTTCATGTTTTCATATTTAGCTGGTCCATGTCCGTTCAATTCCATCTCGTTTAGTTTTTTAGCGAGGATAGATTTAATATGATTTGTCTGTTTATTCTTGGAAATTGATAAATTATCAAAGAGTTTGGATATTTCATTTTTCATTCTAACTTCCTCAACATAATCTTTAAAGCCATCTTCGCTTGGTATACGAATCTTTGCTAGTTCACAGAGTAGTTGATTTCGCTTCATAAGGGGATCCATGCTATCTTTGCTCTCTGTTGCATTTAAAAATTCAACAACAGCTTCGTGAATATTCATTTTGTAAGCCTGTCGATCTTCATCGTAATTATTTTCATAATTATATTGTATAAAGTTTTCTATGATATCATCTTTTAAAATATTAAATAGTGTTTCCGTATCTTCTGGTTCATCTTTAGGCTCATCTAGGACTTGAGCTACTGTATTACATAGATCTACTTTATATTGCTGGTTAGCTCTTTCTTCCTTGAATAAAGGTTTAATAGATTCAACTGCATCTTTGAGTTGCAGTTTTTTTATTTTTTTACTTTCTTTAAAATTACAACAAACAGGTACAGCTCCCAGTAACTGCTCTAATTCTTCGTCTAGCTGTAAACCATATTGAAAGTCATTATCAAAAGTAGTTGGATTCATATTGAGCTCACTTATTTTGATAATAATTTTTGTTGCAAGGTTCTCTTTAATATTTTTTACAGTGTCTTCTTCAGCTGCTTTTATTGGTATGTGGCTGCACCAATCTTCTACTATTTTTATTAACATTTCAGCTGCCTTTTTCTTAGGTTTAACAGGTGTTGGCTGGTGTTCCAACATATTTGTATTTGAGCAGCTTCTATGATCTTGAATTATAGATTTAGATTTACTTTTTTTACCTTTTTTGAATTTAGCTTCAGTGATAATACATTTTCATGTATCAGTTGAAGATTTTAATACGTCTTCCAGCGTTTTTGCATATTTTTCTATACTATTTTCATGCCCAGGTGAGAACGGGAGCTTCACAAGCCATTTCATTATTTCTTTGTGTATTTTGTCAGCTGGTTTCTTTTCATTTTTCTCTAATTCAAGAATTCTCTTGGCTAATGTTGCTAACGTTAGATCTCTATCTAACAATTCATTTAAACTTGCTTCTGTTAAGGGCAATTCATCAAACCAATCATCAATGATACATCTAGTTTTAATTTCTTCTACTTCGCCCATTACTGATGATTCTCTAGGGATGGGCACTTTGAATAAAGCACCATATAATTCATTGTAAATCTCATCATTAGTCAGTGGAATGGCACTTTTATTTTTGACGTTTTCGTAGTATTTGTCTATTTCATCTCTTATCCTTCTTTCGAATTTCATTTTTACAGAATCACAACCATGGTCAAAGTTTTCTAAAATAAACATATCAGCCAAACGAGTTTTGTAAATTTCAAAACCAGGATTGTAAGCCTTTTTTGATGAAACAGGGTGAGGTATGGAGGCTTCTATAGAGTGCATCAGCTTTTGTTTGTAATACTCCCCAGCATTATTGTCTTTCAAAGCTCTCTGTGCTTCAACAATATTTTCCACGAATTCAGTTATAAATTGCTCTTTACTTTTTTCTAATTCTGTGGATTGCGGTAGTTGTTCAATTATTGCATCTACTTCGTCAACTAGTAAATTTTGATATAACAAATCATCATTATATGTTCTTGGATTAATGCTTAGTTCACCTACTTTCTGAAATAGTTTTTTTGTTACATCATCTCTGATAGATTTTACTACCTTTTTATCATCTAAATTGATGGGTAAAGACTCTGACCATTTTTCTATAGATTTAACAATAATATTCGCTGGATCTTTTATTTGTTTGCTTTTCTTTGCTCTATTTGACTTACAGCAATCTTTAGAATCTTTTGTTGTAGAAGTTTTATAAGCATGTGTGATATCTGAGGTGTTGTTTTCTTGTCTGGCTTTTACGCCATCTATTCTATTTAAAAGTTGCTGAATAACAACTGCTACAACTACTTCATGACTTTCATCTAATGAAAGATCGGTTATCCATTTGGAGATATATTCATTAAATTCAGCATCAGCTTTGTTATCAACAGGGTTATTTGATTTCTGAATATCTCTTTTTGCAAGCTTTTCTGTAAGCTCACAGATTAATTTTATCCTCTCTTTTTCAAGAGATTGGTCTATAGGGAGTAATGGTAAGTTTTTAATCCATTGTGATATCTCTTTTATGTATTCAAACTCGTTTTCAAATTGTTTAATTGATTCGTCACCAGGCATAGAAATATTTGCTAATCTATCATACACTTTTGCTTTAGACAGGGTTTCAGGATCTTCATTTTCATTGACCATCTTTTTTATTTCTTGTATAAGTCGAACCGACCATGCTTCTAGTTTTAGTTCATCGTTTGCTATTTCACTTCCATTGATGCGAATGAATTCTTCAACAAAATCTCCGATGTTTTCGTTGTGAATACCTGATGTGTTATTAAGATATTGCGGTCTTCTTTGACTAATTATTTTTCCAAGAAGCACTTCTATCATATACTTGATAAAGTCATCGCTTTTATGCTCTTCAATTATTGGTAAATTAATAAGGCACTGACATATTATCGAGGCCAGGTATAAATTGTAATCCATAGTTTCTGGATTGGCTTCTCTTTCTTGTTCAACTTCAAGAATATTCCTCGCCATATCAATAACAAAATCAACACGCTGCCTGTTACCTGCTGTATTGTAACCTACTTCAACTGGTATGTTCTTTAACCAATCTGATACAATTTTAATATAATCCAACTCTTTTAATAACATTTCATGTGAGATATTTGGTTCAAATTTACCAAAACTGTCGTAAATTTCTTTTCTTGTTGGAGGATTTAGAAATTGTAATTTAGATTTAAGTAGTTTATTAAACGCTCCTCTAGCTAGAATATCGTCTGTATCGTAATGATGTTCTATAAATTTAGATATATACTGTTGCATAGTGTTATCACGCTCAACTGTTTCGGCATTGGTAGTTGTGAATATAAAAATCGGTTGAGCTCTTTTCTTTTCATTGATTCGTTCTAATCTCTCTTGTTTCTTTTTCTCGACATAAGCGGCTAGCGTAGCGTCGTGAGGTAATTTAATGACTTTATCTTTTAAATTTTCTGCCAGCATATTTATTTTCTTATGTTGATCTGGTTTCATTAAATCAGTGAGCCATGTCACTACATCACGTGAAATTTCACTATCAGGTCTTTTATCATTTAACTTATCTTTTAAAACTTCAGCAAGCTCATGAATTTTATTACCTCTTGTGGTTTTGTCGATGTCAAAAATATCAGATGATTGTTGGTTCATCCAAATCGAAATTCCATCTTCTAAGACATCTTCAGCTTTTGGTAAAAAGTCGTTCACAAAACCCAATTCTCCTTCAACATGTTTTATATTTGCTAAAGCTTGACGGTTGCCATGTTGTGGTCTAGTTAATACTGGCACTGGTATATCTCCAAGCTGTCTAACAAATTCTTTGATCTGTGATGTGACTTCTGTCAAATCAAATAGGTTAATTTTATTAATCCACTTGTAAACGGTATAAGTCAGCCAGTTTTCTTTGTCACCTATTGATGTTAGCTGTTGTAGTTTAACTACATCTGTTAAATTTCCGGCTAAATCATTGATCGCTGTTTCTTTGAACTCCAGCTCTTCTGGTGTATTCAATTGAACAGGCAGTGTTTCCATCCAAGCTCTTATTAAATCTGCAACTTTACCAGAATAGTGTATTTCTTCGTTGTTAAGTCTGGGTGGAGATTTTCTTTTTTTAGGAGTAGAAGTAACAGGATAAATTGGAAAATTTGTTTCTTGTGAGGTAAAGACTGAAATAGTCTTATAAACTGAAGGGTTACTGTACGAAACTCGGTCACTTTTGTTCAGAGTACCTTTGATAGATCTTAAGATATTTTTACATACACGTAAAGCCAAGCTCGTGGATATGTTAGCAGTTTTTTTCAATATATTTAGTATATCTTTTTCAATATCAAAGTCTTTATATGGATAATATGGAAACTGTAAATATTCTACGAGCATATCTGTTATTTCACTTTTTACTTTATTATGGTGAACAAATAAAGTATCTCTAAGGCATTCGTCGATTTCATCTTTAATAGCGTTTTTATTAAAGCTAACATAATTATTATAACACATTGCTGGTTGTTGAGAGAAACTGTTTCTATGGTTGTCAATTTTAGTTTGAGTTGTAATTATTATTCTATTAGCCAATTCGTGAATCAATTTATGTAATTGTAGATTTTTATTTTCAACAGAAAAGCAATTCAAAACTTCAATTATTGCCGATTTTAAATTAAGCCTGAAATGGCAAGTATTTTTAGATTTGTTAAGCATTGGAACCAGTCGTTGTATTAACGCTTGCGATAGTTTTCTCTTATCAACTGCCATTTGACTTCGACTATGCCTTCGTAGCTTGATGGACTCGAGCCAGTTTTCTATTTCTTCTTCTATTTCATAGTTATAAGGAGGCATATTTTTTTCTGATACAGATTTTTTTTGGTTGGCATTGCTATCCAAAAATCTTTTATTCAAATCCCTGATTCTTTGCAGCAGATTATCAATCAACTTGTTCTTGAATTTTTCTTGCTCACGCTTAGCTCCTGGGAGCCAAATAGGAGTTCTGTTCAGAAATTGGTCGATCACACATTTCACTTTCCACTCATAATATTCTTTATTGTATTCATTAGACAGACTTGTGATTTCGTCAGTCAAATTATTTGCAATATCATCTTTATTAATATTATTTCTTTCTTCTATATTGGGATAGATAGGAACCTCTTGAAACCAATCCTTTACATTTTTTTGCACATAGTCTTTGTAAATATTTCTTTTAGGAGTCAATAGCTCTCTGGTTTTAGTTCGTTTTAATGATAAATCATCATCAGATTCTTTCCGTTCATATTGATATGGAAATTGTAAATTATTTTTGAAACTATTTGGTTTAAGATGATTAGTGCCATAGTTTCTATTTTCTTTTGTTGACTGAACATGATATCGTGTATCATTGTCATCAAAATTCTTAAGCTTTGAATAATTGTTATTAAAATCATTACTCCGATTCGATTTGTAAGTTTTATTGCTCTTATTATGAGGATGAAAATCGTTTGCGTCAGTATTGTCGAGATCTTGAATGCTTATTTCAAATGATTGAGCATTTTCAATGTCTGGACCGGACTTTGTAGAAATTAGCTGTTTCGTTACGTTCACTGAAGAGGCAATCTGGGAAGATATTAATTTATTGGATAAAAAGACAAATAATATACTACTAGCTCGCCCCGAACTGAGATCTCGTGAGTCTGGTTTGTGTTAGGTTAGGTTAACCATGGACACTGCGATTAAAGTGTGTTTACATTACACCTTACTTTACTGCACACTTTTTCTCAAACTCTTTTTATTCACTTGATTGTTTGAGGCTCTCTCTCTCTCATTGCTAATACTCATTTTATTCAAATCCAAAATGAGATCAAAGCACCACAGCACCAACCGTAAATAATATCATAATGGGTAAGCAGAATAAAAAAATCGAATAATCACCCCAAACCAATATGAAAAGCTGTAGCTGTTGAAATCGCGGTTCCAAAATACTACTATCTCACGGTTGTCGTTAAAGTCGACCAAGGCGTTTTATTAAAAAACCAGCAGCTTCCTACCGTGTATAAACAAAACTTTAACTGTTTACACCAATCTGTGGTGTCAAAAGTGTGGGATGTGCTCAGTCAAACCCCTTGATAATAATTTTTGGACCTTATCGACACTTTTGGCTTAGCTTAGATAAGTTTAAATTAGCCAAATATACATCACTACCTTTGATGATCATCTTTGGCAACCTTATATTTTTAAAACCACCATTATTAAGCACAAAAAATTAATCCTAAGATTAAGTTAAGTTAAGATATTGCTTGATACAACCGCCCAGTAGTCTGGTGGCTCGCCTACCGGAATCAGGTCCAGAGGTCCCGGCTTCGATCCCAATGAGTGTACAATTTTGCACTCGGTTAATCGGTCCGTCTGGCTAGCAACCACCATCTTACCTAATTCTGTCGCCATAAAAACAATAATAATAATAATTAAAAAAGGTGATATGAAGGTTAAGCGTTTCCCCGTCTTTAATAAAAATTGAAGGGTAAAACTGTTAATGTGAAGTAAAGATGGATGTTCTTACTGTTTTGTTGTGTTGGCCCGACCCATGGCCACGATGTTTCTCCATGTGATGATGTTCAAGGCGATCCTTTATCATCGGGCATTCTCGTTGGTTGCATGACTGAAAGTGGGTCTTCGTTATATTTACGATACTAGCTTTTGCTCGCGGCTTCGCTCGCGTTAAGAAGTATTATCATTAATTAGGTATAGTTTTTGCGGCTTTACTTTTGTTTAGCTTTACTTTTACGTGTGTAAAAAAATTAGGCCCTACAAAACTTTAAAACGACAGTAAATTCTTCAATTCTCCATTTACGTTCAGATTTTCTTTAGCCATTTAAAAAAAGTCTAACCGACAAAACCGTTACTTAAACCAAACGAAAGCAAAACAAATGCCAAATACAAAGCAGAGTCCATAACCAAAACTACTAAACCGAAACAAAACAAATGTAAAATCCCAAAATCCTTTCTTAGGGGATGCCTACGTCATAACATCTACCTGTATGCCAAATTTCAGCCCGATCCGTCCAGTGGTTTAGGCTGTGCGTTGATAGATCACTATGTCAGTCAGTTAGTCACCTCTGAGTTATATATATTTAGAGATAAAGATAATACATAAGTTATCTTTGAAAAAATGAACCGAAAAATTTCAAATACTACGTCACCCTATTTATGAGTTGTGTAAGGGTGCAATGATACGGGATTCTGGGAAATATCTACGTTATGATGGGAACGAAGATAAATACAGATGACCCAAACAAATAATGAGAATCGGTTCCTACTATGGTGTAGGGGTGCCCTATGTTAGGATAATAAAAAGAATAAAAGAACAATTTTTCGTTCCCATTATCCTGTTTTTTATTTAAAAGCCAATCTACTAAAACTATTGTGATAAAATTTCTATGGGACCAATCTGGAATGATATCCTTTCAAACAATAAAATATTTTTCCAAATCGGTTAAAAAATGACGGAGTACTAATGTAACATAATTGATAGCCTCCTTCTTTTATTAAGTCTGGTTAAAAAACACTCGGTGTCCAAAGAGTTAAAAACTGAGTCACTTAAAATAATGTTGTTCATAAAACGTGTTCTTTATGTTACTTACGTATGAAGACATAAATCTGTCCCTCAATTTCGTCAAATATCTCACGTCGATTTGACGGTAGGCCCATTCGCTCTCACTTCTTCTTGGGTAAGCAGATCTCTCGATTTCCTTATCTCTCTGCATGGATCTCTCGGAATTTGAGTCTCTGTCTCTTTCCTTTTCATGGGGATCGTAGACGCTGATTGGTATTCTGCTTGGGACGCGTTTTTTATAATGTTTTACGGGACCTGTGAAATCACTTCAACATTACACAACATCAGCCCATTAGTGTCTACAGAGGCTCTGTCCACAGTCTCCTTCAAAGCTGGAGAAAGGTACCTAGAAAATACTTCACGTATGGCATGAAGCCATTAAATTTCTAACCGATTACTTTGTACATAGTTAGTTTAATTGTACTTTTTATTGAATTATTAAATTAATTAATAAGAGAAAATACTTTTTTGTGAACCTTGAAAACTACTAATTCTAAATAACTTCAAAGCATAATATAAACAATATGCCGACTGTAAATGAATATAAAATATCGCTTGGTAGTGATAATTTATGCATCATGAATCTTACCTAGTATTGTGATTGCCATTACATCGTTTGCTGGCTCTCGAAGAAAGGCC
Organism: Venusia cambrica; assembly: GCA_951394065.1. Lineage (NCBI taxonomy): Eukaryota > Metazoa > Arthropoda > Insecta > Lepidoptera > Geometridae > Venusia > Venusia cambrica. Next base: position 6,771,236 of record OX596045.1, on the reverse strand, counting down.
ATTACGTCAGCTTCGCAACCCATCCTAAAAAGTGAACTAATCCAATAAAGTTTAGATGGTTTCTCAGGCCTTATGAAACAGAAAATTAAAATGCGAATTAAAAATATAATAAAAATAATAACATTTGCAGTCTGATTCTATTTATTTTAATATATTTAATTACATTTATATATAATTATATTTCATATTGTGCGCACTGCAAGAACTTGGAATAAGCTTCCAGCGTCTGTTTTTCCGCTGTGTTACGACCCTAATGTCTTCAAGAAGAGAGTTAATAGGCACTTTTTGGGTAGGTTCGCTCCATCGTAGATCTCATTCTTACCTGTGTAGTATACGTGTACGTGGTATATTAAGTTACGTGGTCAAGAGCCGACCCATCGTAAATAAAAAAAATAAAAATATATATATTAAAGTGGCAGTGGGCTGGCCATGACCGGTAGGGTCAGCGAGTCCTTCAGTGGAGACCACGTGACCAAGCCCTCCACTAGATGGAGCGATGACCTCCGTACAGTCTTGGGAAGAGAGTGGTTGAGAAAGGCTGAAGATCGGACTCAGTTGCGCACCCATAAGATACCTTCGTTCAGCAGTGAACTGCGATAGGTGATGATTGGAATAGTTTCACCACAAATACTCTTTCAACAGCATATCAATTTCTAATACTGGGTCCACCAGTTTGAGGCCCTTGTCAAAATTGAAATCCTTAATAAATATTATAAAAGTAAAACCTCTTACACGCACGAACCGTTGTTCAACTGTAATTTTTGAGAATGTTTTTGTAATTTATTACAATTTAGAATAAAATTTTTGGGGCTTTAGATTTTGTATCAAAATAAGAATGACGTTTCGATGTTTTTTGTTGCCATGTGTTTTTTCTTATAAATGATGTGTGTTCTCTTGACGTATATATTAGTCTATGCCATAGATTACAACTAATAAACGTTTATGCTTTTGATCTCTCGGTTGTCAAACTTGCCACTGCTTCTAACATCTTTGGATATACCAGATCCGAAAGAACTTCTGTAATTTTTGTATTGAACAACGTGCATTTCGTTTCTCGTAGTAGACCTCGAGTAACGTGCTAGCATGGAACTAACATGTACTACGTACAAATTACTTTTTTAGTTAACTTACAAATTCCTTGCCTTTTAGACGTGTTAAAAAACTTATAAATTCTGTTTACAAGTCGTGATCTGTGTAGCACAGATAGCTTGATATTTTAATAACGTCAGTTGGTAGGAAATTGCGACATGGTTGCACTCCACTTAACGTATTAATTTCTTCTAGCTCAATGGGAGAAACGAATAATGTCATGTCTATGTTAAATTATGATAATAGTATTTGATGTTATAATGTTGTGTAACATAATAACTTACAACGGTACGACCAAAGTAGTTGCGCATTCCTAGTGAATTGTGACTCAGGATTCTTGGAGACTTATTTTTTTTTATTGTACGACGGGGAAGCGCTTGGCCTTCATCTCACCTGGTAACAAGTTAAGATAAGGCCGAAGCTGGAGGCGCATTTCACCCGGAATCCTCAACAAACTGAGGAACTGGCTATCTTACCTCTGAATGCCGGAACACAACAATTTTAGAATTGTATTATGGCGACAGAATTAGGTAAGATGGTGATAGCTAGCCAGGCAGACTTAAACAAAGGCCTAGCACCAACCAAACCAAGCACAATATATTGTACTCCCCATGGGGATCGGACCCGGGACCCCTGGATCTGAAATCGGTGGGTTGAACCACTAGACCACAGAGGCGGTTAGATGTATCTATTGTAGGTTAGTGGCATGTCCAAAGATTAGGTTGGGAACTTGGCAAAGTTTGTAAGCAGCATTCAATACATAGGTAAATATTGATAATTCTTAAATTTGTAGACCTGAAGCTATGTTAAGACTTAATGAGGATCTAACAAGATTTTCTGATTAGTAGTACCGAAATAATTTAGTGCTCAAATACTAAGTACATGGCTATTGCAATCATAATCTAGGCAAACTGAACTTACTTATATATATTACTTATCTTACTAATGGGAGAGCCTATTGAGCGACTGTTTGGGTCTATTTAGTAAAGTTATTTTTATATGTCAAGATTATTTTGTATGCAAATATTATAATGTACGAATAAGCGTAGCTAGCGTGGCAATGCAGCCAGTGTCTTGGGCACGCTTCCGTCTGGTACTGGTCTGGAACAGTTGAGTTACCAATAGGCCGTTTGTAACGTTCCTTAGGTAATCTGACTGATTCTTTTGTACATATAAAATAATATTTCAAGTTTTGTATGTTGATAAGGTTATCTACTATTTACCTACTTATTGTTTTTATATATACTACAAATAAAGTATTTTCTATTATTTAAACCTCACTTCTCTTTCCGTGCAATCTGAAGATTTTAAATCAAAGTTTATGTAATCGTAGCAAAATACGGCAGACGAACCAAGATAATTAGACAAACGTAACGTATGAAACTACTATTCATTTATTCTTCATTCTGTCTATAAATAGGTGACATTACTGTTACACTCTTTGGGTGACATTTTATCTGTTTGGCATCTTTCAGATTTTAAGCAAATTGTGATTTATTCTGAAATTTTTCGTACCAAAATTAATCATAGCAAAATTGTTTTATAACTACAACACAACATCACCTGAGTGAAATGTAAGTAAAAATGCGACTCCTCCATTTTACCCATAACTAGGAGATGTGCAGCAATATGAGTACTTTCCTACCTGCCAACCGTGATGATCATGGCAATTTGGAGTCTCCTTTTACGACATCCGTAGCATGAAAGTCCCAGAGTCCCACACCGAGCATGTATAAAGTACGTTATGAAAGCTATAACAAGCCTCATAGCTCAGTTGGTAACTCTGCCTTTTGCGCTGTAGGCTGTGGGTTCGATTTCCGTCCAGGACAAATATTTCTATCCGTAATCTTGTGCCCATATTACAAGCTATGCTTGGTTTGTGGATAGATGGTGTAAAATTAATGTCCTGTAGGTAATATATATTATTTAAGTGAAAGTGCGTAGATATGCAAGAATTGTCGACATCCGATGTCTCTGCCTATCCTTTTAGTAACAGAGATGAGTCTTTGATTTTAATTCCAGGATAGGACTCCTAGACGAGGACTGGCAGGCTTGTTATAAGCCGGACCTGTGCTTATCACTCTTCCAGCTTCTAAAGATGACAGTTAGTACAAAGACACGAAATGAATATATTTTGTAGCGATCCGTAGCACTCCGTAGCACTCCGTAGCACTCCGTAGCACTTCGTAGCACTTCGTAGCACTTCGTAGCACTTTGTAGCACTTTAAAGCACATTCCCCGAGTTACGTACGTATGAGACGGTGTAGTGTCAAACACATATCAAGGAAGTGATATTAGCCAATACAGACAGACTACATGTTTTTTTTTGTCATGTTGCACTGACTGAAGCTTTACCACTTACAGACTTACAGGGGAACCAATATGGAAAACCTCAACTTTGAATTTATATAATATTGTTTTTAACATAAGCATGCCTGTATTGTATGTAATCATCATCATCATCTCAGCCCACACACGGGCTGTTACAATACAGTTCCAATCATCATCAGATGATTGGAACTAAAATAAACATAAAAAAACACAAACAACCTAATTTAGAACCTCCTCCTTTATTTGAAGTCGGTTAAAAATCAAATCAAATTGTAGGTTTTCGTATATTAACTTTATTTTTCAGCATATTCCCTTGAGAATCTGAACCATGGAGCTCTCCGAAGGCATGGTGGCGGTTGTGAGAGGGATGCAAGACTCGGCTTTATGCGTGTCCCTGGTAGATGGAACGAGACAGTATACTTTGCTGCCCAACTCTGGTTACATACCTTCTGATTTCATTATTGGAATATCCAAGTACTTTGTGATAGATAGCTTATGTCATTTTTTTTATTGTACGAAGGGTAAGCGCTTGCCTTCATCTCAGCTGGTTACAATTTAAGATAAAATCGAAGGTGGAGGCGCAATTCATCCGGAATCCTCAACAAACTGAGAAACTGGCTATCTTATCACTAAATGTCGAAACACAACATGCTTATAATTTTTTATTTGGTGACAGAATTAGGTTAGATGGGGGCTAGCCAGGCGGACTTAATCCAAAGTCTTACCACCAACCAAACCGAGCACGATAATGTACTCCCCTTGGGGATCGGACCCGGGATCTCTGGATCTGGAATCGGTGGGTTGAACCACTAGACCACAGAGGCGGTTAACTTAGCTCGTCTAGCTCTAGGCCAGAGCGAAAATGAGGTCTGCGATGGAGTGAGCTTTTCCAGAAGGCACTGGCTCCCGCACTGACGGAACACGGGAAACCGTTAGGCACCGGACTTCGGCAGGAGGCTGGTCGCCAGGTGCCAGGTGGTGCCTCTACAGGTCCTACATGCAGTGTTGTGATCGTTCAGCAGTAATAGAGCAGACTACTAGGAGAATGATCGCAGCTACCACACAAAAGACTTACGAGTATGAGTAAATATTTCACACAGCGCCATCAGAAATACGAGTACGAGTAAATATTACGAGACATTTATTTCACACAGCGCCTTCTAGCCCCTAAGCTTGCAATATGGAAACTAGATTACGGATAGAATACTCAAATACTTTGTAAATACATACGTACTATATACAACACCTAAACACCGAACAAACATATTCATCACACAAATGTTTGTCCTGGGTGGGAATCGAACCCACAACCTACAGCGCAGAAGGCAGAGTTACTACTAACTGAGCTATGAGGCTGAGTAATTAAGTATTATATCCGTTTTTCTGATACAATACTTAATTACTCGATGATTTATGTCGAGTTGAATGTTACACCTCTCAAAGTGGCGTAGATTTCGCGTATACCTATTAATTTTATTAATACCGATTGTGGCAGACTCCCTAAAGTTGTGTTTCTCTAAAACCTCGAAGAATATTTTCTCAGTCAGCTTTAAGATAATCCACCTTTTTTTTTCTAAAAAGATGAAGCTTTGTTATCCTAGTTTGTCTCACTGTATTATTCATCCCAGCTGTTCAGAACGTAAGCCACGTCCAGACCACGCAGAAGACGGCGGTACTTCAAGACTGCCAGGAGAGGGTCCAACGTGATACCGGGACCCAGGCGGTGGATGGGAGATATGCCAGCGTTTACCAGGTCAGTGAAGGTTTCAGAGATAATCTTCCACTGGGGCCGAAGAGGCAATACGTTGTTGACAGATGTTGAGAAATTAGTTCACGGTGCCCTAGGATGATTAGACTTTGCTCAACGTAACAAATGGTGTGCACGGGGCTTGTATTTCGGTGTCGGTAGCAATGCCATATGAGTTCCTTGTGAAAGGCCTTCTATCATCTATTTCAGCCGCCAAAAAGCATTGCTGTGTTCCGGTTTGAAGGTTATAATTGCCGGTGAAAATACGGGCACGCGAGGCCTTACACCTTTATGGCTCAAGTTGACGCTGCAAGCAGTGCCACGTAGGTCTTGTTCTTTGTAGATATCTCCTGGGTTAAAACCCCAGGGGGGGTACAATATTGAGCTTGGTTTGGTTGGTGGTAGAACTTTGTTGACGGCCGCCTGGGTAGCTACCACCGTCTTACCTGAGTCTGTCGCCATAACAGCAATTCTAAATTATTGGGTATTTTTTGTATAGTACAACGGGGATGGACTTGGCCTTCATCTCACCTGGTTTACATGTAATGATAAGGCCGAAGATGGAACGGCACATCACCTGGAATCCGCAACAGTTTTAACAGTCGCAACAGGATCGGACTATCTTACCCTCTAAATGCCGGAACACAATAATTTAGAATTGTTATTATGGCGACAGTCTTAGGTAATGGTGGTAGCTAGCCAGACGGACTTGAACAAAGTCCTACCACCAACCAAACCAAGCACAGTATTGTACTACCCTGGGGATCAAACCCGAGACCTCTGGATCAGACTACAGAGGCGGTTAAAAGGTGATCCGGCATTTAGAGATAAGATACCCAGTTCCTCAGACTGTCGAGGATGCCGGGTGTATTGCGTCGCTAACAGAAGGTATATCCACTATAAGCCGGCTCTCTTTTCAGATGTCCCACTGCCACGTACTTCCAACGTCACCTCCAGACCTGCTTACAGAATTTCCACCTCAGAGGGCTGAACTAAGTCCTGGTAAATATTTACTGTTTTATTTGAAACGGGTTAGCTCTTGGCTTTGGCCTGGGTAAGAATGAGGCCTACGATGGACCGTTTATTACTTTATGATATTAAATTATATTATACCTCATCAGGTCATGGAAACTTTGAGGTTGGTGGATTGGGTAGCGGGGAGCGGCATCGCAGTCCAACAAGGGTCTCCGGGTCTTTTAGAGGGGGCTTGTCATGGCCTGATAGAGGTTAGTACACCAACTATATACAGGTTGAGTTTTTTTCCAGGGCCACTGAGGCCAAGCCTGAAACTGTGAGAGTTATCGAAAAGTCATGTTAGGAGTTACGTGCTCGATTTAAAAAAAAATAAGTTCTGCATTCGAGAAAATCTATATTTTTTATAGATTTCCTGGAAAAGTAAGTTTCTGAATTTTTTTTGCATTTATGAGTTCTTTGTTTGATAATAAAAAAACTAATGGAGAATGACTATGTGCCCAAAGTTGCTGGAACACTTTCAAAATTGAAAATTTATATGTTCATCTTTATGCATTTAGTAAAGGTTGTACGTATAGTCTGAAATATGTAAGCAAATCTATTAAATCCTCTTTTGCTGTACGTGTGGAACTTTTTAAAATCGGAACGTCTTCAAAATTATATATATTTTAAATTTTTAAAGAGTTCCAACATCTTTGGGCACATAGTCGTCGTACATAATTTTTTTAATATCAAACAAAGAACTCAAAAATGCAAATAAATGTTTTTTTTCAAAAACTTACTTTTCCAGAAACACCATAAAAAAACTGTTTTTTTTTTAATGCAGAACTTATTTTTTTTTAAATCGAGCACGTAACTCCTAACATGACTTTTCGATAACTCTCCTGTATATACATACCGATTTTATACGTACATATACGTTATACGTACCTACTCTATACGTACCTATTTATACGTACCTACTTTATACATACCTACTTCTGCTTACAACAAGTATGTAGGTACGATGCTAGTACTTAACTACTTGTTGCAATAGTACAACCTATTGTACCTATAGTGAGGTAGTGATAAGATGGGTCAAGTCGTTTCTCCATCTCTTTAAATGGCTTTATATTGATTTATAATTCGCTTTCAAGATCTAAACTATGTTAACACTTACATCAAAAACATTTTTTAAGTTTCAAGTCATGGCCTTATCATAACTCGAAACCAAGTGAGATTAAGTCTTAGCTTCACACTTGTTTTCGGTTAGATGAAACCAAAGCGCTTCCCCGTCATACAATAAAAAAACAAAGCGGCGATAGGCTTGCAACTTATTCAGGAATACTAGGTACATGCAAAACGTGGGCATGTGCCGAACGTAAGTTAAGTCTGGATGTGCCTCAGACTACCAGTTGTTCCAGGCTCCGTTTGTAGTCCACGACCGCTGCCAGAGCCTGATGCCTTTGCCAGCTCCTTGCGGAAGTACCCCAGCCTGTCTCCGGACCGCTCCATGGATATGGTGGAGAGAATCATCAACTATTCGCAGAGGAACTGTTAGTAAATATACGTTGTATCAAAAATACTAAAACCTCAACTGGCAAGTGGGGGAAATGTGATGGAAATTGGGCCGGAATTTCTTCATTGGTACTAAAAAAAAAACTAGCCCCATTACATAAGTGATCAATTATGTTATCGAAATCTTTTATGCAGCCAAAACAGCACCAAGTATCTCGAGTTGGAACGAATCCAGGTTCACTTTGTTTCTAAAGAAAAAACACTTGTAAAAACACATTAATTAATTAATTTATTTATTTATTCATAAACATGTACATCCTTACACTCAATCGCACACTCAATCCAATAGAATAGAGTACCTTAAATTCTAGTGTAGTCTTATTGTATGTATCTAGTTATAATAAAAAATATATATGATTATTAATTAAACACATAAAAACCAGTCAGCTTAAAATGTCACAGATAAATACAAAATGCAAATCCAATGAATTAAAAACTACATGAATAAAATTGAATTTAAAATCATTAATTTGAATACACAATCAAAACATCATTTAACATTTACAATATCAATATTTATTTATTTATTTATTAAGGCACACAAAACAAAATACAACCAATCAAAAACAAAATATAGATAATCAGATTTACGGCTAGATTGTATCTCTAAAAATGTGTACACAGCATGATAACAAAAATAAAACGAGACAGTTCTGTGTTACACTGTAAGAAGAAAATAAAAATTGATACAAAATTATAACAAACAAAAAGAAGGAACAAAACAAACAAAAGGAAGGAACAAATAATTTATAATAAATATATATATATATATTTTTAAACTAATTGTAATAACATAAAATAAAAAACAAAGCCTCATGGAATTCGCTCTGGGAACAATAAAAAAAAATCTCTCTGCAATCAGATTAAGCATGCGCATGCCGCGCTTCAGAGGTGCTTTATGTATTAGGTTGGTTTGCCTTATACTACATGTAGGAACCCCTCCGGCTGACAGGTAGAGTGGATAAGAAAGGCCGAAGATCGGGCTCATTTGCGAGACAACTAGATCCAACAGTAGACTGTGATACGTCGATGATAATGATGATTAATGCTACGAGCTTCTGGGCTGCAACCAAACAATTTGACTTCTATAATCATCAATACATCAACAGACCATTAGTGTCCACTGCTGGACAGAGACTCCTCCAAAGCTCGTTTTGGCATAATCACCACACTTAGCAGTCGATTTGGCCGCGGGTGATCGCGTTGCCTGTGTTTTGACCGGCGGTCACGTGGAGTTGATCAGTGGCGAGGCCTGTCTTATAAACGTAGGGTTGAGCCTCGAGATCCAGGGCTGACTCTACGTGTAGGTATTTAATTTATTACTAATCACATTGTTATTTTATGATGCAATTTTAATAGACATTGAAGTGTAAGTAATACGTTAAAAATGATAAAATAATAAAAACAGTAGCACAGCAAAGTCCTTTTACTTAAAAGGGCTAAGTACCTATTAATTTTCCTGAAATTATAAATGTAAAATTTCTTCCTTTTATTTTAGATGCCATGTTACTTGGAGAAAATAATCCATAAGATTTAGCCTTTGGATAGTGTTTTTTTTTTTACAATTTATCGGGTTCGATTCCAAACAGGCGATTTTTCAAAATCTTTGAATGCAGATTAAATTGTTTTGAAAATCAAAAGGAAGCCTTCTTTCAGGAAAATGCTCTATCTACAATGTTTAAGGTACTTGCCCTCCATGTGGCATGGCCGTGGGACAACCTGTATGCTTAAAATTATTATTGTTGCATTAGCTTATACGATTTATTCCAGCCAAGAACTCGAAGTTTGCCAGCCGCTCAGACTGTTGCTCTCAGAGTTATGAGCGAGTGTCACGAACCCGATTTGATCAAGCAGCCAGGTACCCTGAAGAGTCCCCAACCAGGGACAGAAAAGAGGACTTTAGGTGAGCCCTTTTTTACTACAAAGGTGGCAATCAGACATACGGTCCACCTGATTGTCATTGCTGACCCTTAAAATGGAGCTATGGTGACCTTACTCATCGCAGGGACACAGCACAATATAGATATAGTATTTTTATCTGCGATATTCTTACTCTGGTTCTCTCATGTTTCGGATACAAGTACAAGGTACCTTAAGTTTCCAAAGCTTCAGAAGTTCAATCATTCGTGCGTTGCCGATGCTTTTAGAGGAGCTATGGTGACCTTACTCACCCCAGGAACACAGCACAGTACAGTATTTTTTAGCTGCGATATTCTTACTCTCTTTTGTTTTGCATACATGTACCTTGAGTTTCCATGTTCACTTAGCTTGCCTTTAATAATTTAACTAAAAACAGAGCAAGAAAAACATTTACTTATCCTACACACAATTATGTAGGCAAGTAGGTGCTTACCTATAGGTACAGTTAACGTTAGCTAATATTACACATTTCATGAACACATACACAGCAAGTAAAAAGAAAACATACAAACAATAGTACATAGAAATATATCTACCTTACATACTACGATACTACTAAATATTTTATTGTGCGCCTATATGTCCATTTATACATCCTCCTGGTGCTGTCAATGCAAAGGTTGTCTGGAAGAGATCGCTTTTAGCGATAAGACCGCCCATTGTGAATTTTTTTTTGTAAGATGAATTAGTTCATAATTTTATTTGCATTTGGTGTTCAATAAAGAATATTGTATTGTATTGTATTGTATTGTACGAGTATTAGGTACAAAAAATAAAAATTACGAAAAACAGCTAAGTATGTGTGGAGAATGATGATAATGGTGATGATGATGATGTTTCAGAAGGTCCTGTAGAAACTATGACGTCAGACACGTGAAGGAGGTATCGAAAAAAGTCAAAGATACAATCAATAACTTCAGCACATATGTGAGTTTTTTTCCATTATTCACGACTTTTACAACTTTTCATTATCCGGTTCGTTCCACATCTGAGCCGAGCTGATTTAAGAGTTGGTGGGAAAACGCTGTCTACAAAAATCTGTTGGTTTTTCGATTGCAGCCTTACAGCAACCCAGTTTGTCCTGTCATCAGAGAAAGATATGACCACCTACCAGCCAAGCCTACAGAATTAAATGTAAGTATTAGTTCACCTTGAACTGAGACCTCGCGATGCTCGCTCTACGAACCAGTACGTCTACTACGAAAAACGAAACATGACGGATTCGTTGATGGATTGCACGTTTTTAATACAAACATGACACACACATTTTCACATGAATACAAAAGTTATTTCGGATCTAACGACGTTCGATTTTCATAGTATCCCTGACCACCATAAAATACATAACAAAACATTTTTTAACGTAGTTAATATATTAATAGTTATTCTCTCATTATCTTAGCTCAAAAATAAAGTTTATTTTAAAGGAAACTCTACAGCTGTATAAACAGAATAAGGTAGGTAAAGAACAGAAACATAAAGCCAATAACAGACATACACAGATAAAAACTATAACATACTAAACATATTCTATAACAGATTAAAAATGAAAAAAAAGTGAAAGACAGCCTAAGAAAGTAAGTAGAAATAAAAATAGTTAAATAAAAGATAAACTGTAGTGATTACATTGATCACACACAAAAAAAAATTCGAAAAATAATAATAATCCTAGTTATTAAAGAAGAGCTGACTGAGCATGCGCCTAACTTTCCTATAGTCAGTATTAAACAGATCACACTCAACCTCCTCACATAACTTATTAAACTTAACGCTCGCACGATTTAGAAATTCATTCTGCGTATAATTGGTGGATGTTTTCGGAACATATAATAAGTTACTAATACTAAAAGTTATAAATACTATGATAAAAGTGTGCTTTCCCAATTTGCAGGGACGCTACCGCCGACGGCGAAGCCGATCTCCATTGGCTTAAAATTAGCTTCATGAGAACTAGAAACGATTTTTACCGTCAAATGTACTGAACGGATAGGTTTCATAACATGTGTACACTTTTGAGATGGGAAACGCCATTTTGGATATGACACATACCCGGTAGTAAAAATCGTTTCTGGTTCTCATGAAGCTAATTTTAAGCCAATGGAGATCGGCTTCGCCGTCGGCGGTAGCGTCCCAGGTCTCTCTCATATTAAATCAATAAATAGGAACGTTTTTTCTTTATTCCAATCCATTATGATCACATCACATGCAAGTATAAAATAAATAGCAGCTTTGTCGCGAGAAACCTAAAAACGTTTCCAAGTAGGTTGACAGTATAGAGAAAATAACCTACCTTGCCCCTCTCATAGACGAATGCTTGCCTTACGAATGTTTTCCGGCAAACAATGTTGGCTAGTTTTGTTAGTTGTATTTCTGAAACCACGCCCCCGTTTGTTCATCAAACATGTTGTGACAACACTAAAATAAATAAATATGATTAAGACATTAATTTCACAGCGCCATCTAGCCCTAAGCTTTGCATAGCTTGTAATCTGGAAACTATAATACTTTTTTTTTTGTAAATATTACTTATCATACAATGCAACACCCAAACACAAAAAAAAACATTTATAATCATCACACAAATATTGTCCTGGGTAGGAATCGAACCCACAACCTACAGCGCAGAAGGCATTTAATTTTGGGTTAAATTCCCATTCGGGACAAATATTTTGTGTGAATATCCTTCTGTATCAATATAGATTCATACATACAGAAGGCCAAGAGCTTCCCCGCCGAACAGTAAAAAAAAAATAACTGAGCAAACATCTATCAGCTTTGAAGGAGGCTCTGTCCAGAAGTGGACACTTATGGGCTGTTGATGTGATGTTTGTATTTAAAAAAAATGAGAGTATTCCGTAATCTTGTTCCCATACAAGCCTTGCTTAGTTTGGGGCCAGATGGCGCAGTGTAAATTAAATGTCCTGTTCCATTTATTCAAAAAAAAAGAACTTTCACAAACATTCTACGTGGCCATAAAAACACATCAAAATAAACACTCAAAAAAATACGACAAATGAGGAACAGCCATTTTTGTTTTATTTCAGGTTACAAGTTCAGTGAACATGGAAACTCAAGGTACTTACGTCACAAGTTTTGACTGAATCGATGGGCATCAAATTTTTTTAATAATTTCTTTTATTTTTAGGCGCTACTCACGCTTGACCAAATTTTTTTATACCAAATTGTTATTCTCCAGAAAGGAGCTGATGTTTTGTAAGAAACTGCACCGGTATCTCCTCAGATCATGGGCGCCCCCGTACTGTCCCAGTAAAAAAAAATCACTCTATATATTATTATTTCGATGTATTCCAGTTCCTATATTACAAGATTACTAGGTGTGGTGCTAGATGGCGCTGTGTGAATTTAATGTTTTATTATTTTAACATTTCTGAAATAACACTCAAGTTTATGAGAAGTAATAATACGTTTGTACAAAACACGGTCTTCTTAAAATTTCCCACGTAATGAAGAAAATGTCGTTCATAAAATATTATCATTATTACAGCTGACATCCCAATGGTGTCCAGAGAAATAGCCACAATGCCAAGAGTTCAACCATCAGTGAGAAACGTATGTACCTATCTATGTGATTAAGGTTATAGAGATAGTTTTGGGGTGGGTGTTCTTCTTATTATTATTCTTATTAGTGGGGGTGATCGAGGCCTCCACCGATGTCGCGCATTGAGACGTATCACATTGTCTCCCACGGTCTAGGTACCGTGGGGGACAATGTCAGCCCAGCTCCTTCACATACTGCAGTAGGACTTAGGGTTGTTGGTGTGACACTTATTGAGACAAAAACAATCAAAGTACGTAGAAAATCTATTTTGCAATATAACCTTTTTACAATATATACAAGCGCAATGTAACTTATACTACTGTAGTACACATAAACAACAAAAAGTGTATAACATGAAATGTTTTCTGGAGCTGACTGGAATTTCTACAAAAAACAATGTATGATGGGTAAGCCTCTAGAAATAAACGAAATAGACAATACGGAGATTGCTAACTCCTTAGAATGTTCGGCTCAAGAGTTATGTACTAAGATCAAGACTAAATCGAATGATATTATATTAATTACGCAAAATATTAGGAGTATTTATAAGAATTTTGATGATCTACAAATAAATTTGACTTCATTTAATTTAAAAATAGACATTATGGTACTGACTGAATGCAGGCTTTCACAAAATAAGCCCTTGCCAATCCTACCTAATTATAATTCATTCTCTACAAAATCTCAACTTAATCAAAATGATGGAGTAGCTGTCTACATTAAATCCTGTTATAATACTGAGGTAAAAGAAATTAACCTGTCACATGCATCTTGTTTGCAAATCATTTTGTTTAAAACGACTATTATTTTATGTATCTATCGCTCACCTTATTACAACAACAACGCTAAAATGTTTTTAGAGTCTCTAAATAAATACATAGATAGCATTAAACGGTACGAAAATATAGTAATTGTTGGCGATATCAACATCAATATAACACCTAGACCTACAGAAGTAAGCTATGAAAGAAACAATAGACTGACCTACCTTAATGACTTAGCAATGCATGGGCTGCTACCGGGGCACAATTTCCTAACCAGACAAGACAGTTGCTTAGATCATGTCATTCTAAAAATAAACAAAAACAAACTATCTGCTACAATTGCCGTAGTACACACATCAACAACTGACCATTTTACAGTATTACTAAAACTCTCTCAAATGTCAAAAAATAGTACTTGTAAATTTAAAACTAATATTGATTATGATAAGGCAATTCAAAGTTTAAATAATGAAAATATAACGCAATTACTTTGTTTAAAAGATCCTAATACTCTGTGTGAATTATTAATAGATAAAATAAAAAAATGCCTCACCATGAACACATTCATTCAACGCATTCCTAGAAGTAAACAAATAATTAAACCATGGATAACACAGGGTATTCTACGCTGTATAATAAATAGAAACAATATGCAAAGAAATATACGCAACAACCCTAACGATGAAATACTAAAAATAACATACCGTAGATACAGAAACTATTGTAATAACTTAATTAAAAAACTTAAACGCACATATGAAAAAAAACAATTACAAAATTGCACAAAAAATAATAAGAAGCTATGGAAATCAATAAATAATATAACGCAGTACAAACCACCAAAAACCCCTAACTTGCAACTACTTAACATCAAAACCTTACCTAAGGAATCTGCTAATTTTGTAAATAAATACTTCGCAAATATTGGAAAAGTTCTAGCTGAAAGCATTACTCCAAACAATACGATTCCAGATAGGTCACTTCTAAATTTGCCCCATGATCATTCGTCCTCTTTTGTTCTCTATGAAACAGATTTCATAGAAGTGAGTAATGTTATAACCAACCTTAAATCTGAAAGTGCACCGGGCTGGGATAACATAACAACAATATTTTTAAAACTTTCAAAACATGTTCTGGCCCCAATACTGTGTCACTTATTTAATCTTTGTTTTTGTACAGGGATATTTCCCACGGTACTCAAAGAATCTAGAATAACGCCAGTGTATAAAAGCGGGAATAGAGATGACATTAATAATTATAGACCAATATCGGTTCTTCCTTCCATTTCCAAGATATTAGAAAAGCTTATCAACTCTAGGTTATTATCGTACCTTAATAAATATAACATTCTTTCTAAATCTCAGTATGGGTTTCGATGTGATCTTTCAACTGAAGATGCAGTTTCTGAACTTACCAATCTGATTGTTCATAAAGTCGATATAGGTAAAAAATGTTTAACTGTGTTTTTGGACCTCAAAAAGGCTTTTGATACAGTGTCAATTCCCATTTTAACCCTTAAACTTGAGAATATAGGTATAAGAGGTATACCACTTGCTTTGATGACAGACTATCTCAATAATCGCAAACAAAGAGTAAAAATAGGAGAGATTGTTAGTGATGAGGAGAAAATAAGCTACGGCGTGCCACAGGGAAGCGTTTTAGGACCAACACTATTTTTAATTTATATTAACGACCTCTGTGACCTTGATCTGGGAGACGGACATATTTTCTCTTACGCGGATGACACAGCTCTCACCTTTATTGGTTCGTCTTGGAATGACTCTAGAGAGAAAGCTGAAGCTGGTCTTGAAAAGGTCGCTAAATGGCTTAAAGTTAATTTGCTCACACTAAATGTCTCTAAAACACACTATATGTGCTTCTCTATTTATAATAACACTCAGCCTAAATCGAATTTTCAAATAAAAATACATAGTTGTACACGAACAGATACTTCCTGCAATTGCTCTAGTATAGATAAAGTAAAAACTTTAAAATACTTAGGAATAATGATAGACCAACGACTATCATGGCACTCTCATATTGAGCTGCTAATGACCAGAATCCGAAAACTAATGTGGATTTTTAAAAATCTTAGACATATAGCCAAAACCCCACTTATAAATCAAATCTATGAAGCACTTGCTCAGTCAGTTTTAAATTACTGCATACCTATATGGGGTGGTGCTACCAAAACAAAACTTCTAGAGTTGGAGAGAGCACAGCGGTTGCTTCTAAAAGTTATGCATTTTAAGCCTTTTAGATACTCAACTCATATGCTCTACACAAATTTAGCCTTATTATCAGTGAGAAAACTTTATGTTCTACATGCATTATTAAAATTACACAAAAGCTTGACATATGACAAAACTAAATTAAATAAAAGAAGAAAGGATAAGGTTATCGTAAAACAAGCAGTAAGCACAAAATTTGCATCAAGACATTTCACTGTGCAGTCGGCTCATCTCTACAATCAGGCAAATAAAGCAATAAATATATACCCATTGCATAAATATGAATGCAAACAAAAAATTACGGAATGGTTACTCAACCTTACCTACTTTGATGTTGAAGAACTACTTGAAATTGTTATCTAGCACTATTCTGATATTATTTCATACAAACACCATAACCATAGACATACATACAGTCACACACACAAACACACCACACGCACACACACACACACCACACGCAGACACACACACACACACACACACACACACACACACACACACTTCACAACTCATCCTAGTTTTATTTTATTTTATCTTAAACTTAATTTTCAAACTACTGTAATGGAAGAGCGAGACATCCTAACACAGGTATCTTTTTGCTTAAAAGGAGGTCTCAATCACATGTAATATATTGTATAGATTAAGTTAAAGAAATAAACATTTGTATTTGTATTTGTATTTATTTGTATTTGAGATCTTGGCGCCCTCTTAGTCTACCTCAGGCAACGGGCCGCATAATCCTTCCGTTGGTGGAAGAACATGTAAAGATTCGCCTGGTTTGCGACCCCCCTCTTGCCTTAGTCCAGCACCGAGCTGCTCGCTGTATTTCGTCACTTTACTACTAATCTGCAACGCTGAAACCTTCAAACCAAGTGTCCAGTGAATATTACCATGTATTTTAATATACCATCAAATTTATATATGCCCGGAAAACTCCCATTTAAACTAATATGATATGTTAATTTTTATATCAATTCACGGAAAATATGCTGACCATAATCTAACGTAGTTGTGAAATACTGGTAGACTTTACTTTGTTCTAGGTAGCTGTCCACCACTCCCCGCTGTCTTCGTGTAGCTGCACAAAGCCTGAAGAAACCCTCGCCTCCCATTCCTCCAAATCTATTCAGACGCCAAAAGCCCTGGATCTGACATTAAGAACCCGAAAATCTGCCCAAACCTGCTTCAGCTCTGCAGACCTACTAGAGAAAAAGAAAAACAAAAACAAAAGACAGAGCAAATCGCAAGAAGAATTGAGAATAAACGATGATTTTGACGAAGATATTGTACAACTCATAGAAGAACTAACTTCGTGCCAAGATTTAGACAGAGACAATGCTATACGAAACAAAATTATAAGAAAATTGAAAAAAAGTAACAAAATAGACAGAAATCAACGTGTTAAAATAAAAATTGGAAGGTGTATCAAGGATAAAATGTACTCTGACATAGATCTAAAGAATTTTACTAGGGAACTTTCTAATGAACTTGTTTCTAAAATAAGACAGCATAACTTGTATATAGACAATAATCCAACAAAACTTTACCAGGCAGACATACACTCATTTAAAATGGATCAAGAAGATAATTGCGTCGATGAAGTCATAAAAGAATGGCTAAGGGATATACCAATCAAAACTGTAGATTTTTTAGGCAGAGATATCAAGAAAGGATGTTTGTTGCGTATGATTGGAAATAAATTAAAATATCTTATACTTAATAAACTGGAATGCCACAGTAATAATAGCATAAAATCGGACATTATTGATGTAATAGAAGATATACCTATAAATGTTAGCGGATATAGTAAAAGATTCTACATTAATCAATTGGTGACCGAATTAATGAAAAAAATTGAAGATGTTATCACACCTGCCAGAAAATGGTATCTTCAACCTTCAGAATATGCACATAAATCTCAATTAATAGAAAAAGAACTGATACTGTTTGTAAGAAGTGAAATTGCTGAATTTATACAAAAATTCAAATTAAACATTTGTCCCGACACTATTAAACATATTGAGACAAAACTGATTGGCATTTTTTTAGATACGATAGAAATAATAAGCAACGGAAATGCAGAGGATATTAAAGAAGACATATTTATTATGCTCGCAGACTGTTTCGATATATCTGAGCACCAAGCGGTCTATTTTGCAAATAATGTGATATACAACTTTAAAGATATGTTCACACAATCTTGTTCTACCAATAATCCAAGATCACAAACATTCATTGTTTTGCAAAATAGTATACAAGATAATAAAGGAACATGTCAGAACATGGATTACAGTAATGGAGAGACAGAAGGAGAACCTGAGACCAATTACGATTTTTACACGAATCAAATTGCTCAAGAAATAGGTGAGTGGACAAAGAATATAACAAGATTTGACAACATAGATGCTGGTTTTAAAAAATTAGTTATCAATGATCTTGCCGGAGATATTGTTGATAGGCACAAGTATTTAGAACTGAATTCATCAAAAATAAATACAGACGATGATGAATTAGAACATTTGAAGTATCAGATTTTCAAATGGATGAGCAAAGTAGTTGGTGAAGAAAACTTAGATATAATAGACCATGCTTCTCTGTTAATGGAAAGAATTAAAAGTATACCCGTTCCAGTGATATCAAAGTCACCAAACGCCAAAACAAATAGTTGTTGCCAAAACGACATCCCTGATATAAGCAAATCTAGAAGAAACAGTCATCCACCCCCAAATACACAGCAAAATGAGGCATTTAATATGAAAAAAAGACGACAAGGTAGTCCTGGTGCCATGAATTTGCAAGAAAATCCAAATAAGAATGATGCAAATTCCTTTAATGTCGACGTAACCACAGGTAGTCAATTCAATAAATCTGTAGGGGTTACTTCTACACCAAATGGGAAAAGTTGCTGTCAAACTGGTTTTGCCGAACAAAACAATACCGTTGAACCAATATCAATCAAACAACTAAATGATGAATATGATGACTATCTTAGGAACTGGGTACAAGAAATACCTATATCCACTTCAAGTATTGAAGAGCAAGCTCTAGCAGAAAAGGCTAGGCTAGGGATCTATAACGGAATTTGGAGAGTGATAGCCAAGTTACAGATGAACCCAGCTACTTTTGTTAACCCTGTTTACTACCGAGATGTGTTTGATGATGAGTTAGAGGACTTGTTCAGCTGTCTGCCACAAACACCGGAACTAACGGGCAAGAAACACGCTATGAAAGCGCAATTGATTGAAAAAACAACTAAAGTTAACGATCTCTTACAGCGCGCAGCTGGACCATCTACATACAAACAACAACTAGTTGAAAATATAACAAGTAACCTTCCAAGACGTGGTGTAGATATCGCGGGCAAAGACCCAAACAGAATGTATGAAGAATTTCAAAAAATGAACCTTGCTGAGGACTACATTCTTTACATGGAATATAAAACCTTTGATAGAGCTAAAGCTAATACGTTTAAAAAGAAACTGATGCGTGAAGTTCAAGAAATTATAAATGGAATCAAAGCTCAACATGGAAAGGAATTAAAAAACATTGATCCTGTAACGTATAGGGACTATGTGATTGCTGCCTTACAAAAGGTACCCTTACCCAGTGACGAAACTTTACAAAAAGAAGCTGAAGAGATTGGTATAGGTCTTGAAGTCGAGGAATGGTTTCAAGATTTACCCT
The DNA here is from genome assembly GCA_951394065.1 of Venusia cambrica. NCBI lineage: Eukaryota > Metazoa > Arthropoda > Insecta > Lepidoptera > Geometridae > Venusia > Venusia cambrica. Next base: position 6,751,379 of record OX596045.1, on the reverse strand, counting down.
TAATATCACCCGAAAATCCAGAAGATAGATTGGCACAGCGAAGCTTCAAGGATACATTGGCAAAAAAAATATATGAAATTGAAAAACAGAGCAACCTACCCACGGATGACGAACGTGACAGCCTGTTGAAAGAAGAAATAAGACGTTTCTTGGCAAGAATGCCACTTATTACCGGAGAAAATAATAACATCGACTACATGATCGAGGAACTGATCAATAGACTAAGAAATAAACCGAATGATTTGGTTGCAGTCGGTGGTGAAAGGAGGAAATCTGTAAATTTTGTTGAAAGTTATGATTATGATGAGTTCAGCAGAGATATGCCAGCTTGTTCTAGCTTTTCAGATGAGAAACCTGGCCAAGTTAACCAAAGTACCATATTTATCAAAGATGGTCATAGAGTGGATCCAGAAGAATATTTTGGACAACATTTTGGACCGGTTCAAAGAACACCAGATTCGCAGCAACAGTGGTATACGTTAGAAGAAAATGGTAACCCTCGCAAAATGGTTCATATAGATACAAGCCCTCAGATTCCTGTTCCTTTTAATCAGTCAAATCAAAAAGATCCTACTGCTCGATCAGAGCAAAATAAACCCGCTCCTCGATCAGAGCAATGGCTTTCGCTGCAAGAAACTCGTGCTCCTCCAGGATTTTGGGATTCAAACGTCCAAAGTGTAAAAGAAAAAGGGCCACCTTGCTATAAAAACCAACTTGATGATTTACCTCCCCAACCAAGAGTTGGTACTTTACACCAGCAGCAAAGTTCCAATACCACATCGAGCCAAACACCAGCTTTGTCACTTTATGGGCAAACATACCCGAACGAGTTTGAATATCATGGTCCAAGTAGTTCTGCTAATCATAGATTTGAGCCAAGTCTGCAACAAATTGATCAAAGCCCTCAAAGTTGCTGTCAAAGTTTTCAACAACTTGACTTAAATTCTGAAGGATATCAAGGTTCCCAAGGTTTTAATCAAGGACCCCAACAATATATGCCAAGTTCTCAGCAATTTGATCAAAACTCTGAAAGAGGCTGTCAAAGTACTCGACAGCGTGAACAAAATCCCCAGAAGAATGAGGGTTCCATGAAATTTGGCCAAAGTCCCCAACAATGCGATCAAAAGCCTATTAGTCCTCAAAGAACTAAAAATAATCCTCAGATAATCAAAGATTCCCAACAATTTGGCCATTATGCCCAGCAATACGGACCAAGCCGTCAACACTGCGACCAATATCCTCAAAGATATCATCAAGGTTCTCCTCGTAATGACCAAAGTCCTCAGAGAATCGACGGATCCCAACGAATAAACCAAAGTCCCCAAGAAATTGATCAAAGCCAAACACTAGTCGAAGGCTTCGAAAGACAAAACTGTTGTGCGACACACAAATCACAAAGATCATCGGCACCACCAGGCTACAAAACCGAGGGTTCGACACAGCCGATGGGGCCAACCCCTGAATCCCAACATCCCTGTTCAAAGTCAGGTATCAGCGGAGATCCTTTAGGTTTCTCTACACCGGAGCAACACACGCTGCCATCTAGACCGAAAAAGAGAAACAAAGGAAGAAGGAGACTAGATATAGAAGATACAGACGATGAAATCGTTGAAGAACGGTGCCGATGCATGGAGAAGATCTACAGGTGTCGAAAGAAGATGTACATGCCTTGTGAAGATGAGGAATATGTTCCATGTTGGATGAGTTATCCGCGTCCGTGCTATTTTTAATTTTCGGATAATTATGTTTATTTTTCGTGTTTGTGATCGTTTTGTTTCGCGTCATTAAAGGCAACTCAGATTTATTTTTGCTGTATCACTCATAGGTAATGATCGTTTTTTTTTCTTTTTAATTGTACCTATAGTTTAAGAAGAAACATCGTACAGAAAAGTCTTGATGACCTCGCCTTCTCATTAAAAATATATATTCTAACTTCTAGACAAGACATGATATTACGAGTACCTGCCCATATAAAAAAAATAACTCTTTTAGTAATGTCCAATTTCGGTGTTTATTTTTTCATGTATTCAACACATCTTAACCGGTATTGTTTTTATTTTTTGTTAATTTTGCACTGGGACGCTACCGCCGACGGCGAAGCCGATCTCCATTGGCTTAAAATTAGCTTCATGAGAACTAAAAACGATTTTTACTACCGGGTATGTGTCATATCCAAGATGGCGTTTCCCATCTCAAAAGTGTACACATGTTATGAAACCTATCCGTTCAGTACATTTGACGGTAAAAATCGTTTCTAGTTCTCTTGAAGCTAATTTTAAGCCAATGGAGATCGGCTTCGCCGTCGGCGGTAGCGTCCCTGATATGACTATTAAAAGTTAATATTTATCCAAAACCAAAAACTTATTCGAATATAATAATATAGCGCATAAACCTAAAATACATTATATTCAAGCGATTGACACCAATAACAAAACATTTTGTTACTATTTAGGGGGTGAAAAGTGTTATGGCCCGAATCGTAAATGCCATAAAAAAAAGATATACCTATTAATATCACGAGCTGGCCCTGACCCGCTATGCGTCCGAACGCATAGCGGGTCGAGGGGGAAGAGCACATCATACAGACAAGAGACAATAGGAATGCCTATGGTTATATCGATACTATAGTCCATCAAATACATTTTGACGTTTCGCATTTCGTAATTACGCTCTAACTTTGTTCAAACGTATACACACAATATTACAAACAGTATTTCTTATAATGCCGAAGAATTATTTACTCAGATAAATAATTATATTTATTAAACATTCCTGTACAATATAGTAAAATTCGTTTAAAACATAAACAATCAGTAAAATTGTGAACGAAGTTAACGTTTATTGTAACGAGTCAGAATATCCGATTCGTACATTACAATTAAAGATTATGTATCGTATCGTATGGAGTAAATATTAGCCATTTCACCCAAACAACAAAACAAAAATAAATACTTCTTGCGTGTTTAGACATTGATGTGAGAACTTTTGGAATTAAAAATAAATTTGCGTGATAGAGAACATACTTTATTTAAAATGAGAAATACCAAGTCAATACACGTTTTAAACGAGTGAGAACACGTACCTAGTTCTTATTGAAATTAACCTACAAGATTTGCTCTGCTTTGCTTAATAAGTAGTTATATATAACTACTTATTAAGCAAAGCAAGGGTAAAAGTACTCACGAAAGCTCATCTTCTCTTCAAGCAAGTTCTTATAAAGTAACAAAACTACTAATTCTTACTACCTACCTAAATTGTTCGGTGTATAATTTCACTAACAAATTATTTTCAAAAGTCTTGTTCAATATCTCCGTTCCTATAAGAGCAATCAATATGAAATTTTATTTGTATAGCTCGGGCAGTATTTGTGCTGTATTTTTGTGTAAATTTCGTTGCTATAGTATATGCCGTTTTCGAGTACGGTCATGTGTACTCGAAAACGGCATATCTGGCGTACCCACTAAGAATGGTTGTTATTTCTTAAACCAGTTGAGTCATTATTTATTTTATTTTTGCACTAATTATGCTCTATTTACGCAGAGTTTTTTATGCATAACCACTAACGTGAATTCGACTATGTGTACGCTACCATAACGGACACTAGAAAAAGGAGTGATAGCCATTTCGGTTTAAAGACATTTATTTCTCAAAAAGACAAGAATGTCACTAACATGAGAAAAATATTAACATTAGAGTAGGTATAACAGTAAAGTACGTCATAATTATAATCCCTCAAAATACGTATTCATAATACGTATTTGGAGGGATAGATCGGATGACGAGGAGATAGATTTTCCTAGGATCCGATTCGAGAGTTTTAGGTTCGGAAACTGGTGAGATGAGAGGAGTTTAAGTGGATGCTGGATGCCGAAGGAGGATTAAAGACCACCACACGAAATAAAGACGACCAAGTTCACCTGCTGCCTTATCTCAACTTGTGTAGCCAGCAGGCTTAGCATGGACTGGAGACAACTCTCCCCGGGGAGAGGATAAAAATCTATTCCCCTGGGACAAAATTGTCTACTCTCCGAGCACGGGCTAGACTGGGGATATTCTATCCACGGTGGAGAAACTCTTTATCTCCGTCGTTGTTGCCATACAAAGAAAGACTGAGGGCCCAACTATACAGTCCATATCTTGCTTATAAGAATTTCACAAATTCTGATTCCAACTTTCACAATTCTTTGGGAATTTTCACTAAATCTTAAGCACATTTTCAAAGAGTTTTAACAAAGTGCCCTCACACCATACACACATTAAATTTTCGCAACAATTTAGTCTCTTTAAGGTTTGACATTAAAAAAATTAGCATAGTCATTCCGTAATTTTTCCGTTTGGAAATCAATGATTCGTAATTTACGCAGTCGTACGCCTTAGAAAGATCACAGAATATACCAAAAGAATTCATTTAACAAAACTCTTATTCAATTTATAACATTTTTGTTGATTTAATGAAATGGACTCTTGACTGGAGGCACCAGTCAAAAGATTCAGATGTGTATCTGACTAAAAAAAACATGACTTAAGCATAGTATGACTTAAACATACTGTATAAACTAATAAAGTAAACCAGAACGTGATCTAATCAGAATATGGCCAAGGGTAAAGGTTGATAACACGGGCTTTATAATCAATATATTGTAAATTAGATGTAGGTATAATCAAATCCAATTATTTGTCAGTTTTTGATGCACATAAGTACATGAAGTTCTTCTGAAGTATAATTTATTAGTAATTTTTAGTATATATGGATAAATTGTATCTGAATGACATGCCAAAATTGTGGTATTAATTTTTAAGGTCAATAAATTGAATTTGAATTTGAACTTGGGTAGAACATGACTCTAACCGAGCATAGCATCCATCTAACAACCCACTAATAAGAGTCTACTCAGTCATGCGCAAATCTGACATTATACTTATGATCAAACAAAATAATCAGTAGGTTCGGGGGTCTTCTCACAAATGAATGAACGCTTATAACTGTAGACACCAGGCTCCAAAGTAAAATCGTGTCGCAATCGTCCGTAGCTCCATTCCTTGCCCATCCATCTGTCCTGTCCCGGGGACCATACGTTGAAGCCGGAATCTGATACGTTCTCGCCTGGAATTTATAGAAACAAACTTAGTAATTGAAAGCTGAAAAAACGAATACCTTCAAAAGTACTATAATCTATGTACTATAGAGAATATCTATAGAGAATTATAATAAAAATTGTTATATCCAGTATTTATAATAAAACATAGTTATATCCATACCATAGATATATCCATACCATAGATATACCTATACTATGGAGAGCTACGCTTGGAGTTTCACCACGTGATAAAATCCGAAATGTGGACATCCGTAGAAGAACCAAAGTCACTGACATAGCTCTCAGAATTATCAAGCTGAAGTGGCAGTGGGCAGGCCACATAGCTCGCAAAACCGATAGTAACGGCTGGGGGGTAAAGGTTCTTGCATGGCGGTCGATTGGGGTGGTTTATGTTCAGCAGTGGACGTGTGTGGGCTTTTATGATGATACGTAAGAATATGTATTTTTGTTATGTTTTGTCTGACTCCTCTTATTATATTTTTATATTCGTACCCACCTATTAAAATAACATAGCTTACGTGGACCGCGAATTATTAATGTTTTACACCTGAATATTTTTAAGCTTCATAACCAGAGTTCATTTACATAATATTGAATAAACTTCAACTTAAAACAAGACAATTTTCTGAGGATAGGAACCTCATGTAGAAAGAAAACACATGTTGATTTGTTTTTATTATAGGATTTTTTTTTGTACGACTTGTGAAGGCCAAGCGCTTGGGGAAGCATATCATATATATCATATATCATATCACCTGAATTCAAGCTATGATATGGCAAAAAAGTCGAAGCGCACTTCACCCGGAATCCTCAACTGTAACGTCTTTATTGGGTCACTGGTTCAATGTTGTGTTCATTTATCTTGATGATTTTGTGGATCGCCAACCCTAAAACTAATTTACTAGTAATTATATATTATCCTAAGTGATTAAGTAATTAAACTAAGTAATTAAATAAAAAAATAAAATTAATTATATATTAAGTAAATTATATATTATATATATATATATATATATATATATATACACACTTGAAGCGATTTGGGTGTTTTTAGGGTGTATTACCTCAAAAGTAAGGAAAAAACGGACCCCTTAAAGGACAGTTAAACAGAAATATTTATTTGTTTTCGTACTTACCAGTGATCGTCTTCCAGAGGTTCGAACCGTCTTCGCGATACATGCCGATGTGTATGAATACCCAACCTGGCATCGCCGCCGTCGCGATGTCCGCGAGGAGATGAGCCTCCTCCATGCTGTTGGTAACCGCTAGTAGGGCGCCTTCCTCGAGACACTTGCTCTCAGCATCAACCCACTTCACCTTTGTCATATGCAGCTTGTAGCAGTGGCCGGTCAGGGTCGAGTAGTCGTAGCCTGCAGCAAACCGGAAACGCCTTTTCATCAAACTCGAAAAAGTCAAAGCATCATGATGTTATTCCGCCGAGACCGTTCTATTACAGATATTAAACACACAGCTAACTATCACCCACATTTGGTTAATATTTTATTTATTAGGAAAAAGCGCTACCCAAAATCATCTATCATTAAAATCAATAATAATAGGCATATTCTCAAAGTTTTAATCAAAGTCAAGAGCCCATCTTAAATTCATTAAACCTGGTTTGGTCTGGTACAGTTGAGCTACCTAAATGGTCCTTAAGTAATCCAACCGGTTTTTTTTTTGTACGACAGGGTAGCACTTGGCCTTCATCTCACCTGGTTACAAGTTAAGATAAGGCTGAAGGTCGAGGCGCACTTCACCCGGAATCCTCAAGAAACTGAGGAACTGTCTATCTTACCTCTAGAACATAACAATTTAAGAATGGTTGCTATGGCAACAGAATTCGGTAAGAAGGTGGTAGCTAGCCTGGTGGTCTTCAAATCCCTACCACCAAACAAATCAAGCACAATATTGTACACACCCCGGGGATCGAACAAGGGATCTCTGAATCTGATACCGGTAGACGAACCACTAGACCACAGAGGCAGTTAAAAAGACTTCCTTTGTATATTTTATTTTTAATCAGTTTAAATGTTCATATTGTGTTTGATCGAGTGAGCGAAGCGAACGAGATCTCAGAGTTAAGTTAGGAAATCTAGCACTGTATGTATGTACGTATGTATGTATGTATGTGACAATGTTTGTGACGGCATAACTGTCGAACGGTTTATCCGATTTTGCTGAAATTGAAAATGAAAAGAGATAACATAAATATAATTAAATTGATTGTCGCGGGCGATTTTTGATAAGTGGGGTAGTTTTTGAGATATTGGGGTGAAAAGAAATACAATTTTTCACCCAAATCGTTTGAATGGTTGATCCGATCAATTAAAAATTTTGATTAGGCAGAGAATATATTAACACTCATCAATCGGTGTAAGTATTTTTAGACACTAGGGTAGTTTTTCTAAATTAAAATTGGGGTGTTAAGTGTGACAAGAATATTTTTAGCTTGTGGGTTATCATTTGAAAGGGTATCTGCTGCATTACAAAAAAATACATGTTTTACTTTATAATAGGGGTGGTTTTTGTAACAAAGAGGTGCGTTAAGGGGTAATTAACTATTAAAGGGGATTGACTTTACAATTACCTTTCTTTTGGATTGCTGAAACCACCCCCGTATTTACATTAAGGGTTGCAAAAGGGGTTAATAAGATTAAATTCTTGATTAAAGTCTTGTTAATATGTGTTAAAACATGAAATATCATATGAAATAGGGGTTGAGACTGTAGATTTAAAATTAGGTTTATTGTTGCCCGATTAGGGGTGGTTTTAAAGATAAAAAGGATGATCATCAGGTCTTGTAAGATAAGAGAGGGTATTCGAATTTTCATTAAAACTGGTCAAATTATCTATTGTTGATCACTCAATAGGGAAGGGAGTCGATAAAACCGAGAATTACTTTTTGGTTTCATGTTTCACGCATATTCCATATCAACAGTACATTATTTTCCACAACAATGTGGAAAGAACTTCCTCTATAACTGTAAGGTACGGCCATTATCACCACGCTAAGCAGACAGATTGGTGCTCACAGTTACCTTTACACAAATTTTGTTTACCTATACAAAATAATAAAACTGTTGCCTTTTTGGTTGACTTTACGACATACGGATGTGCCTGGGCCTGGAGGGGTAGATTTTTAAACCACGACTATAAGGCAACAATTTTGAGAGCACTTTTTAAAACAACATCAACCTTTGTTTCATGTTAGAAAAGATATTACATTACGTCAGCAACAAGAGAGAGCTTCGAGCACTCAGATGCATAAAGAGAGAGAAAGGTATAATAAAAGCACACTTTTTTCGTTTGTTAATTACTTTCTATTTGAGAAATATTCTCCGACACAAACCAGATATCACGAGATCTCAGTTCGGGGCGAACTACTAGTTAGTATTTAACCACGGAGATATTTCTCAGATAGAACGTTATTAACAAACGATCAAAGTGTGCTTTCATTAGACCTTACTTACCTTACTTAAGCACTCTTTTCCTCAATCTCTCTTTTATCACCTGAGTATCCGAGACACTTTTGTTGCTAACTCTAAAATCTACCCTAAATAATCTAATTGACTTTACGACATCCGTGGGCTGGAGCCTACGGATATCGTAAAGTCAACTAAAGGGTTTAACAAAAAGGCAACAACAGCTTTTTTCTAGTTAGATTATTATACATCATTAATAACAAAAACGGGTCTTCACCGCGTACCTTTTTATATACTGTCGGGAATATAAAAAGGTACGCGATAAAGACCCGTTTTTGTTATTCATTATTTTTTCTAGCATATAAACAAAACTTTAACTGTGCGCACTAATCTGTCTGCCAAGCGTGGTGTTTATGGCCAAATCTTACAGTTTTAGAGGAAGTTTTTTTTCACATTGTGGTGGACAATAATTTGCTGTTGATGTGATATATGCGCAGTCAAACCCCTTACATGACATCCTATATGTAATTCTTGGATTTTTTCGACGCCCTTGGTTTGACTACCCTATTGAGTGAATTACAAAATATAAATAGACCTTATCTCTCTTATATTACAAGACCTGATGATCATCTTTTGCCCCTTCGTCTTTAAAAACCACCCCTATTAACGGCAAAAATAAACTAATTTTAAATCTGTAGACTCAACCTCCATTTCAAATGATATTTCAAGTTTTCACACATTTTCAAGACTTCGATCTTATTTACCCTTTTTGAAACGCTTAATGTGAATACATTTAGTGGTGGTTTTAGCAAATAAAAAAACAAGTTATTTGTGAAGTCAACCCTTTTTAATCGTATATCCTACAAGACATTATTAAGCGTTTTACTTTAATAAACCACCTCTTTCTTACAATTACCACCCGTATTAAAAAGTTAAATCTATATTTTATGAAAGTGCAGCCGATACTCTTTCAAATTATCATTTGAAATTGTGGGGTATCCCCCACATGCCAACAAAACTTCATGTCTCACTTAACACCCCTATTTATCAAAAACTACCCTAGTGTCAAAAAAATCCTCATACGTATTGATGAGTATAAATATAATCTCCGCATATTCAAAATTATGAATTGATCAGATCAGCCATTCAAAAGATATGGGTGAAAAAATGTATTTCTTTTCACCCCAATATCTAAAAAACTACCCCACTTTTCAAAATCACTCGCTACAATCGAATTCTATTAACGTTATCTCTTTACCGTTTAAATTTCATGAAAATCGGATAACTCGTTCGAGAGTTATGTCGTCACAAACATTGCCACATGCATACATACATCCATACAGTGCCGGATTTCCTAACTTAACTGAGAGATCTCGTTCGCTTCGCACACTCGATCGAACTAGATTACGGATATAATAGGTACATATATACTTTTTTTTGTTACATACATACATAATCATAGAATACAACATCCAAACACAGAAAAAAACATGAATATTCATCACACAATTGTTTATCCTGGGTTGGAATCGAACCGACAACCTACAGCGCAGAAGGCAGAGCTACTACTGCTTGTCAGTTTCGTAAAATCCATTAAAATGAATGCATCCAAAGTTGACCGAGACTGCGGGACACTTAACATAATGCGTTGCGAGCTTTCAATCACTTTAAACTTTAGTGCTGTCCTTAGTTGATCAGTTTTCGATTGAAAATCTAATAAACGTTTCTCCCTCTTCAATAAATTAGCCCTGAACAGCGACCTCCAGCAAACGGAGTTTTGATTATTATTTGTCGCTTTTTTAACGACTCGTCGAAGAATTACAAAGGTCGTAACGGAACACTAAGAACTAATAATACCGACTTACCAGCAGCGCAGTGAGGTGGTGTAAGCGTCGTCGGCGTTAGCGTGGTCGTAGTCTCCTCCTTTACCGCTGTCGAAGTCGTCACCTCGCCCCTAAATTCCGTCCCGTTCTGCTTAGATAGCTGGTACGGCAACAGAGCGACAGCAATTTGTTCGTCGCAGTTGCAACGCGGCGCAGAGACAGAAGTCGTTGGCGGGGTAAGGTCCTTCATAGCCTGCTTGACGGCGGCGCTGACAATATTAGCGATTTCCTCTCTTGATTGTATCAGCGTTGGCGCAGGAGTTGTCATCGGAACGTCCTTGACAGCCTGCGCTATGGCAGCTGTCACGGTCCTCTCTATAGCCCGTGACAACTCCTCGCTAGCGAGACTCAGCGCAGACGCAGCGGCAGTTTCCCTCGCTTCACCGTCTGACACGCTCTCCAAATAATTTTCTCCCCTTAGTGTAGGAGTCGCTGGAAGATAAGTGTCACATCGTAGGTTTTTGTGAGGATATTTATGTGATATCTAGGTTGTATGTACAGTCGCCTGTATAAATATGTATATATTCCATAATTTTCAAAATGATGTCACAGTACTAATTTTCATAATAATGTATCCAACAAAGGGTTCAAAATAATGTTATCACTCGTTTCTATCAAAATAATGTATTCAATATCAGAACAAATATGTAGAGATGCTTATGTCAGAAATATATATACAGACATTTTTTTCAAAAATATGTATACAGCCTATTTTTCAAAAACATGTACACAGTATAATTTTTCGCACTATATGTGTACATCATTATAGGAAATCACCTTGATCTGCTAGGTGTTTCAGTGTCACGAGACCTCAACTTTGGTTCATATATTGAGTCCAGAGCCAAAACTACTACGATAAAGTTGGGCATTCTCAATAAGGTGCGACGGTACCTAGAACCAGGACAGCTTCATTTCCTTTATAGAGATCCACCATTTATCTAAGTACTTTATCAAATAAATAAAACGGTCAAGTGCTAGTCAGAATCGCGTGAAGAGGTTTTCGTCCCATGTAATAAAGTAGTAGAACACTAGGAAAAAGATCACCTATAAACCTATCCCAAATAGCAGACAATAAATTAGATATTCAATTAAAAATCACATAATTATAATTAACACCAAATCAGCATACGTATGTTTACATATTTATGAAAATAAGAAGACATCGTATTGAAATTTTCACTGGTTAGATCATTTTGAAACAAATGACTGTATCTATATCTCTGCAAAAGTGTTGTGTTTACATAATTGTTATGAAAAAAGATACATAATTATTTTTGCGCTTTATATTAAAATTATTTTTGGATACATATTAATGAAATTTAGTACCGTGACATCATTTGCGGCCGTGAAATTCTATCTATCTTCTTCTCTAATAAATAAAAGGAAGAAGTCCTGAGTGCCTGATTCAACTAGATAGGAATCATAATAAATATTACAGATATAAATATTACAGGCCATTAAATTTACACACCGCCATTTACCCCTAATAATATAGCATAGCTTGTAAGATTCCCACCTTAGATACTAGATCACGGATAGAATACTTTTTTTTTTGAGTCCGCCCGCGACCATGACTGTTTCAACCCCACCGAAACTTCGGGATAAATATAGGTAAAATACGCGATAAATACCCGTTTCTCGAATTAAAATAATAAAATACTTAAGTAGATACTTTTTTTTTAAACATGTAAATAGATGTATGTTAATATATACGTAGGTACCATATGATACAACATCCAAACACAGAACAAACAACTATATAAGATTACGCTGTGTGAAATTAATGTCCTGTAATATTCATTATTATTATTTATTAGATTCATCACACAAATGTTTGTCGTGGGTGGGAATCGAACCCACAACCCATAGTGCAGAAGGCAGAGTTACTACCAACTGAGCTGTGAGGCTTGTTAAAGTTTCAAAATGGGGTTCAAAGTTTGGAGTGAAATGTTTGCATATCTCTTTGACCACACATGATAGGATTTTAACCGCCTCTGTGGTCTAGTGGTTCAACCCACCGATTTCAGATCCAGAGGTCCCGGGTGCGATCCCCATGGGGAGTACAATATATTTTGCTTGGTTTGGTTGGTGGTAGGACTTTGTTTGAGTCCGCCTGGCTAGCTACCACCATCTTACCTAATTCTGTCGCCAGAATAACAATTCTGAAAATTGTTGTGATCCGGCATTCAGAGGTAAGATAGCCAGTTCCTCATTTTGACCCCTTGAGAGCGCGCCCAATGCCAGAAAAAAATCATATTTCACCCGCGCGTCTTGCACCGCCGGCTCTAGTGCATAAAGCTACCACAGCGCGCCACAATCGCTCGAGGTTGTGACGCTGAGCGCTTTACACTCAGATAAATCATATAGGTACTATTACTTTACGATTGGGTTCATTTCGCAGTAATATTTTTCTTATTAATAATCATTAATAAGAAAAATATAACGAACGGATTTTAATGTAGTTTGGAATGAAGATTTATGCGACAACCGTCAGTGGATAGTCAGAATAGGTACTTGAAGTATGTACCTACTACCTATACCTACATAACCCAAGAAAGCTAGTATTCGGTAGTTATATTTTTTTAACAATTGCAATATTTCAGAACCCGGCGTCTAAAATAGGAAAAAATTAGGTATCATAGATATTCTAAAATACAATTTACTTGTTAGAGTTTATGTTCATATAGGTATCGGTTACCGTTTACCACTCCAGAATTGTTAGGTTGCTTCATACCTTTTATATTAATCTTCATCACGGATAAATTAATTGCTAGTTTTGGAAAAAAAATCGCATACCATCACCTTAATTTTCCGCCCAAAGTAACAATTTATGATACGCATTGTTTAATAATTTTGAGCATGGCAGTTGGCAATTCAAATGAATAATCAGAAAGTATACAAAACCGGCCCGTTATCAACTCCTAACAAATTCAAGAATGTGATATTCCAGCAATACTCCTACCTCCTTTTCTCACCCCAAACTGGACCTTCCAGGGCAGATGACGAACCCAACAACATCGAAATGCAGCCAGACTTCACAGGCACTGAGCCACCTATCTTAGAGGCTGAACAACCACAACCACCCAGTATTAACTTCTAGTCCCCTAGTATTGACACCCACCCAACCAATGCTAGGGCATTGACACTCGTCCCCTAGAATTGACACCCAGCTTATTTCCGAAATTGAAAAGTCACTCACTCATAAGTTTTTAATAAAGGTACATAAAACCCCCAAAATGAGAAGGATGCTACTTACTCATTAATTCAACGCAATATTTTAATGGCTTTAAAATCGTCTACAAGTTTCCAGTATATTACTCTTATTAGGAAAGCAAATTTGAAAGGCACCGAAAACCACTTTAGTAGTTTACAAACTTACGCATGAAATTGTTTTTGATTAAAATGTTTAGGCGTTGGACATTTTGTCACATCCGAAGATGGGCAGGAAGTAAAATGTTCTGATATTAAAATAGTTTAAGTCCACCGGGAACATAAGCACAATTGAAATAACGTGTTATTTTGAGTGGTTGTTTTTTATACGTCACTTAGATATACAAAATACTCGTGTAGTTTTCTATAAGTCTATTTCTGATCTCATGTCCATCTATGAAAAAATAGGAATAGATACGTTTTAAGACAGTCAGAAGAGATACATTTATTTTAACAAATAGGTAATTTGTTATATGAGATTTTTTTATTATTTCCTTAGTAAAACATTAAATAAAACAAGTTTCATTTCAATATTTGTTTCATTTTTGTGATAATTAGTTTAACATTGGTTCAAATTTTGAATGCAAAAAGGGCTTTTGTTGTTTTTATCAGGCTGGGTGAGTGCTATCACAGCGGTCATTATTCAAAAATATAGAGCATTATAATAGCAGATTATATTTAAAAATAAAAATATTATTTTTCGAGAAAAAAAAACATGTTTTAAATTTTGTTTTGGCTCTCCTGTAAAAAACGAGGTTTTTGGTTTGTGGCCGTTTTGCATTCGATGAGTTCTATTAAAATAGTTTGAATACCGTTTTTGAACCGAATTACTAAGAAATTGTATGTGAACACATTTTATAAAATTAAAAACTAAATTAGAATTTTTCATTCAGTACAATAATATGATCCTTACATCAAATTTTTTTTTTACCAATTTCTTTCATTTTAGGGCGCTACTCATGGTGGTACTCACCAACAATTTTTTTTTATTAGCCAAAACTTCTAAAAGGAGCAGAGGCTTCAAAAGAAACTGCACCTATATCTCCTCAGGTCATGGGTGCCCCCGTACTGTACCCGTTAAAAAAAAACACTGCTTAGTATCACAGAATAACTAATAGTACTACGCATGACGCTCGACTATATTTTTTAACTTACGCGATAAGAACTTATAATTTTGTACCAAACGGGTGTTTATGGTTTCACGGCCCCGCCGAAAGCGAGATAAATAAAAATACAAAACGCGATACTTTGGGGTATAAGTATTCTAGGGAATATTTTCGTTGTAATATTTAGGAGAGAATGATAACAAAAACTTACCGTTGATGTGGCAACCGCACAGTAAAATAAATAGTAAATGAACAATAGTATTTTCCATCTTGAAAATTTACAAGAATGAAATATTCGGAAAGTCTGACTCGTCAGTCACTCAGTAATGAAATGTGATCCACTGTTCCTCTATGTGCTATTTATACCACATAAATATACCTATTGTAACGAGGGACGGTAACACTTTAACGAGGGAGAATGAGATGAGGTGAGGTGTAAGCGACTGAAATATTAAAATCGTCATCGGCAGCATTTTTTACATTTCTTTTTTTCTAAAGTCGAGAATAAGAAAACTAATACCCGTTATTAAATAACCTATGGCATTTCAGCTTGGGGTGGTGCACCTAAAACTACATTGCTGAATCTTGAAAGAACACAACGCTCGATACTGAAAGTCCTTAACTACAAACCGTTCAGGTACCCTACATCAAAACTTTACAAAGAGTGCCAAGTTCTAAATGTTAGACAGTTGTTCATCAAAACTATAATCATGAAACAACACAAATATCCTGGCCGCACTGCTCCTCATCCTGCGCACGAGGCATTCATGGTTCCTGCATGCAAAACTACTTTTGCTCAGGGCTTTGTCTATTTTTTGGCACCATTTCTCTATAATAAGATCAACAAAACTACTCTAATAAGAAGCAAAACTAGATTTATCTGCTCAAAACTATTAGAAAATTTCCTGCATGAGTTAAGCTTCGATGAAACAGAACATTTATTATTTATAAATAAATAGGAATTAATTAATAATTATGTTATTTATGAAAATACATATTTTACTATATATAAACGTACTCCGCATATTTAATGTAGTTAGATTTTAAGGTTAATTATTAATAAAGGACAGATCACAAGACTCCCAACGCATCATGTGATTTCTCCCAGGCCTCGAAAATATGCGATACTAAACTAATACCGGCATCAGCAGTTGAGCGACCTCTTGTAAATCAAAATTGTTTATCATGAAATAGGGCGTTAGTATAAAAATGACTATGTAACTGTATAAGAATAATCTTCTCAAAGATTCGTCGCGATGTCCGCGAGGAGATGAGCCTCCTCCTTACTGTTGGTAACCGCCAGTAGGGCGCCTTCCTCGAGACACTTGCTCTCAGCATCAACCCACTTCACCTTTGTCATGTGCAGCTTGTAGCAGTGGCCGGTCGGGGTCGAGTAGTCGTAGCCTGCAGCAAACCGGAAACGCCTTTTCATCAAGCTCGAAATAGTCAAAGCATCATGATGTTATTCCGCCGAGACCGTTCTATTACAGATATTTTAAACGCACAGCTAACTATCACCCACATTTGGTAAATATTTTATTTAATAAGACAAAGCGCTACCCAAAATCATCTATCATTAAAATCAATTTGAAACCAATCAGAGTTATAGGCATGTTCTCAAAGTTTTAATCAAAGTCAAGAGCCTATCTTAAATTCATTAAGCCTGCTCTGGTTTGGTACAGTTGAGTTACCTATAGGCCGTTTGTAACGGTCCTAAGGTAATCCGACCGGTTTTTTTTTATTGTACGACACGGTAGCACTTGGCTTTATTCTCACCTGGTTACAAGTTAAGATAAGGCCGAAGGTGGAGGCGCACTTCACCCGGAATCAAGAAATTTAGGAACTGTCTTACCTCTAGCACACAACAATTTAAGAATGGTTGTTATTGCAACTTAATTAGGTAAGATGGTGGTAGCTAGCCAGGCGGTCTTC
This sequence comes from Venusia cambrica, assembly GCA_951394065.1. Taxonomy (NCBI): domain Eukaryota; kingdom Metazoa; phylum Arthropoda; class Insecta; order Lepidoptera; family Geometridae; genus Venusia; species Venusia cambrica. The sequence goes on along the minus strand of OX596045.1, from coordinate 6,734,727 downwards.
AAATCCCTACCACCAACCAAACCAAGCACAATGTTTTACCCACCCTGGGGATAAAACCTGGGACCTCTGGATCTGATACAGGTTGACGAACCACAGAGGCGGTTAAAGAAGACTCCATCGCTGCTTTATGCTGCGTAGCTCATCTTCGATCTCCCATCTGTCACGTATCTCGTAATTTGACGGTTAAAAGCTCTAAAGTTTGTTTGCTGTAGTGATATCAACTCACTCACCTGCCCTAGCGCAGTGGTAGCTTGCTCTGTGGGCGGTGTTGTTGACAGGGACCTAGATGGCCGCGCAGGTACAGAGCCAGTTATCTCTAGATTCGGTGAGAACAGTGGAGATAGAAAGGCCTTTTAAACCGCAGCCGGAGGAAAAGACGATATTTTCATACGAACAGAATTGAAGCATGATTTCATCTTTGTGTATTGATCTTCTACGAAGTTAGGATCTTTGTCATTTTCATAAACAGATAGTTTGTAATGGCTGGACTGAAAGTCTGCCCACAGGTTGTCGAGGGCATTTAGTCGCTCGTTGAGGTATGTACGAGTCTTGCGACTCGCACTATCATTGCCAAGGTTCGTCTCTATCTTTTTAATAGATTCAACAATGTCGTGTTGGCGTTGAAGTGGCTTCTCCATTTTGGACGTACTTAAGATGTGCAGGACTTATCGACAGCCGCTCAGTGATCTCGTTAACTCAGTATTACCTCATGTGCCTTCTCAATGTAACTGGTTTATTCTCTAAATCACCACACGCAAAGTTTGCGTAAGTCACTGTTAATAGTCAAGTATCAAAAGTCGATGACACTTCCATAGATAGTTTGTTTATAGTAGACCGTATACCGTGTTGTAGACCGTATCTCCTGAACGTCGACAAGAGATGGCTACGACACTGGTTATACTTTAGTTAAAAGAAGAACAAAATGTCCTCGCGGCGCGTTAGTAAGGTTTCGAAGGACCGATGTTAGGATGTCGTTACTGTAGCGGGAAAGTTAAAGTACGGAACAAACCCACGAGTGCTCGTTTAACATTGATTATAATAATAAGAAATTCTTGATGAATCTTTTCCGGGTTTCGTCGACGACAAAATTCAAAATTTTATGAAGGTTTCGGACAGACTTTCAAAAATTAACTCACATATGGCTTTCACCATTATAAAATTTTGCCTTTTTGTCCCAAAATTTACTTATGCTTTACGATGTTGTCAACTGTGGAAACACAGTGAGCTGGTGGAAGGCTTAGACAACATAATAAAGAAAACCCTTTCCACGGTTTTGAATATTGAGTTGGATGACAGAGCATGGTCGCAGGCCTCATTGCCTATTCGATTGGGCGGCTTAGGTATACGCAAAATTTCTAGTGTTGCTTTGCCAGCGTTCTTGTCTTCCGTCTATAGTACACATTCTTTGGTTGAGAAAATTCTAACACCATCAATTTCGGCTGTTCCAGGCAATATACTCCAAATTTCTTATCTTGACGAGGCTCGAAATGCTTGGCATAGTGCTTGCCCTAATACCGATCCCCCAAAACACCTTTCGGCACAACGGCAGTGGGACGGGCCTCTGTGCGAGTTGACACGGAATTATCTATTACATACGTGCTCAACCTCCACAGATCGTGCTCGTCTCTTAGCTGTTTCAAAATGGGAATCAGGTCTTTGGCTGCAAGCACATCCATCCTACAATACCGGTACACTTATGGATCCTGTAACTTTCCGTATTGCCACATGTCTTCGGTTGGGTGCAAGATGCTGCGCCTCTCACCAGTGCCGGTGCGGTGCGGCCGTAGATCAATTTGGTTTTCACGGACTTTCGTGCGCAAGGTCTGCCGGCAGGATTTCGCGCCACTCTAGTCTTAATGACATTATCCGTCGAGCGTTTACCAGTGTCAATGTGCCAGCCGTTCTTGAACCGAATGGTCTGTTACGTGATGATGGTAAGCGGCCCGACGGTATGACTCTTGTCCCTTGGGAAATGGGTAGGCCTTTAGTGTGGGACGCTACCTGCGTCGACACCCTAGCGCCATCTCATCTGCCTGGGACATCAGTTAGGGCTGGTGCGGCGGCTGATTCGGCCGAGGATCACAAAAGGCGCAAATATAGTGGTCTCGACAGAGCTTACCTATTTGAGCCTTTTGGGGTGGAGACCTTGGGTCCGTGGGGAGCCGGTGCCCTCCGGGTTTTCAAAAATATTGCGGGGCTTTTGATTGAGGCGACACGTGACCCAAGGGCTGGCTCTTATTTAGGCCAGCGAATTAGCATAGCTATTCAGCGTGGCAATGCAGCCAGTGTCTTGGGCACGCTTCCGTCTGGTACTGGTCTGGAACAGTTGAGTTACCTATAGGCCGTTTGTAACGGTCCTTAGGTAATCTGACTGATTCCTTTGTACTTAGTTAGTTTAATTTATTAAATTATATAACAATAAGAAATAGCTATAGAATATAGAGACAGAACAGCACAATTGTATGTGTGAATAATGAAAATGCTGGTGCTTGTAGACCTAGTTCATCGACATTAATTTGCTAGGTACCTATCGTGCGGTACTCCGTACAGGTTTGAAAATTGATTCGAGGTAACATTTTACCATCGCCTCTAAGTTAGAAAACAGATTTTCAAACTGACTTGTTTGTTCATAACTTATCTTCTAATTAGCTTCAAAATTAGTAATTCTGTTAGTTTCAATGTTTATTATCTCGACAAACACTTTAATTAGAATTCGTGAGCATATTTGATTACAATAACATTGACAAAACAACGTAATTATATTAAAATAATTATTTTTCCTGTTTTTCAAGATCATAATGAATGTTATCATTATCCTAGTCCCTATCCTACAAACCGATCAACGACATATCGGGTTAATTATCGTGCAAAACGTACACTCGTGTGGTACAAGTGACATTTGGAGTATCGTTTGAACGATGATGGATCAACAGACATTAATTTTGACAATCGATGCCGAAATTATACTCTAGCACTAAAAACGATACGATTATTTGAATTTGACAGGTAACAGCTGTCATCTCGACCGAACATGACGAACATTTTAACGACACATAACTTGCTACGGTTGCTCGTGTACATTATCGTTTCGATTTGTAAACAGTGATTCCTTGATTTCTGCAATTATATATCTTGCCGGTTTTATTATTTACCTTGTGGTTGGATTCAATAAACACACCGCCATCTGTATCTTTTGAAGTTGTAGTAGCCCAAAGTTTACTAGGTTAGGTAGGTAAAGTTATGCAACCAGCCGGACGGGAGATAACCACCTTATGCTCCTGAGATTGCAAGTCAGCATTCTCGGTAGTCTGGCCGGGACGCTATCTATGTCGCCCACGCATTTTACTGGTGCGACAATGCATTATTAAATAAGATTATATTCATTCGTGTTGAGAATAAACTTGGTCTCGGATGTCTCATTGTAACTAGAATTAATTTACTAAAGTAAACATTCTTTAATTTTCTTTCAAAGTTTTCTTTTAAAAACTTCAACACCGTTCCCACAACCTTTAGTGGCGCAGCCGGGGCTGATTTTCCGAGTTTTCCGCGGAGTTATGTGCGTATTTTCCGCGCAATTCCGTCGGTCGAACCTGTTCGAACCAAATAAAATTCTGAGTGTTGGGAGGCGAACGAGCATGCTGGTTACTGGCTGGTGAGTCGAGTTTTCACCATCCTTTCCTACCATATTGTGTGTACTGTTTTGTTATAGTTTGGAATCGAACATTTTCCTAATATAGCGTTTTCTGGTTTCCTAATTCTTATAACGATAGAATAGAAAATGTGATTAAATTTTCGCGTATAGAGTAAGGTAGAGTAAGCATTATTCGTTCTTGGGTTATATTAAAATTACAAATAGCCAAAGATAGAATACAACTCTTGTTGCTTGTAGGATAGTTATTTTTAAATTTATATACAGAAAAAAATGAGCAAAAAATAAAAGAAATGACGACTGTTAGCATTATTCCAAGGGAAATTTTAAGTATAATACCGCTTTTTAATGGCAGTAAGCATCATTTAAATTTATTCATAAAAAAATGCGATTACGTAATTAATAAATATCGTGGAAATGCAGAACAGGACCTTTATGAATTACATACCGTGACAAGTCGGCTAACTGAGGAAGTGGCCGCATTAAGTAACGATATAACAAGCTGGGAACAGCTCAAACCGTACTAAGACAACATTTTGGTGACCCGCGAAGCGAAGAATGTATAGCCATTGAACTTGAAACCTTGAAAATGAAACAAGGGGAAGGTTACGTAGAGTTTTGCAATAAAATTCAAACCGTGCGATCTATTCTGATCTCAAAAGTGAACCAGCTGTTAGATTCAAATATGATTATTGCAAAGGTAGCTATTTACAACAACTTAGCCCTTAATGTATTTCTATATAACCTGCCCGAAAACCTTATAAGGGCAGTACGAATGAAAAGGCCAGAAACTCTAGAGAAAGCACTAGAGTTCGTAATGGAGGACGTTAACTTTTATGAGCAATATAACATCCGAAGCAAAATGCTCAAACCCCAATACACAGCTAGTATACCCCAACCAAAACTAGGATACACATATCCTCAAAATGTATACAACCAGACCCGAGGCTTTCAGCCTAATTTTAACGGTTAAATTTTGGCATTCCGGGAAACAGCCAAAATAGACTACCTCTATAGGCCAAGTACCTCAGGCGCCAACAGGCTACAGACCACCATTCATGCAGACGCAACAGTTCGGTATGCCAAGGTTTAATCAACCTCAATACTTCAACCCAAGACCTCAACAATTCGGTTATAGACCACAATTCAATCAACCACAACAGTTTGGTTACAAACCGCAATTCAATTAAGCTCAATTGGGGTATAAGTCTCCCAACCCAAAAATAGATAGCGCTGATGTTACTATGAGAACTGCACCACCTCTTAAGCTACAGACACAGAATACCATGCAAAAATGAAGAATATTGCTATGAAGGAAACGATTATGACGATAGGTTTTACGAATCCCATACACAACCAGAAGTTGAGTCGGAAGAAATAGTGGAAAAAATAAATGCGAATGAGTCTGAGGTCACAAATTTTCACATAGTGGCCTCACCACAGAACATGAGGTAATAAATCTGAATTGTAATATAAAATTAAAATAACCATACGTTTACCTTTCCGAGATTGACGGTAAATTTATGATTGACTCAGGTAGTACACGATCATTTATCAGCCCGCGAATAGCTCACACCTTTTTCCATGAGTACATACAGGCTGAACCGTTTACGGTTATAAGTACTCATGCATCTAGTACTCATAATGAAGTTATTGAGATTCCTCTACCACCGTCTTTTCAATGCAATGAATTTCATAAACTCTTTGTCTACGATGTAGATATACAGTATGATGGATTAATAGGTAATGACCTGTTAGTACAGTTAGAAGCAGTTATCGATCTTAAACAAAACAAGCTTCGAACAAAATCGACAATACTTCCAATCGTACAACGAATTAAAAATCAGATTTTAGAACTAGCCCCACGCTCAGAACAACGAGTGTAATTGCCCACAGATCTGTTTTCTGGTGAAGGAATTTTGAACTATACACAGTTTTGTGAAGGTGTCAGAATGCCCTCTGCTATAGTCTCATGTGAAAATGGATATGCAACAACAATTATCCAAAACACATTAGAAAAACCAATGACACTGACAGTAACATCGCCATTTAAGGTTGAAGAATTTTATAGTGAAACAATTAACGTCAACAACGTAGATATAAACAACATGGAAGTAGATGCCATTTTAGAAGAAAATGTATCACGACTCAGACTAGAACACATGAATCGAGAAGAACAAAAGTACATTGTTGAAATCTGTAGGGAATATAAAGACATTTTCTATACTGATCAAATTCCTTTAAGTTTCACAAACAAAGTAAAACATTTTATTCGAACAAAAAATGAAGATCCAATTTATGTAAAGCCTTATAGGCAGCCTCCGATTCAAACACAAGAAATTAAAACCCAAGTAGAAAAACTATAAAAAAATAATATAATTCAGGAATCATATTCACCATGGAATGCCCCTGTTCATCTTGTCCCAAAGAAAATGGACGCGTCTGGTGAGCATAAGTTTCGAATGGTAATCGATTACCGACGACTTAACGACATAACAACTGACGACAAGTACCCTTTGCCAAACATTACGGACTTATTCGACAAACTGGGTAAAAGTAACTTTACGACTTTAGACTTTGTGAACGGATATCATCAATTCGAAATTAATGACAGTGATAGACAAAAAACAGCATTTAGTACAGAAGCTAACTACGAATTTTTACGTTTACCGTTCGGCTTAAAAACAGCACCTGCTACCTTCCAACGTACCATGGACAATGTCCTGAGAGGACTACAAGGGTTGCATTGTCTAGTGTATATGGACGACATAATTATTTACAGCAATAGCTTACAAGAACATCTTAAAGACCTGAGAGCTATTTTTAATAGACTAAGAGAAGCGAATCTTAAGGTACAACTTGACAAGTCAGAGTTCTTACGAAAGGAGGTGCTGTACCTCGGACATACTATTACAGATCAGGGTCTCAAGCCCAACGACGACAAAATAAAAGCAGTTTTGAATTATCCACTGCCTAAAACGGTAACAGAGATTAAAAGCTTTCTCGGTCTAATTGGATATTATAGGCGGTTTATCAAAGATTTTGCCAAGATAACAAAACCATTGACAAATTGCCTTAAAAAACGAAATAAAATTGAAATAAATCAATACCTCAACATTGGCAACAGTCAACATAAAAAACATCAACCTGGATGAAATGAAGCATTTCTCCCACATTTTAAAATTACAAGAAAACGCAGTGTTTAGTGAAAGTGAAAACCAATCTAGTGGCGTAAATGTAAACAGTGTTAGTTTAGGAACTCTACTTTTGTTCTTAATTTTAGGAATAATTGCTTTTGTATTTTTGTTTACCGATATAGTCAGTTACGAAATGATCGGCTCAAGGCCTCTGCTAGACCCGATAATGTCGCTCTTGAGGAGGGAGGAGTTATGCAACCAGCCGGACGGGAGATAACCACCTTATGCTCCTGAGACTGCAAGTCAGCATTCTCGGTAGTCTGGCCGGGACGCTATCTATGTCGCCCACGCATTTTACTGGTGCGACAATGCATTATTAAATAAGATTATATTCATTCGTGTTGAGACTAAATTTGGTCTCGGACGTCTCATTGTAACTAGAATTAATTTACTAAAGTAAACATTCTTTAATTTTCTTCCAAAGTTTTCTTTTGAAAACTTCAACACCGTTCCCAAAAACTTTAGTATATACTTATTTTTTGTAAACTTATATATTATTATATATTATATATTATATATTATAGGACATTCATTTTTACACAGCGCCATCTAGCCCCAAACTAAGCATAGCTTGTAATATGGGAACTAGATTACGGATAGAATACTTAAATACTTTTTTTTTTTTTTTAAATACATACTTACTATATGATACAACACCTTATGCTTGTAAACCTATGCGTAAACTATATGCTTTTTCGAGGTTTCGCTATAATGCCTAGAAAAACCTGATAAAAATACAACCTTTGGTACTCAGTGATACTATGGCAATATATTGGTGAGAGAATTTTTAAAATCGGTCCAGTTGTTTTTAGCTATTCAACACAACAATTCTTAAAAATATTTATCTGCATATTAATTGTGTAGATTCATGAAAAACAAATACGTAGTTGTAACTTATACCACATAAATAGCAGGAACACGGGAGCTCACTTCATCACTGAGTGTTTTGCCGTTGAAGTTTATGTACTTTAGTTTTTAAAAATGATAAAAGCAATAATTCTTGTAGTCGAGCTGTGTGTTTGTGTGTGTAATGTAAGAGGTAAGATACACTCTCGTCTTGTATAGTCATAGCTTGAACATTCCTTAGCCTTGGTTCTTCTTCACCAATCGCTTCACTATGGTGACTATGACAATGGCATTATGACAAATTGAACAAGCCTCACAGCTTAGTTGGTAGTAGCTATGCCTTCTGCGCTGTAGGTTGTGGGTTCGATTCCCACCCAGGACAAACATTTGTGTGATGAATATAGATGTATTTGTTATGTATTTACAAAAAGTATTCAAGTATTCTATCCGTAATCTAGTTCCCATATTAAAAGCAATGCTTAGTTTGGGACTAGATGGCGCTGTGTAAAATTAATGTCCTGTTATATTTATTATTTTTTATTAATGGTATCATCGTAGAATGGCCACATGAATACCAAAAGACACCTATAGTAGCCATTCTGCGATCATATAATTGTCATAGTGAAGCTATTGGTTTAGTAGAATCGGGGCCCTGATTAGGTGTTTTGGTACTAAGTAGTTACTGTTAAGTTTGATTATCTGAAACTGTGTAACATTTACTACACTAATCTACGGATCTTTGTGTTGTCTGAATCAATAGATGAAATTATATTTCATATTTTGTAATGTCGGGGCATCTCGAGCGAGTCAGAGTTAAAATGCCCGGCACTCCGTTCCCGATATCCCGTGGGATATTACTCAAACCCTTTCTTAGTGCACCCCCGCACCGTGATGATTTCTTGGATCTCAACTTGTAACCAGGTGAGATGAAGGCCAAGCGGTTCCCTGTCTTACAATAAAAAACAAGTAACTGGGTACTAAATATAATAATGTGAATAGTGGTGTTCAATAGTTAGATTTAATGTATCCTTGCATAATAATATCTAAAACTATAAGGTTGTAAGTAAGGCAAGTACATAACTTGGAGTTCATTGCTCCAACTATGTGAAGATGCGAAAGCTCTAGTTCTGCCTGGCTCAGGACACAAAAAAACTGCCTGATAATATAATGTAATGTTACATCAGAATCTTCGCTTTTGTGAGATCGCTCTGAAGGTTTTACGATGCAGTATTTATAACTAATTTCAAGTCAAAATTGGCATTGAAAATATCTAAAAGTCTGACATAAACTTCATAATTCCAGGCTCTCCTTCAGTAGGATACGTGAAGAGAATCGTGACGACATCCCCTGCGCCATCTAGCGGAGACGTTTTGATGACCTCGATAGAGAAAGTAGTTCATGAAGTCCTGGAAAAGACAATCAAGGATTACGTAGAGCCATTACAGCGATCGGTAGAGAACCTGACCCAGTCTCTGGAACAGATATCTACCAGTTTGGAGCAGTTGAATACAACGGCCCAACGATACAATGCACGGGTAGTGGAGCCGTTACAGCAATCTGTAAAGAACCTGACCCAGTCTCTGGAACAGATGTCTACCAATTTGGAGCAGTTGAATACAACGGCCCAACGATACAATGCACGGGTAGTGGAGCCGTTACAGCAATCTGTAAAGAGCCTGACCCAGTCTCTGGAACAGATGTCTACCAATTTGGAGCAGTTGAATACAACGGCCCAACGATACAATGCGCGGGTACAGAATGTCGAGCAGACTGAACAAAACCAGACCGAGTCTCTGTGGCAGCTGCTGCGGTGTCGTATTGGTTCCGGTAAGTCCAGACTATTATTTTAAAGTCTGTGAACTTGTGGGGTGTACTTGTTAATGGGCGGCGAAGGTAAGAACCTATACCTACCACATACAAATGGGCCAAAAGATTGAATCCAAAACAAAAAGCGGACACGCACATAGGGTTGGACCCACATTTCTAGGTAAAAAAATATAGTACACACACTCTGTGAAAATGTCAACTGTCTACCTGTTATATACTTCATGTCATACATATGGAGGAACGGCTTAGTAATAGGCCCATTGGCAATTTTTATTTACGAAACCCTCCAAAAACGACATGGAACATTATTTTCATAACATATGATGTTTTTTTAATTAAACCTCTGATTACCAGACTGTTTCCTTGTAGTTTTGTGTTCTGGAACGTATCTTAATTACCTAATTAGGTCCGTAACCAAACCAAACAGGAAGTAGATACCTAGTTTTCGGAATAACAGTTAACATTTAATAAAATATTTTTTTACCTCATCTGAGATATAGTGGTTCGCCCACTGGTATCAGCTCCAAAGATCTCGGGTTCGACCCCCAGAGAAGTACAATATTGTTAAATTAGATAAGATAAGAGTAATTTATGTCTCTCAACTTACGTCTACATATACAGTACTTATCTACAATTCAACATGTTCTTTACAGAAAAACCTAACTTATTTAAACTAAGAAATTGAAATTAACATTGAGTAGCCTCAAATAGGCATATTGTAGGTACTAAATAAGGGTTTTTGTTGTGTGTGTAAGTTAGATAAGTATGTAATTATTAGATATGTAATGGGTTAGGGTGGGAAGAATTAGATTAGGGTTTCTCCGCTCACTTTGCTCTTCACACTAGGATTCCCTGTGTTGTGAAGACCAACATAGTTATGTACCAGGTTTGGTTATATTTCTAATGGTTTCTTAGGATAATTTACTACCATTGCCTAGGTATGTGTGTTAAAGTAAAGGATGCAGTGTAAAGCAAAGGTTTTTTTTTAAGTTTAAATGTCAGTAACAAAAGTAGGTTGATAATTAAAATACATGTGTTTATATACTGAAAAAATGATGGATGATATAAATAGTTGTCTTACTGTAAGAGGTATTGTGCTTGTGATGGTTGATGGTAGGACTTAAGTCCTTTTGGCTAGCTACCACCATCTTACCTAAGTCTATGGTAATAAAAATAATTATAAATTGTTGTGTACCGGCATTAAGTGTTAAGATCCTCAGTCTGTTGAGGATGCCGGGTGAGGTGCGCTTATACCTTTGGCCTTATCATAACTTGAAACCAGATGAGGTGAGATGAAAGCTTCCCTGTCGAAAAAAATATGCAGATATAAATTAAAATTCATTCATATATAATTATTTCATTAATTCAAATACCTAATTTTTTTTCTACCGATATACCACAGGTTTAATAACAGTCGCTAGGCGAGGACAGTTGAGAAAAAGTATGAAAACTTAAATCGAATGGAATCTAAATTGTCACTACAAAGTCAGTGACACAAACCGTCATATGTGTATACGCGGTATAGTAAACCAGGGCCCCGATTCTACAAAAGCAATCGCTTCAATATGACAATGGTATCGTCGTAAAATGGCCACTATAGATGCCTTTCGGTATTCTAATGGCCATTCTGCGATGATACCATTGTCATATTGAAGCGATTGCTTTAGTAGAATCGGAGCCCAGTGGTCTGTGTAAGCACATTGAACTAGTCTCAACTCATCGGAATGACCTTTTGCTATGTGCGGGAATAAATAAAAACGCTGCTTTTCAGGTTTCGAATACTCCAACGTGACTGAGCGTTGCTACAAACTTTATGAGACTGTCACGCGTTGGTCACACGCTGACGAGAGATGTCGCGCGGAAGGGGCACTCCTCGCTATCGTCAACAGTCGCGAAGAGGCGGCTGTCCTCGGCAACATTAGGAGAAAGTTGAGTGCGTCTGCTTTCATCGGCGTGTACAAGAATTCAGACGGTCGCTGGGTAACAGTCACAGGTTAGTTAGCGGACCATCTGACTCACATAATAATATCGTGTCACAGGCGAGTTAGCGATACATCTGACTTAAATATTTGTGTCTCAAGTGAGTTAGCAGTACATCAAATTCACATCTAGTGTCACACACAGGAAAGTTAGCGGTACATCTGACTCACATATAGTGTCACAGATGAGTTAGCGAACCATATAACTTTCATATTCATATCTTACCATTGTAACCTTAGTAGTCGTGGTTGAAAAACTTCATCTCCAGCCCACGGATCTCGTTAAGTCAACCAAGGGGCGTCACCAAAATGGCAGCGGCTTTTTTGTGTGTTAACAAAACTTTTAATTGTGAGCACAATCTATCTGCCAAGCGTGGTAATTATGGCCAAGCCTTGCAGTTGGTAGAAGTTCTTTCAACAATGTGGTGGACAATAATGTGCTATTAACATGGGATTTGCGCAGTCAAACCCCATGCATATATCCCAAAATCTATTCTTGTTTGTTATCGACATCCTTGGTTTGGCAACCCTATTGAGTGTATAACAATATACACACATCAACATTGTCTAGGGATATTCAACATTTTGTTGATTGTTACAAAAACTGAAAATAATATCTTTACAAAGCTAGGTATGGCAAGAATCTTTATTTTGTGTAGTTTATTAATAAAAATAAAAACAACAGTTTTATATGTTTTTTTAATAAACATTAAAGTAGGAACAAATTCTCGAAAAAACAGTAAATTTACAAGGTTCGGTAAATTGTGTTTAAATTAAATTGTAATTACCTTCTTACAATTTAATAATTGGTGTTGCGTCCCCTGACGTTGATAACACATCTGCACCGGTTATTCATACTCAAAATTAGGGTGTCAAAGTCTCGCTGGGGTATGCGATCCCATGTTCTTTTTAAATAGCAAAAAAGTTGGTCTTCTGTGGTCAAATTTGATGGCAAATTGCTGAAAGCCCTTCGCTGTAACATGTCCCAAGCGTGTTCAATTGGGTTTAAGTCGGGTGACTGTGCAGGCCAGTCCAAAACCGCGACATCATGTTCCTGAAGGGCAGCTGACACCAAACGCGCCGTGTGTGGAGGGGCATTATCATGCATGAGCTGAAGTTCCTGGCCAATTTGAACTCTGTGAGGGATGATCACAGGTTCTATGACCTCGTTCCGGTATTTTAGTGCAGTCATGCTGCCTCTTATCCAAATGAGCTCGGTTCGCGCGCCAATACGAATTCCCGCCCAAACCATGATTGTCCCACCTCGGTACGAATGGACCTCTTGTGGCTGCTGGAGGCGACTTTCTCTGCCTGGAACTCTCCAAACACGTGTTCTTCGTGAATCGGGGTGGAATCCAAACCGAGACTCATCAGTAAAGAGAACCATTGTCCATTGGTCATTGTTCCATAACAAATGTTCTTGAGCCCAAAGAAGTCGCCTTCCGCGATTGCCTCGTCGTAGAGCTGGCACACGAAGCGGCCTACGAGAATGAAGATCGACTTCATGTAGCCTTCTTCTGACGGTTTGGTCGCTGACTGACAGCTGATGGTCTGACTGAAGCCTTTGCACTAGCTGCTTTGCTGTGAGATTGGGTTCCCTCCTGGCGGAATTTTGGAGAAAACGATCTTGTCTAGGGGTGGTTACTCGTTTTTTTCCAGTGTGGCGCACATCCCCAGTAATACGATAACGTGACCACAATCGAGAAATTACGTTTTGATTGGTGTTTAGGGTATTGGCAACCACGCGTTGGATAGCACCGGCTTGTAACATGCCTATAGCTCTTATCATTTCTTCTCTGCTTAAATGTCGACGTTCCATGACATTACGAATATCACAAGATCCGTTAAAATTAAAAATAACTTAGATGGCACTAATTGATAATCAAATAAAAGTTAATTTATCTTAGGCAAAATTAACGTTGTTTAATTTAAATCGGAGTCCCCATTCTATCTTTTGTTTATTGCGTTCTATTTTTATTTTTTTCTAAATTTTGAAAAGGGAACAAAAGAGGTTTAATTCCATATATAAACTTTCTCTAAAAAGCAAATCGTTTGTAAGCAAATAATTTCGAAATGGAATATCCCTAGACAATGGTGATGTGTGTATATATAGACTAGTTTAAATGAGATTCCGAATACCTCTTATCTTGCAAGACCTGATGATAAACCTTTGCCCCTTTATCCTAAAAACCACCCCTTTTATGTGGTGAATAATCCAATTTTGAAATCTGCAGTCTAAGCCCCCATTTCATTTGATATTTAACGTTTTTATAAATTTTCAACTTTCTACCCCTTTTGCAACCCCTAATGTCAATACAGGGGTGATTTCAGCTAATATTTTTTTATTGTGAAGACAACCCCCTCTTACAGTCCTACACGACATATCAGGCGTTTGACCCTCTTAACGCACCCCTTTGTTACAAAAACCACCCCTATTCAAAAGTAAAACATATTTATTTTTATATGCAGGCGATACCCGTTCAAATTACACATTTGTGGGGGGGGACAAACCAAAAATCTTCTTGTCACACTTAACACCCCTATTTCTCATAAATTCCCCTTGTGTCAAAAAAATACTTACACCGATTGATAAGTATTAATATATTCTCTGCATATTCAAAGATTTGAATTGATCGAATCCAACATTCAAAAGATATGTGCGAAAAATGGTATTTCTTTTCACCCCAATATCTCAAAAACTACCACTCTATCATCTCCCGGGACAATAATTTTCTATTTATGTTGTCTCTCTTCATTTTCAATTTCAGCGAAAGTGGATTAGTCGTTTGACAGTTATGCCGTCACAAACATTGCCACATACATACATACAGTGCCGGATTTCACAACTCGAGTGAGCGAAGCGAACCAGATCTCTAAATTAAATGATTAAAAAGTCATTTACAAATTGACAAACATATTATTAAACACATAAAATACTTATAAAAATTCAGTCATCGACATCGTAAATCTCTTAATACTTTTATCCAGAAGCTCATGCTACTGGGTCTGATAAACAGCAGCTGCAGCCCACCTAAGACGCTGTTCTTCTAAAGTCATATTCGAACGCAATCATTCATACATACGCGCGTTTAGTTTGTGTACAAATATATGTTTCTATTTCCAGGAGAAGACGTGGTTGATGCTGCGGGATACCCCGTATGGCACACTGGAAATCCGTCCTATGAAGACAACATTCGCTACGGGGCTATGTATAAAGACGACACGATCGGCTCCGTAAGTGAAAACAGCGTTCAACCCTTCATCTGCGAAATGCGCCCGACTCACACACACTACTAACAGCCAGCAGTAATAAATGTATCGATAGATAAATATTACAGTATATTTTATTTAACACAGCGTCATTCAGCCTTGTTTATCCCGAGTAGGAATTTAAATCACAACCTAAAGCCCAGTAGGCAGTATTTATGGCTACTGAGCTGTGATGCCGTAAGTTATTAAATAACAAGTCCTAAAACACTTAATTATTCTCGGTGTTTGTAATATATTAGTTACGGATTTAGGAATTCAACTTTTTGCAAATTCAACATTCTAGGATTCAACATGCTGCGAATTTGACCTTTTGCAAACTTAACCTTTTAGGAATTCAACTTTCAATAATAAAGGGTGAACAAAACAAACGAAAAAAACTGTTCATGCACGCACACATTACAGTTTTATTTGAAATAATATAATTATGTACTCTTAAATTGGTTCCATAGAAATGTTATCAAAATAATTTCAGTAGTTTGGTTTTCAAATAAAAATAATTGAAAAAAATCGTAATCTAGGTAACGCAATTTCTATCATATTCTTCATTGAGGTCAGTTTTTAAGCTATAACATATTTATTGTATCATCTCACTATCTCTCTCTCACATAAAAAATAAAGCTTTTCTACTAGTTCATCTCTATGGGCCTTGCATTTACTTTTAGTTTCGAACCATGGTGTCGAACAACAACAGTTCTTTATTTTTTTTTGTATTTTCGATACCAATAATTAGTGACTTACAAATAACACAAATTTAGTTTCTCCCATCGTCACATGTTAGCTTATTAACCGTGGGTAACTCCGCGGGGCGCAGTTAATATCTTATAATTGTAAATGGATCAGTTATACAATTTCTAAAATCACCAAACATTAATTCTTTCCGTTCTTTCATAACAGTAACCTACCTTATTTTTTGAGTTGTTTCTACTAGTCGGTAAAACCTATAAAGACTATCTGGTCACTATCGTTATCGGCGTCTATTCGGCACAGAGCGCCGACTATCCGGCTTCTTATTTTGTATGTATTTTTCAATAAAATGTATGCTTGTAGATCTCTATTTTCAAAAGGTCTACGACCATGCGGATAATGATGTTCTATTGAATAAGCTTAGCAGGTTTAATTTTTCCCTTATCTTGCTAAATCTTTTTGCTGACTACCTTTGCGATCGAAATCAATTTGTCAGATTGGGATGCTTCAATTCTTCGACATACCACACCAAGTCTGGCGTTAGTTCAGGAAAATCCTCGGGCCCACTACTAATTACCCTAATCGTTGATAATCTATCGAAGTCTCTTTCACACTTAAAAAGTTTACATTATGCAGACGACCTTAACTTTACAGTAGTATAAAATCTAAGATACCCAGGATTTTCAGCTAGTCCTCTTACATAACTGGAGTAGAAGCATTAACTTAAACCTTAACATTTCTAAGAGCCAAGTTATGACTTTCACCTGATCAACTTGCCCCATCATGATAGACCGTCAAGAATTTAGGTGTTGTATCACAAGCTCACATTTCTCAACAGTATCGATAAACATGTTTTCGACAGTTTTAAGAAACTAGGTTTTATAAAATAATTTAGAGATTTTTTTTAATATCTATGAAAATATATGTATAAATAATGAGCTATCAAACTGCTCTACCTACACTTCACTTGTTCGAACAACGTAGGGAAACTTGAGGCAAGCGCATGTATATGAAACCACCAACACCCTTAGGTGAAAAGGTTCAAAAAAGGTTCTTACGATTTCTATACATACAAAGACCTACGGCTGCTATCCTTTTCTATAAGCGACATATCAGCACACTTGATTTCCATTCACTTGAAACAAGAAAACAAGGACCAACTTCTTACTTTATGGCACATACGGTGTTTCTATTCTCCTCTATTACTTTCCGAGGTAAGCAGACTGTACGTAGGTAGGTACCAGAAAACAATAACCGTTTCAGGCCTGACCGTATACCATTATTTGCTTCCCACTATGACCGCACAGTTAAGTAGCACGCAAAGCCCAATCTGTCATATGGGCATAATGTCACCCCAATGCTTTGTTGGCTTCAAATACAGAGGTTGATGTGTTTGCTGACAAAAATGTCCAACAATTGCAAAAACCGTTTGAAATACTGTAAACAGCCTTAGGTAGCTCTTTTAGTAAATAATTTTGTAAAATGAAAGATTTTTGTTGTTGTTTAGTGTGTAAATTGAATAGCAGCGGAAAATACTTCCAGGAATAGGTTTTACTTTCTCTTTTTGCATGCGGTAGTATTATCTTCTCCTTGGCGGTAAACTTGACTGTTAAAATCGAATAAGGACCAGAAGTCAAAGATAATTTTGTAATGTACTTGGTACTTGGTACTTGGTGCGCGGACTATTTTTCCGCAACTGGGCCTCCTATGGGCCCTTTTTGCGTGACGGGTGGGCTTTTGCTACTCCAACCACCCGATGTCCTCCAAGAAGGCCAGCAGCTCGCTGATGCTGGTGCAGGCTTCCTTGGGTGTCCTCGGTGTCCCAAGGTGTTGCTGGCGCTGAGACTCTACGCTACTGCACTCCAGGAGTACGTGTGCGGCCGTCTCCTCTGCTGCCATGCACCCTCTGCATAGAGGGCTGTCTGTGATACCCATTGTGTAAAAATGCTTATTTAGTGAGCAGTGTCCTGTGACAATTCCGATGATACGTCGGAGTTTGTCACGTTTCAGGCTGAGTAGCTTTCGGGAGTATCTCGGGTTTAGTAAAATTTTGTAATGGCAACATTACAAAATTTTCATAGCTTAAAATAACTTTGCTATATAAAATTATTGCCATATTCATTCATGTGTATCTAATTAAAAAGGCACATCGGGAATCTTCTCGCAGATATATGGTCGGGCAATATCGAAGATGCCAGGGTCTAAGATGGCGTCGCTTCGCAGTCGTCCGTAGCTCCATTCTGCGCCCGTCCACTGAGACTGCCCTGGGGCCCATACGTTGAAACCCGAGTCAGACACGTTCTCGCCTGGAATAAAATAACTATTATTTAAAATACTATACAAATAATGTGACAGGACACTAATTTTAGCGGTATCTACCCCAACTATAGGTAACTATACAAAGCTTGTAATATGGGAGCTAGAGTAATACGTAATGAGGATAAATTCAAAAGACATACTTTTTAATTTATCCTGCTTGGCGCAAAAGAAGTTTAAATTATTACGTGCGAACCTATTTTAAGTACACATACCTACACATATTTTGTGATGCCACCATCTTGCCTAAATTTGTCGTCAGAACAACGAAAAAAGGAGGTCACCATACATACCAAAAACGTGTTTTTATGTGTTTTCATACATTTTTCTTATTTAAATTATAGGACTAGCCAGGTGGACTTAAATATCCTACCACCAACCAAACCTATCACAAATTTATACCCCCTGGGGATCAAACCCACAAATCTCTGGGTCTGACACCGGTGGACCAACCACTAGACCACAGAAAGGAGACATAAAAGGTTCGCGTTGGCATCCTTTGTCTTACCAGTGACAGTCTTGGAAATATTTCCTCCTTGCACGCGGTACATGCCAATGTAATAGTATGTACTCCCAGTCCGGACGAACCCACAAATAAATAAATAAATAAAGCTCTGGGACTGACACTTGTGGGCCAACCTCTAGACCACAGATAGAAGGCCGCGTAATAGGGTCGCGTTGGCATCCTTTGTCTTACCAGTGACAGTTTTCCATAGATTTCCTCCTTGGACGCGGTACATGCCGATATGTATGTACTCCCAGTCCGGTAACGCCTTCGTCGCGATGTCCGCGAGGAGACGAGCCTCCTCCTTGCTATTCGCCACCGCTATCAAAGCCTCTTCTTCGTTACACTTGCTCTCAGCATCCACCCAATTCACCTCTGTCGTGTGCAACTTGTAGCAGTGACTGGTTACGGTCGAGTAGATGTAGCCTATAAGAACGGTTGGCGGAATTAATCGATAGGTGGACGCCGAGCAGTACACTGTGTTATCTTCACTACGGGCACTATGGAAACAGATTATGTTTAAATTATATTCGATCATGCCTGCAAAATTTCATATGAATCAAACGTGCCATTTCAAAATCAATGGCAAATACGTTTGTATGAGAGAGTGGTATACTGGGCCCCGGTTCTACTAAACCAATCGCTTTACTATGACAATGGCCACTATGGTGCCTTTTGGTATTCATGTGGCCATTTTACGATGATACCGTTGACATAGTGAAGCGGTTGGTTTAGTAGAAACGGGGCCCAGGGCTTTCTAAAAACGAGCTTTCGCATGAATAATATTAGTTGGATACCATTATTCTCGTCACATATAGATGAAGCGGTCGTCATTGGCAGTGGTGTTGTCGTTGGCTGAGGTGTTGTTGACTTCGCGTAAGGCAGAGGTAGACCTGGGTAAGAGTTTAATTATTTACCATCAAATCCGATAACAATTTAAATGAAAACTAAACATAACGTAGAAAATTTAACAGAAAAAACATATATAAACATGTATGCAACCAAAGATATTATCTGTGCGAGAAATAAGCCAGTTCTCTTGTCTCCAGTGACGTGTATTAGCTTTATTTAGATTCTTGACTTTAATCCACGGCCGCGGATCTGGGACAAGCGTTTCCTGATATTTATTGCCATCGTCTTTCCGAATTAGAAAAAAATCTATAAGAATACGACCTCCTACAGGTATACCTGTAAGAGTTGGAGTATTAAGAAAGCGAGTGACTGGGCGTTTTCTAGGCAAGGTTTGAACTAATGGTCAAACGTTTGTCAAGCCAGTTCCACAGTTTGTTGAGAATCTTCAGCCTTATCAGTGAGTTGAAAGCCTAGCGCTCCCCGTCATCCAATAAAAAAACTGAGGATCGCACCGGATATCGATGACTGTTTGCGTGACACCGAGACAAGAGCGCGCACTCGAGACGAATGAAATAAACCTTACCAGAGTTTTCATGTTGACAGTTGCACGTGGTCTGCGCAGGAGTGTCGGCACAGGTGGTCGGGCTACGGGGCGCCGCGGTCGTCTTCACGCAATGCGCGACGCTGGCGCAGTACGCAAAGTCCCTCGCTGCGTCGATGTACCTCGCTCTGTCACCCTCTCCGCCAATCGCGTAGAACTCCGCCCTCGCTGCGCAGTACGCAAAAGCCTCCACCGCGTCGGCGACTGACCGCACCACCGGCGGCACTTCTGGAGGCCACGGCTGCGGTGTGACAGCACCCCTCTCTAACGCTATCGATGTTAAACCAACGCATTAGAAGGCTAAACGCAACGATTAGCTCGACACGAGGGTTTCTTTTACTCCAAGCTGCTCATCAATTTACGATATCAATAGAAAAAGTCTATAACACGAATTGTTGGGAAGTCTTGGAGTAAGTGAGATATTTCTAGTGGACGGAACGGAACCGCTGGATTTTGCTGGCGGTTACGGCTGTTTGGGTTCACGACCACAGAGTTAAGTCCAAGCAGTTTGCTGTGTTCCGTTGGTGCACGAGAGAGACAGTTTTCTTTTGGTAAGCTCGCTCTTTCGAACACCTCATTCTTGTCTGTACAAATGACTCTACATGTTTGTGTTGTTTAAAATCTATCCAAATTATGTATGTACAATATAATATATTATTTATTTCAGGTAACAATAGAGTAGTAAAAAAGGGTAGAAAACTTTTTCTTTGACGCATATAAATATCTAAATTATAAAGCGAATGTATATTATGTTAACGGTCATTTCAGACTTGGATAGAAGTACAATTATAAAAAAAATTGAGACTTTGGCTTAGAGTATTTCTATTGTAGATAAGAGTTTTTAGGGTTTTGTCGACATTCAAATAAAAATTTTATGTGGGTTTTGGACAGGTTTTACTAAATTACCTCTCATATAAACGCATCTCATATATCACTATAACATTTTGTTTGTCTTTTTGTCCTAAAATTTACTTTTACTTTGCGATGTTGCTAGCTGTGGAAGCACTGTGAGCTGGATAGATATGGCTTAGACAACATAATAAAGAACACCCATTCCTCAGTTATGAATATTGAGTTAGATGACAGAGCATGGTCGCAAGACTCTATGCCTGTTCGATTGGGAGGCTTAGGTATACACAAAATTTCTAATGTTGCTTTGCCAGCGTTCTTGTCTTCCGTCTATACTACTCATTCTTTGGTTGAGAAAATTCTAACACCATCTATTTCGGCTGTTCCTGGCAATACATTCCAAATTTCTTGAAATGCTTGGCATAGTGCATGTCCAAATACAGATCCCCGAAACACCTTTCCTCCCAACGGCAATGGGACGGGCCTCTGTGCGAGTTTACACGGAACTATCTATTAAATACGTGCTCAACCTCCACAGATTGTGCTCGTCTCTCTGTTGTTTCATTATGGGAATCAGGTCTTTGGCTGCAAGCACATCCATCTTGCAATACCGGTACTCTTATGGATACCGTAACTATCCGAATTGCCACTTGTCTTCGGTTGATGCATGGTGCTACCAGTCCTCGACCTCCCACCAGTGCCAGTGCGGTGCGGCTGCATATCAACATGGTATTCACGGACTTTCATGCCATGGCATAGTCTGCGGCAGGATTATGCGCCACGCATGCCTTAATGACATTATCCGTCGAGCTTTTACCTGTGTCAATGTTCCAGCCGTTCTAGAGCCGAATGGTCTGTTACGTGATGATGGTAAGGGTCGAAGCCTTGGGTCCGTGGAGAGCCGGCACCCTCCGATAATTCAAAAATCTAGCGGGGCCTTTTAAGGAGGTGACACGACACGCCCCAAAGTCTGGCTCAGCGAATTAGTATAGCTATTCAGCGTGGGAATGCAGTTAGGGTCTTGGGCATGCTTCCGTCTAGTACTGGTTTGTATCAGTTGAGTTACCTATAGACCGTCTGTAACGGTGCTTAGGTAATCCGACTGCTTTCCTTGTACATAGCTGTCAACCAACTCAATATTCAAAACCGTGGAAAGGGTGTTCATTATTCTGTTGTCTAAGCCTTCCACCAGCTCACTGTGTTTCCACAGTTGACTTTAATTGTGTGTAAAAAACGAATAGTACAAGATTACGCATCCACCTTTGGCCTAATCTCAACTTGTAACCAAGTGAGATGAAGGTCAAGCGCTTTCTCGTAGAACAATAATAATAAAAAAAAACTTAATGCTAGGCACAACGTAGTCCATCAAATTTAAGTTGATGTGACCTACGCAGTAAAGCTTGATTATATAGGCAAGTGTTTACTATTGTGCATTATTCAGCGAGTAAATGAGTTGCTTGATCGTGCCGTCGCCAAGTTGTATTAAATCATATGCATATATAAATATAGATATCAATTACCTACCTATTTACAAGAAGATTCACCTAGAGTAGATTATTATATATACTAAGGACAATTATTGTATGATGACTCATAGAGTTTTACATTAGGTACATACCGACCGTCAACATCTTTATCTCAGCTTTATAAATACGAATAGGGCAGATCAATTTCCCGAACAAGACGGTGGTGAGTAACAAATTGTCATAACATGAGGTAAAATCACCGTGAACATAATATATTCACGGGTTTTACCTCATGCCCGTCAGCACTCAATGCAATCTATCTAACTTGAAATGCAAAAAAAAAATCCCCACAGATTCTTTCCTATAATGGGTTAGAAACCTTGGAGTACCTACGTGTACGAGTAGCACTTGCCGGTTCATTTATTATTTGTTGATTTACTGAAGTTTACATAATTTTATAATATTACTCATCTTCTATTATCTTATATTAACGTTTCCCCATCGTACGATAAAAAAATGGGTAATAATCAGCTTATCCCTTATCCCCTAAAAATATATTTTTTTGGATTTTTCTTTATTCAAGGTCAAACTTACATTATGACAGTCATGATAAAGGTTACATTGCTATGCGCCCAGTCAAGGCGCTTAGGACCACTAGATAGCAGAACTACGCGCGAATTCTTACGTTTTATTTTGTAACGGTAAAACACATATTCATTTTGAAAATCTAAAACGCAGAGCTTCTGCTTTAAACTATGTTTATTTACTGTACAAAGTTTCAAGACACAATTGCGTATTTATTAAATGGCGATAATTTTTGGTTCAAATTAGAGGCCATTTAGGATATTTTTCTATCGATAAAATTTTTAGGAATCGTGTGTTCGTAAAAAACCCCAAACTAGTATTAAAGTATCAATCCTGAACTGTAGCAAATATTAATTACACAGTAAATACTTCAGTATTGTGGATACGCTGTGAATCGCTAAAGCTAAACGATTTCATGTAGGTAATATGAAGCATTAAAGACGAGAAGAAGGTTTGGGTTCTTTGATTTATTTATAATTAGTTTGATTTATATTAGATCTAAATTTATGAAATCACTATAAATAGAACCATTATTGAAATAATAATTATTGGAATGTCAGACAAATTTAACTTTTCCGAATGTTCACTACTCAGTACGCGCAAATGCTTAAAACTGGCTCCGAAATTTAATTAGTTAGTTTAGCTAAAAAACTTACCTTGAACGGCAGAATAGCAAAGAATTATGACAACGAGTGATTTTAACATCTTGATACTCAAACGCTGAAGCTCTCAAGTGAACAAGTTGATCTGTAATGAAGTTAGGTGCACAAGTCTCCCATTTATATAATTGATACGTTGCAGCATAACATGTATAAGTATGTAAGTGATACCTAGTGACCTGCGATCCCTGGAAATCCCCTGCGTTTTGCTGACCTTGTTGACCGACTACGGAGTGATACCTACTGAGCATTTACTGATATTTCTGGATAACAAGCGGGGCAGGACACTTTAGGATGTATTTAATCTCAAAAACACTCTTAACTTGATAATTTTAATTAATTGTTGGTTTATTTTGCTCTCACATAGGTTTTCACTTAAAATTTATGATAACCTGGATAGTAAGTAGGTAAGCTGATAGATCGGATCTATCAAGATTTTAAAGCCTGGTATATAAATATAAATACTGATTATTATTGATATTTCTGATTATTACTATATAATAATATTTCTGGATGACAAGCGGGGTAGGAAACCTCGGGAAATCTGCAATATAAGCCAAATTCTGATGATAGCTCAGCAATATCCAAGTTATTTACGAATAATACAAAAAATAATAATCGTAACATTTATTGATAGGCCATTGCGAATGTGTTTTTTATCACGTGTTTTACAGTTTTATTTTCCTGTTTATGTAAACTTGGTACTAATTTGCCATGATATTGATCTCCATCAATATTATAACAGCCCGAAAAACACCACTTTCATGTCCACTGTAGGACATGAGCCTCCCCCAATGTCTTAAAAAGAGAAGTAAGTGATGCCATAATAAACATTTTGATGATTATGATTCAACGAATGAATGAAAATACTTTATTGCACACCTAAAAGATAATGAATTACTTTAAAAAAAGCATACCATTTGCGGTTTGATCGCTTAGAAGCGATTTCTTTCACACACCCTTTGGGTGGAGAGTATTTTGTGACTATAGAGGTGGTTGATGATGCACATAATTTAATAGTGGTCCAGCAAATTTTACTGTTATACTCGTACTTAATACATTATGAAGATGTATAATTATGGTTTGGTTTGAATTCTCAAATAGCTAATGCACAATATTTTTTTTTATAGTATGACGGGGATGTGCTTGACCTTCATCTCACCTGATTTACAAGTTATGATAAGGCAGAAGGTGGAAACGCACTTCTACCGGAATCCTCAACTAACTAAGGAACTGCCTAAATAAAAATTGTTGTAAAGGCGACAGACTTAGCTAAGATGGTAGTAGCTTACCAGGCGGACTTCAACAATGACCTACCACCAATCAAACCAAGCACAGTATAGTACTCTCCCTAGGGATCGAAATGCCCAAGAGCTATCCGCTGGCTCCGGTCATGTGCCACTGTCTTCCAGGCTATTCGTTAACTAGTTTTAATGTTTGATTTTAATATAATGAATTTAATAATACAATGACTTACGGTCAAACTATCACAATCAAATGGTTCTGAAATTTGCAATCTATTCGCTAGCACATTTTACTATACGATCGATTTAGTATACGATCAGTCCAACATTTCTAATAATCCTCAAATGCTTTATCCATATCGAACAGCTCGGTGTTGTCTAAGGTACATATATCCCTAAAATCAGTTGCATTCAAACTAAATACACTCAATATCACTAAAGGTGCTGGACCAGACGGCATACCACCAATTTTTATTAGGAATTGCTCAGGTAGCTAGGCAATACCACTATTTCGCATATTCAACGAGTCACTTTCATCTGGAACTTTCCCAAAAAGGTGGAAAATGGCTAGAGTCATACCGATACACAAGTCTGGTGCTAATAAAATAGAGTCAAATTACCGCCCTATTTCCCTTTTATCGACTATGGAAAAAGTCTTCGAATCCTTGTTCTGCCCGACTATACATAATCATTTTCACCAAAATACTTCTGTACATCAACACGCATTCATGAAAGCTAGATCAACGTCAACAAACTTGGCTGCTTTTGTTGAGAGCCTCGCTGAAGCCATAGACGAAAAGAGGTTGACGTCATATATACAGACTTTAGCAAGGCATTCGACAGGGTCTCTCAGGCATTACTTATCAGGGGTAATTTTATTGATTGGATTAAATCTTATTAATCAGACCGTTCTTTCAACGTTTCAATGGATATGAATCTAACTTATTTAGTATCACCTCCAGAGTACCGCAAGGATCCATCTAGGACCTATGTTATTGAATATATTTAGAAACGACATCCCAAACTGCTTCAAACATTCATTACCATTTCTTTTTGCCGACGATCTTAAAATATCACGATTAATTAACTCTGAGGTTGGTGTATCCTTGTTGCAAAAGGACTTAGATCACCTGCATGAATAGTGTGGCATTAACAAAATGAATATCAACACGGACAAATACTATTTTATAAAGTTTACTCGCACACAAAAAACTATTTCTTCTGTCTATAAAATAGGAGTGAAGTCAATTCATGAGGTTGATTAAGTCAAGGATCTGGGCGTGATTCTCGACAAAAAATTAACCTACATTGATCATCTAATCAGATGAATATCGAGAATGTTAGGATTTATTATCAGGAATAAGAGTAGTAAAAGAGTTTAAGAGTAGAAGAAGCCCCTAGTGAAAGGGCTCGCCCGGAGAAATACTACCACCATACCAAGCAATATTGCTGTGTTTCGGTTTAAAGGGTATGGTTGCCGGTGAAATTACGGGTACGTGAGGCTTAACACCTTAATGCCTCAAGTTGACGGGCGCAATGCAGTGCCGTTTAGGCTATGTTTTTTTGTGAATATGACCTATGCAGTAAGGCTTTGTCGTCAGCAAGAGTACACTTAACACCAGGTGCGCTACTTGCTTATCCCGTTTCCTAGATATATAAAAAAAAATGCAAAATATTTAAAAAACCTCATACTTGAAGCATCCTCGAGTATTGCTCTGTAGTATGGTGGCTTCATTCATTAGACACGAATTAAAAATTCATAACGCATTCAAAAAAGGCCAAAACATTGCGATCAAACTCGAATCGGCTTAAGTTTTTTTAAATCCCTTGAAAAAAGAAGATAACAGATAGATATTAGACTAGACTATCTACCTGCATTTGGGTGAAGTGAACTTTGATTTGTTGCTGTGATTTTATTTTCCATTTACCGGTTAAAATGTCGAAATTTGACATCGAATGTGCTTTTAGCGGTTTATCTTATCAAGTATCAGATTTGAATGCAAAAGTCGCGGTTCAATTGACGGCGATTGAAGCTCAAAACAAGAAATTAGATCCAACAACGCACAATTGATACATTTTTGACAGTCATAAATAAACAAAAGAGGGTAATGGATCAGCTGTTTACTAAAGTGGAAGAACTCGCCGGTTTGCCGAAGTCAGTGAGTGCGGTAGTGCGAGTGAGCTGGCTGCAGCGGTAACTATCCCGCGCGTAAGTGAGACAGCACTTGTGAACTTGGACCTAGCATCGCTATCGTCGAATGTAACGGTGCGTTCACGGCGGGCTACTGGGAAGTCTAAAGGAAAAACGGTGGCTGGTTCAAATAAACTCGGCTCAGATTTAATGAAATCAAACAATGATTCACCACTTGAAGATAAGTCGGCCAATATGACTTCAGATAAGTGGAATGTGGTTAACTACCAGAAAAAAAGGAAAGAAGACGCAAGTGACCACTGTCCAAAATGGCGGGTATCCGCAGATCTTGACCTCTCAAGCTGTTGAAAAGAAGAAGTTTCTGCATGTTTGGTCCATCCAGACACATCTGAAAAAGCCATGTCTGAGCACGTAGCTAATGTTTGTGGAAATACGGATGTTTGAAACAAGATTGAGAAAATAATTCCTAAAACCAGGAGACTATGCTTCCTTCATGGTTGGAATACCGGAGTCAAATTTCAGTATTATCAATGACGCTAAGTGTTGGCCACTAAACGCTAAATTTAACGAGTGGGTGTGGTTTCGAGCCCCACGCAATGCACCAATAAGTAGTTAAAACCACTGATCACCTCATCCAGGTATACTACCAAAATACGCGGGGACTTCGCACGAAAACTAGACATTTTTATACTAGTTTATTGAATTCTACGTACGCCATGCCATAACGGATCTGGTTTATGCAATTCTATACATAATAGCGAGCTCATTCCATCCCCGTACGAAGTACTGCGATGTGATCGAATGGACGGTCACAAGCAAGGAGTTGTGTTGAAAAATGTTCCGGTGGGCAATGTGGATGCGGCCTTATTTGAGATCGTGTGTGCGACGGTTCGCTTGCGAAATATTTTTCTGTTTATGTGCTGTGTTGCTTACATTCCTCCGGAGGCTGATGAAAGTCAATATATGCATTTATTTTAAAATACTACCTACGTATCTAGTACCTACAGTGACGGGCGGTTACCTTATCGCTTGGGATTTCCTAGTGTATCTTGGGTCACTAGGTATTACTGGATACGTACGAGGGAGCGAGGACGAGTGGCTCTACGGGGTGATGTGGAGTGACGGCTCGATCGGCACTAGGAGTGATTCGCGCACTTACGAGTTCATCTGTGAGAGGGCGCTGTGACCCCGACTCGAGCACTCTCACCGCCTGTGGTCTGGTGAGGTATACCCCTGTATACCCAGAGCTACCGGACTGGATCCCTAGAGGCGTACAAATGCTCAGTTGGTGGAAAGGCTTGTTTTAACTCCGCCATCCATCTTACCTAAGTCTGATGTTATAACAACAATTCTGATTTACGATGTAAGATAGCCATAAAATCCTGTCCATCCATAAGTTGTCTTGAAGAAATCACTTGTAAACGATAAGACCCCCAATTTTTTTATTTTTTTATTATTCCAGTTTTATTTTTAAGTTATGCAATAAAGTATTTTTATGAAGTGCGCTTCCAGCTTCAGCCTTATCCTGACACCAGGTGGCAGGCCAAGTGCTTCCATCGTAGAACAAATAAAAGAATACACATTCGCAGCGATCATAACGAAATTCAAATCGCTTGATAATTCTCATTAAATCTGCTCAGTAGTTTTTATAAAGCAGCTACAAAGAACCTATCGGTGTTGTATGGCGATATTTGACATCCTTTTTTATCTCATGGTAACTGATTCATGGATGAAAAGAAGCAATATCTTTTTAGCTTTGAGCAACATTCTTTGGTAATTTTCAGCTCAAATTTCTCAAAAGTTTATGGATGAAGGGAAACATACTGCTTAACAAACCTTTGCTTATATAATATTAGTGTGATACTAGTCGAATTAACTAAAACCTGAATGTATCATATTAAGCTTCTTAGTTTTAGGAACAACGTTCTTAATAGTAACCTATATATTTACATATTGAATCGGCATTGCATGTCTACCTTATATTTGTTATCTATATTGTCGTAATGACTTTATACCAAACCCTTTTTATTTCTGATTCTCACACCTTAATATAATGTATTCTAATAGGAAAATTATTAAACTTAAAATTAAAACAAATCATTTGATACCTCACATTCGTAGCAAACTGCTAAGACGTAGACCTACAGCATTATGCCATTTCTCTCTTCTGCTAATAGAAAGAAGGTAGGTATATCGCACGGTGGGTCCTACTAGTAGAGCCACGAGGGACAGTTGAGCTATATCAGACTACCTGATTGTTGATGATAATGGTGGTAGGTGTAGATAATACACAGAAGGAAGCTGCTGCCCTTCTTCTGGTGAGATCCTTTAGTGGGCTTTTACGACATCCATGGGCTGAGTTGCTGAGCTGAGCATCTTGTTTATTACCTGATGAACTGATCTCTAGTTACTGGCAATGGACCCGATGCGATTTCCCAACTGGGACCGTACCGCCGACGGCGAAGCCGATCTCCATTGATGGCTTTAAATTAGCTTCATGAGAACTAGAAACGATTTTTACCGTCAAATGTACTGAACGGATAGGTTTCATAACATGTGTACACTTTTGAGATGGGAAACGCCATTTCGGATATGACACATACCTTAATCGGTAAAAATCGTTTCTAGTTCTCATGGAGCTAATTTAAAGCCATCAATGGAGATCGGCTTCGCCGTCGGCGGTAGCGTCCCAGGGAAGGCCAAATCTTCATAACAGCCCGACTTCTCAAATTTACATTTCAACTCTTGTTTTACTCGCATAAAATAAACAAACAGACTCACGACTATTTCCCCTTCGAAGACCTATGATCACAACTCAGAGCGTGAATTTTGTGAGGCTCACCTACAAGGGGTAGTTAGAGGCACGTCCAAAATTACGTTCAGCATGTACCCTCAGTTTGCAAAAGGCAAGTTGCAAGCCCATCCCCGCTTAGCGGAATACAAGCCAGTGGCACATGCTAAATAGTTTTTTTTGTTGGTTTGCATGCCGTTTGTTTCGCTGGTTTCCTCACGATGTGACCCTAACCTGATATTATTGAAATACGTTCATATATTTTTGTTAGATATAAAATACTAATTAAAATAATCAGGCCTGCCTATTAAGCGTTAGTTAAATCAGCTCATTACAATTAAAGCCTCACGCCTGCAACGTGTTTTGTATTGCATGTATGTTAGTTTCAAGGTATATATTGCTATGGGCGGTAGAATAAGTTTAATAAGATTTGTATTTATTTCTATTGGTGCTTGAAATAAAATATATTTTGATTACAATAATTTATTGTCCTGTTTTTCAATATTATTACAATCTTCATCATTATCCTGTTTATATAACCAGCCAACCGTGGTGATTATGGCAAAATCTTTCAATTATGGCGATGTCTTTGTCTAGCAGTGGACATTAATGGGGCTGTAGAAGAATCACTCTGCCTGTTAGGACGGTTGGTGCTTGCAGTAAGTTCGGGTATTTGCTGATGCACATCCTCTGGAGCTCTTAGTTACCTCTTACGTCATCGAGGGATGGTTAGAGAGACTGGTTTCGTTGCACCGCTTGTTCAGCATAGCGAGCCACTTGTAATGGAGAGCTAGAGGGGTCCATTTACTTGTTCGGGGCCGCCGCAGCCTTGTTAACTCTACCACCCAACGCCCCACTCCACTCACAATGATTTTTTTTACAGTACATTAATTTTACACAGCACCATCTAGCCTCAAACTAAGCATAGCTTGTAATATGGGAACTAGATTACGGATAGAATACTTAAATACTTTTTGTAAATACATACGTACTATATGATACCACACCCAAACACAGAACAAACATCTATTTATCACACAAATATTTGCCCTGGGTGGGAATCGAACCCACAACCTACAGCGCAGAAGGCAGAGTTACTACCAACTGAGCTTAGACTTGTTAATGTTGATCCACCAATTTCCTTTGTACCTAACTTCCTTTGAACGAATGAATGAAAATACTTTATTGCATATGTATGCGATGGGCGGTCTTATCACTTAGAAGTGATTTCTTCCAGATGACCTTTGGATGGAGTGGATTTAATGGCTAAAGAGGTGGTTGGTGCACACATTTATAGGGGTCTAGCTAAATTGACTATATATAATACATTATGTAAAGCTATGCTACAAATATACAGGCTACTTATATAATATAAATACCTACATATTATACACTATGTACCTACATACTATACAAATACAATACACAAAAAAAATAAAAATAATATTCATTGTAATTAATATTCACCTATGCACTCCTATTATATGATGTAGTACCTACATACCTTGTACCTACAGTAACGGACTGTTACATTATCGCTCGGGATTTCCTAGGGTATCTTGGGGTCACTAGTTATCACTGGATAAGTACTTCATATCGTTCTGTTTTTGCTTATTATGCAACATACATCATACCTACTTAGTATATAACACAGAGACAAAGTGTGGTCTCACTTCATTACTGAGAGATTTGCCGACCGACGCTTATATTGTGATTTAAAATGATTAAATTAATTTTTGCAGTGATATATATTATAATGTGCTATTCGGTCGTAGAAGGTATGTTTTGCTATCTGTAGTGAATTTGTACCCCACTGGGCATCGACCCTGGGACCTCTGGGTCTGGTATCGATATGCGAACGACTAGACCACAGAGGCGATTAAAACTCGTCCTATACTTACTATTCTGTACCTAGGTCTTAGAAAAAGCACTAAAGGTTTACGTCCGTAGCAGACTGCAGGCAGCAGCATCAGACGACAGCGACGGTAACAATACTGGTTCCGAGACATTGTCTTATGTTATGTATTGAATTTTGTACGAAACTATGCTGCTGGTGCCTCCAGTTGACTACGGACTTGTACCTTTACGTGGATGGAATACAAAAGGAGAAAAAAAAAACACTCTTATTCCAACTTTCTTTTATCTATTAGTCTCTTAGTTCTAACAGGTTGGCTGCAAGAAATACCCTTCTTGTAACATTAAACATTTTGGAAATGTTTGTTATTCTCATATTCATTCATATTTATTGTTTTAGAACAGATTTGAACAAAATGCGATGGTTGGTTAAGTATCGTGGTCGTTCAGCCTGCTAATACGTTGGTTTGACATCGACAGCTGTAGAGAGGGATGACGTCACGTCGTCATGGCCCCCAACAGTGCCGCCGGTGGTGCGGTCAGTCGCCGACGCCGCGGAGGCCTTCACGTACTGCGCGGCGAGGGCGGAGTTCTACGCGAGTGGTGGAGATGGCGACAGAGCGAGGTACGTCGACGCGGCGAGGGACTTCGCGTACTGCGCCAGCGTCGCGCACTGCGTGACGGCGACCGCGGCGCCCCGTAGCCCGACCACCTACCCCGACACTCTTGCGCAGACCACGTGCAACTGTCAACATGAACATTCTGGTACTGGTAAGGTTTCCTTATCCGACTGCCTCCAGTACTGCCAGAAAAAGCTAGAGAAGCTGTCTCGGCTGGTATAGTTGTTACACGCAATGTTATCCTCTATTTTCACAGTACGACGGAAAGTGCTTGGCTTTCATCTCACCCGATTTTAGAATATGATAAGGCTGAAGGTGAGGGAGTTCTTCACCAGGAATCCTCAACAAACTGATGAACTGGCTATTTTACCTATTGAAAGCTAAATGATAAATTAATGCCTTTAAAAGAAACATAACAATTATTTACAACTGTTGATATGGCAAAAGACTCAGGTAAGATGGTGGTAGCTAGCCAGGCGCACTTAAACAAAGTCCTACACCTACCAAACCGATCACGATATTATACCCCTCTGGGGATCGAGCCCGGGATCTCTGGATCTGTTACCAGTGAGGGAACCACTAGACCACAGAGGTGGTAAGAAAAGTACCTACTGTGTAACGATTTAGTTCTATGACTTGCCTTAGGTTTATTCGTTACTTTGAAATTTGTGTGTTACAGTAATACAAAAGAACAATTGCTACTCATATATCTAAAAAACTTTCCTATTCATGTTGTGCCACGCACAAGAATCTAACTACCAAAAACCTATCAGGTCCTCCAACCACCACCGCGACGCTGACAACTACGATACCGACTCCTCCGACTAACTGCGACGAAAATACAGGTAATATTCATACTATATCTTGTATCGTTGTGTTTGGATGCATTGCAGCCTGTTTCTATATTTAAAGAAAGAAATACATTTATTTAGAGCATAACGCATTACGCAAAGGTCACAATCTTTATCATAAGAACTTTTAATAACATATTTAGGTATAACATTTATATATGTATAGGATCCGCTCTGTGCTGAGTCTGTCAAATTGGTCCTGCCTCAGCTTAATGCTACCCCTTGCAGGACAGCGCTGATTTGCAGTCAGAGCCTTACGAAAGATGACGTCACTATGGGGGATAAATACATATACATCGGTTTAAAGAACTTTATTCGACGTACTCAATAAGAACATACACATCAATGTTCAATACATTTAGTTAAAATTAAGAGTGAATTATTTACAAACTAGTTACTAACAACTTGCTAATAGGTAAGCTAACTGTAAATAGGTACATTACAACAGTACAAATCAAAGTTCATAACATAACATCACACCTATATTCCCGAAGTGCATTAAGAGCATAAGATTACATATACAATACATACAATACATAAACAATATATACACAAATAGTTCAGGAAACCTACTACAAAATAGAGAGAGCATTAATTTAAAAGAATAAAGAAACAAATATGTAAGCAAACTATATTTGTCAACGATTAATCATTTATATAATGTAAAACTTGAAATAGTGTTATACCAAAAAAAATAAACCGAAACTCCAAAAACAAAAAACTATTATCACCAACAAATGGCAGCTAACCTATGACTAAGAAGACGCAAGGTGGGGTGGTGGGGAGGTGGCTTAACTTCTATTTGGGCTTGTAAGAGTAAGAGTATTTTTTTAAAAGTGCATCTAAATGTGTGTAATTATTTGAGAGTGTATAAGATACTGAAAAAATACACAAATAATTATACTGCAGTGAGTCGGACATTTGAGCAAATAAGATTACGTCATCATCTTTCTGCCTTTATCCCGGTCTAGCAACAGTCGGCGGAACATGATCGTCTCATCTACTAGATTCATGTGTGAAAGGAGTATCGCTTACAGTTCTAAGACCGACCTGACGTCAAGCCTCCTTGGGAGTACTAGATCGAGTGGGGTGAGAAGATAATATGGATAAGGCTGTGTAAGGAAATGAATGCACTTATTTCACGATCTCTGACTAGCATTACCCAACAGATATAAAGAATATATTCTTTATGGCATGTAAAAGGAAAGTGAGAGCATGATTTTTAATTGAAAAGGTACTTAAGGCTTAGAATACTAATGTCACGGGATAACGGGGAGTGTGGCACTATAACCAGAGCTATTAACCCGTAATGACTCTTGACAGATATTGGACGAGTGTGTTTCTTAAACGTGTGTTTATCACTTCACTCTTGAACTTTTTGTTTGTGTAAGGTTGATAGTTTAGATTTACAATTAACCCAGTAGGTAGAGCTGCGATTGCTACAGGAAAACCGAAACAAACTGCCGGGCGTTTCACTAGTGTATTATAGAAAACCTTGGAAGTCAAACCTGACACTTCATTTTAATTTGGTTCCTAAGCCTCACGGAAAAAACTTTTTAACAGAAGTACGTAAGCATTTTGTGTCTCATAGTTGATCGAGTGAGCAAAGCAAACGAGATCTCTGAGTAAAGTATGGAAATCTGGCTCTGTATGTAGTATGTGGCAATGTTTGTGACCGATTTTGATGAAATTTTAAATGCTAAGAGATAACTTAGATAGAAATTGATTGTCACGGGGGATTTTTGATAAGTGGGGTATTGTTATTACGTTGACAGACTCAGGTAAGATGGTGGTAGCTACCCAAGCAAACTTGAAACTATGAAATATGTTTGTCGCTAACTAACACATCAATTTGCCTCAACCTTAATCATTAGTTAAGCTAAGGAATGGAATTCCTTGCCCTCGTCTATTTTTCCGCACCAATACAATCTAGGAGTCTTCAATACTAGAAGGAATGGGTTCCTTTTAGACCAGTGTGCCATATTAGGCAACATCGAGCTGGTGGTCAAACGCTTGGCAATCCTCACCAATAAAAATACTCAGCAATACAAACATGTCTGTCGTCCAGGTTACGAGTACTCCAACGTGACAGGGAGCTGCTACAAGGCACACACCGAGGAGCTGCTCTGGTCAGACGCGGACAAGGCGTGTCGCAATGAGGGGGGTCTCCTCGCTGTCATCAACAGTCGCGAGGAGGCGCTAGTCCTCGGTGACTTGAGTAATGCGACATACAGTCACATCGGAGTGTACCGGGACTCGGCTGATCGCTGGATAACGGTCACAGGTGAGTGAGTGGTGATGAATCTCACTACTCGAGTCACATTTCATTTATGAAAATCTTGAATAGGAACGGGTGTATTTTTTTTTAATATATGATTTGAACGTCGTTAAAGACAAAATACTTCACATTACTTACATATCAGCCCTTAAGTGTCTACTGCTGGACAGAAACTCATCCAAACCTGGAGGGATCAATTCCACTAGAATTGTTATACCCATTTGTTTATTTGGCTTTTCACGGTTGGACATGCATTAAGCAAGAAACTAAATAGGCTTATTTACGTTTACGTTACGTTTATGTATACGATTAGGTTTACGTTTATGATTACGTTTCCTCTTGCAGTAGTCTTGATAGATAGATAGATTAAATATTTATTTGGCAGGAAATAAATACACACAGATAATGATAGAGACACAGGATATATAAAACTAGCAGCTTGAAATAGAATAAAAAGAGAATATATGATTAAAACTTTACCTAAATATTACAAAAAAAATACAGTACATACCTAAAAGTAAGCTATGTGTAATGCAGCACGTCTTAGTAGCTCAGTGTGTAGCGTTGGCCATAAAGCACTGATTTTCAGCTACTTCCCGTGATGTAACATAACACACACATAACAACAAGTATATGAGATACGCATAATAATATATATATTTTATTTTATTTTATTGCATTTGGAGAACAAACAGTTTTACACACTTTATAAATAAACTTACACAGTAAACTAAGTATTAACTTATAACTATTTTAGTATCCTCGCATATAAAAAGATATAGACTGCTTGCTTGCAAAGGAGAATTGTAGATACAATGGAATATCATATCAAATGGAATTGTATCTGAGAAATAAACAAAGAACTACTCACAATTAATAAGACTTATGAAATTACTAACAATTAACAAAAACAAATCAAGACAGTAACTGATAGATGAGAAGGAGAAAAAAAACATACTATACAAACAAAGAGAAAAATAATATTTCTAATAACAAAATTATTGAGTTAAGATATGGCAGAGTGTAATAAGTAGTGTTTGTGTTCTGTCGTTCCAGGAGAAGACGTAGTTCTAGCGGCGGGTTATAACGTGTGGACTGAGACAGAGCCGTGGAGCGGAGACAAGTGGCGCTACGGGGTGGTGTGGGGTGACGGCTCGGTCGGCACCACAGCTGGGACCGAAGGCTACACGTTCCGCTTCATCTGCGAGAGGGCATCATGACCTCGCAACTAGCACTCACCGAACCAGTCAGCGATAACGATATAATCAAATCACTCTTTCCTAATACAAACTAAATAGTACACTGGAACGAGTTTTTTTAATCAAAAAACACCAGCAAGAACTACAAAGACGAACGAGAACAAAGTTAAACAATGGTTGATTCAATTAAAAGCTTTTCAAACGTGTTTTTATTAAAGTTTTTACATAAAACTCCACCGTCTAAACCCTTTCAGGACCCTACAACTAATACGATTATAGTTCTTACCGTTAATAACTAAATACTTACAACAAGCCAGCTTGCCAACCAAGCTCAGTTGGTAGTAGCTGTGCCTTCTGCGCTGTAGGTTGTGGGTTCGATTCCCACCCACGACAAACATTTGTGTGATGAATATTGATGTTTGTTCTGTAGTGTGGTGTTGTATTTTACGACAAGTAAGTATAAACTAGTAGTTCGCACCGAACTGAGATCTCGTAATGATCTTAGATATATAACGTTGTTCTCTTATTATATACAAAGCCAGAATGAGAGCAATGCACCGTCCGTATGTCATTCTAGGCAGAATACAATAAGTGAATATGTCACACCTTATTAACATGAACATGAAAGACATGAACCTTTGATATTTTTGTGACAATTGCTCTCAAAACCGTTGCCTTGTTGCACCCGTGGTTGAATGATCTGCCCCTCCAGCCCACGTCCAGGCATCACCAAAAAGACAGCAACGAGTAGAAGACAGGTAGTTGGACGATATTAACCCAATACACCAATTAATGATTATGCTAACTTTCCACAGCATGTTTGCACTCTGAGTATACTGTTTAAAAATGTTGTAGTACCCTTTCTGCAGAAGTTTTTGCAATTTTTAACACGAAGGTGGAGGCGCACTTCACCCGGAATATTCAACAAACTGAGGAACTGGCTATCATACATCTGATTGCCGGAACACAATATTTTTTTTAACAAATATTATTTTGGCGACAAGTTGGGATTTCCGGCACTATAGCAGTGTATAGTTTTTGATGGCATAACTCTCGAAGGAGTTACCCAATTTAAATGAAATTTTTGTTGATCTAGTGAGCTAATCTGTCGACGAATAGTCCAATGGCGAGTCGGTTTCAGGTGAACGGTTGCAATCAAACAAACGAGATCGTTTTAGTTTAGGTACGTTTGATACATGCACATTCTCTGATGGTGAAGGTCACATGGTGAGGAAACCGGTATGTTTCTTAGTACTAAAGTAGAAGTAGTAGTCCCCGTATACCTAGGACCAAAAATCCGAGTAGCATGTGTCACTAGATAGTATTTCGCTATACTGTGATGGGCTTGCAACCTGTCACGTATTGAATACTACTTGCAAACCGTGGGCATGTATACCCAGTTACGTCTGGGGTAAAACCGACTCCATTAAGAATGCTGTAACCCTTAGCCTGGCATTGCCCCTCCTAAAATCCACCGTGAAATTAACTGCTTCTTTAAAAAGAGGAAGCAGGAAACAGACAGTCATCATCACTTGTACGAGATAGGTCATCTCATGCCCGCTCGAAGAGTCGAAAGAGTTTCTTGCGTCAAAGGTACATCCTAAGTCTATAGACGAAAGTCAATAGTCGCAAAGTCTGTGATGTAGAAAAATCTACACCCTGGATGTACGGCTACGCGGATCCGGCGTAGCACCGTAGCACGCTCTACGAAGCTCTACGACAAAATCTATTTATTTATATGGGGGGTTATATATATGGGGGGAAAGGAGAAATGGTGGGGATAAGTGAGACATATTAAAAGAAAGAAGAATATTTCATCTACATTATAGTTAAATCTGCATATCACTACGACCTTTACATATCCAGAGATATTAATTATTAAATTCGTTGTAAGAAAGTAAGTGCGCGTTGAAGTCTTTTGTATGCTACGCGGATCCGGCGTAGCACCGTAGAACGCTCTACGAAGCTCTGAGACAAAATATATTTATTTATATGGGGGGGAAGGTGGAGGATGGGGATAAGTGAGACATACTCGAAGAAAGGAGGAGAACTCATCTACACAATGGTGAAATTTTCATCTCTCTACGACCTCTATTTCCAGAGATATTAGGATTTTAATGATTTTTTCCGCAAGTGTCTTTCGCTCAAATGTTTTTCGCTCAAATGTCTCTTCGCAATAGTGTCCTTCGCGCAAGTGTCTGTTTGCGCAAGTGTCTCTTCGCGCAATGAGTGACCACAATTTTTTTTCGTACTTTTTGTATGCAGATGTCTAGTAAAATGCCCAAAACATCTGTAAAACGAATATTGGAGTTTGTAAAGAATTTAATAACAAGTTATGCTACCTAACGTGGTGTCACTTAGTTCACACACATTTGAAAGGTCAAACCTTCCAAATCTTAGTAAGTGAACAGTTTACAGGCTATTTTGATATCCAGATCGCTAGTAAAACACGCCAAATCTTATTTGCAAGATAAAATAACAGAATGAGGCAATGATTATTGGAATTACAAACTTCTTTCTATTTGTCTGTGAGTGACCAACTTTAAGAACGTATAAATAATTAATTGTAGCGTAAAACGATATGTCTCCTTTGCAGGCTCTAATAAAAGTTCCATTGTAGTTTGTAAAAATGTAAAAATGTTTCGTCATTTCGACAACTCTTTTTTGGTTGTGCTTGTATTAAAATTTTCAAAACAACCTTCTTAATTTTGAAAGAAATGAATTAAAGTGTCAAAGGTTAGAAACGACCTCCAGGTCAAAGTCAATTTATTACATTTTCGGGAGCCGTCAAGAAATCTTGCAGTAGATTTACACGCTATGTTGATGCTGTATAAATACGTACAGATTCTTACGAAATTCTTATTATACGCACCCGAAAAACTTACGAAACTTACTACTAGCTTTCAGGCAACATTCAGCTGCCAAAGTGCAGACGAGGTTTAACGAATGTGCCGCGCAAGGCACATTAGTAAACCTAACCGTATGTTGCACATCGGCATTTTTATTTTATCTTGCCCTGGACACCATTATACTAGCATTGTCGTAGGATGACCTCTGCAATTTTTTATGATAATGTACAATTTTAATTTCATTCAATTTATATATAATATATTTTATCTATTGTAGTCAAGCTAGACAATAAAAGGCGCCTAAAAAGGCATAGAAGGGCGGCTTTGCCGCCCCTCGCTACCTGCCGCCCCAAGCCATGGCCCCCTTGGCCCTAGGGTAAATACGCCCCTGCCTACTTCATACTTTGTATTGAAAGGAATAGTAAATATCTTGCTTGATAAGCTATTGATCCGTGATAAAAATATGCCATTCTGTAGTAAAACATTTTCACTAAGCGTTAGAAGTTAGAACCACTCATATTTCGGTGTATCTTATAATTTGATGACATTTTACAAAAACCAAGTATTTTTAGTGTGTATATATTAAAGAATAATTTAACGTAAGTGGTCCGCGATTGTGCCTTTTTATATTTTTAAATACTACAATAGAACTTTTACAAGAGCCTGCAAAGAAACTTATCGTTTTACGCTACAATTAATTATTTATACGTTCTTGAAGTTGGTCACTCACAGACAAATAGAAAGTCGTTTCTAATTCCAATAAAAATTGCCTCATTCTTTTATTTTATCTTGCAAATAAGATTTGGAATTTTTCAGTAGCGATCTGGATACCAAAAATGCCAGTAAACTGGGGTACAGTAACAGTAAACTAACCTAACCTAACCAAGATTTGGAAAGTTTGACCTTTTCAATGTATGTGAACTGAGTGAAACCACGTTAGGTAGCAAAACTTTTTATGAAATTCTTTACAAACTCCAATATTCATTTGACAAATGTTTTGGAACTTTTACTAACCATCTGCATATAAATAGTACAAAAAAAATGTGGTCACTCAGCCCACACACACACTCAAAATTAATGTCGGTCAATCCATCGTTCAAACGATACTCGA
The DNA here is from genome assembly GCA_951394065.1 of Venusia cambrica. NCBI lineage: Eukaryota > Metazoa > Arthropoda > Insecta > Lepidoptera > Geometridae > Venusia > Venusia cambrica. The sequence continues at coordinate 6,694,493 of OX596045.1, read as the reverse complement.
AATGTCAATGTACCTACACGAGTGTACGTTTTGCACGATAATTAACCCGATATATTGTTTATCGGTTTCTAGGGTAGAGGTCTAGGATAATGATAACATTTATTATGATATTGAAAAACAGGATAAATAATTATTTTAATATAATTACGTTGTTTTGTCATTGTTATAGTAATAAAATATGCTCATTAATTCTAATTAAAGTATTTGTCGAGATAATAAACATTGTAACGAACAGAAATATTAATTCTTAAGCTAATTAGATACTAAATTATGAACAAATAAGTCGGTTTCAAAATTTGTTTTCTAACTTAGTTAGAGGCGATGGTAAAATGTTACCTCGAATCAATTTTCTAACCATTATAATAAACTGTCAGGTAGTATAAGTTGAATATTATATATTTGATCAGTTTGGGTCTCGATGACAATCGTATTAGGCCATTATTAATTCCATATCAAGAACAACTAACTATATATGGTATATGTAGGTAGTCGGATTGCAATTTGAAAATAAATACTCCTTAATTTTAAAATAGTGATAATTTTTTCGAGCTTTTCAATACATATAATTAAAAATTAATCTCTATGGCAAAATGTCGTAATCAAACCCGCGTGCCGAGTGTGGTTATTTTGATATAGTGTCATCTGGCTCGGTGGATCTGGCCCAGTACCGGGAGGATGGAAAAAATTGTGTCATCGTCCCCGGTGCAATGTATAATGAAAACCACCGGGGAGGATGATACTAATTTTCTCTTATCGATGACATTATTATAAGTATATATTTTTAGTTAGACAACTTTTTGAGTGAAAATCATATCAATCACTAGACCAGTTTTCATTTAAATGAGAAGCCAAATACCCTCACGTCACTATCTTGCAACTGATGATATCTGATGATCTTCCTTTGCCACTCTTTATCTTGAAAACCACCCCTACTCAGGACAAAAATGAGCTCATTTTTAAATCTGCTGTGTAAACTCTGCCTTATGACGTTTCACAAGATATAATAAAAAACAATTATACCCCAATGGTTACCCATTATTTCAATACAGAGGTGGTTTTAGTAAATAAATAAACAAACAGTGAAGTGTGAAAGTAACCCGCACTTTTTTATTTTTATATATTTACCATTTACACCAAAAATACACATAAATCAAAATAAGAATAGCATTAAAAAACCACTAAGGTTTAACATAATATTCTCAAGACATGCGGTGCTATGGCGTCGCTTATGCAAATGGTGTAATATTTCAAGGGAAACATTTGAAAATTCAACATCCAATATACAACACACAACAATTCGACAATACAACAATTCAACACGAAACTTCGCCTGATTAATAGTGAGAAGATTACTGTTATTATAAAGTCTAAATCATAGTTCTTTGTAGAATTAAAAAAAAATGTTATGGGTACTTCTTTGCTACTATAAAAAATATAGAAGAATTATACGTTGTTATGACAACGTATATTTTTCAATACAAACATCTCACTAATTATTATTAAAAAAATATAAAAGTTTAAAATTACTACCCTCCCGGAAGTGACGTTATGTCACTAGAAAATAATTAACCAAAAAATTATGTCAAAACAAATAAAACACAAATTCATACATTTCTAAAATAATATTTTGTATAGTAGCAAAGAAGTACCAATTACAAAATTTCTTAATTCTACAAAGAACTATGGTTTAGAGTTTTTATTAGTCATCTTCTCACTATTAATCAGGCGAAGTTCCGTGTTCAGTCAATCATTGATCGATTACGTATGGCATTTAAAACTATAATTACGCAATAGTCAACAGTATCAAATACATATTATTATTTTACTTATTTAACTAACTTACCTAATTATCATTATGTTCATACTAATTTGCTAAGCAATCTTAACTTTGAATCACTGCCGCATTCCCAGGAAATTCAGGGAGAATTTAAAGCTGCGGCTACATCAGTTGTTTTTCCAGCAAGTGTAAATGTGGCTTTGTAGACTTTAGGTATAATAAAAATTAAATGAGATCATTGTAAAAACTTTCATAGTATCTTAGCACGAGATTAGCCTCCAATAATTGCAACATATCACTATTTTTGCGTTCTGTAAATGGTATTTTTGAAGTGTAAGCTTGCTTCAAGAGAATTTCATCTATTCTTCGATTGACACTATTCACTGACAGCACTGACAGCACTCAGTCGCTTAAACCTCACCTCGTCTCACTCACCCTCGCCTCATTCTCCCTCGTTAGAGTGAAGCGGCACGAGGTAGTGAGATGCGAGGCAGCGTGTGGAAAACAAGGACCCTAACATGACTGATTCCTTATCGGTAACCTATGATTAGGGTGTTCAATGTGTAGTACATTTATGTGGTATAAATAGCACATAGAGGAACGGAGGATCACATTTCATTACTGAGTGACTGACGAGTCGGAGTTTACGGATATTTCATTCTTGTACATTTTCAAGATGGAAAATCCAATGGTTTTTTTATTATTTATTTTGCTGTGTGGTTGCCACGTCAACAGTAAGTTTTTGTGATAATACTCTCTTAAATATTTTACAACGAAAAAATCTTAAAATAAAATACACGATATAAAGGTAAGACGTAGGCCAAGCGCATTCCCGTCGTGTAAAAAAAAAAAAGACATATAATTATTTTTATTAATCTCGAAGTTCGGCGGGGCCGTATAAAATTATAAGTTCTAATCACGAAAGTAAAAAATATACTCGTCTCGAATTTAGCGTAATGCTAAACAGTGTTTTTTTTAACTGGGACAGTACGGGGGCACCCATAACCTGAGGAGATACAGGTGCAGTTTCTTGTGAAACATCAGCTCCTTTTTGGAGACAAACATTTCGCCATGAAACATTTTTTGGTCAACTGTGAGAAGCGCCTTAAAATGAATGAAATTTAAAAAAAAAATGTTAATACCAATGCACTCAGTCTAGGATAGGGATAAGGATCATTTTAGTGTACCGAATCAAACATTCTAATTTAGTCAAATTTAATAATATGTTTATACATACAATTTCTCAGTAATTTGGTTCAAAAACGGTATTAAAACTATTTCAATAGATGTTCGATATGGCCTTCATGTTGCTGTATGCAGGTACAAATACGAAAAATTTAAAACACTTTTAGTGGCGTTAGACAACCATGTGTGGTGAATCTTGTTGAGGTGAAATTCGATTGCGTCTTTTAATTCTTGAACGGTATTGTACCAAGTTTCGTAAATACGACCGGCGTCATGTCGGGTGAACGTGGTGGCCATTTAATTGACCCATATATGCCCACCCAACGACCAGTAAAATGCTCATCTAAAAAAGGAGCTGATGGTTCAAAAGAAACTGCACCTGTATCTCCTCAAGTTATGGGTGCCCCCGTACTGTCCCAGGAAAAAAAACACTGTTTAGTGATATACTTAATTTTAACTTGTTGGGTATTAGGATAAATTTGAGCGATAGGTAAGCTCCTAAATGGTGAGCATGCACACCGGAGTTTTCAACCAACATTTCTAGGCAAAAATGCAGGGTTTTTGAGTCTTAGTGCGGGTCCGTCTCACGCTTAACCAGTTTTTATTATTTATTTATTTATTTACCTCAAATTAAGCACTATATTCACACCAAGTTTGATATAGGTCGGAAATAACAATAAAAATAAAAACGTTTCTTGTATGGAAACCCCCTTTTTTATTATTATATTTCAGGTCTGAAAATTTCAACCTACTACCTGTTAAAGTTCTAAACATTCTCTTTAAGGGGTTTTTCTTTAGATATTGAATACCCTAGTCTCTATTTTGAAAATTCTTAAAAACCATACATGCAATCATATTCTCTATCATTTCATCTAAAACATAATGGGCAATCTCCTTACCAATTTTCAAGTGCATATCATGTGTGGTCAAAGAGATATGCAAACATTTCACTCCAAACTTTGAACCCCATTTTGAAACTTTAACAAGTCTCACAGCTCAGTTGGTAGTTACTCTGCATTCTGCGCTATGGGTTGTGGGTTCGATTCCCACCCAGGACAAACTTTCGTGTGATGAATTATGAAAATGTGTTTGTTGTGTGTTTGGGTGTTGTATCATATAGTACGTATGTATTTACATACACCTGTTTACATGTTTAAAAAAAATAGTTCCTACTTAAGTATTCTATTCGTAATCTAGTACCCATCTTACAAGCTATGCTTTTTTTAAAACTGACCAAAGCTTGCGTTAGAAATTAATGATGTCAGTGGTGTAAGATTAAACTACGTAGGTACGTCTTTCTGAAGGGCAAGCAGGAGAGATCAAAGCTTATTTATTGGCGTTTTATTTTATGTTCAAGTGACTGTACGAGTACAGCTATTTTCTGGACCATAGGTAAAGTAACTTTTTTGGAATCTTAGACTTTTGATCTTGCATGTGAACGCGTAGGACGTTGTTATTGCGCGTATACGTACTATATTATTAATAAAAGTCTATAACTTATATGAAAACTGATATTCTGGCATCGTTTAAGGAAATTTTAAATGTAATCATCATCATCATCATTCATAAAGATTTACTATTTACAGAACATGGGCAAAGCGTAGCAAGTGAGTCAGTAATTGTAGTGTTGGTATGACAACCGTGCGAGGCAGATTTTTTTTTGTACCATGCTCTTGACCTCTAGATTTGCACAGACAAGGATAAGGTCGATGATAGAGTGAACCCACCCTGATAACTAACCTATTTGAGTGTATTCTGCCACTTATCTCTCAACTCTCAACTCTCAACGAGTGTGACTGGGGCATTTGCCATAACCACCACGCTTGACTGCGAGGTGATGATGGCAGTGTTTGTGTTTAGTACTTATAAAACCCCCAGTTATGGGGGTATTTGCCATTATCACCACGCTCGAAAGGTGAGTTGGTGATCTCAGTATTGGTGTCAGGTTGGTTCTTAAACGGATGGTAGCTGCTGCCCGCCCATCGCCTGCTAAGATCCCTTTTAAATCGAGCACGTAACTCCTAACATGACTTTTCGATAACTCTCACGGTTTCAGACTTTGCCTCAGTGGCATTGAAAAAAAACTCAACCTGTATAGTCTTTATCGCGCTGCTTCCGCCACGAACTAAAGACTTTGAATTGGATAGGTAATATTTAATGTCAGTGATATAAAATCTTCTTCTTCTAAACTTCATTTTTCTGTGGGGTAGGCAGGAGAGATCCATATTTATATGGAAAACATGTATTTACGGCGTCCTATGTTATGTGCAAGTGAAACTGCACTGGTACAGCTAGTTCATAAATAAAATTTCACGGCCTGGGCGTGCTATTAGTATCATAATAATGTACCAAATTAAGTTGTGTATGTACATACCACCTAGATATCACCTAAATATCCTCACAAAAACCTTGATGTGACACTCATCTTCCAGCAACTCCTACACTGAGGGTAGACAATTATTTGAAGAACGTGTCAGACGGAGAAGCGAGGGAAACTGCCGCTGCGCTTACGTCGAGTCTCGCTAGTGAGGAGTTGTTACGTGCTATAGAGAGGACAGTGACAGCTGCCATATCGCAATCTGTCAAGGACGTTCCGACGACAACTTCTGCGCCAACGCTGATACCATCAAAACAGGAAATCGCTAATGTTGTCAGCGCCGCCGTAAAGCAGGCTATGAAGGAACTTACGCCGCCTACGACTCCTGCCCCTGCGCCGCGTTGCGGCTGCGACGAACAAATTGCTATCACTGTGTTGCCGGAACAGCCGTCAGAGCAGAACGTGACGGAATATCGGAGCGAGGTGACTATGTCAGTGGTGGAGGAGTTTCCGACCACGCCAATGCTGACGTCGCTTACACCGCCTCACTGTGCTGCTGGTAAGTCGGTATTATTTGTTCTTGGTGTTCAGACAAATACATAATATATATTGTATTACCCTGGGGATTGAAACCGGGACCTCTAGATTTGACATCGATGGGCGAACCAACGACCATAGCGGTGGTTTTATTATATTTATCGTATTCTGCCCACCCACTGTGACGTAAGGTCAATGCCTCGGTACTTTGCTCTCATTCTGGCTTTGCATAGAATGACAGTTAGCAACTAGAGAGACCCTCGAACACTTGTTGAATAATGAGCGATCAAGAAGAGAAAAGTGTAATGAAAGCTCACTTTTATTGTAGTATTGAATGCTATTTTTGTGTGATAATCTCTGTGATTAAATACCTAACACATACCAGACGTCTCAAGATCTCAGTTCGGGGCGAAATACTAATAAAATATGATGAGATGTTTTAATTTCGCTGCAGGATACAAGTTTTCGGAAGTCACGGGTTATTGTTACAAGGGTCACACGAAAGGTGAAAAGTGGGATGATGCCGACCAAATATGTCGGGACGACGGGGCTATGCTAGCATTCGCAAACAGCGATGAGGAGTGTCAACTCCTCGTGAAACTGATGAAGGCGGATTCACCGACCTTCGATTTAATGCAGTACGGCATGCGGCGCTCTAATGAAACAAATGACTGGCTAGTATCGGCAACAGGTCAGTGCTCATTTACTATTTATGAACACTCGTTTGCTCGCCATGGCATCTAAACTTGAAATACAATGATTATAAAGCGTTCATGACCGAGGGTGTCAAGCTCTGTCGGTTCGCGCGCACCATCGTTTGCAACGAGACATCGCGATTACGTCACACGAAGACGCCTCTAATCATGTATCTAGTATTTACGTTTTTTTTAATAATAATATGGACTTGTAATGGTTTATGTCGGTGGGTACCTACATATTATTATTGATATGAATAAGTTTAAAATCTGTTACTAGTTTATTGTTGCCTGCTTAGGTAAATACCATAGGATTTGCACCATCCGGCCAAATATGCTTTACCTAAAACTCCGCCAAAATGAACCAGAGCAGCAGTTTGCATACAGAGTCACAGATATATGGGCAAAAAATATACCACTATTTTTGCAGTAAGGCGAACGATCAAAGATAATAGATAAGATGTGCGATATCTATTGTTTTTTTGATTAAATCTTTCTGAATTATTTGTTGTCTCCGAGTTATGTATTATTATTATTAAATATTCATAGCCAATACATTTGAGATGTTACATTAATAATGTCTCTTGATATACCATAAAAATAAACGATTCCAGGCGAGATGGTGGCGGATTCAGAACACAACGTTTGGCAGGATCAAGCACTATTCACGGATCCAAAGTGGGCTTATGGACGCTTGACTGACAAATGTACCTTGGACGCTGGCTTAAACGACCTTAAACGGTACTACATATGCAAAAAGGCCCCAGAAGGTACGTACATTTTTATTCAACTTGATACTTTCTACTATATTGAAGTGTTACCGAATAGGTATAGATGTTGACCTTTTGTTAATGCTAAGAACATGAGTATGTGCTACTTGTGTGCTAAGTTATGCTTTCTGACACTTGGAACTTAGAACCATAATAGCTAGTACCCAACCTACTCGCATTGCCTTAAAAACTTACACTCAAGTATTTTATTAGGTAAGTATTTATTTAACTAAACGATGACCTATCAATACAGGGTTTACATAATTAACAATAGCTAATGACCAATACTTTATTCATGATACAACACACAAAGTGGCCTTTAAAAATTTGTTTAGACACGAAAGGAGAAGATCTACCTTCTCAACGACTAGATTGAGCTTCTGCGCATCAGGTGAAGGAGTCGGCAGCGCTGCTTTGGCCTGTCGACATTCGGTCGAGTTGGTCCAGCGTTCGGTGTGTAGTTCCCGGGTGTGATCCCTTATCCACATGCGGATCTGCGAGAATGGCAGGGGGAGCAACGGGGACGGTCCTTCCGTGGTAGTTTCCGACCCTCTCCTATATAGCCAGTTCATCAGCGGCGTCGTAACCTAGAGATACGCTGTGTCCCTTTACCCATTGTAGGGTTATCCTGTTCTTTGTGGTGACCCTTTCCAATGCTAGGTGGCATTCGTGAATTAGCTTTGAGTACAGTTTTTGCTTTCCAAGGCTCTGTGTGTGAACGAGCTGTCAAAGAGGATTCGTATTCTGTATTCATCAATCCTTTGTCTGCATATTGCTCTTTTTTTTTTGAAGGACGGGAAGCGCTTGCCCTTCATCTCACCTGATTACAAGTTAAGATAAGGCCGAAGGTGGAGACGCACTTCACCCGGAATCCTCAACAAACTGAGGTACTGGCTATCTTACCCATAAATGCCGGAACACAACAATTTTAGAATTGTTATTATGGCGACAGAATTAGGTATGATGGTGGTAGCTAACCAGGCGGAGTTAAACAAGTACTACCACCAACCAAATAAAGCACAATATTGTACTCCCCCTGAGTATCGAACCCGGGACCTCTGGATCTGAAAGGTGGGTTGAACCACTAGATCACAGAGGTGGTTAATGAATGGTCTTGCGGCCACGGTGATGGCTGCACACTCGCATTGAAAAATGGAACTGTGTATGCCTAGTGACCTGGATATGCTGATGTTGAGGCCCAGAGAGTGGATTCCAGCGCCTGTGCCTTGGTTGGTCTTAGTCTTAGTTATTCGTGTACACGGACTTCGTAAATTCCCGATTCATCTTTCTGGTCCTCCCATAGTTGTATTTGGTAGTGTTTATATATAGGTCGAGTGGCGCTAGACCCAGTATAACTTCAAGAGCGACCCTGGGTTTCGCTGTAGTTTGGTTATGGCAGTACTTAGTTCAGTCGGCCACCAAACGATTGCTCCGTATGCTAGAGTCAGCCTTATGACGGCAGTATGGTTATATACCACATGGTTATTTTTGGTGCGATACCCCAGATTTTACCGAGCATTCTGCTGCATTGGAAAAAAGTGGCGCAAGCTCGCTGTAATTTTTAGTCAATATGCCTATTCCATAACAGTTTACTATCAAGTATGACCCCTAGATATTTGACTTCGTGGGTGAGTTTAATTTCGGTTTCGAATAAACTCGGTAGACTGATATGACCTACGTTTCTTTTGTTTGTGAACATTTTTAGTTACGTTTTTGTAGTGTTTACAGACAGACCATGGTTTGTGCACCAGGTTTCTATTGTTCTGAAGGCGGTTTTCACTATGTCACATAGCGTGCTCTTGAAGCATCCGGTAGCGAGGAAAGCAAGGTCACCTGAATATCCTACCATGATGAGTCCACGGCCGTTTAGCTTCTCATGTCCAGGGCTGGTGGCCAGTTGATATGGCCGATACCCGTACAAAGGATGACGACTGTCTGTTTCCTTCGTCCTCTTTTTAATGCAGCAGGTTATTGCACGGTGGATTTCTATGCCAGCTAAGGGATACAGCATTCTTAGTGGAGTCGGTTTTAGAAACCCAGTAACGATGCGGCAAGTATCAAATTTACATGTACCAAATGCGCACATAAGCATATTGAATCAATGAAAAGTCTAATGGTGCACGACGGGTTTTGAAACCGTGAGCTTCGGATAAAAAATGCCACACACTCTTCGCTATGATGAGATTGAGATATTTCGATAAAAATAAATGAAGACTACTACATAATGATCCATTACAAAAACTCAAAATACTAAAATATTCAAAATTATCAAGACTCAATGTGCAACATAAAAAAAACAATCGTCTATGGCCACAGTGCTGAAACACTGTAAAAATATCATCTGGGATGAATGCACTATGGCACAAAAACATTCGCGTCAAGCATTGAACACATAAGACATTGAAAGACATAAAAAACAACTACCCGACAAAAGCCCGAACAAAGACCCGTTTTTGTTATTAATTAGATATTAAAAAACGCTATACAAAAACAACGAAAACCTATTTGGCGGCACTCTGTTACTCCTTTGAGGTGATTTCAGACAAACACTTCCCGTCATTCCACGTTCAACATACGCTGATGAAATCAACGCTTGAATCATCGTCACTGTGGCGTAATGTTGAAAAAGTAAAGATAAAAGTAAATATTCACGTTCAAATGCTTCAAGATCCATCCGCTGAAACATTCTAAAAACAGCTGTTAGATATCGGCAATGCGTGTGCACGAATCCTTATTATTCCCAAAGATGTGCCAATTGAATTGAAACGGGTTCAATTTCCACAGACTGACAAACAGCTTTACAATCAATTTGCAATGATTTTCAAATTACAGTAATTTGTAATTGTAATTGTGACTTAGATTTGGGCAAACCGTGTTTTACACACGGACAATTACAATATGTGCAATATGCGGCATGTTTTCGCGTGTGTAAACCATCCAGTTTGTTTGTGTTGGCTAAAGATGGACTCACTAAAAATATAATACACTCCATTGCATTTTTTTTGTCATAAATTGTGATAGGGATGTAATTTGAAATTCATTAGTTCAGATAATAATAGTACAAATAATTCTAAAAATGAATGTTTGGTGTTTTGTTACTTTATAGACCGTTCACAATCCACAATCCTGTAAGCTCACGGTAAAAGTTACAAATCCGCTTCGAATGCCTCATAGAACGCGCAACAGCAAGTTGATATTTGCTAGCTGAGTTTGAAATGCTCAATACCTCGCCAATATCCACGATTTTTTTACTAAATTTGCTTCCGAAAAACACCAAAGTCTCAGTTTGGTGACCTTACCATTGGACGAAAGAATCTAAACTAAACTTTTACTTTTTCAGGTCGACCACAACCGAAAACAGGTCCTATGTGTGACGAGAGAGCTGGTAAGTTATTACACATAGCGCGAATAGGCAAGATTATACTGTAATTCAGAGTACACGATCATAGATGACCCACACTCTTCTGTCGTTTTATATTTTTTATATAATTTAGCTATCCATTACAACCTTTGCCATAATATACAAAATTCCGAAACCTATTTTGTCGAATATCATTTTACCTAACATCACTTGTACGGATTACACATTCTATTAAAATCAAAATTCCGAAAATGTTTAATCGTAATAGACACTATATTACCCATAGTTTGGTTTATCATTACAGTCATTTTGTAGGTATAACTAATTCTAAAATGCACTCAATGCAAGCAGCATGCAAACAGCATGCAAGCAGCATGCAAGCAGCATGCAATCATACATGTTTTCTGGGACGAGCTCCCGCCAGTAAGCTCACTCGTCGCCCCTGAGAATCACTTCACCTCTGGATGAGCTCGCAAAATAAAAATTCAGAAAATGTAGATCTGCCACCTAAGTATATTTACACAGGTTAAACAGGTTAAACAGGTTAAAACATATTAGTATTGTTTATAATTTTTATCATTCGAAATACCTACTATGTTGTCAATAGGATATATGAGTTTAGGAATATTGTATTTCGGAGATTTGAATATTATGTATTGCTACATTATAGCTGAAGATCATTCGGAAAAAAAAGTTATGATTATGATATTATGATTTCCCACACCGACATCTGTCAAGAGTCGGTGTGGGAAAGAGACCGAAAATCACAAGAGTGATTTTCGGACAAAAGTGATTATGAGTCGTTCAGGAATCCCATGTTCCATTGTGCCAAACACATTCATTCGTTGTACTATTCGTCCCTTGACCTTTATCATTTTTACTGGTAATGGAACTCTTTGCTTTCGTCTGTTTTTCCGCACCAGAACAATCGTGGAGTCTTCAAGTTAAGAGCGTGGATGCTTTTTAGACAAGCGTGTTCCATCTAAGGCCACATAGTTTTTTAAGTGATGCTTTCCAAGCTGATCAAACGCTTGAATCAGAAGAAAGCATTTCGAAAATGATATGATATGACGTTTGTTTACTGCCACAGGTTACAAGCTCTCGAATGTCACGGGCAATTGCTACAAGGTATACACAGAGGCGCAGACATGGGTTGATGCTGATTACTTGTGTCGTATCCACGGGGCTCTGTTATCTGTCGCTAACAGCAAAGAGGAGGCTGATCTCATCAAGGGTCTGCTGAAGGCGGCGGTACCAGACTTTATTAACGCACAGTACGGAATGCGTCGCCGTAAAGGTGATGTTTGGAAAGACCTCAAAGGTCAGTACCAACCCAATTTACTGTATTTTATTTTTTAATAACCAATTGAACGCCACTGGTAAACAACATGGAGACTGAATGCATTGCGTCCATCAACTTGATACTACAGGTGTAATATCCCAGTGTGCCTATCATGAATTCCTACTGTACTAGTAGTTACCAAAGAAATTAACCACGACCAGACCGGGGGCTGTGTTGTGTCCGGCAGTCACGTGGAGTTGATTGAAATGGCTACTTACGTAGGGTCAGCCCTATATCTAGGGGCTTGCCTGGGTAAGAATGAAGTCTACAATGGCGCAAGCGTTTCCATAAAATGCTATGTTCAGCAGTGGGCTTATATGGGCTAAAATGATAGTGATGAACTTAAAACCGTGGCGCAAGTGGAACTGCGCGGAGTCAGCTAGTCTTATCTAAGTCTCTCGCTATAACAACTAGTCTGTTGAGGGTTCCGGGTGAAGTGCGCTTCCACGTTCAAAATCATAACTTGAAACAGTTGTGTGAAAGACTAAGGTCAAGGTCAAACAATCAATGAGAAGACATTTTAGCCGACTTCAAAAAAAGAGGAGGTTCTTAATTCGTCGGTATCTTGTTTTATAATGTATGTTCCCCGATTTCTCCAAGACGCCTGGACCGATTTCGAAAATTATTTTAATGTTTGAAAGTGTATAGGTGGTTCTGGTGATGGTCTTCCCTGGTGATTCCATCGTCATCAGGTCAGGATCTGATGGTGGGATCCTGTAGAAATCGAGGGTACTCTTTAATATAATAGGCACACTTGAAGCGATTTTTTAGTTTTAGTATTTGTATTACCTCTATTCCTTTCTTCCTAAATACGTTCATTGAAGTCGTGGTTTTTTTTTAGTTTTTAAAACGTAATTATAATACTTGCGATCTTGTAATGCCATGTTATTTATGAATTTCAGGTAATAATATCGAAGATAGCGGGTACAACGTGTTTGCTAAGGATCAACATCTATACACGGCTGATGAGTGGGGCTGGGGACGCTTTACTAAGGATGGTGAATTGGACGCTGGTCTCGAGAGCCTTAAGCGGCCCTACGTTTGTGAGAGGGTCCCAAAAAAAATAACTAATAAATAATTATATAACGAATAAATGAATAAATCCAAAATATTCCTTATTTCCCATTTCAATATCTGCGACTGTACTGAATGTCTTATGTATATTAAGTCTTGGGATCACGTGCTGAATCGACCCACAGCCCATATTGGAGGTTCTCAATTCGGCTATGTTTTTTTGGTTTTTGTTTGTTACTCGATTCTCCGCCAATACGAAATAGATTTTGATGATTCTTGTTATGTTTGGTAGGCCATACTTCCGAAGTGGTTCCATAGAAATTTTATCAAAATCGGTTCTGTAGTTTGGTTTTTATATCAAAATAACTGGAAAAAATATGTCATCCAAGTAAACGAAATTGCGTATACTGCTTTCCTGTGGTGTTTACGGTCACTAGAGTAGACCTATTGAACTGCTTACCTTCCAGTATAATCATCAACATTATCAGGGTTTTGCTATAATCACCACGCTTGGCGTGTCGTTGATCGCAGTAATGATGATACGTAGTAGTCCCACTGAACTGCCTGCCTTCCGGTAGGTCTAGGGTAGGCCTTTGGCTTCATCATCAGATGACGATGATTACGATTTTCACAGAAACTCCGTAAATAACAATTTAACCGAGCATTGTTTGGGCTAAGTGGAATTGTCTTATGACGCATTCTGGATATAAATACTGTACTTGTATCATCATCATCATCATTACAACCCATAAAAGTCCACTAGCCCATGGGCCTCCCCCAATGGTAAAGAAAGCAATGGAGAGTTTTTGCCATAATCACCATGCTTGGCAGGCATGTTGGGGATCGCAGTAATGATACTTGTACGGTAGATTAGGAGCCGTGTGACGTACCTGAGTTCTCACTCAGCAGTCTAGCCGGGCAATCCCGAAATCCGCCATACGCGAAGGTCCACAGGCTGGTTGGGAGTGATGTCTCCAGAAAGGTTTTGTCTTCTAGAGGGAATGGTGGTAGCACGACACAACACCGCACTAGTACGAAGTACGGGACGGGGCGCGTGGTAGGTATGGGGCGAATAATGTAAGTATATCGACACGAACGTGTGCTCCTCTCTCTACGTTAGAAAGTGCAGTGGCTTTGTCGATTGTCGATGGGGTGGCGCTAGGGTACCTCATCGGTAGGCAGGTGACGTCACTTAGCTAATGACCAATTAGAAAACAGAAAAAGGGATGTTGCTTGATTGGTTCTCAAGATTGTATCTAACTTCAACGTACCCGCGAAATACAAACTAGGTAGGTAGGCCTACCAATAACAAATATGATACATACTCAATTCCGAGACGGAACTTAGCCGCTCACCTTAAAAGAACGTGGTTACTTTTAACTATGGTGAAAAAAATATACATATCAAACATTAGAACGTACCTACGTGTATACGTACTCATAATTGAATAAGTGCAATATAACTACTTCAAAGAAAACTAAGTACTAAACTAATATGAAACTTAAAGATGTTTATCTACTCACTAATACTCAACTAAGAAGCGAAACTAATTTAATTTCAGCTAAGGGCAAAGGACAAATCTTCACCACGGGTCTTCTTGTAAAAGAGTTTCCTATTTTGAGAGTGACAGCCCGTGTAATGTTATCACTACCCGGATGTACCGCATGATCGCGAGCTAGCTTCCACTGAAGCACCGGCAAATTATCATCGCGAACCACAACAATCATTCCTTCAGTGATCGGAGCCCCGCGACAATGAAACCATTTGTTTGTTTACTGTATCTCATGTAGATACTCACGACTCCAGCGATTCCAAAAGTGTTGAGTACACTGTTGTACCCAACAGCCAACGAGTGAGTCTGTTTGGGTTAATATCCGATAGTGAAATGTCCGGTAGTGCCGTAAGAGGTCCACCTACCAAAAAATAAGCTGCGGTCAGCGGTTAGGGGTCCTTAGCGTCAGAGCTCAGGACACAAAAGAGGGCGCGAGTTTTACACTGCCTCAACCTGACATAGAAGTGTGTGCATTTCATCGTACGTTTGTGTGCGAGTACCAATAACTCGATGCAAATGAGTTTTAAAACTGCGAACACTGCGTTCTACCAAACCACAAAAGTGAGACCCTGTGACGGGTTGAAAATGAAACGTCAGGTTTTGTCCAAGTACTTTCTCATGCACTGTCCTGTGCACAGGATCTGAATTCGGTAAATATTGCGTAGACTGAGGGCCTGCGTGTAAATGCGTTATGTGGGCATCATCAATGATTAACGTGGTTAAATGATGTTTTTTCGGAAGAATCAATTGATGCTTTGTTTCAAAAGAAAGCAAAGATTTATGCAATCGCCCGCCGACGCGTAACAAATTGTTCTTATCAATGAATGGAGATAAGCGATTTAATTGATTCGGATAACTTACCCTGTGAGATATTTTTTATATCTCAGCAAAAACGGACTGTTGAACTTGACCTATAATTCGATCAAGGCTGAATTGTACTCAGGCACAGTAATGTGCTGCGGATACGAAACTTGGGTCTTTTTGCACTTGTGATAAAATCCAAAAATTTAAGAAATGACACGAACAAGTTTCCCCAACGAAGAAAACTTGGTAACCACCTCGAGTTCGTCAGTCTCCACTGACGCCAGGGTTGCGAGAAGAGGAAGGTTGCGCTTTTCTTCCTGAGTACCAACTGTTTGATGGAGCGTAGGCCACATTTGCACCTCTTCCTTTAGCTTGCTAAGGGTTGACGAACACTGAGGGCAACATGCCTCGCGACGCGCTGTCGGCGGGGTTGTCATATGAAGGGACGTGCCGCCAGCAACTAGCTGGGACACGTGAGAGAATATCACTAGTGCTATTGGAAACGAAAGTTTTCCACTCGTGCGGTGGTGAACGAAGCCACGCTAAAACAATAGTGGAATCGAACCATGTGGTCGAAAGTAATACGGTCGCCGTAGGCGAGCATGACTTTGCTAATTAGTTTAGACAATAATTCAGCGGTCATCAGTTCAAGGCGCGGAATAGATAGTCGTTTCAGCGATGCCACGCGCGTTTTTGCTAGCGCTAGATATATCTGAATCTGATTGTCACCGCATTTACACCGAACGAAAACACAAGCGGACACAGCGCGTTCGCTTACGTCTGAAAAGCTGTGAAGCGAAATTGACTCTGTTTTATCAAATATGTGGCGCGGAAAGAAACACTCAGATAAGAGTGGAAGTTCTCGTGTGAAGTTAGACCAAGCATTGACAATGTCAATGGGAGGTGACTCATCCCACCCAGTGCCAGCAATCCAAAGCAGTTGCATCAAATATTTTGCGTATAAAATGACTGAGGATAATAAACCGAGAGGGTCGTAAATTATTGCTATTTCCGACTCCACCAACGCGAAAGAAACGTTATCTGGCCGCTCACCATGAGATGAGGAGGCTGCGGCGAGAATCGCCGGCGAGCTACTATGCCATTTTCGCAAATCGAAACCGGCACTAGCACAAATTATTATCAGCTGTTCCTGGAGAACAAGAGCCTTGGCTTCGTTGGCCTCTTCTGTGATGACGTCATCGACGAACACTGAGTCCAGTAGAACAGCTGACGCAAGCGGGAATCTATCCGCCTCGTCATGTGCGAGTTGGCGCATAACGCGTAAAGCCGCATGAGGCGATGAGTTTATACCAAATACAACTACGCGTATCCTATAGTCGAGGATAGGAGCATCGGGGGAAGACCTCCAAACAATACGTTAAAAGTCCCAGTCGGACTGTCTGACCGCTATATTACGGTACATAGCCTTGATATCGGCTGTGAATACGATTTTATGAACTCAAAATTTCAATAAAATATCTACGATGTCCGAGTGAAGCTTCGGACCAGTAAGAAGGAGATTCAATGAATGGCCATTTGTGGTTTTACAACCAGCATCGAACACTACCCGAACCTTGGTAGTTTCGCAGACTCTTTGACCACGCAGTGGTGCGGAATGTAATGATCCATCTGATTAATATATTCTAGGTACTCTTGAAGACAGGAATGGTACTCCTTCTTCAGAGTTGGATTACGTTCTAAGCGGTATTCCAATTTTCGAAAACGCGAGAGAGCGATGTCGCGGGATTGACCTAGTATAGGTGCCCAAGACCCAATATTAGCACAGAGTATCCATTCTAAAGAACTCAAAACACAACTATCTGAAACGAACTATGAAAGAAAAGAACGAATCTCTGAGTATAGAGCATACCACAGCCTACTTTATCCATCTGTAGGGTTTTACACACTACAAGTTTTGTGTTTTTTTAATTTCTTTTCAGGTTTTTTTATAAAGCTACTTAATTAGAAATATTTTTTTATTTTATTACTTCCTCTTATTGAGGAGATTCTGTTTGGTGTGGTGAGATCAATCACAGAGAAGCCTGCCTCACTGTTTTGAAGTTCTGTCTGAAGATCCAGACTTTTAAAGTTGGTTGCAGAGGGCATATTATTATGACTTAATTCTAGATTGTCAATTTTAGATCTGCACTGATTAATTTTTTGCTGTAGGTCTTTATTTTGCTGAAGCAGAACTAGTTCATAAGTTTCATAACAGTTGTCCTATCTTGATATCACGGAGGAGCAGCTTAGTAAACTTGAGCGACTTCAGAATGTGACCCGCGACCCGTGCACCCACTGGCTTCACCCACCGGTGGGTGTAGGGGTAATTCCTGTTTACCCGTGTACCCACTGCGATATGGTTGGAATTAATTATCGATGAAAAAAATTAAATAATAATAATAATAATAGTTTGTGTAAGGTTCATTTTCGGTCTTCGAAAATATGACCATGTTTCTGAATTTCGCTCGAAGCTTAAGTGGCTCCCAATTCGCCTTCGCCGGAACTCTCACATTTTTTCTCTTTTATTCAATATCCTCCGAAATCCTTTGACCCTCAATTACTTAAAGGAACGTTTTGAATTCCTGCACCTCTCACATTCCCGCTCTCTCCTTTTCTCTTCTTTAATCGTCTGAAACTCTTGTTCTGAAATTCCCTGCTCACAAAACTAGTTTTTACAATGATTATTTTATTGTGGAGGCTGTACGCTTATGGAACGCATTGCCGCTTTCAATAAGGCAATCACCTTCCTGGCTGTGTTCAAAGTTAGGGTTAAATGTTTTTACTTAAATTAACCTGTTTAAATAGTCTATCTCATCCTTCGTCACCACAATATGTATTTGCTGTTTTCTGCGCCGTTTTATATGTTTTTATCATGGTACTTCTAGAACATTTATTATAATTATCATCTATCTTAGTAAATATATATAAATATAAATATATATTTATATTTGTGTATTATATTTGTATAGTATAGTATGTAAGTACATAGTGTATAATATGTAGGTATTTATATTTATACTATATAAGTAGTGTGTATATTTGTAGCATAGCTTTACTTATAATGTATGATATACGTATAGGTAATTTAGCTAGACCCTAATTAATTAATATGTGCACCACCAACCACCTCTTTAGCCATGAAATCCTCTCCATCCAAAGATTGTCTGGAAGAAATCGCTTCTTAGCGATAAGACCGCCCATTGTATATACATTTATTTTTAAGTTATCCGGATTTTATTTTTAAGGTGTGCAATAAAGTATTTTCATTCATTCATTCATTTAATTCATTCATTATCCACTGAACTCAGCATTGACTGGATGCGGTCATGATCAACCAATAAGTCTTCATATTTGCTGTACAAATCTGCAAGTTGTCTCTTGAGAGTCTTGTTTTGGCCGAGAATCACCAATATCTCAGCCTCACTCTCATCCTGCTCTTGAAGAAGCTGCTTATGAGCCTCAGTGAGCTCAGTTAGCTCCGACTTGGCTGCCATCAGCTTGGTCTGCATATCACATTGCCTCCGGGTTAAAGGCATTGTTGTTTTTCTGGAACACAGTGGTAAGTAAGTGTGAGTTAGTATCGTCTGCAAGTCAGGGTAACGATTCCAAATCCAGAGATGAGTGCGTAGCAGAACCGGCGGCGGCGGTACGTTACGCTGATAATAATTTAGCACAGAAGTAAACACTATGACACAGTTTATTTACACTTTTACTAATCAGGTACGATTTTGCTAACATTTAATCAATTCGTTTATACGTTTAAACACTTTAAATTGAGCTAAATGTAATAAATTTTTAACAGCTGATAATTTTCCGTACTAACGTTAGGTTTGCCACACGGCATGCACCTACCCTTGGACCCATTTCGCGACGCGCGTTCGCTGCTACGGAACATGTTTAAATGTTTGTCAGATGACAAACATTTAAACTAGTTAAGAAGACAATGGGAAAGCCTAATAGTTTACATCTAGTCCATCAAAATATTCAAGGCCTTTCCAGCAAAAATATAGAAGTAGATTTAATTTTAAGCAATATGAACATCAGTGTTATGGGCATCACTGAACACTTTGTACTGGATCAAAAGTTACTACCTCATTATAAAGATTACTGTATTGTTAGCGCATACAAGCAAAAGAATACCACTCAAGGTGGTTCTTTAATCATTTTAAAGAATTCTATTAAATGTAAGGAACGTAAAGATATTGTGAAACTCACCATTGAAGAATTTATAAAACTGTCATGTGTTGTACTGGAGCGACACATTGTGGTTTGTGTCTATCCCCCCCCCCCCCCCCCGTGCAAACTACGCGCTATTTGAGTCCACTATGGAAAATGTTTTAAGCAAAATATTCAGACGTAATAAATCAATAATAGTGCTTGGGGACATCAATATTGATATCCCTAACCGACACCCTAACCGATCCCTTAACCGAAAAAAATATTAACTTATTTAAATGTTTCAAATTGAGGCACTAATTCAATAAACCAACCAGGGTATCTCTTACAACTGCCACTTGCATTGATAATATATATTGTAGTGATACTCCCCTTCAAAAAGATAATAAAAAATTTGACTCAGACCACTATTATAAAAATAAATATTATAAAAATTACACTATGACCATAAGGTCAGAGTGTAATTTTTATTGCAATTCGAAACAGGAGCTTCCAGAAATCACTTACAGGCCAATCACCGAATTTCGTAAAATGATTCCCCTTATTCCATGCTTAAATGATCCGAACGAACTTTATAACATATTGTCTAACATAATAAATACATACAGAACACGATGATATTTTCCCACTACAAACGTTTAAAGGTAAATCTGGCTCTGTGTTTGCAGACTGGGCTACCGCCGTTATCTATAAGAGTAGGAATAGACTGTATGAACTCTACGCAGAGAGAGAGTTAAGGCTACATGATCTACCATTTATTAGCTTCGTCAAAAAATACTCTAAAATTTTTAAAAAGGTATGTCATTCAGCAAAATCTTTGCAAATAAAAAGGAAAATTGAGAACTCAACAATAAAATAAAGGCTACTTGGAAAATTATTAATAATGAAACCGCTAAAACAAACCTCTAAAAAAACCAATAGCTTTAAAAGTAGATGATACAATTATGATTGATAATTTAAAAGCTGCTAATGAATTTAAGCGTTTTTTCTCTAGCATACCTAATATTGTTACTCGACCACTAAACTCATCTGTTGATTGTGCGTTGGCTCTACTTGAAACAAGTATTGAAAAGTTTCATGTTTCCTTTAGTTTTAGACACGTCAACGCTGACAGTATTGTAAAAGCATTTAAGTCAATAAATATAAATCAGTTACAGTCACATTTTAACTGCAACAGGTTTTTGCATGAAAAACAATTTGGGTTTACTAAAGGCCGTTCAACGACTGACGCTAGTGCTATGCTGTTGAAGTACGTCTTTGAAGCCTGGGAGGGAAAACAGGATGCCATTGGAGTATTCTGTGATCTATCTAAGGCTTTTGACTGCGTAGATCATGACAAAAATGACAAATCTCAAAGCTTAAACACTACAGATGAATGTAGATGTTTGTTCTATGTTTGGGTGTTGTATTATATGATAAGTATGTATTTACAAAAAAAAAAGTATTTATGTATTCTATCCGTAATCTATGTCCCATATTACAAGCTATGCTTAGTTTGGGACTAAATGGCGCTGTGTGAAATAAATGACCTGTAAATTTATAAATTTATTTATTTATAATTTAAAAAAATGTAGTATATTTTAAGTATTTGTATGATACTTCAGCTTTCATAAACCCATTATTTCTTTCTGAGAATTTTTTTTTATGTGTGATAACGATAACCAAGCGAAGAGTGAGCTGGTGGTCAAGATAAACCTTGACCACCAGCTCACGTGGAAACCGAGATCCATTCCTTGCCTATACTAATGATACGAGGCGAATCGATGTCTACTTATTCAAATAAAATTTATATAATTATGATATACTTATGATATTATATTTGGGAGCTTTTATCACATATCCTGATTTCAAACTGATGATCTTGATCAAACTTGATCTTCGAGTGAAGTTGGGTTAATTTAATGTAGGTTGGGTGACCTGGCACTGCATGTATAGCTTTGTATGTGTGTGGTAAATGTTTGTGACCTCATATCTTTTGAACAAGTTTTCTGAGTTTCGTAAAATCTATTTCAAAAGACAATTGATCGATCGAGATAAGTTAGCAAGATCTTTGAGTTAAGTTGGGTGATCCGGCTCTGGATTTACGTGTGTGGGATCATGACGAACGACATAATTTTCAAGTCTTTTTACATGTTTTTTTTATTCGCGAGTGAGTTTAAGAGATGTTGGGGTTGAAAAGATTACTGTTCCGTCTCGGAATTGAATATGTATCATATTTGTTATTGGTAGGCCTACCTACCTAGTTTGTAATTCGCGGGACAATGAAGTTAGATACAATCTTGAGAACCAATCAAGCAACATCCCTTTTTCTGTTTTCTAATTGGTCATTAGCTAAGTGACGTCACCTGCCTACCGATGAGGAACCCTAGCGCCACCCCATCGACAATCGGCAAAGCCACTGCACTTTCTAACGTAGAGAGAGGAGCACGCGTTCGTGTCGATATACTTACATTATTCGCCCCATACCTACCACGCGCCCCGTCCCGTACTTCGTACTAGTGCGGTGTTGTGTCGTGCTAGCACCATTCCGTCTAGAAGATAAAACCTTTCTGGAGACATCACTCCCAACCAGCCTGTGGACCTTCGCGTATGGCAGATTCCGGGATTGCCCGGCTAGACTGCTGACTGAGAGCTCAGGTACGTCACACGGCTCCTAATCTACCGTACAATTACGATGTTTCTCCAATGGATGGTTAAGCCGATCAATTTTTAATTTTGAATTTGCAGAGTCTACACTATTATTTATTGGCGTAAGGTTTTATCAAAACTACAACTACACTATACAAACCTACTGGCGATACTTTTTCCCTGTAGCTGTGGTATGAAACATGAAACAAAGTATGAAACAGAGTTTGATCACGAACCCGATATCTCAGCTGTGAGAGAAGAATACCACCAGAGGTGAGTACCACCACTCCTATTCAAATACAAATGGGATTCTCCCACAGCTGAGACATCGTCCTTCTGATCCTTGTATAAATAATTTTGATTCGCTGCTTGGAGAAGTTATTTGTGGATGGGAAGTGAAACAATTGTATTATAAATTGGCTTGGGGGCTTATAAATTGAAGTGATTTTGTAGCTGCCTGTTTCTATCGTTAAATTTTCTATTGAGTTCTAAGAGTTACTATCCGCTGATAGGACAGCCAAACCTGGGTGGGAAAAAACTGCACTGCCATATTTGATATGTGGGATTTTGGCCACAAGAACCATGCCAGGCCTTGAGTGTTCTGGGCCGGGATGGGTTACCTGAATTCACAAAAAGTCGCAGTTTCATTCCCGGCAATGTTTAATTGATTCATTGTGTTGAAAGAGATTGGTCAACCTAGGCTCTGCGTTACCGGACCTAGCTGCTACCAGGGTGCGCCACGGGGAGGATCTCTTCGTCCACCCCTTTTTTGCCGTGAAATGTAGGTTTGCACCCTCGGAGTGCGTGGATGGGCTTGTTTGGCTGGTTTGTTTATAATTAATTTATCAGGTCGTTATTTTAATTAAAAAAATCCTAAAATATACTTACTTCAGGTAACAGTAAAGTAACAGTCTCGGATTTTTTTTTCCCTTCGAAGAGCATGAGTATTATATTAAGTGGTAGAAAGCTCGTCCAAACTAACGTTCAGCATATTCCCACGGTTTGCAAGTAGCTAGCATTCAATAGGTGACATGTTGTAAGTCCATCGCCGTTTAGCGGAATACTAGCCAGTAGGTATCATATGCCATTCGCATTTTTGTTCCTAGGAACATGCCGGATTCCTCACGATACCCTCACCGTCAGAGCATGTGCATGTGTCAAATGTGCACATAAACTTCGTAATGTATATAATAGCGATAGTTCAAGCACATAATAAATATCTATAGACTATGAACTTATTTACTACTTATAAAACTACTGTTGCTCATTCACTATCTTGGTCCGAGTCCGACTCGGCAATAGTATCCTCTACGGCGTAGGCCTCCTCTAAATCCCCCCATACGTCCCTTTCCCTCGCCATTCTCATCCAGTCCGATCCGCATTGATTTGACTTGCATTTCAAGTGTCTTATTCTTTTTTGTAGATCTTTGTTTTTTTCCGTATTGTTTTGTTTCCTATTTTGTCCGAACTTTTTATTCCTAACATGCTTCGCTCCATTTTCCTTTGGCAAATTGCCAGCTTTTCCTGGTCTTCTTGTCGCAATGCCCACGTTTGATATCCATATGTGAGACAGGGAAGTATCGCGATGTCGAACACTTTTTTCTTCACCTTTGTCTTGATTTCCTTGATTTTCATTATTTATTTGAATCCCCAGTACTTCTTCCATGCTACAGAAATTCTCCGTTGTATGTCTTTAGCGGTATTGTATTCAAACGATACTAGCTGTCCCAGCACAGCACTAGCTGTTATGTACATAATTACGTTTAAAAAATGAAAAAGAAATCCGACTTCAATGAAGAATATGATACAATTTCGTTTACCTAGATGACGTATTTTTTTCAAATATTTTGATGACAGATAAACGGACAGACAGACAGACGCGTGATCCTATATGGGGTCCGTGTTTTCTTTACTTTTGAGGTAATACACCCAAATAGCTTCAAGTGTGCCTATAATATTTGAAGAGCTCCCTCGATTTTTCCAGGATCCCATCTATCAGATCCTAACTTGATGACAATGGGACCACCTGTGAAGTACCCTTTCAAACAAAAAAATAATTTTCGAAATCGATCCAGGCGTATTCGAGTAATCAGGGAAAAATTAAAAAAAAAAAAGATTCGGACGAATTGAGAACCTCCTCGTTCTCAATTCGTCCGAATCTTTTTTTTGAAGTCGGTTAAAAATACACTTAATTTTTCCAATTACTCGTAATCTTAAAGCACGTATCTATTTGTAAATTTTCTAGGGGCAATCTACGTTCCCATTTTAATTTTCTTGTGTAACAACACAAGATAGACACTCCGTTCAGAATAAAATGTGAACTCAATAACAATTGAAGTCTCATTTTGTTCAGAATGTCCATTCCGATTTAGAATCCAATTTTTGTAATGAATGAAATCTTCCAAATTTCAATTTTTGTGAACCCTTATACTACAAGAAGCTACCCTTCCGAAGTACGAACCTCCGATATGCATATCGGAGGTTCGTACTTCGGCCCATGGGCTGTGTGTTGATTATGAGTCAGTCAGTCAGTCAGCACCCGACTCCTAAAACATGTTAATTCAGTGTAGTCGTAGATATTGAAATGGGAATTAAGAAATATTTGGGATATATTAATTTATTCGTATTAGTAAACAAAAATACATTTATTATATCATTTTTTTGGGACCCTCTCACAAACGTAGCACCGCTTAGTGCCCTGGAGGCCAGCGTCCAATTTACCATCATTAGTAAAGCGCCCCCAACCCCATTTAGAGGCCGTGTATTTATTTATATCCGGAACAAATTCGGAGTACCCGCTTTCTTCGATTTTATTACCTGAAAATCATAAATAATATGGCATTACAAGATTACAAGTAGGTATTATAATTACGTTTTAAAAACTAAAAAAAAACCTAGTTCAATGAAGGTATTTAGGAAGGAAGAAATTGAGGTAAAAATAACCAAAATACCTAAAAATACCCAAATCGCTTCAAGTGTGCCTATAATATGGGACCACCTGGAAAGTCCAAACCAGTCCAGGCGTCTTCGTTAAATCGGGGCACATACCTACATAATAAAAAAAAAACTGACTGAATGAGAACCTCCTCCTTTTTTGAAGTCGGTTAAAATGTCTTCTCATTAATTGTACAGCACCTTAGCCTTACGCAACTGGTTTCCAGTTATGATTTGGAACGTGGAAGCGCACTTCACCCGGAACCCTCAACAGACTTGTTATAGCGAGAGACTTAGATAGGACTAGCTGACACCGCGCAGTTCCACTTGCGCCACGGTTTTAAGTTCATCACTATCATTTTAGCCCATATAAGCCCACTGCTGGACAAAGCATTTTCTGGAAACGCTTGCGCCATTGTAGACTTCATTCTTACCCAAGCAAGCCTCTAGATCTAGGGCTGACCTTACGTAGATATATCTATATATAAAAACCGGTCTAGCCAGTGCTCATGAGCTGCCTTATTCAACTCCACGTGACTGCCGGTCACAACACAGCCCCGGTCTGGTCGTGGCCAATTTCTACTAGTAGTAGGTAGACATGATGGGCACTAGGATATTTTAACTAGTATAAAGTTGATGGACGCAATGCATTGCAGAACAAGAACTCCGCCCTTATGGATCTGGCCTACCCAATAAGGCTTTTTTTTTTGTTTTATTGTACCTGGTAACAAGTTGAGATAAGGCCGAAAGTGGAGGAGCACTTCTCCCGGAATCCTCTTTTGAGGAACTGGCTTTGTTAAGAGTTACTCTCAACATCAGGTGTGCTTCTTGCTGGTTCAGTCTCCATGTTGTATAATAAGTTATTTTTGAGAGAAAAAAGGCCGGTTAAGTCGGTTCCATTTTTTTTTTAATGACAACAGATGGCCTAAACAAAATTAAATGTTCAGAATCGGTTCCTGCTATAGTGCACCCCAACGTGCACTGTCTTATATTTTTTATTTAAAAGCCAAACTAGGTACTGAACTGATTTTGAAAAACATTCCAGATTGGTCCCATCTGGAATCATATACTTTCACACAAAAAATTTTTTTTTCAAATTGGGTGAGAAATGTTGGATTATTGAGGTAAAAAACAAAAGAAAAAAAACGAATTGAAAACCTTCTTATCCTTTTCTCCGGAGATGGTTCTCAGTTAGTTTTTTTTAACTTTTAGCCGGTTAAAACATTAAAATAAAATACAGTAAATTGGGTTGGTACTAACCGTAGGGGTCTCTCCAAACATCACCCTCAAGGCGACGCATTCCGTACTGTGCGTTAACAAGGTCTGGTACCTCCGCGAGCAGCATACTCTTGAGGAAATCAGCCTCTTCATTGCTGTTAGCCACAGCGAGCAGAGCCCCGTAGATACGACACAAGTAATTAGCAGTATCCCAAAGCTGTATCTCCGTATACACCCTGTAGCAATTACCCGTGACATTCCACAGCTGAAAACCTGTGGGAGTATAGAAACATGTCATATCACTTTCTACGATGTTTTCACAAATAATACATAGGTACTATTTACCGAGTTTATCTTTATAAATAGGAGCAACTGATTTGTAAACTTTATTAGCTTTAAGATTTGTTATGTTAATGTCGAGGGTGGGCGCTGACTCCTATCACACAGGATACTTGTTACCCTGGTTTAGGGATTAGTTGTACACTTACACTTACCATATTTAAAGGTAATGAAGTAAGGCCTTAAGCATACTATAGAAACAATTTATACTCCTAAGACTGGAAAAGTTTTAAATCTACCTTAACCAACAGAATTGAAATTTAAGTCTTAACAATACTGCAATTAAAGTAAAATGTACAATTAAACTAACTATGTACAAAGAAATTAGTCAGATTACCTAAGGACCGTTACAAACGGCCTATAGGTAACTCAACTGTTCCAGATCAGTACCAGACGGAAGCGTGCCCAAGACACTAGCTGCATTGCCACGCTGCTAATTCGCTGGCCTAAATAAGAGCCAGCCCTTGGGTCACGTGTCGCCTCAATCAAAAGCCCTGCAGGTGCCCTCCGGCTCCCAAGACTTATTGTTAACAAGGTGCAAATAAATTCATTTTCATTTTAATTTTCTATTGCTTCAGACTTTCTTGTAGAGACATATCGATGTGTTCGGCACAATGGAGCATCTACAAGGTACGAGTTGTACATCTGCTAGTCCAGTGGTGGAAAGGGGAAGGAGGGATTAAGTCAAAGATATCGTGCAAATATACGTGGTGTTGTGGCGGTAAAGGCTGTAGCCGGATTCCCACGACACCACAACTCGGCGAAAGTGGGTCACTGCGGAGTTTAGTGGGTATTTCCTGTCGCTAGGACGGGTTGAGTCCCACACACGGCCTCGTCCCCAACGAGGCTATGGTGCATAATCGCAACCTCCGCATAAAAAAAAAGAAAAAAGCTCTTGGTATCGAAGCTTGCATGGGCACTATCTGGACGCGGATGAGATTTACGTGGAGTGGGCTTTCCCAGAAGCCTTATCAAAGAACACGACAGAACACAGCTAACTGCTTGGCGCTGGACTTCTGCAGGAGGATAGTCCCAAGCAAGGCTTTCAAGCAAGATCTTTAGAGGTCCTACTACTCCAACCGCTGTCTTTAACCTTTAACTAAAGGTCAACGATTTCGTCGGGGTCCTACTAATAGGAGATAGAGTCCACACATCCCATGTTTGGGTGTTTGTCACTTCATCGTCGTTTCCGCACCATACAATCTTGGAGTCTTCAAGTTCAGAGTGAACAGGTTCCTTTCAGACAAGCGTGCTCCATCTTAGGCCACATCTTTACTTGTTTTTCAAAGTGAGTTGGTGGTCAAACGCTTGGCTATCATCAAAAAAATCAATTTAAATATTACAAAATTGTTTTATGGAAGAAAAGATATTGTTTAAGTCGGAAAAATATACAGGCTACATTCATCTGGGACGGTAACAGACACAAGAAAAAGCTAGTAGGCACCGGCTGTGGGGCAGAATCATCTTGCCTATTCATGCTATATTACCTATTGGGTTAGATGTAATAACTTACCAGCTCTTTCGTCACACGTAGGACCTTTTTTCGGTGGTGGTGTCACGGGGGGTTGACCTGGGTAAGTAAATGATTAGTTTAGATTCTTGCTCTTGATCAACGGCGGAGGAGCAAGGTAGATATGCGATGCAATACCATCGGTCTAATGGTAAAGTGGGTGACTTTAACCAGTTTGGTGGTTTTCGGATGCAAATTATGGCTAAGAATCATATTTCTAGCATATATTGACGGGGTATTGGGCAGTTCAAACTCAGCTAGCAAATATCTTTCCATCTTTGTTGGACCCTGTTTTTACGAATGTCTCAGGAGTAGTTTTTTTTTGG
Source organism: Venusia cambrica (assembly GCA_951394065.1). NCBI lineage: Eukaryota > Metazoa > Arthropoda > Insecta > Lepidoptera > Geometridae > Venusia > Venusia cambrica. The sequence goes on along the minus strand of OX596045.1, from coordinate 6,666,008 downwards.
AGAGTAGGTCTGTCTATCTAATAGTAAAGCCTTACCGGCTAGATTTTTATATGACATGCAAGTTGTGTTATTATTATAAATCTTGTTAAATATCAAATGTCATTTGGCATTCACAATTTATACAGCAGATTTTAAAATAAGTTTATGTTTCTCATTAATAGGGTTGATTTTCTAGATAAAGGATAAAGGATGATCATCAGGTCTTGCTAAAGAGGGTATTTGGCTTCTGTATAATATAATGTGGAATGTCATGTAAGGGGTTTGAATGTCTCTCCCACCCAGGGGAGACACCGGTACTAAAGATTACTGATAGATCCCCAGGGGGTTGACCAGGGGGGCGCAGGATCCGAAGCCGTTCTGCGAAGTTACAGTGCTCCATCGGTAAATGATCAATGATGTTGGCAGGTAAATAGATACCACCGCAACTCTTGCCCACTCTATCATTTCTGAGGAGTCTGAAGCTAGGGAGTAGGTAGTGAGATGATGACAGTGAGGGCTTTAATAAGGATTCTGAGACGAGTACTGCATCAAATAATTTAGAATAAAAAGCAACGAGATTGCCTTAAAAGTGAGAAGGGCTGCTTTGAGTATGTATATGGAGAATGTTAAGATATTTTGAATACTTAGACTGATATAATTATTCCTCAAGAAGATCTTGTAGCTGAACTATACTGAAGGCGCGGGCATAATCCCCATGAAGAGTTTGATAAGCAAGAAAAAACACGATAATTTAATAAAATAGACATAATATTATGTACACTTTCCTACTAATACTTAATATAATATAGTAATTAAATAGTATATTGAACAATATTGCCAAAATGACTAGCAACTAAACACAGGGGAAGCTCACCTACTCAACCCCAACGGTTGATTGTAGAGTTTAAAATATTGACAAATAAAAAATATTTAAATAATGTCCGGGGAAAATATATCAGCAATTACCGTAAGTTTTCATAAATTTTAACTATGATAAATAATAAATATACAAATAAATTATAGAGCAACTAAAACTTTGCGTTGTCATTTCATCTACTCTCCATTACCTACATTTTTTCTCCAATCATCTCCATTCTTCTCTGAACAAATTTGAGAAGGCCACTTTATTTATGTTGTGCTATTGTCATTGAATTACGTATTGTTCATTAGAATTTTCTTGTGAATGAAGTATAATAGTTAATCGTATTGATAAATAAATACTAAAATACTTGAGTCTTAAGTTTTAAAGAGTTCTAGCTATGGTTATAAGTTCCAAGTGGCAGAAAGTATGAAACTTATGAAACTACGTTCTTTGCATCATCAAAAGCTCTATGTAAACTATTCGGTTTGATAACACTTCAGTTCAGTGTAAGGTGTCAAGTTGAAGAAAACGTACGTACCTTCTGGGTCTTTCTTGCATATGAAGCAACGCTTAGTGTCTATCAAACCGCAGTCCAAGGTAGCATTGCTGGTCAAGCGTCCACGCTTCCACTTTGGATCCGTGTATTGTGCTTGATTCTCCCAAACGTTGTGTTCTGAATCCGCCACCATCTGGCCTGGAATTGTTTATTTATATAATAATATATATATATATTTTTATCATATTTATTTATTATAATATATATGTAATAATATGTTTTATTTTTATTAAAAAAAAGTACAATTTAAACATGTAAAAAAAAACTTTGTACATACAAAGGAATCAGTCAGATTACCTAAGGACCGTTACAAACGGCCTATAGGTAACTCTAATATGTATTATATCAAGAGGCATTATTAATATATATAATATACATCTACAATGTATTAGGTATTATTACTTAATAATAATAATGATACATGTTAATTTAGGCACACATAGAAAAAACAGAATGAATGAATGAATGAATGAAAATTCTTTATTGTACACCAAAAACATATAGAACAATTTAAAATTTTAAAACTTAAGTCAACAGTACAATGGCTGGTCTTATCGCTTAAAAGCGATCTCTTCCAGACAACCTTATGATGGAGAAGATACTAAAAGTACGATTGTTGGTATGAGGGTCCACAAAATAAATGTGAATATATAAATATTTTAATTAACAGAACTAAACATACCTAATTTAATACGAAATAATCATTCAAACATGATAAAAATAAAGAGATAAAAATAAAATGTATCTACTTACAATAATATATACCTTTACCAAAATAAATATATAAACATCATGAGTTATAATATACTATTACATAAATAATTATTTATAAACTAATAAATACCTGTAATACCACGAGAGGAGATGATTACGGTTACACAAATAATTAAAGATTTAAAAAAATCAGACAAATAAAAAGATTTCACTCGATTCTTAAAAGTAGCTATAGATGGAGCTTTCCTAATTGTGACCGGCAGCGCATTCCACAGTCTTGCAGCTTGAACTGTAAATGATCTGTCAAAGAAGCTGGTTCTATGGGCAGGAATTTTCAACAGGCGATTCTCAGACGAACGGAGATTACATATATGAGAATCGCTAATGAACTCAAAGCACTCCTTTAAGTAGGAGTAAGGGGATTATAAAGAATGTTGTAGAGGAGGGAAAGGATATGAGTATTCCGGCGGAGACCGCTTAAAAAATCAAGTGGCTTCCACTTGATTTTTAAGCGAAATTAAGAGACATGATCGTATTTACGCAGACCAAAAATGAATCTTATGCAGAAATTTTGGAGACGCTCAAGATTGTTTAGCTGTTCTTCAGTGAGATCGAGATAGCTGGCATCGGCATAGTCAAGAATTGAAAGGAGAAGAGATTGTGCAAGCGCAATTTTCGTTGCGATACGTAGGAAATTACGGAGTCTCCTGAGAGATCCAGTAGCAGCAAACATCTTGCGACTAACAAAATCCATCTGAGGACACCAAGACATACCGCTATCAATAAATATACCCAGGTTCTGTACATGTTTGCTGACTGGTATCGTGACACCATCAAATTCAACTAGAAGTGTTGCCAAAGATATTGCACTTTACTTTTAAATAAGTTATTATGTTACTCACAGCACTTGTACGAGCCAGTTTGACTCGTACAGTAATATGTATGTATGTAAGTTGAGTGCTAGATGATGATGATGAGGCGAAACACTGTCGACGATCAATAATACGTTTTATTATCACGTAATTATGTTAAAAAGGTACGTTATGACGCGACCCAGACGGTCGCGAATGGTCACATTGCGACCGTCATCATACATTCTTACCAACCCCTAGAAAAGGCATATAACTAACAGGATGGCGGAATGGTCTATAAAATTAAAATGTTAAGTAACAAAGTAAATGTGAATGTCAAGATAAAGTCTTGCTTAGCTAAAATCTAAACTTATTATAAGGCAACTTATTTTAGCGAAGTCGAATGTAAATTTGATATGTTCGCTGACGGTGACTACTTCGTTGTGCTGCTGTCTCATCGGACCTGGCTCGTTGACCTCCGCAGCTGACGTCGTCCTCTTTGTACGCTGTGTCCTAGGGCGTGTCGTCAGCTCGACTTCCGGGTCCCGCTTTCGGCCTCTTCTGCGAGCTATAAAAGCCACTATTCCTCCCACCAAGATGAGTCCTAGTATTAGGTAGCCAAGTGTGAACTGGCGAATGTCATGGCTTGACATGTCTGGTTCCTGAAGTGCTTGTTGTTCTTTTGTCTCTCGTCTCGCATTTCATGTTATGGGTAGCGCACGGCGGTGAACTTGTTTGGTGGTTGAATAGTTTCGCTTCACAAGGAGCGTTCTCGTAATCTAAAATGTTTACATTGAAATTGCAAATCAATGCAAGACACTTGCAAGTCCTTATGTAGATATAAATAATTGTTTGATCAAACACAAAGAGCGGGCAATGTCTTACTCTTCTCCAAGTATTCGTTTTAGACACTTGCAGGTCCTTATGTAGATATAAATAATTGTTTGTTCAAACACAAAGAGCGGGCAGTGCCTTACTATATTCGCTGCAGAATCCTTTCCTTTGGTACAGATGCACAAACCCAAAGTATATAAAGTAATATTTGATTGAATGTTTTAGATGGATGTTTGGTACTTCTTCACGCCAAACTTACTGGACGGATTGCGCTGAAACTTTAGTTTGGTTACTCTTTAGAATAAACTCTTTTTGGAAAAAAATGGAACCGACTTCACCACTAAAAACTTACAAATAACTCTTAGGGTAAGTTCATATAATTTGAAGTTGGTGCCGAATGGCCAAGCACAACAACATGTTTACTGTAAGGCACCGCCTTTTTTTATTTGTAAGTTATCAGTGGTGAAGTCGGTTCCATTTTTTTCCAGAAGGTATTCGTTTTAGACACTTGCAAGTCCTTATGTAGATATAAATTATTGTTTGTTTAGACACAAAGAGCGGGCATTACCTTACTCTTCTCCAAGTATTAGTTTTAGACACTTGCAGGTCTTTATGTAGATATAATTAATTGTTTCCACATGGTAGTATCCAGACAAGAAGACAGGGCAGTACCTTATTCTTCTTCAAGTATTCCTCGATGATTCCCGCAGTTTACGATGAACTTCGATTACACTTGAATGTCCTTGAGCAAGAAGGATGCCAGCGACTCTCCGCCACGAAATATGCGACTTCTCAATTAGCCTGGTGAGACTCGCTTGTGAGAGGCCAGGCCACCGATCCGCTCTCGTAACTTCAAACCACTAAACACCCAAAATTGCTAGGTTCGAAGGACCAAATGTACGAGCCAGTTTGACTCGTACAGTAATATGTATGTATGTAAGTTGAGTGCTTGATGATAATGATGAGGAGAAACACTTACGACGATCAGTAATACGTTTTATTATCACGTAATTATGTTAAGAAGGTACGTTTTGACGCGACCGAGACGGTCGCGAGTGTACACATCGCGACCGTCTCGTAGCTTGTTTTGCTTAGCACTGCTCTGCATCTAAAGTACAGAGCTAAGGTAAAATGCTGACGGCAAATGTATGTCATCATACAGCACTGGTTTAGGCTAAGTATATGTTATGGTGTTGAGTTCAAGATACATTCAACGAGTATGAGCAGTAATCCTGGCTACGGCTCTAATACCATCATTCTGTATCTGTATTAGAGGTTGTGTGTTGATGATGATCAACACACAACCTCTAATACACCTATACTGTAGGTGTGTAATGTATTATTAAATGTAATGTGAATATATAAAGTTTTTTATGCATGTAGATCATTGTTATAAAACAAATAAAAATAAAATTTCAAGTTTGGGTGACATGGCGAGCAACAAGTGTATATATATATATTACATATATATTACAGGACATTCATTTTACACAGCGCCATCTAGCTCCAAACTAAGCATAGCTTGTAATATGGGAACTAGATTACGGATAAAATACTTAAATACTTTTTGTAAATACATACGTACTATATGATACAACACCCAAACACAGAACAAACATCTATATTCATCACACAAATGTTTGTCCTGGGTGGGAATCGAACCCACAGCCTACAGCGCCGAAGGCAGAGTTACTACCGACTGAGCTATGAGGCTTGTCAAAGTGTTGAGGAATACTTAGTAAATGAGAAATGTTTTCCGTCTCTGCGGTCTAGTGGTTCAGCCCACCGATTTCAGATCCAGTGGTCCCGGGTTCGATCCCAAGAGGGAGCAATTTGTGCTTGTTTTGGTTGGTGGTAGGACTTTGTTTAAGTCCGCCTGGCTACCACCATCTTACCTAATTCTGTCGCCATAATAACAATAAAAAAAATTGTGTTGGCATTTAGAAGTTAGATAGCCAGTTCCTCAGTTTGTTGAGGATTCCGGGTGAAGTGCGCCTCCTTGCCTTCAACTTGTAACCAGGTAAGATGAAGGTATGAGTACTGACCTGTGCGCGATACTATCCAAAAGTTTGTTTCAGGATCGCGCTGCATGCCGTAATTCATTAAACCGAAGTCTGGTTGTTCCGCCGTCATCAGCTTTACTAAGAGTTCACACTCCTCCGTGGTGTCTGCGAATGCCAGTCTAGCCTTTTCGTCCGCACACTTTTTGTCGGCAGTCTCCCAATCCTCCGATTTCGTGTAAACTTTGTAACAATAACCCGTGACTTCCGAGAACTTGTATCCTGCAGGGAAATAATATTAATAATAATAAATTCATTAATTTTAAATGACATAATTTTCATTTAATGAAAACTATGTCCTGTTTTTTTTATACAACTAGGAGACGGGACAAGCAAGTAGTCCATCTGATGTTAAGTGCATCTCTTGCCTATAACAATGCCTTACTGCGTAGGTCACACCCACAAAGGAGGCATAGCGGTGTTAAGCCTCGCGTGCCCTAATTTCACCGGAAACCATACCCTTCAAACCGGAACACAGCAACGCTGCTTGGCGGCTGAAATAGGTATGGTACTTCTCCGGACGAGCCCTTTCACAAGGGGCTCTACTACTCTTAAAATATCCTACAAGACATACCAAGCGTTTTACATTTTTAAAGCGCCCCCATGTTACAAAGATCACCACTATTGAAAAGTTAATTAATTTTATTTAAGAAGCAGTCAATAATCTTTGAAATGACACCCGACAAGATATAGATCTTATGTCTCACTTAGCATCCATCTCATCACATCAACAGCCCAATAGTGTCAGAGCCTCCTCCAAAGCTGGAGGGTGTTACCATAATCACCACGCTTGGCATGGGGATTGGTGATCACAGAAAAGGTGTAGATAATACTAAAATCATAATACATAATTAATGAAGCTGCTGCCCTTCTTCTGGTGAAATCCCTTAGTCGGCTTTGACAACATCCATGGGCTGAGTTGGAGGGGTCCGCCACGGCATCCATATTTCACAAAAACTACACTAGTGTCCAAAAAATCATTTTACCGATTGATTATTATAAGTACATATTGAAAACCCTTTGCTCGACGGAAACCTGTTTGCCGACATGGCACATGGTGGTCGGTGACGCAGTGCTGCTGTGACAAGTGGAAGAGAACGGGCTATAGTACCTCAAATTAGCAACTCAACGCAACTTTATTCTAGTTTCTAACTTAAGATATAGTAATAATAAAGGTGACATTGCAGTGCGCTCAACCACTGCGCTTATGACCACCAGATGACAGAAATATGTGCGTTTTGTTATATTACGGTAAAACAAATATGAATTTTGAAAATCTAAAACACAGAACGTCTGCTGTATACTGTGTTTATTTACTGTACAAAGTGTCAAGCCCTAATTGGGCGTATTTATTGAATGGCGACATTTTTGATACAAATTAGAGTCAACTGTGGTTTTTTTTTCTATGGAGAAAATTTTATGTAATCGTGTTTTCAAAACACAAGCGTTCTAGCATCTATCCTGAACTATAACGTATTGTAACGTTTAAATGAAGGTGCCATCCGACGACTAGTAAACAACTTGCGTGACGTCACTCGGCCTATAAAAACAGTACGCGCTCTCGTCGCAGGGCAGCATCGAGCCAGTAGTAGAAGAGTGAACTACTCTCTATTTTGTTACATTTTGTGATAATAAGGCGTTACTTTGCCCAAATCGGTGTCGAGGTCGCTATTTTTCTAATAACCTTGAAGAACAAGTCGAGAAGTCATTTCTCTGATGTCTAACTTCTAGAATTTGATAATAATATATTAATTTCTAAGTAAATGCTACAGTATTGTGGGAGATATGATCGCTGAAGCTAAGCCATTTCATATATCATAGACTCTTATCTTCTCTTCTATCTATATAGCCCTATGTCAATCCATTATATGCTACAGCATCATAGCCTGGGGCGCAGCCTTTAAATGTCACTTACTTGGACTTGAAAGAGCTCAAAGGTCTGTTTTAAAGGTACTTCTTTTCAAACCCTTCCGCTTTCCTACGACTGACCTTTATAAAGACTGCGAGCTACTAACAGTAAGGCAATTATATCTTCACAATATACTTACATTGCAGCACTCCCGAACATCTTTTGATCCATCCATAAATAGACGACGCATTGATAAAATCTGTATAACTAGACTATTCCGAACAAAATTTACTAACACCCAACATTGCTACATGGCTCCCTTTTTATATAATAGAATAAATAAAGAACTTTACTTTCACCCACTAAACAAAATAAACTGCAAAAAGAAACTAAAGTCCTGGTTACTAAACCTTGACTACACGGAAACGGAACCGTTATTAATGATCCAAACTTAAAGAATTTATTAATATGGAATAAAACACATATGTAAATACAACCATCCAATCCAGAATTAAATTAAACTTTACTTTAAAATATATCAAATAGTAAGCATATTTTATTTTCATTGTTGGTTTATTGAAGTGAACAATCAGTACCTACTTAAAATCTAAATAAAATAATCACCTTAAAAACTATTGACCATTAAAATGTACAGTCCAGTACAGTACAGTAGAATATTTAAATGACTAAATCTAATGCCTAATTCGAAATCAATTAAATAAAACCTATTTTGATTAGTTTATTGTTTCTGTTAAATTTATCGTGAGCCATCTCCTAGACTATACCCCGATTCACAACTAGAAACCATCGCTATAACTGAACTAAACTCGCGAAGATTTTGGAGGTAGACTATTACTTGTTCTCTCAATTTGTTCAACAATACCGCTCAACTTAATTTTTCTACCCACAACCAGCCAACGTACCTACAATAATGTACTCGTAATTGTGTTGTTTCAAAGCTGATCTTATATTTACACCCAAACAACTGTCTTATTTAGGTACCCACGTATACTGCAATGCTACGTAGTTCAACCTAAGTACCTATTAGTATATATCTATCTAGTAATATCCAATTATACCTACCTTCTTTTAAAAAATGTAATTGCCTTCTTGCTATATAAGCTCAGTCCCCTAAAAGCCTATATTATATTATGATGTGTACCAGGTATCAGGTATGTGTAAATACCTTCCAAATATCTCTACACTTTCTGTTTACTTATTTACCTTATACCTACCTACCTATATTAAATTCTCACAACAAAGTTAAAACTGAATCATTGCTTATTTATACCTACCCATGTAACCCTACCTTATTTTTCTACATGTATATCATAAGTATGTTATAGTTAGCAATAGATGTATTAAATTATACATAAGTTTTTTCTGTTTGTTTAACGTAATATAAGGGGGGGCACTGAGGACCGGGATACAGAATCTCTTTTCCGGAACTCAGGGCACCAAAATTAGAATTATTTAATTAGCTTCTACCAACCTAGCTCTAATTGTTTTATGTATCCTAGTATTTTAAGAAATAAATTTATCTTATCTTATCTTAACTCGGAGATCTCGATCGCTTGGCTCACTCGATCAATAACTTACCGGTTTTCTCGTCGCATGGGGCTGGAGCAGGCGTCGTCGTTGACATTGGTAAATCCGACACGGTGGTGGGTAGATCTGATAAGTTCAAAATAAATATCGGTCAAACACAAAACCCTCCTTTTTGCTTCGCCGTAGTCGGGTAATTCTATTTTGTGATTAACGGCGGGACAGCAATGCCAGAAATGCGTAGTAATTGAGCACTTCGAGGCTTATTAAAAACCGTCGCTGTATTTTACCAGAGTGCCTCAGAATATATATTATAAAAATATATATTTCGTCAGTGTTTTTGTCTATTTCATTGTAATGCTTTGCAGCCTAGACGGCTTAATGGAGTTGACATGTAAGGTGTCTGTACGAGCCTGGTCGTACTGGTCTTTGGTTGAAGTAAAACACTTTACTTTTGGTTTAAGTTAAGTATAATGATTTGAGTCGCGTATTAATCTAATGATATATGATTGCGAACTAATCTAAATTGGGGTCACAGCCCGCCGCGTTGGCATAAACAGCAACGCAGCAATAAGTGCGGTTCAATGTACAACTAAGTAGGTAGGTACCTATTTAGTTCGTACAGTGTCGTTTATTTTCTTATTGAAAAAAGTATGGGCTTGATTAAGTTTGAATATGGGACGATTCAAATACACAGTCAGGTCATAAATTCTGTCACAAGTTTAATATAAAATAATTGAATCAAGTTTATTCATTATGTAACCATTTATATACCAAAATGAACTTAACGAAACATAGATTCTTATGACAACAAAGTTTATTCAAAATGACATCCGTGATTTTGAATACAGGCCTTCAATCTGCGCGGCCAGTCGTCTATCGCAGCACGAACGAGGTCCATGTCAATATCGGCGGCTGCCTTAATCAAGGATGTCTTGAGTGACTCCAAATTGGGATGAGGCTTTGAGCACGCCTTTTCCTCCAAGTGTTGCCATATCTTGTAATCTAACGGACTCAAATCTGGACTAGAGGAGGGCCAGTCTTCGTGCCGGATGAAGTCGATTTCACGCGCCGCCAGCCAGTCTTGTGTGCTCTTCGCTCTATGAGCTGGCGCCGAATCTTGTTGGAATACCCAGTGCCTGTTATTGAACATGATATGAGAAACAGGTTCCACGAGGTTCGTCAGGACTGTATTTTGATACACAACTGCATTCGTTTTTACACCTTTCTCACAAAAATGTACCTCTGTTAAGCCCCAATAAGAAACTCCCAACCATACCATGAGCGAGGATGGAAAATGACCTCGCTGGACACGCGGAATACGGTTGCTCGCTTCTTCACTACTGTGTGCGTACACCTTGTCATTTTGTTTGTTGTAGCTCTCTTCTACGGTAAAATTTTTTTCATCCGAAAAAAGAATTTCCCGATATTTTTTCCCGCGTACCGCTTCAACAAAGCGCTGCATCTCTTCAGTCTCAGGTCCATTAGACGAGCATTTAAACGATGTCCTGTTTTTCTTCGATATGCCCGAAGCCCTAAGTCTTCATTTAACACCCTTTTCACCTTGGTTCTGCTTAACCCCATCTGAAGGGCCAACAGTTTCTGCTTACGTTTGGGATTTCTTTGAATTTGCGCCTTCACAGCTTTTATCACTGCTGGAGTCCTAACAGACCGAGGGCGACCACTTCTTGACCTGTAATCTACACTAGAGTCTTCATTGTATCATTTGATGGTACGATAAACGAATCTTTTGGTTATATTAAATTTTTTCAGTATGTCAAAAATTTGAATTGGCGCGTAACCGCAACGATGCAACGCAATAACTGCAACACGGTCTTCTTTAAGCGTCCACTCCATATTTAAAAATGAGTAAAATTCTAAATAGTATACATTTTTATTTTCATGAACAATTCGAAATTCGAATTCAATAAACTTGTTTGTGGCCAGCATTCTAAAAGAAAAGTTTTTACTGTGTGACAATACTTATGACCTGACTGTGTATATTAGGGGAGGATACAATAAAATTGTTTATTATAACAGAACAAGTATCAAATAAAAAATGGTGGATTCTAAATATACCTACAGACTGCTATATTCTTGAGGCAGTGTAGTTTTTTTTTTCAAGCTATGATAAAGCCAAAGGAAGCGCACTCCACCCTGAATCCTAAACAGTCTGAGGAACTGGCTATCTTACCTCTTATTAACGGAATATTAAAATTAAAAATGGTTGCTATGGCGACAGACTGAAGTGTGGTGGTGTAGCTAGCCAGGTGAATTTAAACAAAGTCCTACCACCAACCAAACCAAGCACAATATTGTACCCCCCTTGGGGATCAAACCCGGGACCTCTGGATCTATTAAAATAGCTATTTATATCATTTTTTAAGGCGGTAAAAAGATGAAAAAAACGGCTGTAGCTGCAGCCGTTTCAACCCGAACATGGGCAAAATATTCCAGATAATGTTTTATTTATATCTTTTGTCCTCAAAAAAATAATCTAAAAACTAAGTGCGGCTACCACTATTTCTCCGTAGTTTGAGGGTTCAAACTTGATTTTTTCAGAATTTGTTCATTAAATAGTCTTATAAGCATCAGAAAATTGCTATTTTTTTAAACTTCTCCGATTTATCTCATATAAAAAAAATTTAAACATTAACTTCGAAATATGTTGCTTATATGTTTTAAAATATGTTTGCCTATCCGCATAGAAAAAAACTTTACAACGCCAAAGAAGCTGTGAGCATCGTTTTGGGCAGCGATAGATGACGCTCAATGCAAATATTTTCTCAGGTTTGATCTTGAAGAAATATCCGTTTAAAAATAGGTACCCACATTAGGTAGGTTTATAACCTGTAAGTTAAGTACCTACCTACTTATAAAGATGAAAGTCTTATAAAAATACATTTAAATATTTGATAATGGTGACTGTTTGCACTGCCGCTAATTGGTATTGTAACAAAAGATAGCTTTTTTTACCTAAATATGTTTTAGGTAGGCATATGTTTTTACGTTGATCCTTATTTTGAAGACAAGGGGTGGAATCATAAACACAAAGGGCATTAATACTATTAGTACCTATATAAAGCTTTCAGTGCTTGTGTTAGTCTCGTTTTTTAGGGTTTCTTTTGGTATTTTTAAGTTTCCTTCTCTTATGCATACTTTCAAATATTTGATCTTTACTTACCTCCAATTTCTGGTTCTTTTGTTGAACTTGAATTAATGTCACCATTCTCGGCTCCAGGCTTTACTTCTGAGTCGCCCTTGTCCTCAGTCATATTTGAACCATCAACAACTTTTCCTGGATTTTCTGTGACATCTTTGGATTCAGTATCTTCACTTTTTTTAGGTATAAGCCCAAGAATATCTTTTCCCTTGTCTAATGACTCAGGTTCAAGTTCTGAAACACCCTTATCTCCGCTTAAAGAGGTGGGCGCTTTGATGATAGAAACATCTTCTAATAGCGTATGGAACGGAGAATTATGCATCTTTATGCCTTTTTGAATAATTAACAGTGATGCTAAAACAGTGTGTTCAATACTAGTTTTCACTCTGCTTACGGAAGTTAACCCTGTGATGGAACCACCCAGTATACTCAATAGTGATGTTTTCGATTTATCTTTTTGCAGAGTTGACAATGTTTCTAAGACAACGTTTGTTACATGAGTCTTGCTTCCAGTTTCGGGCGTTTTCCAAGTAAATATCGCTTCAGGTGATGTAACCGTCAATATGCTTCGAGTTAAGATTTCTTTTGCAAATGATACAACATTTGCTTGCACAGTTTCGTCTCCAGTTTGAGATAATTCATCATTATCTGTGGCACCATCTTCTAAATCATTTGTTGACTGAGCTAAACCATCATCTAAAATTTTTATTGCCAACGGTAATAAATTTCCCACTTCATTTTTATCTCCAGCTTCTTCTCCAGCTTTATCTTCAGCTTTAGACGTTAACCTCGTAACTACACCACTATTTTCCATATTAACTGGTAATCCCGCTATCGTATTACATGTTATTAAAAGTTGCTTTGCCATTGATAAAATCAGTGTCGCTTTATTCTTGTCTTCGGTTAAAGATGTTTGCTCTGTGTTAGTGGTATAATCTTTTAGATTGAAGGTTGACAGATAAATTGCTGTAGCTGCGTCTATCGCTCCCCCAACGATTGCTTCAGCATATGGCAATCCAGTTTTGTCTGCATAGGCATCTTGGTTAATTGTTATACCTTTTTTTATGCATGCTCTTGACAATAATACAACACCAGCTTTGTATCCAGCTTGGGACTCTGTCTCTGTGACTGTAGCATCACTTTCATCACCTTTATTATTCGTAGACCCTTCGGTACTATATTCTGTGTAGTTCAGTGAATTGTCCTGATATAATAATCTATATGTATAAACAATAAGTGCCTTCGCCATTAATAAAAACTTTGCCACATTTGTATGGACGTGTTTATGTCCAGTTTTAGACCCTTTTTCTGCGTCGTCACCCGAATGATGATATGCAAGTCCTGAATCCAACATCTTTAACGACATTTTTAAAATTCTTGCCAATGCAGTTATAGATCCTGTGGCTTTTGTACCGTACCCTATGTTGAACGGTGCTATCGTTACGCTTGCTCTGATAGCTGCCCATGCCACCGCTGCGGCATTTGCCGCATCAATTGTACCTGAAAAAAAAACTATTGTAAAACGCAATACAGGTGGTTTTACCAAAAGGTATGGATTCCTGAATTACTTATAAGTTAATAACACCCCTGGTTTCGCAACCCTAAAACATTTAAAGACCTGTCAAACAGAATGAGTAAACAAAAAAAACAATAATAATACCAATTTTCATTGAAAAAAGAAGCCAAATACTGAGGGTATCGTCACTTTACATTTTTGTCCTTATAGATGGTTTTCAAGCTATTAAGGACAAAAATCATCTCGATTTAAATTTTGTGGTATAAATCCTATCTTTTGACATTTCACAAGACTTCAATAAAAATCATGTACCTACCCTCTTTGCACCCTTAATGTCAATACAGAGGTGGTTACAGTAATCAGTGATACAATCCCACATGGTATACGAGAGTACGAGAGCATATGCATGTGTCAAATCATGCAAGTCCATGCCCACTTAAAAAAAAATACAAAATGATTTATTGGGAACTAAGAAATTCAGAACAAAACATATATAGCAAACGATGGTAACAGCAATAGTAATACAAAACTGTAACGCAGTGACCAACGCCCACCTCCATGAACACGAAATTAGTCCCTATATACAATATTTAATTTAATTTTAATTTACTTTAACATAAACATGTATACACAAAAGGAGAAAATAATAAAAAATAAAATAATTTATATTACTGAGTGACAAAAACCCATGTTCAACAATATACTTTTGGAATGTAAATTTTAATCTTATTTTATACTAATATAAAATGCTAACTGACTCACTGATAACAACGCACAGCCTATACATCTAATTGTAGAGAAATGAAATTATGATGGTGTGTTTGTCTTGATGCGGAAATGAGTGCTATGAAGGGGATTTTGAAAATTCATACCCTAAGGGGTTCAAAAAGGTGTTGAAAGTTTTCATTAAAAGTATGCCCTAACTCTAAAACCGTGCATGATAAACGGTCAAAATTATCATTATAGATTCCTCATACAAAATAGATAAGAATGTGATTTATGGCTTTTAGATTTTTAATAATTGAAGGGCAGGGGGTCCTTTTATTAGAAAAAAACATCCAAAAAACACTGTTATTTAACAGAAAAACGCGATGTACACGTGTTTTCTATAATAAACTGGTGTATTTTGAGTGCTTTTTATGCAATAGATGAATGTCAAAACTACAGAGTCTCTGTTTAAAATTCAATTAATCAATACATAAATGGGCTGTTGACGTGATTATATTTACGACCTTTGACTAATGTTACTTGACTACTTGATACACACTAATCTTCTAATGCATAAAAGGACAAGTTCTGAGTGACTGACTGACTGTTTCAACTAGATAGTTGAATCAGTCAGTCAGTCAGTCAGTCAGTCACTCAGAACTTTGTTTGTTGTATTTACAACGCACAGCCCATTTCGCACCCCAAGGGGTTCAAAATGGTGTTCAAAGTTCAGAGTGAAATGTTGCATATTTCCGAAACCGTTTATGATAGACGTTTGAAAATTCGTTAAATGGCAATTCGCATATTTTAAGATTTTTTAGGACGTAGCGGAAAAAAGAAGGAAAATTTCAGACCAGCTGACTGAATCAACTAGCTACAACGCACTACCTAAGCCGCTGGTCGCAAAGACTATAAATTTCAAAGGCATGTTTGTCATGGTGTGTAAACGCCTGCAAAGGAAGGAATTTAGAAATTTCAAAATGGAGTTCAAAGTTCGGAGTAAAATGCTGCATATCCCTGAAACCACAAATAATAGGCACTCGAAAATTAGTATGTTGATTACCCAAACGGAATAAGTTATTGCATATTTTCGGTTTTTAATAATTTTCAAAAATTAAGGGTGGGGTGTCCAATATTCAGACCTAGGAAGACAATAATAAACAAAAAAAAAATGGGATTCCCATACATGAAACGTTTTTATAATTTGTTATTTTCGACCTTTATAATAACAAAGTTGGTGTTAGTATAGTGCTTACTTTGTGGTAAATTTATTCAACAAAAAGTACAATTAAACTAACTATGTAGGTACAAACATATGTCATAACATGTAGTCAGATTACCTAAGGACCGTTACAAACGGCCTATAGGTAACTCAACTGTTCCAGACCAGTACCAGACGGAAGCGTGCCCAAGACACTGGCTGCATTGCCACGCTAAATATGTGGTAAATAAATAAATGAATAGTAAAATCTGGCCGAACGTGAGTCGGACTGGCACTAAGCCTTCAAAAAGCCTGCATTTTTTGTCTGGGAATGTGATTCAGAACCCTCGGTGTGCGTGTCGGCACACCATGTAGGAGCTAATCGATCAAATTTATCCAGATATCCAACAAATATGTATATATTTATAATATAATACTTGCACCTATTTCAAAAAACTAATACGCGGACGAATTCGCGAGTAAGAGTAAGTCTAGGCTAAAAATGAGCAAACTGTTTTTACACTGGTGATGGGATCTATTAAACTAAAGACTTGGCCACACAATTATTTTATATTATTCATACCTTGTGCATATTCCTAGCCCATACCTTAATGCGATAATCAAAAGTTAATCGCACCTAAAATTGGCTGGAAGTTTTTTTTTTATTATACGACGGGTAAGCACTTGGCCTTCATCTCACCTGGTTACACAAGTTGAGATAAGGCCAAAGGTGGAGGCGCACTTTACCCGGAATCCTCAACATATCCATAGTTTCCTTCACTATCGAAAAACCACGGAAGGCCATTGCTGACCCCATTGTGCAGCCATGTTTGATAATTTTGAGGCCGAAAATGGAGAATTGGGTCCATCATGATATCAGAATCAGAATTTAATTTATGCACTATAAAGGCACGCAAAATTTATAAAACAAAGAAATATACACAAAAGAAAAATTTCAATAACCAATAAACATAAAGTCTTAAAAAGAAAGCATATTGTTGATATAATTAAAGGACACATGTATTTTTTTTATGTCTCACTGTGTCGCATTAGGTACGTACCCTTTTCAACAGCGATAGTGTGAAGTGAAATGTGATTCTTAGTGATGCTGCCCACAACCTTCGTGCCTTTATCAATGCCCAAAAGTGGATTGGCCTGTGACAAGTAGCATAGGGTCACAAGGCAAGCGGTAATCTGTAAAGAAATGAATTATCTATTGTTACGTTTAAATTGAGGTGCCATCCGACGACGAGTAAACAACTTGCGTGTCGTCACTCGGCCTATAAAAACTAAGCGCGCTCTCGTCACAGGACCGTATCGAGCCAGTAGTAGAAGATTGAACTACTCGCTATTTTGTTACATTTTTCTAATAATCTTTAAGAACAAGTCGAGAAGTCATTTCTCTGATGACTGATTTCTAGAATTTGATAATACTATATAATTATACCCTTTAAAAGGAACTGTAGTTACTTACTACAGTTATATTGCTATCATCTATACAAATAAATAAAACCGAAGTCTGTTTGTAATGTCAATAATTAAGAATATGATAAAAGTAGAAGAATTCCTAGTGATAGGGTTCGTCCGGGGAAGTACTACCACCACAACTATTTAACACCAAACAGCATTGCTGTATTTCGGTTTGAAGGGTAAGTAATGGTTGCCGGGCACACGGGGCCGTTTTCTGCCTCTAATTTACGGGCGCACTGCAATGCAGCGCTGGCCATGTTCTTTGGGGATATGTATGTATTTACGTGGTGTCATAGAAGAATTTCACCATATTCAACATATCCACCGATTTCAGATCCAGAGGTCCCGGGTTCGATCCCCACGGGGAGTACAATATATTGTGCATGGTTTGGTTGGTGGTAGGACTTTGTTTGGGTCCGCCTGGCTAGCTTGCACCATCTTACTTATTCTGTCGCCATAATAACAATTCTAAAATTATTGTGCTCCGGCATTTAGAGGTAAGATAGCCAGTTCCTCAGTTTGTTGAGGATTCCAGGTGAAGTGCGCCTCCACCTTCGGCCTTATCTCAACTTGTAACCAGAAGCCAAGCGCTACCCCGTAGTACAATAAAATAAAAAATAAAAAAATTGGTGAAGTGTTCGTGTGACGTAGTCAATGAGAGACCGAGTTAAAAAAGTTACTCGCTTTAAGACCAGGCTGTCTAAAATAAAGTTTTACAATAAAGAGTTTTGTATCGTATTCTATTGTAGGTAGTTGATAAGCTTAGATAAGTTTAGACGGGTTTGTTTGTTGTTAGATGAGGTGCGGTGTGTATGGGTTAGGATTGTAGACGAGTTGCAGAATAGAAGGGACAAACAAGATATTCAGATATCTTGTTTTAATCAGATTCGTAAAAGTGATAGTGTGATTTGTATGTTCAATACATTTCGTTAGAATTAAGAATGAATTATTTACAAACTAGTTACTACCAACATGCTAATAGGTAAGCTACCTGTAAATAGGTACATTACAACAGTATAAATCAAAGTTCATAACATAACATCACACCTATATTCCCGAAGTAGTAGTTATGTTAATCATAAATATGTTCGGACACCAACTTTTTTAGCTTAGCTTTAAATATAGGAATACTTTTAAAATCCCTTATTTCGTCCGGTAGGTCATTAAATATTTTTGTCCCATCATAATGAATATTTCGTTTACCAAGCCCAGTTCTGGGTGCGTACTGTTTGAGTTTATTTGTATGTCTGAGGTTACGTGTGTAAATTCTCTTATTGATAACAGTTTGGGAATGAATTTGGCCAGAAAGGTTTTTTTAATGAAAGTGCATATGTTTAAGCGGTATGTTTGTTTTAGGTTATAGATTTTGTTTTTTTTGTATAGATTAGGAGTGTGTATTAATTTATTGTATTGAAATAGTGCTTTAATACTTTTGTTTTGTGCAATCTGTAGTGGTTTACGGTTAGTTTTGGCAGCACTACCGCAGATTTCTATCGGATATTCCAGGTTGGCCAGGTTGACCGGTGCATTGTTAATCATGTGGGGAATCTTATGTGGGATGCAATTGGCCATTCCGGCTAGTGATGTCATTTTATTTTTCAGTCTATCAATGTGAGGCTTCAAACTGAGCTTATCATCCAGAATCAGGCCCAAGTACCTTTCCTGTTGGGATCAATTTATTTTTTCATTGTCTATCATTACAGGTCATTACAGTCAGGAATTTTCTTATTTTTGGCAGTAAATATCATGAAAGAGGTTTTTTTAGCATTCATCATTAAGAGGTTGCATTGGCACCATGTTGTATTTAATGAGGTCATCTTGGGCTGAGTTTATTACCTCTTTTATGTTTTTACCTATTTGGGGTCTGCTATATATTATTGTGGTAAATAAAGCAGTTTTTTTATTTTTATCGTACTACGGGGATGTGCCTGCCCTTCATGTCATCATATTTTCAAGTTATGATATATGCCGAAGGTAAAAGGGCACTTCACTCGGAATCATCAATAAACTGAGGAACTTGCTATCTTACCTCCTAATTCCGGAACACAACAATTTCAGAATTGTTGTTATGACAACAGAATTAGATAGATTAACCGCCTCTGTGGTCTAGTGGTTCAACCCACCGATTTCAGATCCAGAGGTCCCGGGTTCGATCCCCATGGTGTCGCTAATTGTAGCGATTCTAAAATTTGTTTTATGTAAGTGAGGGTAGAGGAATGTTACGTCAAGATTTTTCGTCGGACGGTGCGACGGCAGACCTGCGTTGGTCTCACTTAGCAAGCGACCCGTATCGAGTGAGCACGCGATCTTGGTAAGCTTTCAGATTTCGCTTTTATAAAATCCTTGTGTTAAAAGTTTCTCTTGTGTCTTATGTTATATTGAAGTTGCAGATAAATTTTTGTTGCTAATTATAAATGTCATGTAGGTAGTACGTATCGGGCAGATCGTCAATGCTTATCTAACGATGCATACCTACGAATCAGGTTTAAACATGTACCTATTTAATATTGTTCTTTTGTGTGGAAAGGGAATCGCTATTTGGGGATGCAGGAGGCGATTTACAAACACAATAAAATGTGTTCATAGTAATTTAAATGCTTATACCTAGTACCTACATTTTTATTGGTAAACTCTTATGTACAAGATATACCTAAATATAGATATCCACTTAAATTCGCCACTACTACGAGAATGGATTCAAGGTTGGCGACACATGGGGAGTGAAATATATAGTGCTTAGTTTGGTTGGTGGTAGGATCTTGTTTAAGTCCGCCTGGCTAGCTACCACCATCTTACCTAAATCTGTCGCCATAATAACAATTCTTAAAAAAATTGTTGTGTTCCGGCATTCATATGTAAGATAGCCAGTTCCTCAGTTTGTTGAGGATTCCGGGTGAAGTGCGCCTCCATCTTCGGCCTTTTCTCAACTTGTTACCAGGTGAGATGAAGGCCAAGCACTTCCTCGTCGTACATAAAAAAAAAAAGATTTTGGTAGGTGATGGAGGTGGATGGTGGTAGCTAGGTGGACTTAAACGAAGTCCTAAAATCAACCAAACCAAGCAAAATACTGTACTACCCTTGGGGATCGAACCCGCGACCTCGGTATCTGACACCGGTATGCGAACCACTAGACCACAGATGCGGTTCAAGTGTACACACATCAACATTGTCTAGGGATATTCAACATTTTGTTGATTTTTACAAAAACTGAAAACAATTTCTTTACAAAACTAGGTATGGCAAGAATCTTTATTTTGTGTTGTTTATTAGTAATAATAAAAATAACAGTTTTATATATTTTTTTAATAAACATTAAAGTAGGAACAAAATCTCGAAAAATCAGAAAATTTACAAGGTTTGGTAAATTGTGTTAAAACTATTTTTACGTTGCCATGACTCTATAAAATTACCTTTTTACAATTTAATAATCGGTGTTGCCTCCCCTGACGTTGATAATACATCTGCACTGGTTATTCATACTCAAAATTAGGGTGTCAAAGTCTCGCTGGGGTATGCGATGTTCTTTTTAAATAGCAAAAAAGTTGGTCTTCTGTGGTCAAATTTGATGGCAAATTGCTGAAAGCGTGTTCAATTGGGTTTAAGTCGGGTGACTGTGCAGGCCAGTCCAAAACCGCGACATCATGTTCCTGAAGGGCAGCTGACACCAAACGCGCCGTGTGTGGAGGGGCATTATCATGCATGAGCTGAAGTTCCTGGCCAATTTGAACTCTGTGAGGGATGATCACAGGTTCTATGACCTCGTTCCGGTATTTTAGTGCAGTCATGCTGCCTCTTATCCAAATGAGCTCGGTTCGCGCGCCAATACGAATTCCCGCCCAAACCATGATTGTCCCACCTCGGTACGAATGGACCTCTTGTGGCTGCTGGAGGCGACTTTCTCTGCCTGGAACTCTCCAAACACGTGTTCTTCGTGAATCGGGGTGGAATCCAAACCGAGACTCATCAGTAAAGAGAACCATTGTCCATTGGTCATTGTTCCATAACAAATGTTCTTGAGCCCAAAGAAGTCGCCTTCCGCGATTGCCTCGTCGTAGAGCTGGCACACGAAGCGGCCTACGAGAATGAAGATCGACTTCATGTAGCCTTCTTCTGACGGTTTGGTCGCTGACTGACAGCTGATGGTCTGACTGAAGCCTTTGCACTAGCTGATTTGCTGTGAGATTGGGTTCCCTCCTGGCGGAATTTTGGAGAAAACGATCTTGTCTAGGGGTGGTTACTCATTTTTTTCCAGTGTGGCGCTCTCTTACATCCCCAGTAATACGATAACGTGACCACAATCGAGAAATTACGTTTTGATTGGTGTTTAGGGTATTGGCAACCACGCGTTGGATAGCACCGGCTTGTAACATGCTTATCGCTCTTATAATTTATTCTCTGCTTTAATGTTGATGTTCCATAACATTACGAATATCACAAGATCCGTTAAAATTAAAAATAACTTAGATAGCACTAATTGATAATTAAATAAAAGTTAATTTATCTTAGGCAAAATTTAAATCGGAGTCCCCATTCTATCTTTTGTTTATTGCGTTCTATTTTTATTTTTTTCTAAATTTTGAAAAGGGAACAAAAGAGGTTTAATTCCATATGTAAACTTTTTCTAAAAAGCAAATAGTTTGTAAGCTAATCATTTCGAAATGGAATATCCCTAGACAATGTTGATGTGTGTAGGTATGTTTAATATTTATTCGGTACACAAGCGTACAAAATTAGTTCTATTTTTTGTACGCCTTTAAGTAACGCCATTAAACAAAAGTCACAATTTATATTTATGATATCTCTATGCATTTTCAATTTCATCAAAATCGAATGAGCCATTCACGAGTTTATTATTATTTATTATTAGATATGCCGCCGTCACAAACATTGCCACATACTGTGCCGAATTTCCCAACTAAACACGGAGATCTCGTTCGCTTCAATAATAATACTCACTCGATCAATAATACAATGTTATTGTAAACAATCTTTTTTATTACATTTTAATATTGTTTAGAAGTCAGTAAAGCCGGAACATACAATTTCACTATAACTTTCTTCCTCGTTGGGTAATTTTTTATCACAAATGAATGCTGGAATTCATTCTGAAAGAAAAAATCTAGTTTGACCATTATATAACAGCATGATCATAAAATAACATACCGAGTTAGCTAGTACGTCTTGTACTGGGTTCAAGATTCATCGATTAAAAAAGCATCCATTACAAGTGGTAAAAGGTATTTTTTCTGTAGGTACAGGCATACTCAAAATATATTTTTTCAGTTGTAGTTCATCCCAAACTGAGATCTCGAGATGTTGTATGTACATTAAACAAAACTAAATACCTTATTGGAACAAAAAACCTTAAGAATTGATTTCGATAAAACCATTATAAAATATAAATAGAGTTACCTGCTAACTCATCTTAGTCAATGACTGGAACAGAAACAAAATTAAGTAGTTGAGGAAGCGACTCCACTAGATCTCCCTGTTTCGGATGACAAGTCAATCAAAACTTCTTTCTGTCATATTAACGCGTGCACGCGAGTTAAAAAAATATAAAACCAGATCGTACTCTCGTACGGTCCTCTTTCGTCGGTGCATAGCGCGTTACTGAGAAATCTTTTGCATTGCCTTTAAACGTAAACCGAAGCGTTATTAGGTTGAATATCGCTTGCGCTTCTTTACCCTATTCCTGCTCGGAAAGAAAGGACGTAAGTACCAAATCTAATTTCGTTAATTATTATTATAAGAATAATTGTAGGTCTAGAGAAATTTAGTCCTAGTGCTGGAAATGAAAACAAATTTTCTTTCTGTAGGTATTTATTATATTTTCTATATGTATATATAGAAAATTGCAAAAAAGGACGTAAATAGAGCAAATCGAGAGAAAATCTTTCAATTGTGTAACCATCTTAGTGCTGGACAAATATAATACTTATGTTCAATTGGAAGTTTATTATTTTTTAACATAAATTTAAAACTTTACACAACTAATTCATGCTGAAACTTCTTAACTTCAATAAAACCACTTCAAATATGTCATGATTACATGTGTTTTTGTATCAATTCTATAAAATTAATATTTATGATATATTAGTATTTCTAATAAATGTGATACAACAGCTCTAAACAACATGATTAAACGAATGAAACCAGCGGTCTAGTTAGGAAAGTAGTAGATGCCAACAAGTTAAAAAAACGGTGGCACTCCGGGAGTGCCGACAGAAGTGAAAACTTGAAGTTAGTCGATCTTTGTCGAAGAGAACAGCTGACCGATACGTCTGGCTTTTTACTCTGTGATCTGGCGGCTGGCGGTGATGTTTTGGGGCCGGTTTGTACCTCGCGCTGTATAGGTACACCATCTATTTCTCTACTCTACTAAACTTCTATGCCCCACGCCCAAAGGAGTTTTCACTTCAAAATTAAAGATTTTTTAGAATTGTTGTTATAGCGACAGAATTAGGTAAGGTGGTGGTAGCTAGCCAGGCGGACTCAAAAAAAGGCCTACCACCAACCAAACCCTCTCTAAAACCCGTACAAGGCGGAGAGTAAGCGGCGCTCCTACAATATGTAAACAATAAATCGCATCGAATGAAGCCACATGCATAATTATCACCGAACTTCTCTTGGTAAGTTTGATTTTCAAATACGTGATAAGATCATCTTAATTGTGACTAATAAAATAAAACTTAATTATGAACAAATGCTCTCAAAGATACGCGACACATTTGTATCACATGGTCACATTTGTATGGTAGTATGGTTAAGTCCCACTCTACTCCCAAGAGATGAACAGGTATGGAGGGTGCGCAGTGGCGAAATGTCCCAAAATAAAAAATAAAAATATAAAAATTATAAGATTACGGATTAGCTTGGGGCTAGATGGCGCTGAGTGAAATTAATGTCCTGTAATATTATTCATTTTTTTATACAATCCTCCAAATTTAAATCAGACATGTCATTTTGAGCGTTAATTTATTTCTATGAGAAATTGATACCGGTGAGTTAACCACTAGGCCGCAGAGGCGGTAATCCTAGGAAAGCCTTTTAAAAAGTGGATTTGAATTAATGGAAAATGAATTCAGAGTTCTATAAATAAGTACGCACCCGAACCGCCTTCATGATGTTAGTTCTGTATACAATCGTAGCAGAAAGGTATCGCCAAATGAGAAGCAATACCCCAAATATCGATTTTATATACCTACTTCAGAGATCGCTATTAAATTAAAGTAATTTGAACAGCTGTGTCATTAAGAGTTTTTAATGTAGTCTCTTAAATAAACACACTGAGGCCGAGGAAAATTGACAATAGGTTACATGTTTTTCGAATAACTTTTGCATAGTCGTTAGTAACCAAGCGATATATCATTTAGAGAACTATTTCTTTATGTTTTACAACAAATTACATTTTTTTCAATAAAATACAATTAAAATAACTATGTACAAAGGAATCAGTCAGATTACCTAACCGTTACAAACGGCCTGTAGGTAACTCAACTGTTCCAGACCAGTACCAGACGGAAGCGTGCCCAAAACACTGACTGGATTGCTACGCTCTATAACAAATTATTTATTTCAACAAAACGTTAAATTAAACTATCTATTTACAAGGGAAACAGTCGGTTCATCTAAGGACCGTTTAACCGAATCTGTGGTATAGTGACTTGCCTACCGTTGTCAGCTCTAGAGGTCCCGGGTTCGATCGTCAGTGGGAATACAATATTGTGCTTGGTTTGTTTGGTGGTAGGACTTTGTTTACGTCTGCCTGGCTACCACCTTCTTGCCTAATTCTGTCGACATAACAACAATTCATATATTGTTGTGTTCCGGCATATAGAGGTAAGATAGCCAGTTACTCCGGATGAAGTGTGCTTCGGCCTTATCATCATGATTATCATCATCATTTCAGACCACATACTTCCACGACTGGATATACAGACATCAACATTGTCTAGGGATATTCCATTTCGAAAAGATTTGCTTACAAACTATTTGCTTTTTAGAAAAAGAAGATTTTTTACTGGCCGTCACTTTAATTTTTTGGTACAATTAGATTTGGTTATCTCCTATGTGTAGATAGCCGTTTTTATTTTTTAGATATTTGGAATAACAGTTTCCGCCAGAAGAACTTGTAAATATTTCTTGCATGAACTTGTAAGAAAAAAATAAACACCAATAATTTGAGTATGACGCCATGTAAATGTTTGTGATACAATTAAATTCGTGTATGGTTCTGAAATATTGCAATTGTTAACAAAATATAACTACCTACTACCTACCGACTACTAGCTTTCATGGGTTATGTAGGTATAGGTAGTAGGTACATACTTCAAGTACCTATTTTGACTAACCACTGACGGCTGTCGCATAAATCTTCATTCTAAACTACATTAAAATCCGTTCGCAGTAATATTTTTCTTATTATTAATCGTGAACCCAATCGTAAAGTAATGTACCTATATGATTTATCTGAGTGTAACGCATTTACTGTGCTCAGCGTCACAACCTCGAGCGATTGTGGCGCGCTGTGGTAGCTTTATGCACTAGAGCGGGCGGTGCAAGACGCGCGGGTGAAATATGATTTTTTTCTGGCATTGGGCGCACTCTTAATTAAGTTATTGCAAAATTCACAGTAAATTGATCATAAAAGAAAAGCAAAACAGTATTTGGGATATAATAAGGGGTTTCCATGCCATAGAATTAATAAAAGTTAATTTTAGCATTTTTTTTCAGGGAATCCCTTTGTTTGACCTTGGCATAGTGCTGAGAACAGGCAGAGAACATCATCCCTTTATGCAGAGGGTGCTCAACCAAAGAAGAATTAGCTGCGTATGTAGTCCTGGAATTGTTTGTGCTGTCACAGCATAAGGAAACACTCAAGAACCGAAGAAACCTGTGATCACTCAGTAAAACCTGCAGAAAGCCCAAGAGCATTCAGCGCTATTGGTTGGTTTAGTTTTGCTAGCTATAGAAAACAACATTTACATTTAAATAAAATATTAAATTATACTCTCTTTTGCATGCAGGCTTTGCCCGTATGGATAAAAGCTGTTGATAGATCGGATGAGATGTCCTAATGTCTTTATTAATTATTGAATTAGTTCATTGCTTGATAAAATATCTATTAATAGAAGATTGAAATCTCTGCATCTTCGGCTTGACTTTCCGGGTTAGTAAGCTTGCTCTGCTGAGCCAGTAGGTACCGATTGGTCGGTAGGAGTTATCAACCGATGGCTGCAGAGGGTCATTGTCACCTAAAATAAAACAACAAGGTTTTAATGTGTCTATAGAAATTGTTTGTAATTTGTTTGAGTTTTAAGGTTTATACTTCATATTTATGGAGTAAGCAACATTTAATGACATATGTGTTTTATGATAGTAATAATGTATCAAAGTGTCTATTTTAAAAATAAATGTGTAAATAGTTTCAAAAATCCCCCGCAAAAATCAAATTATATTTACTATCTATTTTATATCTCTTTATAGTTTGAATTTCATGAAAATTGGATAACCCGTTCGAGAGTTATGCCGTCACAAACATTGCCACATACAAACAGTGCCGGATTTCCTAACTTAATCTAGTGCAACGGTTTTGTTGTGCAATATCAGCCTGTTGCGGCGCCTATAGTGGTAGATCCAAGAATTATACTAAACTAACTAGTAGTTCGCCCCGAACTGAGATCTCTTGATGTCTGGTTAGATCAATTCTCAAATAGAACGTAATTAACAAATGATAAAAATGTGCTTTCATTACACCTTTCTCACCTTACTTAAGCACTTTTATCTCGAACTCTTTTTTTTCACCTAAATGTTCGAGGTTCTCTCTTGTTGCTAACGTAATGTATCCTTACTAACATAAAACAAAGGAAAGGCGTTTTGAAAAGTGCTCTCGAAACTATTGCCTTAGTAGTTGTGTTTTAAAAATCTACCTCCCAGCCCACGGATGTTTTAAAGTCAACCAAAAAGGCAGTAGCTTTTTTCTTTGTGTAAACAAAACTTTTACTGTGAGCACCAATCTGTCTGCTTAGCGTGGTGACTATAATGGCCGTAACGTCCCGTATTGAGTGAATAACAATGGATGAAATAGACCAGTTTTGAAATTTCGATACCCTCTCTTATCTTACAAGACCTGATGATCATCCTTTGCCCTCTTCATCTTAAAAACCACCCCTAATAAGGGCAAAATAAACTTATTCTGAAATCAGTCTCAACCCCTATTTCATGTTTTAACACGTTTTCAAGACTTCAATTTTATTTACCCCTTTTGCAACCCTTAATGTAAATACAGGGGTGGTTTCAGCAAATCAAAAGAAAGTCAAAACCTTTTAACAGTCTATCCTACAAGACATATCAAGCGTTTTAACCCCTTAATGCACCCCTTTGTTACAAAAACCACCCCTAATAAAAAGTAAAATATATTTTTTATGAATGTGCAGCCGATACTCTTTCAAATGACACCCCACAAGCCAAAAATCACCTCGTCTCACTTAACACCCCTATTTCTCAAAAACTACCCTAGTGTCAAAAAAATTCTAATATCGATTGATGAGTATTAATATATTCTCTGCATGTTCAAAATTTTGAATTGATCGAATCAACCATTCAAAAGATATGGGCGAAAAATTGTATTTATTTCTACCCCAATATTTGAAAAACTACCCCATTTTTCTAAAAATTCCCGCGACAATCAAATTCTATTGACGTTATCTTTTTACAGTTTAAATTTTATGAAAATAGAATAATCCGTTCGAGAGTTATGCCGTCACAAACATTGCCACATACATACATACATACAGTGCCGGATTTCCCAACTTAACTGAGAAATAACGTTGTTTGAGGCTCTTTCTTGTTTGTAACTCTTATTATATACTCGTACAAAGCCAGAATGAGAGCAATGCACCGACCGTATGTAATAGTAGGTGGGCAGAATACAATAAGTGAATACGTCACCCCTTATTAACATGAACATTAAAGACGTCAACCTTTGATTTTTTTGTGAAAAGTGCTCTCAAAACCGTTGCCTAAGAAGTCGTGGTTGTAAGATCTGCCCCTCCAGCCCACGGATGTCGTTAAGTCAACTAAGGGGGGCATCACCAAAAAGGCAGCAACAGTTTTCTGTGTGTTAACAAAACTTTAACTATGAGCACCGTTTTTTATCGACACCCTAGGTTTGGCAACCCTATTGAGTGAATAACGAAAAATAATTAGACCAGTTTTATTGAGATTCCGATTCAAGGCTTCGACTTCGCCTCGAATAATAATTACCAAGAGTAAACATAATTTTTCCCAGTTGTTAATACAATGAACCAAATTTAATTCAAGTGCCTATATAATTTATTATTACACATATCAAAAAACCAAATCACCAGAGATTTCGTTCGAAAAGTCGTTAAATAAATATAATTATATTCTCAAATTAATGTTCGTTGACAAAAGTTGCTAACACCATGCTTTCTGTTTAAATTATAGTTGTTGTGTAAGATATTAATTCTGATTTTGCGCTGCCTAAAATATTTGCGATGGAAAGCTGATGCTCCAAATGACTTCAATCCACTTGCCAGCCATAATTTATGGCAAAACCCTCCAATTTCGGAGGTGGCCCAGACCCGCTCACACTCAATTAGGACCTTAGGATAGTACATCTTGTACATAACCTATTTCAGACACCTGTCTCTTCCAAAACAGGTTACCTTCACTACTAGCAGAGCAGATGGGTTGTAAGTTTTACTTATAATTTGTTCTGACCATAGCTGTAGTTTAGTTTTGTTGACATCATAGATTTGAATTGTTACCGTCTGCCCCCACGTGCGGTAACACTGATGGCTATCTGCCCCCAAGTATGAACAGCTATGGTTAGCATGTTATCGAATTTTTATTTTATGTCTGTGTCTTGTTGTGTAAATTGATAATAATTATGTTCATTTCTGCTAGGCTCCTGTGCTTTGTAGAATTGTGTTTATGGAACTATTTATATATCTTTTAGGTAGGTAAGGTACGTTTAGATTGCATGAAGTTGTTTCTTTTTTCCATATTGTTTTCTGTATAAGACGTGTAAAATATAAGTATGACAAACACAGTTGTAATAAGGTCAAATAAATGAAATCTGAAAATCTGAAATATATTCCTGTATCAAGTTAAACCCTTTTACGCAAGACACGTCAGTTATTTTTCTTTCTAAAAGTGGACATCTACGAGCGAGTGTTAATGTAATGTGAGTAAGGTATGTCACAAAGTTAATAGACCAAAGTGTAACATTGCTTTTGCAACAACATTTTACATTCTCGGGTGGGGTTGTCGTCTGGACTTCCCATTGATTGCTCATCGGTTTTGTAATGTCGCACTATATTCTCCACATTCAATTATTTTCCCAATTGTTGGAAATATTTGCCATTTTAACACCAAGCTGGGCTGCGTTTTTAAAATTTAATTACTTGTTTTAATTATATTAATAATCTTTGAATAGTTTTGCGCAAGTGCATCTGCACGGGGTTAGCTAGTTATTGATTAAGTCATATGATTAAAAAGAAGGTTGAATTTAGTTGTACTAGCCAGTTCGGGTCACGTTGCTTAAAGATCAAAATGACACACGTATTTTTAATAAGTAGGTATAAATCAGACTCGGCGAGATAGCATCTTTTCATGCAAGATTTTACATATAGGGGATTCTGATAAGCAGATGACATCACAGGGATCCCCTGGGAGATAGCAGGGGGATACCTACTGGTGGAAGAACTCGATTTTATAGACAAATGTATCAAATTATTAATATAATTAATATATTCTATAGGAGTGACAATATATACCTATATTTTTACTCCGATTGTTACAAAAAAACATTTATTTTATATTATTTATTTATTATGTAACAAGAAACATGGCCATCAAAACAAAATAACATAAGATATAAAAATTATAAATTTGCTTACAAAATATAAATAATGCTATATTATATTATTGTACTTTATTCGCTTTATTCTTCAGCTATAATTATAACCAGGTCGTTATTTAACTTACTGGGTAGCTTCGCACTGCTTAAAATATTTTATAAATCGAATGCTTTGTGTGCTCCTTTACTCGTAAATCTACATTACTAACATACAATTACACATTTTTCAGTTCACCACTTACTAGAGTTAATACTATAAGAGATTTAGGGGTGATATTTGACAGCAAACTGTTATTCGACGATCATATTGACACTATAGTCAAAAAAGCGTCAAGAGCATTAGGCTTTGTTCTTAGAATGTCGTCGGAATTTACAAGTATAAAAACGTTCAAAATACTTTATTGCGCTTACGTGCGCAGTCATCTAGAATACGCCTCGCAAGTATGGAATCCCAGTTATGACGTTTATTCCTCACGTTTAGAGTCCATACAAAAGAGGTTTTTGCATTACATTCAATACCGAGCACATATATTCTTACCTGACTATGATGCGAGATGTCGCAAGTTTCACTTCCTTCCGCTGTCCAAACGGAGGGAAATGGCCGATTTGACTTATCTTTTAAACATAGCAAACGGCACTGTAGATTGCCCAGAGCTTCTTGAGCTAATAGGTATGCGTGCTACTAGGGCTGCATTGAGGAACCCTAATACTCTTTTTGTTCCAATAGTTAGGACTAATTATAGGCAAAATTCATATTTGTTGAGAGCTGGTAGCTCGTTTAATTCATTGGCTAAGGGTAATTTAGATATTGATCTATTCAATACAAAAACAAGTAAGCTTAAACGCTTACTTAGTGATAAGTACTTTAACGCATAAGATTAGAGGCCCATCTTTGCTGTGTGTGTTTTTTATGTATGTGCATACTTTAATTTATTGTTTTTATTTTCATTAGTATAACTTATTCTTTTATATCTGTCGTCTACTGTCTGTTTATTTTATTACAAATTCACTTCATTTATCTATATGTGGAAATTTTTAATTAGCCTTCTTGCATGTAGCATCTATGGCTACATACACTATTTAATTTACTACTATGTATGTTTAGCTGTAAGTTTTCCTAAAATAAATAAAATAAAATAAAATATTTCTAACGGTTTTTTTACAAACTAAATCGATTTGTCTCAGCACTAGTTACAGATCTACGGTACAGGTAGCGACCGCACGCGCACTTTCTACTCGTGAAATAAAAATAATTACATAATGCCGAAACGCAAAAGTGATACCTACAGTGGAAAATATTCAATATCATCAACGAAAAATCCAGAAGCTTGAAGAAAAGCAGCGGAAAAACCGCCGATGGATTCTAATTGAATCCTCATCAGATTCAGGTAGGTATGTATTAGAATCCACCCTCAAACAAAATGTATTATTGCGTATCCGTCTTTGAACTGTAATGCAAAGCTGGCGGTTGACCGAGAGTTAACACGAAGGATATAATAACGCCTGGCGGTTAACCTGAGAGTTAACACGATGGTCAAAAACAGCACCCATGTGAAAGTCTCGTTTGGTTTTTCAGACGAATCACGACGAGTTCAGCCCCTGTGACGAACTTAGAATGATGAAATAGTACCCGCAGCAAATCTCGATGCCATTGGGGGCGCTGCGGAAGAGGTTGGTTTGACTCCTCCCGGGGAGATGGTAAAGGCCTCCGAGGACACCGGTCCAGAGCTAGATCCTGACATCCTCGGGGCTCTTGGAGAAGAGACAGAAAATAATACAATATTTGGTGAAAAATCCATCAAAGCTTAGCTCAACGATGGGAAACACTATTGAAAAAAGGATTGTCAAAGGAGGCAAAAGATAAATTGCTGAAGGATTATTTTGTACCTGAAAATTGTACCCTTCTACAAGCACCCATGCTGAACATGGAAGTAGCAGCAGCTATATCGCAGGCGTCACGACAGCGCGATAGGAGAATGGAAACAGAGCAGCAGCAACTAGGAGTGGGCATCTCAGCCATAAATAAGGCGTTGACCTCATTGCTAACGAGCGACAATAAGATTGAAGCCATAAAGTTAATCAGCAATGGTTGCCGGATACTGACTGATCTTCACTATCGCAAAACAGAAGCTCGAATAAACGTAATTAATTATTCCCTTGCCAAACCTTTTTTGAACACTGTTAAAGATAGTGAAAGAGATGATACTCTTTATGGAACCAAATTAGCAGAGAAAATAAAGGCTTCCAAAACAATCGAATAACAAGGTTTGTCGATTAAGAAGTTTATTAAACCTCACAAAACTTCGTCGGCATCTCACCCGGCGCATACCAGGGAAACTGGTCCGGACCTTCACGCTTTCAGCAGAACAGGGGGGGGGGCGCAGAGGGTCGGGCAGGACATACAACCCTGTGACGAGCCGGCGGCCTCCGCTTCAGCAGTCAGCCAGCAGTCCTGCAGGACCGAGCAAGCAGAGGCAGCCTGTGACGAGCGGGCGGCCTCCGCTTCAGCAGTCAGCCAGCAGTCCTGCAGGACCGAGCAAGCTGAGGCAGCCTGTGACGAGCCGGCGGCCTCCGCTTCAACAGTCAGCCAGCAGTCCTGCAGGACCGAGCAAGCAAAGGCAGCCTGTGACGAGCCGGCGGCCTCCGCTTCAGCAGTCAGCCAGCAGTCCTGCAGGACCGAGCAAGCTGAGGCAGCCTGTGACGAGCCGGCGGCCTCCGCTTCAGCAGTCAGCCAGCAGTCCTGCAGGACCGAGCAAGCTGAGGCAGCCTGTGACGAGCCGGCGGCCTCCGCTTCAGCAGTCAGCCAGCAGTCCTGCAGGACCGAGCAAGCAGAGGCAGCCTGTGATGAGCCGGCGGCCTCCGCTTCAGCAGTCAGCCAGCAGTCCTGCAGGACCGAGCAAGCTGAGGCAGCCTGTGACGAGCCGGCGGCCTCCGCTTCAGCAGTCAGCCAGCAGTCCTGCAGGACCGAGCAAGCTGAGGCAGCCTGTGACGAGCCGGCGGCCTCCGCTTCAGCAGTCAGCCAGCAGTCCTGCAGGACCGAGCAAGCAGAGGCAGCCTGTGACGAGCCGGCGGCCTCCGCTTCAGCAGTCAGCCAGCAGTCCTGCAGGACCGAGCAAGCTGAGGCAGCCTGTGACGAGCCGGCGGCCTCCGCTTCAGCAGTCAGCCAGCAGTCCTGCAGGACCGAGCAAGCTGAGGCAGCCTGTGACGAGCCGGCGGCCTCCGCTTCAGCAGTCAGCCAGCAGTCCTGCAGGACCGAGCAAGCAGAGGCAGCCTGTGACGAGCCGGCGGCCTCCGCTTCAGCAGTCAGCCAGCAGTCCTGCAGGACCGAGCAAGCTGAGGCAGCCTTTGACGAGCCGGCGGCCTCCGCTTCAGCAGTCAGCCAGCAGTCCTGCAGGACCGAGCAAGCTGAGGCAGCATGTGACGCGTCATTAGCACAGGTACAACACGCCGGTAGAATTACTTATTTCTACGATTGCTGGTGTAAGATTACTTCTAATCCTGTAATATTAGATTGGATACAAAACGGTTTTCTTATTCCGTTTGATTGGTTACAATCATACTTCATACAATCATACAATGTAACTTTAGGTACGTTGGCAACAATTGAAAAAGTAGAAATGGTAGTAGTCGTTAAGACATTAATTAGTCTGGGTGCTATCAGTCCTTGTTTACCAACGGATGAACAATTCATATCAAAAACATTTTTGACTTTAAAACCAAATGGAGATAAACGATTTATGTTAAATCTAAAGAACCTAAATAATTTTGTTTCTAAAATGCATTTTAAAATTACAAGACTACCGAACGGCATCTAAATTAGTATTCACTAATGCTTTTACGGCTACGATTGATTTGAAGGATGCCTATTTCCTAATACCTATTCGAGTATCGGGTCGTAATTTTTTAAGATTTCAATTTGAAAATCAAACGTACGAATTTAATTTTTTGCCAAATGGTCTTTCGTTAGTTCCTAGAGCGGAGACCAAAATTATAAAGGAAGCGATTTCTCATTTAAGGTATCAAGGTTTCAAAAACGTCATTTATTTGGATGATATACTTTGTATAGGAGATAATTTTGATGAATATAATGTATTAGATAGTATTAAAACTAATTTAAATCTCCTCAAATGTCTCGGGCTCGTAGTAAATCACGAAAAAAGCTCTCTTATCCCTAAGCAATCTTGCAAGTTTCTCGGTTTCATATTTGATTCGGTAAATCAAACAATTAGTTTGCCATCTGAAAAACGTCATAAAATTACTAAACTAGTCGAAAAATTCTCGCTCTTACGGAAGTGTACTATAAGAGAGTTCGCTCAATTAATAAGAATTTTGATAGCCACTTGTTCCGCAGTTAAATATGGTTGGCTTAAACCAAAATTCTTGAGAGACAAAATTTTTTTAGACCTACAAAAGTTATCGAATTTCGAAGCAAATTTCCAGCCTCACCCTACCGTTTTAAATGATTTAAAACTGGTGGAAATTGAACGTAATTAAAACAAGTAACTCATTATAGACACTTTGACTGTGAAATGTTCACTGACGCTTCTCGTACTGACTGGGGAGCAGCGTGTGACCACGAACTAGTTCATGGAGCTTGGAAGCATACTGAACTTTACTCACACATCAACTACCTAGAATTGGCACTTAAGTGTTTTGCAAACAAAAGAACTAACTGTTCCATTTTACTCCATGTAGATACCACAACAGCCATCCGATTTCCCCATTTAAATGATCTGTCTAGGCAAATGGCAATGGTTCGATGCAAGAAATATCTAGCTATTTGCATCGTACATAAACACTAAAGAAAATTTTGTTGCCGATGCACAATCTCGAAGAATCAATTCCAACACGGAATGTGAATTATCAAACTCAGCGTTTGAGCGAATATCAAGGCACTTTGGAGAACCACAAATAGATCTATTTGCCTCTAGGGCTAATGCTAAATGCAAGGATTTTATATCATGGAAAAAAGACCCTGATGCTCTTTTTGTTGATGCTTTTACAGTAAAATGGAACACTAAGTTCTTTCACGCTTTTCCTCCATTCCCACTTATCCTTAAAAGTCTTCAAAAAATAGAAGATGAAAACGCGACTGGCATCTTAGTATTTCCCTTCTGGATATCTCAGGCTTGGTATCCACAATTAATGAAAACATTGATTTCCGATATAATTTGGTTCAATCCTAACGAACATTGTATTAACTCCTGTTTCAGAAATCCACTTATCCTTGGTGCTCAATTCTCTCAGGCAGGCGTTCGTGTTGCGCGGCGTCCCAGAATCAGCCCTGGAACTAATTATAGCATCTCTTTCAAACAACACGATGCAGCAGTACGGGGTGACTTTTAAATTATGGTGGATTTTCTGTAGCACTTCTAATTGTAATACTTTCGAAATAAAATATTAGGAACTGAGTTTTTAAATTGAAACTCACTTTCCCTAAGTACCGTAGTACATGGGATCCTCAAATAGTCCTCAATTACATTTCGAATCCTAATAGGGAACTTTGTAGGGAAAGGATCACAAAGAAGTAAGTCACTCTGCTCGCCATTTGTACAGCTCAACGAGTTCAAACTATTTCAATTAAACCCGAAAATATCAATAAAAGTTCGAACGGAATCAGCATACAAATCAAAGTTATTATAAAAACATCCGCGATAGGACGTGAACAACGAAACTTTTCCTATCATACTTCCGTCAAAATGTTAAAATCTGTCCTGCAACGGTCCTAGAAGACTACCTACATGTAACAAGTGAAGACCGATCTGCTAATGTATCCAACCTCTTAATAACTGTGAAGCGCCCCTAACAGGGCGCGACAGCACAGTCAATAAGCAGTAGGTCTACTCTACAAACCGATAAACGATATATCGGGACAATTATCGTGCAAAAGGTACTCTTAGTGACATCGTTTTGAGTATCGTTTGAACGATGAATCGTCCGACATTAATTTCGACAATCGATGCCGAAACCGTACTCTAGCACCAAAAACGATACGATGATTTGAATTAGACCAATAACAGCCGTTAATTCGACCGAGCTTGACGAACATTGTACATATAGTTTGCTATCGTGTACGCTATCGTTTCTATTTTTTAACAGTGATTCCTTGATTTTCTGCTTCAAATTAAGTAGTAGGTACAATGTTTATGTTAACTAAGGTACCTACCTAATAAACACAAAAAGTCCAATCGAATTATTTCTGCAGGAGGTACCTAGGTACAGTATTTATGTTAACTGCTTAGGTACCTACCTTGTAAGCTTCGGGTTACATACAACTTCAAAAGTTAAAGATGATGGTGAGTTTATTGAATCCAATCACAATGTAAATGAAATTGGTTTCAGACAATGTTTTCTATCATATTATGTAAACTACGTAGGTAGGTAGACGTTAGATATAGGTAAGTAACATGCAACCTACTTTTTGCTACTGCCGGACAGTATTATCACTGCCAATTAGCGAGTTAAGAAGTTGTGTCAAATCTTGCAATAACCTCCTTGCTATAGTGCGGCCGAATGCAGAATGCAGATCCCTTGCTAGATCCCTATGCAGGGTTAAATAAATCTAGCAGTAGCAGTGTAGCTCATGTTATCATGTCGGAAAGGGTCCCATAGGTACTTCCTCGCCATCGATCGATCCTATTTTACACCATGCCAAATTTACACCATCGGTATCTACTTACCTATGGTAACTGTAGCTCAAAAAGGTGACGCGCGCTGGCTGGTGATTAGACCATAGAGAACAGCAAGTGGTATGGTTGTATAACTTTAGCCTTTCCGTAATGGGTAACTAAAAGAATGAAACATAAAAAAATAAAGTCAACAAACTTTGACATAAAAACGGATCTAGACCATCAACCAAAGAGATTTGTGCCAAAAGATTTTTATCCATGCCATGCATTTTGTTGTCATTCGTTCCGAGCATTCGATACAACTTTCGACAGACGATGATTATTTCGATGTTTTTCAGAGTACCGTTGTTTCCGATTATTCGGAAGACTATCGTATCGTTTCGAATATATCGCAATCGGTTTGTAGAGTAGCAAGGCAGGTGTTTAAAGCAAGCGCTGGCAGAGAGCGGAGTGGACGTGGCGACGTTCGGCAAGCCGCCTCCACGCCCGCAACCGCCGCCGCAGGAGTCTCCCTAGACACCATTAGAAAGGCTGCTGGGTGGACTAGCGCATCCAAATTCTTTGCCAAGTTTTATCATCGACCTATTATTGGTGACAATAATTTTGCACAAACGAGTTTACAGAATGTTATAGATGGTTAAATTGATTAAAATGTATATGAATCTTTATAATATTGAAATATATATACTTATTAAAATGTTTGCTACAGTTATGATTAAACTCTATTTTGTGGACAAAAATAATGTTATTTACTTACGGATCAAAATGAAGTACAATATGTGATCAAAAGAACTTCTGTGAAGTTCGATCATTATTGTACGAGTCGCTTTATGCGAAGGACCCTCCCAAACCCAATCCCGTATACTTAGTTTGCATTTACTTATGGATCTCTAAAAATAATGAATGTCTAGGGTAGATCTGTAACTAGTGCTGAGACAAATCGATTTAGTTTGTTAAAAATCGTAAGAAATATCGATTTTTAAAACCTTTTTGCCGTACGAAGCTACTTAGTAAGTTAAAAAACGACCTGGTAATAATTATATCTTCGCATAAAACGACTCGTTCGATAATGATCGAACTTCACAGAAGTTCTTTTGATCACATATTTTGTGGTACTATAGTCCCCCACTAGGATTCCCTGTGTCGCGGGAAAACAATTAATACATCATAGTTAATCATGCCTAGATCATAAGACAGATATTTAAAATATATAATTTATTGAACAAGCAATAGACAGTTTTGCCCCTCCACATCAGTACCTAAAAACGCCAGTGCGTAATATTTTTTCCTAAGACGGAAAAGCATTTGGCCTTCATCTCATCTGGTGTCAAGCTACGATAAGGCTGTAGGTTGAAGTGCGCTTTGCCTGGAATCATGAACCTCTTAATGCCGAAAAACAACAATCTAGAATCGATGCTGGCGTCATACTTACGTATTTAAGATGACGGTAGCTAGCCAGAAGCCCTACAACCAACCAAAATGGGAACGACCAACTGATATGTTATTGATTTAATTGATTTGGACAGCTGTGTACTTTGAATTTTAAATAGATGTTAGTACAAAGTTATCGGTATTGTTTAGCATGTTTGTAAAACATTTAACTGGCGTGCTGATATTCTTTCGTCTTTGGCATAACTACACGATCACGTGACGTAGGGCTATTTGCTTCACAACTACCTCATTTCTCCTTTCTAAAAAAAGTAACGGTTTTAGAAGTGAAAACTTCTTAAGAGCGCGCCCAATGCCAGGAAAAAACATATTTCAGCCGTGCGTCTTGCACCGCCTGCTCTAGTGCATAAAGCTACCACAGCGCGCCACTATCGCTCGAGGTTGTGACGTTGAGGTCAGTAAATGCGTTACACTCAGATAAATCATATAGGTATTATTACTTTACGATTGGGTTCACGATTATTAATTTAATAAATATTACTACGAACGTATTTTAATGTAATTTGGAATGAAGATTTATACGACAGCCGTCAGTGGATAGTCAGAATAGGTACTTGAAGTATGTACCTACTACCTATACCTACATAACCCGAGAAAGTTAGTAGTCGGTAGGTAGTAGATAGTTATATTTTGTTAACAATATCAGTTTGCGTGCAATATCTCCAGAACCATACACGAATTTCATTTTATCAAAAACATTTACACGGCGCCAGACTCAAATTTTTGGTGTTTATTTTTTTCTCAAAAGTTCATTTAAGAAAATCCGCTGGTAGGACGTTCTTTTGACGGAAACTGTTATTCCAAATATCTAACAAATAAAAACGACTATGTTCAAGATATTTGAACACGCAGCAAAACGCATAGTGCATTGTAAGCGTTCACAATGGCAGTTTGCTGCGAATCAAGTAAATCTAAATCAGTTCGCGTCTTACCATCAACCAGAGCGGCTCATAACCATAATTCATTTAGCAGTAATAATTATTTAGAGTGTTAGTGCTAAGTGAATCAAACCAATATAATTTGTCAAAATAACCAGACTTTTATATACTTACCTATTTATTAAACTCAAGGGATTTGTAGGGGTCTCGCCGACCATAACATCAAGAAGCTAAAATCCTTTTCAGACTATCTACACATATTAGATTATTCTAATCGTACCAAAAAATTAAAGTGCCGGCCAGTAAAAAAAATATCTCTTATAGATCTTATAAGATCTTATAGATCTTATAGATGGAAAAAAAACATTGAACTAGCGCCACCTTACCAACACCACTTTTGACACATTTTACTTTTAACACATTGTTACGATCCTTGTAAATCCGGTTTTTAATAATTTTAAAAACTAATTAATTGCTTAGTATCCGCCAATTAGTTTGAAATACTAAACAACACACGAATACACACAAATCAAGGTCTATTTGTGGTATTATTTTCAAATTGGAGCATCCAGCGTCTTCCAAGATATGGAAATCTGCGAAACGTTACCACAACAAAATCTTGAATTTCTCTGAAACTTTCTGGCACACAAATTTCATTATCACGGACATGATTAACCCGCGTAAAGACCTAGTATATGACGTATTTGGTTCCCGTATCGGACACAATATTTTGCTGGAGTAATGTTTCAGACATACCCCATACCCGGCAAAATCTGTTTATCGTAAAATATCTCCGAAAGTATAAGACGCACAAATCCTATTCTTGGCACATAATTACAACTCGGAACACTCTAATTTTATATCGTTATTAAAAGTTGATCGTACAAGTTTGCCACCATAGTAAAAAATGTACTAGACGTGGTTTGCTATAGCTCGACAATACAATTTACAAGAGCGTGCGGTGCCGATGACGCGAGTTTCTCGCTTTTTGTCCACCCAAAAAGTACATATATGTATATACACAGTATACATATAGTTCATGGAAAGCGTTCGGTGACGATAACGCGAGTTATATGATTTTTGTTCACCCAAGAAGTGCTCAACCCGCCTGAAGAAGTTTTCTACATAAGTACTGGTTTTGGCTGCATAATTGCTAATTTTAATAATCAACATTCATTTATGACTCTTGTTCCTTGGGAAATGGGTAGGCCTTTGGTGTGGGACGCTACCTGCGTCGACGCCCTAGCGCCATCTCATCTGCCTGGGACATCAGTTAGGGCTGGTGCAGCGACTGGTTCGGCCGAGGATCACAGGGGCCTTATCAGCTGTTAAGTATGAATTGTGAGATTTAACTAGTTTAAAGTAACATGGTAGTGATTTAAGTATAAACGGAATCGGTGGAACTTTAAAATCTGGGGGTTTTGTTTATTTACCGTTAACATGCGAAGGTTTTAAATTTTATCATAGATTTTACGTGTTTAGAAACCTGTCATGCAAGGCAATAAGTATAATTGGTCAAGATTTTATAAGGGAATATAAAGGCGTTATAGATTATGAGACAGATACGCTAATCTCTAAGTATAACTCAGAGTAAAGTAAAACTTTACCTTTGCAGTACTATAACCATAAATTTTGACAATTGAACCGCGATGTGAGGTAATAAAATATTTTCCTACTCGCATCAACTATTATTGCGTCATTTATCCGAAGGAAATACAACAAGGAATATTTCATGCCAGCGTAGTAGCCAGACCTAAAAATGGAAAAATTCCAATTAGGATTATGAATACAACGGATAAGCAAGTATCGTTGAGGTTACACGAGCTTGAAGTAGAATCATTAGATAACTATGATATTTGTAATTTTGCAAAACCAAATGTGAGTGTAGATAGAGTGCGAAAGTTATTTATGCTTAATTTAAGTTCATATTTAGAAAAAGAAGAAAAAATATCAATAGAGCAAATATGTGCAAAGTACTC
The DNA here is from genome assembly GCA_951394065.1 of Venusia cambrica. Taxonomy (NCBI): domain Eukaryota; kingdom Metazoa; phylum Arthropoda; class Insecta; order Lepidoptera; family Geometridae; genus Venusia; species Venusia cambrica. The sequence continues at coordinate 6,624,876 of OX596045.1, read as the reverse complement.
TGATATTTTTCATTTACCGGATGACAAACTAACAGTTACAAATATTTACGAGCAATCCATTCATTTGAAGAGTTTTTGAAAAAAAATTCAACAAGTATGTATTCAGTACCAATTGAGTCATTAATCCATACATCTTTAGTAAAATAAAAAAAAACACAAAACGCATTTTGGGTTGATGCATACAAGGCAAGGTACAGCTGTTCAAATATCTTTTGTGGGACTTAAGTACCTCAATAACATATTTTTCAAGGCACACCTCTTCATTTGTTCCACAGTTGACAACATGGTAAAAAATTACATAATGTACATTTTGGGACAAGAATACAACATTTTATAATAATGTAAACCAAAATGCGAGTTAATTTTGGAAAGACTGACCGGAACCTTACCATTTTGAATTTTGCCGTCGACAAAACCCGAAAAAGTTTAACTTTTTTAATCAAAAACGTGAAATTTTGTGGTCTTAGTCGTTCGCCCACCAATTTCAGATCCAGAGACCGTGGGTTCGGTCCCCAGGGGGAGCAATATTGTGCATGGTTTGGTTGGTGGTAAGATTTTGTTTAAGTCCACCTGGCTAGCTAATTCTTACCTAATTCTGTCGCCATAACAACAATGCATATATTGTTGTGTTCCGGCATTCCCCAGTCATTCAGCTCCCCAGTTTGTTGAGGATTCCGGGTGAAGTGCGCTTCCACCTTCGGCCTTATTATAACTTGAAGATCAGGTGAGATGAAGGCCAAGCACATCCCCTTTGGAACATCCCCGTCCATCCAGGAAAGCTTATTATACAATTACAGATTACCTAGAAGATATGAAAGCCTGGAATAAAAAAAAAATTGGCTCCAGTGAATAAATTGTAATTAGTACTATATAATTTTAAGCTATTGTCATGGATCATAAAAATAAAACTAGCCCGAGGTTCTTGCCATTCTCCTTGTGTGCTGGTCGCGATTCCGAACAGGCGGTAGATTTGACGTTTCAAAGTGATCCAAAAAAATCTTACTGAATAAAAATACTTGACTGACTTTGACTTTTACAATTATAAAAAAACAATAAACTAGATGACCGGCTGAATAAATTGTTTATTTTAGTATAAACTAACCATCTACGCATCTAATTGTCCGTTTTTATCAGATTAAAAAAAAACACATAATGTAGTCATATTATAGAAACACATATTCATCTGTCGGATATCGCATATTTCCCGTATACGTACTAGACTTGACATGACGTGCGGTTCGTACTTGTGTAACTAGTATCAAATAATTTTTGGATTGGGGGGTTAAAATTGTTTGAAAAATGAACTACCTACGTAGTTTGTGGGTTGTATGTTGGTGTGAGTGATGTATGTACCTACTAAAAATGAACGTGAGAAATGAAGTGCAGCTGTTTAAATTATTTAAATACAGCGTAGTCCAATTGTCAGACGTGTACCTACATAACATCGATTTCTGGTCACAGCGCTTCACTAGTCATCTTCTCATCAAGGTGCAAGTTTCAAACACTATGAAGGCAGCTCTGGTACGTAGCTATTTATCTAAACGTAAAGAAAACTTCTGCGCGCATAATGTTCAGTGTGAGATTTGGCATAGTTCAAGATTATACAAAATAGGAGTGCAGAAAGCTGTTTATGCATTAATAGTCTTTTTTTTTAATATATACAAGTAAAATCAGCTAAAAGTTGTTTTGTCGGCATATCATTCGAACTTATGGCGGTCAGTAGGTTGTTAGGTTCATTTTTTTGCACCCAGAAACACTTTTTTAATTAACTTTGTTTGCTGCCAAAATACGAATATACGAAAATAATTTGCAGCTGACCAAAACCTCTATATTTAGTTGTATGTTTAAATAATAGGCTTTTTCATGGTTGAAGAGAAATAGACTCTCTTTTAGTTCAATTCATTTTGTGCCGATGAACTGCCGATGCTTTTTCTCTTCATATTATGATAATGATGTTTGGTAGCGTTTAGTTTGGTAATCTATCTATCAGTATTGAAAATATATTAAAAATGGGGAGCACTTTTGTCACAAAACAAAAATACACTACCCGATTGCTCATTGCGATGGTAAACAACCATAATTACTCCTGACCCTATAATGTTTTTTTTTCCCGGGGTTAGATAAGCTATGCATCCTAGGTACTATTATGTATTGTGTGGTCTGAGTATAAATCGAAGAACGGTGAAATACCTATATTTTTCTTTACAGAAACTAGTTTGCCTACTATCCTGCTGCTGTTTTACGGAACTCCGCCCATCGGGCGTAGATCCTTTATCAGGGTTTTCAGGGCTTGATCAAAGAGCCAAAACAGCTGCAGGAGTTGCTATTGACAAAGGTAAAATATCTCCTATCTATCAGACCTCGCAAGCTGCTGCCATGTGTGTCTCACAAGGATCTTTATCCATGACTGCTGGGTTATCTGATTTTCCTTTGATCCTTTGGTTGGTCAGCCAGGTGATTCTAGCAATGTCCAATTGTGGAACAAACCTCTCAAAGAGCCAGGAATCGAACCTAGAACCTCTAGTTAGGGCCACAAACACGACCTAGGTACCACTAGACAATTAAGGCTGTTTTTATTTTTTGTTAAAAACAGGTATGATATATCAAAAATACAAATCAGTCAACATTCCGATAAACCTTCAAGAAGAGACAAAAAATTTTGCAATAATCTCCATACGGTTTAGAGATCGCATGTAAAAAGGAATAATTTTCTAGGTGTAAAACTTACTTAACTTGAGAAAAAACATTTCAGCACCAGTCAAAGCGGGTGAAGATGCAGGTAAAGCGATAATTTCACCAATGGTTATCGCAGAAGATGGTACCACAGTCACAATCACAGTCACAGTCAAAGTAGCAAAAGCCGTAGCATCGGTACAATCAGGTATTCAAAATGGTATTGCTCCAGGTGCTGCAGAGTCTAAGCCTGGAACTGAAAGTAAAGACACCAAAGATGGCAAAGGTGCAGAGCATAATGCTACAAATGATGCCAAAGAAACTACTGATAAACTAAAGCCTGTTGGTGATTCATCAACATCAGCTATCCAACCAAAGACAAATATTCCTTTGGTTGGAGAAAAGGCTAATTCAGACAAACCTGTACAAGAGGCTGTAGCAAAAGACACACCCAAAACTGATGAGAAACCAAAAAATGGTGCTAAAGACACAGGAGCATCACCTAGTACAGGAGAAAATGCCGTTTCCCCGGCTAAGCCTGGTACCGAAAATGAAGTAGATAAAGTTAAAAGTAAAGGTGTGGACCCTGCAGCAACATCTGGGGCTGGAGATAAAAAAATAGTAGTTGCCACAGAAAGTGCAGGCAATGCAACCGTTAAAAGCACAGAGGAAAATACCGCTAAAGAAGCTGCTGCTAAGATAAAGTCTATTGGTGATTCTACTACATCAGGTATCCAGTCAATCACAAATATTGCAAAAGCTGGAGATGTGTCGAGTGCTTCAGAAAAGCCTGGGACAGATAATGCAGCAACAGACAAACCCAAAGTTGATGCCAAAGTAGCAGCAACTGGTTTAGGAAATAGTGGTGCTTTAGAATCTAACCATGTTTCCGAGGCCGCCAGCTAATCATGGCACAGGGCAAATCAACGAAGTTATTTGAGAAAATTTCAGCATCATTTACAGCAATCGCAAAACATGCAAACGGCAAATTGTTACCATCTGCCCTCACAAACGACCCCTACGCAGTGGCAGATGGTAATAGTTAAGTTATCTTATAAGGTTCTTCATCAAAATAACTTTGAATCAATAATTTAATTTTCATTTGTTTTATTTGTATTCATATTTGTCCGTAAGCTGATGAACAGGTGTATTTTTTTCTATTATTAAAACGAACTTATTCACTCTAGACTTAAAGACTCCAAAATAGTATTGGTGCGGAAAAACAAATGAGGGCAAGGAGTTACATTCCTTACTCATTAGTGTGGAATGGAACTCCTTGCACAATTTTTTTTTTACACTTATGGTTATATTATTGCAGTTTTGTTAAGGATCCCTAATTAAAAAAAATAATATATAGCCTATGTCACCCGGGGATAATGAAGCTACATTATCCCCAACGGTGAAATATTTTTTCAAATCGTATTCGTATCGTAGGAGAACTAAAGTTAACAAAGCTCTCAGAATTAGCAAGCTGAAGTGGCAGTGGGCAGGCCACATAGCTCACAGAACCGATAACCGCTGGGGAATAAAGGTTCTCACATGGCGACCACGATTAAACGCGAAATGGAGTGTGGGGAGACTCGATGGAGACTTATAGACCGATGGCATTGTGGCGGTTGCGGGGAATCAATGGGTGGAGGTGTCTCAGGTCGCTATTTGTGGTGTCGATGGGGGGGTGCTTATGTTTGGCAGTGGACGCATGTGCGCTGAAATTACGATGATGATGATACATACATGAAGGTGGTTCGGTACCTAATAACAACATTGACTTTCAAAAATATTTTTGTTATAGATACATGTAGCCTTCAGGCAGTGGCGAATTTCACAATTATGAATCCACGATGTGTTTTAATGCCATGATTTACAAAAACAACAAAATGTAACAGAGCAATACCTACTTAAAATGTTTGGTAGCTTAGATTTCGATGAAGAATGAATGACATCGGCAGGTGTTGCGTACTTGCCTACCTTACTGTTATTCAAGGAAATATTACCAGGTCAGTTCGCGCTCGCCCCACATTAACATGTCTGCTTTTTCGTCCAATTGAAATATTAATGGAAGAAGCCAAACAGAAAGGTAGCGCCTATATAAAAATCAGCTTTATGTTTTAGGGTGAACATTTATTCATTTTTATGATAGCATATTGCATATGCATAGCTACATTCATAGGCAAAGACAGACTCGCGAAGTAAGAATTTTCAGAAAACCTACAGCTAGTTACTAGTTAATAGTATTTTGTCATAACAAATATTGAATTACTCGCATAATGACACATATTGTTCAGGCATATTGACGTACACGCATTGACACTGAAGTAGGGGGAAAGCTTAGGTTCGTTTGATTGAACCTCCTGCCGGAGAGTATGACGGCACTAGGTTGCCACTCAGCTAATGTCTCGGGCCGTCATCGTGACCGTGCGTTAATTTTGTGATTTTTAGATCCAACAATTATTATGACTTCAGAACATAATAATTCGTATAAAGGATATTGTGATGTACCACTCGATTCTCTACCCACCCAGTAATAGTTGCGAATGTTTGTAGTTATCTAGCCAGCGACCAAGTTCTATAATTGGTGAGAAACTATTAGTAGGAACAGACAGACATGTTTTGCCAATAAAAAAACTGTAGTAGGTACCTACCATGTATGTTTAAGTGTTTTCACAATACTTACTTATTAAAGGTAGTTTACTTTATTGATTTAATCACTAGCTTTTGCCCGCAACTTTGTCTGCGTTATGTTTTTTTTTAATAGGCGCTAGATATACTAGGTTTTATAAATCTAGAAAATTCTAATCTTACAGAGACTGTGACTTAATTGTCAGACTAGTCAAGTGTGGTTCAGTCACAGACAACGGTGTCCGCTATGGTAGCGTATAAATAATCGAATTCACGTTCGTTGTTATTCGAAGTAAATTTTGCGTAAATAGAGCATAAATAGTGCAAAAAATAAATATATAGTACCTCATTGGTTTATGAAATAAAGACCATTCTTAGTGTGCGACAGACACTATGGTTGTCTAGCGTACTCCTACCCCGAACAATGACGCAGCCTCAGGAAGTGCAAGCGCGAGCGAGAAAGTATTACTGTGACAGACTTGTCTCAAATTCTGATGCCGGTTTGTTTTTGCTCGGTCAGTAAAAAGTTGTCTCTACGGATGTGAAGTAGAATATGAACGAAACGAATCATCTCCATCTATTTCACTAACACAGATCATTCGCATGCTCTGTCTTTCACTAAAATCGCTCATTGCTCTGAGTCCAAGCAAAATCTAGGAATAACGAAACGCAATTCCATTCGTTAAACTAACAAAACATCTCGTCCAAAAATGCAGTAACTACATGTGTTGCCACTGTTTGAAAATGATTCTCGTTAATCCAACAAATATCTGCGTGAGTACTCTTCACGAAAATATTTGAAAAAGTACCTCGTTGTCATCAAAATGAATCTACACGTTTAGCTCTGTGGATAAATATTTTTGTATTATATTAATTGGTTCATTTGGTAGATGAAAATTACATAGGTACATAAACCAAGAAAACCTTATCAATGCTTTGTTTAAAAAGTAGCTAAATATGGATAAAAGTACTCATTAAAGCTCATCTTCTCTTCAAGCAAGTTCATATAAAGTAACAAAACTACTTATTCTTACTACCTACCTAAATGGTTCAGTGTATAATTTCACTAACAAATTATTTTTTGTGTGCGACTGTACCACAATGCATTTGTTCCTAGAAATTCACATAGACTTTTTTTATTATTTCACTGTGAAATTACATAAAGTATGACTACTGGCAGAGGCAGTATTTCACACAATATTTATACGTGTAGCATTTATAATAAGAAAAGCTCGTTTTCTATAAGAACTATAACGTTGTTTAATGGATACGCTGCCACAACGCCAGCTCGGAATGTTATTCAAAAGTTTTGTTCAATATCTCCGTTCCTAAATAAGCAATCATTATGAAATGTTGTATAGCTTCGGCAGTATTTGTGCAGTATTTTAGTGTGTGAATTTCGTTGCTATAGTATAAGCCGTTTTTGAGTACTTTCATGTGTACGCTAGCTTGATCGTTATGCTGGCGTACCCACTAATAATGGTCATTATTTCTTAAGCCAATGAGGTACTATTCGTTTTATTTTTGCACTAATTATGCTCTATTTACGCAGAATATATTAGGCGTAACAACAAGCGTGAATTCGATTATGTGTACGCTACCATAACAGACACCACACACCGAGAGTTGCGACCCACATTTTTTGCCAAAAATTGAAGTTTTTTTTAGTGTTAGTGTGGGTCTGTCTCACGCTAGGCCAGTTTTTATTATTTAGTTATTTATTTACCTCAAAGTATGCACTATATTCACACCAAGCTTGATATAGGTAGAAAATAACAATTTACAAATACGTTTCTTGTATGTAAACCCCGTTTAATTTTTCAATTTTATATTACCTATTTGTCAGGTCTGAAGATTTCAACCAGCTGCCTTTTGCAGTTCAAAAGACATAGCTCTTAAAAGGGGTTTTCCTTAAACATTGGATCCCATACTCTTTATTATTGAACAATTTTAAAACCTCTTTAACATTTCATTGCTTATTTCATAATGGCAATCTACATACGAATTTCAGTCTATCATGTACGGTTGCGGACATATGCAACATTAACTCTGAACTGTGAACCCCATTTTGAAATTTTTAGGGTGCAATTTTTCAAAATTCCTTTCGAAGCAGGTGGTTACTGAACTAGACAAACATACCCTTCAAATTTAAAATCTGTACAACCAGCGGTTTAGGGTGTGCGTTGTATTTAAGTAATTGATTATTTCAGTTAGGACTTTACTTTCTATTTCCGCTACGTCATTTTGCCCGCTATTTCCTATTCCTTTTTTTTTATACTACTAGGAGACGGGACAATTGTTATGCATACCGTAGGTTTCGAACAACATAACAAAACAAAAAAAAAGTCTGCTCTCAGTGCCACACACAGTGATTATTAAATTTCGCGTGCAAGTCAAAAAGTCAAGAGTAACTAAATCAAGTGCAAGTGTACTTAGGTACATTTTAATACCTACACATGGTTTTTGTTAGAGTGATCCTTATGTACGATAGTACTTAGTTATTCTGTGACTGAAGGCCAATGACAAGTTTACACATGTAAACACTAGACGCTTTTCTGTTTCACTTTTCCTTCTAGACTTTTGAGCAAATAGGGGTATAAGTATTAGCGATTACACGCGTTCCCTTAATCTGAGGAGATTGAACCTGGTTTTTACGGATATTTCTTGCAAAGACGGAGAGGACTGCGTAGTCTGATTAGTAAACGTGGGTATAAATTTTCCGAAGAAAAAAAAAACCTACAGCAATCTATTCTCCTTTTTTGTTTATTTTTCGCAACATCTTGTGTAGAATTGAATCCTTAGTGTGTTTTTTCAAATGTAATTGATATCCATTGATAAATAACGTTACAGCAAACTCTTTTCCCCCCTATTTTTCCTCCGATCAAAAATTGCGTTCGGTTAAAAAAAAAATCAAGGAACATGTGTGCCAATTTTCATCAAAATCGGTTGAAAAATGCGACCTCTAGGCCAAAACAAACCGACAGCCGGCAGACAGTGGACAAAAGCATTTTTGGCCTATCTCGAAACTGAAACACTTCACTCGCTTCGCTCGCTCGGTCAATTAAAGTAAAATGGTAAGTGTAGTTAAACAGTACACATTAGACGAAGATAATGAAAGAAAAGAGTATCTAACATTAAACATCAACAAACAAGGTAAAAAATATGAAAAAAATCAAAACAAACAGGCAAACCTAATCAAACGTAGCAGAATTTAAAAATATAGAAATTATTTTGTGTCAATCGCTGTTGAAAAAGATTTTTCACTAGGCAAACAAATTTTGACTATTTTAACAATTATTTTTTTTCACTGTTTTTGTTGAAATGACATGTCAAGTTGGGTATGTATTTCTCAAGCATTCCACTGTTCGAGCTGGGCTGCAATCATTTTTTAAATAAGATACAATAAGTACATGATTTTTCTCTTAGTTTCTAAAAAAAAAATAACTCGATAAATAAATGATATGTTTAAATGCAGTTCTTATTTTAATCAAAATCGTACCCGTGACTCCCAACAACATTTTTACTAAATTATAACCGTTTAGATTTTCGCCTCAGGGGGCGGTCGAGAAAACTCAACCTGTATACGTCACAGCTCGGGTTCCTTACATGAGAGGCGTATTCAAGGTAGCTACGTTTTCATGTTTTTTAAGTTTGTAAATTCTCATTACATTCGCAAGACAAAACCAAGTGCACGTGATGTCTTATTCGCTATTTCATCAATACGTGGATCAATAAAAAGTTTCCAGTCAAAAATGATACCTAAGTCTCTAAAAGTAGGTAAACTCGTGTACCTAATTGTTATACTGTGAAGAGTGAAGTCAAAGCTGACATTAGTTTTTTTTTTAAACAACTAGGAGACGGAACAAACAAGTAGTCCATCTGATGTTAAGTGCATCTCTTGCCTATAATAATGCCTTACTGCGTAGGTCACATCCACAAAGAACATAGCCTATACGGCACTGCATTGCGCCCGCCAACTTAAGGCATAAGTGGTTGCTAGTAAAATTACGGAATTTCACCAGCAACCATACCTTTCAAACCGGTACACAGCAATGCTGCTTAACGGCTGAACAGGTATGGTGGTAATACTTCCCCGGGCGAGCCCTTTCACAATGGGATCTACTACTCTTACGATACTGAATCTGATACAGATGCGGTTCTTAACTAAATATACATCTTTACCTTGTTCTTCTTATCATAACAAGCCTCATAGCTCAGTTGGTAGTAACTCTGCCTTGTGCGCTGTAGGTTGTGGGTTCGATTCCCACAACCTACAACGCACAAGACAAACATTTGTGTGATGAATATAGATGTTTGTTCTGTGTTCTCTTCCTAGTGTTGTATTTTAAAATGTTAGTTAGGTATGTTCCCATTTTTTAGTTGTAGTTATCTAAGTTGTGTAGTGAAGTGTGATGTAGTGCAATGTAATATAGTGTAGTGCAATGTAGTATAGTATTGTGTAGTGTAGTGTAATGATTATTTAGAAGTGCAGTGCAATACGTATAGTGTCGTGTATTATAAATGAGTATAGTGTGTTGGAATATAGTAAAATATAGTGTGCAATTCTAGTAAAATAAGTATAGGTAGTTAAGAGCATGTAGTGGATTATGAAATGACGCGTAAGAGTTTTCAGTAGTATTGTAATCTAGATGTAATAGGTAACTGTTTATTTTACGTTTGCATGACATTCTAGTATCCATTAATATATTTAGTTTCCGGTTTAAGTTTTTGTATCAAAATGTATCTGAATACCATTATAGGAATATTATTATTATTATTATATTATTATAAATACTTTTATCATTAAACTTATATTTAAGTGGTATATTATATGTGCAGTTTAGTACACTTATCTACTAAACTCATTCAAATATTTGATAATAAAATGTTTTAAACACTTATTAAATAAAATATACTATGAAACTAACTATGTACAAAGGAATCAGTCGGATAACCTGAGGACCGTTACAAACGGCCTATAGGTAACTCAACTGTTCCAGACCAGTACCAGACGAAAGCGTGCCCAAGACTTATAATGATAAAATACACTTGATTACGCCAAATGCATTAATTTCACCACACCGCGGTACCTCGGCGCGCGCCTCCGTTATAGACTTTTGTCATTTAAAAAAAGTAAAAAAAAAACTGCTTGGTCTAGCCGGAGTGAAAAGTTTTTTTTATAATGTATGCATAGCAAAAAATATATTTTGTAGAAAAAATGTACATACCTATCTAACGGCGAAGGTGAGGGAAACGTATACCTAACACCTACCTAGTAACCTACACACAAAAAATACAACCGGAGGATTCACCAAGCCACCAAGTGTTATTAATATTACCTACGTAGTTGAATTGTTAGTTGTATTTAATTTTTGTTTCCCAAATAATTGTACATGAACAATATCTATTTATTATACTATTAGGTCCTTACATATGAAATTGGCGTTTTGTCGTACTGGCCACTTTGATCTTAAATATCTCCTCTTTGGTTAGGAATTCCAAATTCAAATTTAAACAGCTATTTACTCATGCATTTGTGTTTCGAAAACCGTAATTCATTTGTTTTTTTCTCTTTTGCTTTTTTTTTCTGCGTCACTCATTTCACAAAATGGAAAACTTAAAATATCGCATTATTTACGAGTACGAGTTCCACCGTGGCACCAGTGCTGCAGAAACGGCTCGAAGGATTAATGATGTGTATGGTGGTGGTGTCGCAAAAGAAAACACGGTGCGTTTTTGGTTTCAACGCTTTTGTTCTGGAAATTTCGACCTGCAGAACAAGCCCCGTGGACGGCCGGAGACCAAGGTCGATAATGATGAATTGAAGGCTATTGTGGAAGCAGATCCATCGCAAACCACATCACAGTTAGCTGCAGGCTGCGGTGTTAGTGACAAAACCGTTTTAATCCACTTGAAGCGAATTGGGAAGGTGAAAAAGCTTGAAAGGTGGGTACCTCATGAATTGAGTGAAGCAAACCGGCAAACGCGCGTCGACTGCTGCGTTACATTACTCAACCGGCACAATAATGAAGGAATTTTAAATCGGATCATTACATGTGATGAAAAGTGGATCCTGTACGATAATCGTAAACGCTCATCGCAATGGCTGAACCCTGGTGAACCAGCAAAATCTTGCCTCAAGCGAAAATTGACTCAAAAAAAGTTACTTGTAAGCGTTTGGTGGACTAGTGCCGGTGTCGTACACTATAGCTTTCTTAAATCTGGTCAGACGATTCAGAGATTACGGCTGATGTCTATTGTCAGCAACTGCAAACCATGATGGAAAAGCTCGCTGTTAAACAACCGAGACTTTTCAATCGCTCTACGCCACTGCTGCTTCAAGACAACGCTAGACCACACACGGCCCAACAGACGACTACCAAATTAGAGGAGCTTCAATTGGAATGTCTAAGACATCCACCGTACTCTCTGGACCTTGCTCCAACAGAATACCATTTTTTTCGAAATTTGGATAACTTCTTGCAAGGAAAAAAATTCAATTCCGATGAGGCAGTCCAAACCGCTTTCAAGGATTTCATTGATTCCCGTCCGAATGGTTTTTTTAGTAAAGGGATCAATGAACTACCTATAAGATGGCAAAAGTGTATAGATAGCAATGGTACATACTTTGATTAATAAAATATATTTTAATATGAAAAAATTGCCTTTATGTTCCTCCCATACAAAACGCCAATTTCATATGTAAGGACCTAATATATATACTCGTATTTAATATATATTTTGGCCTGGTGTACCTAATTTGCAGTTTGACAGCTGTCAAATATAGATCTCAATGTTACCTATCGTTTGTCTGAAGACACCACTGGTTTATGACGTTAAGTTCAATAGTTACGGTTGTTTGCAGTTTGACTGTCATCCAAAAAAATAAATTCAAAACGTCACTTGACGTAGGCAGGTAGCTGTCTAACTGTAACTCAGCATGTCTATGAATCTCTTTGCTTTTCTCTCTTCTAAACTATATCGAAATATGATGTAAAGGCGCAATTATTTTAAAATATACCATACCTACCCATTTTATTTATTCAGCTGAAAATAGAACACTAGTTACTTACATAAAAATAGGTTCGTGCGTCAGGTAGGTAAGCAATTATACAGGGGATTCATTTTCCTTGGATCAAACGATGTGCTGGGGTTGGGGGTTTCAACATGCATCGATTGGACCCCCATACATGTTCTACCATTTTCTATAGTTTCGGAGATATTTTTGTTATTTCGCAATTTTGGTCAATCTCCAGATTGGTTCATGAATTTATTATTGTTGTATAGTACTCCTATCGAATAACGTTATCATTTTGTTACTTTACATTCAGTACTACATCTCAACAAAAGAAAACCTTTAAAACTGTTACTTGTCGAACCTCTTGCACAATGTTGATGAAGCAAAATTAAAAAAAAACACGAATATTTTTTTCTGTCAGCTATTTTTAAAATTTTAGTCACCACCAAAATTTCAATAGTCAATAAATAGTACTTTAATTTAATCAACCTCATTGGCGATGTTTTTAAAGTAGCTAACAGAAAAAGTGTAGAGTAGTGCCTCAACCTACTTCCGTACTCCTCACAAACCCCCACACTCACCATGACAAACAAAAGAAAAAGTAGATGCGTTAAACAGCGGAAGCACGTCCTCTCTCTTCATGTGCATCTCGTTAACATACGCGGACTGCACTCTAATCTCATTGCAGTCCACCACCATCTCGACACTGCCAAGCCACATCTGCTTTTTTTAACGGAGACTCGAATTAGGTGTCCATCTGACGTGGCATACCTTTCTTACCCTGGATATGTTCTTGAACATAGGTTTAAGCCAAAAGCTGGTGTTTGCCTGTATGCTCGCGAAGACATCTGTTTCCGGCATCTCCGTTGCCTTGAAGACTCCAAATTTCCGACTATATGGGTTTTCGTCGACACCGGTACGGAGAAAATTCTCTACGTCGGTGTCTATCGTACGCACACAAAGAATCTGGTGACAACCACATTTTTCCAGTACCTTTGCGATGCTGAAAAGGCTCTTCAAAGGTTACCAACTGGTACTTTTGGGAGACTTTAATGCTCATCATCAGGAGTGGCTTTTCCCTTCCAAGGGCATTGACCATGCTGGGAGAGAGGCACTTAAATTTGCGCTCACTTTTAACCTCACTCAGATGGTCGGTGAGGCCACTCGGGTGGCTGATGTTGATAACCATTTCGCAAACTGCCTTGACCTTCTGCTTCTGCCTTGACTGCCGACGTGCTAATTCACTGAAGCATGAAGCCTATCTTGCCTGGGTCACAGCCCGCAACAACAAGTCTGCAAAAGTCAGGTCGATGAAGAGAGCTTTTAACAAGGCTGCCAAGTCATGCAAGAAGGTGCTGAAGAGGGCTCGATTTAACCACATTGGCAGAATCGGAAGCAAAGCTTTTTGGTCTCTCGCCAAGTCGGTTGAGTCTAACTTCTGTCGCCCTTCACTGTCGCCCTTGATGAAACCTGATGGATCGCTGGCCCACACTGCTGAAGAGAAAGCCAACTTGTTTGCTACACTCTTCGGAGACTCTTCACGTCTAGATACTACTGATGAGATTCCTCCATCGCTTCCCTGGTGCGGAAAATCCATGCCAGAAGTGCGCATTAAGCAAAAGGAGGTGCTCAAAGTGCTACTATCTAGACGTGAACAAAGCCAATGGTCCAGATGGGATCCCAGCGGTGGTGTTAAAAAAGTGTGCTCCCGAACTGCCACCGATTCTCACTCGCCTATTCCGCCTGTTTTTGGATACCGGTAAGGTGCCATCATTTTGGAAGCTCGCTAATGTTCCACCTGTCCCAAAAAAAGGTAGCCGAGCAGACCCCGCTAACTACCGGCCAATCTCTATCACCTCCATTCTCTGCAAGTCAATGGAACGTGCTCTAATCAGTAAACTCCTGGCATACCTAGAGTGTAACGATCTCCTTACCGATCGTCAGTACGGCTTTCGCCGAAAACGATCCACAGGGGATCTTCTAGCGTATGCCACGCACATTTGGAGTGAAGCCATCGAAAGATACGGGGAAGCTATGTCAGTTTTCTTAGACATTTCGAAGGGTTTTCGAAATGTCTAAGAAAACGAAAATGGTAGAACATACATGGGCGACCAATCGATGCGTGTTGAAACATTCAACCGCCCCACATCGTTTAATCCAGGTAAAATGAATCACCCTGTATAAGATATGTTATTAAATAAAATAAACAAGTATGTAAGTAATATAGGTATACCTACATAATTGGTCTTGTAATTAGTAGAAAGACCTAAGTAACAAGTTACAATACCTACTAATCTATCAAATAATGAGTTGCTCATCAAGCGCTTTATACACTTTGTCTTGTATTTTATAAATCTAATACAAAATTGTCACCAACATTTGCAACAACATTTTTAATATTACCTATTATGTTCCTTTATAGATAAGAGGTCTACTGCCAATTCAGTTTGCTAATTCTGAGAGTTATGTTAGTAACTTTGGTTCTCTGACGAATATCCACTACCTTTTATCATGTAGTGAAACTTCAAACATAGCTCTCTTCATAGCTCGCTGGGTGACTTTGACTTATTCACGAGGTCTATAGGTTGTCAACGAGCACGTCTCGGATCCGTAGGTGGCTGGCACCACTGATGAGACTTTGGTGGGCGGCAACGACGTGGCTTGCAAACTCATCAAATGTCGTGGCTGTGTGGATCACGTCACATTTCACGTCATTGACTCACCAATACTGCCTGTCTTGTTCCACCGAGGAGCGGAGCTGGTTCTTCATGGCTGCTGTTATTAAAAAAAGACAATATTTTTATAATATGCCTATTTGAGGCTACTCAATGTTAATTGAAATTATTAATTTATAATAATTCAGTTTTTTCTATCGTAAAGAACACGTCGAACATTTACAAATTTTATAATGACACAAAAATTCACCACCCGCGACGGGACTCGAACCCGCAACTTTTAATAAAGCCGGAAACGCTCTAACCAAGCAGCGAGAGTCCTGACGCAGGTTCCGAATTTTTGTGTGATATTGATACTCAGCATGAACGTTGGTCATTGAATTTAGGGTGGTGAATTTTTGTCTCATTATAAAATTTTCTAAATGTTGTGACCATGCAATCACTTGAAATACGAAAATATGTTGAACATTGTTAGTAAAGGTAATTAATAAAATATGTTGACGTAAGTTGTGACAAATAAAAGTATATTTTGTTTATCTAATTTATTATTTATGCATAATGAAGCACGGTGTAAAGACCTGTATATTACATACAAGATTATTTTTATTTACATGATTTTGTTTGTGCAATTGTATAAATAAAATAACTATTTGTACCTATATAAGGGTGAAATATTCATAATGATGGCAACTATCTCCATACTTCAGTTGGCATAGCATGGATTTAAGACTGGTAAGCTTACTGTCATTTTAACCAACTTCAAAAAAGTCTCAATCTCAATTCGGTTGTATTTTTTTTATGTTTACCTTGCAAGTCACTTCTCAAACAATTTGGAAAATTATTTTTATGAATGATAGAGGTAGGAACCTAAGCCGTCTCAAATTGATTCCAATTTAATTTGGCGAATTATCCGATGAAAATCTTTGGACTTGATTGATTGATATCCGCAACCAAATGAAGTTCGATTTGCATGATACTTTTTTGTTATATTGACTCCTACAGATAAATGATGCTACTAGTACTACAAGTGATAAAATCATGTTAAAATAAATAACTACTTAAATTAAAACTTAATAACTATTCAAAAAAGTTAATTAACTTTTATTAAAAAAAGTTAATTAACTTTTTTTAATTAAAATAGAACTGGCTTCAATAAAAACTTCATAATAATTCTATAGGTGGTAAGTCCGATAATCGTTAAGTAATGAGATTACCTTACGACAGGGATCATGTTGTTTGGCTCAGCAAATCGGCACCAACTTCAATAATATTATTAACTTAAATATTTTCAAGTTTTAAGTGATGTTAGTAAATTATGTTTTAAAATAACTTAACAAGAGCGCGCTAAGAAAGCATCTCCGTAAATATATTTTGCGTATTTTTTTTAATATAAATGAATAAATATTACAGGACATTAATTTTACATAGCGCCTTCTAGCCCCAAACTAAGCATAGCTTGTAATATGGGAACTAGATTACGGATAGAATTCTTCAATACTTTTTGTAAATACATACAACACCCAAACACAGAACAAACATCTATATTCATCACACAAATGTTTGTCCTGGGTGGGAATCGAACCCACAGCCTACAACGCAGAGGTATCAATATCGCAGCAATATCGTATGATGTTGGCCCATATCACCTGGTTTCTATTTACGATACGGCCGAAGGTGTAAGCGCTTCACTCTTAATCGTCAGATGACCAATCAGAAATGCAAAGAGTTTAACAGTAATCAGAAATGGGTTGAGAATAGCGTTTTAGAGATCTCTGAGAAAAGGGGGAAAGTCGTGAGTCTGTCAATTGTACCTAACTGTACTAAATATAGGCTTTGTTTACAAACATGGCATCTAAGGAACAAATAATTGAAATAACAACAAATTATTGTACACCAAAAATATATACCTACCTAAAATATTCACCAATTATTAAGTTGAATTCGACAACTGAACTCGATTTGATGTTGCCAAGAGGGTTTAGCTAAACCAAATTATGAATTTCAAATAATTAACAAATTACAATCACAAATACAAATAATAAATAGACCTTAATCGGGTTCGCCATCTTACTACTCCTCATAGTTTTGTAAAGTGTTGGAAGTTTCACTTCTAACGGGTATCACGTTCATACTTATCTATTTCTTACAATGCGTAAAATTATCTAAGTTTACTTAATTTTAATACAATTTCCAGGTTGTAAGGTTGTTGGCGGTCGCAGCGCTGGCATCAGGGCAATCAGAGCCAGACCCTGTCGAAACTCCTGATCCTATCGAAACTCCTGATCCAATCGAAATTCCTGATCCAATCGAAATTCCTGATCCAATCGAAATTCCTGATCCTATCGAAATTCCTGATCCTGTCGAAGCTCCTAATCCTATCGAAACTGCTAATCCAATCGAACCTCCTCCTTTCGAACCTCTTGACCTTGATTATGATGACGCCCTTGATCCTGATTATGATGACGCCCTTGATCCTGGCGGAGCCCCCAGTGGGGACCTTCTCCCTGGCTTAGGACTGGGTGATGTCGTTAATAAAGGTGTGGGCGTCCTTTTACATACCTAGTGAAAGACGGCACCATACCATAATGAGACACTGAACTGCAACCCCACGCGTCGTCATCGTGTCATCCTGATCAAATGCTGGAACGGAACACCTCTACTAGCCTGTCTTCACAGTAATGCTGGTCTAATGCTATAATAGACGAATTGCTCCACGCAAGAGTTTTTTTTCATCACTAACGTGGCAAACAGACATACTGACAACCGCCTCTGTGGTCTAGTGGTTCAACCCACCGATTTCAGATCCAGAGGTCGTTCGGCCCCCAGGGGGAGCAATATTGTGCTTGTTTCCCCTTGCTAGCTACCACCATCTTACCTAATTCTGTCGCAATACTAACAATTCTTGAAAAAAAAATGTTGTTTTCCGGCATTTACAGGTAAGATAGCCAGTTCCTCAGTTTCTTGAGGATTCTGGGTGAAGTGCGTCTCCACCTTCAGCCTTATCTCAACTTGTTACCAGGTGAGATTGAGGCCAAACGCTACCACGTCGTACAATAAATAAATTAAAAAAAACTTTGATTGTATGACGGGAAAGCCGGTGAGCCTTCATCTCACCTGTTAACAAGTTGAGATAAGGCCGAAAATGGAGGCGCACTTCACCCGAAATCCTCAACATACTAAGGAACTGGCTATCTTATATAAATGCCAGAACACAACAATTTTATAATTGTTGTTATGGCGACAGAGTTAGGTAAGATGGTGGTAGCTAGCCAGGACTTAAATAAACTCTTACCACCAACCAAACTAAGCACAATATTGTACTAACCCTGGGGATCGAACCCGGGACCTCTGTATCTGAAATCGGTGGGTGAACTACTAGACAACAGAGGCGGAGACATACCCACCTGGGGGGGTACCACGACCTCAGATAGTCATCTTATTCTTGTTTTGATATTACTTTACTTTTGTCACTATCTGTCATGTGAAGAAAAATCGAGACAAAAGTAATGTAAGATCAAAACGAGGCTTGATACGTTGTGGTTAGGCCCCAGACCCCTCATCACGGGGAGGGGATAAAAACGTTGTCCTCTGTTTTTATCCACCATCGGGAGACAAAATTCTCTCGAAGGTGGATAAAAACAGAGGACAAAGGTGCACAACGTCTAGCATTCTCGTTTTGATCTGACATTAATTTTGTCTCGTTTTTTCTACACTGGATAGATAGTGACAAAAGTAATGATAAAAAGAGAATGGTATAAGACGTTGTGGTAAGGCCTCTGGTGGTAAGCGATTACCTTCGCCTAATGGACGCTCGCAAAACCACATCACCCTTTTCTTAATACCCCTATACTGTTGCTCTGCTTCTATTGGAAACCTCGGCGTCTTGCCGAGCAACAGTATGGGGTCATTCCGCAACATCCAACAAGGAGAGAGCTTTACAGCTTACTTATTTGAGACTTTGGGGTTAACTTAGGTCCGTGGGAAGAAAAAAACATCAACTAAATACTGATAGACGAAAACTTGATCTAAGTGACACTGGTAAAATAATTCTCGGCCTTATCGCTGAAAGCATTATAATGTAGGTCTGCTTAGCAACTACAAAAAATATACACGAAAAATACCTACCTACATGAAGTATATCTAGTATTATCGAGTTTGTATACGCAATAAATATCGTATAATAAAATAATATGAATATATCTACTTAAATGTATAAACTAATATAATGCATAGCATTAAATCAACAATAATCATGATAATATTAATTAATAATTTAAAAAAAATAGCTAAGATATGATATGATTCATCAACTCTGTCGCCAACAATTGTAAAATTGTTGTTGCCGGCATTTATGTAAAATAGCCAGTACCTTAGTTTGTTGAGGATTCCGGGTGGAGTGCGCTTCCACCTTTGGCCTTATTGTAACTTGAAACTAGGTGAGATGTAATCCAGGCGCTTCACCGTTATACAATTAAAAAAAACATCAACTCATAACACGCTCATGATAGTCAGGTTACCCGACTGCTTCTAGTAAGTTTACATTACATATTTAAATATCATTAGACATTTACACAATGCCACTTATCCTCAATTTAAATTAGGTTTGTAGTACGTGAACTAGATTACGGAAAATATTCATACCTGCATACTTTTCTTGTAAATACACACATAAGATGCAATATAACGCCCAACACAGAACAAACATCTTATCCATCACGCAAATGTTTGTCCTGTGTGGTAATAGAACCCAGAACCTACAGCGCAGAAGGAAGAGCTGCTACCAACTGATTTTTATTTCTTATTTATTTAACAGCGCCATCTAGCCTCAAACTAAGCATAGCTTGTAATATGGGAACTAGATTACGGATTGAATACTTAAATACTTTGGAAATACATACGCACCATATTGTGGTGTGTTTGGGTGTTGTATAATATACAACACCCAAACACAGAACAAACATCAATATTCATCACACAAATGTTTATCCTGGGTGGGAATCGAACCGACAGCCTACAGCGCACAAGGCAGAGTTACTACTAACTGAGCTATGAGGCTTGTCGTAAAATAAATTGTAAGACAAGTGATCGGACATTTTCGTTTTTTTTAAATGACTTATACAAAATACTAATTGTTAATACCAGATTCAGATATATTTATTCCATTCCGATATACATGGAAATGTCACAAAAATGTAAACAGAATAAAAACAAAACAAAAATATTGCAGGTAGATAACCTTAGATCAAGCAATAATAATACAATTTCAATAAAATATTTCAAAAACATCGTCATACACCATTTTGTATGTGTGGCAACCAACATGGTGTGGCAACCAACATGTCTACCTTTACAAATCAATAAACACTTGGCACTAAGTTTTCATTATACTGTAGAAAATTTATTAAATCGTATTTTTTTTTATTGTACGACGTGTAAGCAGGTCAGCCTTCATCTCACCTGGTTACAAGTTGAGACAAGGCCGAAGGTGGAGGCGCACTTCACCCGGAATCCTCAACAAACTGAGGAACTGTATTGTATTGTACTGTATTGTTGTGTATCTTACCTCTAAATGCCGGAACAAATTTTTTTTTTTCGAATTGTTATAATGGCGACAGAAATAGGTAAGATGGTGGTAGCTAGCGCGGTGGTAGTGGTCTGCCTGGGACCTAATACAGTCCTAATATATTGTACTCCCCATGGAGATCTAACCCGGGACCTCTGGATCTAAAACAGGTTGAATGCTAGAGTTACAAGAGTTTTGGTGTTAAGACCCTGCATGACGGAGCATTGAAGAAACGCGTGGGTTAAGGGCTGGCTCTTACTTGAGCCAGAAAATTAGAATTACTATTTTAGCGTGGCAATGCAGTCTGTGTCTTTGATACGCACGTCTGAAACAGTTGAGCAAAATTTAGACCGGTTGTAACGGTCCTTATGTAACCCGACTGAACCCCTTGTAAACAGTTAGTTTAATTGTAAATATGTTATTGAATAAGAAACATTTACAGTAAAACATAGTTTATTACCATATCTTTATGTACCAGTACTATAATCATTAATGGGAATGTATAATTGTAAAACAAAAGCTATCATTAAAAAGAATGAATTTGCTCCAGTGAATAAATTGTAGTTAGTATTAGATAATTTTAAGCTATTGTAATGGATCATGAAAAAAAAACTAGCCCGAGGTTCTTGCCTTTCTCCTTGTGTGCTGGTCGCGATTCCGAACAGGCGGTAGATTTGACGTTCCAAAGTGATCCTAAAAAATCTTACCGAATAAATATATTTGACTTTGACTTTGAATTCAGGTAAAGGTATATTTTTAAGACAAATTTGTTCATCGACTAACAAAAACAATCAAACGAATTGAATAAACGATAAACACGATGTGTTTTTGCAGTTAACCAATTTATTTTTAACTCTTTTAAATTTAAAACTGCATTGTTATAGCGTTTAATGTGAATGTATGCGCATAGATAACTTATAATAGTTCTTATAGACGGTATAAATAGTACAACATTACTACATCCGTTACCAAGTATCAATTCGGTGACAAAATGAAGACTATTGCGGTAAGTTTATGTTTTATAAAATAAATAAATATTATCGCTTGCGGGGCTTTTGATTGAGGCGACACGTGACTCAAGGGCTGGCTCTTATTTAGGCCAGCGAATTAGCATAGCTATTCAGCGTGGCAATAAATAAATAAACTAAAACAAAACTAAAAAACTAAGCGTTTAAACATTTAGTTTAAATATATGTATTTAAACTAAATGATTAAATATATATATACCTATATATATTATATAACTAGGAGACGGGACAAGCAAGTAGGCCACCTGGTGTTAAGTACATTTCTTGCCTGTAACAATGCCTTACTATGTAGGTCACGTTTACAAACAACATAGCCTACACGGCACTGCAATGCGCCCGTCAACTTGAGGCATAAAGGTGTTAAACCTCGCGTGCCCGTAATTTCAGCGAGAACCATACCCTTCCAACCGAAACACAGCAACACTGCTTGGCGGCCGAAATAGGTTGGTATCGGAGAATTACTACCACCAAAGGACGAGCCCTTACACAAGGGGCTTCTACTACTACTACTCTAATTTGACAACGCACGCAAATATTAAATTAATTAATTTTTAAAAGTCCTGTAACAAACGGTAGCGACATCTAGTTTGAAACTGAAATAAGTATATATACATAAATATAATTGTGATTATATAAATAGCTGTAAAATACTTTGTTTAGTAAAATTTGCAGTAGGTAAGCATGTGTTTACATTTCTATGAAAACAGGTGTTCAAAATTATTGACATCAACAGCTTATACACGACGATAATTTTAACAATAGATTCAAGGTACGAGTGACATACTTTAAACTTAATATGTGAGTAGGTAAGGGGTAGCTTAAAAGTAAATGTTACAGGACATTATTTTTTTACACAGCGCCATCTAGCCCCAAACTAAGCATAGCTTGTAATATGGGAACTAGATAACGGATAGAAAACTTAAATACTTGTAATACATACGTCCTATATGATACAACACACAAACACATAACAAACATCTCTATTCATCTCACAAATGTTTGTCCTGGGTGGGAATAGAACCCACAGCCTACGGCGCAGAAGGCAGAGTTACTACCAATTGAGCTATGAGGCTTAAGATAGCTAATTGATTTTCTATGGTATTGAATTTCTATGAGGCTTGTTAAATAAGTTAGTATTTAATAAATATAATTATATATATAATAGAATCAGCATATTATTTTTCATTTAATATCCATATTGATGGAATCGAATGTTTTTTGTGTCCACCCTCTACATTCTAACATTTGATTCACCCCCCACATAATTCAAACAAAAATTCAAACGAATCAAATGACACATCACATGTTAAATTTCATCAATCCGTTAGTTAGAAATTACATACATACTCTCGAAAAACATAACCCTCTTCCTGAGGCAGTTGGATAAAAATAGCTCTTTTTGTTTAAACCACTAATTTGGCAAACAGGCATACGGCCCACCTGATGGAAAGCGGTTACCGTCGCCTATGGACGCTCGCAACACCAGAAGCATTACTCGCGCATTGCCAACCCTTTAAAAAGTTCAAAACGCCCTTTTTGAAAAACCCCGTACTGTATAGCTGTAGGGAAAACCTCACCAGGGAGATCATTCCACAATTTAATAGTTCGCGGGAGGAAGTTCCTCTTGAACCTTACGGTGCGCGACGGCATTGTGTTCAAAGTATGTGGATGGAATCGCGAGCGGTGCGATGATAAAAAGAGGCTGCAGGCTCCATATCAAACAATTCCTCAAAACACAACCCATTATACAAGCGGTAGAACACACACAGGGAGGAGATATCTCTCCTGAGACTTAAAGGTTCAATACCACTTGTGAGTATGGGATCATCAACCATTCTCACAGCTCGTCTTTGAACCGAGTCAAGCGGCATAAGCTGGTTTTCAGGTGCTCTTACCCATAGGTGATACCAGTACTCCATGTGGTATCGGACTTGCGACTTATAAAGAAGCAGTCTCTGCCCAGCACTGAAGTACCACTTCGCCCTATTGAGCACACCGAGCTTTGTGGATGCCAGCTTTGCCTTATCCTCTAGGTGACTACGGAACTGAACGTCGCTGGAGATGTCGATACCCAGGATCCCAATGCTACTAGACATGATAATAGGCGTGTTCTGAAATTGCGGAGCTACGGTAAAGGGATTTTTCTTGGCAGTAAACGCGCAGACTTGTGTCTTCGTAGGGTTGAACTTAACCTGGTTCAATTCTCCCCAGTCAGAAACTCTGGTTAATACTTCCTCGATCTCAGACACAAGTTTTCTTCGGCTTTCATCAACAATTGAACGAGGGATATAGGCACGGCCCATGTAGAATTTGTCCCCAGTAATCTGCATAACATTATACACATACATTAAACATTGTACAATGTATTGTTTCCAGTAGGCGCGCTTTCCCTGTTTATACAAGGACAAACATTTTTGTGATGAATATAGATGTTTGTTCTATGTTTGAGTGTTGTATTTTATGATAAGTATGTATTTACAAAAAAAAAAAAGTATTCTATATTATATATATATATATATACTTTTTTTATATATATAAATATATGTGTATATATAGAAATGACAAATCAGAAACAAACTAAAGTTTCCTGTAATTTTTTTTTTAATGTGTGACGGGTTAGCGCTTGGCCTTCATTTCACCTGGTTACATGTTGAGATAAGGCCGAAGGTGGAAGCGCACTTCACCCGGAATCCTCAACTAACTGAGGAACTGGCTATCTAACCTCTAAATGCCGAAACACAATCATTTTTTCAAGAACTGTTGTTATGACGACAGAATTAGGTAAGATGGTGATAGCTAGGCAGGCGGACTTAAACAAAATCCTACCACCAACCAAAACGAGCACAAATTTGTACCCCCTGAGCATCGAACCTGGGGCCTCTAGGTCTAATACTGGTGAGCAAGCCACTAGACCATAGACTTGGTTGTCAAATTATTCATCAGCCCCTGGAACCCTGTTGTAAAGGGATCTCGGACATTAAATATTTGTGACCTTCATATCAAATAAATGAAATAAAATATACTTACATAAACCTACATACACAATACGTACGTACTACATATTACACAAATTTTATGATACACACTACTTTTTACAGAATAGTAAATACACACAATGAAATGAAATGCACCTATAAACCTATAAAACCATATTCAGATGAATGAATGAATTAATGAATGAAAATACTTGATTGAACATCTTAAAAATAGCTAAGAAATAGCTTATCGCTAAGAAGCGATTTCTTCCAGACAACCTTTGGATGGAGAGGATTTCATGGCTAAAGAGGTGGTTGGTGGTGCACAAATTAATTAGGGGTCTAGCTAAATTACTAGCATACATTATAAGTAAAGCTATGCTACAAATATACACACTACTTAAATAATATAAATATCTACATATTATACACTATGTACTTACATACAAATTGTAATTGTATTGTAATTGTTGTTGTGTATTAACAAAAACAAATATATATATATACCGTCTGGTACTGGTCTGGAACAGTTGAGTTACCTATAGGCCGTTTGTAACGGTCCTTAGGTAATCTGACTGATTCCTTTGTACATAGTTAGTTTAATTGTACTTTTTATTGAATAAATGTATTCATTTAAAAAAATATATATATATATATATATATACATATATATATGTTTTTTTATATATAATATATTTACTACGGTATATAGATGATAATTATATTAAATGTTCTAGAAGTACCATAACACATATAAAACGGTGCAGATAACAGCAAATACATGTGGTGACGATATAAAAACATTTAACCCTAACTTAAGTTAAGATGAATAAATAGGTAGGTACTTATAAAGTTACAAAAATAATGAAGACTATATTAACATTACAGATATTAAATTCTCTTTCAGCTTCAACTTCAATATATTAAAAGATTTGGAGGATTCATCATCGGAGGGTTGTAAATATTAGGTCCTTACATATGAAATTGGCGTTTTGTCGTACTGGCCACTTTGATCTTAAATATCTCCTCTTTGGTTAGGAATTCCAAATTCAAATTTAAACAGCTATTTACTCATGCATTTGTGTTTCAAAAACCGTAATTCATTTGTTTTTTTCTCTTTTGCTTTTTTTTTCTGCGTCACTCATTTCACAAAATGGAAAACTTAAAATATCGCATTATTTACGAGTACGAGTTCCACCGTGGCACCAGTGCTGCAGAAACGGCTCGAAGGATTAATGATGTGTATGGTGGTGGTGTCGCAAAAGAAAACACGGTGCGTTTTTGGTTTCAACGCTTTCGTTCTGGAAATTTCGACCTGCAGAACAAGCCCCGTGGACGGCCGGAGACCAAGGTCGATAATGATGAATTGAAGGCTATTGTGGAAGCAGATCCATCGCAAACCACATCACAGTTAGCTGCAGGCTGCGGTGTTAGTGACAAAACCGTTTTAATCCACTTGAAGCGAATTGGGAAGGTGAAAAAGCTTGAAAGGTGGGTACCTCATGAATTGAGTGAAGGAAACCGGCAAACGCGCGTCGACTGCTGCGTTACATTACTCAACCGGCACAATAATGAAGGAATTTTAAATCGGATCATTACATGTGATGAAAAGTGGATCCTGTACGATAATCGTAAACGCTCATCGCAATGGCTGAACCCTGGTGAACCAGCAAAATCTTGCCCCAAGCGAAAATTGACTCAAAAAAAGTTACTTGTAAGCGTTTGGAGGACTAGTGCCGGTGTCGTACACTATAGCTTTCTTAAATCTGGTCAGACGATTACGGCTGATGTCTATTGTCAGCAACTGCAAACCATGATGGAAAAGCTCGCTGTTAAACAACCGAGACTTTTCAATCGCTCTACGCCACTGCTGCTTCAAGACAACGCTAGACCACACACGGCCCAACAGACGACTACCAAATTAGAGGAGCTTCAATTGGAATGTCTAAGACATCCACCGTACTCTCCGGACCTTGCTCCAACAGATTACCATTTTTTTCGAAATTTGGATAACTTCTTGCAAGGACAAAAATTCAATTCCGATGAGGCAGTCCAAACCGCTTTCAAAGATTTCATTGATTCCCGTCCGAATGGTTTTTTTAGTAAAGGGATCAATGAACTACCTATAAGATGGCAAAAGTGTATAGATAACAATGGTACATACTTTGATTAATAAAATATATTTTAATATGAAAAAATTGCCTTTATGTTCCTCCCATACAAAACGCCAATTTCATTATGTAAGGACCTAATAATTTGAGAAATTAACTTGTTTTAGATTCTACTCGGCGTGGTCCTTGCTTCGCTGGCTTGTGAGGCCCGTAAATGTTCCACATGTGGAGGTGGCAGCTGGGGTGATGGTGGAAAATGTGGGGATGTTGATGGATGTGGTCACAAAGGTGGTAGTGGTGGATGTGGTCACAAAGGTGGTAGTGGTGGATGCGGTCATAAAGGTGGATGTGGTGATGATGGCGGTAAACATGATGGAAATGGTAGTGAGGATGATGGACATAAATGTGGTAAAGGTGGATGTGGTGAACATGGTGGAAATAGTGGTGAACATGGTAGAAATGGTGGTGAACATGGTGGAAACGGTGGTGAACATGGTGGAAACGGTGGTGAACATGGTGGAAACGGTGGTGAACATGGTGGAAATGATGGTGAAACTGGTGGCAACACAGGTAGAGGTACAGGTCACAAAATAGGTACCTAACAACAATTGCATATTTTGAAGACTAAATCGTATATTTTCGCCATGTGCGACATATTACTTAACATAGGCTACACTACAAAAGGTATTCCTGGCCGGCTTCATCCGTACCGAGTTTGAAGCGACATTAGCATTCAAATTTTTTTTTAAAATTATTTTTTTTATTCAGATTCAGATTCCGATTCAGATAATGTATATTGCAAAAATTAGTTTTCATTGATCTTAATAAATTGAGTACATAGTCCTCCATATTTAGCACAAAAGCATGCAATATAAGCCTTAAAAGTAAAATTATGTCATGTCAAATAAGGTAAAGTAGATACCTATGTCTAATTAGATACAAGCAATAGTTATTATAGAGTGTTGAAGATGATGTCATATTTTAATATATTATTTTATAATCGAATAGTGATAATATTGACAACTAACATCAAAGTGACACTTTTTTGAATTTTTAAAACTACTGTTAGCAACCCTTTTTTTATTTTTATGATTACATTTATTTCCATAAAAAAAATATCCTTAACTTTAACATAGCTTATTGCAATTTAAATACTTCTTTTATTTGACGGCTCAGCTCCTTATTTTTTATAATTAATTAATTAATATTCAAATATAGTATTACAGAATATATATAGGTTCCCACTACCCATTTACCTATATTTATTTGTCTATTACAGTGTCTTCTACGGTCGTTGGGAGCGTGTCGGCTGGCAAGCAACCGAACAGCCAATCGTACACAGGTTCGAACCCCAACGGGACCACTTACAGCGTGGCCAACTCTAATGCCAAGGAGGGAGTTGCCGGTACCGTCGCTGGTACCAGCACTGAGTGAAAAATTATAAAGTGATATTATGTCATTTGACGCCCAACAATAAATGTTTATAATATTTTTGATGGTTTTTCTGTGACAAGTGGTGTTCTCTTTTACTGCTCAACAGAGGCTTCTTTAAAATTGGATGGTGTTGCCATAATCACCACACTTGGCAGGTAGCTTAATGATCGCAGTTAAGGTGTTAGATAATACACAGAAGTAAGCTGCTGCCCTGCCTGGTGAGATCACGATACCAATCTAACATACCGATTAAGATATTTACTTTGTTCAAAGTCAAAGAGTTTTAAATACCTAGTAAGCTGCATCATTGATTATATATCAGGCGAGATAGACTGTCTAATTACCTAACTTAGACTGTCACATAGACTGTAACATAGACTACAGGTAACTTAGACTGTGACATAGACTGTCTAATTACCTAACTTAGACTGTCACATAGACTGTAACATAGACTACAGGTAACTTAGACTGTGACATAGACTGTCTAATTACCTAACTTAGACTGTCACATAGACTGTAACATAGACTACAGGTAACTTAGACTGTGACATAGACTGTCTAATTACCTAACTTCATACTAGTAGTTCGCCCCCAACTGAGATCTTGTGATGTCTGGTTTGTGTTAGGTATTTCACCAATTAATGCAGTATTTCTTTCAAATAAATAATAAAAAGGGCTTACCGTATTTTAACTCTGCTCTCCACAACACAGCCTTAAACTGAGGTTTTTAATATTTTTTTTGCACAAACTTCGTCTCTGGTCCTTTCGGATATTAGTATATCCATCTATTATTTTCTTTGAGAAGTATTTGTTCCACTGTCGTTTCATAGATGTCACTATTGTAAGAATAAAATACAAAAGAAGTTATTTCAATTAGTTGCATTTTCCCGGTAGTTACAATAGCCTCCCTGAACCTCACTTAAATAATTTGTTTCTATATACTTAGTATATTAGGAATAAAAATGACAGGATTTGGATACCTACCTTACAGAGGTCTCTTTCTTATTTCATATTAAAAACAAAGTGACCCCATGCCAAGTGCATAAAGTTGATAGCGTAGTTTATTTTCTCAGAATCTGTTGATAATTTTTTTTTGTTTGGTTATATCTACTCAATAATACATTCCGATCAAAATATATCTATTTTTTTCAGATTTTAGTATACTTCTTCAAGTTTTATGATTACTTTTATCTCAAAACTTAAACAAAGTACCCCCAGTTTACGGTAAGTCAAGTTATGCCTAACTCAATAGATATGTCAGAGTAAATTTGTATTAAAAAAGTACTGCGAAACAAAGGGATACCGATTTTAATTACTTAACTTATAAGCCTATCGTAGGTAGACAGGTGCTTCAGGACATTTGCGGTCGTAGGATAGTCTATAACTCAAAATATCTTGAGACGTTCACGGGAGGAGATGACACCCTCAGGATAAATTTTCGATGATGACCGTTGATTTACTATCAAGTAAATCAACTAGTAGGTAGTTCGCCCCGAACTGAGATCTCGTGATGTCTGGTGGAGATGATTTCTCAAACAGAACTTCATTAACAAACGATAAAAGTGTGCTTTCATTACACCTTACTTAACTTACATAGGTAAGCTTTTTTTTCCTCGAACTCTCTTTATTCACCTGAGTGTTCGAGGCTCTCTCTTGTTGCTAACTTATTGTAATATCCTTACTAACATGAAGCAAAAGTCAAACGATTTGAAAAGTGCTCTCAAAACTGATGCCTGGTTAAAAAATGTACCCCTCCAGCCCATGGATGTCGTAAAGTCCAAAAAAAAGGTAGCAGCTTTTTTCTTTGTGTAAACAAAACTTTCACTTTGAGCACCAATATGTCTGCTTAGCGTGGTGATTATGGCCGTTGTTACAGTTATAGAGGAAGTTATTTCCACCTTGTGGTGGATAATAATATACTATTCACAGATTTATACACATTCCCACGTAGACATGGGAATCCGTAGAATTGGGAATAATAAATAGCTTGTTTGCCATCCTGTTAAAAAAATAAGGAATATTTTATTTTTGTCTTATAATGTTCGGTTCTGTACACCTAAACAAACGGTATTTAATATCAGCTAAAGCTATAACATCAAATCATTTGTCATACCATATTTTTGGTCGGTTTTCTATTGCATTAAGTGTGCTTAAGACCAAGCTGTCTAAAAAAAATTCTATGCTAGCTCCGCCCATGCCCCCGCAATACTACCGTGGCCAATATAACGCGTTGACGTTCCTAGAAAATAGATAGCATGGAGACTTGTTTTTTTGTTTTGCACAAAAATAATTTGATTTATATATTATTAGTAACTTACCTACCTTTTGTTATTGTTATTGAGATGAAAAAACTAAACTTGCATATATTTTTGAGTAAGTATCGCCCCGTGGATAAATAGTGTATTTGGAGTCTGCTTTATATTATTGTGGTATGTAAAGCAGTTTTTTTTTTGTCGTACTACGGGGATGTGCTTGGACTTCATCTCATCTGATTTTCAAGTTATGATAAAGGCCGAAGGTAAAAGGGCACTTCACCCGGAATCCTCAATAAACTGAGGAAATTGCTATCTTACCTCCAAATGCCGGAACACAACAATTTCGGAATTGTTGTTATGGCGACAGAATTAGATGAGATGGTGGTAGGTGATGGAGGTCGATGGTGGTAGCCAGGCGGACTTAAACAAAGTCCTACCACCAACCAAACCAAGGTCAATATTGTACTACCCTTGGGGATCGAGCCCGTGACCTCGGGATCTGACACCGGTAGGCGAATCACTAGTCCACACTAGACCACAGGCGGTTCAAGTAGGTATGTAGGTATTTGTTTGGTACACAAGCGTACAAAATTAGTTTTATTTTTTGTACGCCTTTAAGTTTTCTTATCAACCTTTTAATTACTATTCATCAACATATACAAAATTGACTGACTGACTAACATACTTATTTAACTTTTACTTAATTTTATAACGGTATCTAACGCGTATTCTCGTATAACGCGCCTGATTTCTCCCGACGTTTCTGCAGGTTTGCACCAGCCATAATGTTAATGAAAATGTTCTAAAATACGATTAAATTAAAATTATAATTAAATAAGAATAAAATTCAAATCGCCGTAAACGCAAATGCGTTCGAGCAGGTATAGAGGAAGTATAAAACTCGCACTAGACACTAAGGTGAGATGAAAGCCAAGCGCTTCCCCGTCGTTCAATAATAATAAAAAAAACATCCCAATATCTAAAAAAATACACCATTTATCAAAAGTCTTAATTTATATTTATGATATCTCTATGCATTTTCAATTTCATCAAAATCGAATGAGCCATTCAAGAGTTTATTATTAAATACCTATGCCGTCACAAACATTGCCACATATCTACATACACACAGTGCCGAATTTCCCAACATAACACGGAGATTTCGTTCGCTTCACTCACTCAATTAATAATACAATGTTATTGTAAACAATCTTTTTATTATATTTTAATATTGTTTAGAAGTCAGTAAAGCCGGAACATGCAATTTCACTATAACTTTCTTCCTTGTTGGGTCATTCTTTATCACAAATGTATGCTGGAATTCATTCTAAAAGAAAAAATCTAGTTTGACCATTATCAAAGTCACAAATTGATAATCCGTTAACACGTATAGTAAAATTAACAGCATGATTATAAAATAACATACCGAGTTAGCTAGTACGTCTTGTACTGGGTTCAAATTTCATCGATTAAAAAAGCACCCATTACAAGTGGTAAAAGGTATTTTTTTATGTAGGTATGCAGGCATACTCATAATATATTGTTTCAGTAGATCTCAGTTTGGGGTGTACTCCCCATACTGAGATCTCGAGATGTATCTATGTATGTACATTAAACAAAACTAAATAACTAATTGGAACAAAAAACCTTAAGAATTGATTTTCTATAAAACCATTATAAAATATAAATAGAGTTACCTACATACCTAAAATAGGTACCTAGGTTATTACGATTGTTAACACACTTATTTTTTTGTTCAACAGGTTGCTTTAATTTATGGAATCAGCGGTGCATGCACAGGAATAGAGCTTGCTAATATAACGCTAGAAGACGTAGAAACGGATACAAACCTACAAGCTGTGAGTCTGCCGAACACGAAAACAAACAAAGAGCGTAAATTTGTCATCAGTGGAGAATACCTTAATATAGTTAAAGCCTATCAGGAGTTACGTCCCACTAATGTTTCAGAGAATTTTTTTTTCTAAATTATCAAAATGGTAAATGCACAAGGCAAGTCATAGGCAAAAATAAATTTGGTAACATGCCTAAAGATATTGCCACTTATCTAAATTTACCAAATCCGGAACTTGTCATCCTCCCTCGCTACGCTCGGGAGTATAACAACCTCGTATATAATTTGTAAAACAATCTACTATTATTTATTCAATAAGTCACTGAAGTACATTATCAGCATTGTGTTGCCGGAAAATTGTTGTCTTGAAAAGATTTTTTCAAAATTTGACGATTATTTTTCGAAGTAATACTGGGTATAAATAATTACCATGCTCATTGGCACAACTAAGGATTTCTGTATGTCATACTTAGTTCTAATTTAAATGTTTAAAATTAAATTAGATAGGTAATTTAATTTAATTTAATTTTATGAAATTTAATTTTAATTTAAAATCAGATTCAGTTTTATGTTTATTCAATAAAAAGTACAATTAAACTAACTATGTACAAAGGAATTTTAATTCACCTCCTTAAAATAAAACTGTTGTTTTGTGAATCAGTACTGGGGAGAGCTGATCATCCCTTTTTAACTAGGCTTAAACTTTTTTAACACTTATCATAAAAATCTGTTGTCATAAAAACCCAAACTGGGTTTGGGAATCTGTAGTGCTAAAAATCAGTAGAATTGGGAATCTGTGAAGATGGAAATCCGTAGAATTACGAATCTGTAGAGTTGGGAATCTGTTGATTTGGGAATTTGTAGAACTAGGAATCTGAAGAGTTACGATTTTGTAGAATCGGAAATCTGTAGAACCGGGAATATGTAGAGTTACGATTTTGTAGCCCAATCCTACAGAATCTGTAAAATAAATCTGTAGAATTGGGAACAAGCCGTTTTAATGAGATTTTGAATAGGTAGGTACCCTCTTATTTTATGAGACCTGATGTTCATCCTTTGCCCCCTTCATCTTAAAAACCTAATAAGAACAAAATTAACTTATTTTGAAATCTGCAGTCTCAACTCCTATTTCATATTTTCAAGACTTCAATCTTATTTACTCCATTTGCAACCCTTTATGTAAAAACAGGGGTGGTTTCAGCAAATCAAAAGAAAGTTAGTTGTGAAGTCAACTCCCTTTAAACAGTCAATCCTACACGACATACCAAGCGTTTTAACCCCTTAACGCGCCCCTTTGTTATGAAAACCACCCCTAATAAAAAGTATAGTATATATTTGATGAATGTGCAGTCGATACTCTTTCAAATGACACCCCACAAGCCAGAAATCTTCTCGTCTCACTTAACACCTTTTTTTCTCAATAACTACCCTAGTGTCAAAAAAAATCCTCACACCTATTGATGAGTATTAATATAATCACGGCATAATTCAAAATTTTAAGTTGATCGGATCAGCCATTCAAAAGATATGGGCGAAAAATTGTATTTCATTTCACCCCATTATCTCAAAAACTACCCCACTTATCAAAAATCCCCCACGACTATCAAATTTTATTTAAATCTCTATTCTGTTTAAATTCGGAAAATGCGTTCGAGAGTTATGTCGTCACAAACATTGCCACATACATACATACATACATACATTCAGCGCCGGATTTAGAATTCAACTCAGAGATCTCGGTCGCTTCGCTCACTCGATTAATAATATATCTTTTGTGCTCTCTGGAACTTAATGCCTACTCGAGTTATCGGGTACTTATCATATTATATAAAATTTAGTTTTCTAGTATTTGCAAAAGTTTATTAATTTATACTTTATTACACACAATTCAAATACATGCAAAGGACAACTGAAACCTTAAAAAGTTTTCTTCCAGCAAACCAATGATGTGGAGAGAGAAAAGTTAGATTCCCCCAAATTGGGAAATAGTGTACAAAACAATTAATTAGGTAACATATAGCTAAGACACATAATACTAAATTCATAAAGTTGAATTTATATATTTTCATTTTGAAAGTGTTCCAACAACTTTGGACACATAGTCATCATATATTTTTTTTATTATCATACAAAAAACTCAAATTTGCAATTCAATTTCGATCACTCGGCAGGCTTATTACGTATTTCGCAACAGGTTTGCAACAGCCGTAAATTACACGATTATCGCTGTCAAACGCCACATTCGTATTACATATGTATCAGCAGATACAGAGCAGACAGCAATCGAGCACTAAGTATATAGTTTTCATCGAGTACTGCTCTGTCGCTAGTGGCGTCACTTTCCATGTACTAAGTGCATTCAGCACCCGTTCACGCGACAGGCGCGCGATAAGCTTACATAATAATATAAAGATTTCTAGTAATATTTTGCAACCGATCGCTTTGCTGTTGCTGTTGCTCTACTTCTGCTGTCGCTACTGCAAAATTGTGCGTAACAAGCCTGCCGGTTACATTACTTATTTGGACTGCCTATGTAACAATAGCATCTATCATTGAGTAGCCGTATTATTACGTGTGCCTACGATTTACATGTTTAATACGACTACTCCATGGTAGATGGCGCTAATAAATGTATCTGATCAAATGAATATTACGTTAGGCGCAAAAAGTTTGATGCCATGCCACGAGAAAAAATAAAAAGTAAAAAAGTCGCCATTTTTCGATCTTTTGCTTTTGTCATTTCATTGACCCGTGTGTGCGTTTAGGTTAGTTTCGCAAAATTTAATAATTTCACGGGATTTAATTGAAAATTTGAGATTCTACGTAAAATTTCGTGTTTCAGATAACCAAAATGCAGAACGACGCTGGAGAATACGTTGACTTGTACTGCCCGAGGAAGTGGTGAGTGGTGTCGATAGGTTATATTATTGTTCACTACTTTTAGTATTTAGACATTTCTACTTCGCTGAAAGGCTAAATCAGAAGATACGGTAAAGTACCCTAAAGTAATTCACTGGTAAAGTTTGCCTATATTGTGTGTATGTTATTATAAGTTTATCATTGGTGCTGGAAAACATGGTGCGTGTAGGAAACATGGTGAGCCTGAAGCCAAGGGCCCAAAGAAATCGTAATGAATGAATACCTATTTGGTTCTTATATCCCCTTTATTTCACTATATCTTTGAGAAGATGAATTAAATGTAAACAAACAACTTGCAAGGTCATGTTTTAGTAGGACTATTAGACTAGAATCTAGCCTGAAATATCAAAACAAAAAACACGTAAAATATCCTATTCAGAAACTCCGTATACCAAAATATGTTGCCGTTTTGGTATAAGCAGTTTCTGAATAGGATCTTTCTATGACCGATGTACATTATGATGTAAAATCCTATATGTCCAAATATTGTATAAAAAATACAAGCTAATTATCAGAAACACAATTAGATATAATAAAATTAAACCACCAACAATATCTGTATTGTTTCAGCTCTGCCTCAAACCGTCTGATCCATGCAAAGGACCACGCCTCAGTCCAGCTGGTCATAGCTGATGTCGACCCTGTAACTGGCCGTGCCAGTGATGCTGCCAAGATGTACGTTGTCTGTGGAGCAATCAGACGTATGGGCGAGTCAGACGATTGCATTGTACGAC
Organism: Venusia cambrica; assembly: GCA_951394065.1. Lineage (NCBI taxonomy): Eukaryota > Metazoa > Arthropoda > Insecta > Lepidoptera > Geometridae > Venusia > Venusia cambrica. Next base: position 6,589,020 of record OX596045.1, on the reverse strand, counting down.
TCACCAAGAAAGATGGTATTCTGGCTAAGTAAGTGTTATAATCACTACTGTGGATAGCCTGAATGGTCTCAATTGGATATGAATTTTACAACCGCCGTCTAGTGGTTCAACCCACCAATTCTAGAATAAAATTGTTATTATGGCGACAGAATTAGGTAAGATGGTGGTAGCTAGCCAGGCGGTCTTCAAAAAAGTCCTACCATCAACCAAACCAAGCACAATATATTGTACTCCCCATGGGGATCAAACCGTCTCGGGTCCTCTGGATCTGAAATCGATGGGTTGAGCCACTAGACAACAGAGGCGGTTAAATATCATCTTCCATAATTCTGTTGCCATAACAATACTAAAATTGTCGTGTTCCGGCATATAGAGGTAAGATAGCCAGTTCCTCGCATCCCCGACATACAATAATAAAAAATATATACATATCAGACCCTGAAATTTGCAGCATTTTTATCTTATGGTGGAACAGTCACACAAATTAATTAAGACCAAGGAATCACCAACCTGCCTGCCAAGCATGTTGATTATGGCAAAATCCCCATTGTACTCATTGGCCCCATGTACTGCAATAGACTTTCTTGGGCTATTGTGATGTGTATTTGAGGTCAGCCCTAATCAATTTCAGGATCTAGCCTAGACAGTGTTTATTCAATTAACTCTTCATTTTTGAAAGCATTACCAGAGAAAAAGTTTTTTCTACTTCAGATATCAAAACTAAATCTTGGGTTAGTTTCCCAATAAGTATGAATCATACCAACAACCAAAATTCTAACTGCAAAATTTTCTTTGTTCCAGGAACTACTGATTTTAGTCATAAGCAGTGTTATTTTTAAGAAAAATAAAAAAAATACAAAGTGTTATCTTAGTTTTATTTTGTAGAAGGTAGAGAAATATAAATTGTTCATGATAAGAAGGTAGGTCCGATCTGAAACAATGACAATAGGTATTAGTTAATCATGAGTACCTAGATAAAAAAGACCTGGGGCCCAACCGGGTATTTCTTCGAAGTTCATTGCCATCTTATGATTTCATCTCAATCTTTAAATAAGTCTGCAATGCTACCCGCCATTCTTTACGAAGTTCATCAATGTTATAATGGGATTCCTAGCATACAATGGAATAAGGATTTCAAAAGGAAACAAATATAACATGAGCGAAACGCAACGATTTTATAAAAATGCGATATCACATTTTTTTTTAATTAGAATGTCATTTATTGATACTCTGTAGTGCTTATATTTTTTTATTTCAAGGTATAAAACAGTAATTTTACCCTGAAACGAATTATTTTACTCATAAAACCGTAAATGCACACGCAACAAAACGCTGTGGCCAATCAAAGAAAGTTTCCTAGTATGTGTTCAGGTAAAAATCGTTTTTATTTCATATGAAGCTAATTTTAAGTCAATGGAGATCGGCTTCGCCTTAGGCGGTTCGGACCCTGGAGTGAACCAACCCCTTACTCGACGAATGTCTTTGAGGTATTCTTAACCCATATGATCATAGAAATTTTAGATCATTTGAAAAAGGCAGCAGATTGGGTATGTATTTACAATTTTGTTTATTTTCAACACCTCGTATTTTATTCATATCTGCAGGCCAGCAGCATCTCTTTAAGACCAACTTTAAAAAACCACAAGACCAAAAATACGCTACTAGGAGAAATACAAGGTGTATTTCTCCTAGTATCGACTATAAAATAAAACGTAGGTATGTTAACTATGTAAAGCAGCCAAAACAGCAATGTACTTTGAAATCTGAGCCGAGATTGACCTTTCTACATTAAAAGCCCAGTAGTACCTACCTTATTTTGAATATCACATCAGATTCAAATGAAATTTTGACGGTCTGAGTATTCGTGGTGGGTTACATTTTTTTTTCTTTAATATAATACTAATTCTTACTAAGAAGTTTAGGTCTTTGTTATAAGACTTAAAAATACACACTATCCCACTTACACACACATTATTACACCCTCTCACCCACCCCATAACCCATTACCTGTCTGAAGTACTTATACCCTAAGTCTGAATGTACTTATGTAAAAAAAAAAAAAAGTTATTTCGCTATTGTATTTTAACAGTACTTATATTTTATCTCATTTATTTCGTCCTCAATCTTTACTCTTAATCAGTTATTTAGCTTATAGGTTTTTGGTTACGGTCTTCTTTGAGTCCGTTGTGTGAGCAGACCTGGTGACCTGTAAATACAGGTTTTTTACGAAAACCTATCTCAGGGACCAGTCCCTCACTAAACAGGTTCTATCTCACCTGAGCCTATTTTATATAATTGTTGCTACTACTATATCCGAGCCTTCATAAAACAACAAATGTCATCTCAGAAAATCTGAGCTTATAGCTCATGTCTGGAGTGTCTCCACTCCAGTCACGGACAACGCACGCACTGTGCCGTAGATACTGCCGGCCCGCGCGCGCGTCGACTATTTATGTAAATTATTGGCTAAACTTGGACCAAGCATCATCGCGAAATCAGGAGCACAATAATTGTCACCAGCAATCCAAGTCCTGTTTCGGATTTCAAGGAGCCGAGCTGCCTAGGGCTATTAGTTAATCCACAGCGTCAGTGCAGGCCTCGGGTCACCAATAATACCTGAGTGTCAGTTGATGGAATCATTCCTTGCAGTCGTACTTGCCCCTAGGCAGCCAAGGGCAAGCATCCTCTCATGGATGGACCAGGTGAGACAGCCCCCACCACCACAGGGAACCAAGGTAATCCAGCCACTGGGGAAAAACAAGCTTAATTCATTGAATAACCCACCAATCAATAAATTGACGATTTAATTATTTTGATCTCAATGACAATGGTACCTAAAGACACCTATAGTGACAATTCTGCGACGCGACCGTATCATTGTCATAGTGAAACGATTGGTATTGTAGAATCTGCACCCAGACATATGCCTATAAACGCTTGCAACACCTGAAAAATCACTCGCGCGTTGCCCGTAGGAGCTTAGGTGATCTTACCGCAGGAACAGTGCTATTTGCCTGCGCTATTCTGTAAGGCGCAGGTAATTTCCCAGACTGATTGCTCGTGAATAGTAAGTAGGAAATCCCTACCTCTCTGGCGACCTTATTCACAGCAAGAACAGAGCACTTTATAGTGTTCTACCTATTTGGCTACGATATTCTATAAGGTCGAGGTACTTCCCCAGGCGAGCTTCTCAAAAGTGAGTAGGAAACTATACTATGCCCTACCTACCTTTTCCCTATGACTGTTATTAACGAGTGTATATGTACGTTTTAGGTTTGTATAGTGCGTAGGGTAGTTCAAAAATGATAAAAAAAAACAAAATGTATAATACAGCTATTATGCGTTTTTTTTTATCGTTTTGCTAATACTTCTTTTACCTACTTATTTATTTGGTTAATTTGTGTCTATGATGTTTATCCTTACTATGTTAATTCTTCCTCGTTTGTATTTATCTTGCTTGTGTCTTTAACAAATAAAAGTTTCTATTTCTATTACATCGCTGTATGCGGAGGAAGCCTACGTATCGCCTATGTCAGTACACTAGCAGTAGACGTGCGTGAGCTGAAATTATGATGGTGACTGAGACGCAGTCAAGCTTCTTACCAATAGGTTTTAACGTGACCGACGCAGCATAGGTAGGTACGGATCCACATTTACATTGAAGGTAACGTATACGAGGTCACCAGTATTGTCGCAGGTCACCAGTGCCGTCGCAGGTCACCAGTGCTGTCGCAGGTCACCAGTATCTAGGCTTGCAGCCACCTGGGCAGCGAGGCGGTCTGCATTTTGGTTTCCTACTGCAAGCGAAAACGCCCACCACCTGGAGATAACAAGAAATATGATAATATAAACTTTAACGATATTTTAACATGTAGGTTTTACTTCCCTTTCGTTTTTTTAAGTTAATTATAATTTATATGGGAGGGTTTTGAAATTCTGATGCAGCCAGTGGGAGAAAATTAAATTGTTTCCAGTTCTTTTTTTTTCTGTCGTCGTCTTACAAAAACGATGATTATTTTATAAAATTTATTAAAAATAATATTTGCAAACATGTATTGCAAAGGGGTGGATTAAAAAAAATATGATGAGTTATATAATCGTTTACCATAAAAAATATAAGGAGTAAGTTTCTTATTCTAATATTCCAAATAATTTCCAGTTAAAAGTTAAACGTTTTAACCCGTTTTTACCCCTTCAGAGAGGGTGAGGGGAGATAATGAGTTACCACGATCCGTGCCAATGTAATTTGCCTTGCAAATATCAGTAATTTTCATACAAATCCATCCAGTAGTTTCAGCGTGATGTGTGTTCAATATACCTACAGACGGTCATTTAAAAATGGAAATAAACAGTATCGATACTAAAATTTAACAAAAAATAAAAGTTGTTAAATTGATACCTACCACATTTTATACAAATTGATTTAATTTATATAAAATATTTTTGAAATGGCGAAGAAACAACTTTGAACGTTTAGGTACCTATTCAACCTACTAGGTAGGTATATAACATCGTACATATATATATATATATATATATATATATATATTATTTATTCAGACAACATGATGCATATTTTGTTAGTAATTAAGTATTTATATCTAAAAAAACTTAGGCATAATGAACGCACCTATATAAAAATATCGCTAACAATTACTAAGCCACCTCTAAGCTAACTAAACAGAAGCATATAGGTACAATAGGAAATGTTCCTTTTATTCCGGATCAGGAATTCTGTCATAAAAGTACCTAATGTGCCGCCACATGTATTTGTTTTTAAAAACTTGTCTAATTTTTATTGACAGCCAAGCGACAAGCGTGCCAAGAAAATGAGTAAGCCTGGATAAGGCCCACTTTACAAGTAAGAAGTATAAAGTAGTAGCGACCATCTCTCTTATCGAAGTTTTTTCCGTGCTTCGTCGGTACGCATGAGAGCCAGTGCCTTCTGGGAAATCTCCCCTCCGCAACCTCCCACTCCCAGTGGAGTAGGTATAGTGTTTGAGTTTTTTTTTTGATGGTGAGGTTAAGTATGGACTATTTAGATGGAACTTATAAAATGTATATTTTTTTTATAAAACTGTCAGCAAACATGTCCGCGGCTATGGGGTGACCCATAGGCCACCCTCGCCGCACCCTACCTTACTACTGTAGGTAGTGTTGCAATAAGTATGGAAAATTTTACGCATCTCCAGTGACCAAAAATAGTTAGAAACAGTAAATTGAAAAACTAAGAAGACCCCTACATTATTATTTTTGTTAATTCAGGTATCCGGTATAATAATAATAATAAATATTACAGGACATTAATTTTTACACAGCGCAGGTATACAGGTATCTCTATAGCCAACCCCTTTTTAACATTGTAAATACCACTAGCTGTGTACCTACCTACCTACTGTAAAGTGATACGTGTTCTCTAAAATATAATAAACTAACCCGGGACTTCGTTTCTGTCATACCCTGGGAATTTCCCAAAACCCTTAAAAAATGCTGGGCTTCATGGGTTTTACATTTTATGCGCGGAGCTCTTAATTCTATTTCTAAAATAACCAGTAGTTTATTTCTCAAATAGAACGTAATTAGCAAACGATCAAAGTTTGCTTTCATTACACCTTACTTAAGCACTCTTTTTCTCAATCTCTCTTAATTCACCTGAGTATTCGAGACACTCTCTTGTTGCTAACTCTTATTGTATGCAAAGCCAGAATGAGAGCAAAGCACGAAACCACCGACTGTACCTTCGTCATAGTAGGTAGGTTGAAAACAGAAAGTGAATACCTAAGTCACCCCTTACTTAAATGAAACATAGGTTAATGTTGTTTTGAATATTGCTCTCAAAAACCGTTGCCTTAGCAGTCGTGATTTAAAAATCTACCCTTAATAATCTAATTGACTTTACGATATCTGTGGGCTGGAGACTAAACAAAACTTTAACTATGCGCACGAATCTGTCTGCCAAGCGTGGTGTTTAAGGCCAAACCTTAGAGTTTTAGAGGAAGTTTTTCCACATTGTGGTTCTTGCATGACATCCTAAAAGTAATTCTTGGATTTTATCAATCCCCTTGGTTTAACAACCCTATTGAGTGAATTACAAAAAATAAATAGACCAGTTTTCATGAGATTTCGAATACCCTCTCTTATCGAATACCTGATGATCATCTTTTGCCCCTTCACTTCTAAAAACCATCCCTATAAACTAATTTTAAAATCTGCAGTCTCAGCCCCCATTTCAAATGATATTTCTAGTTTTCACACATTTTCAAGATTTTAATCTTATTCACACTTTTGCAACCCTTTATATTAATACAGGAGTGGTTTCAGCAAATAAAAAACATGTTAATTGTGAAGTCAACCCCCTTTAACAGTTATATCCTACAAGACATACGTTTATTTCAGACACATTATTAAGCATTTTACCTTCATAACGCGGCCCTTTCTTACAAAAACTACCCTTATTAAAAATGTAAATCTGTATTTTATGAATTTGCAGCCGATACTCTTTCAAATGATACCAAATGACACGCCAAAAAAAATCTTGTCTCACTTAACACCTCTTTTTCTCAAAAACTACCATAGTGTCAAAAAAATCCTCATACCTATAATATGCCGTGATTATATTAATACTCATCAATATGAGTATTAATATAATCACGGCATATTCAAAATGTTGAATTGATCGGATCAGCCATTCAAAAGATATAGGTAAAAAATTGTATTTCTTTTAACCCCAATATCTCAAAAACCACCCCACTTATTAAAAATCCCCCGCGACAATCAAATTATATTTACGTTATCTCTATTCAGTTTAAATATCATGAAAATCGGATAACCCGTTCGAGAGTTATGCTGTCACAAACATACCAACTTAACTGAGAGATATCGTTCGCTTCGCCTAAAAAAAAGCCTATGTTACCTTATAAGGTAACATAGGCTTTTTTTTCACTAGCTGATGTTATAACATCAGCTAGTGAAAGTCCCATCAAAATCGGTCCAACCGTTTTGGAGTCAATTGGGAACATACACAAATCGATTTATTTAAAAAAATCTTCTTTTTTGTTACTTATATCTCTATAAAGGTAACAAGAAACGTATTGATTGGCAATACACTAGCGCCACATGGCCACCACAGGAAATTTCTCGTGAAAAGTATACAGGAAGTTTGGAAGTTAATTACCTGAACGAGGAAACACAGCAGCGACCACAAGCCAACTCCAGATAACTTCATAATTTTCATTTTAGGTACCTACGTCCACTTTCCTTTCAGGCACACTTCATGGTGTTATTTTGCACTATTTTATTATTTTTACACTCATAATTTTGATATTGTCATGGCCCAAAAATTCTTTTGTTCTTTTTCCTCTTTTTCTGACAGGTTTTTTGAAAGAAGTGTTTCCGGCCAGACATCAGCTGTCAACGATCCAAAGAGGGCCACTAAATAAGAATTTTAGCAAGGAAAGTTCTTTCTTTTGCTTGTTCCGAAATTATCGGTGAACATCAAACCGAGAGAGCTAAATTGAAACAGCCCTGCATTTCGCCGAAATGCATCAAAAGCTGAATTTACTGAATTTATTCGTGAGACCCTATTAGTACTAGGGTGGGTACCAATTAGTTTTTGTTCCCATCTATTTTGAGACAGTTCAATATTTTTATCTTTTCGTGGTGTTCGTTAATTGACCCCTCCAAATTAGCCCGCGAATATCGCACAAGACGACTCAGGGAACTTGCTTGAAGAAGGCTGCAGCTCCCTTATGTGTATTAGCTAACATCTGCGATAACCAAACCAAACCGCAAACGTGGTGATTATGACAGTACCCTACAGTATTTGGCGAAAACTCTCTAATAAGGCGAGGTTTAGTACTTGCCTTTTTAAACTTTGAACTAAGTAGAACTATCTGGTTTGAATAAGTGTGGATGAGAGTTCTATTATGTGATCTAGTGGTTTGCCCCACGGTATTAGACCCAGAGGTCTCGGGATCGATCCCCAAAGGGGTAGGTACAAATTTGTGGTCGGTTTGTTAAGTCCTCCTGGCTAGCTACCCTCTTATCCAATAATGGCGTAATGACAGCAACGATTCTAATTATTAGAAAATAATATAATTAAAGCTAAATCGTAGCGAAGAAGTTGCAAATAAAAACATAATAAGCTACCTATACCTACAACATCAGAACTATGTACCAGCACCATGGTGCGGGTTATCTACTGGGTTGTCTCGTATATCGAGTTCCTCAGTCTGTTGAGGATTCCGTGTGAAGTGCACTTCCACCTTCGGCTTATAGCAGACGGTGAGATGAAGACCAAGCGCTTTCCCGTAGTAGAAAAAATATTGAAGCCTCACACACATCAACATCCTGCACAACACAAAAGGTAGAGTTTTACCGTCTCCGTGGTCTTGTGGTTCGCCCACCTGTGTCAGATCTAGAGGTCCCGGGTTCGATCCCCATGTTAGAACAATATTGTGATTGGTTTGGTTGCGTTAGGTTAGTTATATATGTTATGTTCCGGCATTTAGAGGTAAGACAGCAATTCCTCAGTTGGTTGAGGATTCCGTATGAAGGTCAAGCACCTCCCCGATGTACTATAAAAAAGTAGAGTAGGTGTCACATTTCTACTTCCAACACGCTCCGCTCTCGGACTTCATATCTCTGCTTTCTTACCCATATCATATCACAACACTCTGCGTTCAGGCTTAAAACCTTCTTTGGTCTACTCTACCTCTACCATAGATTTAAGTTAGTAGGTATATTCTGAATCTATGACCACAGACTACTACACTCGTAAGCATAAAAATCGACTCAGGACGCACGCTCGTGGTTAAAAGTCTCTAGCAAAAAATCTGAAGCTTTCTTTCTATTTCTGATTTTAACATATCAAAGCTGTTAGTTTTAGCTTTAAAAATGAGTGGTCTACGTTGTTGTTTAAACATTTTTTTGGTAAAGAAAAAATATTAAATGAGAAGGAGTCTTAAACAATGAAAAACAGGTGATGATTAACAGTAAAGAAAATACAAGCTTAAATTCGTCAAAATATTAATTTAATCTTAATTAACTTATCAATATTTAGTGGCCCTAATAATAGCTTCCAATCGCTTCTTCATGGATCGAATAAGTTTCTTTACTCTGGCCAGTCCATAGCGGCAATTTCGACCTCCTGTAAATACTGCCGGACGGCACCTGCAGTATGTGGACGGGCATTATCGTGCATTAAGATGAAGTTTTCGCCGATGTAACCGCCGTAGGGAACGACGTGATCCCCTAAAATCTCTTCGATGTATCGGTTCGCCGTCAATCCTCCCACTCGACCGCCAGCCAACTCTGTTTTTGCCTCCATTGGAAATGCCCGCCCACACCATCCAGGAACCTTCTCCAAATGCCATATTTTCTTTGTTGCAGAACTGCGCAAATCTTTCTCCAGGTCTTTTGTAGACTCGTCCTCTTCTATCGCTACCATGTAAGCACAATCTGCTTTCGTCTGAGAATTTATTTACCTTAATTATTTACCGATCACATCATATTGTTGGGTTGTGCGAGCAAGAAATATTACAATATTTTATATCATTTTGAAGCTGATAAATAAGCTTTAAATTATTATTAAGAAAAAAAAATATTCGCGTTCAGTTTTTTTGCCAGTGACTTGCGAGTGCAGGTGTGTCGCCTGAGTCGATTTTTTTGCTCACGAGTGTACATTTTACTTCTATGACCTATGATTAGACTAAAGTAATGTTACTCGAATTATGTTGTTCCCATATCACAAACTTCGCTTAGTTTGGGCCTAGATGGCGCTGTGTAAAATTAATGTCACCTAACCCCAAACTTAGCAAAGAAAATATGTGAGCTGACTACGGAGAATACGAGTAGGAATTTGTTAGTATTAGATAAATAAATATATTTATAATGTAATATTATTTCTTTATTTATATAAAAATTTCTTTATTCAATAAAATGTACAATTAAACTAACTATGTACAAAGGAATCAGCCAGATTACATAAGGACCGTTACAAACGGTCTATAGGTAACTCAGCTGTTCCAGAACAGTACCAGACGGAAGCGTGCCCGAGACCAGTGTCTTGGGCTGCTTGCCACGCTAAATAGCTATGCTAATTCACTGGCCTAAATAAGAGCCAGCGCTTGGGTCACGTGTCGCCTAAAACAAAAACCCCGCAAGATTTTTAAAACCCGGAGGACACCGGCTCCCCACGGACTCAAGGTCTCTAGTCTCTACCCCTAAAGGCTCAAATAGGTAAGCTCTATCGAGACCACTATATTTGCGCCTTTTGTGATCCTCGGCCGTATCAGCCGCCGCATCAGCCCTAACTGATGTCCCAGGCAGATGAGATGGCGCTAGGGTGTCGACGCAGGTAGCGTCCCACACCAAAGGCCAAGCCACCATTTCCCAAGAGACAAGAGTCATACCGTCGGGCCGCTTACCATCATCACGTAACAGACCATTCGGTTCAAGAACGGCTGGAACATTGACAATGGTAAAATCTCTACGGATAATGTCATTGAGGCTTGCGTGGCGCTAAATCCTGCCGCCAGACCTTGTGCATGAAAGTCTGAAGTCTATAAGGTTTATTAAATTAATAATTTTAAAAACTATATACTTAAGTACTTATCATCTTATTGAACAGTAGGCTCTTACACTACCTACATCGCCCAAACACAAAACAAACATCTACTTATTATACCTATTCATCACAGAAATGTTTGTAGGTACCGGGTGTTAATCGAACACAGAAGGCAGAGCTCCTACCGTATTATGAGCCCTGAAACCGTAGTAACACACGTAGGTAAGTATCTACTTAAGCTACATTTTATGCAGGTACCGCGGAAGCGAAACCGCCACCGGCAAGATCTTTAAATAAATAAAATAGTGCTTGATAAAACAATTTCAAATCTTTATTGAGAAGGCACATAATATCAATTAAACAAAGTATTTTAAGAAGCCCTAGAGAACGCAGATTTTCACTCTCCAGTACAAACGGTTACTAAAAATAATATCTATAAAAAGTTAAAAAAAAGGTATCGTTTGTTGTTCATATGGAAATAGCAACAAAAAAACTGATTTAATTTTTTATGCATAATCGGTGGATAATCTGTGTTTTTGGTGTGTTATCTTTTTTATAAACACAATAAAAATTTGAAATTCCATTATGGAAGAGTGTCCGTGAGAGAAATGAGTTGAAAAAGGTACGTGCAAAATGCATAGGTACTTACTAAGAGGAATATCGTCCTATGTATCGCAAACTCACGAATCTGCGATTTTCACGAAAATGACTTTTTGATACCAAAAATTTAGAAATGTGGCAAACTCAAATATATCTCTCTTATACTTCAGATGTAAATTTCGCCGACTGTTGTTTTAAGGCAGGGAACGCAGAGACAATAATATTTCATTGTCTCTGCGTGGCAAACAGGCGTGAGTCTATGTATGTATGATTCGTATAGTGATTTTAGAAAAAGTATGTAAAACCTAGATTATCCCTATCCGATTCAAACTGAAAATGTATTTTGTATTGGACATTACCATTTGCTACACTGTCAGAAACCGTCTTAAAGCTACAGGAACAACCAACAATGTTTTTTTTGTTATTTCTACAAATGATAAGATAAGTTACGATGAGCGAGTGAGACACATGGAGCGAGCGAGATATGTATCTCGCGAAGAGTCCTCCCTGACTTGGCCTGACTGTCTCCGTGATTGCACCAGTCCTTGCGGTAGTGTATTCAAAGCTGGTTATCTGACATACGGCGCAATAGGACTGCGATTATCATTCGGGATTCGAGCGAATTTGAGTTCAGCATTTCTGCGGAAAAAAAAACAACTAAATCCGGGAATGCATCTTATATCGTTTTGTTTATCTGGGTGATATATTAGAACGCGGCATTTTTAGTTTGTATCATCTAATCTTCATGTAGGTACCTAATTCGGTCCGCACAAACCAATGTTGGTTTTTAGGGTCCAATCAAAAAAAAAATAACTAGGAGTTTATTTCTTATTAAATTAAAAAAGTTACGTAGGAACAATATTATATCCACAGGTACCTGTGGATACCTAGGTTTAATAAAAACACAGCCAACCTACACATCGCCTTCTAGCCCTTAGTAAGCAAACCATATGATGCTTACTAAATTACGGGAAATGTATTTTTTTATAAATACCTACTTACTTATGATACAAAACAACATCAAAACACAAAAAAAAACATGTTCATCCCGAGTGGGAATCGAACCCACAACCTACAGCGCAGCTTGAAAAACTACACCGAAAACTCTTTCCAAGTCTACTTACCTTCAAATCACTTCCCTCTACCGCCGCACCCCGGCTTACCGCCTGGTGGCGGACGGCAGATGGTCTTCTTCTTGCAGCCTTGCGCAGACGCCACCGAGACGAGAAGCCACAGTGCCCACCACCACAACGAACTGAGCAGATCCAGCAACTGGAAACAACCCAGCTTATGACAGGTCTCGCACAATTTATATAATTATCGTTAAAATCTTTTACTTTTTCTATGTATTTCCGTTTCTCATCCGATATACGGGGTGAGTTTTTTTCCAGGGCCACTGAGGCCAAGTCTGAAACCGTGAGAGTTATCGAAAAGTCATGTTAGGAGTTACGTGCTCGAATTCGAAAAAAAAAAGTTCTGCAATTAAAAAAAAATCTAGTTTTTTTTTATAGTTTTTCTGGAAAAGTAAGTTTGAGAAAAAAAATCATTTTTGGGTTCTTTGTTTGATAATAAAAAAAATTATGTGTGATGCCTATGCGCCCAAAGTTGTTGGAATACTTTCAAAATATAAAATTTATAAATTCAACTTTATGCATTTAGTAAAGCTTGTACGTTTAGACTATGCTAACTATGTAAGCTAAGCTATTAAATCCTCTTTTTCTGTATTTTCTTTTCGTGGTGAGCTTAAATTTAATCGTCGTCGGATTAAAAAAAGGTTCGCTTTTCGTGGTAATGTAGCTAATGACAAGGTACGGACTCCCTAATGGCTGAACATTTTGATTAGTGTCGTACCCACCGTATAGTTACAGATAGAAAATAATTATTGAAAAAAAATTTTAGATCTTCAAATTTTTCAGTTTTTTTTTTATTGTTATACGGGGAAGTGGATATGAAGGCCAATCATCTCACCTGGTAACAAGTTAAGATAAGGCCGAAGGTGAAGGCGCACTTCACCCGGAATCCTCAACAAACTGAGGAACTATTGCTTATTCTCCAGTTTTGTACAGTAGAGTCGTCATTGTGCAAAATTGGAGAATCCAGAAATTTGGTCCAAGACATAAAACAAACATTATTTTAAATTTGAAATGTATGAGTAATTCTGTTATCAAACGCTAAAGTTGTATCTTCGCATTCGGCGATATTCGACTTTTTGAAGACGTTCCGACTTTCAAAAGTTCTACACAAACTTGCTGTTCGTGTGAGGATTGATTAGCTTCACTTGCGCATTTCAGACTATACGTCCAACTAATACTAAATTCGTAAAGTTGAATTTATAAATTTTATATTTTGAAAGTGTTCCAACAACTTTGGGCACATATTCATCATACATTTTTTTTATAATCAAAAAAGAACTAAAAAAATGCATTTTTTTTTTCATAAACTCACTTTTCCAGAAAAACTAAAAAAAAATACTTAAATGCAGAACTTATTTTTTAATAAATCGAGCACGTAACTCCTAACATGAATTTTCGATAACTCTCACGGTTTCAGACTTGGCCTCAATGGCCCTGAAAAAAAACTCACCTGTACTGCTTACCTCACCATCTTTATTTAAATGGCGTTGTGTGAAATTAATGTCCTGCTATATTTATTTATTTTATTATTTATTTTATCATGTATGTAATTTTGCATACATTTTAATAGTATTTATTTTGTTGGCTCCCATATTTTTTATTTTATTGATGATAGCCAAGCTACCTACCGATAAGAAAATACAGCGCCAAGCGTTTGACCACCAACTCTTGAAAAACAAGTAAAGATGCGGCGTTAGATGGAGGAACGCTTATCTGAATGGACAAGCGTGTGTTCACTCTGGACTTAAAGACTCCAAGATTGTATTGGTGCGGGAAAACAGACTAGGGCAAGGAGTTCTTACCAGTATGAATAATAAAGGTAGTGGCAACTCGATGCATTCGGCACAATGGAACATTTACAAGGTAGGTACGTTTTTACCAATATTTTAGTTCTGTGTGGAGATTATATAAGACTATTTTGATTCTTAGGACTCCCAATATGTGTATACAAAGTTGTTAGGTCTTCCTAAGATTAATATATAAATATTAGGTAGGTACCCACCTACTTACTTCAATTATTTTTTATAAATGATTAGCGTTTGCTGTCTACTTGTCTAAAGGCCAGAGCAACGCTATAGCCTACCATGTAGTGAGCTGTCCCGGAAGGGCCTGGCACTCCAGAGCACACCGTTTGACTTAAGGCTATATTAAAATAATATTGGGGGTTCAAATAAAAAATGTTTTTTGATTGCATTATAGGTATCAAGAAGAAAGTCTTTAATCAGTGTGTGCCAGTGAAGACGTGGTCGCAGACCATAGGCCTGGGGAGTTCTGTTATTGATGGAGGCGGCGCCAGATAGCTATTTGTGACGTCGATTGAGGGAGGCCCATGTTCTGCAGTCGACGTGCGTGGGCAGAAATTATGGGTATCAAAGGAAAGGTTGATTGTAAATATACCTACTCGTATACTTAGAAGTAAGTAGATTGTAATACAAGGACCGTTTAAACTTTTTCCTTTCGGGTTTTAGAGCGCAAGGCCAAGACGACTTTTTGCAGTGATAGGTACCTACCACTATCGCGGCATCGCTACAAAAAGTCGCGGTGGTCGTGCGCTCTTAGCCTTTAGGATGGGCCAGATAACTCACCATTCTTGATCCGTACGCAGCATAGACTTGGGCAGGTTCTGCAGTCTTATCAGTTTTGGTTAAATTTCTGATGAATCTTTGTAGTCTGGATAGATCAGAAATTGGGTTTTCGGCACATCTTAGATTCAGACAGAGGTTTCCGAGGTTTTGGTTTGGTTGGAAATCAATGGTTGAGAAATTTAGCGGTTATCAAAAATAAACGCTATATCTACTCCATATTATCACTGTTGTATTTTCTCAATGCAGGCTCACTACATGGTGTTTTATATTTATTTTATAATTTGTAAACGTATTTGACTATGCCATGTTTACGCCATGTGCCAAAAATATATTTTTCTGACAACGTCTGACAATATAGTCTTGAAGTGACATAATCGCTGTCAGAGCAAAGAGGCGGGTTAAAAAGCTGACTGAAGACTCAAATCAGCTTACAATAAAAAGGTATAATATATTACAGAACATTACAGAACATTATATTACAGAACTAATATGATATAATAGAATTAATATGCTCAAACTTAACAGGAGGCTCCCTAAATGTTATACGAATAAT
Organism: Venusia cambrica; assembly: GCA_951394065.1. Lineage (NCBI taxonomy): Eukaryota > Metazoa > Arthropoda > Insecta > Lepidoptera > Geometridae > Venusia > Venusia cambrica. The sequence goes on along the minus strand of OX596045.1, from coordinate 6,573,582 downwards.
GATTTGCCGTGTCACGGTAAATCAACTAAATATTTAATGAATGTAAAACTAAAGCCATGTTATTTTTCGGACTTTTATCTGTCCAGCACTAAGATGGATTTTATTTTTAGACACAATTTAAAGTTTTTACCTCGATCCATTTTCTTTTTTAAATCATGCTCTTTTTACTTCTTTTTTGAGTTAGAAGACCAAAATAAATTCTTACAGTAAGAAAATTTGTTTTCATTTCCAGTACTAAGACCATTTCCTCTAGACCTATAATTATTCTTAAAATTAACGAAATTAGATTTGGTACTTACGTCTTTACTTCCGAGCAGGAATAGGGTAAAGAGGCGCAAGCGATATTCAACCTAATAGCGCTCCGATTTCCGTTTTAAAGGCAATACGCGCAAGACATTTCTCAGAAACGCGTAGCGTTCAACGACGGAGGATCTACGCTCTGGTTTTATATTTTTTAGCTCGCGTGCACGCGCGAAAATGACAAAAAGAAGTTTCTATTGACTTGGCATTCGAAACAGGGAGATCAAGTGGTCGCTTCCTCAACTATTTGATTTTGTTTCTGATCCAAAGGTTTACTATGATGAGATGATAGTCTCCTTGCCTTATCCCCTTATTTTTAGTTCAAATGGTTCACCCTCCTTTTCTAGCTTTACGATGGCTTTGCTGCAACAATAGATTTCTTTATGTAACTTTTTGCACTCCTTGTTTCGTCAATGCTTTCCAGAGCTCGTCATGGAGTACGGTGTCGAAGGCTTATGAGTAGTCAACAAATGCAATATACAATGTCTTTCCGTATCATAATATTATTATAACATTTCCCTATTTTTTCGTTATAATCTCTATGTTGGATGTATGGAATTTCGTTGTGAATGATTTCTTGTGCTGTAGAGATTCTTGTAAAGTCGGAAGCTGAAAATATATTTTAACAAGAATCTCTACATAATACCTATAAGAGAATATTGTATCTGTTTGTTGTTATTTTGTTCGATTTTTTCAATGTTTGTATCCATTTCTTTGTTTAATTTGTACGTGTGTTTTCTCCTTTTAATTAATCCCTTTTTTCAATTTCTTCTGCGAATATTATTTTTTCCGATCTTCCCATATAATTTTGAAAGGTATTTGCTTGCACTTTTTGTTTTTGCTGGGTTTTCTTTCAGTTAGGTTCTTTCTTTAATCATTTCTATAGTTTTTTCGGTTATTATGTTTCAGTTTGATTTGATTTTGCGGTCTAGGTAATTCACTAACACAAGTCTGATCTAGTGCAGTAGGTAGTCCTATTTTCTTGAATTGGTTAAGATATGTTGATTTCAGTTGCTCTATCAGTGAATATATTTAGATATGTACACCAAAAAACAAAAATAAACAGACAAGCAAGAAAAACACTTAAACTAGGTACAATGGGCGGCCTTATCGCTAAAAGCGATCTCTTCCAGGCAACCTTTGGATATTGAATTGGATCGATATTTGGATTTTGGCAGACAAAGCGGTGTACTAATATAAACATTATTAAAGACTCGCGCTCTATTGGTGTAAACGCTGTCCGTCTGTTTTTAATACCTCTATATGTAATATGATACGTAGGTATCTTTTTTTTAGTGATAAAAAAGTCTATTCATTCGTAGTTTCTCCGTCTGGTGATAACCATGTCCATTTATATATTTTTTTTCTTATTCTATATTAATAGTTATTCATAATGTAGAGTTCGTTTTGTAGACAAAATTCGATGAAGATTGTTTACTCTATTATTTCTGGGGAAGAGTTTACCTTCAGGTGGCGAGTTTGGTTTTCTTTTATTTGTAACTGGTTGACTTGCCAGTGCTTTGATGATTTCTGTTTAGTGTAATTATTTTATCGAACCTCAGCGCTACATTTTCTCCTTCTTTTTTCTGAGCTCTAAAATCATCTTGTAATTCTTTCCTTTTTTGTAGTACTTTTGGTGTGAAGTCTTATTTAATGTAGATGTTAGATCGCTAAAGGTGTTTTCTATTTTTTAGTATCTGAAATTCAGACCCATAGCACGTAGCTAGTGCAATCGGTGAAGTCTACCCTGCTTGTTTTCCTATTCTTTTTACTAGTAATATATCTCGTATAGCGCATGCAACATTCATTTTTTCAGTGATAATTTTCAGTGTTATTATTTCTACTTTGCTGTAAGATCTTTGCTGTTTCTTCAATACCGAAAAATAGTATATTTTTCTTTAATAAATGCTGTTCAGTTATGTCTATTAAAACTTCGAGTTTATATTTTTGTTAGTCTTTTAAAATTTAATCTTTAATTTTATCCATTTCTATATTATATATTTATATATTTTTTTCAATGCCTTTAAGTGCTTTACTAATTTCTTCCATTTTTATCGTACTTTGTTTGTTTTTAAAGCAATTCCTAAATAAATACTATTTTTATTCTGTTTAGCGCTTTCTTTTGGGTTGTACTCTAAGAACTCTCTAGCGTCGAATAGCTTTTATTAGCAATTTGTTGATTGATTGATCTGTTGATGGGGAGTGACGATTAAAACGTAGATATCGTTAGATGGCCTAGCTTATATTTTTACAGTCGATCGATGTTGCGACTTGCTATTTGATCACTTTTAAGTAATACCAAAGTAAATCTCGTATTTATTATAATACAGACCTGATAGGGTAAGAAACAAGTACTTTTGTGCTCACTTCCCTGTAATTTTAAGTACTTTGTTTTAACACTGGCAGAAAAGATTTGTCTGCGATTATAGTTTTAATTTTCTTTAATCGGTTTTTAATCACTAATGTACGTATTATATTATATTATTTATGTATGTAAGTTTGTACGTGTGTTGTACTTTATTTTTGTGTTCGATCCGAGTATTTAGTTATTAGGTAAATATATACAAGGTGAAACAGAATATGTGTACTAAGCAGTGGGGGGGCTTTTCGGATCAGGAAAAGTATTTGTTGTGGTGGGGAGATAATAGTGAATTCCCATTTTCAGTTTCCCATACAAATCTTTTCATTTTCTCAATGACAATAAATAGTGACGCCCCTATTCCTTTACCGCACTATGCATGTAGGTAGGTAGGTATCAGTTGGTGCAATTGTCTGTGTCAAAGAGTATTAAGGACAGATGCACTTTTAGTGAGAACTTGGAGTCATCTCGTGAAAGTAGGTTATTACAGTTACAAAAGGACGATAAATGCGATATTGGACGAACAAAAGTACATCATAGGAACGATTATTTTGTATTTTAGCTAACAGATAGATAAAATTCTTATTGATTTGAGAAATTAAACCTTCTAGTAATGGATTGTCTCATTAGCAGCCCAGGCTTTTCGACGATTTTCCTCTGTGAGTGAAAGCGCTTTTCGTTCTTTCTGATTGTGACCTTCTGCTATGTTGCATCATCTGTCTAGAGCTGAGGTCATTGACGCGAGTTAAGAAACAGCTGATTTTAGGGTAGTCTCAACTCAAAAACCAGCTGTTGGTGTCAGAACTTTGATCTTGTTTTACCAAAAGCTTTGAAACAAAATTCAAAATGTCGTAAAACAAACGTTGTTCAACGAGTCGGGTCGGATAACCCCGTTTCGGCATAGTACACATATTCTGTTACAGGTTGTATATATATTTTTTTATGACTGGTTATTGAGTATTCAAATAAATATTAATATTTTATCAAAGAGCAGAATTAACCAAAGCTTCGGAAGCTCCCTTTCCTCTAGGAAAAACTACCTATAGATACTATTATTATAAGGAGAAAATATTTGTATTTTCGTATTTTTGTTTGTATTGAATAAGCTCAAAAACTACTGGAACGACTGGATTTTGTATAAAAAAAATAATAAGTCTCCATGCCTATCTATGTTCTAGGAGCGTTGACGCGCTATATACGCCACGGTAAGGTTGCGGGGGGCATGGGCGGAGAATTTTTTTCGACAGCCTGGTTTTAAACACAAGGTGCGAAATGATGGCTAGCAATGGACTATTTGTAAAAAATAATAATTGTAGAACATTAATTCCACATAGCGCCATCTAAGCACAGCATGTTTTGAAACTCGATAACGGATAGACTACTTACCTACCTACTTAAATCCTTTTTATTTTAGGTAAGTAAATATATACAATTTACTTATACTTCTTTTTCTTTAATTCATTTATTCAATAAAAAGTACAATTAAACTATGTACAAAGGAATCAGACAGATTACCTAAGGACCGTTACAAACGGCCTATAGGTAACTCAACTGTTCCAGACCAGTACCAGACGGAAGCGTGCCAAAGACACTGGCTGCATTGCCACGCTGAATAGCTATGCTAATTCGCTGGCCTAAACAAGAGCCAGCCCTTGGGTCACGTGTCGCCTCAATATTATACTTAACAGGCCTCATAGCTCAGTTGGTAGTAGCTCTGCCTTCTGCGCTGTAGGCTGTGGGTTTGATTCCCACCCAGGACAAACATTTTTGTGATGAATATAGATGTTTGTTCTGTTTTTGGGTGTTGTATCATATAGCATGTATGTATTTACAAAAAGTATTTAAGTATTCTATCCATAATCTAGTTCCCATATTACAAGATATGCTTAGTTTGGGGCTAGATGGCGCTGTGTAAAATGTATGTCCTGTAATATTTATTTATTTGTTTACTTACATACAAAATTGGTGTAAAATCAAAAGTAATACAATTAGAAACTACATTATTATATAATTATATATCAATCAATTGATTACAGAATGCCCGACTGATTTTGTTTAATAAACAATTATTTTTACTTATTAAATTAACCTTCCTAACCAAAAGTCTAAGCTATATTGTTATCGTGCAATACCAGACCCAAACATAGAACAAAACATCTATATGTAGGTAGATTTATCACACAAATGTTTGTCTCGGGTGGGAATCGAGCCCACAACAGCGCAAAGTGCAAAAGTTATTGTGTTCACCACATAATGCTTACTTCGTATGTAAGTCTATAGAACATGAATGATTAGTGGAACATCCGGGTGTTTGTTCCGTTTTACCGTGGGAATTCCCAAATGTTTTCTAAGCACACTTCCTCCACCTTATAAGAAACACACCCTCCAAATTTCTAGTCGTCAGGACTCATGCCATTAAAAAGCTAACTTTATACGAGTAGCCAGCAGAATATTATTATATAGCTTTCTCCCGCAGCTTTGCCCACGTGGTACACTATATGCCAAATTTTATCATGATACGTTCAGCCGTTTTGTCTACTAACAAAGAAATAGCTACTTTCGAATCATACTAATGTATACCTACATCTAAGCGAAAGTTTGGATGTACCTTTTAGCGCGGAGAGCCGTAACGTTAGTACCTAAGTACGAGGAATTAACATTTTTAAGAGTAGGTAGTAGAGCCCCTGAAAGAGCTCGTCCGGGGAAATACTAACATCATACCTATTTCAAACGCCAAGCAGCATTGCTGTTCCGGTTAGAAGTGTATGGTTGCCGGTGAAATTATGGATACGCGAAGCTTATCAACTTTATGCCTCAAGTTGACGGGCGCAGTGCAGTGCCGTATACGATATATTCTTTGTGTGAGTAGGAACTCAGTAAGGCATTTTTGTGGGCAAGAGATGCACTTAACATCAGGTCGGCTTCTTGCTTGTTCCGTCTCCTTGTTAAAAAAAAACAACTGTCAGAAAACTCAATATTTTAGAATTTAAACATTACTGATCGAATTGAGCTGAATCTTTGCATATTATATTGCTCTTGATTGTCAATAACACAAGCTATCAGTGCTTGTATTTATTCTCACGCGTAAGCCTCTCTCAGTATAATGCTAAGGAGCTCTATAAATTAATGTTTATTTTAGTACACCACTCTGTCTGCTCTTTGCTATCCTTTCCATCCAAAGGTTGCCTGGAAGAGATCGCTTTTAGCGATAAGGCCGCCCATTGTACCTAGTTTAAGCGTTTTTCTTGCTTGTCTGTTTATTTTTGTTTTTTGGTGTACAATAAAGAGTTTATCTATCTAGCTATAATTGTGAAATTATATAGGTACTTACCTACATTAAAACAAATATGAAACAAAATCATAAATTTATTTTACTACCTAATTGTGAGCTCACCGATTTACAGTCGGATCTAACCCAGATCAGATCCAGCCCACTTACAGTCCGATATGGATCTAAATGAACGTGAAATTCGTCAGAAACTGACATCTCCTTCTCGGGATAAGTAAAAACGTTCCTAAACAGTTTGTCAGAAAGAAAACTATCGCAGATTTGGAGGCGCTCCAAAGCGCGTATAAAACAAGTATGGCACGAGTGTTCTCCTAAACAGACTATAGGTAGGTCACGTTAATAGGTCACATTTGACACTTCATCGCTATGTGAAATGAATGTCCTGTAATATTTATTATTATTATTATTTTTATGGTGTTTGTTTAACAGTCTCTCACGAGGAGGAATTTTCGATATATCGCGGGCTTTTGACCAAACGAAAAATCGTTGATAAGTAGATAATTTATTGGTTCAGGGATAAGAACTTTCGGACAATGCGGCAAGTGTTTAAGATGATAGCCTTTTGGAGTTGTATGTAGGTAAGTTTGTGAATTTCAAGAGTTTGTAAGCTAGTGTGTAGTGTGTATGGGATGACGCCGGTAGATGAAATTATTATCGGTATGGTTCTGACTATGTTGACTCTCCATTGGGTCTTAAGTTCTATTGCCAAGTCCGTATACTTCGCAAGTTTCTTATTATTCAGCAACATAACCTTGTAACTTGCACACAATATTTTCAAAGTTTCAACTGCACAATTGATACACTTTTTTCAGTTAAACATACGTATTTATTGTAATAATGATAAAAGAAGGCCATTTGACGAATTACTTTGACAAATAAACCACTCTAAACATAATACTTTATTTTTTATTTAAAAAACTGAACGTCGTTACAAGGTTATATTGTTGAACTTATTTCTTTTGTAAACACTAGGGATGTTACCCAAAAAATCAAAAGATTTATGATTGATTATTTGAATTACATATATAGGAATGTTTTACCCTAAAGAAGACCGCAGCTGAGGGCCTTTTGATTTAAGACGAATAATAGACCATATGGTTCAAAACGAATTAATCATATCTCTGCGTGCGAACAGTAGTGATGACGATGACAACACTAGCTATTATTCAAATAGCTCTGAATAAATGCATTTTTTTGTTACACTATGTACTTGTCATATTCTGTTTCCATAATTTACGATCGAAAATCGATCGATAATTTAATATAATCGCCGTTTATAAGCATGTCACCTCAGTATGAAGCTAAACAGACAGATGTCAAATGTGATCTATTAAATTGGCCGTACTTAATAGCCCCAATTGATTCAGGCGCTATTTTACTAAGCTATCGAGCCCTCTGTGGCATGTTGCTGTTCCAAGCGACAATACGACAGAGCGCTTGTCAGCTTAGCAGCAAGACTATAACATATCTTCAAATAAATTTATCGGATTTGTTACATTATATTGTTCTGTTTTCATGTTGATATAAAGAATAATGCCAGTTTTGGGTTCATTGATCCATGTCAGACTGTACAATCCTGTGCAAAGAGCGCAATAAGACATTGCCGCAAGGAGCGCCAGTACCCGCGACACACGGCGCATAGCGACGGCGAGCGCGCTCGGGGCTTGCTGGCGCTCTCCTGGCGATCGTTGGCGGACCGGGGGCGATCGTTGGCGGACCGGGGGCGAGCGGCGACGCTTCTCGCTCGGCAAGTGGTTGCGTTCAGCGCTTGTAATCGCTTCACTTGCGAGTACAGCTGACGGACAAAAACGATATTGAAAACAAATGTTCTTTATTTTTTGTCTCTTTATTACTTACGCCTACACCAAAGTAATTAGGACATCGTATTTTTTTTTATTTGGTTTTTCGCTCTAAAGCGACCTTAGCATGGAGAGGATAGTACAAGTACGGTTGATGGTAGGAGAGTGCACATAATGAAAGAGAATCAAAAAAAAATATTTAAATAAAAAGAAATTGTGAGTAAATCTAATACGTAGGTAATATAATGATACAATATAATACATAATGCTCATATGATACGTACTAACTAAAATATATATACCTAGGAAAATTATTATTGTACAGTAAAATAATTACACACACACATATACACATCTATCTACCTACAACATAAAAATGAGTCACTAAATAACCCACCCCTGACCATACCCGGTGTAAAAGTGCCCATAATGCTTGCAACATTTACCTCGCTGAAATAAGTGAATGAAGAAACATTCTCACATGAACAGGGTCGTCCAGATCAAAGCCACACCGCGGGTCCACTATGCTGACTGCGGACCCACAACTCGACGCAAAAGACTTGACCACACTGTAACCAACAGAGTTATTGTACGGGCGTGAGGCAAGACCTTTACCAGATTTCCGTCCACACAGATGTTGTAAAATCTCTTTATACAAGGTGTAACAGAATATGTGTACTAAGCAGTGGGAGGGCTTTTCGGACCAGGAAAAGTATTTGTTGTGGTGGGGAGATAATAGTGAATTCCCATTTTCAGTTTCCCATACAAATCTTTTCATTTTCTCAATGACAATAAATAGTGACGACCCTATTCCTTTACCGCACTATGCATGCAGGTAGGTCGGTATCAGTTGGTGCAATTGTCTGTGTCAAAGAGTATTAAGGACAGATGAACCAATTTTAGTGAGAACTTGGAGTCATCTCGTGAAAGTAGGTTATTAGATGGAACATACACATTGATAAATTACATAGGCACCTACAGTTACAAAAAGACGATAAATGCGATATTGGACGAACAAAAGTACATTATATGAACGATTATTTTGTATTTTAGCTAACAGATAGATACAATTCTTATTGATTTGACAAATTAAACCTTCTAGTAATGGATTGTCTCATTAGCAGCCCAGGCTTTTCGACGATTTTCCTCTGTTAGTGAAAGCGCTTTTCGTTCTTTGTGATTGTGACCTTCTGCTATGTTGCCTCATCTGTCTAGAGCTGAGGTCATTGACGCGAGTTAAGAAACAGCTGATTTTAGAGTAGTATTAACTCAAAAAACCAGCTGTTGGTGTCAGAACTTTGATCTTGTTTTACCAAAAACTTTGAACCAAAATTCAAAAAGTCGTAAAACAAACGTTGTTCCACGAGTCGGGTCGGATAACCCCGTTTCGGCATAGTACACATATTCTGTTACAGGTTGTATACTTCCATCATACTAATATTATAAATTTTGAAGGTCTTTTCACCGCTCAAATAACTGGCACTAATTATTTATGTAGGTAATAATTAGTAGATACGGCTTTGGCCACTTCTAACTTCGTATTTTTTAAACTTTCGCGATTAGAACACATTATTTTGACCTAATATAGGTAAAATACGCTATAAATTCCGTTTTTTTTCGTATCAAAATATTAAACATATAAATAAATATTACATGACTTACAATAGGTACTTAAATACTTTTTTTATTACCTGCATATATGTATGTGTTTGGGTGTTATATTGTTCAAATGATAAGTATGTATTTACAAAAAAAATAAAAGTACTCTATCCGTGATCTAGTTATCATATTACAAGCTATGCTTAGTTTGGGGCTAAAAGGCGCTGTGTGAAATGAATGTCTTGTAATATTGATTTATTTATTTATTATTGCATAATTAAGACAGAAATAAAAACAATCAAAGGAATTACACAGACAAAAATGTACATAATATAAATTGGTTTACATTGTGTCACATGTACCTAAGCAACTCATTTTGTTAACATTAGGTAAAGTCGAATGTGCGCCATTTGCAAATAATTTTGCGTGGATGCTCCATTATGGCAAGGAAAATGCAGTTTGGCAAAGACACAGGCGCCCTCCTATCTAACTTGATAGGATCGTAGTCGAACTGTAAATTGGACGCTAAGAAGTAAGAAGTTTTAACCGACTCTGTGGTCTAGTGGTTCAACCCACCGATTTCAGATCCAGAGGTCCCGGGTTCGATCATTCAAGGCCTTTCAAGCAAAAATTTAGAAGTAGAATTATTTTTAAGCGATATGAACATCAGTGTTATGGGCATCACTGAACACTTTGTATTGGATCAAAAGTCCTCATTATAAAGATTACTGTATTGCATCCAAGCGAAAGAAAACCACTCAAGGTGGTTCTTTAATCATTGTAAAGAATTCTCTTAAATGTAAGGAACGTAAAGATATTGTGAAACTTGTGACACATTGTGGTTTGTGTCTATCGTTCCCCCGTGCAAACTACGCGCTATTTGTGTCCACTATGGAAAATGTTTTAAGCAAAATATTCAGACGTAATATATCAATAATAGTGCTTTGGGACTTCAATATTGATATCCCTAATAATCATTTAACCGAAAAAGTAATTAACTTATTCAAATGTTTCAACTTGAGGCACCAATTCAATAAACCAACTAGGGTAACTCTTACAACTGCCACTTGCATTGATAATTTATATTGTAGTGATATTACCCTTCAAAAGGAAATATGTTTAAAAAAAAATTCTTTTTTTGATTGCAATTCGAAACAGGAGCTACCGGAAATCACTTACAGGCCAATCACCAAATTTCGCATCATGAAATTTCAAACCAACATTGTTAAAATTATTCCCTTTATTCCATGCTTAAATGATCCGAACGAACTTTATAACATATTGTCTAACATAATACATACAAAACACGACGATATTTTCCCACTACAAACGTGTAACGGTAAATCTGGCTCTGTGTTTGCAGACTGGGCTACAGCCGGTATCTATAAGAGTAGGAATAGACTATATGAACTCTACGCAGAGAGAGAGAGTGAAGGCTACATGATCTACCATTTATTAGTTTCGTCAAAAAATACTCAAATGTCTTTAAACAGGTATGTCATTCAGCCCAATCTTTGCAAATAAAAAGGAAAATAGAACTCACCAAATAAAATACTACTTGGAAAATGATTAATAATGAAACCGGTATAACAAAACTTCTAAAAAAACCAATAGCTTTAAGTAGATGATACAATTTTGATTGATAATTTAAAAGTTGCTAATGAATTTAACCGTTTTTTCTCTAGCATACCTAATATTGTTACTCGGCCACTAAACTCATCTGTTGATTGTGTGTTGGCTCTACTTGAAACAAGTGTTGAAAAGTGTCATATTTCCTTTAGTTTTAGACACGTCAACGCAACGCTGACTGTATTGTAAAAGCATTAAGTCAATAAATATAAAAAAATCCGAAGACCTTTGGGGGCTTTCGATAGTAATTGATATTGCACCATGTCTGGCATACGTATTCAATAGAAGCATCGATGCTTCTATTGAATACGTATGCCAATAAGGAATCTTTCCTGATCTTATGAAACATAGCAAACTGATCCCTTTATTCAAGTCTGGAATTGAAAATGATCCAGCAAACTATCGACCAATATTGATTTTGCCTTCATGTAGTAAAATATTTGAAAAACTGATTCTTAATCAGTTACAGTCACATTTTAACTGCAACAGGCTTTTGCATGAAAAACAATTTGGGTTTACTAAAGGCCGTTCAACGACTGACGCTGGTGCTATGCTGATGAAGTACGTCTTTGAAGCCTGGGAGGGAAAACAGGATGCCATTGGAGTATTCTGTGATCTAGCTAGGCTTTTGACTGCGTAGACACCCTGATCTCAAAGCTTAAACACTACGGCATCCAGAATCAGACAATAAACCTCATACATAGTTACCTATCGAATAGCATTCAAAAAGTGGATATTAGCGGTAGCAGATCTTCGGAAACCTCCACTAACATAGGTGTACCACAAGGATCGATCTTAGTGCCTTTTCTGTTTCTAGTCTATGTGAATTATCTACCATCCTGTGTATTTATATTATCATATTTATATATTATCCTGTGACATTGTATTGTTTGCTGACGATACTTCATTCATATTTAGAGTAGATAGGGCTAAAGATAACTATGATCGTGTAAATGCTTCTCTAGCTAAAGTTATGGATTGGTTTACAGTAAATAACCTCCTGCTAAATGAGAAAAAACAAAATGCATTCGATTCACCTTGCCTAATGTTCAAGTCAGCAATGCTAACATTATCTTAAATGGGGAAACACTTAACTTTTAAAAGTGCCTACTACAAAATTAGTGATTATATCGATGATAAGAACGCGTGGCCCGATGTTACTATACCAGTTGACAGCAAACTGGTGATTTCTCAATGTTAACAAACTACTCATTAAGTAGATAGGTAATAACAAATGTTTTAAGATTAAGTATTTAGGTTTATGATGTATCTACTTAGAATATAATTACAAATTGTATATCCAAATGTTGAATGGATCATCAAAAAAATAACCAGCCCGAGGTTCTAGCCTTTCTCCTTGTGTGCTGGTCGCGATTGCGAACAGGCGGTAGATTTGACGTTTCAAAATTATCCTAAAATATCTCAATGAATAAAGAAATTTTGACTTTGACTTCGCCATGGGGAGTACAATATATTGTTCTTGGTTTGGTTGGTGGTAGGACTTTGTTTGGGTCCGCCTGGCTAGCTACCACCATATTACCTATTTCTGTCGCCATAACAACAATTCTAAAATGGTTGTGTTCCGGCATTTAAAGGTAAGATAGCCAGTTCCTCCGTTTGTTGGGGATTCCGGGTGAAATGCGCCTCCACCTTTGGCCTTATCTCAACTTAAAACCAGGTGAGATGAAGGCCAAGCACTCCTCCGTCGTACCATGGACGAAGGTTGTATTTCCTTCGTCCATGGTCGTACAATTAAGTAGTCGAATTGTAAATGGGACGGTAAGAAGTTGTAGGTAGGTACAGAGTACGGTTATACTGACCTCTCTGTAATGACATTCGCCTTTGGAGCTATGTCGACATTGTACGCCTCAGTGACGACACGGGGCCGGGACGACGCGACCGACGATTGACGACAGTATGACGGAAAATTCGTCTGGAATTAATTATCCAATTATAGTTTTTCAAAAATCTTGCGGGGCTTTTGATTGAGGCGACACGTGACCCAAGGGCTGGCTCTTATTTAGGCCAGCGAATTACCATAGCTATTCAGCGTGGCAATGCAGCCAGTGTCTTGAGCACGCTTCCGTCTGGTACTGGTCTGGAATAGTTGAGTTACCTATATGCCGTTTGTAACTGTCCCTGATTCCTTTGTACAGTTAGTTTAATTGTACATTTTATTGAATAAAGATTATCCAACATATAAAAAAAAATAATCATCTGTACAAGTAATTTTTTTTAAATCGTTTGTTGCCTCTGTGGCCAGCTTCAGAAGGCCTTCACCGCTCTCCCATACAAACTGACTTTGCTGTTTATTTTGAAATTGTCCATCACATCACATCAACAGCCCATTAGTGTCCACTGCTGGACAGAGCCTCCTCTAAAATTCAAGGGCTTTGTCACAATCACCACGCTTGCCAGATGGATTGGTGATCGCAGTAGAGATGTCGTGTAAAGTATACAGAAATAAGCTGGTGTCATTCTGTTGAAAAAAGAAATGAATTGAAAATGTCCAATTCAAATGCAATTTTGCAGGCATATTCGAATTTAGATATTGTTTTTAGAAAAGTCACGCACCACAGACACAGGTTGTCCTTATCCCATTCATCATCATTATCATCACTAAGTACACTCAACTGCTGAACATAGCCCTGCCCCATTCGACGCCCTCCAGACGCGAATCCAGCCATCGACTATTTACTATAGATTAGACTATATATTATAGAGTCGATGGCTGCCTCCTCAGCACAGGGCGGGGATAAAAATGTTGTCCTCTGTTTTTATTCGCCTTCAAGAGACAAAATTCTCTCGAAGGTGGATAAAAACCGTGGAAAATTTGTCAACTTTTATCCCCGCTGCTTACTGATATAGGTACTGGGGGCTGGAGGTGGCCCAGTCACTCCCCGCCACTCCCCGCAACTGCCACAGAGTCGTCGGTCCATCTAGTAGGGGTATTCCCAGACTCCATTTCGCGTTGAATCGTGGTCGCCATGCGAGAACCCTTGCTCTGTTATCGGTTCTGCGAGCTATGTGGCCACTTCGATATGAACGACAAACTACACTTGTACTGGAGAGCGAATATCAGCAGATCCCCATCAGCCTGAACTTGCAGCTATTAAGGGGATTGTGAATGAAACTTCACTGGCATTTACAGATATCAAGATAGGGGTTGATACCCCAGGAGACGATATGCATATAATACTTATATATCGTCCCCTGACGTCTATCTTGACTGTGAATTCCAGTGTAAAAGGTTCGAAGGTGAATTTGAAACTATTACTCTTACACAAGGCATTTTGACACTAACCTATACATTTTACTTTTACTATGGGGAGGTGCTTGGCCTTAATCTCACCTAACTTTCAAGTTATGATAAGGCTGAAGATGGCAGCGCACTTCACCCGGAATCCTCAACGAACTGAGGTAAAATGGCTCTTACCTCTAAATGTCGGAACACTACATTAGAAGGACGGCGGACTTAATCAAAGTCCTACCAACCAAACCAAGCACAACATTGTACTCCCCTTGGAGATCGAACCCGGTACCTTTGGATGTGACACCGGTGGGCGGACCACTAGACCACAGAGGCGGTTTGTAACACGGGGGCCTTCTTTCAAGCTGAATGAAATTTGACTCACATTCGTCGGCCAGAGCACCTTATTGACAGTCCGCTGCGGTTCGGTGGCGACCAGCTTGTCGCAAACCGACACCGAGGTGGAAGAGGGGGGGCGAGGGCGCGCGGGGGGGCGCGGCGGGACGAACCGACGGTTCAACTCGTCCAGCTTTGACATTATTATCTTGTACGTCTTGCATTCTTGTGTCTGGAAGATATGTATGGGGGTTGTGGTCAAGTTAGTGTGGCAGAGAAGCATGTAACGCGTAGGAGATTTTTTTATTTATTTCGTATGTACTAAGTTTTTACTCAAATAAAAAAACACACCTAATAAACCTTTACAGAACCATATAAAAATAAGCTTAAATAATGTAGGTAAACTTTGCCACTTCTCGGTAACAACATTATAATCAACAAGACAATAAATAGTAATATATAAGATTTTATAAATTATGAAGGTATCGAAATAACTAAGAGCCCGGGCGACCATGCTTTGTGACTATGTTGAAAATATGTAGGTGACAGTGTAGTAATGTGGAAAGTTTGACAGTCAAGAAAGTTTCCCAGTAGGAAGAGTGCGAAGAAAATGTGACAGTGAGCAAAATGTGACGGTTACGTATTCAGCGGGATCAGTATAACAGTAGATGCTAAAAGTTTAGTATAGGTTGAGGAAAATTACCAAGCCAGTTCCTCAGTTTGTTGAGGATTCTGGATGAAGTGAACCTCCACCTTCGGCCTTATCTCAACTTGTAACCAGGTTTGATGAAGGCCAAGCGCTTCCCCGTTGTACAATAAAAAAAAAAACACCCGAGATTATTTTTGTTCATCCTGTGTGCTGGGACGCTACCGCCGACGGCGAAGCCGATCTCCATTGATGGCTTTAAATTAGCTCCATGAGAACTAGAAACGATTTTTACCGATTTAGGTATGTGTCATATCCGAAATGGCGTTCCCCATCTCAAAAGTGTACACATGTTATGAAACCTATCCGTTCAGTACATTTGACGGTAAAAATCGTTTCTAGTTCTCATGAAGCTAATTTAAAGCCATCAATGGAGATCGGCTTCGCCGTCGGCGGTAGCGTCCCTGGTCAAAATGTCAACCCTTAAGCTCTTATTAAATGAATTGATAATTTGTAATTGTGGTGGAATTTAAGAATATTTTTTTATTTCCTACCAGTAGAAGTTACAATAAAAACATAAAACTAACCCGATTTTTCTCTTTCCGAGTAAGGTCCCCAGTACTGCGACTACAACTAGAACTAGAAATATCGCTGGTATCGGACGACACTCGTTCAGCTTTCCTCGCGATATGATCACGGGTTGGTTTTGCTCGCTTCGCTTCTATAGGGCGTTCCCTTGGACGGTCAACGTTACGGAGGATGTTCGGTTGCTCGTTGGCAGACTCATTGTTTTTTATCTATAACATTTGATAAGATACAATTTCACCGACTCTGTGGCCTAGTGGTTCGCCAACCGATATCAGACCCAGAGAGTCCGGATTCAATCCCGGAACACAACAATTAGCATTGTTGTTATAACCCGGGACCTCTAAATCAGACACCGGAGAACAAACCACTAGACCACAAAGGCGGTTAAAATAAAATAATACACATGAGTAAATAAAAGTATTTTTTTCAGGACTGGACCTGTTGAATTGCTATCCTACTAATGTCTTCAAAAAACGCGAAAACTGGGTCGGCTCGCTCCATCCTAACTGGCCCATTCTAAAAAAACAGGGCGTGAAAAGACACGATGTAAGTGAAATTTTTGAACCTATTACAGGGAAACAGTTTCAATTATCTCCCACTACCCAACACAGTGCCCCTCCATTTTACGTCACACAAAAAGGTTGCGGATCAGAATTTCAAAACCCTCCCACAAAAGAATATAACCTTTTCCGGGAGCGTCACTTTTTCTGCTCTCTCCGTGAGCAATTCGCACAGCTGCGTTACTCGCGCTATCTGTTTCTGCTGGTCAAGTAACGCTTGCTCGCAGGTTTTGCGGAAGTCGTGCAGAGAGTTAGACGGTGGGTCTACCGCTTGCTGCGAGTTTTGCTCACGCCGAGGGCCGTCTGGATTGCTTGTGCGTCTGCGGTTGAAAATCAGTATTAAATACATATCCAATTATATCCAGCTAATTTAATTGGTATCGAACGTGTATTTTCGAAGTGAACGACAAGCTAAGTTTGTATGGAAGAGCGAAAATCAGTGGTATCACTCCTGGGCCTTCATAACGTTTTGATAGCACCAAGCCAACAAAAGCTGTTCGGACAAACTATGGCAAGAATATGTTTACATTTGAATGTTAGCTTGTTATGAAACGAAAGAAATAATTACAAGAAATGAAAGCAGTTTTTATAATACAGGCAGCTATAAAAATGTTCCTTTCACGCAGTAATGACGACGTTATCTAAATGTATTACTGACAACACTGATATATATAACATACTTACCTACACAACCATAATGTGTTTACGGTACTTTAATTGAACAGTACATAGCCAGCAGATACTCTTTACTGGAAGCCTGGAATTAGCATAACAATACCTACCTACCCGAGCCAAATAGCTACCCGTAACTAAATATATTTAGTAACAAATCCGCAATGTCTCAGAAAAAAATCATATCGACGCGTGTTTCGTTGAGGCATCCTAAGTATAGTCATTCTGCTAAGCTGACGAGCCCTCTGTCGACGTGTTGCCAAGTGTTGATTTGTTACTAAACATGTTTCTGTTATCAGGTTAATATTGAAAAATGGATCTCCACAAAATGCGCCTGAATCAATTGTCTTTCTTCTTTAAACCTGGAGTAGTAAGTAAAGCCTACATGTAAAAGAAGCAGAGTATACCTGTGAGGTCGATGAACCCGCCGCTGGATGTAGCTACCATCAGATACTCCGGAGTCTTGTGAATACCGCTTGTAACGGACGCTGGTGGTGTCCACGGCGAGCTTGCGACCGATGCCGCCGCCATCCACCACTAACTGCTCTCTGTGGGCATGATTTGCATTAGTTACCTGCACGGAATATCTGAGGCGCTATTTCCACAGAAAGAGACAAAAACATGAGACTTTGGAATCTTCAATATGTTCTGTTCAATTTAATTTCAGATTCATCCACCACTAACTGCTCTCTGTGGGCATGATTTGCATTAGTTACCTGCACGGAATATCTGAGGCGCTATTTGCACAGAAAGAGACAAAAACATGAGACTTTGGAATCTTCGATTGCAATTAAATTGAACAGAACATCTGTTCAATTTAATTTCAGATCATCATCATCAACCTATTGCAGTATACAGCTGGACGTAGGTCTATCCCAAGATGCGTCACTGAGCCCGATCTTTGGCCTCCACAATTTTATATAGCGTCTGTCAATCTTTCGGTACAAGATAACATCACAAAAATAAGATGTTAGACTTTTCTATAGGTGCAGATCTAATCTAGATCTAATCTATAGCTTATAACCAAACATTTTGACATATAGGTACTATAAGAACTTGGTCATAGGAAACTAATACAGCTTCGTCTGAATTTCCGTCGAGGGCGTGGAATAGAAACACGCGGCGGGATTTTGACCAGAGGTGACAATGGGAAAAGTTTGACAGTGGCGAAATTTTGGTAACACAGGAAGTGTAACAGTGGCGGAATTTTGACGACAGAGAAATTATTTTATCATCTGTCAATAATCTGCGAGTCTCGCAAGAATAACTCGTTATTATATGGTGAATTAACCGCCACTGTGGTCTAGTGGTTCACCCACCGGTGCCAGACCCAGAGGTACCGGGTTCGATCCCCAGGGGGTACAGATTTGTGCTTGGTTCGATTAGTGGTAGGACTTTGTTTATGTCTGCCTGGATAGCTACCACCATCTTACTTGAATCTATCACCAGAACTACAATCTAAATTGTTGTGTTCCGGAATAAGGAGTAAGATAGCCAGTTCCTCAGTATGTTGAGGATTCTAGGTACAATATTACTATATATAATATACAATATTAAAAATAACGGTGGGACAGCGCTTGGCCTTCATCTCACCTCAGCAGTGATTTTCGGCCTCGGTATGTTGAGGATTCCGGGTGGTGCGCTTCCACCTTCAGCCTATCACATGAGCCCTGGCAGGCCAAGCGCTTCCTTCCCAACCAATGAAGTACGTATCGATGTGACTAACCCCAGTCGAGACTCCTCGCTCAGAGCGCGCGAGGGACGCACATGCCCGCGCATGTACTGGTCCAGGTCGATGATGTCTGCGCCGGCGCCGACCGCGGCCCACGACCCGGATGAGCTCGGGGTCATGCTCGCCGCGCGCTTCGCCCGTGTGTCACTTACGTTAGCTCGCGATTGGTATCAGACCGTTGGGATCAGTGTGGTAGGGAGCTGGCTCCTGTGTATAACCTGTCAATATAACCGCCTCTGCCCCCTCAGCACGGGGCGGGGAGAGAATTTTGTCTCCCGATGGTGGATAAAAACAGAGGACAAAATGTTTATCCCCTCCCCGTGCTGAGGGGGCTGTGGCTACCGGTAACTGACCCAGAGATCCCGGGTTCGATCCCCAAAGGTGTACTAATGATTTTTTTTTATTGTACGGCAAGCCCGTACAATAAATGTGCTTGGTGAAGGAACTGAGGAGGAAAAGTAATACCCCATATGTAAGACTTCTTGCAAAAGAACTGTCTAAAACTACCTCAAATCCTACGAATCGATACGAATATACTGAAAATTAGTAGATGTTTTTCCAATCATCCTCATGTTCTTAAACATGTCGATTCCTATGTTCCCACCCTACGCCTAATCCCCCACCTTGACTGATCTCTACTGACATCTACACACAAATCTCATACGCATATCATACACACATATCACACACACCACTGTAACTCTACACCTACACACCACATGCAACACTCGTTTAAGTGGGTAGTAAACAAATGAGGATAAAAAATATGCATAAGTATTTAATATCCTCTACCGGAACACAACAATTTAAGATTTTTTGTTATGGCGAGTCAGATCAGAGCCATTAGGAGCCAGCATACACTGATACCAACTGTCTGATAAGACCCCTATAATAGGAAGAACCTGGGCCTTCTACAAATCGTTCACTTTGCTATGATCACCATGCTTGGCTGGTGGATTGATACCCGCAGAAATTACTTAGAAGATGTCTTCAAGGCCAGAGTGAATAGGAAAAGCGTGTTCCATCTTAGGCCACATCTTTACTTGTTTTAGGTAAGCTGGTGGCCAAACACTTGACTAACCAAGAAAAATCTTTTTTTTTTATTCCCCGACGCGGAAGCGCTAGGAATTCATCTCACCTGGTTTTTCAAGTTATGATAAGGCCGAAGGTGGAATCGCACTTCACCTTTATTCTCAACAGTCTGAGGAAGTGGCTATCTTACCTCTAAATGCCAGAACACAACAATTTTAGAATTGTTGTAATTAGGTACGATGGTGGTAGCTAGACAGGTGGACTTGTGGACTTGGTGAACAAGTCCTACTACCAACCAAACCAAGCACAATATTGAACTCCCCTGGGTATCGAACCCGGGACCTATAGATCTGACACAAGTGGGCGAGCCATTGGACTACAGAGGCGTATAAACACTCTTTTGTACACATATCGAACCCACGTGTACTTAATAGGTACATTCCCTATAATCCGCACTAAGCTGTCCTTATTTCGGCCCATGTACCACTCATTTCATGTCCACTGCTGGACATAAGCCATCCCAAATCGGAGGCACATGTATATACCTTGACCCTGCTTCGCCCATTGATTCCCCGCGCCAACCACAACGATTAGTGAAGTATCTATCCTGAAGAGCAGCGACCTTTTACCCACAAGATCCTATAGCTAGCCGTAAAACGAAATTCGTGAGTCTATGTAGTACATACCTCATTGTCACTAGAGGAAGTCCTATTATGTGTTCTAATCATAGAACGCCAGCCATTATGTGCTACTCATAGTAATTTTCGGAATTAGCAATCCGCCCGCTGGTGTTGATAACATAACACAAGGACTTGACAACCATTGACAGCTGAACTGTCACTGTCAACGCCATTGTTTAAATAGACAGCAATTTTTTTAAATAGGTTAGTTCACCAACAACCTTTTTGCCACTATTTATCTTACATCTTTGGCTTTTGGTATAAAGCTCTGTACAATAACCAAAGGGTATAACAGTAAAAATCTTTTTTTTATTGTACCATCATCTCACCTGGTTACAAGTTGAGATAAGGCCGAAGGAGGCGCACTTCATCCCTTTCACCACTTTCAAAGAGTATAACAGTAATATAACATTAAAATAAGAGCATTAATAATGGAGTTTCTAAGGTTTTATCGCTGGTGGTACACATGCAAACCCACCCTGTCTGGCGACTTAGGGAAGTCCGGCGCCAAACGGTTTGCCAAGATCCGTCGACGCGCGGGAGAGCCAATGACTTTTGGGATCTCGCTCCGAAGACCTTCTTACACAGCATCATCTAGCCCTAAACTAAGCATAGCTTGTAATATGGGAACTAGATTACGGATAGAATACCTAGATACTTTTTGTAAATGTACTTTATGATACAACACCCAAACACAGAACAAACATCTATATTCATCGCACAAATATTTGTCCTGGGTGGGAATCGAACCCACAGCCTACAGCGCATAAGGCAGAGTTACTACCAACTGAGCTGCGCCTGTTAAAAATTTCAAACTTCATGGACCTTTAAAGTTATTCAATCTATATAGGTATTTAGAATCGGCATCACATTACTTTTCCTATAAATATTTTTATATTGCTATAATAAAAAAAAAATTGTCCCCAATGACACAATAAAAATTTCTCACATGTCAAAATCCATCAAGCCAACTAGGCACTCTTGAAAAACATTATCCTCCTTCTGAGACAATTGGGTAAAATTATAGGATTATCATAAATTAAACAAATGAATGGTTACGGCAAGTTAATTTATTGCAGTATTTAATAAATACTATTTATGTATCAAAATCATTAGCAGTGTTATATTTTATAGCTCGGACGTCCCTGAAATCCCGTGGGAATTCCGCAATATCCCATTTAAGTCCATCTTTATGCCCTAGTATGAATTCGTCCCAAAAATTGTGATTTATCTCGTAACGTCGCCTGCCATAATATGTATACACTTCAAATTATTCAAAATGGTTTTGTATCTACATCTGGTGGATATATTATTAATATGCTATTCAAGTTTATGTGTGTATCAGGTTTGAATACAAAGGTAATTTCAGAATTTACCAGACGTGAATATAAAAGTGATAAAAGTACACTTATTACTTTAGCAATGAAGCCATTATTAAGTGTAAACATATTATTGCAAGCAGTTTTACATCGTACCTTTAGGTATAATTGAAATTATTAGCGAATATCGGCTGATAATTTTTAAATATTCTCTGTATTTCGCAGTGACATAACAAAAGCTGCACATAATTTAATTTAATTAAAAAAAAAACAGAAATCAACAATTCATCCTTATGGAGGGATCTGTACGGCTGTGCCAGACAATTTTTTAACAATCTCATTGAAAAAATACATAAAAACATTGATTTTAAATCAAAGTTAATAACTACTAGCAAATTATTACAGTTTTAAAATGGGATATTTATTTCAATTGCGACTTTTAAGCACAACTTGATGTCATTGTTCTCCGATAAGGCCGAAGGTCCCCGGAATCCTCAACAGTCTCAGGAACTGACTATCTTACCCTTAAACACAACCGGAACACAACATTTTAAAAATTGTTACTCCCCTGGGGATCGAACCCGGGACATCTGTATGTGACACCGGTGGGCAAACCACCAGACCACAGAGGTGTTGCGTTACTTTTTCTTTTAAAATCATACAAACCAAATATGGAAAATTGTTTTCCCATAATCCCCTATTATTCCTGCAAAATGTAAATCCAATCGGGCGTGCTGTTTCGAAGGGAGGACAAACTTAGTTTGTGCTGGAAAGCCTTCAAAAGAATCGATTCCCAGTTCAAAACTGTTGTAATTTCAAATTTTCCGGTAAAACCCTACTGATATGAAAACAAGTTTTTTTTGGCGTTTAACACATTCATGATCGCATTAAACAATAACTATAATTAATTAAATAATAATTATGATTAATAAAAGATATATAATTAATTACACAATAATTATGAGTATATAAACAAAATTTGTACAAATCACGGTATAACTATAAATGTTCCGCACAGTACGTTAGTTGATCACAGGCGGCGGATTTATTGTAGTTTTTAAATAAGCCTCATTATAATAAACGTAGTTTCGCTCTCATGTTAGTACTACACTGTACTAGTTTTGTATTTCAGGTGATTGCACATGGCAACAACATTTACAAATTTTATAACGACACAAAAATTAACAACCCGCGACGGGAATTGAACCCGCATCTTTTTCTCTCCAGGAAACGCTAGAACCAATTGAACCAACGAGGGTAAATAAAATAAGATAAAAAAGCAAAAAACGCCTAGTGATTTTGAATGTAATGTGGGCCTGTGAATTTTTGTGTCATTATAACATTTATATTGTACTTGGTAAGTACAAGGTACAATTTACATTAATGTATTTTATTAAGCACATTGACTGAGAACTTGTTGATCCAGTCAACGTGTTAAACGGTCAAGTTTTTAAACACTAATGAAATTAACAGTTTGTATAAAATAAGTTCATTATTAAAGTTGATTAACCGTGTGCCGTGTATGATTTACCATTAAAATTTTCATCCCTCATACACCCCTTTATGAAGCCCAAGTAGGCACACTTTCCCATACAAACGTAGTTCCATTTACATTTTGAAATGGAAAGATTGATTGATTCAAAAGATTTTTTGCATAATTAAATGCAAAATTTCATGTGAATCGGACGTACCACTTCGAAATGAAAATGGTACTACGTTTGTACTGGAGAGCGAAAATCAGCGGTACTCCGGGGCCCTTAAGAGATTGATTTTCAAAGGCTTCTCAGCGCACGCCTGCGCTAAGGAAACTTGCAAATTTTCACTACTTACCCTTTTTGATGTCGGTTACCGAGAACGGAACTACGTTTACATGTACATTTCTCTCAGGTTAGTTTTTATTGGTTGTTTGCTAGCTCATCCATTCTGCATCTGAAGCAATAACGAAACGATGTTGGTTAATTTTTGATTCGCAAATACGCATTTACATATTTTTACATATATTGATGAATAGAAAATGATAAATTCAAAAGTAACTATCTGCCACCTCAGCACGGGGCGGGGATAAATTTTTTGTCCTCTGTTTTTCTCCACCATCGGGTGACAAAATGCTCTCAGAGGTGGATAATAACAGAGGACAAACATTTTATCCCCTCCCCGTGCTGAGGGGGCTGTAAGCGGTTGAACGGATCCTAATAAAAATTGGAAAATAAATTCTCGGGGATAACATATGCAGCAGAACATTTTTATTTATAAGGTGTGCAATCAGGTATTTTCATATATTGCATGCTTGTGACATGGGAACTAGATAACGGGTAGAATACATTTTTTTTTAGTAAATACATAATTATACTGACTAATATGATACAACACCAAAACACGGAAAAAACACCTACATTCATCACAAATGTTTGGCCTGGGTGGGAATCGAACCCACAACCTACAGCGCAGAAGGCAGAGCTACTACCAACTGAGCTATGAGGCTCCCATATTACAAGCTATGCTTAGTTCGGGGCTAGATGGCGCTGTGTCTGTAATGCGCACCGCCAAAGACTGGAACGCTTTGCCTGAGTCTTTTTCCCGAACACTAAAACATGGGAGTCTTTAAGTCAAGAGTGGATAACCGCCTCTGTGGTATATATCAACCCACCGATTTCAGATTCAGAGGTCCCGGGTTCGATCCCCATGGTGAGTAGAATATTGTGTTTGGTTTGGTTGGTGGTAGGACTTTATTTAAGTCCGCCTGGCTAGCTACCACCATCTTACCTAATTCTGTCGCCATAAAAACAATTCAAAATATTGATGTGTTCCGGCATTTAGAGGTAAGGTAGCCAGTTCCTCAGTTTGTTGAGGATTCCGGGTGAAGTGCGCCTCCACCTTCGGCCTTATCTCAACTTGTTACCAGGTGAGATGAAGGCCAAGCGCTTCCTCGTCATAAAAAAAACTAAAAAAATGTCTGTTTTGGTGGTAGCTCAAGACCAAGACAGTTAGCGTAGTTTATTCGGTAAGTCGATACTAACCTTACTGCCATCTCAGCTACTTCTAAACTCGGGTAATCAAGTTCCTTTACTAGACACAACACAGCGGACAAAAGATTGGAATTCTGAAACAAAAAAATAAGATTGTTACTGTAAATGTATCAAATAAACATAACCTTTATTATACATAGCAATATATCAAAAAAGGGCATAGTAATATAATGTATGCACATAACAATTTCGGTTTCATTAAAATGACAAAAAGCCGCCATTTTTATTGAAACCGATTGCAACCCAAATGAAACAGGAGTTAGGTTATTACAAACCCCTGTTTCGTTTGGGCCAGCAGCAATTTTGTCGTTAAAGAGTAAGAAAGGAACATCCAAACAAACTTTCACGATTATTAATATAGGGATAGGATGGGAAATCTTGCAAAGAATTGCAAGAATGTTACAGGACATTAATTTCACACAACGCCATCTAGCCCCAAACTAAGCATAGCTATATTAATGTCCTGTAATATTTATTTATTTATTTATTTATATGAACTAGATTACGGATAGAATACTTTAATACTTAATGAGTCAATCCATCGGTATTTAAAAAACACATTCAGTAAAAATTCAAACCCCAACTCCAATTCACTTGAAACGGTATTCTGTATGTGTTTCGGAGCACAAGAGAAGTGAAGTGAGCACCGAAATGAGATAGGGATTAAACCTATGCGTTACAACTATAGTCGACAAATCGATCAATCCACTAATGGGGTTTTATACAATAAAGCGACATGTAACGTATTATTTACATTATGATAAGTCATCAAAATAGCTAAGTCTACATTATTGTTGCGTAAAAATGAATAAAACTTGTCAGAAATAAAAAATAATGGGCCGAATAGCCAAAGCGCCTTTATCTATGCCTAAAAAACTGTCTGGACCTTGTTATGCGGTTGCCTAGCAACGCTTTGTACGTAAACATAGTAGTATAGGTACATATATTCGTAAGTACCTATTACTAGATACGTAATTTGTCTTCGCTTTCAAAACTCAACCCACAACAAATTCTATCACTTTTTTTAACAAGCCTAATAGCTCAGTTGGTAGTAACTCTGCCTTCTGCGCTGTAGGCTGTGGGTTCGATTCCCACCCAGGACAAACATTTGGGTGAATATAGATAATTTATCTGTTTTTGGGTGTTGTATTATATATAGTACGTACGTATTTACAAATGGAATATAATTATTCTATCCGTACTCTAGTTCCCATACTACAAACTATGCTTAGTTTGAGGCTAGATGGCGCTGTGTAAAATTAATGTCCTGTAATATCTATATTTATTTATAACTTACCCTAGCCACCGGCCTTCTCGTGAAGCCCCTGTGTTCCGCCATGACAGCCGAGGGGTATTCTCTGTCCCGCTCGCGCACGCTAGCCTTGTCCTGCTCCCACTCGGCCGGGCATCGCTGAGGGACTTGTTGGTACGATTCTGATCTGATATATAAAACATTTGCTGTATACGTTTTGTATGATTATTGCTTTTGTTCACGGCTCCGATTTCGCTTTCTGTGCTCTTTCCTTATTTATCCGCCTCTGTGGTCAAGTGATTCAATCCACCGATTTCAGATCCAAAGGTAAATAAAAAGATAAAGATAAATTTATGTCTCTCAACTTACGTCTACATATACAGTACTTATCTACAATTCAACATGTTCTTTACAATAGAAAAACCTAACTTATTTAAACTAAGAAATTAAAATTAACATTGAGTAGCCTCAAATAGGCATATTGTAGGTACTAAATAAGGGGTTTTGTTATGTGGGTAAGTTAGATAAGTATGCAATTATTAGATAATGTAATGGGTTACGGTGGGATGAATTAGATTAGGGTTTCTCCGCTAACTTTGGTCTTCACACTAGGATTCCCTGTGTTGTGAAGACCAAAGGTCCCGGGTTCGATCCCCATGGAGAGTACAATATTGTGCTTGGTTTGGTTGGTGGTAGGACTTTATTTGAGTCCGCCTGGCTATCTACCACCATCTTACATAATTCTGTCGCCATAACAACAATTATAAAATTGTTGTGTTCTGGCAGTTAGAGGTAAGATAGCCAGCTCCTCGGTTTGTTGAGGATTCCGGGTGAAGTGCGTCTCCACCTTCGGCCTTATCTCAACTTGTATATGAAAGCCAAGTGCTTACCCGTCGTACAATGAAAAAAAACCAAGCACGATATTTTACAAGTGGCTAGTTACCGCCATCTGAACTGAATACATACCTTTCCGGTTTTTCGTAGTAAGGCTCGTGGTACTGATGCGGCGACGTCGCGCTACTTGCGCCTCTTCCATCCCCGAACCGACAATCACCGTTCGAATATGAATACTCCTGTATTACATAGATTCATATTAGTGGTCACTAAGAATCATTTTTTTTTCTTTCAGCATTCTTCCTACACGAAAGTTTCATGTATGACAAATGTCACACTCCGTCGCGATAGGCTTTAAAATGTGAAAGTATCCCTTCCCCATATTATTACATATACTTTAAAGAGTAGTAGAGCTCCTTGTGAAATGGCTCATCTGGGGACGTATACCTATTTCGGCTGCTAAGCAGCATTGCTGTGTTTCGGTCTGGACTCTCCTGCCGGTGAAATTACGGGCACTTTACGCCTTAAGTTGGCGGGTGCAACCGAAACAGCAATGCTGCTTGGCGGCTGAAATAGGTATGGTGGTAGTACTTCCCCGGACGAGCCCTTTCACAAGGGGCTCTACTGCTCTTATAACTCCTGGCCCTCGTCTGTTCTCCCGCACCAATACAACCTTGGAGTTATTTGGTGGTCAAACGCTTGGCTATCAATAAAAAAGAACTCACTCCAACCTAGACCTTATTCTCGGACAGATAATGACCAGGCGAGTCTAAAGGTCACAAGCTTACATATACAAAAAAAAACTATACTAGGAATGTTTTTGAAATGGTGCGGTCTTTGATGTTGCTTTTGTATGAAAGGAGTATGTGTGTATTACATGTAATTAATAATTATTACAATGATTGACATCGCTTGCTCTACATGCATTTAGCTTTTAAGGTTATTGCAAAGAGTGAAGATTTGATGATCTTTAACTTAACAGGGTAGCGTTGGGGGTACTGCCATCCCTTTGTATATAAGATAAAATAATTAATCTAATTATATATATACACATTATTTGTAGCTAATTGATTCAGGCGTAATTTTTCCGAAATACAGTGTTCAAAATAAATAATCTGAAAACAGAAAGATATTTAGTAACAAAAACGCTAAATTCGTTTGAAAAAATTTAGGACTCGTCAGCATACTCTATTTTTATATTTTAGCCGGATTTGTTCGTTTGTTTTGTTTTTTTGTTTTCAGATTATTTATTTTGATATTATTTGTAGTTCAATCACCACCAAAAAATGCAAAATATTTATTTATGCGCAGTTTCCTTTTATAACTATTTGTTTCTCCTTATCTCGCTTAAAGCGCGTTTTGAGTGTTTTTTTCAAAGGGGTGTTGAGGGTAATTTTGAGGGTAGTTTCAAATGTTCACCTTAACGCTTTGTGCCGAGAAGGAGTGTCGCAGGGAGGCATCCGGCGATCGCGGGCCCGAACGCGGCTGAAACCATTTTGATAATGCTCTCAATCTCGGATAACCTGGATTCCAGGCACCACATTCGAACTCTCGAGTATTTCGTCGAACGGTTAACATATCACGATAATGATTCGATTGCTTTTGATTTAACCTCATAAAAGACTATATAAATTCTAGTTTACTATTGAAATTATAAAAAAAAAGTAAATTCATATAAAGGATTTAATAATTCACTACGCTACAGGCTTGTTTTCACTGTTTCAGTTAATTATTTATCATAATATATATATAAATTAATTATTCATTTAAGGCATTCGGTTACATTCGTTTGTTAGAATCCATGCATTCCTTTTTTTATTATATTTTCCTCATGCATGTGGCTCACTATCTGACATTTAAGATTTTGATTATTAAATGAGTGCATGATATTAAATACCATGATTCTATTGAAGCATAACTAAATGAATTTATATCAAAAATACTATGAATGCTATCTAGTTACTAACTATACCAAACCATTAAAAGTAAAAATAATCTATAATTAACAACAAAAACTAATTGTATTCACGAGAATCAAACCCGGACCAAGTAATAACAACAATATATAAACAGTAAGAAAAACGCTGCTATCACACAAAATAATAATAAAAAATAAACAGATTGCTTATCTGATTCTACCCGTTCTGTTCAACCACAGAACTACAATTTCACTCTGGGGCTGTCATTATTTACCCCTGTATCAGTCGAATGGCTCTCGGCAAAACTACCTAGAAGTCGCATCCGGCATTAAAGTCGCATTAAAACCAGGGCAAATAGTGCAAACTCCCTTACCACAAAATATTTGATCTGACCACAATGCAACGGCGGGATAGACAGAACTATTAATTCCTGCCTTCCTCCAAAAATAAATTATTTAATAAGTACACTGTGTACATAAAGCAGTTTACATTCAGTTTGTTTAGGTATGGCAATGGCAAAATTCCGTATATTTATTTATTTATTATATTGTCAAGCAATCGTACCGGCACTAGGAGAACAAATTTTGCATGCAAGAAAATTCTTTAAGAATCGCTTTTATCATAATAATGTGACCCGTGATGATGAGTCATAATAATAATGCTGGCTATTCCTTTATTTCCTATAGATCAGTGAAGTACTCACATCGTATACGGACCGCGTCATAGCCGGGTGTTCATACCGCTCGTCGCTATCGGGAGATACGCCCGACACTCTTCTGGTGGGGGAGGATGGACTCTGGAAACATATTTTAAAACATAAAGTAGAAATAATTTGGACAGAAATTCTCGGAACAATAGCACAACACACACACACATACCACACAAACAAACACAATCACACAACCACCCTCGCACACATACTGGGCCTCCCGTTGCCCACTCTTAAGAGACTGGTGTTCTCGGGAGACTCGCTTAACACGTACATACACACTCTCAATCTCTACACATACACATTAAAACACTACACAATGCAGCATTTGCTGAAATTACCCCATTTGCTCAAACATAGTGTGCTTATGTGTTTTGTAGTACATTTTTTATGCCTCTCTTTGTATTTTTGGGTTTTTCTGTTTTGTTTTGTAGTGTTGTATTTTTGAGCAATTTTTATTATTTTTTATTTTACGTTACGTAGCTCTTCAGATCCTGGCGTATCAATGTGACAAAAAAAAAGACCAAGCGTTTATAGAAAACCACTGACGAAACATCAGGTACTTTCAGTTATTTTGGCGATGGTCGGTCTGGACTGGACGCTAAGAGACAACTACACCTTGAATTCCCCGGAGTGCCGCTGCTTTTGCTCTGCCATAAAAAAGTAGTTTGACAACTATTTCAACATGGCATGTCCGATTGTTACGAATTTTGTAAGTGTAAATGAATAAGAATTATCTAGGTTTGCAGCGCTTTATATTACCTTAAAAATAATTGTATAGTAGATAGAATGGGGATTAGTATATCATAATGTTTGTTAGATTAGATGGATTGCGTGCGGTATAGTATGGACATGAAAGGATGGTAGCTCATATACATTATTATATTACTGGGCATTATAGACAATGCCTTTTAACACCGAACTAAGCATAGCTAATAGCCTATATGGTACAAGACCTAATAGCCTATAAGGTAACTCGATTGCAGATACTTATTTACTTTTTTATTAATCTTATGCAATATTAACGATAAAATTTTACACCAAAGAACAAACATAAATGTATCACACAAATGTTTGTCCTAGGTGGGAATCAAACCCACAACATATTATGTAAGTATACATATATATTTCAACATTGATACACACATATGATATTTATTTAATATTTATCCTGTAATATTTATTTATTTATTTATGCATGCCGACCTAATGCCATACTAATTTTATTGCGAATACTTAAATCATTATTATAGTTGGTTCTAGACTGTTGAAGGGCGGAACATGGCCGAGAAAACTAACAAAATATAAGAACTTTCTGTTTTACCTGTGTTTCGGACTAATAAAGTATTTGTATTTGTTTGCTACTAACTGAGCTGAGAGGCCTGTTCCTGTGATCCAGTGTAAGATAGAGGAATATTGAACATTGAACACCTAGAGAGATAGGGGAAAAAAAATACCATAATTTTTTATTTTATTAATATGGTGATATTAAAAAAATATATAAGCAGGGCTATAAAACACATATTACTTATATTATTACCTGTTGTACGTCACTCTTCGGCGTCTCGGCAGTGGGTTCGATGCCCGTCTCTGAACTGTCGCTGCCCTATTCATGCACGCACATGTAATATAGGGTTAATATGATTTTACATGAAATAATTATATGATATTATTAAAACATATATGAATTAGTAACGATTATTATAATAGGTATGTATAATTATAGATGCTATCGAGTATAAATATGTCGTTTAAAAAAAAAATAACAACACAAATATAAAAGCACAAAAAAACCAAGACAAAAAAGCAAAAATAAAACAGAAATTTATCATTCTGTTGGTGTCATTATTTACCCCGTGCCTGTCATTATTATTTACAGTGTCTCGTTAATATTTCCCTTTATCCTTGAGATTCAGAAATTATTTGTCACATCTGCCAACATTTAAGCCTGTCATTATTTATCCGAATAGTATTTTAAATACTGTACACCTATCATTGCCCCATGATTTCCTGCTATTGACTAGCAAAATTAATCCTTATTTCCACCATGCAAGTCCCTATTTACCAGTGCCGTCAATAAATGTTAACCGCCGTGGTACTAGTGGTTCGTCTATCGATGTCAGAGATAGATGTCCAGAGATTTCGGGGTTCCCGGGGGAGTGCAATATTGTGCTTGGTTTGGTTGGTGGTGAGAATTGGTTTAAGTCCACCTGGCTAGCTACCACCATCTTACCTAATTCTGTCGCCATAACAACAATTCAAAATTTATTGTGTTCCAGCATTTAGAGGTAAATCCTCAGACTGACGATTCCAGGTGAAGTGCGCTTCCACCTTCGGCATGAACATTACTTTAAAACCAGGTGAGATGAAGGCAAAGCGCGTCCCCGTCGGACCAAAATGTTATAACAATTAATTCAGGTCAGCCAATAAATTGCCCCACCTTCCAATACTTGCCTGTCATTACTTACCCTAAAATTATCCTACATACCCTACACCTATCATCACCTCATGCCTGCTATTGACTAGGATAATTTATCATTATCACGCATTACCCCAGTTATTGCCCCACCGGTATTTTTCCCCCGCATGTCAAAATTTACCTCGTGCCTGTTATTCCTCTGTATGTACGGCTCTGGTTCTCTCTCGGGGCTAGACTCACAGGATCGCGCGCGGCGGTATTGGCCGAATGATTCCTGAACATAATAAAATTATAATTAATTTAACCACCCCTGTGGAAGTGGTTCCACCCAGTTCGATCCAGGGGGAGCAATATTGTGCTTGGTTTGGTTGGTGGTAGGATTTTGTTTAAGTCCGCCTGGCTAGCTTCCACCATCTTACCTAATTCTGTCGCCATAATAACAATTCTTTAAAAAACAATTGTTGTGTTCCGGCATTCAGAGGTAAGATAGCCAGTTCCTCAGTTTGTTGAGGATTCCGGGTGTAGTGCGCCTCCACCTTCGGCCTTATCTCAACTTGTGACCAGGTGAGATGAAGGCCAAGCGCTTCCCCGTCGTACAAGAAAAAAAAATAAAAAAAATACTACGGTATAAAGGCTGAACATAACCCTCAAAGTACAAAGCTGATGAGTCTACCTGCTGTGGATAACCCTCGTCGTCCGAATCAGGTATATGAATACCGCGTCGCATAGCCTCCTGGACCTGGTAAGCAGACAGATATGTTAGGTTGCACACACACATGGATTGGTTGGTGGTGGTTCGCCTACCGGTTTCAAATCCAGAGGTCCCGGGTGCGATCCCCATGAGTACATTTGTGCTTGGTTTGGTTGGCGGTAGGACTTTGTTTAAGTCCGCCTGGCTAGCTACCACCGTCTTACCTAATTCTGTAGCCGTAATATGGTTGTGTTCCGGCATTTAGAGGTAAGATAGCCGCTCAAATTGTTGAGGATTCCGGGTGAAGTGCGAAGTGCCTTCGGCCTTATCATAACTTGAAAAAAAACTGGTGAGTTGAAGGCCAAGCACTTCCCGTAGTACAAAAAAGGCGATTGTAAGGAATGAAACGTCGCTCGTCTTTTCCATACCAGAACCAGTACGATCTTCAAGATGATAGTGAATAGATTCTATATGAGGTCACATAGACGTCCAAGGTCATAGGTGCGCGGGAGAACGAGTACCCTCTGGGTAAGCTCATTCCACTGTGCAAGTTTTGAGGTCAAGAGCTTACCCATTTCATGTTAAAAAAAGCATATTTACTTGTTGAAGGTCAAACGCTTGACTACCAGCTTGATTTTTGAAGGTCCTCTCTATTTTTCTTGTATGCAACGGTCCGTTAACCTTGCCTTCCAAGGTATACCGCCACATCCGTTTAATATTTATCGTTGTGGGCGTTCTATGAGTCTGCTGTTCGACTAAGGTCAACTTAATTCAAGGATTGGGTTAGTTTAATTCAAGGATTGGGTTGGTTTAATTCAAGGATTGGGTTAGTTTAATTCAAGGATTGGGTTGGTTTAATTCAAGGATTGGGTTAGTTTAATTCAAGGATTGGGTTAGTTTAATTCAAGGATTGGGTTAGTTATAGGACTCTTCAAGTCCATCTGGCTTTCTAGCACCATCTCACTTAAAACTGTCGTCAAAACAGCAATTCTAAATTGTTGTGTTCCGTCATTTACAGGTAAGATAATCAGTTCCTAAGTCTATTGAGGATTCCGGGTGAAGTGTGCTTCCACCTTCGGCCTTAACATAGCATGGAACCAGCTGAGATGAAGGCAAAGCGCTTCCCGTACACGTCGTACCTACTTACTTACCTAGTCATCTTTTTTTCTTTTTTTTTCTTTACCTTTTTTTATTAGATGTAAGTCAGTACCTGTTTGTGCTGTATTGCTTTTTGTTCTTGGTGCCTAATAAAATCATTTTTCTTTCTTTCTTTCTCCGTCGTACGTTTTTATCATACATTTCACGCATTAAAAACTTACCTCATCGGCGTTAACAGGAACATTATCCAACTTCTCCAAGTTAGGCAGATTCCTCAAAACTGTCATTCTGTATCTGGAAGGTTCAAACAAATAAATATAAGGACACGCATAGACAGGCCTAACAGCTCAGTTGGTAGTAGCTCTGCCTTCTGCGCTGTAGGTTGTGGGTTCGATTCCCACCCAGGACAAACATTTGTGCGATGAATATTGATGTTTGTTCTGTGTTTGGCTGTGGTATAATATGATAAGTCAAATAAAAAATCAAGGCATTTATTTGCAACTGTTGAACAAAAACCAGCATAAAAATAATAATAAATAGAGACTAAAAATAAAAAGGTATACCTACATAATAATTATGCTAGCGTTAATGTACAAGTATGTATTTACAAAAAAAAATGTACCTGCATAAGCATTATTTCCGTAATCTAGTTCCCATATTACAAGCTTTGCTTAGTATGGAACTAGATGACGTTGTGTGAATGAATGAATGAAAAATACTTTATTGCACACCTTAAAAATAAAAACTGGATAACTTAAAAATAAATGTATATACAATGGGCGGTCTTATCGCTAAGAAGCGATTTCTTCCAGACAACCTTCGGATGGCGTGGATTTCATGGCTAAAGAGGTGGTTGGTGGTGCACATATTAATTAGGGGTCTAGCTAAATTAACTATAAGTAATAAAGATATAATAATATAATAAGTATTAAAGACATTAAAAATATCATACATTAATACACATTGTGTAAAAGCCCTTTAAAAAAAAAACCTTAGGTCTGCATAGCGACAGATCTCTGTGAGCTAAGCCTCTGTGGTCTAGTGGTACGCGCACCGGTAGCATAATTCATTTATTGCACAATGCCCTGCTTAAATTAACACATGTTATAGCTTGGCTGTAAGGTATCTTAAAGTGAAAGTAGGTACATTGACCCTTGGCGTTGCAAGTCACTTGCTATCAGATCCAGATATCTCGGGTTCGATCCCCAGAGTACAAATTTGTGCTTGGCGACTTGTTTATGCGATATGATGGCCACTCGTCGTATACCTTTTTAAAAAGTTATCTGCTTCTACTTTCCCGGTGCTTATAATAATAGTATGTACTGTATCAGTGTAACAGATTACAAATAAGTGAAAGTTTTTTTTTGTAATGTCAAAATAACAACTCCATGCATTGGTCTGGACTGGTCAGGTGAAAGGCCACATATCCAAACTCCTTCTTAATATTTATTATTATTATTGTTTATATACGTAATAATATCTTTAAATGTATTCATATCTTATTTTAATTGCTATTGTTATGCGTGATTTCGTGGGTTCCACCTGAAAATCAGCGATTCTTTACTCCATGGTGGAGTGGCTTTTTGTGGTACCTTTTTGGCCCAGGCCGCCCGGCGCAGTATAATGTGTTTACCTACGTACTTACCTACTCATTTAATTTTATTTTTTCTTTACTTATTGTTACTAGATCTAACTCACTCTGGATGGTCGGTGCAAGGGTTCTCCTCCAGCCACAGACTGGTCAGGTCAGACAGATGCCGCAGGTGAACTCACTCTAGATGGTCGGTGCAAGGGTTCTCCTCCAGCCACAGACTGGTCAGGTCAGACAGATGCCGCAGGTGAACTCACTCTGGATGGTCGGTGCAAGGGTTCTCCTCCAGCCACAGACTGGTCAGGTCAGACAGATGCCGCAGGTGAACTCACTCTGGATGGTCGGTGCAAGGGTTCTCCTCCAGCCACAGACTGGTCAGGTCAGACAGATGCCGCAGGTGAACTCACTCTGGATGGTCGGTGCAAGGGTTCTCCTCCAGCCACAGACTGGTCAGGTCAGACAGATGCCGCAGGTGAACTCACTCTGGATGGTCGGTGCAAGGGTTCTCCTCCAGCCACAGACTGGTCAGGTCAGACAGATGCCGCAGGTGAACTCACTCTGGATGGTCGGTGCAAGGGTTCTCCTCCAGCCACAGACTGGTCAGGTCAGGCAAGTGCCGCAGGTGTCTGATCTCCGTCAGCGATCGGATCTCGTTCTTCCTCACGTAGAGCTCTCGCAGCCGCCTGCAGCCTGCGAAGTCGCCGAGCGTTCGAATTTTGTTGATGCTGCAAAAGAGAACGGCATTTTAGTGTGGCATAATGCTGAGTTGTAGACCATTTGCTGCTAAGTTGTAGCCCATTTGCGGCTGAAGTGTAGCCCATTTGCTGCTGTAGCACACAGCACAAACTGTATCTACATTGTACTCGTGTTTCTGTATGTCAATTTCGTTCTGTTATGTTTGTGTATGTGTGTTATACTCAGATCAAATAAAAAAGAAAGTGTGCCTGCTACTGTATTTTATGTCTGAAAATGACTTCACAAACGAACTAACAAACGAATATTCATTTCAGGTACCACAACCTAAAGCGCGGAAGGCAGGTTTTATGAATGGTGAAAAGGTATTATTTTTCATACAAATCGTGGTAAACGCAAACGCTATCGAGCCTGGTATGGATCCAGTAGAAAACTCACACTAGACACACTTCAAATATGTGTGATGAATAGGGATGTTTGTTCTGTGTTTGGGTATGCTATAAATAGAAACATAGAAAAAGTATTTATTGTACACCAAGAAACAACATTAATTAAAAAGCAAAGATTACCCAGGTACCACAGGCTCTTCCAGGCAACCTTCACAGGTGAGTTTACAGAATTTACAAAAAATTATGTAGGTACATGATTATTAATTTTCCCCGATATCTAGTCAATCAACGGCTAGTTTAGGTTTGCCGGTAGCCAAGTCTTGGCTTACGAAGCCTGCACAGGAACTGCCGCAAGGCAAGACAATCAGAGCGTGGCCGACCCTTGCCCGATCGAGTGTTATCAATCGCGCTTCTATATTAACTTTAATTGAACAAATATTGCAAACCTTTAGAGTAGACGTACTAGGTATTGCCACTGCGGCCGCGTGTTACCCGGATAAAAAGTAGTCTAAATACAAAAATAATTATTTTGTACATTCCGTGGGATAAGTTTAGAGCGGGATCAGCTTACTGAAGAGCCATAATAACATATGCCTACTTTTGGTTACTTAGAACAGACCCCATGACGTACTTGTGAGTGTCTACCGGATCCTAATGAAATTCGGCATGGATAACTAAATCCATGCCGAATTTCATTATGATCCTATAGGAAGGCCCGCTCTCATACAAACGTTGGTCAATCATTTTGAAATGCAACGACTGATCTAAAATAATTTTACAGCTATTATTGGATATGACTCTTTACTTTTTCCAAAACCACAATAAAAATAAAAACACCTACCTATACATAGGTATTTGAGTTTTTGTACTTACATTACAATCATTTACAATATTGTAATATTGGGAATTGAGTGATTACAATAATGTGAGTCCTAAAAACTATTTTGCTTTACGTTTTGATATATTGTGGTTATAGAGATTTTAAAGAGCTGCAAACCTTGATTATCCAATAATAGCTGTAGCATTATTTAGGATCACATGGTGGGAGGTGGTAGTGACTAGCCAGTAATTACTCGCTATGAGGTCATTAGCTGTGTGGTGATGATGACGCATGTAATTAAATTATCCATGCGTGCTAAAGGAAAGCGCCATAACGCCTGCTAGACAGTTTACGACCTTTGTGGATGCATCGACCTGCGTTCGGTTCCTTTGTTTACGCCCAACAGACCTGTAGACACCGTTCAACCAGCTATTGTAAATTTTTCCTGATTGACTTTTCCGACATGGAGAAATATATGCAGAGACATAAAAATGTGGCAAGAACTAGAGGCCTGTGCCTGACCAATATAGTAGAATAGTTTTTTGTTTTTTTTTCATTGTAAAACGGGTAAGCGCTTTAATCTTTAGGCGGTTAATCGAGTAGGGATCGGAAGGCGGACCGATACCCACTTGGCCCTTGAGAGCTGAGTGCTCTCATTTGTATTTGTCTCACCTCAGCGCCAGAACCTCCACGTTTGGCATCCGCCGTAGAAGACTGACGTCACCAAGCTCTGCACCCCTGTAACAACGAACAGGTAGCTAAGACAAGTGTTTAAGAAGACAACAAAACAAAAAAGATATATATATAATCGGACCGTCGTCGTCCGACAAGACAAAGTAGGTACCGCACAGCCGATAAGTATTATTTCTGTCGCCATAACTACAAATTCGAAATAGTGGCGTTCCGGCATTTAGAGGTAAGTAAGATAGCCAGTGCCTCAGACTTGAGGATTCCGGGTGAAGTGCGCCTCCATCATATCTCAACTTGTAACCAGGTGAGATGAAGGCAGAGCTTCCCCGTCGTACAAAAAAAAAAGAAAAAAACATACCTACGAAAACTATTTTAGTTTGACTACAATGGAGTTAAAAATTTGTCCGAGATAAATTCATGAATGATGTCTACCTAGTTTCTTGCAGTGATAACTTATGCGTAAAACTACTAACCGCAAATGGGAAAACTGATTTGACCCATTTAAATTATTGTGTTATTCGTTATCCTGCTACATGCCTTATACTGTGCTTATACTTTGATTGCACTAAACTCGGGTTACGATATTCCAAGTCCACGTCACTCTTCTGATATGGGCGTAAACCTACAAGAATAGCCTTCATTAGGCTGATTTTCTTGCGTCATCTTGCCTAATACGTATACAGCGCAATAATGTCCTTGCCAGGATTCAAACCCACGTTCGTTAGCGTAAAACAAAACAAAGCAAGGTCGTCCGTCTCGACAATCGGCCGTAATATCGATAACACACTGCCTATAATTGACATTCGATGCGCGTGAGTATGCGCACAGTGTAGAGAACTCAGTAGAACAACTTCTACAGCTTTCGAACACTAACTACTGTTATGTTTTTATTTTATACAACTAGGAGA
Source organism: Venusia cambrica (assembly GCA_951394065.1). Lineage (NCBI taxonomy): Eukaryota > Metazoa > Arthropoda > Insecta > Lepidoptera > Geometridae > Venusia > Venusia cambrica. The sequence goes on along the minus strand of OX596045.1, from coordinate 6,534,753 downwards.
TGGGACAAGCAAGTAGCCCACCTGAGCCCTTATCGTGTCTCAACGCGCCCGTGTTACGATAATTAGCATGGAATCATTGTATTGACATATCGTAACGCGGGCGCGTTAAGACTTTGTCATACAGAATAAGGGGGCTGGTGTTAAGTGCATCTCTTGCCTATAACAATGCCTTACTGCATAGATTACATCTAAAAAGAACATAGCCTACACGGCACTGCATTGCGACAGTCAACTTGAGGCATAAAGTGTTAAGCCTCGCGTGCCCGTAATTTCACCGGCAACCATACCCTTCAAACCGGAACACAGCAATGCTGCTTGGCGGTCGAAATAGGTATGATGGTAGAAATTCTCCGGACGAGCCCTTTCCCCAGGGGCCTCTACTACTCTATAACTAACTAAGTTAAATTAGGATCATCTCTCTCTCTCTCTCTCGCTGACGCTATGCTATATATCATAGGTAAAATCTAAAAAAGTCTAATTGGTTAAGAACAACTTCTTCCTGGGCCTAATTAATTGAACGATAAAACATGTAATGGTGATAAGCACATAAAATAAATAAATATTTCAGTAATTACAAACTCGTACATACATACATTTCACACAGCGCCATCTAACGCTAAATTAATGAGTGATTTAATATAGATGCCGTCAAATGAGTTTACCGTAATCTTACTAAAGAGGTAGGTTTGGGGTAGTGGGATCTACCTAGTGGTAGTAGTACTAGGTGGTCTACTTTGGGCAACGGAATCACTGGCTGAATGATCCCAGCCCAGGTGGTAGAACCTGCCAAGGCCCGCCTGGCTCCCGTCGAAGTCCAGCGCCAAGCAGTTCGCTGTGTTCCGCTGGTGCTAGGGGGAGCCCTCTGGATAAGCTCGCTCCATTGTTCACCTAACTCTTGCCCGTGCAAGTGCCTGTGCAAGTTTTGAGATCAAGAGCTTACCCATTTCCATATTGCCCGTACCCCTTCCACAGGTTATTTAAACACAGATTACCAGGGCACTTCGCTTACTGTTAAGCAATTTACTGTGACACCGCTAGCTTCGTATTACATCAGAGTATAACAAAACAATACAGTAGCGACACAGTACTGTTCGTGTTGTAGTGTAGCGTTACTAATCCTTTGTTTCGGACTTCCTCATCGGGATCTTACGGTATTAGATATTACGGGCAAGGTCAGGTAGGATTTTTAACGATTTAGGTGAATTTATGTTTTTCAACACCTAGTCACAGGGAGAAATTCTAGATTACACTTGGTGAACTGATGCGTTGTATTGTAACATATGGTTATTAATATAGGCCTCACAGCTCAGTAGGTAGTAGCTCTGCCTTCTGCGCTGTAGGTTGTGGGTTCGATGCCCACCAAGGATAAACATTTATGTGATGAATATAGATGTTTGTTCTATATTTGGGTGTTGTATCATTTATAGTACGTATGTATTTACAAAAAAAACAGTATTCAAGTAGGTATTTTTTTCGTAATCTAGTTCCCATATCACAAGCTACGCTTAGTTTGGGAATAGATTAATGTCAATGATTAATGGTAGTGCTACTTAACGGGAGAAAATGATGTTATCATTCATTACTAATACTTAATATTACTTACTTATACCTTCAATAAAAAAATATGGTAATAAATAAAATAAAATTATTAAATACCTTACATACGATTAAATTACTTAGGTATGATACTTAGACATACATAATACATAATATATTACATAACAAATAAGCTCATTTTAATTCAAAAAATAGGGATGGCATGTCACCTGTGACTGTGAAGGGTAGGGTTGGCAATACAAAAAACATAACACCCCTTGTTTACCGCATTCGCTTCATTATCCATTCAAACCACCCATAAACAAAAGCTTAACCATTTTACACGGGTTCATTCACCCCGGGACGTGCTAGCTCGTGACGTCACCGGTTTTGTACACCCTGTACCACAGGGTGCTGTTGTGAATCAACAGTGTATTAATGTAGTCTTGTCATAACCAAGCTTGTCCTTCAACTCATTTGTTTCTTCGTGCTGTTACACGGTTTCAAGGCCGAAAGTGGATAGGAATCCTCAACAGGACATTAATCTACACAGCGCCATCTAGCCCCAAACTAAGCATAGCTTGTAATATGGGAACAATACTTAAACACTTTTTGTAAATACATACCTACATACTATATGATACAACACCCAAACACAGAACAAACATCTATATTCATCACACAAATGTTTATCCTTGGTGGGCATCGAACCCACAGCCTACAGCGCAGAAGGCAGAGTTACTACCAACTGATCTATGAGGCTTGTTTGGACAGGTGAGGAACTGGCTATTTCACCTCTAAACGCCGGAACACAACAATTTAGAATTGCTGTTATGGCGACATACTTAGGTAAGACGGTGGTAGCTGCCAGGCGGACTTAAACTAAGTCCTACCTAACCAAACCAAGCACAATATTGTACCCTCTGGGGATTGAACTTTGGATCTGATATCGGTTGGCAAACGACCAGACCACGGAGGCGGTTAAACATTGCTGTGTTTCGGTGGCTTAACACCGTTATGCCTCAAGTTGGCGGACGCAATGCAGAGCCACGTAGGTTATGTTCTTTTTAGATGTGATCTAAGCAGTCAGGCTTTAGATAAGATAAGATAAGATGAGATCGTCTATGAGGTGGTGAAAATGAATTCGTAATGAGATCTGTGGGAGTGCTTTTTATGACAACGACACTCACCGGCGAGCAACAATCCGCCTGCCAAGCGTGAACATTAAGGCAAAACCCTCTATTATTGTTGGAGGCTCGTGTCCAGCAGTGGACAGTTGATAAGATTCAGTTTGTTCGTGAAAGTGGCCTTCGGAAGCTCTGATTCATAAAAATAAAGTTCACTAACGTTCGCCCTGAGTATTGAACCGTAAAAGAAGAGAAGTAGGGTGGATAATCGAGTAACAATAAGATCGACGAGGTAAAGCAACAGACCAAACTGAACCATATTTATAGTTCTGTACGGTTTATAGTCCTGTACGTTTAATGTGCGTGACAGCGTGACGGCAAGACAGATAGGTAATTCGAAAACCGCACCTTTGAGTTTGAGGAGTTGGCTGGGGTGTGTTTCGAGTGCCTATACTTTATGTGATGTGCATAGAATTACTTGGAAAAACTTGTGGTAGCATAAAATTGATAGATGATTAGAATTCGAATGAATGATTGTAGGTATATACGATTTATTTGTTTGAAACCCTGGATTGCTAAAAGAACGAACGTAGGATACTCCAAACTTTTGAACGGATTGAGCTGAAATTTTAAACAGATGTTCTAGACCAGTAGACGTTGTTGCTACCCGTTAGCCAGGTAGACGAGGGCGAAGACGTGAGCATAAGCTAGTAACATCACAACACAAATATTAACAAAGTAAGTTTCTTTGTATGTTTCACTGGATATTTGTTCTTTCTACGGCCTTTTCATCCAATCCATTTAATCCAATGGGATAGGAATAGGATGTTGAACATCGCTATACAAAACTGACTCGTTTATCCTCCTTCACGCCAAAACTATTGGATAGGCCTGAAATTTTGAACAGATATTCTAAACCAGGAATAATACGAATACGCTACTTGTTACCCTAAAGAAGAAATAGTAGAGCTCATTGTGAAAAGGCTCGTCCGGGAAAGCTACCAACCATAGCTATTTCAACTCCTGATCCTGAATCCTGACGTGAATCCCAATAACTTTGCTCTTTGTTTCCCATCCGTGTTCCTTTCTCCTACTTATCCAAATAACGCATGCACACTCTAATACACACACACACACACACAAACACACATGTGTGTGTGTGTGTGTATGACAGTGAACAGGGGTGTGTCCCTTTTCACTGTTATACTCAGTAATTCTGTTTTTTTTTTTAATTTAATTTGGTTTTGCCCTGTAGTAGCACAAGTCTTTTGGTAATTCTTTAAAAAGACTCAGACACAGGCTAGCCCTAGTGTGGGGTCCTCTAGTAATTGTATAATTAATTTAAGCTTATTGGCAATAAATGAATTTGAATTTCAACTGCCTAGCAACATTTATATTTTGATTATTTTGTAAGACGGGGCATCGCTTGGCCTTCATCTTACAAGGTTTTCAAGTCATGATAAGGCCGAAGGTTGAAGCGCACTTTACCCGGAATCCTCAACACACTTAGGAACTGGCAATCTTACCTCTAAATGCCGGAACCCAACAGTTTTAGAATAGTTGTTATTGCGACAGAACCACCAACCAAACCAAGCACAATATTGTACTCCCCTGGGGATCGAACCCGGGACCTCTGGATCTGACACCGGTGGGCGAACCACTAGGCCACAGGCAGTTAAACATTGCTGTGCTTCGGTGGCTTAGCACCGTTATGCCTCAAGTAGACGGACGCAATGCAGAGCCGCGAGAACATACCTAATGTTCTTTGTGGATGTGATCTAAGCAGTCAGGCTTTAGATAAGTAAGATCGTTTATTTGCCGGAACATGTGATAAGTTGGTGAGTAATTACAATATGTCCATTATGTCCTACCGGTCACGCATGCAAATGTCTAACACAATATTTCATTGAGATTAAAATAAACAATTGAAGTAACTAAAAACAATTTCTTATGTATGTTAATGTCAGGGATAATAATCAATTTCATAGGCTATAATTGAATGTCTTTGTTATAGCGAAGAGTTGCATTTAACAGCTGATGCGCTGCTTATATGTTCCGTCTCAATATATAAAAATACTGGTAGGATAGAAGCAGGCGAAGCCGCGAGTATAGCTAGTCTACAATAAATGATAGATCCAGTTATTCTCATCCTTCGTCACTTCATTGTTTTGACATAACTGCGTAACTTACTGTAAAGCTTCGGCGCATTTTCACACCCAACGTGAACTACAGTTACCTACTAGTGTTACTTATACCGTAGTAGCAAAGTGATACTTAAACTTAGGTACCTATATAGTAAGTATTCATCCGATCTATGTTTTCGATTGTTCACCGGGCTGTCATTTTTTTTACTTTAAAACGATGACGTGTTCTCCATTCGACGGAAGTGCTACTCAAACCTCTAAAGTAACTATTCGTTCTATCTATGTTTTTGTCGATAGGATTATTTACCTGACTGTAGTTTTTTTATTTATTTATTTACAAAAAGGAGGAAGTTCTCAATTCGTCGGTTTTTTTTATGTATGTTCCCAGATTACTCAGACGCCTGGGCCGATTTGGAAAAATATTTTTTTGGTTAAAAGGGTGGTCCCAACGTCATCAGGTCAGGATCTGATGATGGGATCCTGGAGAAATCGAGGGAACTCTTCAAATACAATAAGCACACTTGAAACGATTTGGGTATATTTAGGGTGTATTATCTCAAACAAGGAAAAAACGGACCCCTGTCATCATCAGGTCATAGAAAATAACAAACTTGTGAGTTTTTCCCCATTGAGTTCACTTCTGATCTACTAAGAGCTTGGATCTTTAAGAGGATTACATACTAGAGGGTAGTCAGAGACACTTCCCAACTTACGTTCGGCACATGCCCACGATTTGTAAGTAAAGCAAAGCCCGTCGCCACATATCAATCGGGTCGTCGTGGTCTGCAGCTTATCAGCTGCGGGTAAGGACCTTTATTTCTCGTTCGTTGCACTCTTTACATAGTGTACGTAGACTGCATCAAGTAGTATTGTTTTGGGCAGTGGCTCTCCCCACAATTTCTCGCCATTTTTGCCTGCTTTCAACCTCCAAATTCAAGGACCATAAGCTGGCGCTATTTACCCTGGTAGCAACTCTTGTGACTATTACGAGTTCACGGGGCATCGACAATCGCCGCTTAGAGAAATACTAGCCAAGCCAGTGACAAAATACCATAGTTGCAATAAAAATAAAAAAAAGGATTAATGTATTCTTACCGTAATGTAGTTCCCATATTACAAGCTATGCTTAGTTTGGGGCTAGATGGCGCTGTGTGAAATTAATGTCCTGTAATATTGCCTACAGGTGGACAACGAAGTAGAGGCAGAAAACGTTGGCGTGACGACCTGACTGCATTTAACCCGGACTAGAGGGAAACGGCGGAGGTCATCCGCAAATTGACAGTACAGGTTAAAATTTTATAATTTTGCGACGATACCATTGTCGTAGTGTAGCGATTGGTTAAGCAGAATCAAGGCCCAGATTTTTGACACACTGATCTACTACAGATACCACCTTCAACGTCAGAACATGTGCAAGTGTCAAATGAGCACATTTTGAAATCCGAAAATAGTCTATTGGTGCCCTCCGGAGCGGAAGGGCGCGTTATATTTTCCACTTGGCCACGCACCTCGATTCCATGATTGATTTTACAGTGGTGGGTCTTGCAATCGATTGCATCCATCTTCGAAGAGACGTTGTAAAATATATTTTGACAATAGCTGACCGAAGCTTGGCAGTTCCGTTACGAAACGATTACTCAATGCCGAGGAGCTCGTTCCTTGTCATTGTTCCGTCAGGGTAACGACCTGTGAGTCTACCACAAGTTTTTTGCAAACTCACATCTAGCATGAGGTATTTCACCTATCACAATTTAGATGTAAGTACATATAGAGTACTTGCCAGAGCAAGGCTCGGTAGCTTGAGGTACCATGGAGGTTGCATAATGAAGGTTGCATGTTTGAGGTTGTCAGGTGTCTTCGGAGATTGCCCAGGAGCTTTTTTTTATTCATTTTATTGTACGACGGGTAGGTGCTTGGCCTCATCATTTTAACCGCCTCTGTAGTCAAGTGGTTCAACCCACCGATTTCAGATCCTGAGGTCCCGGGTTCGATCCCCAAGGGGAGGATGATATTATGCTTAGTTTGGTTGGTGGTAGGACTTTGTTTAAGTCCGCCTGGCTAGCTATATACCAGCATCTTACCTAATTCTGTCACCATAACAACAATTCAAAAAAAGTGTGCCTCCACCTTTGGCCTTATCTCAACTTGAAACCAAGTGAGATGAAGGTCAAGCGCTTCCACTTCGTACAATAAAAGTAAAAAAAACTCACCTGATTTTCAAGTTATGATAAGGTCGAAGGTGGAAGCGCACTTCATCTGGTATCCTCAATAAACTGAGAAGCTTCGAAACGATATGCCGCCGTCACTAAATTATCATCCACATTTGTTGATATTCCAGTAACTAGGACGAGCGCTACCAATGCATGGTTCTGTGTATTCTTAAATAATACGCTTTACTCACGTATACGTTTATTTTGATGTACGCACCAACGGTTTCAATTCAACCGGTGAATCATCATCAGGGTGATTGTAAATCGCAGATGAGGTCGCGTGATGCTGTGTGTTTAGGAAACGTTTAACCCACATAAAGCCGACCTATAAATAGCTCCAACTATTTTTACACATCGAAATAGAGAAACAAATTGTTGCGAAGCCAGAATTAGGTCGAACAATGACATTCACAGTCACAGATAATTTAAATCAGTATCTCAAGTCCAATTTCACTATCACTATTTCGCTAAGCGGCGGCGATGGTCTCACGACCTGCGTCGTGTTGCATGCTAGCCACTTGCAGAGGGCATGACCGTGCCTTTGACTATACTCCAATCGATTAGTTATCCTCAAAGATTTAAATCGAATGCCCGCTAAGTGGGGACGGGTTAACAACCTGTGGGCATAACAGGCCTATTACCTAACTCTGTTTCATTTGGGTTTCAATCGGTTTCAATCAGAAATGCAGGCATTTTAATTGAAACCCATTGAAACCCGAATGAAACAGAGTAAGGTAATAGGCGTGCAGAACTTTATGTTAGGACGCGCCTCTGATTCTAGTTAAGATTGACGCTCTTATCTAAGGTACAAATGTTGTCCTGTAATATTTATTTATTTACCTATTTATCGTGTTCGGGTGTTATATTGTATCATAGGTACATAATTATTTACAAAAATAAAATGCATTCAAAAACTCCGCTAATTTCCATATTACAATTGATTTATTTTGGGTCTAGATGGTGCTGTGTAAAATTAATGTCCTCTACTCAAAGAGTCTGAGTCAAAGATTCAAATCTAGCGGACTACGTATCCTTGTCAAGGGGTAAAGTCGCCATATTTTATCATGCTGAATCCCGTTGAAGATCTTTTTTTTTTTATTGTATGACTGGAACTTGCTTAGCCTTCATCTCACCTGATTATCAATTTACGATAAGGTAGAAGCGCACTTCACCCGGAATCCTACACTGAGGAACTGGCTATCTTAACTTTTAAGTGCCGGAACACAACAATTTAAGAATTGATCAATTGTAGAAGGTCTAAGTACCTCTACTTAGACCTTCTACAATGCCTAACTATAATATCTAGATGCAGAAGGACACACGAGAATCCTTGAGCTATTTACCCAAATCTGAACCTGCAATGCAGTCTAGTCTTACGGAGGTTACACGGGCAATTTGTTTTTATTTTTTTATTTGTGTTCCTTATAAAATGTATCTAGGGCAGTATGTCTGGGTTAGTTCTACTTTCTTACCGCCTCCGTGATCTAGTGGAGATCCCGGGTTCGATCCCCGGGGGGAGTACAATATTGTGTTTGGTTTGGTTGGTGGTAGGACTTTGTTTAAGTCCGCCTGGCTACCTAACCACCATCTTACCTAATTCTGTCGCCATTACAATTCTAAAATTGTTATGTTCCGGCATTCAGAGGTAAAGATAGCCAGTTCCTCAGTGTGCATTCTGAAGTGCGCTTCCACCTTCGGTGTTATCACAACTTGTAACCAGGTGAGATGAAGGACTCTAGGAAGGTTTAATAAAAAAAAAACTGTATCGGAGTGGCTGGACTAAACCCTGTGCCGAATATATGACCAACGGTGGCCAATAACCACAACAGAATGGGTTCCGAACAGACAATGACGCACGCTTGCATTCTGGCTCTCCTGCGCACCGACGCGACCAAACACCGCAAACCGTTGCGCCGGGTTTCGGGGGTAGTGCCCATTTTTCCCATGTTCCCATGGAAGATGAAGGACAAAATTCGATATTTTTTTCTTATTTTGTACAATGGGACATGTAATACTTTTATTTCTCAAATTGTTCTATATCTATAGGATAAGGTAAATAAAGACCTCTTTAAGAATATTTTTTTATGAACTGGTGGTACTAGCATGCTCTGAGACTGAGAATCCTCTACATAATCTGGACACCACCGTTTCTTGCTACGAATATCCATACTTTTGATTTTTAGGATACTTTTACCCAGACAGTGTTGGATCAATGGTATTTATTTTATTTATTCAGGTATGACAGAACAATCATCATTATCAGTGTCATTTAGCTTTTTTGGGAAAATATGAATTGCATTTTGTTCCATGGCATGAAGATCGGGTGAAAAGCTAGTATGTAGTTGTATGGAAAACAATGGGATTAAAATGTCTCATTTTGTGTGATGATATCATGTTCCACGGAACCCTACTCGATTTCGGCAGGATGGGAGGTGGTCGCTAGCCAGGCGGACCTAGATGGCTCCATCATACATGCCTCGTCTATGTGTTCTGTTCTCTACACTGTGGTGAGTGTTGGTGGATTGCCAAATAACTATCCCCATTGCAAGCTGCTACTGAACTTAGCTAGTTTAGGCGTGACCTAAATACTTAAACAAAACATTCTTAATGATCTCAATTTAGACGGCGCTGAATTTTAAAAATCTAGTGTATAGCTGGGCCCCGATTTTACGAAACCAATCGTTTGACTATGAGAGTAGTACCGTCACAAAATGGTCACTATATGTGGCTTTTGGTATTATAGTGGCTATTCTATGACAAATACTGTCCTATGACATGCGAGCAGAGAAGCGATTGGTTTAGTAGAATCGGGGCCCTGATCTGAAGAGCTGTTCAATTGAACTCCTAAAACAGCAACAGTCAAAGTCAAAGTCAAAATTTCTTTATTCATTATTTTTTTTTAGGATTATTTTGAAACGACAAATCTACCGCCTGTCGAATCGCGACCAGCACACAAGGAGAAAGGCAAGAAGACCCTCGGGCTGGTTAATTTTTTGATGATCCATTCAATATTTAGATACACAATTTGTAATTATATTCTAAGTAGATACATCATAAACCTAAATTTTTAATCTTGAAACATTTGTTATTACCTATCTACCTAATGGGCAGTTTGTTAACATTGAGAAATCACCATTTTGCTGTCAACTGATAAAGCAACATCGGGCCACGCGTTCTTATCGTCGATATAATCACTAATTTTGTAGTAGGCACTTTTAATTAAATTATTCTTTTTATACAATTTGAATTTACGAGCAGAGAGTTTGGTGGCGCTTTGAGGAAGCTTATTATAGAATCTCACACAGTTTCCTAACACAGTAAACAGTTAATTATGCGTGTCTAGGCATATTCTAATCAGCTCGCTGTTATCTGATAATAATGTTTATCATATCCTCATATTTATCAGTCTAATAAATTAGAATGTTTTTTTTTATTTTTATGAATAAGTATTTTGATATTAGTAAGGTTTTGTTCTGTTATTAATATTTTAAATAGAATTAGAATCGTCTCCTCCAACTCAGCCCATTGTTATCGTAAAAGCCGACTAAGGGTTCTCACGAGACGGGCAGCAGCTTCCTTCTGTATATTATCTATTTATTACATTTACTGCGATCACCACTTGCCAAGCACGGTAATTATGGCAAAACCCTTCGGCTTTCGAGGAGGCTCTATCCAACAGTGGACACTAATGCCCTGTTGGTGTGATGTGAGTGATATAAAGTGTTGTACGTTATTGTTGAATAGATATCGAGAACGCCCACCAATAAGATGGTATTGAAAGAACATGCGAGACATGCAGACAGCAGCAGCAGGCGACGGCGACACAGCTTCATACAAATTCAATACGTATAACACAAGGTAATGTATAGGAACTAACTGTCAACTGGTTGGTGGTAGGATTTTGTGGTTGGTGGTAGGATTTTGTGGTTGGTGGTAGGATTTTGTGGTTGGTGGTAGGATTTTGTGGTTGGTGGTAGGGTTTTTTTGGTTGGTGGTAGGATTTTGTTTAAGTCCGCCTGGCTACCACCATCTTACCTAATTCTGTCGCCATAATAACAATTCCAAAAACATTGTTGTGTTCCGGCATCCGGCAAGCTATTTTGACATAACAATACAAACAGGCACTTCAATTTTGTGTGTATTAAATAGATAATATAGATATTGCTCCTTAAAATTGTGTATCTAATGCGCATTGTTGATACAAACGCAACGAGTCTAACAAGCCGACAGGTAATATGAAATGTGTGAAGTGCGTGCCTCACGCGATGACATGACATACAGACGGACTTGCTGCATTGATATCCATTAAATAAAGCGTGTATCGTGTTTGTAGAAATGTGAGAACTAGCGCGGCGTGAAATTACCTTTTATCATCTTTCACCAAGTACCTACATCATACACGTGCCAAGCGTGGGGAAATCCTCACTGCATTCCGAATGCCTTATGAAACTTTTTTTCTTATAGTACGACGGGGAAGCGCTTGGACTTCATCTCACCTGGTAGGTGGAAGCGCACTTCACCCGGAATCCTCAACAGACTGAGGAATTGGCTGTTTTACTTTACCTCTTAATGCCAGAACACAACAATTTAGATTGTTGTTATGGCGACAGACACAGATAAGATACCACCAATCAAACCGAGCACAAATTTGTACCCCTTAGAGATCGAACCCGGGACTTCTAGGTCTGATACGGGTGGGCCAACCACTAGACCACTGAGGCGGCTTATGAGTTTCTAGAGTATGTATATGTGTATATATTTTATTGGACGGTCGTTATACCGATTTCAAAAAATATAAGCACGACTATTATACCATGCATTATTCAGGAGTTCAGCTGTTATCATCGTAAGACCCTGGTTTACATGGTTCGTAGAAGAGTATCACACATACAATCATTTTAAACGCTCTGGACCTCCTGCCTTTCAATTATAAAAAAAACAAAAAAACATGAATCACGTTCTTATCTATTTCATATGAGGAATCTATAATGATAATTTTGACCTTTTATCATGCACGGTTTCAGAGTCAGGGCATACTTTAAATAAAAACTTTCAACTCCTTTTTGAACCCCTTAGGGTACGAATTTTCAAAATACTTTTCTTAGCACTCATTTTTGCATCAAGACAAACATACCCTCCAAATTTAATGTCTCTACGATTAGCCGTTTAGGCTGTGCGTTGTTATCAGAGATTCAGTTAGCATTTTATATTAGTACTAGCTTTTGCTCGCGGCTTCGCTCGCGTTAAGAAGTATTATTATTAATTAGGCATAGTTTTTGCGGCTTTACTTTTGGTTAGCGTTTGTAAAAAATTAAGGCCTACAAAACTTAAAAACGACAGTACATTCTTCAACTTCTCCATTAACGTTCAGATTTTCTTTAGCCATTTTAAAAAAGTTTAACCGACAAAACCTATACTTAAACCAAACGAAAACAAAAGAAATGCCAAATACAGAGTCTATAACCAAAACTACTAAACCGAAACAAAACTAATGCAAAATCTCAAAATCCTAGTAGCTTTATGCATGCAAAGTCTCAGCCCGATCGGTTTAAAATTGACAAAGTTTCATACAAACTTTCATCCCCTATTTCATCCCCTTGGGGGTAGAATTAATCAAAATCCTTTCTTAGCGGATGCCTACGCCATAACATCTACCTGCATGCCAAATTTCAGCCCGATCCGTCCAGTGGTTTGGGCTGTGCGTTGATAGATCACTATGTCAGTCAGTCAGTCACCTTTGAGTTATATATATTTAGATAGATAGATGTAAGGTTAATAAGATGTACCTAGATTCTAATATTTTTTAAAGCCTTGTTTTCCAAACAATAAAAGTTTATAATTTTAAATAACTTAAGGTGCTCTTCCATTTTTATTTTATCCTAAAGACTAAGCTAACTAATAAAACATAAAAATTTTGGTTGTGGTCTACCCCGCACAATGGTATCGCTGACCATTGCTCTAGCGGTTACGGCTGAACGATCACAGCACTAGTGGTAGGACTACAGGACTAGGACCTGGTCTACCTAGCTAGACCACCGGACCGGTGCAATTGAAGACACATGTGGGTTAGGTATGGTAGATACTGATTAAAATGCAGAAACGAGTAACACGTATATTGCATTACCATTATGGCTGCGATCAGCTTCGACACGCGATCACATCGATTCATGTCAAATACACCCTCCATAAAAGCTCCAGTTTTAACCTCACTAAAAAGAGTGGTGTTATTAGCTAGGCTAAAGATCGCAGACAGCGTCGTCGCTCACGATAACTCCTGCAGTACAAGTCACGTCTAGATTCGATATAATTGGTTTTATCGACCGTTGCGAGTACGGTCCTAACCTTACCGATCGGTAGACACTATGGTATACTTACACATTCGTTAAATTTTATCGAATACCTATATCGATAATATTTAACCTCTGACGTTTGATATCGAATATTTTAAGAAATTAAACGATTTTTTTTATCAACTTTGAAGAATGTCTCTATAAATGTTGAAGCTTATTATATAATTAAGTATATAATCTTGCGGGGCTTTTGATTGAGGCGACACGTGACCCAAGGGCTGGCTCTTATTTAGGCCAGCGAATTAGCATAGCTATTCAGCGTGGCAATGCAGCCAGTGTCTTGGGCACGCTTCCGTCTGGTACTGGTCCGGAACAGTTGAGTTACCTATAGGCCGTTTGTAACGGTCCTTAGGTAATCTGACTGATTCCTTTGTACATAGTTAGTTTAATTGTACTTTTTATTGAATAAATGTTTAGTTTGTTATTTACACGTAAACAAATTATTTAATATATAATGATGATGATGATGATGATGAAAATAAGGAGTTTCTCCTAATATTTTGCTGATGGAAAATCTCACCGGGTACCTTACCTTCATACCTCCATTCCACTAAATTGAACTCAAAGTTCAACGGATTGAACTAATTGATTTATTTTTAACTTATCTATTTAATTTTAACATAATTATTTTGAATGTATAACATTATGTATTTTAAGCTTCGGTACGTCAAGGTTAGGTATAATATGTTTTGATTTGTAATCGTTTCACAGTAGTGGATTATGCATTTTTCGTGGGAATATCGGGATTAAAAGTATGCTATGTCCAGAGTATTCGAAATTTATTGGCCGAACAAACATACACATATCATCGGGTAGCAAACAACATCGCTCAAGTAATATTATTAATTTACATATAACTTGGTCGGTGTTGATAACTAGCTGACGATATACAATTTTATTTCAATTAAACCTGGATAAAAATATTACTTTTTTTATACTTTCACATAGTGTTTACGAAGTTGAAATAATTGGAAAAAAAAACCTATTACTTCAACTCGTTGAACTTTGAGTTGGACTTAGTGGAAAGCTGAGAAAATCTTTACCCGTATTAAAGTTGACTTCGCGGCCGCGTTTGCTGTGAATCATGCCACGACCCACTGAATTGGTCCAATTGCGTTCAACAGAGATGATGAGTTCACTGCCATCATGACTCAAGTGGCTTCCAAGTTCTTGCCTAATGCAGTAATTCCTGGCCAAGAAGACGGAGTCAATTACTCCACTGTGTTTCCTTTGAATCTCCGTGACAAGTTTTAAGCCAATAAATATTGCTAGAGTTCCTTACAAAAGGGCTCGTCTGGGGAAGTACAACCACCATATCAATCAAACATACAAATCCTTTGAGTATCAGGAGAGAATTTTCCTCCCTATGTGTGTTCTACCGCTTGTATAATGGGTTGTGTTCTGAGGAATTGTTTGATATGGAGCCTGCAGCCTCTTTATCATCGCACCGCTCGCCATCGACAGAGATTTCATCCACACACTTTGAACACAATGCCGTCGCGCACCGTAAGGTTCAAGAGGAACTTCCTCCCGCGAACTATTCAATTGTGGAATGATCTCCCTGCTGAGGTTTTCCCTACTAGCTACAGTATAGGATTTTTCAAAAAGGGCGTTTTGAAATTTTTAAAGGGTCGGTAATGCGCGAGTAATGCTTCTGGTGTTGCGAGCGTCCATAGGCGACGGTAACCGCTGTCCATCAGGTGGGCCGTATGCCGGTTTGCCACCTTAGTAGTAAAAAAAAACGGCAAAGGACATGTCATTTATAATGTCGTATGAGGCTAATAAGGGTTCATTAATTTTATTTATTCTATTAATCAACTTTACACATAAAGTTCTTCTGTACGTGTGTTTATCACTCAACTGTAACGGAATTTTGATATAAATTTGTGTGTGTTTGAGTCCCTTGATTGTTTACATACATCATTGGACCCGGTAGGTGGCACTGCAATCCCAGGGTATGACGGGAACGTAGTCCCGGATGTTCCACTAATAAAATATTCAATTATGAACATTTACATATTTTAATATACAATTAAAAGTAAGCTATAGATAAAGGAAATATAAATAGTATAAATTAAAATGAATGCTAGTGGCTCTGTCGATTCTCGCGAGTCTGTCTTTGCATAGAATAAAACTGAACCAGTCAAATCAAGTAATTACTTATAGGTAAGTACATATTCTAATTATCGATCGAATGCAAGTAAAGTAGGTAGCTAACAAAAGGTCAAACATACTCAGACCATAGGTAACGAAAATTAAAAAAAACATAGAAATATTCCGAAAGCTGATTAATTTCTTATTGATTTGATGTGACACAAGAAATTTGCGTTTGATTTTATTATTTTCCATCCCGTCACACCCCCGACCCCGAATTTTAGCGGATGGAAAATTTGTTGCGTAATATAAAAAAAGGTGCGTCTTATACGTTTTGTGACATTTTTGTATTTTTTTTTTCGAAAAGGCTGTTATTTTTTTTTTAACGTATTTAATTTTTCAAATGGCATAAATTTATGGTTTAAGACATTTATTCTCATAAAAATAACAAAAAATCGTTTATAGAGAACATAAGAACTAGGCTTAATATTATTTTAAGTAGGTACGTACCTAAGTAAAGAGGAAAAGGATGTGCTATTGTAAACCTAAATAAAAATATAAATATGGGCAAGTAATTACATTTCTAAGCTTATGATTTGAAAAGGTGATTATATATGTATGATTTTCTTTAGGTATGTATATATATATATATATATATATATATATATATATATATATATATTACCGATTACTATTATAGCAGACAGGTTGTTAATTAGGTACTATTTAATGGCAGAAATTTAAGGGTTGAACCCTAAAATTTCTGCCATTTGAAAAATTTCAAATTACGAAAGTACTGAATCGACAACAAAAAACCATATAATTTTCGCACCTGCTCACAAAATTTCACG
Source organism: Venusia cambrica (assembly GCA_951394065.1). NCBI lineage: Eukaryota > Metazoa > Arthropoda > Insecta > Lepidoptera > Geometridae > Venusia > Venusia cambrica. The sequence continues at coordinate 6,518,441 of OX596045.1, read as the reverse complement.
AGATTCGACGAGGTTTAGAAATGCGACCTTGAGAACAGGCATCCGCCGGACAGACATACGAAAGCATTTTTTCTCTGAGAAACTATAGCTAAAAGTAGAAAAATCTAAACAGTCGGCCAACGCCGATCATACCGTTGCAACGGAGACACTTCGCTCAATAAAAAAATTAAAAGTTGGTTACAGAATACGAAATATGTTTACTAACTTGTAGTCGATAATTTACAATCTATATCGTGAATTATTGAAGCAAATCAGGGGCCCTACCGCCGACGGCGAAGCCGATCTCCATTGGCTTAAAATTAGCTTCATGAGAACTAGAAACGATTTTTACTACCGGGTATGTGTCATATCCAAAATGGCGTTTCCCATCTTAAAAGTGTACACATGTTATGAAACCTATCCGTTCAGTACATTTGACGGTAAAAATCGTTTCTAGTTCTCATGAAGCTAATTTTAAGCCAATGGAGATTGGCTTCGCCGTCGGCGGTAGGGCCCCTGATTTGCTTCAATAATTCACTACTTATGTAGAACGTGACGTCAAACAAAATTATGTAGGGCACACCCGAGTAAATCTAAAGTAAACAGAAACACCGTCGGCCCGCACCTTAAATATTCCGAACGATAATTACCCGAAAATTGGGGCAAAACTACGTATATTATAGGGGTAGGTTGGCTATCACACGATAGACGGCGACCTAGATACCCAATTTCTAAAGATAGATTACTTTCCAATACTATTAGTCGATTTGGGTGTAACTTGTAAAGAACACTTATCCAGACAAACTATGCACGAAAATCAGATAAGACGCTTACATTTTCTAAAGGCCCCGGGATTTTAGAACACCAATTGTGGACTCCGACACTGAGGATTCAAGGAGACAAAAAATCGCGTTTCTTAAATGACTCTTTATTTTTAAAGCAACAATTGTCAATTTTGTAATTCTAAAAAGTACCTATAACCTTCAAGAGACAATGGTAGTACAGATTGCGCACGCATGCTTTTATTGTACGACGGGGAAGCGCTTGGCCTTATCATAACTTGACCTGGCTTAAAGTTATGATAAGGCCGAAGGTGTAGTCTGAGAAACTGGCTAATCTTACCTCTAAATGCCGGAACACAATAATTTAAAATTGTTGTGCGATATACTTAAGCATAATCCTACCACAAACACACCTGGGGATCAAACCCGGACATTCCGACAATAATTTTCAATATTTGTCAATTATTGATTGTATGTAATTTGTATAATATTTATTCAGCTATTTGCTTTGTTTCCTCATATTAAATGTACAGTCAGTGACATAATTTTCTTAATACCCAACGAACTTCATCTAGACTTAAATGACTCCCGTTTCCACATTTTTAAGTAGTCCATTGTACGGGGGAATATCCGGCTATGTATAGCCAGCCTTGCAGAAGCACAAAATATTCCTGGGTTTAGCGCTTTTTTTTTTACAGAGTGACATCGGGTTCTTAAGGGTTTCCTTGGTATGTGCCCCTCTGCGTAGGGGGCTAAATATTAAACTTTATCTCGTTTATGTGGAGTAGGTTGGAAGACTCTGAAATTACTAGAACGATTTGAAAAAACTTTTCGTCCAATAATTCCTTGAATGGACTAACAGGGTAAAAGAGGACATAATCTATAATTACCTTTGTATGGGATGTTTTGGTTTATTTATTTATTATATTAATTATGTCTCTGAATGTACTTCCAAGGGCAACTCGTCCACGCCTTATATGGAGACATGACTTCTCTCGTGGGAGTAAGGCTCTTGGAAACCAGTTGAATACTCATTGAACGAATAAAATTACGATCGGGTTTCTTGCAGCGAGTACCTCTCCTATAAACCCTATTTAAAAACAATACTACACATAATTATCCTTTATATACCAAGTAGGTAAGGTTTCACTTCACTTCAACAGTTTTATCTTCCTTTAAATACCAAGTAGGTAAGGTTTCACTTCACTTCAACAGTTTAAGTAAGGTGATGGGTAAGCTCTTGACTCTAGCTCTAGGCCAGACCCAGGATGAGGTCTGCAATGGAGCGAGCTTTCCCAGAAGGCACTGGCTCTCCCGCACCTACGTCTTGCGCTAGCGAAAGCCAGTGATTCAGTTTCCCGGGGTGGACTACTTGGAGGTAGATCACAACAAACACGAATAAAACATTTTTTTTTATGATAGCAATATGGGTACCATTATATTATGTTATTTTTGTAAAAGCATATTCTTAAAAAAAATACCGGATTAGGTTTTCTTAACTTTCAACTACACTCATAGACATGCTTAGAGGAACTAAAAAAAAAGAGTTGATTCCAAACTTCTCCCAGTGCTCTTTTAGTGTTGTCGTAACGTTTGATGATACCGGCAGACTGGTAGACGAGACATGAAGGGCAAGATCGCAAGAATGTCTCGGGACGATAGATTTATGGACAGCAGTGCTCTAAGAAAACTCACACTTAGCTCAGTTCAGCTCAACCGCCTAGCCTCTGTGGTCTAGTGGTTCAAGCCACCGATTTCAGATCCAGAGGTCCCGGGTTCGATCCCCAGGGGAGTACAATATATTGTGCTTGGTTTGGTTGGACTTTGTTTAAGTTCTTACCTCTGAATGCCGGAACACAACAATTTTTGAATTGTTATTATGGCGACAGAATTAGGTAAGATGGTGGTAGCTAGCCAGGCGTACTTCAACAAAGTCCTACCACCAACCAAACCAAGCACAAAATATTTTGTACTGCCCATTTGGATCGAAACCTGGACCTTTGGATCTGAAATCGGTGGGTTGAATCACTAGACTACAGAGGCGGTTCAGATCGTAGTCATGACGCGCTAGTAGAACATTGACGCTTGAAAGCTTGCAAGATCAACTAAGTAAATAATTATATCTACCTACAGATAGTTGCAGTAGCTACCTACTTAGATTAGAATGTTTACATAACAGTCAAGATTTAAGAAAGTAAAAGTGTGCTACATGTTCATTTACACAATTTCCGAGTGGTGTTTTAATGTCATCAAACTATGAATAGGAAGTTTTGCATCATCATGGTTGTGTAGATGATTTAGTATTCATAGGATGTTTAGCGTCGTCATGTTGTTTGCGATGGTTCAATTTGAATGCATTATAGGAGATTAGATACCACATCAAATATATCTGTTTATACCTATAGATACCACGCGGTCGACGGGGCGCCGCCGCCGCGAGCTGAAGCTATTTGTATCATAAGTACCTACCTATCTATGTACTTACAAAAAAGAAGTTCCCATTTCATACAAGCTTTAAGAGCTGAGTGGCCAAGCCGGCCTTCCAATCTGGAGGTTATGGGTTCAAAAACTACCAATGGATTTATCTGCATTTCAGGAGTTTATGTGCGCATTTGACACTTCAAATGGCATATGTCACTGGCTAGTATTCTGCTTAGCGGCGATGGGCATGCAACATATTGTATAGCAACATACAAACTGTAGGCATGTGCTGAACGTATGTTTGGATGAGCCTCTGACTACCCCGTTATACCCTCATACAAACATAGTAGGTTAGGTACTTATATGTCATTCATTTCCAAATAGCTCATCCAAATCAAATATTTTTTCGTAATTAGTTAATCATAATTGGTTGTGTTAAGTACATACCATAAAAAACACTTTTTGGAGTAAGTTAGTAAACAATTAGTAAGAATAGGTATGGTTTAATACTCCAATAATTCATTTTAAGACATAAAAATATAACAATGATTATGACTGGATTCAATTAGGTATAAAACAATAAGTTATTATCTCAAAATAATTGTTACATTTTTAGAGATTAAAAAAGGGTAAAAGAAAAAAGTTAAAAAAGGGTTGCCCTTTTTAGGTAAAACAAATTTTTGGTATTCTCCAATAATGTAGGCAAATAATGGTGTTCTGCCTTGATACAACTTTGTGACCTTCTTGCATACCTGTCTTATCTCCCAAATATGTTAGGTATCATAATTATGTTGAATTTTTATTATAATAAATACATAAGGTAATGATGCAGACCTTTTTTATGGGTATTTTTTTATCTACTAGCTTAAGCAATGCTCAAGACTTAGCATAATTTCCTGGAAAAGAATGCTTGAAGTGATAAGGCCACCCATGCAGTGTCCAGTGATTTGCCATGGTGTTGAGTTAATACCTTAAAAATGTATATTTATATGTTCCAGTCACATTGATCATAGACAAGGATGAACCACCACTCGGTGAAAGCCATTGTTATTTTACTGGAACCTAGCTGTTGTAAACTAACACTCAGATAAAAAAGGCAAATAAACTGCACATTTAAAATATAGCAGATGTGTGATTCAAGTTCTACCTACACTTACAAACATGTAAATGCAAATAAAACATTGCTTAAGATAGTAAAAACTCTAGGTAAACAACTTGATTGTGTAAAAGTAACACCACAGCTGTTTACTAGGTTTACACTAAGTCTAGCTGAGTTACACTTATGCCTTTGAGTATACAATGAACTTGAATTATAGAATCATCCACACTAGATATTATTAAACTGATGGTTTTAAGTATATATGCAACTTACTACCTACATACATGTTACATTCAATGCCTCGCAAGTAGCTATCTTATACATAGTCATAATGCAACTGGACGCGTATACGTTACGCTCTTTGGTTGCATTGTCTAGCCAGATCTCATTTCACATTGTGCGGAAAGTAATTCAAAATTGTAATTGAAGGAGATTTATTTACTTGAAGAATAGAATAGAAAGTCAAGACAAGAGAATCAAACGAATTTTCAAACCTATTATTCACGCTAGCAAAGCAAAGCCCTTCGGTTCACGGATATTACTCACCAGCAGTTTAGTTTCTTTATCGCTGCAAGATCAGACTGCTTGGAGCGAGCGATCACCATTTCTTCTGTAAGTCGGGCCATGGTCACTAGTCACTACACGTGCACTTTCTCACTGATTTAAATGAACTTGAACACTGAGAGCAAAATTAACATTGCGGCGAGCTCGCACAAGCTTGCAACTCGAGGGCGAAGAAAAAACTGAAAAAAAATATAATAATTTCTCGATTGCCGTGTTTACCGCGATTGCGGAATATTGAACTAGACATTGACATTTGTTCGATCGCTTGGCTTGGCTGACAGTTGACTTGACGTTGACAATCACAATAAATATCAATTTACTTACTTGAGTACCTCTTTGCGATGGATGTTGTCAACTAAAAAGTAAGTAGAAAATCAGTGAGCTGGGGTAGCGAAACGCGAAATCAGTGAGCTTTTTTTTTAGTGTTAATAGTCAAACGTTTGATCACCAGCTTACATGTAGCTACTAACCTAACCTAACCTATTTACTCTGGACTTGAAAAGCTGGCGGCGCGGCGCGGCGGAAGGCTTACACATCAAAATAGCGTGGGGTGTTGTACACCCCACGCGAGTAATTCAGGGTTGATTCACTGTTTGATCGTCTTTAGTTATTGAGTTTCGAATTAACAGGGAAATATTTTTTTAGCTTCCTTAGCGAGCGGTACTTTGTTACTTAATCCCAAAAAACACCGTGTCGTAGGGTTGATGCAGGAGAGTGCGGTCGGGGTGTAAAGCACCCCAGGCAAACAATTACGTAGTTAAAATTTTAAGAGAATTTGATGTTCATATTTTTATAACCAAACGATTTATTCATTGATTTAGTTAAATTAAAGTTATTATGTCAAAAGTTAATTGTATAGTCTCCTCCAAATTTGTTTACGTTTATGTTTGCTTATTACCATTTGTGGTTATAAAAACTACGTGCGGGTATCGTGAGATAATGCCTCAGAATTACAACGGAGTTACAGGTAAATAGTTTAGTATTCCTGTAACCGCGGCTATAGTAAAAAGTGTTGTGTTTTTGTAATTTTTGTATTTCTTTATTGTACACATAGATATTATTTAAACATGTGAAAACATATGTACAGAAGCGAGCTTAACCATTAAGGAGATTTCTACCAGCAAACCTTTGAGAGAGAGAGAGAGGTAATACTCTGAAAAGGTAGAAAAGTGTACCTACTTGAATTAAAGTAAAATTTGAATGGACAAATTCAATATATGTTTAATAACTTTTTGTTGTTGTGTTGTCGAAATTGTCAGGAAAAACGGTAAGGTTAGTACTATAGTGTATGTGCGATAAAATTCCCTTGTTTACGTCAGTAAAAAAAATTACAATAATAACATTATAGATTTTATTATTTCAGCCATTTGTCAAAATGATGCCTAGCCATGTAAATTATCCGCAAATTGTGGATCAGTTGGAAGAAGATGATTTTTATGATAGTTTTTCTAAAGGAGAACAAGAACGTCCAACGACCGCAAATGAAGAAGTTTTAGTGACCAGATACTGAATCTGAACAAAGTGTAAATGAAATGAACAGCAACTGGAGTAGTGATGATGAGATTTTTACACAATCTGTCCATCCCACCAACTGGCCATGAAAGACGCGATGAGTCATACTACCTTGGGAAAGAAATAACGTGACAAAGTGAAAGATGGCCAATGGTGATTCTTTTCTTACCAGTTCAATGTCAGTGGCATCAATGCGTATGTAAGTAATATACAAAGCCAAAGTAGATCAAAATAGAACCCGGATATTTTGAAAGCAGCTTGCAGTTAATTTAGTGAAACCACATCAGATCACTAGGGCAGACTTACAAACACTGCCACGCCCCCTGCAAAAGCGGCTGAATCGGAACGTCGGAAATGAAGAATGAAAGCTTCCGGAAGTGGCCGGATGCCATTTTGTAAACGATGCCATATTTGTCCAAGAACCAAGGATCGAGAATCTAAAACATTATGTTTTAAATGCCATCAAAATGTGTGCAGTGATCATGGTATTCCAACATGTCAAAAATGCCATGAAGAAAATTAATTCTTATATTATATATTCATTTATTCAATAAGAAGTACAATTAAACTAACTGTGGTGATTATTACAGCATAAACTCTTCACTCGAGGAGCAAGGCTGGTCCTTTATCATAGAGAGTGATAGTATTGAAGAAGTCATAGATCATTTTTATTGTATATTACGTAAACTAATCTCGGAGTTCATACCACAAGTCCGTTGCTCTGGCACTTATAACTATCCCATCAGGTACAGATTAATAAAATTAATTAAAGAAAAGCTAAAGCTCACAGTGATTGGCAACGATATAAGAATCCCAATGACTATGCTATCTTCTCCGAGCTTCGAAAACGACAAAGAACTCTTCAGGACGAATACTTTAAGGCGTATGTTAATTTGTCGCAACAAAAAATCAAATCTGGTCCTGATTTTTTCTGGTCGTACGTCAAATCTAAAAGAAAACATAGTTCCAACTATCCTCAAAGAATGTCCTGTGAAAGTAAGACACTTGATACACCGTCCGATATCTGCTCCGCATTTAATATATTCTTTGAAAAAAAATTCATTACTGCTGCTGATTGATACCATCTTAATATGCTATATGAACCTTGTCGTGATATTATAAATTGTATAGAAGTAAATACTGACGAGATTCACCTCAAGGTTATTTATATTTTGGTTATTAAGGTATATTTTGGGTCCACTTTTGTATGCGTCATACTTGAATGATATTAGTCCCTGCTTTGAACATGCTCGGTTTCTTATGTACGCTGACGACACAAAAATTTATATGAAAGTGCAAAGTCGATCAGATTGTCTGAAGTTACAAGCAGATCTGGACAGGCTGGCAACATATTATGCTAGTAACCGCTTGAGTATAAATATAAGTAAATGCTTTTTTATTTCGTTCACACGAAAAAAAGTCCCAACACAATTTAATTACAAAGTAAACGATATTAAAATAGTTAAGGTGGATTCCATTAGAGACCTTGGGGTGGTCATGGATTCAAAACTCTCTTTCTCTGATCACGTAGAATCGGTAATTGGTAAGGCCTATAAAAGCTTGGGCTTCATATTGAGGGTAAGTCGTCCATTCTCAGATATTGTCTGTCTAAAAGTCTTTTACTTTGCGTATGTACGAAGTAAACTGTTGGCGAACACTCTTGAATGCGAACCTATGCATTCAAGAGTGTTCAAGAGTAAGAAATGACACAAATTCAATACCGAGCGATAGGAATCGTGTTCAAGGGTAAGCCAGCAGCAGTGGTTTTGATAGCACGACTCATAAACATAATTTAACCTTTTTACATTAGTAAGGGGCTAAGGGGTGACATTTATGCACTCATTGTATTCTGCTCACCCACCATTACGTATGTGCTTAAGTTTGTTGTCGTGATTTATTTTTATCTGAAAATGTAAGAAATTGAGTTATGTACTATTACTGATTAAATAATTTCGGTGATGAACATGGTGAGACATGGGCCTACCACAGAACACTAATTCTAGGGATTAGTGTTCTGTGGTCGGCCCATGTCTAATCTCTACAAAGAAGTTGAAGAACCGAGAAAGAGTGAGCGAGATAGCTAGACTAAAGACGAAACCAAACCAACGATAACGAAATAAATAAATGTTTTGATTACAAAATCATGCACTGCAATTCTATAATTTGTTGATTTTCGTTCTATATTATGGATTCTACAGATATTCTGGATGACAAGGACAGCGGTCCTGAAGTGCAGATCAACATACCAAGCTCAGTTATGAGCAGGATCGAGGAATTAATGGGTGGAACGGAACAGTTTGATAGCGAAGAAGTAAGTCCAGTCCACCATTTACCGTGATTTACGTATGTTACCGCTGTTCTGAATGCTATCACAGTTATTTCATGACATGAAGCATATTTTAATGTTGCCTTGTTTGCAAAGGGCTTTTCAACATGAAAAACGTTAGGTAAATTCAAACTATGCCAGTACCTCAGCGTCATTTTCACCCATAAGTACCTAGGTAGGTACAATAAATACCGTTTTGGCACATCATATTTTCCAGTATTTATGTCTGTGTTTGCCAAATCAATTTCCATTCTGTATTGATTTCTTCAGTAGGTACCTGCTTTTTTTTTCTACTTACCACTTGGCTGGCAAATAGGTCATGTTCTTTGTGGATGTGATCTACGCAGGAAGGCTTTGTTATAGGCTGTATGATTTTTTTATTTTTGGTTTATTGGTTACTGTTGCATGATGACCCAGATGTTGCAAACCCAGAAGCATCATTCACAAGTTTCTGACCCTTAAAATATTTACTTATTTCAGTTTGATGCTGTAGCATACATAAACAAGATATTCCCAACAGAGCAGTCACTATCCGGTGTGGAAAGCGCCGCAGCAAGGTGTGAATTTCGACTTCAGGGTGTGGAGCAAGACATCAGGAAACTGGTGCGAGCCCAGGCACAGCAGCGGGAAGCAGGTCAGAGAGCTCTACTGCAAGCACAGAGCTGCATTGCTGATCTAGCTTTACAGGTACATTTGTAAGAGATATCTGTGTATTATCTTATTACCTTTACGGCAATAATACTAATCACATTCCTGTAATACTTAACTTACCATTGGCAAAACGGATCTTAACAATGAAAGGAATCTATACAACAAACAAACAGATTGGAACTGATTTTGCAAACTGGTTGAAGATAGAATTGAACTTAGAATACCGTAAAAAAATGAATTAGACATCAATAGTGCTGCCAGAAAGCTGATTGCCATGATTCAAGAAAGTTGCTGGAAGTCGACACCAGAAGCCTCTTACTTGGAAGGACTCACAGCGACAAAAACCACTAACTACTCATTATGGAAGGCCTGCGCAAACCTGAACCACCCATTGCATCACAAGCCACAGCCCCGGAGCCAAAATAGGAACAAAATAGGCATTAGTAAATTGTCTCAGCAATGTATTCAAACCCAAAGCCCTAGAACAAATGTGGATGAATCAGATATCAACCTAGTACTGAATCAAGATTTCCAACTACCATTGAATATGATCTAGAGAGATATGCAGGAAAATCCGCTCAATGGATAACAACAAGGCACCTGTCCTGGTTATGATCTCATTGATAAAAGAGTTCTTGAAGAACTACCTTGAAAAGGAATTGTGTACCTCACTATGCTCTTCAATGCCATCCAAAGAGTGGGCTACTTCCCAGATATTTGGAAAGTATCACAGGTGGTAATTATCCATAAACCTGGTTAACTGGAACATGACGTCACCTCTTGACACAGACCAATCAGTCTCTTACCAATTGTGTCTAAGCTTAACGAAATGTGCCTACTCCAAAGAATGTTGCATGTCCTTAACAAAAGGTCCATTGTTCCTGACCACCAATTCGGATTTAGAAAAGAACTTGCCACTATTGATTTTGGTACACAGAGTGTGCAGGACCATTAGAAAAACATTTGAAAAATAGAGCATTGTTCATCTGCTTTTCTTGACATACAGCAAGCCTTTGACAGAGTCTGGCATAAAGATAGATAGATAGATAAACTCTTTATTGTACACCAAAAAACAAAAATAAACAGACATGCAAGAAAAACACTTAAACTAGGTACAATGGGCGGCCTTATCGCTAAAAGCGATCTCTTCCAGGCAACCTTTGGATGGAAAGGATAGCAAAGAGCAGACAAAGCGGTGTACTAAAAAAAATCTAAAGTGTATGTGTATGTGTCTAAAGGATTGCTGTTTAAAATAAAAACCTGTCTACCACATACATTCTATGGTGTACTTAAGTCCTACATCACAAACAGAATATAAAAAAAAAAAGAAAATCAATGCACCTCTGGTTTCTATGAAATCTCTGCCAGAGTACCACAGGGTCAGTTCTTGGAGCATTGCTGTACACCTTCTTGTTGCTGGCCAGATGGAGAATTGCCACCAGCTTATCAAAGTCTGTGCAAGTCACATTTACTCTATGCAGAAATGACTGTGGCCCAGTCATCTTAAGAGGCACATAACTACCACACCATGAGCTAGTGAGGTACCTAGGGATGTATCTGAATCACAGGCTCACATGGAAGAAACATGCTCAAACCCCAAACAGGGGGATGTTCTGGCTCCTGGGACGAAATTAGAGTTGCCATAGACAACAAGCTTCTCGTATATTAAAAATACTGAAACTGATCTGGACATAAGGCATCCAGCTTTGGGGATCAGCCAGAGCCTAAAACATGACAATAGAGCAAAGAGCACAAAATCACATCCTAAAATCATTATCAAATGCACCATGGTTTGTTAAGACAGAATGTTTATGAAATTCTTAATATCCCCATGGTTTTTTGCGCAGTAGGTTGTGGTTTTGATTCCTACCCAGGACAGACATTTGTGTTTGCTCTATGTTTGGGTGTTGTATTATACATATAGTAAGTATTTACGAAAAGTTCCCATATTACAAGCATATGCTTAGTTTGGGGCTAGATGGCGCTGTGTGAAATTATTGTCCTGTGATATTTTGATCCGTGTTTGGGTGTAATATTGTACCACAAGTATGTATTTCGCTTATTGGGGATGTAAAATGTCTTTGACAAAATCAAGGATTCAGGTTTGTGCCTGGCCTTGTACCACAAGTGTGCTGCCATAGTAATATATTTCTATCTACCAATATTTTCCAGGTGGCAGACATAAACAAGAAAGCAGAACGCAGCGAAACCATGGTCCGTGAAATTACGTCTGAGATCAAGCAGTTAGACTGTGCCAAGTCCAACCTCACAGCGGCTATTACTGCACTGAACCACCTCCATATGCTATCGGGTGGAGTGGATCAGCTACACAATATGACCAAAAACCGACAGTACAAGGAGATTGCTCTGCCGATGCAAGCAATTATGGAGGTAAGTGAGGCCATCAACATGTAAATAGTGTAGATTAATGTAAAGCCTCTGAGGTCTAGTGGTAGAGTGTTTGGCTTTTGAGCAGGAGGTCCTGGGACACATTTCTGATTGAATTGATTGATACCTGGCACATATTTTTGTGAAATATTATCTTATATAGGGCAAATTGTGAATGTTTTTCTCAGCTTGAATATTGCTAGAACTTAGCTCACCTGAATGTCTTGTAAGATGATTCAATGCATCATTATATGCTAAGAAGTTGGTCTCTGCTGACTCTGCACTATTTAAATTTGGAGTCCTGCTTTGGGGTGTTTTGTGCATTGCCCGCAGTTGAGCTAACCGGATCCCAGACCATCCCCGCAGAGTAGGGGAGCAAGACCTTGGTATACTGGCAGCAGTGTTCAATATATGACAAGCCTCATAGCTCAGTTGGTAGTAACTCTGCCTTCTGCTCTGTAGGTTGTGGGTTTGATTCCCACCCAGGACAAAAAATTGTGTGAAGAATATATATGTTTGTTCTGTGTTTGGTTTGGGTGTTGTATTGTATGATCAGTATGTATTTTAAAAAAAAAAAGTATTTGAGTATTCTATCCGTAATTTAGATCCCATATTACACTCTATGCTTAGTTTGGGGCTAGATATCGCTGTGTGAAATTAATGTCTTGTATTTAAAAAAAAATGGCGACTTATGAGGTATGCGTTGAGCGAGACTGCAAAATAATTCAATTCAATCCAATAATTTTATGTCGGCTAAATAATTAAGATTAACACAAATATCACAAATTATAGCCATTTACAAAAAGTACAGTAGAAAGAATTTTTCATGCATGCCTCAATGAAGCACTGTATTAAGGCACACAGTTGTCTGTTTGTTTCAGGTATTGCAACATTTCTCCCTGTACAAAGACATCCGCGAAGTGTCACAGTTGAGGGAGAGAGTCAGGGTGATTAGGGAGCAACTCACCCAGCAGATATTGGATGATTTTAAACAGGCGTTCACAGGTAAATAAATAGACTCAACTGACACGGAGCGGACATCATTTTTCCTGACAGATACAACTGTATTTATTTGTTTATTTATTCACATACTTAAATGTAACAGAATAAGCTTCATAATTTGATATTTAATTTGATATTTTTTAACCACCTTTGTGGTCTAGTGTTGCAACCCACCAATTTCAGATACAGAGGTCCCAGGCTTGATCCCCAGGGGGAGCAATAATGCGCTCGGTTTGGTTGGTGGTAGGATTTTGTTTAAGTCCGCCTGGCTAGCTACCACCATCTTACCTAATTCTGTCGCCATAATAAAAATTCTTTAACAAATGTTGTGTTCTGGCATTTACAGGTAAAAAAGCCAGTTCCCCGTCATACAAAATAAAAAAAGGAATTTGATAAGAAAAAAAAAAACATTATTTATACATTTAAACAACAAGCCTCATAGCTCAGTTGGTAGTAACTCTGCCTTCTGCGCTGTAGGCTGTGGGTTCGATTCCCACCCAGGACAAACATTTGTGTGATGAATATAGATGTTTGTTCTGTGTTTGGGTGTGTTGTATCAAATAATAAGTATGTATTTAAAAAAAGTATTTAAGTATTCTATCCGTAATCTAGTTCCCATATTACAAGCCATGCTTAGTTTGGGGCAAGATGGCGCTGTGTAAAAATTAATGTCCTATAATATTTATTTATTTATTGTTACATTTAAATTAAATGGTACATGTAAATGATAATCTTGATTAATCACTAACCCATCGTAAATGACACGTGACCGTGAGCTGGCTCTTATTTAGTTCAGCGAATTAGCATAGCTATTCAGCGTGGCAATGTAGCCAGGGTCTTGGACACGCTTTCGTCTGGTACTGGGCTGGATCAATTGGGTTTCCCGTTTGTTACCCGACTGCTACGTGTCTTCCCAGAAAATGCTTTGATCAGTAGCGGGCTGAAATAATAGTGATAAACTTAGAACCTTGGCGCATATAAAATAAATAAAAAATAAATATTATAGGACATTAATTTTACACAGCGCCATCTAGCCCCAAACTTAGCATAGCTTGTAATGTGGGAACTAGATTTTTTGTAAATACATACGTACTATATGATACGCTACAACGCCCAAACACAGAACAAACATCTATATGCATCACACAAATGTTTGTCCTGGGTGGAAATCGAACCCACAGTCTACAGCGCAGAAGGTACTACCAACTGAGCTGAGGCTTGTTAGTAACCGCATGGAGCCTGCTAGTGTTCTATGTAAAAAGTTGAGTTTGTATTGCAGCAGGCAGTAAAAGCACGGTGTCCCACAGACAGTTGGCCGAGGCCTGCGGAGTGGTAGACATCCTGGATCCCAAGGTCAAGGATGAACTGCTCAAGTGGTTTATCAATATACAACTGCAGGTAAACGAGACACGTGACCTGATAAAGTAAGCTAAGTATTGTAGTCGCAACAAGGGTTACCGACCCACTATTTTTAAATTTTACTCTCTCATAAGGTTTGCTGGAAGAGAACTCTTTGCAGGGTTAAGCTCGCCTTTGCCATGCTCATTAATTTTAAGTATGTTTATAATATATGCTGTATTTTGTGTGTGCAAGAATAAAGAATAAAGAAAGGGTTATTATAAAGATTAATAAAGTTTTTTTTCATCTAAAAAAAAGTAGGTGCCTGTTAAACTTAATTTTGTGTTTCTTTTTTGTTGTACGACGGGGAAGCGCTTGACCATTATCTCACCTGGTTACAAGTTAAGATAAGGCCGAAGGTGGAGGCGCACTTCACCTGGATTCACAACATTTTTTTTTGAGTATTGTTATTATAGCGACAGAATTAGGTAAGATGGTAATCTAAATGTTAATCACACTTGGTCACTTCTTAGGGATTCGTAAAAGGGTGCTAGAGGGACCCTATTACTAACCTCTGCTATGTGTCCATCCATCCATCCGCCTTTCTGTCAATGGGCTTGAATCTCATTAACTGGTATAGATAAGCAGTTGAAATATTCAGTGCGTATTTCTGTTGCCGCTATAACAAATGAAAAATAATTAAGGGGGGCAATAAAATAAACTTTGCAATGTGAATCGGAACCCTCGGTGTCAGATCCTCGTTCTTAAGTGGAAAAAAAAACAAAGTTGTAAGTTTTTACTTCCGTCGGCAGTCCTCATAACCGTCTCTATGGTCTGGACCGCCTACCAGTGTCAGATCCAAGGGTCCCGGTATCGATCCCAGGGTGGTCCAACATTGTGCATGGTTTGGTTGGTGGTAGGACTTTGTTAAGACCGTCTGGCTAGCTACCACCATCTTACCTAGGTCTGTCGCTTTAACAACAATTTTGTATCTCCGGCATTTAGAGGTAAGATAGCCAGGTCCTCGGACAGTTGAGGATTGGTGAAATGCGCTTCCACCTTCGACCTTATCATAACTTGAAATGACATGAGATGAAGGCCAAGCGCTTCCCCGTCGTCCAAAAAAAAAAAGACTGGAACCCCGGGAGTCCCGACAGAAGTGACAACTTGAAGTTTTTCAATCTTCGCCGAAGAGAACAGCTGAGATTGTTGGTACTTGAATCTCAATGTGTTATACCGACCTGGTGTTAACAATTACAATAGCGCCATCTATTGAGAGTTAGCGGAACTAATGCCTAGGTGTCGGTAGCCGTAGCAGTGTCGCGAGTTCAACGGTACCTACCAGGTGTTTAGAATACCGCCATCTATTGAGAGTTAGCGGAACTAATGCCTAGGTGTCGGTAGCAGTAGCAGTGTCGCGAGTTCAACGGTACCTACCAGGTGCTTAGAATACCGCCATCTATTGAGAGTTAGCGGAACTAATGCCCAGGTGTCGGTAGCCGTAGCAGTGTCGCGAGTTCAATGTTTTTTTTCCATTTCAAAAAACGTCCAACGCGCCTAAATCAATCGCCTAAAGAAGTTTTCACTTCAAAAAAGTTGTGTTGTTGTATCCAGGAGTACCAGCACCTGTTCTCCCCGGAACAGGAGTGCGCGTGGCTGTCCCACGTGGAGCGGCGCTACGCGTGGCTGAAGCGACACTTGCTGACGTTCGAACAGAGCGGAGCTAACATATTCCCGCACCCTTGGGAGCTCAGCCAGAAGATCGCCACGGCCTTCTGTGAGGTAAACAACTAATGTATATTCTTTATACTATACCGTTGCGCTAACTACTAGTTCACAGAGACGGTAAGAAAAAAACTTAACACTAGGTTAGTCACGTACAGACTTTACGCGCCAATAAATAGTTATAGTTACTCAATGTTTGTTAGTTTTTTAAGATATACAAGGTGAATTTTTGAGACGGGACATGTATTACCGTACAAATGTATGGGAAAAGTTTTTCGCAATTTCTGACATTTCACATACTCAAACCTCAGTCGGTCTGGTAGAGACTTTTGATTCTTATAAGAAACAGGATCGATTGGCAACAAAAAAAGTTTTTGTGTAAAATTACCATTTACTTGCTGACTGTACATTTTTCCAAAATCAGAGAATGCAGTTCAAAATATCTTAAAAAGGATAATGCCCAAAAAAAACCCAGAGTCGATTAAAAAAAAATATGAACAGCAAAGTAGACCTTGCATGGGAGGTCGCAAATACGCAACTCGTTTCGCTTAAAACTATAACCAAACAGGCCAGCAGCATACAACCATTCCGTAGGTACAGACCGCAGAGTGCGTTGAATAACTGGTTCATTGTTTTGTATTGTGTTTGTTGCTCACTCGTGAGAGAGATAGAGAATACAGATAAGGAATTACAATATACGAGAAAGAAAGAGATTGCAGATGCCTATTCGCGCCATTGTCATACAGGTAGCGAAACCATGACCGACCCAGTCCCACGTGCGCGTGCGCAGTCCCTCGTAAGCTTAAAACTGATTATATATATATATATAATTATAATCAGTATACATGTATAATGTACTTTACTCTCAAATACCTCTCAATATTACGCACAATTAGTCACAATATTGCTCTAAATATCATGGATTTATAATACTATTCTCAATTTGTTACGATTTTTTTTTAGTACTTGGCGATTGTTTAATCAAAAAAAATATTGAATTTGGGATATAGTATGTTTACTCTACCTTGCCCAACATAAATCGTTTTAATCCATACCGGGTTTTTGGTCCATAAATTTTTGGGCATTATCCTTTATGGATAGTCTCCTAAAAACGTTTTCCTGTAACTATATCGGTTAAGGTACCTGCCCTTACTGTCCCGTCTCAATCATTCACCCTGTATATTACAATGGGCCGTAGACTAAATTAGAATAAGATCTGTAATATTTCTATTGTTGCCTGATATAAAATTTTATTATTATTATACATTACTCGCAGGTGTTTCATATTTATATTATGACGTGAAGTGCTATTCTACTCTCCAAACATATTCTCCTATATCACCTGCGTATATATACGGTATGTATATGGCCCTCATTACAAGCTAGGTTGCAGTAAAGGTGTAGATAATACACAGAAGAAAGCTGCTGCCTTTCTGGTGAGATCCCTTAGTCGGCTTTTACGACATCTATACTTTTACGAGTTGGAGGGGTCGATTCTTTAGGTGATTATGGCAAAACTGTCTAGCTTTGGAGGCTCTGTCACTAATGGGCAGTTGATGATGATGATTACAAGGTAGATATATACCAACCTAAAAATTGACGCCGCTCCACAGTGCTTACGCTCACATGTAAAGCATGTTTAAAGTCGCAATACACATAAATATACTTTGTCATTGGTTGTTCCCGGTTGAATGGCTGGATGGGATGGTCTTTATCATTGGTTGTTAGTCACCATTGGTGACTATTGATTTGATTTATTTGGTTTTAGGTTAGTAGCTTAATTGAATTTTAAATATGACAATTTCTTCTATTTTGCTTTTTTGTTGGGCGCTGGCGATGTCTGAACATCCATTTATTGACCTTATTTGCATGAAAGAGTAACCGCCGTGGACAGGTGTTAATTTTTAAGCTCGTACATCTATATTTATGTCACTTTAAAGGACAGGAAATTAATTTCTCACAGCGCCATCTAGCCCCAAATGAAGCATAGCTTGTAATATAGGAGCTAAATTATGAATAGAATACTTAATAACTTTTTTTTTAATACTAACTCACCATAATTATGATACAACACCCAAACACAGAACAAACATCTATTTTAAACAAAAAAAGGTTTGGGTAGCAGGCCTTCAGACTTCACCGCAAAAGGCAGAGTTACCAACTGAGCAATGAGGCTTGTTAATATAATTAAGAGGTGCAAAACAGGGGCAAGTGGGGAGGTGATAAGAAATTATTTAACTAGAACAATGTAGGTATATCAATATCTATTCTTTTCAGATGACACGAGAAGAGCTCAGCAAGATAATGTCGTCTCGCTCTAACGAGGTGGATGTCAAGTTGCTGCTCTATGCTATTCAGAAGACATATAACTTTGAATTATTACTGCATAAAAGATTTGTGGGTATGTTACAAATGCTTAGATACCGAAATAAATATTATGTAATCATCGTAAAGCTGACCGACTGAACAACTGACTGAATTACCGAATAACCGACTGACTGACTGACTGACAATCAACGCACTGACCAAAGAAGAGTTCCAAGAGATACACAAATACCATAAATTTGAAATACTACGGTTTTTTTTTATATTCATTATATTTACAATTAATGTTACAAGTTTTTTTCATTTGTTTTCTTCTTTTTCACGACTAAATGATGTAATCGGATGTAAATGAAACTTGGCATGGACTAACAGGGACGAACATATGCAAATTTTTATCCGGGTACCACGCGAGCAAAAGCTATGTAAAAGTGACTCAAGGGTGATATACAACGCACAGCTGAAAACCGTGACTCCTATTGACTTGAATTTGGATGAGATGTAAGAGGGGGATTGTTTTTAATTCACATGTATGTTCTAGAAAGATTATATATAATGTTATTTAGATGTTCATATTCTATGTTTGTTGCAGGAACTGATATTGGTGACATTACGATTACAGCGTCGGAGAAAAGTGACTTTGATGACGAGGCCAAAGATGTGAGTACATACATATTCTCACTTAAGAATATTGATTGAAGAGTATTGCTCATTTTTAGTAACACATTAAAAAGAACAGGCCGAGTTTCGGGCCTGTTCTTCGTGTCACTGTCGCCATTTGGTATTCAAAGCGCTCCTAGTGATTTAATTAGTGAACCATTTTTACTATGAAACTGGGCTATGTTTTTCGAGAGTACATACTCTACATACTATATATTGAATTATATAATTAAATATATAGTATATAGACTGTATATATAATTGCCACGCTCTACAGCTTAAACAGCTTGATGGATCTTGTTTGTTTGTTTGAGGTGTCGTTTGGTTTGTCCGTATTGTGGGAGAGACTTATGTCAACCACCAGTCCAAAAAGAAGAGAATAAAACCTAAAAAATGGGTTATGAAATGGTGGTTAAAAGTTTTGTTTAGGGTTTTTTCAACATTCAACTATATACTCGTAGTAGTTTGTATGTGTTTGAAGATGTATTCGTTTCAGTCCGGCAATGAGCCCACCTTATCGCAGAGCGGGTCTCCCTGGGCGGGACTCGTAGGTGCGTGCTTCGAGCCGCATCTCTCGCTCTACATACACAGCCTGGACTCGAACCTGCGACAACTGCTTGACACGTTCATACAGGTAATGTTATGACAGTCTTCAAGCGGTTTTTATCAATTTATACAAATGTAAACATAAATTAAATTGAATATATCCAAAATACCATGGTATTAATTGTAATTTAATGTCAATAAAAGTTCATAAATCGTCATTCAGAAACTCGGTAACACTGTAGTAACACTTTTCTATAAACTCAAAAACAAACTTAAGGCGAAGTGGGATCGTGGTTGCGTAGGTGATGGAAAAAGGAGCTTTTTCAGTTTTTTTATTGCAAGTTTAATTAGAAGTTTTTTATCTCTCTTCCCTCTCTCACTATCTTATAATTAAGTGTATTTTGTACGTTGTAATGATTTGTAATAAATGTTATACATTTACAAATGTTATTATGACACCAAAAATTAACAACCCGCGACGGGACTCGAACCCGCATCTTTTCCTGAAGCCGGAAACGCTCTAACCAACTGAGCTACGGGTGTACCGACGCAGATTCCGAATTTTGGTGTCGTATCACTCAGCTATAGCACTGATTATATGATATACAGCTTAATTAATAAAAGAAAGTATTTTAATTTCATATAATTTTCGTTTCCTTACGTCCAACAGTGGTCAGATAGTTTATAAAAATGTTGCAGGACGCCAAGACAAGCGCTGGCGCTCCGATGGGCGCGGTCGGCGCAGGCGCAGTCATATCGTCGTGCGCTGATCTGTTCCTTCTATACAAGAAGTGTCTGGTCCAGTGCTCTCGGCTCACTAGGGGAGAACCTATGATAGGTATGTACTGCTAGTGAAATAAATAAATAAATATTACAGGACATTAATTTCACACAGCGCCATCTAAGCATAAGCTTGTAATATGGGAACTAGATTACGGATAGAATACTTAAATACTCTTTGTTTTCGTGAATACATAAACATACTTACTATTATGATCACCCAAACACAGCATAAACATCTATATTCATCACACAAATGTTTGTCCTGGGTGGGAATCGAACCCACAACCTCCAGCGCAGAAGGCAGAGGTTTGTAAAATGCCGTCCCGTGGGAATCTCCTAAAACCCTTGCTGTGTTTTTCTACCCTATGAAAGGAAGCTAACGGGAAGGTTCAATGTTCCGTAACCACGTATGTACTTGCATAACAATTTAAATATAGAACCTTTTTATTTTTTTATTTCACGACGGGGAAGCGCTTGCCCTTCATCAGCCCTGTTTTCAAGTTATGATAAGGCAGGTTGTACTGCATCGCAATTTACCCGGAATCCTCAAATTCCGGTTGAAGTGCGATTCAGTACTATTGTGGTTTTGGTGACAGACTTAGGTAAGATGGTGGTAGGCTAGCTAGACGGACTTAAAGAACCTCCTACCACCAAACCAAGAATATTGATTCACATTCCCGTTAAAATAAAAAAATAAAAAAAAATGATGAGATAAAGATACCTAGTTCATAGTAGGCTACGCGTACACTGCGTTGAAAAATAGAAAACAATAAGGAAATCTAACAAAAATTTAATGTGACTGATTTATCAACGAATTCAAACGTACAAAAATATTTTTCTCGTTACGTTTTAGCTTTTTATTCAGCAGCGCCGCCGTCACCGCCGCCATTGTGATTTTATTGACTTTGACAGATTTGATGAATGAAGACTTTGACAGATTTGACGTCATTTATGTGCTACGCGCGTTGAGTTGCTTGTGTTTTTGATCGTTATGAATAATTATTTAGTGATAATAATTAGTTAGCACCAACCAAATCCAATTGATTGCTTCCCTTTGGACCCGGCTCTGTTGTTAATTGATGGTTGGAAAATGTTTTCTATAGTTTTCACCATTTACATTTGCCGGTAATAATGCCCTATACATTTTTGAATGAACTCTTTTATATCGTGTTTAATTTTGAATAAGGCTTACCTTATATTATAGAAAAATAAATTTATCTTACTGAAGAACTTAAGCTAGGTACAATTAATTCTTAAGCTATGTTTAAACTAGTTTTGTGGACAGTACCTAAAAGAGGTCTGTTTCCCGCACTAGGTCTCGCAAGAGCCTGTGTTGCGGGCTGACATTGACTCCTCCCGGATTTTATGCCTAAATAAAATAAATGCTATTTATTAAAATAAATAAGAAATTTCAACATTATGTTGAATATTAGGCTAAACAAAGAGTACAAAAAAGAAAGCAGTTACAAATATTCATAATAAGTTTCCGGGATCGAACCCGAGACCTCTGCATCGGACACCGGTAGGCGGACCACTAGACCACACAGGCGGTTGAAACTTGAAACTTGGTACTTGAAAGATCAAGGGGGGGGGGTACCACGACCTCGTATAGCATTCTTGTTTTGATATTACTTTACTTTTGTCACTATCTATCCAGTGTAGAACGAAAAACGAGACAAATGTAATCTAAGATCAAGACGAGAATGCTATAAGACGTTGTGGTTAGGCCCTACATCTTTTCTGCGTTTGGAGCTGCGTGTTATCTTAATAACCGGGGTGATCAGCGTGTGTAGCTTGGCTAATGTGGTTGTTATGTAGGATGATCAATATCTTACAGAGGAATCTTCAAAAAACTTTAAACTTTGTTTTCTTTCGACGTTTGTTTGGTAAGATATGACTTGCTTAAATGTTAGCGTCTATAGTTGCCACTTCTACTCTGATCACTTGAATCTGAAGCTTGATTCTTAACTGGGCATGTATCAGTGTCAGTTTTTATGTGGTAGAATAATTTGCCATCTTTTCTCTTGACTTCGCACCACTGTGTACTCCTATAAGCGTAAGGTTCGTAATTTCCGAGCTTCAAAAAACGTTTAAACGTTGCTATCACGACGTTGAAATCCGCTGGGTCGTTGTTTTCCACGAACTTTTCCATTGATTGTGATATTTTAAGCAGATGATTGTATCTCTCCACCGGTATTATATACTTGGCGTTGATTTCATACTTATCCAGGGGATCATCGGTTCTGAGTTCTGGGGATGGGCCAATCATGATATTTTGGGGCATCAAGTAATATACGGAAGCTGCAGAATGTTTTGGTCTGAACATTTTTTTGAGTAGCTCCCTTTGATCAACTCTCTTTGTTTTTATGAATCTGTGCATATATTGCTTCGTTTTGTCATTCATATTATTTATTGGACTGTCTAAAGCGCCTTGAGCCAAAAGTTTTAGAATACCAACAAATTCTGCAGCTTGAGTTTTGTTATTGTTTTCTAAAACGGTATGTTCAAACTTTGTTAGAATTTTAGATGGTATGATGTGGTGACGGGATTGTTGCCAGTTTTGTTGATTACCACGATCATGATTGGTTGGAGGTCCATTGACACCACGGTTGGGTTGATTACCACGATCATGATTGGTTGAAGGTCCATTGACACCACGGTTGGGTTGATTACCACGATCATGATTGGTTGGAGGTCCATTGACACCACGGTTGGGTTGATTACCACGATCATGATTGGTTGGAGGTCCATTGACACCACGGTTGGGTTGATTAAAACGATCATGATTGGTTGGAGGTCTATCGACATCACGGTTTGGTTGAGGAACATTGACATCACGATTGGTTGGAAGTTCATTGATACCACGGTTGGGTTGTGGACTGTTTACACCACGGTTTGTGAGAGGTCCATTGACGCCTTGGTAGGATAGAGGGCCGTCGACACCGCCATTGGTTTGAGGGATATTGAAACCAGGATTGGGTGGAGGACCTACGACATCAGGCTTGGGTGGATGGCCATTGGTTTGAGTGGATACAGCAAACAACGTAAACGCAACGGTTAACGTCAGTAGAAGCGTGCGCAAGCGCATATTGGCTGACTCTTCCTCTTTTCGCGGTAAACGTATTTCTTGCTACGTATTTTTTGGTAAACGTATTTCTTGCAACCGGTTTTCGAACGCGAAGATTGAAGTCACTTAGGGAAAGACGTTGGAGTCGTTTTGACTATGTCTATTTTATAGTGTCCAGCTTTCCAGTGACGCAGACGTGATTATCTACTGCGTAGGTATCTATCGAATAATTATTACACTTACTTTAGTGCAGTACAGAGAGCTGCAAAAGTCTTTTGCCGTGTCAAAAGACTTTTGCAAGTTTTTTTTTAATAATTCAGGACATTATTTTTACACAGCGCCATCTAGCCCCAAACTTATTATTGAAATGGAAATTTGAGTTTATCGGTCGTAAGATAAGTTCCCTTGCATATCCTGTAAAAAAATATTTTATCAGTTTATCTTTGCATCGCCAATTTGCGAGGGTTCCGCGCGAAATTTTAGAAAACGAACACAATAATTCCATAATTGTTGTGTTCCGGCATTTAGAGGTAAGATAGCCAGTACCTCAGTTTTTGAGGATTCCGGGTGAAGTGCGCTACCACCTTCAGCCTTATCTCAACTTGTCACCAGGTAAGATGAACCGCCTGTGGTCTAGTGGTACTGCCAACGGTATCAGATCTAGAGGTCCCGGGTTAGATCCCAGGGGGGTACAATATTGTGCTTGATCCGCCTGGCTCGCTACCACCATCTTACCTAAGTCTGAATTCCGGAATTTAGAGGTAAAATAGCCAGGCAGTTGAGTATTCCGGGTGAAGTGCGCTTCCCACCTTCGACCTACTTCTCCGTCGTACAAAAAAAAAACACAGGTTCATGCAAAGAAATGTTTATCTTTGAAAATAATAAATAAAGGTGACGTGTCTGTTTGTAATGTCAAATAACGGCTTTTTAGCTAGACTGATGACGATATGATATGACGATGTTGATAAATTTCCTTTACGATTGTATACTATTTGGTTGCTCAACAAATACTAATACTATAATAGTCAATTTTGATGAACCCCTATTAAATTATGTGCACCACCAACCACCTCTAAACCATCATAAAATCCTCTCCATCAAAAGGTTGTCTGGAAGAAATCGTTTCTAATCGACAAGACCGCCCATTGTATAGTTTTATTTTTAAGGTGTATAGTTTTATTTTTAAGATAGGTACTATAACTATCAATACTATTTTATTAATCTTTGAAATCCTTTTCATCTAAATGTTGTCTTTATAGAAATAGTTTTTTTTTATTTCTTTACGGTGTGCAAAGTATGTTCATTAATTCGTTTTTAGATTAATTATATCCGTAATACTTTATGGAGCCTAGTTGGGGGAATAGCGAGCTTGCGAAGAGAACGACAAACTACGTTTGTATAAATAAATATTACAGGAAATTAATTTTACACAGCGCCATCTAGCCCCAAACTAATTAAATTCAATTCATTTATTGTTTGTGAACCTAGGTATAATAGATGTTATAACTTAAATGAGAAACGACTAGGTCCTGCTAAGGAGCAATACAAACATTACAAAGTTACATAATTATACAAAACAATTAATTAAATTTAAAATGTACTGTCAGAAAAAAAAAATCAATCAGAATTAATAATTATTCTAAGAGAAAACTGTAATAAAAATGTCAAATTAGATTAATGAATAAAAGTCATGCTTAACAAAATAAACATAGTCACATCAATGTAGTCTGTCAATAATATTAAGGACGATGAGAAATTCGTTAATAGTGTAATAAGCCTTTTGGACTAGAAATTGATTAAGGCGATCCTTAAATTCATTAATTGGCACTGTACGAACGGGCTTGGGGATTTTATTATAAATTGTGGGAGCCATGCAAAATACACTTTTACGGAACAGTTGCGTTTTACAAGAGACATGACGCAGATTACCCTCTGAGCGACTTCCGACCGCAAACCAATCATACGATACCTAAGCATACCTTGTAATATGGGAACTAGATTACGGATAGAATACTTTAATATTTTTTGTACATACGTACTATATGAAACAACACCCAAACACAGAACAAACATCTATATTCATCACAAAAATATTTGTCCTGGGTGCGAATCGAACCTACAGCCTACAGCGCAGAAGGCAGAGTTACTACCAACTGAGCTATGAGGCTTGTATGGAAGAGTAGCACTACTGGACTTTCTAAATATAACAATATGACTACCAGATATGAGTTATAGGACTTGTCTCCTTCGTTGGCTCCCTTAGGGGAACCAAGGTGATTCTGATAGGGCCTTGGTTCCCCCAGGCGGGTAATTTTAAAAGTGTTCTTGACTACTTTGTTTGGCTTACAAACGTTTTTGGAATTGAATTTTTAATTAAATTGAAATAAAATACTAACAATTTGTTATTATTTATACTTTTTTTTAACATGTAAGCAACATATTTCCAGTTTCCTTATCCTTGACTGCTAAGACTCCAAGTAAAGAGCTCACGTGATTGTAACTACGTAAGCCGTCATAAATAAAAAAATCTTTTTGTACGACGGGGAAGCGCTTGGCCTTCATCTCACCTGGGGCCCAATTCTACTAAACCAATCGCTTTACTATGACAATGGTATGTCATTTGATATTCTAGTGGCCATTTTGCGATGATACCATTGACATTGTAAAGCGATTGGTTTAGTAGAATCGGGCCCTGGTGTCAAGCCTTCACCCGGAATCCTCAAAAGTCTGAGTAACTGGCTATCCTCTTAATGCCGGAACACAACAATTTTCTTTTCAGAGTTATCAGGAGTATTCAGGAAGTATCTTCGAGAGTACGCCAGCTCGGTGCTTCAGGGCGCCTTGCCGCGGCCCACGGCCAGCAGTGGGCTCAGTCTGGGAGCTAACATGCCGAGTCTCGTGTCCAACTTGCACGGTCTTCTCAACGAGGGTCATACCGATGCCAGGTGCGTTGGACAATACACACATTAGCAGCCTATTTATGCTCACTGTAAGAGTATAGTTGGAGGCTCTGACAGAATCATATCTTATATCTATTCATATCAATAATATATACACAGTCAGGTCATAAATTCTGTCACAAGTTTAATATAAAATAATTGAAACAAGTTTATTCATTATGTAACCATTTATATACCAAAATGAACTTAACGAAACATAGATTCTTATGACAATAAAGTTTATTCAAAATGACATCCGTGATTTTGAATACAGGCCTTCAATCTGCGCGGCCAGTCGTCTATCGCAGCACGAACGAGGTCCATGTCAATATCGGCGGCTGCCTTAATCAAGGATGTCTTGAGTGACTCCAAATTGGGATGAGGCTTTGAGCACGCCTTTTCCTCCAAGTGTTGCCATATCTTGTAATCTAACGGACTCAAATCTGGACTAGAGGAGGGCCAGTCTTCGTGCCGGATGAAGTCGATTTCACGCGCCGCCAGCCAGTCTTGTGTGCTCTTCGCTCTATGAGCTGGCGCCGAATCTTGTTGGAATAACCAGTGTCTGTTATTGAACATGGTATGAGAAACAGGTTCCACGAGGTTCGTCAGGACTGTATTTTGATACACAACTGCATTCGTTTTTACACCTTTCTCACAAAAATGTACCTCTGTTAAGCCCCAATAAGAAACTCCCAACCATACCATGAGCGAGGATGGAAAATGACCTCGCTGGACACGCGGAATACGGTTGCTCGCTTCTTCACTACTGTGTGCGTACACCTTGTCATTTTGTTTGTTGTAGCTCTCTTCTACGGTAAAATTTTTTTCATCCGAAAAAAGAATTTCCCGATATTTTTTCCCGCGTACCGCTTCAACAAAGCGCTGCATCTCTTCAGTCTCAGGTCCATTAGACGAGCATTTAAACGATGTCCTGTTTTTCTTCGATATGCCCGAAGCCCTAAGTCTTCATTTAACACCCTTTTCACCTTGGTTCTGCTTAACCCCATCTGAAGGGCCAACAGTTTCTGCTTACGTTTGGGATTTCTTTGAATTCGCGCCTTCACAGCTTTTATCACTGCTGGAGTCCTAACAGACCGAGGGCGACCACTTCTTGACCTGTAATCTACACTAGAGTCTTCATTGTATCATTTGATGGTACGATAAACGAATCTTTTGGTTATATTAAATTTTTTCAGTATGTCAAAAATTTGAATTGGCGCGTAACCGCAACGATGCAACGCAATAACTGCAACACGGTCTTCTTTAAGCGTCCACTCCATATTTAAAAATGAGTAAAATTCTAAATAGTATACATTTTTATTTTCATGAACAATTCGAAATTCGAATTCAATAAACTTTTTTGTGGCCAGCATTCTAAAAGAAAAGTTTTTACTGTGTGACAATACTTATGACCTGACTGTGTATATATTTATCGTACGACGGGAAGCTTCATCTCACTTGGTTACAAGTTGAGATAAGGCCGAAGGTGGATGCGCACTTCACCCGGAATCCTCAACTAACTGAGGAACTGGCTATCTTACCTATAAATGCCGGAACACCTTTTTTTAAGAATTGTTATTATGGCGACAGAATTAGGTAAGATGGTGGTAGCTAGCCAGACGGACTAAAACAAAATCCTACCAAACGAAGCACAATTTTGCTCCCCTGGGGATCGAACCCGGGACCTCTGGAGAAACCGGTGGGTTGAACCACTAGACCACAGATGCGTTTAGAAAACAATTAATCTGAGCTACTTATAATAAGCCGCTTTGAAGTCCACAGGGATAACACATCGATTTTGTATACCAGGTGTTTTAGTAAACACCCTTACAGATTTAACAAGCCTCATAGCTCAGTTGGTAGTAACTCTGCCTTCTGCGCTGTAGGTTGTGGGTTCGATTCCCACCCAGGACAAACATTTGTGTGATGAATATAGATGTTTGTTCTGTGTTTGGGTGTGTATTGTATGATAAGTATGTATTTACGAATTAAAAATAAATGTATTTAAGTATTCTATCCGTAATCTAGTTCCCATATTACAAGCTATGCTTAGTTTGGGGCTAGATGGCGCTGTGTGAAATTAATGTCCTGTAATATTTATTTATTATTATTATTATTATAGATACACGAAGCAGGAAATATCGAAGATCACCAGCGTGATCACGACATCGGAGTACTGTCTCGAGACGACCGTACATTTAGAGCAGAAGCTCAAGGAGAAAGTGCTGCCATCTCTCGTCGACAGGATCGACCTCACTCCGGAGCAAGATCTCTTCCACAAAATGATATCCAACTGCATACAAATGCTCGTGCAGGACCTGGAGGCGTCGTGCGAGCCGGCGCTGCAAGCGATGACCAAGGTCTCCTGGCTCCACTTCGACACGGTCGGCGACCAGAGCTCGTACGTCACGCAAATCATCATGCACTTGAAGAACGCCGTCCCGAGTCTCAGGGACTGCCTGTCCAGCTCTAGGAAGTACTTCACGCAGTTCTGCATCCGGTTCGCGAACTCCTTCATACCGAAGTTCATCCAGAACGTGTACAAATGCAAGCCGATCTCCACGGTGGGTTCGGAGCAGCTGTTGCTCGACACGCACATGCTGAAGACGGCGTTGTTGGAGCTGCCATCTGTCGGCTCCGAGGTGAAACGACCGTCGCCCGCGACTTACACCAAGGTGGTCATCAAGCTTATGACCAAAGCCGAGATGATTTTGAAGCTGGTTATGGCACCCGTAGATGGGAACGTTGAGGTGTTTGTGGCGCAGTTCATGCAGCTGTTGCCTGAGGCGACTTTGCCGGAGCTGCATAAAGTTCTGGACATGAAGGGTGCTAAGTTGTCGAAGGCGCAAATGGCGGCGTTAGATGCTAGTTTTAAAGAAAAGGCCAAATCGGATGATATTACTATACGACAGCTAGTAAAGCGAAGTTAAATCTGATTAGTGACGAATTGCGCTGTACTAAAACTACTCTTTTATACTTTAAGGCTTTGTCCAGTAGTGGACATGAGGCCTGGTGCCGCCCCCTGTAATCTCGTCTTAGGTGTTTTACATAATTAGTATGAGTAATTATGTGTACTTACGTGCAATTTAGTACATTCCTATTTAATTTTACATAAATTATGCTCCTAAATGTTATTATAAAATAAATTATACCCATATGCAACAAATCATTTGGTTTTACTCATTTAATTTTGTAATCAAAGCTCGTTCTATTTATTTTTATGAAAACTCATAAGTGTCTCTATTTGTGATGTTTGTTACCTTTACACGACTGAATGGATCTTAGGAGATCCAAATCAGCGAATTTTCATTCTCCAGAGTGCTTAGTTTGAGTTCTACACTTGCTCAATACCTGCTCGAATGCGTTTACGACGATTTGAATTAAAAATAATACCTACTCACGATTCGAGGTGAGCAAACGCGAATCGATTGCAACTTGCACTAGGCAAGTATATATTTCACGTTTAGTTCAAAACGGCAGCACGTCCGATTAGAATAAAATTTTACAGGAATAATCGGGCAAATTGATATTTTTTGTAATGTCAACTTTTCTCAGCTAACAGTAGAAGAATGTCTGGCTAGTTACTAATTCGGAAGAATGTCTGGCTAGTTACTAATTCGTCCAGCTGAGGATCTGTCATGGCCGCCGCCAGGATCCCCAGGGATCCTCGAGAACCCACCACATCAGAATCCTCATAGACAAAAGTAAATAACCGTGACACTACTAGTAGTGCCCGTTTCCCGTGACACTACGAGTAGTGCCATGGGTAAAACAGAATTTCCCATGACACTTTTCTTTTACCTCTACTTCTTTGTTGTGTTACTTCTTTGAAGTAGTGTCATAGTAAATTTGATTTCCCCTGACACGACCGGACTTCTTACCTATCCTCACCCTAGTAAGATATTTACTATTTATTATAATATATATCGTAATTGTAGCTGCAGATCAACGTCTTAGGCCGAGTACAGTACGCGCTGTATGGACACTCCAAGACACTCCTAAAAGTAGTAGAAGCCCCTTGTGAAAGGTCTCGTCCGGAGAATTACTACCACCATATACTTCGTACATATACATATACCTTATTTCGGCCGCCAAGCAGCAATGCTGTCAGTTTGAAGGGTATGGTTGCCAGTGAAATTACGGGTACGTGAGAAAAAAACGGAAAGTGAAATTACGGGCGCAATGCAGTGCCGTGTGGGCTATGTACGTTCTCTTTTTTTTTAATTACCATTGTGTATTATTGTTGAATTGACATATCTAAGTGCATGTATTATGTCTATAGATGAATAAATGACTTTGACTTTGTTCTTTGTGGATGTGACCTATCGGTAAGGTATTATAGGAAAGAGATACACTTAACACCAGGTTGCTTGTCCCGTCTCTTAGTAGAATAAAAAAAAACCTTTTAAAATATAAAGGGAAGCGAACTAGGGGAAAACAGTTAGCCCTCAAGAGTGACTATGCTCGGGTCTACTTGTGTAGTGTCATTGGTAATCAGTCAATCCACGGGATCATTTCAATATATTATGAGTCAATCAGCCAGTGGTAATACTACGAGTAGTCACGTGAAAGAAAAATATCCTACAGCACTATTAGTAGTGCTAAGTCACGTAAATAACCTAATTGAGATAAGCCGTAAGCAATTCGCACTGGGGACAAGCCCACAGCTAGACAGTTGTAAGAACAGATCTTGAACCTAAAGGATGTTGTAAAAGAAACTTCTATAATATTAGACAAGAGTTTATTACACCTAATTACAAGACATATTACAAAGCACTAATAAAACATTAGACATGGACAGGAAATAATTAAACTCTAAAAAACATAATAACAATCGAAAACCGATAATAATTTATATGAATTAGTGATTTTATTTGGTTTTTTAATAAATGAGATTAAATTAATTACTTGTAGTATAACGTATTTAATATTAAAATAAACAATAATGTAAAAAATCATTAAAATTAGTAGCTACTATGTACTAAGCTAGAGTATGAACATAATAAATACAAATATTTAGCATTATTCAAAATTGCGGTTTGATTTGACAATATAATATAATATTAAATTATATCTTACAATTTGTTTAAATATATTGTTCAGCTTTTGTATTCATAGAAATCGCTGCCATTATGTGGTAAGAATAATAACATATATATATATATATATATAAATAATGTATTCAGTTTTAAATGCATATCTGAACCATAATTTTGAACAATGCATACATTATATGACACATTAATTATGTTTTTACAATAATAAGACACAATAGCCCTAAGAGGCTAAAAGAACTAGATTCGAGCCCTAAGATTAAAAAAATATACATACAGGATGTCTCTATCATTAACATACAGCATGAATTAAAAAAAAGTTTCTAAACAAAAAAAAAATATAATTAATATATAAATATTACAGGACATTAATTTCACACAGCGCCATCTAGCACCAAACAAAGCAAAACTTGTAATCTGGAAACTAGATTACGGGTAGAATTAACATTTTTGTAAATACATACTTATCATTTAATACAACACACATCAATATTAATCACTAATGTTTGTCCCGGGTGGGAATCGAACCCACAACCTACAGCGCAGAAGACAGGGCTACTACCAATTGAGCTGTGTGTGAGGTGTGAAACTCGCTATCAATATGTGTTGTATAAAATTCAACCGTTTTTGCTTTTTATGCAAAGAAATGGACACCCTGTATATCAATTAATTTAAAGCTTCTACTTCTATAATATTGGTGTTTGATACCTTCAGTGGACGAATATGCTTCCGTGGGCACTTAACTACTTATAATTCATACATTTGTAAATATTTATTACATACGCGGCTAAATATATAAGACATTAATGTTAACTACATCATATTTATAATGACAGTTTACATAGTGAGTTGGGGTAATACAGCTAAATGGGGCAAAACCGGCTCACAATTTTTTAACTAATCTTAAGTCTATATATAGAATGTTATTCCAAAGTGTAAAAACACTTCAAAAACAAAATAAAATATAAGGTATGTTATCAATGCTACACTGTATTTGTATTAGATTTTTTTTTCATAAGAATATCAGCAGAGTCGGCTTTAAGCTACCTCCGTAGTCATCGTTGTCAATTTTCTAAAAAAAATACCAAACAATAATTAATTTTGGTCATATTAGCTGCAAGCCATGTTACTTTCACGTTAATTCATAAGTTACCAACATAGCTACAACTACATTAATATTTTAGTAGATTATTCCATTGCACCGAGAATCACTAACTTTGTTATGACGCCTCTAAAAGTTTCCTTGCACTTTCAAATGTAGGGTACCTCATTTGGTAATATTTTATTTACTCAACTAACGCGTTGTTTGAAAAATAAAAATACAGCTTCAAGACGTTTTCTTTTTAACTCCTTCCCCTCCAATCACTTCTTATAGCTCCACGATACATTTTCGAGAATCATCGAATAGGGGGTAGTCAGAGGCTCTTTCGAACGGCATACGCATACACAAGAGTCAACTTTCAAATATTTTCGCTAAAGCTGCCAACTTAAAGAGACGTCATAAATCGGTGTTTTAATAATGAAAAAAAATTACTTGTTAACAGTAAATGGCACACGTTTCATCAGTTAGTTATATGCAAGTTTATATACATTTTCACTCCTAGCTGCATATTTTCAACTCGTTAAGCAATTGCAAGAAAAACGGGCATGTATTCTCAGCAAGTATTTTCAGTTTATTCTGGGTGACTGGTTTTGGTGACTATAATGTTTGATATCAAACCATTTCAGCTGACAGACTGTTTCTTCTGAACGATCCTTCATTATTAAGAAGTGAATAGGCATTTTCGTAGATTGTTCCATTGCTGGTACAGTGGTAATTATTATTTCCAGTCTTACTATCAACCATCGTACATTTCACATATCATCCAGATCATTTTTTCAATGTTTATTTTTAAAAAGTTGAGAATTATTGTTAATACCATTATCATGATAAAAAAACAGAACTAAAACGAACCAACCCACCAGAATATTGTCAATTTCGACCACAGATCATCTCTGTAAATAACGGCAATGAAATTTATGAACATATTGCCCGTTTTTCGCAAAAGGTTCATCTCCAAACGTATTTTATCCATAAATAAAGGCACGATTGTCAAACAAGTAAATACTTTTATAAATATACTTTAAATGGCACACATGGCAACACCATAAGGCATTTAGTAAGAACCCTTATGAGGGATAGCACTTTGTGAGTTACTGCCTATCTTGAGTTAGTAACGCCAATTTCGTAAAAAATGTGTTTACATAGTAAAAATTAAAACGGGTATTATTCGCGCAAAACGTTTGGTGTTCCCGGCAGTGCATAAAAATCGCGATATCAGCATCACCAGCCCGTGTCCACTGTTGGACAGTGCCTCCTCAAAAACATGGGAGGGTTACGCCATGATTACCACGTTTGGCATGTAGTTGATAAATCAACTACTAACTAATCTCGGTTAGTTTATTTAACTTAGATATTTTTATCTCTGTTATTGCAATTTAGTGTAAGTATATGCTTATTTCTTTGTTATCATTTCACACTCAAGATAAGGCTATAGGAATATGTTACAAGATTTATTCGATCCCGAAAAATGTTGTTGTATTTTAAACTCACGCCTGTTACGCAGAGATACAGAGACTTAATTTAGTTTCAGGACGATGTAGGTACCTACCTAACTAAATCTTGAAACATATTCCTAAATAAAATTCAACTATTATAGAATTTGAATCAAAAACATCGTAACGTTTATAAATTTAAGGCATTTCGGAGTCGGTTTTCTTTTTTACATAATATTAAAATGTATAGCACCATACGATTGAATAAAAATATCTTCTATATTTTTGACAATAGAAAATCAAAATCTGAAATATAGAGGAATAAATAAAATAATTCGCTGTATAAATGTAAATAGTTAATTTATAAGGCAACACACGTGCTTGTTTATTTAGTATGGCTTATCATCGACTGCAAACTGCAGACCGGAAGGGTTCACTATGCAGTCTACATCAGAAGAAAACAGGAGACTGCTGCAGCTTGCAGTCACATTATCAACGGAAAAACATACAGCGTTTGCAATCTTTAAATAATAATTGGGTAGTTCGAAAACGCCGCACCTTTCCCCGCGCCATAACGGAACTGTCACGTTGACAGCTGACATTAACACGAAACTGACAGAAGCTATGCAAACCTTAAAAGTTGCCAAACTTCTTGGTGACTGTAGAACTTGTTTCAGATTTGTGGGAGCTGGTCATTATGGACTTCTTTTCAATAGTTTCGGAGGTGATAGTCGATTTTGAGAATTTCTTGTCCATGCTATCGATTTCCTTCACCAAATCCGAGGGTTTCTTCACCTTCGTCACGCTTTGGTAATCCGATGATTGGAATTCGGAAGGTCTCATGAATGAACGGCTCGTGTCCGAACTTAATTTGGACTCTAACGTGTTGAACCGAGAGTCCAAAGTGCTGTACCTAGAATCGTTGTCAAAGGACTTGGAGAGTTCATCGATCCCTTCAAGCTTTATCGGTTCGTATTTAGTACTGGTGTTAGTGGTCGTCAAATTTACAGGAGATGAGCTATAGATTTTCGTCGTGGTTACTTTCTGAGTTCCATTGGGTATTTCTTTGACCTCCGTGGTCGTTTCTTCCATGAAGTTTGGACCTCCGTAGCTATGCGTTTCCTTACCGTAAGGCGAGGAAATCCTTTCATAGTCAGGTGTCACAGCTTTGACCAGATCTGTGGAGGTTGCTTTGAAGTCACGGTCGAATTTGGGGGTAGATGTAAAAGGGGATTTAATTTCTTCTCGTGTTTCTATTTTCGAGTATTCCGTTTTTGGGTAGCTTTGGTGAGATTCGCTTTTGATTGTGTATTCCGAGTGTTTGGTGCCCCCCGGTATAGCTTCTGTGGATTTATGGTGTTCGGAGAAGGTTTGTCCAAGACCGTCCGAAGGTTTTTTCAGTGTAGAGTAGATAGGCTCGTCGAATTTGAGCTCTCTGGCGTTGAACTTAGGGCTCATTGGAGATTTAGGGGCTTCGTAACCGAATTTCTGCTCTTTATTATATTGGTACGTTTCGTTTCTCTCAGTTTTGGAGTATTCAGTCTGTTGTGGACGTGGAGTATCGTACAGACGGGTCTCGTAGCTGTGGAGGTTATTTTATTATTAGTTTAGTGTTTTTATACCGCATGACCCTCGTATTGTTAGTCAGAAGTCTACTTTAACTTTGTGAAGAGATTCGGGGGTCTTAAAGTTGCTTATCGAGTTCTGATTAACGATACAGGTGTGAAATAAGAAAAGACCAACACCACATGCCATGCATTGGAGGTTCAAGTTCAGTTAGTACCACGGGGTGAGCCAACTTCGACAAATTCAAGAATACTATGAGGTTGAGGAATTGTAAAAAAACTTAGCTGAGCTGTGCTTTGACTGCAAAGTACTCGTATAATACAAAATATTGATATTTTTTTGTTGGGATCCTGTACGTTCGATATTATTATTTAACTTGAATTAAAGCTATGTTGAGTAGGCGACCACGCCCGTCTTTCCATCTGGAGGTCGTGTGTTTGAATTCCGGTCATGTCATGCACCAATGGCCATTTCGTAATACTCAGTGCAGAATTCTTGCTAAAAAGTGGTGTGATATTACCCCAAAAGTGTCAAAATCAAGCAACAAACCTACTCCCTATGGTCTTTAAGCGAGATGCGGCGCGGCGGCGGCGGCGGCGGCCTGGCGCTCCGCTTGAGGACGTCGAGGGAGCCCCCACCGTCCTCTACGAGATAGGCCATGCGGACCTCGGGCAGGGTTATCGAACGGACTACTATTGTCTCGTCCACGCTCGAACTACACATGCGGTTACATATACTATTAGTACAAAGATCGACTACATCAAGATAACCCTCATAGTTTCAAATAGCTGCTTAAATCGTAACCAACCAACTCTTAGGCATAAAATCCTTTCCATACAAAAGGATTAAATCGCTTATAAGCTATACAGTACATATTTTTTAAGTTATCCAGATTTATTTAGGACGTTGTTTTTAAATGGCTTTTAAAGGGATGGTTGCGAATCGAAAATATTGCCAATTTTTATTCTTAATATGGGACTTTTATGAAGGTTCCATAAATTTAATAAACTAGTTGTGACCAAATACAATCACTTGAAATACAAGATTTTGATTAATTAACTAGCTTGAGAAGGTAGTTATGATTCATATAAAGCAGCTGTTTTGGAGCTATGAGGGCTACACAGGTGTAGTCAGAGGCACGGAAATATTAGCGAGGCATTAGACCCGAAAATCAGGCAGCGCTACCAAGTTCTACATATTAACCATCTTTAAATATCGCATACAATAGGAAGCTTCTGGGAAAGCTCCCTACATCTTCTCACGTGCTCAAAGGCTTAACAAATACATGAAAAAACATTAATTTATTTAAAACAATATGTAATGTTCATAATCCATCAATTTTTTATTGACAGAAAGCGTTTGCCCACCATCCCAATTGAAAAACAAGTAAAGATGTGGCCTAAGATGGAAAACGCTTATCAAAAAGGTACCTGCAATTAGTATAATATAGATAAGTTGGTTGCACTGAAATCATTGTACATGGGCGTTTAGGCAGAAATCATTTTTTTTGTGAATGCAAATACGCCCTAAGAAAATTATTATCTAAATTCTACAGTAAGTGACAGTTACTTAGCGATAGCCGCATTTAGCAGTTTGCATTATTGTCAAGTAGACAGTGGCATGAATTTTTAAGATATTGAGAGAAGGGGGGTTGAGAAAATTTCAACTTGACCATTATCGTTTACCTGCCCTAGCTTTATCTACTCTTCATCCCAACCAAACTAAGCAGCAAGTTGTCAATTTAGAATCAAAATATACCCCTATGATTGTTATATTTTGATTCCTTGCACATCTATAAAATATGATTTGAATACTCTCACTTTCCGATACAAACGTAGTTCCATTCTCTTCAGTTCTCTAATTCAAAAAGTTTTTTTTTGCCGGTACAATCAAATAGGGATAATCTGTGTCGGTGGTGCGTTACTTTTTCTAAAAAACGAATACAAACCAAAATATATGGATAAGAGTTTTTCCATAAAAACACTCTTTTCCATATATTTTCATTGTTAATAATGCGTTTTAAGAAAAAACGCACCACACATCATCTCACTCCGATTATACCAGCAAAATGTAATATGAATCGGACTTACCACTTCGAAATGAAAAAGGAAGTAAGTTTGTACTGGAGGGCAAAAATCAGCGATACTCCAGGGGTACTTTTAATAAATACAGCATTTACGCGCGTGGCTAGTAAAACCGATACGGGACAACTCCGGCCGCATATTTGGTATAATTAAAGTGCTATCCAATAAAACGCGTAATAATTTTTATTAATTAATATTTAACTGTCATATTTTGTCCCCGAAAAGCTGATTTTAGCTCTGCATTATTACATCTGCGAATATTGATTGAAATCGGAAGTGTTCGAAATGAATAACGAACTGCGTTTGTATAGGAGAGCGGTAGTCCGGGTTCTAGATAAGTATTATGACATTGAAAGAGTATATTTTAGGTATCTTAAAAATCATGCCAAAGTCAACTACGTTATTAAAACTAGGTACTGGGTTATGTTAAAAGCTGGAAATAAAAGGATTATTATATTACAAAGTACACATTACAAAAGCATATAACTAAAACGCAGACGGGTAAAAATAGCAATTCAATATGTACAGAACGATGCCTCGAAATGGCAAAGGGCCAAACCACTCAGCAGCAAACATTTTACACAATAAACACGATTTATACAGGACTGCACAATTTATGCATAAACTGCACAAATTATCACAACTGCCAATTGTATAATTTTATACCGTGCACACAAAATTGCACGATTTTCACAACAATACTGAACGGATTTTGGAAAAAATTGCACGGTTTTCGTCAACGACTTACTTATTCGTCATCGTTCTGTCATTAGTTGTGGTACGAGTATCTCTGCAAACGAAATTAAAGTTGAAACATAAAGTTAAATGCCAGTAATGGTACATTTAGGAATCTTTATATCGATCAAACTATAAGGACAATTTTTTTAGAATCCAATATAATTCGATAGGTACTGCTTTTATAAACGACAATCATATGTTGTGTAGGTTTAAAACTGTAAGATTTAGGAATTGTAACTTTTTATACTGTGCTGAATAATTTTGTAATTGGCAGTACCTACATTTTGGATTCGTAAAAATTCGTCAAGATAATATTCTTAAATTTACCATTACCAAAATATATCTAAATAATTGCAATAAGTTCCGGTCAGCGGGTACAGAAATAGGAAAGATAACAAACAGATTTTTAACTCACGAATATTACCGTTACCATACCATAATAGCTAAGCATCAAAATGGCCTAAATTAGTGCGAATTTAGCACAAATATATTCACTTGGCTTTATTACTAGTTTTTTACAAATAATATTTCTAATTCAAGTGGAGAAGAAATGTTCAGAACTGACGTCCCGCATTGGGGTGTATTGTGCATTGTCACCAATAGAGCTAACCTGTCTTCAGCCTGCTCAGAGTCCCCACGGATTAGCTATTGATTGCGATTTGCTATATAAATGCGCTTCTCAATCATTCGTTTTCCAGTTTACTTTTTAAATTTGTTTTTATTAATGACATGAATGACCCATGTATATACATATAAACACTAACATATAAATCCTCATTATTTCCGTTAATTTCATTTTAACCATTCAATATTAGAGGTACACATACTTAATCGTACACAAATATATATTTTAATCTTTATGTTCTATCAAATTCATTGTAGGTTTCCTGAACAATTTGTTTGTGTATTACTTATGTAAGTATTTACCCCTATAGTGACGTCATTTTTGTAGTGATCTGACTGAAAATCAACCCTGTGTATAAGGGGTAGCACTAAGCTAAGGCAGGACCCATTTGACAGAACAGACCCTACAAATGTTATATTTGTTGTGAACAACTTATTTTTTCCTTGAGTCCAAATTATAACGTAGAAAGTATCTGTTAAAAAAACATTCTGAGAAGTTAAGTTAAGTATTTTCGAGTGTTAAGTACCTGTATTACATATCTACCACACAGACATAGTCTAAGGCTAGGTTTATACTAGTTTAACTATAGTCTGAATAAGAAAACAAGCGAAAAGCATGCTTCTAACAAATAATGATGACAAAAAAAAAACTCAAAAAATACCCATATCCTTTAAATTATTAGAAAAATAATTTAATTGCAGTTGGCTTGTTTGAGTTTATTTTTATATAAATTTTAAATTTTCGAACCTTTTAATTTTTGCTTGGATTTTGCCGAATATATCTTAAAAATCTTAACAATACACATGTAAAATAATAGGCACTAATCATAAGTTTCCAAGGCACTTGAAGATTGTTATAATTAATAATAGTTTAGTCATAATATCTTAAACCGTGATCCAAAGAGCAGCATGTTAAAGAAGCAAAAAAAGAAAGTTAGATAAATAGAAAAGATCATGATAAAGGTATGTTCATGTTACAAAATGTATGTGTCTTATATGTATTTTATAAAATGTGTGAGACAAAAAAAAAACAAAGCTATGCAATACTTAGTCATGTATGTGTTTAATAATAATAATTTATTTATTGTCTCTCACACAAACAGATCCTTAATAGTAATAACAACAATTATATAAAATAGGCTCAGGTGACATTGAACCTGTTTAGTGAGGGACTGGTGCCTGAGATAGGTTTTCGTAAAAAGCCTGTATTACAGGTCACCAGGTTTAAAGTCAAAATATAAATTACTTTGAGGGTAAAAAAACAAATGGTGAATTTTGGTTTAAATACTAATATGGTTAAGAGATAATTATTTTCCAAAAATCAAATGAGCCACAACTTGAATTAACATATTCGTTTACATTGATACAAATGTACACGTGAGTAAAACCAGTGTTTTGAAATGTACAGTTCAACTCACGCATGTTTTGAATTTAATAAATATATACCATATGACACATACGAAGCAATTTTATTATTGTTATTACACATTATAAAACTTATTTATCAGGATTTTCCTGTTATCCATTCATCATGTTATAATCCACCACGCAGACTCAATATAATTTTTAAGAAAATATGGGTTAGCTCTTTTTTTTTGTTTTGCTTGGCCTACATCTCACCTAATTTACTGGCTATCTTAACTCTTAATGCCGGAACACAACAATTGAAGAATTGTTGTTATGGCGACAGAATTAGGACAAAAGTCCTACCACCAACCAAACCAAGTACAAAATTGTACTCCCCTGGGGATCGAACCCGGGACCTCTGGAGCTGACACCGGTAGCTCTTCACCTCTAGGCTTCTTTAGCTCTAGACCAGAGCACCAAAGGAACTCTGCAAACCGTACTTAAAGTAATAAGTACTCACCGGGTGGTAAATCCCTCATAGTTCTGTTTATCCTCGGGCCTAAAGCTGGAGAAGGTAGGACTTGTCACTGTGTACCCCTTGTCCTCGCTTCTGAACGAGTTTTGGGAGTAGCTGCCATTTCTGTCCGGATTCGGTGACAGGTGCGTCAGATTCGACGCGTTTTGCGTCAGATTCGACGCGTTTTGCGTCAGATTCGACACGTTTTGCGTCAGATTGGTCACGTTTTGGCTGTAACTCTGCGAGTTTTGGCTGTACTGGTTTGGGTAAGGCGAGCCGATGGATTGGTTGAGGTGTGACACGTGGGAGCTGAGGTTCGTCTGGTTCTGTGCGGTTGACAATGTGGAGTTGGGCGAGTATGTTGTATTTGCGAAACTCGATGTCGGAGACTTTAGCCTGAAAAGTCATTTTGACGTATTTTTCAAATACTCCAGTAATATTTTTTTATACCATTTTTATCATGAACTCTTATCAATTTGAAAAAAAACCCTCGAATTTAAGATTTGCACACATTTTTGCTAAAGTTTTTGTTATCTGGGTTATGTTAGTTATTAACCTTATATAAATTTTACATATAAAAGCGAAATATCGTAAAACAAGGCATATTTGTTATAAACCGCAATCTGAAAAATTGTCCTGGCAATTTTTTGGTCTTAAAAACATGCTTAGACAAGGTTGAGGTCCAACTTTACTAAGAGATGCATATTATATAAAACGTCTTTAAGTTACGCTTAGTTTGATATGAAACAAGGTGGCGCTGTGAGAAATAAATTTCCTATAATATTTATTTATCAAAATACAACTGTTTTGCACAGTTGTATTTTTTTTATTGGTGATAGCCAAGTTGTGACCACTAGCTTCTGGCCGGAGCACGCTTGTCTAAAAGAAACATAATTCACACTGGACTTGATGACTCCAAGATTACGTTTGTTTTTTACTCTCTGGGTCAATTAATTGTTCTGTGTACAGGGATAATACGAGAGGAACCGCATGCTGTTTCAAAATTACCTCTGGTAGTCGTGATGTCCGTCCGTATCAGTTTCTTCCCCGGACGTGTCTCCCTTCAGCTTGTACTTGGCTTGTCGAATCGCCGTGAGTCTACCGCGGGCTTCCTCCAATTCTTTTTCGATGCGTAGGACTTCCGACCTGTAGAAAATGTTAATTACTTAAGTTTTAAGCCTATTTGTGTTTCAAGGCTCTGTCTGAACAATTTACGGGACTCATAAACATACAATCTTATATTCACCTTAAATGGAGTAAGCAAAAGTAATATTTTCTTAGCGGCTTTTCGTCACGTGACCGATACGCCATGTTTTTTATTTGTTCGTCACGTGACCGAGACGCCATATTTTTTTTTACTTGCATGTTATAAATACCTGGCATCAATCTCCTGTGCAATGCCTCCCACCATCCTCCTATTGAGCACTAAGGAGCGTTCTTCCTCGCAGTGCATTGCGTCGCGAGCCGCGCGGACTAGGTTGTCCGTGGAGCGGATCACCTCTCCGCCGGCGGATTGCAAGCGGCGAGTCGATTCCGAGGATGGGTCGGCTTTCACCTGAGAATTATTAAAAATCGGATAAAAATGTATTGCGCTTGACAAAAAAATATTTTTAATTATTCGTGGACATTTGTAATGCTATAAACAAGATATTATAATGTAATAGGCTATTTTTTTTAATTCTACCTCTGCATCAAGTGAGATGAAGATGTTAAAGTTAGACCGAACGAGACGCAATACGCCCAGAATCCTCGAGACAGTCTTAGGAGCTGGCTTTATTACTTCTTAACGCCGGAAAACAACAATTGAGAATTATTGCTAAGGCGACAGACTTATGTAAGGTTATTGTAGCCAGGCGGGCTTAAATAAAGTCCTACCACCAACCAAACCAAACACAATATCGAACTCCCCTGGCATCGGTTAAAAGTGTATCATGTTGGTTCGTGGACAAAGATTTTTTTTTTGTGTTATGGGGAAAAACTTGGCCTTCATCTCACTTGTGGAGCGATCGAACCTCTGGATCTGATACCGGAGGCCGATCCTCCGAGGCGTTAGTATGAGTTTCTGACAGCTAACCGAAACTATTTTCGTTTTCGTATAGGGCGCTTATTTCCATACATTTGGTTGGCGGACATTGAAAGGAACTACAGTTGCTTTACTATTCCGCTCACCAAATGCGAAAACGAAAATGGTTTCTGGACTGTCGTCCCGTTCATCTAGCAGTTGTTGTAGCAGCAGGTACTGACCTTGCAAGCCACCAGTAGCTGAGCGGTGGAGGCGGCGACGTGCCTCGCGGCGGAGACGAGGCGTTCCTCCGAGGCGGCGCCGTGGACCAGCGCGTTGGCCGCCTCGACGAGCGCGTGCGCCGCCGCCGCCACCAGCCGCGCGGCCGACACCAGACCCTCCGACCACTGCCCGTCGTCAGACGACATCGCCGGACGGCGGGCTACCTTCCCCTGTGGAAATTACTCAATCAAAGCCAGACATACATCTCCAACACTAGCTTTACTCACATAATACACGTTTGTACACAAATGGCGCACGCATGCGTAGTTTGAACTTAATTTCCCGCGCTTCCCATGCATTTTTTTGCCGATCGTGTTTTTGTATTCGGGATTCCAAAAAAGTTTACTAAAATCCTGTAAGTGATTAAAATATGATTGGAGAAGAGAGTAGTGACGGCGAGATTTTCACTCCGCCAGATATTCTAGACGCGGCATTGGCGTTAACTGAAAATCTCCTGCCAGAAAAATCAAAAAAATTGTACGACAAAATGTAC
This sequence comes from Venusia cambrica, assembly GCA_951394065.1. Classification (NCBI taxonomy): domain Eukaryota; kingdom Metazoa; phylum Arthropoda; class Insecta; order Lepidoptera; family Geometridae; genus Venusia; species Venusia cambrica. Next base: position 6,475,095 of record OX596045.1, on the reverse strand, counting down.
CAAGAATTTATAGATTGAAAATTACTTCCTTGTAACCTACCTACTTTGTTTAATATCAATTTTTCCTATGAGTGAAGATAAAGTAGTGTATGAAACTGCATATAACTTAGGTGTTAAAACACTCGAGTCAACCTATTATCGCAGATAAACAGACTCTCGTGTTTTAATACCCCTTCTTATATGACAGTTGCATAAACTACTATTATGTTGTAGCAACCAACTCCGGAATCATAATCAGAGTGAGTGGTACTCGCACCGCGACCTCAACCGCGAGTAGTAGGTACGATGTAATCACCAACGGTTTCAATACAACTACAAAAGAGGTGCTCTGACGCGCGGCATCCGCACGCTTTATCTGATTGCCGAGAGAATTGATCTTTTTATTGTTTCCAGAGCGAATTCTACAAGGCTTTGCAAGGCTTTGTTTTTCAATATATATCACAAATATTAAAAAAAAATATTTATTGTAAGTAATTGATATTGTAATTGTTAAATTATATTTTGATTGTGTATTTAAATTTAAGATTTTAAATCCCATTTGAATATTGTAGTTTTAGACTGATTCGGATGTGCTTTATTATTGATTTTATAATTTTAATAATAACTACATACGATATGCCATCGGCATTATGCCCACCCATTGCACACTTGTTTATTTTGTGCAATAAAGTGTTAAATAATTCAAAATAAGACAAGACGATAATTCAAGGTAGGTACTCTACTGGATTGGGGTTGCCCGTAAGGATATATTTACATGCTTATGAATAAATAAAAAAACAATAGGTGAATCATCACCAGGGCGAGTGTTACTCGCAGTTGAGGTTGCGGTGCGAGTAATACTCACACTGATAATAAATACATAAATATTACTGGACGTTCATTTTACACAACGCCATCTAGCCCCAAACTAAGCATAGCTTGTAATATGGGAACTAGATTACGGATAGAATACTTAAATACATTTTTTTTTTTGTAAATACATACTTATCATATTTTACTATACAACACCCAAACACAGAATAAACATCTATATTCATCACACAAATGTTTGTCCTGGGTGGGAATCGAACCCACAACCTACAGCGCAGAAGGCAGAGTTACTACCAACTGAGCTATGAGGCTTGTTAATTCACGATTCACGAAATAATGATTCACGAGTTGAATTGAATCCGTTGGTTCCTACACAAACGCCACAAGCAAAGCTAGGACAAAATCTGGACTACATGAGTGCATTAGAGCTGGGCTGGCTGGGGTCATCTTACTTCAACTAGCAGCAATGCACGATACACCCCGATGCCAGACATCAGTGTAAACAGCCTCCAAATTAGAAATACATCAAACGAATACGTGAGTAATACCAGTGTTTTAAAGTGTTCAGTTTAACTCACGCAAGTTGTGAAAGCATTATATACCCAGCAATATAAAATAAACAGTTTAAATTGTAAATCATTTATCATTATACATATTTATGCGATGATATACATCGTTACCTGTCCGTTATCCCATACTAAGGTCAGCACAACGTTATAGTCAAGATTTTGGAATAAAATTTTGAAACGAAAAGCTATCATGCTCATATACATTATGTAATGGTCTTGGCTAGATATTCAATTTAATACCATTTCATATATTAGTCAATTTAGAAGTAGGTATTTTAGAAGTCAGTGGACATGTCACCGTGAGATTGTAAACACCGTCCGTTTGTAATGTGCCTCTGTCACCGTCAGATTGTAAACACCGTCCGTTTGTAATATGCCTAGTCATATTGCAAACGGTCGGCAAATTGGCAACAGCAACTAACATTTACAATTTTACTTCTAGCTTCTCTAGTTCTGCTGCTAGCTTTAGCCTAGACACAGACCTGCTTCACTCGCTCCTCAAGAGGGTGAGGTGAGCAAACGGCCTTACAGGAATGTACAATCGAATCCTGTAACGCAAGCCTAGTGGTTATCCTTCACGCGATGTCACATATTGATGTTTACAATGTGCCGCGGCATATTGTAAACGGTCGGTGCTTATAATCTAACGCTGACAAATACATGAGTCTCTTGCCATTACCTGGTCGATGAGTTCCCGCTGCGCGGCCGAGGCAGCCCTAACGAGAGCGGAAGTGGCCGCGATGATCGACTTGGCCGCCTCCAGGATCATCTCGTCGAAGTTCAGGCTCTCATCCGCCTCCTGCAAGGTTACCGACTAGTTTTAATCTCTTTTTTTTTTCGACTGGAAAGCGCTTGGCTTTCATCTCACCTGGATACAAGTTGAGATAAGGCTGAAGGTTATCTTACCTCTAAATGCCGGAACACAACAATTTTAGAATTGTTCTTATGGCGACAGAATCAGGTAAGACGGTGGTAGCTTAACAAAGTCCTACCACCAACCAAACCAAGCACAATATTGTACTCCCTCTGGGGATCGAACCCGGGACCTATGGATCTGAAATCGGTGGGTTGAACGGTGGTTCAACCCACCGATTACATCATTTCGAGATCAGATCCACGGAAACAGAGTGTTTTTAACCGTCTCTGTGGTGTAGTGCCATCACAGAGGCGGTTAAAATCACTCTGTTTCCGTTACCCAGTAAATAGATTTACAAATGTATTCAGAAGCCTGGTGCCACTAAATAAGCAGAGTTTTAGTACGGGAAGTAGTACTAACATCCAGTTTACAATGAAACACAGAACAAAAATCTACATTGATCATGAAGATGTATGTCAAACATTGTTTAAACATTCGATTTAACAATATAGATATTACAGGACAGGACACTAATTTCACACAGCGCCATCTAGTCCCAAACTAAGCATAACTTGTAATATGGGAACTAGATTACGGATAGAATACATAAATACTTTTTTTTTGTAAAAACATACTTATCATACAATACAACACCCAAACACAGAACAAACATCTATATTCATCACATAAATGTTTGTCTCGGGTGGGAATCGAACCCACAACCTACAGCGCAGAAGGCAGAGCTACTACCAACTGAGCTGTGAGGCTTGTTAAAATAATAATATACAACCTGTAACAGAATATGTGTATTATGCCGAAACGGGGTTATCCGACCCGACTCGTGGAACAACGTTTGTTGTACGACTTTTTGAATTTTGGTTCAAAGTTTTTGATAAAACAAGATCAAAGTTCTAACACCAACAGCTGGTTTTTTGAGTTGAGACTACCCCAAAATCAGCTGTTTCTTAACTCGCGTCAATGACCTCAGCTCTAGACAGATGAGGCAACATAGCAGAAGGTCATAATCACAAAGAACGAAAAGCGCTTTCACTAACAGAGGAAAATCGTCGATAAGCCTGGGCTGCTAATGAGACAATCCATTACTAGAAGGTTTAATTTGTCAAATCAATAAGAATTTTATCTATCTGTTAGCTAAAATACAAAATAATCGTTACTATAATGTACTTTTGTTCGTCCAATATCGCATTTATAGTCTTTTTGTAACTGTAGGTGCCTATGTAATTTATCAATGTGTATGTTCTATCTAATAACCTACTTTCACGAGATGACTCCATGTTCTCACTAAAATTGGTTCATCTGTCCTTAATACTCTTTGACACAGACAATTGCACCAACTGATACCTACTTACCTACATGCATAGTGCGGTAAAGGAATAGGGTCGTCACTATTTATTGTCATTGAGAAAATGAAAAGATTTGTATGGGAAATTGAATATGGGAATTCACTATTATCTCCCCACCACAACAAATACTTTTCCTGGTCCGAAAAGCCCCCCCACTGCTTAGTACACATATTCTGTTTCACCTTGTAGATATGTATATTTAATGGGTACTGGATAACTTCAAATCTTCTTTGTTAGACCGTCGTTTCGTCGTCAGCGCCGGCATCGTTGGGTAATATGTTTGATTCTCGGGTGACACAAATACAACCAAGAATATCAAACATATCTCAACGACAACCGGCATGTTCTGTTTCTCACTGCCCACGTCATCTCGATTGTTCTTTATTCTTTTTCTTGCTTAGCCTAATAGCAGAATAGATACCTATCGAAATATATGGCGTGCCCTATTCACACTGATTATAACACATTTCTTTATAGCATACAGAAGACGAGTTGGATCGGAGGATGGATATTTAGAAATCAGTTAAAAAATATTATGATTAGCATTACATTGTATTTATGCGTAGTTTCCTTATTAATAAGGCCCAATACCGCTCTCCCAAATACCAAACGTAGTGGTATTTGTAACTGGCACCACCGATTCAAAGAAATATGGCAGATGTAATCGGATTTGCATTCTTTTAGTGCGAAAAGCGGCACCATGGGGCTTTATTAATACAAAATGCAACTTATATTAAAAACAACTTAATAACAGTAGGTACAACAATATTATTAAGTTGGGACTTAGATCCGTAATTGTTACAATTATAAACGTTAAATTTTCAATTAATGCTATTTTTTACATGACAATAATTCCACACCGCGCCATCTAACCCCGAATGAAACCATGTTATATGGGTCAACATATTTTTTGTTAATACATACTTCTGATATTACAACACCTAAACACAGAACAAATATCTATATTCATCACACAAAATGTTCATCCTATGTGGGAATCGAACCCACAACCTACAACGCAAACGCAGAGCAACTACTAATGAGTAGTTGAGAGAGCTGAAAGTCTTGTTAAAATATGTCGAAATTCAACGCAGTTGTAAGTAGATACTAGTAACTAGCACATACAATATAATCTGCTACCATTCCATTGATATACCGTCGTAAGAGTTGCGAAAGAAAAACATAATGAGGTCCAAAGACGAAGTTAAATATTGTATTACACAAACATTTCAGTTTTTAATTTTTTAGTGTTTAGCAATGAAAATGTTTCCCGTAACACAAAACTTCCTATGTACTTCTGTTGCTACCGTACTTTTCGTCACTCAAAACGGTTGCTGATCAAAATTTCAAAACCCTCCCATAAAAAGTTTGACTTAAAAGAGAAAGAGGAGAGAGATACATTGTAGAACTAACCTGCACTTGGACGCTCTTCCTCGGGCGCAACGACTCGAGTTTCTTAGCGGCCGCGTCGATGGAGGCGGCGGCCCCCAGTAACTCGTTCTCAGCTATGACGGTCGGGTCGTCTGGGTCCACCCAGTCGGAGCCTACAAACGATACACTTCACTCAAATACAAATTTGTGGGTGGGAATCGAACCCACAACCTACAGCTCAAAAGGCAGAGCTACTACTAACTTAGCTGTGGCCTTAGTTTTCGTATAGAGCGCTTATATCCATACATTTTGTTAGCGGAATAGTAAAGCAACTGTAGTTCCTTTCAATGTCCGCTAAACAAATGTATGGAAATAAGCACACTATACGAAAACGAAAATAGTTTCAGTTAGCTGTCAGAAACTCATACTAAGGCCTATGTATTATCTACAGATTTCCTGCGATCACCAATCCGCCTACCGTGGTGATTATGGGCAAATCCTCCCAATTTAAAGGCACCTTTGAGCAGCTCCGCGTTGGCGATACTGTAGAATCGACCCCTCCAACACAGCCCATGTATATCGTAAAGTAAAGAAGAATAAAGAATATTTATTTCAATAGAAATATGTACCTATATAATATCACATAGTACATTTAGTTCTCGATACGGTATTTACATGAGGTATAGTGCAATTTCCATCGAGACCCAAACTAGGCGTGTGATGCCTGTGTGTTGGGGCTCTGTAATTCGATTTTGTTACTAATGATTTGTATTATACTCATTTACAAAGGCGGATAATTTTACATCTAATATTTATACAAAAAGGTAGTTAAGTTGCTACTACTAAGATGTGATCCTAATTATTGTTAAACTGTTACTTGTTTTAGAAAATTTAAGATAAAAAGAAAGACAAAAAAAGCTTAGTAACGGTTCTCACCAGAAAGGCATCAGCAGCTTCCTTCTGTGTATTACCTACACCAATGTGGTGACTTGGAGGATTTCCATAAGAAATCCTACACCAATGTGGTGACTTGGAGGATTTCCATAAGAAATCCTACAGCTTTGAAGGTCTGTCCAGCAGTGGACACTAATGGACTGTTAATATAGCTGTTACAGGACTTTAATTTCACATAGCGCTATCTAGTCCCAAGCTAAGTAGCTTCTAATATGGGAACTAGATTACGGATAGAATACTTAAGTACTCTTTTTTGTAAATACATACTTATCATACAATACAACACCCAAACACAGAACAAACATCGATTCCCATGGGGAGTACAATATATTGTGCTTGGTTTGGTTGTTAGGACTTTGTTTAAGTCCGCCTGGCTAGCTATCTCTCATCTTACCTAATTCTGTCGCCATAATAACAATTCTAAAATTGTTGCGTTCCGGCATTTAAAGTTAAGATAGCCAGTTCCTCAGTTTATTGAGGATTCCGGGTGAAGTGCGCCTCCACCTTCGGCCTTATCTCAACTTGTTACCAGGTGAGATGAAGGCCAAGTGCTTACCCGTCGTACAACAAAAAAAAAACATCTATATTCATCACACAAATGTTTTTCCTGGATGGGAATCGAACCCACAGCCTACAGCGCAGACGGCAAAGTCACTACCAACTGAGCCATGAGGCTTGTTAAAAAGCTTACCTTTGAGCAGCTCCGCGGTGGCGATGATGTCGGCGACGGTGTGCGCCACGCGACGACTCAGATCCGGGAAGGCGTGTCGCGCGGTGGCGTCCCCGTTGCACGCGGACAGCACCGCCAGCAGCAACGCGCGGTACGCCTCGGCGGCGGTACGGCCGCACTCGATGGTGCGGGCTTGCAGGTCGGACGACTCCGCGGCGTGGGCGGCACCCTGCACCAAACGTTTCATTTAAATTACATTTACAATCAGAAATTCATTGTGCCCAAGTCTGAATGGAGTTCAGTGTTTTAAGATAATATTACGTTTTTAGTTTTATGATGGAGGTAACACTTGTATTGTTGTTAAATTATTATAAACAATGTACCATCATCAAATCATCAAAAAATTAACCAGCCCGAGGTTCTTGCCTTTCTCCTTGTGTGCTGGTCGCGATTCCGAACAGGCGGTAGATTTGACGATTCAAAATGATCCTAAAAATCTTTATGAATAAAAATATTTGACTTTGACTTTGTGTTTTAGACAAGCGTGCTACATCTTAGGCTACAAGCAAGCAAGTGGTCAAACGCTCGGCTATCACCGATAAAAATGAAAGTATCTTATTTAATTCCTATTGGGACATATATTATAAAAAAACATATATCGGTTTGCTGCTTTGGGGAAATACTTTATAAATAGAGAAGAGCTTTAATTGTATTCCTATGACAAAAACCTGTGTGTAACGGCGTATATGACCTTAAGATTAGACCTTCCAAGATACTTGTGTATCACGGCTACGTCTAATCAGTTCTGTCATACGGCTTGCTGCTTTGGGGAAACTTCTTACATATCGAAAGAAAACTTTCATTGAAGAAAAGTGTTATTACAGTGTTACCCAGTTTCTGAATGACGATTTAAGAACTTACATTGACATTTAATTAATATTGTATTTACTAAGGTATATTGACATTTCTTCTAATTATTGTTTATCCATGATACCTACACTCTGACAAATAAACGATTTGATTTGAATTCCTATAGCAAAAGCCTGGCGCTTGTGACCAATACGATAAGACCTTGCATGACACTCCATTCGTTTTCCATTCGACTTCGTGATACACTTATCACGGCTACGTCTAATCAGTTCTGTCATACGGCTTGCTGCTTTGGGGAATGTCCTTAAACATAGAAAGTGTACCAGGAATACATATACGTGCGTGTTGCCTTCAAATAAGTGCTCACCTTGCAAGAAACAAGTAGCTCAAGCACCGTCTTCCGTCCGAGATTGGCGGCGGCCGTCAACTGGTCCTGCTTGTTGGCGTTCCCGGCCGCGACCACGCGCGCCGTCGCCACCGTCATGGCGCGGGTCACACGGATCAGCTCCTCGGGGCTGGACGAAGACTTCGGGGGAGATGGCGATAGCAGCACCTATATAATAATTAAAATCTTAAAAATAAATAATAAAATCTTTTATTTTAGATTTTTTTAACATCAATTTGAGACATCAAATGTACCGCCTGTTCGGAATCGCGAACAGCACTCAATGAGACTTTGTAAGTTTTTCCTGATCCGTTTAATGTTTTAATATCTAGTATTTATGTTTATTACGTGTGAGTTTTTTTTATTGTAAGACGAGGATGCAATTGGCCTTTACCTTTGTTATGATCAGACCCAACATACCGAGGATCTTACCTGTAAATGTTGGAGCACAACAATTTAGAATTGTTTTTAAGGTGACAGACTTAAGTAAGTAGGCGGTAGCTAGCCAGGCTTAAACAAAGTCCTACTACAAACTGATCCAAGCGCAAATTTGTACCTCCTTGGGATCATTTTTTCAGTCAATGCGATCGGTTTTCTTGTGTAGAAGTGCATGAATTAAATAGTTGGGACCAGCTAATACTAACCTCTATTTCCTGCGAGATGGCTTCAATAGTGGACTCCAAAGCTCGGGTGCCCCTCGTATGCTCATCTTCCACCGCCTTTACGGTCTTCAGCAGTGACGTTACATTTGTCACCATCACCTGTCGAATTACCCTCCTTTAGCATTCACTCAGAAACTTGGAAAGGAAAGAGAGGGTTAGATGTAGTGATAGAGTTGTGGGTGTTGTTGTCTCTTTTTAAAGAGTTTACCGAAATACTCTCGAAGCATTTTTGTCTCTTTCTGTTTGTTGTTATTTTTGTGCGTGAACTTCAACCTAGGGCTATTAAGCTTTTGCATTTCTTTACTGTGGCAACATTCGAATTTACCATTGATAATTTTTGAATAAAAGAACACTAAAACATCTCCCATGTCTGTTGCAGTCCACGGATGTTGCAAAAATATTTTTTGAGAGAGAACATATTTAACGCCTTTACCCACACTTAGATATGGTACAAAAGAAACGACAACACACAACGACACACAACCAAACTGAAAACATGAATGACACCAAACTGACACCGACGGAGACGCACAGAGAGTCAATCCACATCAAAGCTCTCTATTAGTCTTACGCCCGAAATTAATAATGTATCCTTTGACTATGTAAATCTATCAGGATAATATCGTAACTGTGGAGCTTCTGTCAAATATGCTATATAGATTTACAAATCAATTGTACTGGTCGCATCATGTAAAAAGAACGCTGGCAGTCAAACATGTTTTAAATTATTTTTAATTATGATTTTTCTAATATATTTTTCAATGAACCTACTAATATACGAAGCCGTGAGCGAAAGGCTTGGTACAAAAATAAGACAATAGGCCTCGTACTTTCGTGCGCGAGTGTACCCATGCGCAAACACACCTCCACTTTCTTCCAGCGATCTTTTTACATGAAGCACTGTTTTTTTTTGAAAGACACATTATAAATTTAGGGCGAAAGCCATTGAACCTACGTAACCTTATTTTATTGAAATGCTACAAATCCAATTTGATAATTACAAAGCTAATAGACTATAAAAGCCCACCGCTGTACATAGACCTTCTCCTAAAGAGAAGTTAATAACAAGGTCACTTAAGTTGTCTGGCACTGTACATCAAATTAAAAAGCTTAGGGTTGCGCTAAAACTGAAACTCCCAAATGTGCGATCAAGCTCCATGCCATAGCGGAAACCCATAAGCTTTCAACTCAAAATATTATATCGCTTTAATATATAAAGCCCCCAAAAACCCCGCAAAGGCATGTGTACCCTCAAAATAAACAGCACGAAAAAGCTATATAGATATACTATAATAGCTACAAAAAATATATAAAACACGAAATCCGTATGTGATATGTCAATATTGGACTTTAAATTGCGAATGAAAGCTTCTGGCTTTGGTTATTAACAGGTGATAAGCAGCATCACCGAATACCATATGACAAAATTGACAAACTATAGTGAAAAGGTGGAAAATTAACAAAGTGAACATTTTTGGTGTCGCTATCACTCATAACAATATTATCAGTTTTTTACGTTCTATTTGAACTCAATAAAATAATATTGTTAAAAGAATTAGCAAAAAGTCGTAAGGTGTACATGAAAACCGTGATCGGTGGCGCTATGAAACGTGTGAACGAGACAAAACGATGCGTGATTGCAATGAAAGACAGAGAAGAATGAAAGGTGATGTTTGAAGCGTCAACAATTCTCTAAAACATTCACATTCAAGACATGGTTTATGTAAAGTGCAAAAAGTATTACGAATGAAAACTATTAAAATATTTAACACTAGTTTTATACAATAATTTTAATGTAATCAAAGAGATATATGCTATAATCATGCAGGATAAACATGTATAGACAATTAACAGACTAAAATCATTCTTTCTTTATTGGACATTTGACACAGATACTAAACAAGTACGCTTCAAACATCAACAAAACAATGAACCAGCGAAACACCATGCGTTCCTTGCACGGTTGTTAGTCGCGTACAACGAAAAATATCTGACCGAATCGTTATTATCCGTAGACACCGCTTCCGTCTCTCGAAACCTGTCGTTTTTTACGTCATCCAGCATCTTTAGCTGTTCCTGCATACGACTATTCGGCCGCGATTTGCGTAGATTACTCCTGGATTCGACTATACTTCTAATCCTTCTCAGTTCTTCGGCGGACGTATCTTTGTTGTTTAGTATAGCTTCGTAAAAGCTCCACCATTGGTCCAAAGAGCCGAATTGTTGCTCGCGACTTTTCAAAACGTCCTCGTATATTGACCACCAATTGTTCGCGTAATATTCCATGGGGTACGTTCTGGTTAGATCGAATATTTCAATGTTGTTTTTGCTGTTTTGGTTCTTGGTTTGAGATCGTTCGATGGTATCGCCGGTGGTGACGCTCGTGTTTATGTATTGATGGATGTTTTTGTTCGAGTTCTGACTAGAATGTATGTTTATTAATACGTTTTTGTGATATGTAGGGGTTTGAGATCTTTCTCTGAGATCGGGTATGTTCTCCTTATTGTCATGTTTATATTTTCTTATGATTTCTTTGTAGTACCTTTCTAGAAGGCAAAGTTCTTCGTACGTATACTTTGTTATATCGATTTGAGTGTAAATGTTCACAATATCTTCTATGTTAACCTTTTTCTTGCGATCGATTTTGATATTAGATAGATTCTTTAGCTGTTCTATTAATGGATCAAATCCTTTGTAAATAAAGTCTTTTTTCGCGAAGCTGATTAGTTTAAGAACCATATCTTCGTATTTTTTATCATATTCAAGATCTTTCTTGATTTCTTTGGATTTATCGACATCTTCGATAAATGTTTGTAGGGTTTCTTTTTCTTTCTCGTATTTGTCGATATTTGATTGTATCTCTCCCAAAACCAGTTCGCGGCCGCTGAATCTTTCCAAATCTCGTCTGGTTTCTTCCATTTTCTCTAAGTTTCTTTTCGCAATAGCTTTCCACCATTCAGTGTCGTCTTTGAAGAGCTTCCAAAACTCTACTTTAACTTTTCTATCGATAGTGTTCGGTGAGAATGGCGTACCCTCTTTAGATTTCACCTCTGGTTTGATAATGATTTCTGTTGACTCATCTTTTTGTTTCTCAGGAGTTTTAGGAACTATTTTAGGACTCACTTCAGTCTTATCCATTATTTCGATAACTTTTTCTGGACTAATTCTATCAAGGTTCAACTTTATTGGCCTGACTTTCTTTATTTTGAACACAGGGCTTTTCAACGTATTTTCATCTACAGGTTGTATCTTATTTGGTATCGTTGTTGTAATAGTTTTTATTGTTGTTGTAACTGTGATTTCGTCAGTTTCACATTCAGTATCTAAATCTTCAACTACTTGGGATAGCCTATTCATTTCAGAATCCAAATCGGCATTAGCTCGCATTTTGTTGAGCAAATTTCTCTTTTTCACTTTATCTATTCCATCGAAAGTATCTACAGTGAGATCGATAAGTTTTTTTACTTCACCAAGGAATATATTCTCACCGTATTTGAGTACTCGCCAGTTCATATCGACCAGGCTGTTTTTAGCTGTTATGTTATACCTTTCATTTAGTTCGTCATCTTTGCGACCCTTCAACGGATAGTTCATAAGACTTTCAATGTAAGTAATAACCTCCTCGCAATTGTCGTGGAATATAGACGGAGAGACGTCGTCGTCTTGGCTGGAATAGTCTAGGAGTTTGAGCAATTCGTCTTCCTGATCAGATTGGAGCAAATCCGTTTCCGAATCGCAGGAATTGTAACCGTTTTTAAGTCCAAAAGTAACGGATCTACGCTTGGCTTGCCGCGGGAGGGTGTTATTTTTGACCGGTAGGCTCCATCGCTTGGTTGTGTCGGAGAGTCGCTACGGAAATAGGCTCTATTAATCCCGTATTAAAGTCCAATATTGACAAACACACAGGACACACATGGCTGTACAAAACGAAACCATATTAACCATTTACTACCGACACATAAAGTGACACCTATTTGTGTCAGAAACAATCTTTGGTGCATAATAATTTTGTTTTGTGCAACGTAAAATGATACAACAACCTTTAAATATGTACACAATCTTACATAAAACACACAATTATATGAATAAAAAAGCAAGAGAATCATGGCTATGTAATTTACATACAATGCCCAATTTTTATACAGTTGACAAAAAGTTTTTGTGCATATAAAGATATAACCAATTTTCTCTTGCTTCAATTTGTAAGCCCGAAACTCATATTTTACCCGTAATACCACACAACTCGACTTATTCTCACACAGAAATATTTCTGAGAACTTACCGATAGTTGCAAATCATATGCAATAAGAAAAAACTAAAACGAATAACAGTAGTCTCCGAGGACAAATAGAAGAGATATAAGTTCAATGGTCAGGAAAGGTTTTTTTTTTATGTACGATCTTGACCTGATATGGAGCGAAATTCTAGAATTCTAGGTATATAATTATAGTCTTTAAGTGGACTTCTCGCTCGCGTGATTTTGCAAAGCCGAGATATGTCATGTCTATGTCATGTCGACATGTTTAGATCAAAGGGACAAAACAATAGGAGGACAGTAACTTATGTGCAGTTCTCTGAACTTTCAAGTGACATTAAGACTGGTTCCCTGACTAGGTCCTGAATTCGATTTCGTGGACACACTTATGTGTTAGATAGCTTCAGTTTTATTACCATGCTAGCTTTTTCCCACGGCTTCCCACGCATGGTACATAGCTGGATATAAAATGTAGCTTATTTTGTGTAAATAAACGTTTTTCTATTCTATTGTATGTTTCAGCCGCTGCACACAATTATGTACCTTCTGCGTGTGTATATAAAGATGTGTTTACCTTAGCGGCGTGTTTCAGCCGCTGCACACAATTGTGTACCTTCTGCGTGTGTATATACAGATGTGTTTACCTTAGCGGCGTGCTTCAGCCGCTGTATGTGCGGCGTGGCCTGCTGCTGCCCGCTGGCGGCGGTGGTCGCGGCGGTGAGGTCCCGCAGCGCTGCGGCCACGTCGCGCGCCGCGTTCAGAAGCAGCACCTGGGGCTCCGGGTTCGACGCCCCGAGCGACATCGCGCCCAGCTTCACCACCTCGCACAGTTGCACTGAACGGAACGAAACGAATGGCACGTGTCACTGGCTAGTAGGTACTAGGTATTTTGGCTTCGACGGGCTTGTATTGTCACGTATTGAATATGCGATACTCGCGAACCGTGGGCTTGTGCCTTCTCTCTCTACGACACACCGTCAGATACATAGGTCCGGGTTCAATCCCCAGGGGGGAGTAGAATATTGTGCTCAGTTTGGTTGGTGGTAGGACTTTGTTCACACCATCTTACTGAATTCTGTCGCCATAACAACAATTCTAAATTTATTGTGTTCCAGCATTTAGAGGTAAGATAGCCAGTTCCTCAGTTTGTTGAGGTTTCCGGGTGAAGTGCGCTTCCACCTTCGGCCTTACCTTTAACTTGTAACCTGTAAAATATCTCACACTTTTTTGCAAATCGGTGGGTTGTACCACTAGACCACAGAGGCGGTTATTGTATGGTGGAAAACAAGGCTAAGTTCCAAGTACCCTTACCTATAGTGTTGAGTGCGTTCTGAGCGGCGCTGGCCAGTTGCTCCTGAGTGCCGGCGGCGCCGCCTACTAAGGTCTTAGTGTCCTCTACCAAGGTCTTAGCCGTCTTGAGAATGTTCTCGCGGTGGTCGGAGAATGTGTCAGTCTCTTTCTCTGATTGCAGGGTACCTGGGAATAAAGCGTTTCAAATGAATTAAACAAGCCTCATAGCTCAGTTGGTAATAACTCTGGCTTCTGCGCTGTAGGTTGTGGGTTCGATTCCCACCCAGAACAAACATTCGTGTGATGTGAAAGTTTGTTCTGTGTTTGGGTGTTATATCATATAGTACGTATGGATTTACAAAAAGTATTTAAGTATTCTATTCGTAATCTAGTTCCCATATTACAGGCTATGCTTAGTTTGAGGCTAGATGACGCTGTGTAAAATTGATGTCCTGTAATATTTATATTTGTGTTTTTGTTTTTTATACAACTAGGAGACTGAACAAGCCAGTAACCCACCAGATGTTAAATGCATCTTTTGTTTATAACGATGCCTTACTGCGTAGGCCACATAAAAGAGCAACGCCTACACGGCACTGCATTGCGCCCGTCAACTTGAGGCATAGAGGTGTTAAGCCACACGCCTGTAATTTCGAACCGGAACACAGCAAGAATTGGTGTATAATATCCGTAATCTAGTTCCCATATTACAAGCTTTGCTTAGTTTATGACTAGATGGCGCTGTGTGAAATGAATGTACTGTAATGTCCTGCTGTGTTCCGGTTTGAAATTACAGTTGATATTGTATACAGTTGAAATAAGTAAGGTGGTAGTACTTATGCGGACGAGCCATTTCACAATGGGCTCTACTACTCTTACCTCTTTACCTATTTCAACCGCCAACCAGCATTCCTCCCGGTTTAAAGGGTATCTATTCACCACACATGTAACATGTATATCTATTCAACACAACTCCTCAGAATGTTGAGGATTCCTTGTGAAGTGCGATTCCACCTTCGGCGTTATCGTGACTTGAAACCAAGTGAGATGAAGGCCAAGCTTTCCCCGTCGTACAATTACGAAAGAAACTCCTCAGTGGGCGATCGAACTAAATAAGAACAAAAGAGCGCCACCAAACTCTCTGCTCGTAAATTCAAATTGTATATAAAGAATAATTTAATTAAAAGAGCCTACTACAAAATAAGTGACTATATCGACGATAAGAACGCGTGGCCCGATGTTGCTATACCAGTTGACAGTAAAATGGTGATTTCTCACTGTTAAGAAACTGCCCATTAGATAGTTATTTAATAATCAATGTTTTAAGATAATATTAAGTTTTTAGTTTTATGATAAACATAATAAAAGATAAACACTGTACCTAAATGTTAAATGGATCATCAAAAAATTAATCAGCCCGAGGTTCTTGCCTTTCTCCTTGTGTGCTGGTCGCGATTCCGAACAGGCGATAGATTTGACGTTTCAAAATGATCCTAAAAATCTTAATGAATAAAAATATTTGACTTTGACTTTGACATCGAATAGAGTAGGTAGACTTACCAGCACTAGCGAACAGTATGGTGGTGTCCAGATCGCCTATGATGCTAGCGATGGTTGCCGCCGCGTCGATACACGCCTGAGTCCCGCGGGATCCCGCTTGTAAAGCTGACAGTACCGCTATCACCTGGCGAAACATCAACAATCAATAATAATGATAATCATTTATTTTCAATCACAATTTTAAGCTTAAGTAATTCAATAATATTTATATAAATCAATTTAAATTTTAAACAACAAATTCAAGTCACTACATAATCTCATAGATTATGTATACTATATTATTATAATGGTTAGTAAGATAATTTCAATTAATTTATATTCTAGTCCTAAGCGTGCTCCATCTTAGGCCACATCTTTACTCGTTGTATATGTAAGCTGGTGGTCAAACGCTTGACTATCACCAATAAAATATATATATATATATATATTATACATCGAAACCTAATCCTATGCCGTGGCGGCGGCTTTAGAATACACCCTTCCAAATCTCTGCGAAATAAAAAATTCTAGTCGACTGCATCAACTGTTAAAAAGATATGGGTGAAACATTGTACTTTGTAATATTTCAAAAACTACCCCAGTTATTAAAAATTCCCCGCGACAATCAATGCATATTTACGTTAAATTTCATCAAAATCGGATAACGCATTCGAGAGTTATGCCGCCACAAACATTGCCACATACATACATACATACAGTGCCGGATTTACCAACTTTATCTCACTAGAAAAACGCAGCAAGTTACTTCTGTGTATTAACTACACCTTTACTCCGATCACCAACGCGTGATGGTTATGGCAAAACCCTCCAGCTTTGGATGAGATATCGAGTATATATGTCACATGTCGATTCGTTGATATGTGACATATATACTCAAGTTTGACAAGCCCAGGTGCTTTTCTGACATACACAATAAAAAGACAATACAATTTCTATTAATTATGTGATTTTATCCAACTTATGCTGCCAAAAGTCACAGTCATTACTTTAAATATCATATTACAAAATGTATGTGTGTGTGTAAATATTTTTTTAGATTAATCTATCGTTGCTAGATATTGATGCAAACTTGAGTAGATTTATTAATACTGCATAACTGCATGTATTAAATGAAATGTACAGTTAAACTAACTATGTACAAAGGACGGTCAGATTACCTAAGGACCGTTACAAACGGCCTATAGGTAACTCAACTGTTCCAGACCGGTACCAGACGGAAGCGTGCCCAAGACACTGGCTGCATTGCTACGCTGAATAGCTATATTAACTACAAATTTTATTTTAATCGGACATTTCAAAATGAACGATAAACTACGCTTGTTATTTAACACTTCTAGCTATAGCTCCATTTTCACAGTTCACTTCCAGCCATACATAACAAACTCAACATTGCAAATGGCAGGAAGCCCTGGCCGGTAATTCAATTAATTTATTCGGAAACAATATACATTGTGTTTGAATATTATATTATCCTTCATATATATATATTTATACTACTAGGAGACGGGACAAGCAAGTAGCGCACCTGGTGTTAAGTGTACTCTTGCCTATGACAAAGCCTTACTGCGTAGGTCACATCCACAAAGAACTACCAGTAGCCAAGTAACCTACACGGCACTGCATTGCGCCCGTCAACTTGAGGCATAAAGGTGTTAAGCCTCACGTACCCGTAATTTCACCGGCAACCATACCCTTCAAACCGAGACAGCAATGCTGCTTGGCGGCTGAAATAAGTATGGTGGTAGTAATTCTCCGGACGAGCCCTTTCACTAGGTGCTTCTACTACTCTTATCTCAAATTACAATTTAAAACAATAACATAATATTAAGTTAGCACAATAATAAAGATTAAATTGACATAATTATAGAAGGTATATCGAACTATTAAATTAAAATTTCACGGACTTAGTCCTGAGATCACTGTTCAAGATATTTGAACACGCAGCAAAACGCATAGTGCATTGTAAGCGTTCACAATGGCAGTTTGCTGCGAATCAAGTAAATCTAAATCAGTTCGCGTCTTACCATCAACCAGAGCGGCTCATAACCATAATTCATTTAGCAGTAATAATTATTTAGAGTGTTAGTGCTAAGTGAATCAAACCAATATAATTTGTCAAAATAACCAGACTTTTATATACTTACCTATTTATTAAACTCAAGGGATTTGTAGGGGTCTCGCCGACCATAACATCGAGAAGCTAAAATCCTTTTCATGGTCCTTCGAGCCGGATATGAACCAGCGACCTATGGAGTTACGTTACCTTCTCGTTGACGGATCTTGCGTTGTCAGCCACCGCGCGCTGGTTGTCGCTGACGGCGCTGAGCCGACACCGACCACCGACCTTGATCAGCGACGACACCGACTCCCCTAGCTCCACCACTGCGACGCGGATACTGCAAACGAATATCGGTATCTAGACAAATTCTCACGACAATCAATATCTACTAGCATTACTGTGTTACTAGTAAACTCGTATTTACAAAGGGAATTCAACGGTAATTTGTTGGATTGTGTAGTGTATTGCAAATCGTTCTGGTGTCTTGCAAATAGTTCTACATAATATGTAACAACCCTATTTACTATATATTATATAGTAAATAGATAGATTGATATATAACATTTATTCACTTAATATAGCACACTACACAACATCACAAAACAAAGGCTTATTAAACATGATAATGAATTATGAATTACCATTTCTATCGCCATCACAACAATTCTAAAATTGTTGTGTTCCGGCATACAAGCCCCATAGCTCAGTTGGTAGTAGCTCTGCCTTCTGCGCTGTAGGTTGTGGGTTCGATTCCCACCCAGGACAAACGTTTATGTGATGAATGTAGATGTTTGTTCTGTGTTTGGGTGTTGTATTATATGATAAGTATGTATTTACAAAAAAAAAAAGTATTTATGTATTCTATCCGTAATCTAGTTCCCATATTACAAGCTATGCTTAGTTTGGGACTAGATGGCGCTGTGTGAAATTAACGTCCTGTAATATTTATTTATTTAGAGGTAAGATAGCCAGTTCTTCAGAACGTTGAGGATTCCGGGTGAAGCGCGCCTCAACCTTCGGCTTTATCATAGCTTGAAACCAAGTGAGATGATAGCCGAGCGCTTACCCGAAAATAATAAATAAAGGTATTTACAAAGAGCTGTTGTCGTGTCACCTGTTAGCTACGTCCGAGTTGGGTATGGTGGCGGAGGCTCCGACGCTATCCTGAGCCAGTACTTCGTATTTGATGCACATTTCGTTGCCGATCGCCACCAGCCGACTAGCGTCCGTCGCAGACCTGGCAGTCTGTGGATAAAACATACAAAAACTTTACCATTACATTCATGGACATTTATTCAATAAAAAGTACAATTAAACTAACTATGTACAAAGGAATCAGTCAGATTACCTAAGGACCGTTACATTATATTATATATATTATACATTATATACATACATACATTACGTTACATACCATTATTGATCGTATGATTATTTACAAGATACCAGGCTTTTTGTGGTGTTCCGGCATTTAACGGTAAGATAGCCAGCTCCTCAGTTTTTTGAGGATTCCGGGTGAAGCGCGCCTCCACCTTCGGCCTTATCAACTTGTTACCAGGTGAGATGAAGGGCAAGCGCTTCCCCGTAGTAAAAAAAAACGCGTCTACCCGCGACTACAGTTGTACTTGAAACTGACGAATTTGTTGATTTTAGCACGATTAAACCGAACGATCGAATAAATGTTTGCAATTAAGAACATTTTTAAGGTACTACAAATAAAAATTAAAAACTTAAAATTAATTAATAACTAAAAAATTTATGATAATATAATAAAACATTGATTATCATAGTATGGAGATAAATGGTATAAGCAATAAATACCGGTATCTAGTAAATTTGTTTCGATTGTTAAAATAGCTGTTTCAGATATCAGACCGCTAAATGTAACTTAAAAGTTTGTTTAGTTTTTACGTTCATCATTTTTATTTATACTTTTTTGCACACAAACATAAAATAAAAAATGTGGCTAAGACTACCTTAACCCTAAAAAGAGTTCTTCCACTTGGGGATAACCTAGTATTATTTTGACCTCCGCGTGAGTATTATGTCATAGAGGTACACCTGAATTATCTATATGTCATATTGGTTTATCAGCCAGCTCACTTGGAAAATATTTAAAGATATCGCCTTTAATGGAGTAAGCTGTCTAAAAATCTCCTAAATTGTACTGGTGCGGAAAACAGACCAGGGCCATACCTTACCAGTACTTAAATTCTTGGTATAGAATTTGTCAAAAATCGTCCAGGCTAGAGATCCATGTCCAACAGTGGACAGTTGATAGTTACCATGTCAGTAGAGAGCCGAGCTATCTCCTTGGCCGCGCCAACCATCCTCGTCTGGTAATCGACAAAGGAATCCGCCTCATCGTAAGAACCGATCAGGGACATTCTGAAACAAACAGACGATACATATTACATAAATAAATAAAATATTACAGGACATTAATTTCACACAGCGCCATCTAGCCCCAATCTTAGCATAGCTTGTAATATGGAAACTAGAACCAAACACAGAAAAACTCCTCTATATTCTTTGTTATCCTTTCCATCCAAAGGTTGCCTGGAAGAGATCGCTTTTAGCGATAAGGCCGCCCGTTGTACCTAGTTTTAGTGTTTTTCTGGCTGGTCTGTTTATTTTTGTTTTTTGGTGTACAATAAAGAGTTTACCTATCTATCTACATTCATCACATTAATGTTTGTCCTGGATGGGTATCGAACGTTGGGTTTCTACCAACTGCGCTATGAGGTTTGTTATTCATCACACATACGGACAATTCACACAAATGTATCGGCCTCCGTGGTCTAAGCCGCCTGTGATCCACCAGTTTCAGAGCCATTCGAATTCAAGCGGGCACATTTGTGCTTGGTTTAGTTGGCGGTAAGACTATATTTAAGCCCAGACAGGTGGGCTTAAACATAGCCTCATAGCTCAGTTGAAAGAAAGAAAAGAAAGAAAGAAAGAAAGAAAATATTTATTTTGCCAAAATACATAGCTAAAACAATAGAAGAAAAACACAGAAAAAAAAACATAAAATAATTGACAAAAAAGGATACCACTCAGCATAATGCTATGGAAGGGTATTCCAAAGCGCTGGTCTTCCGTGGTACCCTGATCGAATTGGTAAGCTTAAAATAAATTATTGTAGGTACTGCACGGTCTAACTAGTTGGTAGAAACTCTGATTTCTGCGCTGTAGGCTAAGCCTAAATTAGTCGCTATAACAACAATTCTAAATTGTTTTTTCCGGCATTTACTGGTAAGATAGCTAGTTCCTCTGTCTGTTGAGTTTACCGGGTGTTATCAACTGACTTTACATACGCACGTATGTGGGTACGCAAGTATATTTACATAGCTAACTATACAACACCGGGTGAAGTGCAATTTCACCTTTGGCCTTATCGTTACTAAAACCAGATGAGGGAAAGCCAAACACTCCCCCGTCGTACAATAAAAAAAGAGCTTTAACATCTATTTTATTTTTCTCATCTCCTGATTTAGAAACTTGCACGGGCAAGAATGAGGACAATCATGGAGCGAGCCTATCCAGACGCCTGTTACTCTCTTATTAAATACATTACGGTCGAAACACAAATAGCCTTTTTAGGAGACATCGATTCATACTAATTTTATAAACGTATCAATCTGTAAATAATAACAATTCTAAAAATGTTATGCTCCGGCATTTAAAGGTAACCAGTTCCTCAGTATGTTGAGGATACTGGGTGAAATGCGCCTCCACTTTCATCCTTATCTCAACTTGTAACCAAGCGAGATAAATGCCGAGCGCTTCGCTTTGGTAGGTTTTTCTTTTATTGTACGACGGACGAATCAATCAGTAGTAAACAAGAAACTCACAATTTCTTCATAACACCGTCTACAGTTTCAACACAAACACAAACCAGTCAACGTATCAACGGCGAGCCGCGCGAACCGCAATGTACTGGACCGTTACAGAATTAGCAACACGTCTGTATACACTCGGACCAAGTAAGTCCGTCTGGTGATATCATCGTTGTGAATCAATCACTGCCTGTGATGTCATATACCGATACAGGCCTCACAGATCAGTTGCTGGCTCTGCCTTCTGCGCTGCAGGTAATGGGTTCGATTCCCGCCCAGGACAAAAAAATATGTGATGAATAAAATATTACAGGACATTAATTCTAGCCCCAAACTAAGTATAGCTTGTAATATGGGAACTAGATTACTGATAGAATACTTAAATACTTTTTGTAAATACATACTTATCATACAATACAAACACCCAAACACATAACAAACATCTATATTCATCACATGAATGTTTGTCCTGGAATCGAACCCACAGCGTACAGCGCAGAAGGCAGAGCTACTGAGCTATGAGGCTTGATGGCAGAATGTAACTTTTGTGGATGATAATTTACTAGCAATATTGAAAAGTAATTGCCCTATAACTATTTACCAGTCAGTAAGATCTGGTCAATCAACTGGTATTGAAGTGCAGTGCATTTGGCGACGCGCCAATACCCGAAGACTACACTTAGCTACTCGAAAATGCTCTGTGTAGCTACCAAACTGTTCTCGCTAGCGTCTTCAGCAAAACATATCTATGAAAACTTGTACAGCGGCTCTGGCTAATCGGCATATCATACTTCATATCCGATTCTTAATAATATTATACCTGCGAAAGTTTGAAAGTTTGTTTGGGTGGATACCGAAATTACGAGACAGTTTGAGCTGAAATTTTGCACAGATTGTTCTAGACAAATAGGTGATAGATGAGTTTCATCATAGATGCACCACAGACTCAGTTTATCTTAGTGCCATTATACCTGCATAAATTAACTTGATTCAGACGCGCCATTGCGAAAAGAACGTGAAACTACGTATGTATGGCAGAGCGTGAACGAAAGACAAAGATTCACACATTATTTTGATTCGATGAAAACGGGTAATTATCGCGTATTTTACATACGTAGCAAAAAAACATTCACACATCTATATAGGTACTTTTACTTTTACGACGGGAAAGCGCTTGGCTTTCATATAACCTGGTGTCAAGTTATGATAAGGCCGAAGGCAAAGGTAAGTAAGCGCACTTCACACGAAATCCTTAGCAGACTGAAGAACTGGCTATTTTATCTCTTAATGCACACACAACACACAAAACACAACGATGTAGATTTGTTGTTATGGCGAGAGACTTAGACAAGTTGGTGCTAGCTAGCCAGGTGGACTCAGACAAAGTCCTACCACCAGCTAAAGCAAGCACGAAATTGTCTGATACCAATGGGAGGTTACTAGACCACAGAGGCGGTTAACAACGACAGTAGTAAGTTACCTGTGGTCGGTGAGTCTGGCGATCGAGCGAGCCATGGTGTCCAACAGTGGGCCCACGGATCCTCTTTGTGCCGCTAACTCTCTCACACACGATGTCAGCTCGCCGAGAGCAAGGCGAGTGCTGCCGACTTGAGCCTCCACCTCGCTGTGCGCTTGCGTCGCCTGTAACAACACCTCAATGTTACTTTGTTTTACTCTGAAGAGTCATACGTCTACTCTCAGCAGTCGGTTCTCCGAGTAAGTATTAACTAGCTATTGCCCACGTTTTCATTCGGACAACAAATAGCCTAAATACTTCCTACAGACATTCACTCCACATTATATCCATGTCAGATCTCATCAAGATTGGTACATCCGTTTAGCCGTAAAATTAAAAACAGACGGACATATTCTTTTTCGTATTTATGAACTAAGTATGGATAGTATGCAAGGATGGTATCAACATTACGACATTATCAACGTTAACTTAGTAATGATTATAAGATTAGTTATATCGGTTTATAATGTATTTAGCTTGTACGACAGCTGTTCGTTCTGCGAGTGTATGATACATATAGATAGGTACCTATGAGTTCATAATGAAATCCTATTTTAACGGCATTGTGGGCGCCGATGCTTACTTACTCCAAGCCGAGACCAAGCAATTACCAGCGGCCCGTCTCTCCCTAGTTGTATCTGTAGCCTGTCAGTGAAGGATCACGTGATCTATCGCTCTTCTTCTCCCTAGCCGAGCAGTGAAGTATCACGTGATCTATCGCTCTTCTTCTCCCTAGCCTACCAGTGAAGGATCACGTGATCTATCGCCCTTCTTCTCCCTATCCTATCAGTGAAGGATCACGTGATCTATCGCTCTTCTTCTCCCTAGCCTACAATTGAAGGATCACGTGATCTATCGCTCTTCTTCTCCCTAGCCTACCAGTGAAGGATCACGTGATCTATCGCCCTTCTTCTCCCTAGCCTATCAGTGTAGGATCACGTGATCTATCGCTCCTCTTCTCCCTAGCCTACCAGTGAAGGATCACGTGATCTATCGCTCTTCTTCTCCCTAGCCTATCAGTGAAGTATCACGTGATCTATCGCTCTTCTTCTCCCTCGCTTATCAGTGAAGGATCACGTGATCTATCGCACTTCTTCTCCCTAGCCGAGCAGAGAAGGATCACGTGATCTATTATTCTGTCCATATTGTTTGTAACTGCACTTACCCTAGGGTTGCCCCCGGAGTGTTTGGCCGCGTGTGTCAACGTGATGGCGGACTCGAGCACTGTCCGCGCGTGTTGTAACAGCTGCGCCTGCGCCGTGCTCTCGGTCGTCAGCGACGCGGCGCCGACCACGCCGGATACTAGCGCGTCGGAGTACGACACCTGCACGCAACAATGTATTCGAAGCAAATTTTTGTATTTCAAGTGATTCCACTTGGTCACAACATTTACAAATGTTATAATGGCGCAACCCGCGACGGATATCGATCCCTCATCTCTTTGATGCGGGCTCGAGTCCCGTCACGGGTTAAATTTTTGCGTCATTGTAACATTTGCAAATGTATTCAAAGCTGGCGTGGCGGTCGCGGCTTCCTTCTGTGTATTTACTGTGATCACTAAACCGCCTGCCAAGTGTGGTGATTATGACAAAACCATCAAGCTTTGGAGGAGTCTCTGTCCAGCAGTGGACACTAATGGGCTGTTGATGTGATATGTATTGAAAGCTTTTTAATTTTATTATTTCAAACTTTACTTAAAACTTTTAGTCATAAAACATTATCTGAGCGAGATATGAGTCGGCCATCTTGTCTCCAGTGACGTTTTATAAGTTTAGCGACATGTAGACTAGACTGAAAGTTTTATTCTTCGACCCTTTGGTTTATAAAATAGCTTTTGAAACATGAGCATGGAAATTTTAAACACACCTTTTTTTTTACAACTTTTTACAATTGGAGTTCTCACATTTTTTTTTATCAGAATGTCTTCTCAATTCAAAAGACTGCAGTTTGTATGTCTGTGTGTGATGACTCACCAGTTGGTTGACCGCGTGTCCCAGATTCTCTGGCTCGGCGGTAGCGGCCACGCGCAGCGGCTCCAAGCGCTCTACCATCTCTGAAGCGCTGTTCTCAATCTGCTCGCAAAAACCTACAGCAAAAAGCCATACCCTGAATGCCGAAAAAAAGGGTTGCTGCTATGGTCGAAAATATGCTGTTATGGCGATAGACCTAGGTATCGTGGTAACTAGCCAGGTGGCCTTACCACCAACCAATTCAAGCACAATTTTTTACCCCTCTGCGGATCTAATCCTTACCACCAAGCAATTCAAGCACAAATTTTTGCCCCCTTGCGGATCAAATCGGGACTATGTGTCTGATACCGGTGGGCGAACCACTAGACCACGGATGTGGTACCCAGATAATAAGTAGCCTCTGTTCTTCCTGAGGATCTCTCTAAAGAAGTAAGTTCCTACGTATTAAATTAAATAATAAGCCTCACAGTTCCGTTGGTAGTAGCTGCCTTTACGCCGTAGGTTGTGAGTTAGATTCCCACCCGCGACAAACAATTGTGAGTATAGATGTATATACCGTGTTTAGGTGTTAAATATATCTTATAGTTTTCATATATGTATCATAAGTATGTACGTATATTAAAAATAAATAAGTATTCTATCTGTAATGTAACACCCATATTACAAGCTTTGCTTCGTTCGAGCATAGAGAGCGCTGTGGAAATTAATATCCTGTAATATTTATATTATTACATAAGGTATAGATTTTCATACATTTTCCTACACAAAATAAATTAATTGCATTTCAAACTCTTCTCGCTAGCGCCTGGCAAAAGGCCTCGATAGATCTTTTCACTGTATCTCATTGTACCTAGTACATAAGCTCTTATGGTAAATAAATGTATGTTATTTTATATATTTTTGTACGTACCTTCAAGCGTGTTGTTCCGTCTTGGTTGCAGCTCTTGTCCCACGGCGTGTATGGCCGCGGTGTCCAGTTCTCTCAGTTGCTTGTTCAGAGCTTCCAGTGCTGTGCCGCACTCGTGCTGACCGGGCGCCTTTTCCCTGGGATTTATTATATTTTTACCCAACTGCCTCAAAACGAGTGTTATTCGTGTTTTTTTTTTGTATATATTTACTCGGGGATCAAAAAACAATGAAGTATTTTATATTTTAATTTACATTCGTCGCGATTTGTAACTGAATGAAACGAAAAAGCGACACTATAAAGAGATATGTATAGGATTTATCCTGCGAGAGAGTGAGATAAAATACGAGATATGTATGATTGTGCGAGTCTGCGTATTGCGAGACCTGGGGAAAAGGCCGTGGGGTATTTAATGGTCACGTGTAACATCTTAGTGAATATTTTGATTAGCATTTTAATAAATGTTTAACTTGTTCTTTTTTTTTTCCTACACGGAACTGCATTGCGCCCGTCAACTTGAGCCATAAAGTATATTTACCGGATGTTGGTGACGAGTGACTTGATACTGTCAGAGACATGTTTGCTGTCTGTGGCTAGACTCTGCCAATGAGTCCTGTCCTGGGGAGACAGGGCGAGCACCTTCGCGGACTCCAACATGGAACAGGATCCCGATATTATGTTCCTGGTGGCAAAACAACATTAATAAGTAGGTTAATATTACAGGACGTTCATTTCACACAGCGCCATCTAGCCCTTAACTAAGCATAGCTTAGTTTGGGAACTTGATTACGGATAGAATACTTGTATACTTTTTTTTTGTTAATACATACGTACTATTATGATACAACACCCAAACACAGAACAAACATCTATACTAGTGGTTCTGTAGGAACAGTAGACCTCGAGAGCCCTTGTAACCATGCACTAACCGATTAGAAATTCTTATTAGAAAACGTAGGTGTAAATTTTCCGAAAAAAAAAAAAAATTGAAATCCGACCAGTAAGCTTTCCCCTTTCACCCCTCCACTCATCCTTTTTTTTTCACAACATCTTGTGTAGAATTAAATTCTTAGTGTTTCTTTCAAATTTAATTGTAATCCGTGGATAAATAACGCTACAGCAAACTCCTCCCTTTTCCCCCCTATCAAAAATCGCGATCGACAATCTTTTTTTAATAAATAAAGAACATGTGTGGCAATTTTCATCAAAATCGGTAAAATGCGACCAGTAGACGAGAACAAACCGAAAGACAGCGGACAAAAGCATTTTTGGCCAATCTCGAAACTGAGACGCTCGCTCAGTCAATTAGTGGGAATCGAACCCACAGCTTACAGCGCAGAAGGCAGAGTTACTACCAACTGAGCTATGAGGCTTGTTGATTCGGTTAAAAATGTGTTCAGCAATAACTTTGAAAGAGCGTTACCTGCCACAGTCCAGTATGGGCTGAGCGTTGATCCGAGCCGTGGGCGAGATACGGGCCGGCACCGACGCGAACTCGGGGCTGTCCGCGAAATGCCTGAGACTCCGCACCGCGTCCTGCAACGGCGCGGTGGCGGCGGCGCAGCGCGATCGGTTCTCCTGTTCATGAACATCACACATTTTAATATTCACAATTCAACTTGCTTATTTTTTAAACAACTCGGAGACGTAACAAAAACGTAGCCCACCTGATGTTAGACGCATCTCTTGCCTATAACTATATATAGTATAGGTCACATCCACAAAGAAAACTTGCTAGAAGAAAAGTTTTTGAATTGTATTTATTAAAATTTGGGACCCTTGGGATTAAATGAGACACAGACATCAGACATCACTGATTATGTACATCTGTACGTTTACGTTATAGTTATACGTATCGGGGTTACCCAAGGCACGTTACAACCGGCCTAAAGGTAACTCAACTGATACAGACCAGTACTAGAAGAAAGCGAGCCCAAGACCCACCCAATTCTAACCAAAGCATATGCGAAACAGAGTTTGCATGGGAAAATTATTTTGCATACATTTTGATTTTGTGTTTTAGGATGTAAATCGCTGCGGTTATCTGCAAAATGCCATTTCCAAAATAATCAACTAACTACGTTTGTATGGTAGAGCGGTACTACTAGGCATTTTTCCTAGTACCGTCAACTTTTTTTTTTTTGCCAACGTGAAATTTATTGAACAGAGCCTGGCAACAGCCTATGTTTTAGGCTTTGCAAATTGGTCTCAACAAGCTACAACTGATACTACATAAATAAATATTACAGGAAGTTAATTTCACACAGCGCCATCTAGCCCCAAACTAAGCAAAGCTTTTAATATGGGTACTAGATTACGGATAGAATACTTGTAAACTTTTTTTTTTTTTTTAAATACATACGTACTATATTATACAACATCCAAACACAGAAAAAACATCTATATTCATCACGCAAATGTTTGTCCTGCGTGGGAATCGAACCCACAACCTACAGCGCAGAAGGCAGAGTTACTACCAACTGAGCTATGAGGCTTGTTGATACTTGGCTGAGACACCCCACAAATGGCAGCAGTACTGCATACAAGACCGGACCTGAGACCTGATAAACCTACCACCGGGTTGGTGGTAGGACTTTGTTTAAGTCCGTCTGGCTAGCTACCACCATCTTACCTAATTCTGTCGCCATAATAACAATTCTTAAAAAAATTGTTGTGTTCCGGCGTTTAGAGGTAAGATAGCCAGTTCCTCAGTTTGTTGAGGATTCCGGGTGAGCGCGTTTCCACCTTCGGCCTTATCTCAACTTGTTGCCAGGTGAGATGAAGGCGAAGTGCTTCCTCGTCGTACAATAAAAAAAAAAAAACACGAGTCTACAGACTGATATAGAAAATATATCGTTTCAACCACTTGCCTGCGTGTAATGCGAGTCTAAAGCCTTGATCTCCTTGACGAGCGCCGCAGTGCAGTTGGCCACGTCCTTAGCGGCGTGTACGAAGGCTCGCTTGGCGCTGGCCGCACTGCTTCTAGCCGAGGCCGCGCGGCAAGCGTTGCAGAGCGCCGATGTGTGCTTGGCGATCACTGTGGCTGCTGATAGCACCTGTTACAGATACACATGTCTTATTTTCATATACTTAGAATGAATGAATGAATGAATGAACTTTGACTTTGACTTTAAGCTAGAATAAGGGCTTGTTTTACTACGTTCAAGTAAGGTTTTTGGATGAACTCGAGACTGCAAGGACTCAGCTTTATTTAATTTAATTTATCTGTATTCTAGCTGTTATTTAATTTCATGTGTGTTTTTTTGTATTTATTTTAAGCTTTAATTGCTGAACCTGACAAAAACTGTCAAAAAAATCCAGTCTGGTGTTTTAAACCATTAGGGTTTACGCGACAGCCATTACAGAGCATAAGAGCGGTTTTTTTTTTAATTATAGGTTTGTCTTGATAATGTTTTTTTTTCACTTATATTTATTTTTTAATTCTCGACGCGCTTGGCCTTCATCTCTCCAGGTGTCAAGTTATGATGAGGCCGAAGGTGGAAGCGCACTTCACCCGGAATCCTCAACAGAGTGAGGAGCTGGCCTCTAAATACTCAGTTTGTTGAGGATTCCGGGTGGAGTGCGCCTCCACCTTCGACCTTATCCCCACTTGTAACCAAGTGAGATAAAGGCAAAACGCGTCCCTGTCATACAATAAATATGTTAACCGCCTCTGTGGTCTAGTGGTTCAACCCACCAATTTAAGATCCAGAGGTCCCGGGTTCTTTTGTGCTTGGTTTGGTTGGTGGTAGGACTTTATTTAATTAGCTACCATCATCTTACCTAAATCTGTCGCTACAATAAAAATTTAAAAAATTGTTGTGTTCCGGCATTCGGAGGTAAGATAGCCAGTTCCTCAAGGTGGAGGATTCCGGGCGAAGTGCGCCTCCACCTTCGACCTTATCTCCACTTGCAACCAGGTGAGATGAAGGCCAAGTGCTTCACTGTCGTATATACAAGGTGAAACAGAATATGTGTAATAAGCAGTGGGGGGGCTTTTCGGACCAGGAAAAGTATTTGATGTGGTGGGGAGATAATAGTGAATTCCCATTTTCAGTTTCCCATACAAATCTTTTTATTTTCTCAATGACAATTAATAGTGACGACCCTATTCCTTTACCGCACTATGCATGTAGGTAGGTAGGTATCAGTTGGTGCAATTGTCTGTGTGAAAGAGTATTAAGGACAGATGAACCAATTTTAGTGAGAACTTGGAGTCATCTCGTGAAAGTAGGTTATTATATAGAACATACACATTGATAAATTACATAGGCACCTACAGTTACAAAAAGACGATAAATGCGATATTGGACGAACAAAAGTACATTATAGGAACGATTATTTTGTATTTTATCTAACAGATAGATACAGTTCTTAATGATTTGACAAATTAAACCTTCTACTAATGGATTGTCTCATTAGCAGCCCAGGCTTTTAGACGATTTTCCTCTGTTAGTAAAAGCGCTTTTCGTTCTTTGTGATTGTGACCTTCTGCTATGTTGCCTCAGCTGTCTAGAGCTGAGGTCATTGACGCGAGTTAAGAAACAGCTGATTTTAGGGTAGTCTCAACTAAAAAAACCAGCTGTTGGTGTCAGAACTTTGATCTTGTTTTACCAAAAACTTTGAACCAAAATTCAAAAAGTCGTAAAACAAACGTTGTTCCACGAGTCGCGTCGGATAACCCCGTTTCGGCATAGTACACATATTCTGTTACAGGTTGTATATATATATATAATTTTAGTCAGTTTACCTGTTGTTGGTTGGTGGCGGGGTCCGATAGCGCGGCACAAGCCTGGTCGATGGCCAGCGCGGCTCTCGCGAACTGCCCCTGGTCCACCAGCCCGGCGCGACCGGCCACCGACGTCTCGTCTGATATCGCCACCTGCCACCAAACATCGATATCGTTACAAACTTTACATAATATATAAAGAACATAATGTTGTAACCCGCAGTTAAAACATTATGTTCAAATATCTGTATATAATAACAATACCACAATGCAGGCAGATGCAATACTCAACGCTTGTGGCATCGTCTAAATAATAATAGTATTATAATTTTATTAATTTCTCAAGTTACACAGACTCATTAATAAAACAATGTATGTGTTTAGATCGTATCTAAATGACATGGTTTGTAATGAGGGGTCAGTAAACATTTTTCTAATCTTGTTTCACTTCGGCGTGGCACATACACACAAATGCTTGTCCTGGGTGGAAATCAAACCCACAACCTACAGCGCAGAAGGCAGAGCTACTACCAACTGAGCTGTGAGGCTTGTTACCTATTAGCTGCGTGTTTAGGATCCTAACATGACCCGTCGTATGTGCATGATATGGATCAGTATCGATTCTACTCCTGCCTACTTTTACGAGATTCTGAGCCGTATTTTATAGTCGATAAGGTGTTTATTTGTTTAAATGGCCACTCACCAGATAAGCGGACTGCGCGGCGCACTCCACCAACCCCTGCACCGCTGTAGCCACGAGGGACACTCCTCGCGAGAACTGGTCGTGAGAAGACTTCTTGACGGCGCTGGCCATTCCCGACATACCCTCACCTGAGACGATAAAAATAAATTAATAATTATTACAGGACATACATTTTACACAGCGCCATCTAGCCCCAAACTAAGCATAGCCTTATTGGATACTACACTTCTTATCGCACACCTTTTTAGGATTTATATCCCGAAAAAACACATTCCTATAGAGACTTTTTAATAACTCTACCAGTTTTCCTCTAGGTGCACATTTCTATACTGATCAATCGGAAAACATATTTTGGCATATTTTTTTTTAATTTTTTTATGAGTATATATTAATGTATTTTTGATGATGATTGCTGGCATTGATGATGGAGATAGACATAGACATTCATTTATTTACTATTATAACACACATACACAAACAACAGGATGACATTGTCAAACAGAAAAACACGAGTATGTAACAAGTGAATACAGTTTGTGCTGTGTGCTACAGCAGCAAATGGGACACAACTCGCGAACACAGCGCTGATATTCTGTTGTGACCCAGCCCAGTCAATCGACCTCGTGAAGTGACAGACCATTTAATGCCAATAAAATCATAGAAAAATGTATGAGGGGAGAATGCATAATATAAAAAATAAACACAAGATAACAAGTACTTACTGAGCGTCTTACTCTGCTCGACCACGGAGTCCAGACACGCGAAGTATCCCATCTCGTTGATGGGCTGCGCCGGCGCCTGTAGCAACGCCCGAGTGCTCGCTATACTGCGCACCGCGGCTTCGCACTCCTTCTGACCGGGGCCCGCTTCCGTGCAAACATCCACCTGCATACAACACATTAATATATAGGTATATAATATATACAGGTATCTATATACCTATGCTATGTATATGATTATATTTGCATATATATTATATTTAACTCTTATTCTTAGCAAGTATATTAAGTATTATCGATAAATTTAGTATAATTTATGTGTCTTAGTTATATGTTACTTATTAAACTTTATCAAATTGTTATGTACACTATTTCCCAATTTTTTACTATCTTTTCTCTCTCCACATCACTGGTTTGCTGGAAGAAAACTCTTTTTAGGGTTAAGCTCGCCTTTGCCATGTATTTTAATTTTTAAGTTTTTCTTTGTTATTATGTTTATGTGTGCAATAAAGTATAAATAAATAAATGAATATATATATAATATATAGCATAGCTATTCAGCGTGGCAATGCAGCCAGTGTCTTGGGCACGCTTCCGTCTGGAACAGTTGAGTTACCTATAGGCCGTTTGTAACGGTCCTTAGTAATCTGACTGATTCCTTTGTACATAGTTAGTTTAATTGTACTTTTTAATGAATAAATGTTTCGAATTATATAATATAATAGTTATAATACGCGGAATAAAAATGACATTGTTATACCAGTTCATAGGCTTACTAACGTTGGTAAAAGTTTTTTGTGTACTAATGTTAAGTCACTTAATAAATTGCCATTTGACATACGTGATCTAGAAATGAATGAATTTTGTTATAGAATTAGAAAAATGTTATGTTATTGGACAAATCATATTATAAAATGGACGAGGGTATTGCTGATGACTGGAGTACCATTTGTACGGAGACTTGATTTATATTGCATTTTACACTGGACTATTTATTGTAAGATCTATGTTTTTTTAATATTTTTCATTATCTTTAAGTATTTGTGAACCTATTGTGTGAAATATTTATATTTTTGACTTTTCCCAGTGTACATTAGTGTATCAAAACGGAATAAATGACTTTTGAATTTGAATTTCAATAATAAATCAATGTTTCAGGACATTAATTTCACACAGCCCCAAACTAAGCACAGCTTGTAATATGGGAGCTAGATAATGGATAGGATACTTTTTGCTGTTGTAAATACATACAAACTATTGATACAACACCCAAACATAGAACAAACATATTTGTTTAATGTTTGTCCTTGGTGGGAATCGAACCCACAACATACAGCGCAGAAGGCAGAGTTACTACAAATGAGCTTTAGGCTTGTTGAAACACCTAGTATATAGTTTAGGGCATTGGACGATGAAGAAAGTCTATATTTTTACCCCTCGTACATTAAAAAAATACATTTGAGAGGAGCAATTGTTCCTTTCTTTGTGTGGGTGTCACAATTTTACGACCGTAATTAATGAAAATGTTAAACATTTAACATGTTGGGTGCTGAGAGATAGCCTATGAAGAACACACCTTGAGTGTTAGTGATTATAAATTAGTGACTATATCGACGATAAGAACACGTGGCCCGATGTTGCTATACCAGTTGACAGGTAAACGGTGATTTCTCAATGTTAAGAAACATACTTTATGTTGCATGGATCGTCAAAAAATTTACTAGCCCGAGTTCCTTGACTTTCTCCTAGTGTGCTGAAATGATCCTAAAAAATCTGAATGAATAAAAAAAATGTTCACTTTGATTTTTGTTCTACGGCACCCTACGAACTACCTTTATAATAAATAAATAAATATTACAGGTCACTAATTTAACACAGCGCCATCTAGTCCCAAACAAAGCATAGCTTGTAATATGGGAACTAGATTACGGATAGAATACATAGATACAATTTTTTTTTATTAAATACATACTTATCATACAATACAACACCCAAACACAGAACAAACATCTACATTCATCACACAAATGTCTGTCCTGGGTGGGAATCGAACCCACAACCTGCAGCGCAGAAGGCAGAGCTACTACCAACTGAGCTGTGAGGCTTGTTAATAATAAATCAATGTTTCAGGACATTAATTGCTTTGCGAGTTTTCGATAGAAGTTGAGGGTACTCACGAGTCGATTGATGCTCTCGGTGACGGACCTCGCTGCGGCTGCAAGCTGGTTCTTGGCGTTCGGTCGCGTCACATCCTACGACAATAAATAAACAAATCAATAAATATCGCAGGGCATTAATTTCACACAGCGCCATCTAGCCCCAAACTAAACATGTTATATACTGAACTAGATTACGGATAGAATAATTAAATACTTTTTTTGTATATATTTTTTAATTATTTTTTTATAGATACACCGCTCTCCTTGTTTGGAGGCCCCACAACCTCTTTAAGCATTTCTTTTTCTTCTTCATTTTTCATAGATTTTGTCTCGTTCGTACAATGACAAAAGTAATGTCAAAACAAAATTCACGCTCTTGGTCGCGATTCTGGCTTTAGATTATTAGACATTAACATTTTTCTATGCGCTATTCCGAAAAGGCAGAACAATTGACGTTTCAAAAATATCTAAATGAATCAAAAAAATATTATCTGTGACTTTCACGCTTTTACTAAATGACTGGTGTATTCCCTGTATCCCTGCTATAAAGTCGTGAGTGTAAAGTACGTACCTGGCTAACGGACTTGGCGGTGCCGAGTAGTTTAGACGAATTGACAGTCACAGATTTCATGGAGGTCACCATTTGCGTTCTTGTTTCAATTTCCTGTAAAATATTACAATGTTTATTTTATGGCTATAGTTCTTACCTTATATACTTCTTACCTCTTACCTTCTTACCTTCTATAGTTCTAAGGGTCTTACCTTGTTTATTCCTAGGCGTACCGGTGCGGTGGTTTAAGTAGTGAAATGTTACAAGAAGTTATTGTACTCAAACCTTATTGCTAAATGTTGCCACCAGACACTAAAATGACATGTTTAGTATGATTCAAAGTACTAGGCGAACATAATTCACATGAAGTGGTTTCGCTTCAGTATTCAAAGTACTAGGCTATCATAAATCATAAGGAGTGGTTTCGATGCTATTCAAAGTACTAGTGTACTGTATATACTATTACTTATGCTATGGCATTGTCTAATTATAAGTACCCAGTAATAAACCAGCTACCGAGCGAGACGGTTGTATTATTTACCTACCGACATACCATCTGCCGACGAGGCTGAGATCTACCCGCGTCTAATAAAATGCCGAATTTTCTAGGTAATTTAAATGTTTTTGACTATAAAATACACGAGTGGGAAGTTTTTTATGGTAAATTAGTGCAATTTATAAAGTTAAACACCATCTCAGAAGAAAATAAAAGTGCAGTGTTATTAACGCATCTGTCGGACGAATCCTACCGTCTGCTTCGGAATCTCGTGCATCCGAATAAACTCGAAGATAGTGAATACCTACAGCTGGTGAGAGTACTCAACAAGCATTTCACGCCAAAAAGGTCGACATTCGCCGAAAGGGCGAAGTTCTACGAGGCAATCAAATCTATGGATGAAAGCATCGAAGATTGGGCGGCACGACTACGTGGTTTGGCCGTAGATTGCGATTTTGGCACAGAACTCGATACTGTTTTGCGTGACCGTTTCGTGATAGGGTTTCGAACGGGGCATGAGCGAGATAAGCTTTTCGAGTGTAACTCTAAAACGCTGACGCTAGCCCAAGCACTGGAGGTCGCGCAGAAAGCGTCGTGTGCGCGACAGGCGCGCACAGAGGGTGCGGCCGCCGCCGCCGCCAGCTTGGCCGCCGCCGTCGTGAAAGAGGAGCCGGTATTTTACGTGCAAAGAGGTTCAAGCGGAGGCCGTCGTCGCGGCGCCACCATCGCCGCCAGCGCCTCCTACCAGGGGGCAGCCAGCACCAGCAGCGGCGCGGAGACTCGCAAAATCAACGACGGAGATAATACGCGTTGTTCAGTATGCGGTCTAAAAAACCATATTGCAATTCAGTGTAGATTTAAGAACTATAAGTGTTTGAGTTGTGGGCAGAAAGGCCACAACTCAAACAAAAAAAGTTGTCGTTTTCGGAAGTTGTCGTTTTTGAAAGTTGACATTCTAAAAAGTTGTCGTCTTCGGAAGTTGTCGTTTTCGGAAGTTGTCATTTTAGGAAGTTGTCGTTGTCACCCTGAGGGCTTCTGAAGGTGTGTGCGACTAAACAGTCTTATCTGCACAATGTTGCTACGGAGGGAATGCCCGTTTCCCAAGCGGACTGCAGTGAGTGTGAACTCTTTAACCTGAGGTATGTGAATTTCAAACCTATTACGATATCTGTGAAAGTGAACAATATAGATATGTGCATGGAACTAGATACGGGATCGGGAAGTACCGTTATTTCAAGTAGGGTCTACTCTCAATATTTCTCAAATCATTGTTTACAAAAAAGTGATATAAAGATGTGTCTATACAACGGTCATAAGATCACACCATTGGGTTATTTTGTAGCTAAAATGACCTATTTAAGCATGAGCGATAATATTAAAATTTACGTTTTAGAAAACGGCGGACCTCCGTTACTAGGCCGTGATTTTATGTCTAAATTTAAAATATACCTTTCCTCAATGAATAACCGGATAACTTGTGCGAGTAGCAATAGTGAAGAAGTGCAACGATTATTGGACCAATACCCAGAAATTTGGAATGAAGATTTAGGCTGTTTCAATAAACTTGAGGTTCAGTTAAAATTAAAAGGAGATACGACTCCTAAATTTTTTAAACCGCGTACTGTGCCGTTTGCTCTCAGGGACAAAGTTAGCGAGGAATTAGATAGGCTAGTCAGTTTAGGCATTTTAAAACCGGTTTGTTACTCCGATTACGCTACACCTATCGTTCCAGTATTAAAAGAAAACGGAAAGATAAAGATTGCAGGTGATTTTTCATGTACCTTGAACAAAGATTTAGAGATTGATAGGTACCCTTTGCCACGTATAGAGGAAGTGTTTTCAAAGTTGGGAGGAGGGGAGCATTATTCAAAAATAGATTTGAGTAATGCATATAACCAGTTTAAGCTATCGGAATCCTCTCAAAAACTCTGTACTATAAACACGCATAAAGGACTTTTTTCATATACGCGATTAGTATACGGTTTGGCCTGCGCCCCAGCAATTTTTCAAAAAGCTATGGAGACCTTATTTGCAGATTTAGAGGGTGTCAGTGTATGGTTGGACGATATTTGTTTGACTGGTCCAACAAAAGGTGCACATCTAAAAAGATTACGCGAAGTCTTACGTAGACTGCAAGATGCAGGGTTACGCTTACAAAAAGAAAAATGTGTATTTTTCAAAGAAAGCGTAACATATTTAGGTTACGTAATAGATAAGTCAGGTTTACGGACTTGCCCGTCCAAGGTCGAGGCGATACTCTGCGCCCCCGCACCTACTGACGTTTTAGGAGTAAAACGATTCCTTGGGGTAGTGAACTATTATAGGAATTTTATCCCAAACGCATCTTCATTGTTGAGTCCACTACATACATTATTACGCGCTGGTAGTGAGTGGCAATGGACGGAGGGCCAGCAGGCTGCATTTGAAAGCGTTAAGCGGGTGCTGGCCAGTGAGCGCGTGCTGGCGCATTTTGAACCAGAAGCGCCATTAGTGCTGACAGTGGATGCGGGCCCGTGCGGGCTGGGCGCCGTGTTAGCGCACCGAGACGCTGACGGTCGCGAGCGTCCAATAGCTTTCGCTTCACGATCGTTATCGACAAGCGAGAAGAACTATAGTCAGATTCAAAAAGAGGCCACGGCTATTATCTTTGGCGTGAGACATTTTCACCAGTACCTGTACGGGCGGCAAGAACCATTCATTTTAAAAACTGACCATAGGCCTTTACTTTCAATTTTTGGCAAAGGTAAGGGAGTGTCAGTAACGGCAGCCTTAAGACTTCAAAGATACGCTATCATTTTATCCGCATATAATTTCATACCTAAGTACATTGATGGAAAGAATAATGAAGTAGCAGATTATTTTTCACGGGCACCGTTATCGGTTTCGGATAGCGAAGAACAAGATAGAAGTTCTAAGTACTTTCTGTTTCTAGACGAGTGCATGGAACCGGTTTTGTTTAACGACATAAAACTTGCTATCGCAGGCGATCAGGTGCTATCTACCGTTATCAAATACATGAATAATGGGTGGCCTAGGAAAATCAATTGCCAATCGATTGCACCGTATTTTAAATGTAAAACCGATTTAGAGGTGATAGATGGATGTTTATTTCGCGGACATAGAATAGTGATTCCCTCTGTTTTCAGAGACAGAATGTTAAAAGAACTACATTCAGCTCATTTCGGTGTAGTAAAAACGAAAAGCGCCGCACGGAGCCGTATGTGGTGGCCTACACTCAATTCAGAAATTGAAAAATGGGTGGGCGCTTGCCACGTTTGTGCAAGCGTACGCAGCGCGCCGCCGAGCGCGCCCCCCGCGCCCTGGCCGCGCCCGCCGGGCCCTTGGCACCGCATACACATAGATTACATGTCCCTAGGGCAGGCGGTATATTTGATTGTAGTAGATGCGTTCTCTAAATGGCAGGAATGTATTTATATGGATCGTGGCACTTCTACACAGGCACTTATTCTTAAATTAAAAGAATTGTTTTCAAGGTTTGGCGTGCCCAGTGTTATTGTATCGGATAATGATGTGAAAATTAGCTCTGCTGAGTTTCATTCGTTTTGTAGGGTTAATGCGGTTGAACATTTAACATCGCCAATTTATCACGCTGCTAGCAATGGCCAAGCAGAAAACTCCGTAAAGACATGTAAAAAAATGATTAAATGCATGTTGGCTGAAGGTCAATTGTCACAAAAGATAATTTTAGAGAAATTACACAGTTTTCTGTTTAATTTTCGAAACACCATTCATTGTGCTACAGGTTCTACGCCAGCTATGTTAATGTTAGGTCGTAATCTAAGATGTAGGTTGGACCTTGTTCTGCCTCAGAATAAGTGCAAGATCAACGAACCGGAAGCCTTAAAACTTAATAGACGTTTTCAAGTAGGTGAAACTGTATGGGCTAAATGGTTCATTGCTAGGAAAAGTGTTTGGACTATAGGTATAGTGAAAAGGCCGATAGGGACTAGAATGTATGAAATTTATTTTAAGGATTATGATACAGTTTGTAATAGACATGTAGATCAAATGAGGAAGTGGACCTGTAAACATATAAATAACGATGTTATAAACATAAGTGGTGATGTAGACGAAGCAGTCGCAACAGAGTGCTCATCGTCATCACCCCCGCCGCCGCCACCCCCCGCAACCGCGCCGACTGTGCAAATCGTCCCAGCGACGCCGACGCCGCCGCCGCCGCCGACATCTCCTTCACAGTCTCCATCGGCTACCGCTGTGGAGGAGGTGCTGGCCGCGACAGATGGTGAAGGGGCTAGTTTAGTAAAAGATAGCCTATACAGAGACGGAATACGTAGCGGTGAGGACGAGGGTACGGAGGCGGAGGCTTCTAAGTTAATGGGAAGCGAGGCAAGGGCAGTCGCTGACAGGATGGTAGCTCGGGCTGAAACCTCTAGTCCGCGCGAGCGCTCAAAAAGAATTAGAAAACCTATTAATAAGAATTATTATTAAGATTAAAATATTGTAATTATTGTTACAGGTTTCCAAATTAATGTTGGAGGGATGTACTGTATATACTATTACTTATGCTATGGCATTGTCTAATTATAAGTACCCAGTAATAAACCAGCTACCGAGCGAGACGGTTGTATTATTTACCTACCGACATACCAACTAGGCTATCATAAATCATAAGGAGTGGTTTCGATGCTATTCAAAGTACTAGGCTATCATAAATCATAAGGAGTGGTTTCGATGCTATTGAAAGTACTAAGCTATCATAAATCACAAGTAGTGGTCTCACCCCAGTGTTCAAAGTACTAGGCTATCATAAATTACAAGGAGTGCTCTCACCTCAGTATGCGAGGCCATCTCGATAGC
Organism: Venusia cambrica; assembly: GCA_951394065.1. NCBI lineage: Eukaryota > Metazoa > Arthropoda > Insecta > Lepidoptera > Geometridae > Venusia > Venusia cambrica. The sequence continues at coordinate 6,434,993 of OX596045.1, read as the reverse complement.
GGCGGCCAGTAGCCGGTTGAAGGAGGTACCGAACTGCCCTGAGGCCGCCCCCAACTCGGTCCTGTGCTCGACGCGGCCCACCACGTTGGAGGCCGCTGTGCTCATTTCTACCGCGGCTTCGTTAAGCTCCGTTTGAAGCTCGCTATGAACAAGAATACAATGAGTTTCATGCTATACTGGCGAAACAGCCGGGATTTCGTTTACGTCATCCCGTTGGAATTTTCCAAAACCATTTCTCTCTATATCACAAAAGGAAACAGCTCTTAAATAACTATTTGGATTTCACAAGGTTTTAATTTTATAGTTCTCAGTAGGTTCAGTTACTCCTTATAACATTAGCTATCTGCCAGTGAAAGTGCCGTCAAAATCGGCGCAGCCGTTTCGGAGTCCATAGGGAATATACATACACACATCATCTTCCTGACCACACTAGGTGGGTTCGGCACACTATTTATTATTCAAGGCCATTACACATAGACTTTTATAAATAAGAAGATATACTCAATCTAACGAATAAAATCGTTTTTTTTTTAATTCTGATTTTCTCCTGTTTATTTATTTTGCTTTTGACCGGAAACACGCACAGGCATTCATAAAGTCTAACCAGAACTAATGCTGTTACTATAGACGAATCGCTGGATTCAGCATGGGAGACATCTACAGGGCATTGAAGGCAAACAGCCTGCTAATCCTGCAGTTCTAGACCGGGAATAATAACTAGGCTACCTTACCCTTGAAGACAAACAAAGAAGCGACTCTATTAGAAACAAAACAAAGGTAATAGACGCACTGTCATACACACAAAGCCTCAAGTGGAAATGGGCGGGACATGTCGCACGCCTATAAGAAAAAAGGTGGGCAAAAAGAGTTATGACATGGGCAGGACCGACGGGAAAGAGAGCCAGAGGACGACCAAAAGAACGCTGGGAAGATGAAATTAGGAGAACCGCAGGGACAAACTGGTTAGAAAGTGCACAAGACAGGGATACCTGGAAAAACTTGGAGGAGGCCTATACTCGAAAGGGGCCTTAACTAAAAATGTGTTAATTATAAAAATTCTGTGTACCTACTTAGAAAAAATAGTTAAGGAAATAAAAGGCTTTATTATTATTATTATTATTACCTTACCCTGGTACCACGCGGCCGCATTCACTCTGCGAGATGAAGGCCAAGCGCTTCCCCGTCGCACAATAAAAAAAACTCACCCATAAGCGCGCTCCGGAGCCGGGAACTCCCCCATGTTGAGAATGTTGAGCGTTTCGTTGATGTTCTCCAGAACATTGTCAAGTTCGCCGTGCGACGGTATCGACTCCATTGTCTGTTCCAGACCCTGAGAAAACAACTATGTGTTACTCGGAAAACACTGGAAGGTATTGCTAAGATATTCATTTTACTACCAAATTTTATTTTATTTTATCTTTATTTTATTTTTTCAATTTTTGGAAAACTTACAGCTAGGTTTGTACAATAGATTATTGAATAACTATGCAACCAAATGTTACATAATAGGAAGGCCAATTAAAAGTTTCCACAGATAGCTAAAATAAATTATATACGAACATAAACAGATAAAGTAGACAATATTTATAAAAAGCAGCAAACATAGTACAAAACATTTAGATACACAAACTCAAGAAAAGAAGTTAAGTGCCCAATCTAGCCAATATTAAAGTAGGTATCGCTTAGTAAGCGTTTCAGCTTACTTGTTTTGGTATTAAATAGATCAATATCTGTATTAGCCCTAGCCAACGTGTTAAACGAGCCAGCGGCTCTAACCATAAATGAGTTTTGCCTGTAATTTGTCCTAACTATAGGAACAAACTATTATTTCTGCTATTTCAAACAACTTTTCACGACATTCGCGAAAGTAAATAACATACATGAAATTTAATTTGATTTATTCCATAAAACAAAATACATTTTGTTTATGAAGTTTTCACAAATACGTTTAACATCAACATAAGTTCAATAATAAATAATTATTTTAAATCGGTATTATTAGGCATTTTCAATTCACAAAAAAAAAAACAATCTCAGAAAATATCTTGAAAAGGGATCGGGTGCTACGAATTCTATAATTTTGAATTCAGACGGCAATGAGTTATAAGGAGGAAAGTTATTATATACGTTAGGGTTTCTCAAAGAAGCGCTGGTAGTACGCAGACCTAGTTTCCCAAGAAGCTCTGGACATTCCACAGTACCCATAGAATTGAAACTTGTGTGGCTATGCAACATAATTAAATAAATGAAACGGTTATTACCACAAAATTTTTACGTCGATTTGCTGACGTTTCGAGATCATTTTGAGACCCCTTCTTCACGAGCACAAACACGGGCACAAATCCGCAGTTTGCGCCGCGCGACCGACGAACGTGCACGCGGGCGAAGCTCGTGAAGAAGGGGTCTCAAAATGATCTCGAAACGTCAGCAAATCGACGTAAAAATTTTGTGGTAATAACCGTTTCATTTATTTAATTATTCCACAGTACCGTTTGCTATGTTTAAAAGGTAAGTCAAGTCGGCTATTTAAAGCGGAGGATCACAGTAGGTTACTACGTAGTTGTACTGCCAAATTGAGTACCTATTCTCTATATACGCTAGAGATGCTGTATAGGTTTTCATACATTTTCTGTACTGCTTTCGCTAGCGACTGAAGTTGGCATAAACCGGTAGCACACACTAATCCATAGGACAGGCTATGTACCAGGTTCGATCCCCAAGGGAAGCATAAATATTGTGCTTGGTTTGGTTGGTGGTAGGACTTTATTTAAGTCCGCCTGGCTAGCTACCACCATCTTACCTAATTCTGTCTCCATAGCGACAATTCTTAAATTGTTGTGTTCCGGCATTTAGAGGTAAAGTGCGCTACGAACTTGGGCCTTATCTTAACCAGGTGAGATGAAGCTTGGCCTTCATACGCTTCTCCGTCGTACAATAAAAAAAAGATTCATTTGAGTTTCCATCGGTTTCAATTAAAAGTGCCTGCTTTTCCGATTGAAGCCCAAATGAAACAGAGGTAGGTAATAGACCACTTGTTATCTTGTTGTTATGGCGCTATTGAAGGTAAATAAAAATTAAAATAATTAAATATTACAAGACATTAATTTCACACAGCGCCATCTAGTCCCAAACTAAGCATAGCTTGTAATATGGGAACTAGATTACGGATAGAATACATAATTACTTTTTTTTTGTAAATACATACTTATCATACAATACAACACCCATACACAGAACAAACATCTATATTCATCACATAAATGTTTGCTCTGGGTGGGAATCGAACCCACAGCCTACAGCGCAGAAGGCAGAGCTACTACCAACTGAGCTGTGAGGCTTGTTATAAATATATGTGGTAAATATAAACTTACCTGAGATATATCCCTAGCTATGGAGACGATGGACGCCGTATCGACCGGCTCAGATGTGTTGAAGTAATGCTTCACCGTTTCCACAAGCGTGAGTGAAGAGTGCAACACGTGCCGACCGGATGATATCACTCTAAAACCACATATATTGTTAACTGGTTTTCTTACATATTTATTTATTTATATGGAAAACCAACAGTACATAAAACAGATACAATGTTAGAACACAGAAGGCCAACAAAAAGTTTTGACGTACAGTAAAGATTGAACTTTACAAGATTACAAGATTTTGAACTTTGTACTCAGTTAAGCTGTTCTTGATTTTCCAATCAAAAATACATTTATTTGCAACTGTTTACACAACCAACATTAAAGTAACAAAATTTATTCAATAAAAATTACAATTAAACTGTGTACAAAGGAATCAGTCAGATTACCTAAGGACCGTTACAAACGGCCTATAGGTAACTCAACTGTTCCAGACCAGTACCAGACGGAAGCGTGCCCAAGACACTGGCTGCATTGCCACGCTGAATAGCTATGCTAATTCGCTGGCCTAAATAAGAGCCATGGGTCACGTGTCATTAAAGTAATATTACATAGAGGCAAAAACTAAAATGGCAAATTAAATAAATAATCATTATGTGAGTTGCAAAAAGGTCTCAACTAAAGAGTTAATGCAGGTTCAGGGAACCTGCGCTGATCTTCCGTTGAGACCTTTAGAATCGGTACAAACAAAGAGGTCGATTTGACGTGAACACCAAAATAAACAAGCGTAGACAGAGATTTGGAAAATAGGAATCAAAATAGGTACCTTTTTGTTCTATTAAAGTCATGTAAAATTTCAATAAAGAACAAAACCATTGAACTCGTGAAAATACTCACACCTCTTGAAGTGAAAATGAGTTCCACTAACTTTCAATAGATAGCAAGTACCAACAATCTCAGCTGTTCTCTTCGGTAAAGACAAAAAATATACTAATATCAGTATCACAAAAAAAAAAAACTTTAAACAACTTATATTGAAAAAGATGGCTAGCTAGATACTAAACGAACTCAACTTCCAAACAGCCACATCCATTCTCAACCTAATCCTTGTAAATACAATGGTCTTGTCTTGTATCAAATTAAACAAAACTACCCACATATTTATTTAGATTTAAAATGTTATGCACTGTACGTAAAACTATGATAATTATGTTACTATGTTTAAGTTTTCATGTAAGTGACTTTTCTAATTCTTTTTGAGAATAAAGCGTCTATAAACCTAAAGACCAACTGCCAGGTATTAATTTTTTTATACGAGTATTTTTATTCTGTTACCTATCTCGCTGCGGCGACTGGTGGAGACTCCCAGCGGCGCGCACTGCGCTAGTGAAGTCGCGCAGCGTGTGCGCTAACTCGACGCTAGCGACGCCGGCGCCGGCCGTCTCCCCGGCGCGTGCGCACGACACCAGCTGGGCCGTGGCGCTGCCCGCGGCGCGCGACGCCAACGTCATGGTCTGGGAGGCCCATTCCTCCTGCACATAGTATAGTAAACGTAGACGTAGACATAGTATAGTATAGTACAATGCTTCATGTTATATAAATAAATAAATACAGGACATTAATTTTACACAGCGCCTTCTAGCCCCGAACTAAGCATAGCTTGTAATATGGGAACTAGATTACGGATAGAATACTTAAATACTTTGTGTAAATACATACTTACTATAATAAGTACTTACTTAATATTTATTATTATTATGTCCTATAATATTTATTTATTATTATATGATACATACAATATATTGTTCATCTTTTACGGATTCCATTCTTTATAAAGGTTGTCCTAGTTACAGGTCAGAGAAAAATAGGTCCAATAAATACCTTCTATTAAAAATTGTATTTATTATACATAGTTATTACCTCTTAATGCGTCCAGAGATACAGCCAGTTCCTCAGTCTGTTGAGGATTCCGGATGAAATACGCTTACACCTTTGGCCTTATAATAACTTGACAACAGACGATAAAGCGCTACCCCGTCGTAAAAAAACAGAACGTATATAAGCCAAAGAGATGACAATAAGAGACTCTCCGTCCAAAGACTGTCTGGAAATCGCTTCCTAGCGATAAGACCGCCCATTGCATATACATATATTTTTTTAGTTATCCAGTACTATTTTTAAGGGTATTTTCATTCATTAATTGATTAATTCATAAGAGACATGGGGCTCACCGTCTGTCCAGGCAGTGGGGTCAGTTCGAAGGCCCGGGCCGCTTCCTCCAGCTCGTCCAGCTCAGCCTGCAGCGACCGGATGATCTCGGCCGCGGCGTCCATCTCCAGACCCTTGCAGGATATACGAGCTCGACCCACTGCCGACCTAAACATACAATACACATTTATTATTACTTATGATATATGAGCTGCGGCCAAGTGGGTATGGGCCCGCTTTCCGATCTGGAAGTACTGGGTTCAAATCCAGTCGCGCGCTCAATCTCGCGTTAATAGTGATTAACTGGATGTATATCACATCTTTATTCAATAACATGTACGATTAAACTAAATATTTACAAAGGAATCAGTCAGATTACCTAAGAACCGTTACAAACAGCCTATAGGTAACTCAACTGTTCCAGACCAGTACCAGACGGAAGCGTACCCACGTGCATTGGCACGTGGTTGTCCCGAGTGGGAATCGACACACAACCTATAGCGCTGAGGCAGAGCCACTACCAACTGAGCTGTGAGGTCAACAATACCCTGAACTGTACAGGTGAACTTACCGGAGGTCAGTACAAGCGTCGGAGTAGTTATGCGTAGTGAGGGCAAGATGCTTGGCGGCCGCCGGGTCCGAGATGGCGGGCAGCGCTGAGCGGGCCGCTGATATCACGTGACCACTGGGCTGGAAGTGACACGCTGGTTACTTATCGAAATAGATGAATATAGTGATAACTTTTAGGTTTAAATTTAGTTTATTTTATATCTCTGTAATGTCTATGAGGGGCTACATTGACGCTTGAATAAAACAACGTTTCTTTATTAATTATATTACGCATCTGATAAGGGGTGAAATTGTAGGAACAAAGCAGTAGGATAGACATATAACAAACAAAGCAGAATCCTACTGCTTTGTTTGTTATCTTTTTGTAAAATATGTGTATATTACAATGTCCATAATGATACACTGGGCTGTAGCAACACACCAACCATCGTACTCTAAGCAAAGTTTGTATGGTATCTTTGAGCGGCACGTGATCTATCATGTTTTACATTTACCGACAGGATTATGGCAATTCCCACGGTATGTTGGTACCTGTAAGAACGACTCGCTCGCCGAGATGAGGTCTAGCTGCGAGGCGGCGTGGTCGGCGCGAGTGATACTCGCAGCTTCCACCACGCGCGGCACTTGGTCGCTTAACGTCTTACACTCCGCGGATAGGGTCTCCTGAAATGTGCATTTAATTATATATCTTTCTTTTTAGTCCATTTATTGCTGCAGTATGTGTAATATTCTACCCTAAAAACTAACTTTGACGTAAGATGCACACCCAAGGTAAGAAAAAAACGACTATGCTCACACCCGGTAGAAACACATGATATAAATGATGTAAGATGTAACATTTTGAAACGCAAAAATTAGGTTAGTTAAATTAATTCACAAATTTCTTACAAGTACCTAGCGAAAAAAAAGGCTGCGAACAATCGAGATGAATGGAGGAATTTGGGGGAGGCCTTTGCCCAGCAGTGGGACGAAATAGGCTTAACAAACAAATAACAAAAAGATATTCGCAGCAAACTTCTACAAATACAAGGCAGAGGACCACATAGTTTCGTGGACATTTTTAAATAAATAAATATTATAGGACATTAATGTTTAAACAGCGCCATCTAGCCCCAAACTAAGCATAGCTTGTAATATGGGAACTAGATTACGGATAGAATAATTAAATACTTTTTTTAAATACATACTTACTATATGATACAACACCCAAACACAGAACAAACATCTATATTCATCTCACAAATGTTTGTCCTGGGTGGGAATCGAACCCACAGGTTACGGCGCAGAAGGCAGAGTTACTACCAACTGAGCTATGAGGCTTGTGAGCTAAATGGCTTCAATCAGTGCTGAGCTGATATTCAATGTCTCAAAAGCTCGATAGCTACCAGCTTTCAGTATTTTTTTTCTGGAGTTTGTTTACAATCCCACACGTACCTGCGCATATTTGTTGGTATTGTGTTGTGCAGAATGCAACGCTGATGTGATCAGCTGAGTGGCGCTCGACGCCGCTTGACGCGCGCATTCCTAAGCACAAAACATACATATGTAAAGAATTATGCCTTTAATTACCAGAGACTCGTTTAAAATAATTTGGGGTAGGCGCGATCCACCTTATGGCGCTTTATTTGATATTTATTTACAAAAAACGTTTCAATGAAACCAATTCAATTGAACCAAAATGGCGGTTTTCTGAATATTTTGTCAACAATTAGATCATTTTTTTTATTGTACGACGGGCCTTCATCTCACCAGGTTTTCAAGCTTCAACCGAAATCCTCAACAGACTGAGGAAAGGGCTATCTTACCTCTTAATTCCGAAACAAAAAAAAAATAATTGATACGCATTCATTGGAATGAAAGATACGGACTATGATTCATCTCCAAAGGGGAGAGTCGATGTATGATGGGTAAAGATGGCAATAATGGTTAAAATTAAATACTAGTTAACTGTTAATTGATAAAAAAATATATCGATATTTTGATTGGTTGAAAATATTAGTTAATATTATTTGTTGAATACCTACACGATTTGGTTATTGGTTGATGTAAATGCAGTTGAATATTTTATTCTATTGATCAAATAAAAGTAACCGCTAATTCGTCTCTATCACAGTAGTACTATGGGTATTTGTTTAAAATATCACATCACTTTGTATTGAATAAAAATCTCATATACAGTAAATCAGTAATTTAATCTCTATAGTGAGGAATCGAAAGCATACAATTGAATGAAGTCAACCTAATACATAGTTGAAAAATCTGCGAGCAGCAACGTACGAAAATGTTTCTTATTTATAGCCGTTAAAGTTAAAATTTCAGTGCATTCAATTATGTTAGTTCTAACTCAGGCTGAAATTGACATGATATTTTTATTCGATAATGTTAATTCTGATTACTGAATACAATGGTTGATTTTAAATATTAGTTAAATTTATTGGTTGATAGTTGTATCAATGCAAAAAACATTTATTCAATAAAAAGTACAATTAAACTAACTATGTACAAAGGAATCAGTCAGATTACCTAAGGACCGTTACAAACGGCCTATAGGTAACTCAACTGTTCCAGACCAGTACCAGACGGAAGCGTGCCCAAGACACTGGCTGCATTGCCACGCTGAATAGCTATGCTAATTCGCTGGCCTAAATAAGAGCCAGCCCTTGGGTCACGTGTCGCCTCAATCAAAAGCCCCGCAATATTTTTGAAAACCCGGAGGGCACCGGCTCCCCACAGACCCAAGGTCTCCACCCCAAAAGGCTCAAGTTGATAGTTATATTCGTCATCTCTAGTGATGGGACGTTACCTGCAGCCTGGCGACTTGCGAGCCGACAATGTCCTGTCCCTGCGCGTAGTCCACAGTGATGTACCTTAGCTCCTCAGCTGCTTTGCGGAGCGCGTCTTGTTTCTCGCGATCCTGCACAAACAATAACGAATGATGGGTTACATCTAGACCTAGACCTTTCACTGGCAAATAGCTGATGTTATGAGAAGTATCTTACGCTATACATTTTAAAACAGGTCTGACTCACGTATAAAAAAAATAATTACAGGACATTAATTTTACACAGCGCCATCTAGCCCCAAACTAAGCATAGCTTGTAATATGGGAACTAGATTACGGATAGAATTACTTAAACACTTTTTGTAACATACGTACTATATGATACAACACCCAAACACAGAACAAACATCTATATTCATCACACAAATGTTTGCTCTGGGTGGGAATCGAACCCACAGCCTACAGCGCAGAAGGCAGAGTTACTACCAACTGAGCTATGACGCTTGTTTATACTATCACGTGGGCACTTACGGTTTCGAAATGTGTTTTTAAAATGTATAGACGACTCACGCAAGTTTTGAAACTGACATTCTTAGGTTACTTTTATTTTAGGGTATTTTAGGGTAAAAAAAAAATACATTCAATCCAATACACTTGCAAGTTTTTTTAGAGTAGTTTCCTTTATAAAGAAGGATTTTTGGAAATTCCCACGTGATGTTGGGGACGAAGTCCCGGGTGTTCCCGTTAGTTCTAAATAAGAACAAAGTGATTCAATAGTCATGGGTACGTACCTGTGGCGAGGAGGCGCATTGCCTGGCCGCCTCCACCATTCTGGCGGTCGCGTCCGCCAGCAACTTGGCCGCCGCCAGCAGTTTGCGTTGCCCGTCCGAAGGCTGCTGCTCGGCCTCCGTCTGTGACAATACATACTCTTATTATGACAGGCTTTAGGAAAAGATGCGGGCTCGAGTCCCGTCGTGGCTCGTAATTGTAACATGCTTGTTTAGGTAGGTTACACTGTTTTTTATTATTGTACTACGGGGAAGCGCTTGCCCGTCATCTCATCTGGTTTACAAGTTATAACTAGGCCGAAGGTTGAAGCGCTCTTCAGCCGGGAACCTCAACGGTCTGAGGAACTGGCTGATGGCTAAATGTACACAAACTACAACTAAAAAAATACATTTTTTTGCACTTTTACAAACTTGTTTTACTTGTTAAAATGACACAAATATCCACAAAAAAGTCCCGTCGCGGGTTGTGAATTTTTGCGTCATTATAACATTTATAATTGTTGTTATGGCGACAGAATTTAGATTTTTTATTTTGATTAAAACTGACGACAGAAACCAACCAAAGTGTAGTTTTAAGTAGGCATTTGCGCTCGTAAAAATACGTACCTTGATATTAGTTATAAGATGAGCCGTGGCCTGTCCCAACAGCCGCGCATGTTTCACCATCTCCGCGGCATCGGGCGCCGCAACCACTCGGGTGGTGCAAGTCATTACCGACTCCACGGAACGCTCGGTAACGCTCGGTTGAGCGCGGCGGTCTGGAACAATCACATACACTTATTGGCATACTAGCCGTGTTTATTTTATTATTTAACACTTTATTGCACAAAATAACTAGTGTACAATGGGTGGGCATAACTGCCAACCCAACCAAGATTGTAAGAAAAACAGAGGTTGGCGTGCTAACATACCTGCCTATTAATAATAAAACTAAGCAACATAACTAATTACCCAGAATTAATACTTACTACCTATCTTTATAAGATATCGTGTTGTGCGCGATGGAGTTTTTATTACTTATTTTACGGCGGGAGAGCGCTTGGCCTTCATCTGACCTGGTTACAAGTTGAGGGATGAAGGCGGAGGCGCACTTCACCCGGAATCCTCAATATTCTGGGGAACTAGCTATCTTCCCACTAAATGTCGGAACAACAATTTAGAATAAGCCTCATAGTTCAGTTGGTAGTAACTCTGCCTTCTGCGCTGTAGGTTGTGGGTTCGATTCCCACCCAAGACAAACGTTTATGTGATGAATATAGATGGTTGTTCTGTGTTTGGGTGTGTATTGTATGATAAGTATGTATTTACAAATAAAAAAAAAATGTATTTAAGTATTATATCCGTAATCTAGTTCCCATATTACAAGCTATGCTTAGTTTGGGACTAGATGGCGCTGTGTGAAATTAATGTCCTGTAATTTTTTTTTTTTTTTTTATTGTTGTTTTGGCGACTTGGGTAAGATGGTGGAAGCTAGCCAGGCGATAAATAGATATAGAGACGGCGGGTACAGACGGTACTTTTTGGTTGTCTATATATATAGTCATTGGGTACCCAGAGGTCAAAAAAAGTACTGCCAACCAGAGTTTCGTGTTATAAGTTCATCGGCAATCGAAATTTCATGCTTACTACTAGTCTAAAGTCATTATGTAGGTGCACGAAAACATTTGTTAGGCTTTGAAGTTTCTTTTTGAGGGTAGTTTGAAACATACCTAGTTGACAATGCGTCAGCAGTCTTTCCAGCTCCTCCGAGACGCGCTTGCCCGCGGCGGTGAGATGCTCCACGGCCGGGGTCGTGGGTTCGTTCCCGGCGCCGCACACCTCCACCAACCGTTCTACAGCGGAGGCGACTTGCCGCGCGGCGCTGATCAGCTGCTCGCGACACGCCGGGTTCTGGATCGTTGGGGCTACCACCTGGGGAAATATACAATTTGTAGTCATAATGCGACTTTCAACTCACACACTACTACGCACGTATAACAAAAAAACAAACAAATGTATTAGTAGGAAGGTTTAAAGAAAACTCGTTTAGGGTCTCGCTTTTCATCATAATTCACCTACACACTCACTTTTAGAATTGTGGTTACGGCGACAGTATTAGGTAAGTAGGTGGAAGCTAGCAGGCGGACTTAAACAAAGGCCTACCACCAAACAAACCAAGCACAATATTGTTCTCAGGAGACGGGACCTCTGGTTCTGATACCGGTGGACGAACCACTAGACCACAGAGGCGGTTAGAAGCTACTTTTTATTTGAGATACGTTTGAAACTAAAATTCGAAAACAGTGTAGGACTGGTTCTCTAGGCTAAGCTCCGAATCAGCTAATGTTTATGAGCGAGGAGTGGGCAAAGCTTTTTTTTTTTTTTTTATTTAAATTTATGACGAGGATGTATATGGTCTTCATCTCACCTGATTTTTCTAGTTACGATAAAGCCAAAGGTGGAAGTGCACTACACCCGGAACCCTCAACAAACTGAGGAACTGGCTATCTTTTACATGGCGACATAATGAGGTAAGATAGTGGTAGGCGAACTTAAACAACTCTCGGGGATCGAACCCGGGACTTCTGGATCCTAATAAAAGCTCCAAATTAGCTAATGTTTTTGTGCAGAAGGAGTGCGGAAAGAGTTTTCTTTAATTAATAATATGGTAAAAGCTCACTTTAGTGCAGGCGACCAGCTGGCTGGTGGCGAGTGCGCAGTGCGTGGCCGCGGCTATGATAGTGTTCTGCAGCTGTTGGTCGTCCTTGCATTGAGCCGCTACGTTCTTCGCTTTCAGTACCAAAGCCGCGGTGGTATTCGCCACGGACTTGGCCAGGGACAGTAATATATCCTGCAAAAAACACACGCTACACTTCGGGCAACGAATCTTAACTAGTGTTTTTTTTTTAAGTAAATTCATTTATTCCATAAAATAAATATTTCACATTCATTTTACACAGCGTCATCTAGCCCCAAACTAAGCATAGCTTGTACCATAACTAGATTACGGATAAAATACTTAAATACTTTTTGTAAATACATACGTACTATATGATACAACACCAAAACACAGAACAAACATCTATATTCATCACACAAATGTTTGTCCTGGGTGGGAATCGAGCCCACAGCCTACAGCGCCGAAGGCAGAGTTACTACCAACTGAGCTATGAGGCTTGTCGCACATAAAAAGTACAATTAAACTAACTATGTACAAAGAGAGCACACTTTCTTCACAAAGTTAGTTACAATGTATGAGCGAATGGGAATACGTCATTTGACAAAACGGAATCGCATTGGTTTAGAAATCTTTTGAGGCTAATTTCACATATAGTGACGCAAATCACAATTCATGCATAATGACATACATACAGTTTAATGGTTTAGTTCTAGTACTCGTATAGCTTATATGGTTGATGTACACGCTCTTGTAGATTGAGATTTTGGTGTGATAGGACCTTGGTCCGCCTGTCTAGCGAACACCGAAAGAACCAAGAAGTCCGGCACCAAACGGGTTTCAATGCCATCTGAGAAATCTCCGACGTAAACCTCATTATTGCTCTGGCCTAGACTACCTTTTAGGTGTGGTCTAAGCCAGAGCAACCATTGAAAACCGTTTGGTGCAGGACTTCTTAGTACTTTTATTCTTTCAAGTTGAGTATCAAAAAGTAGAAAAAAAATTATGTAAAAAAACAATTAGCAATGTGCTATGTTATTGCTCAGTGGGTTATCAAAACCAAACTAAAGTAGTTCTTATATTAACTACTGTGATATCTGTTAAAAACATTAGGTTATAGTATTTATTAGTGGGTAATTTATCTAACAATATTATTTATTATAACTTCATTAAAATTATGAATAAATAAAAATATTTACATGATATATTGTCCTTACCATGGTTATGAAACACCCAAACGACACACTGCATTATTATCTATCAGAAGTTACGAGTATATGTATTGTGGTCAAATGTAATTTTATATGGAAAGCTTAAGGTAGGACTTCACTGGAACGCCTTTTTCAGTATCCTGAACAGTTTTGATTAGTCAACCTCAAACTTTATACGTGATTTAGGCTTCATCCATGCTCTATCTGGGTAGATTTCTATTACTTGTAGTTTTTTTCAGGCTTGTCAGGCTTGCGATTGACTGCAGTCTCGCCTGAGGGTAAGCAATAATGCAGTCTACAAGACCTAGAAACATATCTCTTGATCCTAAGGGCCATAAGTCTGTATTCTTTCACATTTTAAAAGGCCCCACTGATAATATATTTAGCATGGCAAGTACTGAAAGAGTTTGCTTAACTTCCTGTACTTATATTCTTATTTGTTACCTATAATCTTAGTTAAACACTTGACCAAAACAAATCTGGCGTTAATTCCCTTTTTGCTGACAATTTACATTTTGGAACTGACCAAAATCTCTTTAAATAGCTGACGATTCAATTGATAGTTTATATATTTTTTTATATTACATCTTTAGCCATTTAGTCCCACATCTGGGTAAAGGGCTCTTCCAATCCTTCTGGAACCATTATACAAGGGTTTTCAAACAAACTAAAGGGATATGTTAGTTCAACAGTTATTTTTGCAACTACATTCACTTTCACCGGACAGTTAGTCTTAAATAAAACAATGTTTAAATTCAATAGCAAATGTAATTCCAAAAATAACCATTTTGTAAGCGCTGGTCCGCGAACAAACTAAATTAAAAGACAGGGGAGATCTTTGATACAAGTTTTTTAAAGTTAAAAGGCAATAGGTACGCCAATAATAATTTAGGAGTAGGTCCCATTTGTTCTATGGAACATGACGTTATCAAACAAAATGAGACATTTTCTCCCTTATTTTTTCCATAGAACTACATACTAGCTTTTCACCCGATTTTCCCAAAAACTTCCATGAATCGGCCTGCCTAAATGACACTGATAATGACAATTATTCTGTCATACCTGGATAAATAAAAATAAAATTCGAATAAAATAAATCGGAAACGTGGGGAGGACTCTCCAGATTATGTAGAGGATTCTCAATCTCAGAGCATTCTAGTACCACCAGTTCACAAGAAATATAATCTTAAGAGGTCTCGTTTACCTTGTCCTATAGAACAATTTGAGAAATAAAAGTATTACATGTTCTATAGTACAATATAAGAAAAAAATATCGAATTTTGTCCTATGACGTCATGTTCCATGGAACAAATGGGACCTACCCTAATTTAGCGAACAGGTAGGACCTGTAAAAATACACCCAGGGGCCTTACTCCTAGAGCTAGACAACCCAGGTCAAGAGTCCCATCATTTATAAAAAAAAGATAGTTTTTGCGTTTTTAATTAAGTGATTCAATGATAATCTTTAAAATAATATAATCTTGCTTTCATTGACACGCGATTTTTATGTTCTTGTACGAAATAAGGACTTTAAATTGATTTATATTAACGATGATAACAACAATATAAGAAATTTTACTGACCTGTCTTTTAATCACGTTTGATCGAAGATTCGTGTTAAAAATAAACCACAACCAACTCGAAATGGTGATAAACATTCAGTCGTAAACTCAAAAAGGTTTAGTATCAAGCTGGTAATAGTAATATTATTTAGTACCTTGTACAATACACATAATGTTAGAGGCGCTTCACATATAAGCGAGTCGGCATTTTCGGTTTGGAAGCATTCATTGTACGACAAGGCTCCTCCGATGAATGCCGGCCTGCGTGGGTGTAGCGCCCCTTAATGTTTATTTAGTAAATGCATTAAACATCACCCATTTGGACCACACACTCAACATTTGTCGCCATTTGAGATATTACAAAAATAAGGTAAAAATAAAAACTTAACAAAAATAACTATGAGAGTAACAAAATCTAAAATAAAACTGTAAATAAACTCAACAAAAATAATCAATATGGCAATAGTATTGTACTTTAACATGGCAATTTTATAGACAGTGTATAAGCAGAAGAGTTGTTAGTGCCTATATGTTTGTGTTTTTTTAAAAACATAGCTCTTTATATGATTTGAGAACGGTAGAGTATTATACTCACATGATATTTCAGTACAATTTTGACACAAAAGCAAAAAAATCTCAACGTCACATTTGAGCATAATTAAATTCTAAAAACACAATATAAGCACCAACCGCCCTATTAAAAAAATATTGCTGAATTTATTTAACTATAAATAATTATAATATATTATATATTATAATTATTTTTAAATGTATTTTAACAGTAAACAAAATCTAGGACGGACTTTCTGGCAGTATGTCTATTATAAACACTAACTTAGGAATAAAATGTAATAAAAAATAAATATGGAGCTACCATTTCAACACCAACTTTTAAACTTTCATTATTTTAAGTACTTCATTATTTGAGATGTCTTATAATCATTTTTATACCGAATACATGAAACGACTAGATTAGTAAGCGTTATTGAATCCAAACAAATAATCTACAATGTTGCCCAAGTTCTTACTGCCAACTGAGTAAAAATTATATTACATGGGTGAAGACACCTTGACAAGTTTCACACAAGGTTAAAACTATTAAGGGGAAGTGCGACAACGGCTATTAATAAGTCCCCGGATTACAGCCGATTTTCCCTCTCCAATACAAATGTCATTTATAAATGGCGATACACATTAATATTAGCAGGAATAATCGGACAAAGATAATCTGGGACTGATGCGTTACTTTGCCATATCGAACAGTAAAAGTTAAGTGCTTGTACGGGGATTACTCAGAGGTACTCTGGAGGATCCAGGGACTGGGGGAGTAGACCAGCCCAATAGAAGTACTTTTACCCTTTACAGTGAACTGCTCATTACCAGCAATTCCAATTTGTAATAAATATGACGTAGTTGTTTCATTAATTGTGATGACGTAGTTATTTCATTAATTGTGATGACGTAGTTATTTCATTATTTTGTTACTATAAACCCTTAATACTATCTAAGTAACTATTAGGGCCGTTAAACACGGCGACTTTTCGCAGCGATTCTCAGTCGCGACTGAATGCATCAAGACGCGTAATATTAGAATCACAGCAGATAAATATGTAACTGAATTGCCAAAGAAGCGCTGCGAAGAGACGTGGTGTGTAACTGCCTTTACTTACTACCTACATACCTACGATTTAAACCTAAACCTACAGTAAAGTTGTCATTATACAGTCTTTTTCCCGTTAACTAGTTGTCTTTGAATTTTGATTTACATTTTAATCGAAGCGATATCAGAGATTTTGAAAAGACTAGGAATTCAAATAGGAACCAACAATTTTTGCTTTTGAAGGGATAAGACATAAAAATGCTTTTGTTATTTATTAATAACACCTACATCTACGATATGTTAGAAAAGTTTTTAAAGGCGGTTATAATTTTGATAATCTTCCAAGATCTATGTCGAAATATTATGGCGAAAGGGTTTTTAAGATTTTTTTTTATAGTTAATTTTATAGGTATGAGCCCACTAGCCTACAAATGAAGATGTGGCCTAAGAAATAGAACGCTTACCCAATAATCTATCTATTAAATTATTAAAGACAAAAAAAGGGTAGTTTTAAGTCAGTTACTATACCAAATAGTGACGCGATTAAGACCACTAGCTCACTTGTGGACAAGTGAAGATGTGTGCTTAGACATAGCACGCTTGTCTAGCTGAAATATGCTGAATAGCAAAATTCAACATTAGCAGCTTTACCTACACCATCTCATAACATTTCTCCCCAAACTCAGTTACATTGCCGCGTTCACAGGAGTCCTTGAAAAACAAGCACTGCACCGACACAGCAATGAACACGAATATCAACGCTAACACGAGCAGAATGTTCAGCCAGTTGTCTTTCCAAATCTGCTGGAATTCGAGTTCCAAGCACTGGCATTTGCCGCAACATTTCTGATCGGTTCTAGGGCATCGCCTTTTGCAATGTTGACAAAAGCCTCTGATGTACTGATCGCCCGTGATCCTGAACGTTGGATTGTAAACTATTCTGATTTCGGTTTTTTTATCATCTTTAGAATGCAGAGAGTGAGATTCGACTTTGGTTTCCCGCTCGCGGTTCTCGCTTGTGAAGTATTTCTCGCTCTTTTTGACGAAGCTCTCAAAGTTGTCGCCTTTGCGCTTGGATAGTTCGTTTTTAGTGAAACTGGCTTCAGCGCTTTCCATAAATGTTTCGGTTGTTGTAAGAACCCGGTTGTATTTGTCGTGGTTTAAGATTTTCATGTTTAGCGACCCGGATACTTTAGTGGCTGGACCGTTGTGGGTGATGTCGTTTCTAATGCTGTGGCATTCTATCTTTTTATCGTGCTTGTTGAATTGATCGTTCATTTCGTTCTTATCAATGTCAGTGGATAAAAAGAACCTTTCGCGGAGTAGATCGTTTTTAATGCGCCTGTCTAGGTTGATGTTAGGGCTGCCTTGGTTGTCGAAATATACGTTTTCATAGTCATGGTTTAGGTTATCATTATCAACTTTTTTGTTTGTGATTTTAGCGTTGTCGTAATGATTTTTGACGCTTTCGTTTGTGATTCTCGCGTTGTCGTAATGATTTTTGACGTTTTCGTTTGTGATTCTCGCGTTATCGTAGTGATTTTTGACGCTTTCGTTTGTGATTCTCGCGTTATCGTAGTGATTTTTATCATTTTTGTCATCGAAATTGACGTTAACGTAATCGTGATTAGAAAACACTTTTTTGAAATTGAAAATTTTATCCGAAATAGTTTTGGGGTAAACTTTGGGTTTATTTTCTAGATAGCCTTTGCAGTTGGCTACAATCGACTCGTAATCATCGTCTTTCTTGTTATTCAAAACCTTATCATGTCTAGCATTTTTGGATTCCCTGTTTTTCCTGAATATAGCGTTACAATAATCAACGCTCCTATAGTAATCACTGTCCGACTCTTCTTGTATAACATCTAGCATGCCCCAGTTCCTGCTCGTATCGATATCTTCATAGATACTCTCATCATCATCATTCCTAAACTCGGAACATTCATCGTACACACTATCATTATCATTATTACCATTTTTGTCACATTTTTTGAAATTGACACCGCCGAAATCGTCAGTATCATCGAAATCGCTGCCGAAATCTTTGTTCTTAAAGAAGGCGTTATAAAAGTTGTCGACGCAGTAGTTGAGTTTCCTGTAAATGAATGATTTCTTCCTGGTGCGGTCTACTTTCTCATTTACCTGGGTCTCTTTGTCTTCCTCTGTCTCCTCTCCGATGGTGTGGAGGACGGAAGTAGAAGCTTCTCCAACGCGCGATGCCGCGTTAAGGAGGTTCTGCCGCGGCTGGAAAGAAATATCATAGTTAGAATAGTGTGGCGTAGCATAAAGATTTACCATCGTTATTTTGGGCTTTAGATTGTGCTTCTGAAAGACGGTCAAAGAGGCTTTTCCTACCCGATTACGTAAATGTTTCTATGATAACAGTACGCGTGGCTTTAATTTCTTCGATGATATCTTAATTTATAACGTTGCTAAGTTAGAAAACACCGATGGGGCTGATACTGTAATTATCAATAATTTCCACCTTTTTCCTTAGGATTGGGATGGATAAAAAAATATCTTAATTGATTCCAGGACTCAGTTTTAATTTGTGTTTATCATAATAGAAGCCGAAACCTGTCATCGTATATGAATAAATCGAAAATCCAAACTCATATAACATTAAAGAAAATTTCAAACCTTCGAAAAGACCTTTCCTTGACAGAGGTTCGAACCGGGGAGTATCAGCATACAAAGCAACCACTGCACCGCTTGAACCACTGACGCTCTAGGCGATCCGTCAGAATTCCTCACCTCTTTAGTCTCAGGCTCGGCCGCCTTCAGCAGATCAGTGAAGGCGGTACAGAGCCTCCTCGTAGCGTCTAAGAGTCTGTCTCCATTGTCATCATCGTCCATAAGCGCGGCTATCATCTGCACGCCCTTGGTGACTTCGGGCAAGTTGCTGGTAATAGTGGTAATGGCTGCGCCGACTGCTGTGTGGTCCACTTCTTCCGTTGGACCTGGATATTGGACAAACCAACTTCATAACTATTTTATATAAGACCACTAGAATAGTTCACTGCTGGCATGGATTCTCTCCTAATATTAAAATCACCACGCTACTTATAGTAGTCCCGGTGAAGGGCACTCCGTGAACCCTGCAAAGACCCCGGGTATATTTTGCGCTTCTGGTTGGAGTTTGGCTGGCAATATAAGCCTCACCTTTCACACCCACAATTGACAGCAAAAAAGACACCAATTCGCATGCCTTATGAAAAAATAAGATTTATTATTTGGCACCAAAAACAAAAAAGCAGCACAACGCAGATATTTAAAGGAACACACAACTTATAGGTAGGTAGGTAGGTACTAACTTTCAACTTTGAAAAAAAAAAAAAAGTTGAATAGGTAGGTACGTAGGTACACATAATATACTGTGCCGTGTTGCGGCCTGGGCCAAAAAGGTACCACCTCATCAAGAAGTCCCTCCACCATGGAGTACAGGGCGCTGATTTTAGCATCGGCGCAGTTTTTTTTTATTGTACGACGGGTCCTTGGCCTTCATCTCACCTGGTTACAAGGTGAGGCCGAAGGTGAAGGCGCACTTCACCCGGAATCCTCAACTAGCTGAGGAACTGGTTATCTTACCTCTAAATGCCGGAACACAACAATTTTTAGAAATGTTATTATGGCGACAGAATTAGGTAAGATGGTACCGATCAAACCGAGTACAATATATTGTGATCTGAAATCGGTGGGTTGAACCACTGGACTACATATAGTCCTCCTAACCGGTTTCGGTTACGGCGACGTTTAGCAAAAAAAAAAAAAAAATGTTTATTAATTTTTGTTTCTTCTAGCATGCGCTCTAATATGGCTCGCGAGACCGAATTTTGTTTTAAATACGCGATTACAAGTATCACAAAAGAGCTCCCCCTTCGAGTTGTGTGTATAACAAGCCTCATAGCTCAGTTGGTAGTAACTCTGCCTTCTGCACTGTAGGCTGTGGGTTCGATTCCCACGCAGGACAAACATTTGTGTGGTGAATATAGATGTTTGTTCTGTGTTTGGGTGTTGTATCATATAGTACGTATGTATTTAAAAAAAGTATTTAAGTATTCTATCCGTAATCTAGTTCCCATATTACAAGCTATGCTTAGTTTGGGGCTAGATGGCGCTGTGTAAAAATTAATGTCCTATAATATTTATTTATTATTATTTATTTATTATAGATATAGGATGGCTTGGGCTTCTGTTTACGTATCTGGCGTTTTATGTTGAGATCTACGAGGCGATGTTTTTACATAGGCGCTTAAAATATTCATCGGTTAACATATCACTCCAGCGACGAGACGCTGTAAACATGAAAGAGCATCTCTTCTCTCTCTCTCTCTCTCTCGTTGTACCTACCGGAGGTGAGCGTGACAACCTGCGCGGTGGCCGCGTTCATAGCCGCGATCTGCGACGTGACCACCTGCTTGTTGGTGTCCATCGTCACTTGCTTCCACTTCATGGAGGCCGCATCGTGACCCAGCTCCGGTAATGTTGCCTGTGAGAAAATACACACATTCAAAATTCAACTGGATAACTTAAAAAAAAACAACGTATATACAACGGGCGGTCTTATAGCTTAGGAGCGATTGCTTCCAGCAAACTTTTGAATGGAGATGATTTTATTTATTTATTATTGATGGGAAAACCAACAGCTTTTTACGTCACAATAACAAATGCTAAAGATAGAAAGCCAATTAAAGGTTCTCACGTGTAGGTACTAAATTAGGTATAAATCAGTGAAAAAGAAAATTTATGTAATTTATGGCTAGAGGTGTTTGGTGGTGCACACATTAATAGGGGTCTAGCTAAATTGACTTTATATAATACATTATGTAAAGCTATGCTATTTGATATTAATTTTATTACTTATATATTATTATGCTTTAGGTATTGCTATTTTAATGACATTTAGTTTTAAATATGTGTGTGTAATAATGTGTTTTATAATGTTTTTATGGATTACCATGATCAGAAATAAATGAATAATAATAGTAATATGCTACAAATATACACACTACTTATATAAAATAAATAGTATTATCAGGTGAAAACACTAAGTGTGTTCAAACGCTTGATTTTCAGTGATATAAAAATAAGGCTCAAGTTTATCAGTTTTTTTTAATTGTACGATGGGGAAGTGCCACCAAGCACCACCTGACGCCAAGATATGATAAGGCCGAAGGTGGAGGCGCACTTCACCCGGAATCCTCAACAAACTGAGGAACTGGCTATCTTACCTCTAAATACCGAAACACAACAACTTAGATTTGTTATTATGGCGACAGAATTAAGTAATACGGTGGTTAGGTCTGCTAGCCCGGCAGACTTAAATAAAGTCCTACCACCAACCAAACCAAGCACAAAATGTACTCCCCATGGGGATCGAACCCGGGACCTCTGGATCTGAAATCGGTGGGTTGAACATATACTTACCCTTGATAGATGTTCCTCGGTGTGCTTGATGATCTCCCGTCCAGCGGTAATGGTTGAGAGCAAGGCCCTTTGCGGCTCCGATAACAGACTTGTTACTTTGTGCTGTTGGACTTGAGACGCCTGCAATCATCATTACCTTTGTTAAACTTTACTATGCTATTTAACCATTTTCATAAACGGTATTGGTGATATTAATATAAATAATAAATAAATATTACAGGACATTATTTTTTACACAGCGCAATCTAGCCCCAAACTAAGCATAGCTTGTAATATGGGAACTAGATTACGGATAATACTTAAATACTTTTGTAAATACATACGTACTATATTATATAACACCCAAACACAGAACCAACATCTACATTCATCACACAAATGTTTGTCCTGGGTGGGAATCGAACCCACAGCCTAGAGCGCAGAAAGCAGAGCTACTACCAACTGAGCTATGTCGGTATTGGTTTAACAGATTTGTTTTAATGTTCGTGCTGCCTTAGAATATGTTATACTCAAAATTATTACTTTACATTTTTGTATTTCAAGTGATTGCACTTGGTAACAACATTTACAATTTTTTTTGTGTCATAATAACATTTGTAAATGTTATTACTTTGTTATTGGGCCGATTGTGATGTCTCTAATTTTTTTTGAAACACACATAAATGTACCCAATTTCACAATAAATTCGTCGGAATATCAGTTTTGAACAACTTTTACATGAATTCGTGTCGTTAATAATATTTGTTAATCTCAAAAAGTCATCATAAACCGATAAATCTATCGTTTTCATTCAATTTCAAAAATCTAGGTGGATATAATAGCGGCACTATTTCAGCGTCATTTATACCTTTTGTATTTCGATGACTACAATCCAATCCGTGTAAGCGTGGAACAAGATACAAGTAACATTGAAATACATATTTCTGGACATTTAACACAGCGCCAACTAGCCCCAAACTAAGCATAACTATAATATGGGAACTAGATTACGTATAGAATACTACTACTATTATTTTATTACATAACATAATATACAATGTTAATATAATCATCCCATTTTTGTCCTGAAACGACAAAAACGATCTAAAATGTCCTATACTAGTGTATTAAGTATACCGTATATGTATGTACATTATACACTGGCAATATTGTGTGCGTGCATTATTAGGAAAATAAACATCTTAAAAACACAGTACAACCAAATAAAGCAGACAAATGAACGCAACAAAACAGCAAATAATACTAACAGCGGGTGGAGTGTGTCCTGTAATGATCTGTCCCGACACGGTGGTCTGTTGCGCGCCCGTGATATGACCCACTGCGAACACCTTAGCACCTATATAAACACAAGCTGTTATATACAATACATCATACAAGCAACATAAATCAATTTAGCGAAATATATACTTGAACTATTAAAATACACTAATTATAAAACTTTTCCTATACATATTTTGTGCATCTAAATATATATAACTCAAAGGTGACTGACTGACTGACATCTATCAACGCACAGCCCAAACCACTGGACGGATCGGGCTGAAATTTGGCATGCAGGTAGATGTTATGACGTAGGTATCCGCTAAGAAAGTATAGGTTTTGTCGGTTAGACTTTTTAAAATGGCTAAAGAAAATCTGAACGTTAATGCTGAAGTTGAAGAATGTACTGTCGTTTTTAAGTTTTGTAGGCCCCTAATTTTTTACACACCAGACTATACCTAATCAATATTAACGCGAGCGAAGCCGCGGGCAAGAGCTAGTCTAAGTATATATACAATGTAGCTGTCATGTATTTGTAACGGCCTAACTGATAAGGAACAGCTCTAACCAGAGGTCTGAGACTTGACCTTCTCAAGGTAGATTTCTTTTGTGGTATAGAGTGCAATGAGAAGAGATTTTGGGAAATTTCTTGGATGTCTACTAGCGAGTTGTGAATATAATTTTGCTAAAAACTTTATGAAAATAATAAAAAAGCTGGCAATACTCACCTTCAGCCCCCGGCCTGTGCACGGCAGGTTTCGACACAGATGAGGTGTCAATCTTATTACCCGATTTAAATGTATCGTGTTGGATTATGTTTGCCCTGTAAACAGACAATTAATAAAATAGTGTAAATAGTAAATATCTAGAAAGCTCTAGAGCTATCGCAAGCCTTCTCATAGTTCCGCGAAAAGACAAAAATAATAGTGTTGGTAACGTGCTAGTGGTCTATCCCGGGCAATGGAATCACTGGATTTTGCTAGCGGCCTGTAAAGGTTCACTTGGCTATCAACAACTCTTTTTTTTATTTTATTGTACTCTTGTCTATAGCTAGACAAACCTATAGGCCAAGAGGTAACCCATTGCAATAAGTGAGAGTTGAACTAATTGGTTTTATTTTTCCAATTATTTCAACTCTTGTAACTACTTTGTGATAGTTAAAAAAAGAGGAATATTTTTATCCATAAAGTTAAATTGATTGGACATGGACACGACTTGACCAAGACCGCGAAACCTGGCGAAGATTGGAGGAGGCCTACACAATTAAAAAAATGTGTTAGTTTTTGAGGACAAAAAGAGGCTTATACTTATTAGAAAAGTAAAAGTTCATTCATTATTTTTTTGGCATTTCATTTCATTTTTGATAACCTATTTTTTTTCTAATAATTGTTTTGGTGTTGGAAGTACTTATTTGTAAGCAGTAATGTCATTTAAATACAATTACATACTGTACATGAATTTAATTGACATTTATTATTTTGTTATATTATGTAACTACCGTTTAATTGTTCATAAAAATTGCACGCCGTATTACGGCAGGATACACTGATACCTACACCTTACCACATGTATTTTTTTAACAAGCCTCATAGCTCATCTAGCTCCCATATTGCAAGCTATGCTTAGTTTGGGGCTAGATGGCGCTTTGTAAAAACATGTCCTGTAATATATATTTATTTATTTCAAGCAACAAATGTTTACTCTACTTTCTTTTTTATCAATTGAAATATCGCAGTCGGGTATACCAAGGTGCCTACTACCTAGGTCGTAGATAATAAAACGCCACTCACTTGGAAGGCGAGACAGAGTCCTCCAGCATAGCGGATCCTTCGTCTCCCTCTATCCCGAGATGATCTTTCGCGCGTTGTTTCCTCACTATGATGTCGATGTACCCGGCGATCACTTGCAAGATCTGCTCCGCTTCCGTCGTCTGCACCGAGTAGTACTGGTCACTGGAACGAACGCAACACTTTACCCCCAGTTCAGGTGAGCTGATGTTAGTTTAGGTCAGGTGAGATGAAGGAATAAATAAATAAATATTACAGGACATTCATTTTACACAGCGCCATCTAGCCCCAAACTAAGCATAGCTTGTAATATGGGGACTAGATTACGGATAGAATACTTAAATACTTTTTGTAAATACATACGTACTATATGATACAACACCCAAACACAGAACAAACATCTATATTCATCACACAAACGTTTGTCCTGGGCGGGAATCGAACCCACAGCCTACAGCGCCGAAGGCAGAGTTTCTACCAACTGAGCTATGAGGCATGTCAAAGGAAAAGAAAAGGAAAGAAAGAAAGACACATTTATTTATCCCACATAAACTAGATTATATAAAGGTAGGTATAAGCAGAAACAATTAAGTACCAACCAAATAGATGCCTACTTAATTAATGATATGAACAAAAAACAGACCAACAAATAAATTTACCCACCTACCAACATCATTACGTACCTACACAATAAGTCATAAAAAATAATTACCTACCTACGTGTAACAATAATTATATGTGGGCTAAAAAGGTCGCTGTCTCAGCATTCAATTGCGCCGGGGTTAACGGTGCCAATGAAGGCCAAGCACTTCCCCATAGTACAATAAAAAAAAAGTGGTATTCGTTCTCAGGTGATCCAGACACTCCCAAGGGTTCTGATTCTGACTGAAAACCAGCGTTACTCCGGATAGAAAGAAAATACATTTAGTCCACAAAATTAGGTACATAAAAAGAAAAGGAGGGAAATAAAACATAATTTTAACCGCCTCTGTGGTCTAGTGGCTCGAATACCAGTGTCAGATATAGAGGTCCCGGGTTCGATCCCCAGGGGAGTACGATATTGTGAGTGGTTTGGTGTTAGGACTTTGTTGAGGTCTTACCTAATTCTGTCGCTATAACAACAATTCTTAACTGGTTGTGTTCCGGTATTTAGAGGTAAGATAGCCAGTTCCTCAGTTTGTTGACGATTCTAGGTGAAATAACGGTAAAAATAAAAACCTGTACTTGTTCAAATATTTTTAGGATCACATCATTTTGAAACGTCACCTCAACCGCTTGTTTGGAAGCAGTATAAAACACGATTAAAAAGTCTAGAACATTAAAAGACCCAATGAAGATTTCAATAAGATACCTGTAGTCCCCAAAGTCGAGTGTGAAGGTGTTAGGACTAGCGCACCACCTCCTCACGGTGGTCAGAGGCCAGGACTGGAGGATCTCCTTGGTTCTCTCGTCCAGTCGGAGTACCGAGTCCTTGGTGACTCCCAGCAGGCGAGGCACTAGCTTGTTCTTGCCCTTCATCTTTTCCTGAACAGAAAACAAAGCGGTTAAAAATGACACCTGATGAAATACACCGAGTATAAGATTGCATACATATTAACAAAGCGCCCCTAACGGAATAGTAAAGCGACTCTTTCACATTAAAAGGATCTTCAATTGCTTTACTATTCCGTATTGTCAAGCGGACATCGCTTTACGAAAACAGTTTGGTAGGTAGTACTGGTTTCTGTCACTGCCATCCGACACCCCCCCGCTGAAGTCACGCAGCGTAAAATGGTAACAGAAAACAGTCTTAACTTTTCTCAACTTGTTACCAGGTGAGATGAAGGCCAAGCGCATCCCCGTCGTACAATACTTTACCTTGACCAAGAAGAAGGCCACTCCATAAGTCTTCAGTTCCCTGGCACTCTTGGTGTATAGAACCTTAGCGTCCAGCTCGCTGAGGCCGGCGTGGCGGCGATGTTCCTTGAACACTTTCTTCTCTATCCCTTTCACTTTCACATACGACGCGGGCAGGAATTCTTTCAGACTGTAAGACAAACACGTTTGTTTATTTAATCATAATAAAGAACACTATTATTACAGGGGCACCCTGTGTGAATGCAACCCTGAGTAGGTTGCATTAGGTGCTCACATATATACACCTATTAATGATCGGGTTCCAAGAAGCAGAGAGTCTATAGCCGTCTTCGCGATTGAAATTTGGGTACTTTCTAATCTCAATCGCCTCACGAACCATTCTCCTATGATAATAGAGTTCATTGGACAGAATCTTGGGTTTGTGCAGTTCGATCCAATGATTTGGCCCTGAGTCCACTAAGTGTTCCGCTATCGCAGACTTATTCACCTGGCGGTTCTTGACAGCTGCATGTGTTATTTTACCGAACCCGTAACTGACTCATCTTTTCCAATAAACATGTGAGGGTAGTTGGAGAAACTACCTCACTACGACTAAGACAGTAGCAGCGAGTACTTCAGTCTACCCGTGACCACGGCCGTTGTAACACGGTCGAAACTGTCGGGTATAAAAAAAGGTACACGATGAAGACCCGTTTTTGTTATTAATTATGTAGGAAATTGGATGGATTTACATTTCAACTGCATTAGCTTACTGTAATCTGAATTAGTTTTTTATTCTGTATTTTTAGCTGTTGGTTTTCCAATAAATCTACTTATAAGTATTATTTTACACTTCACCAAAATTTTAAAATATTGATGCTCTTATGGCATTATTATTATGCCAGTGTTCTTAACCAATCTCAGTTTTCGTCAAGTACTTTTGCTGTTGGTTTCCAATATATATTTTTCAGTGATCAAGCATAGGTTTAGGTACCATCAAATAACGTAAGCGTATAACTTACTCAAGGAAGCCGGTAGTATGTTTATCTTCTCTGTGGTCTCCAAACTGAATCTGACACTGGATACCGGCGAACTCACAGGCTGAAACCAAAACGATCATGTTTAACAATCAATTGTGTTTCAGTTTTCAGCCTAGTCTAGTTTTTTTTTCTACATTGTGTTTAGTTTGAAATAGGTATATATGTTGATGATGATTAATATATTAACATTTTATGTAAAAATAAGTAGGTACCTAGTAGATGGAAATATCAAAATCCAATCAAACATACAAACTGCCTCTGTGCGTATTCGTTCATAAACATCCGCTAGAGGCGCTGTACAAGTTTCGATACAAATATTTACCAAACCGACGAGCTTGTATGAAGATCACGACAAGAGTGAATGAGGCAAAAGTGGTGTGTAATGCGCGTAGTAAGTATAAACGTGTTAAAAAGTGTATACCTTTGTCCTGGGTCACGGGGTGCGTCTCATCCACAATGGCGTCCCTCGCCTGAACGTACAGTAAGTTCAGCTGCACGGGATCCCTCGAGTCCACGTTGCGGTCACTGAAGAACAGCCGTCTCCGCAGGAGTAGGGTTTCGGTGACATCCACTCCTTGCTCGCGAAGGGTTTTTGAAGGCTCCACCCAGTTCACTGAACACAAAGACCAATGTGAGATAGCTTCAATCACTCTACAGAACAGAAGACAAGTAGACATGTCCTAGCACTGTGTTTAAAAATAAACTGGCCAAATGCGAATCGGACACGCACATTAAGGGTTTTAGTTTCAATTTAAATTTGTAAGGTAATATATTCTTAGAAAATTTCAACCAGCTATACGAATCAAAAGATAGAGTCCTTATGACAAACGGACAGACAAACAGCGTAGGTTTAGTAGGGTCTCGTTGACAACCTTGAAAATAAAATTAATTTGCAACATTTCACACAGTGCGCCCTAACCCCTAACTACACACAGCTTGTACTAAAATGGTATGGGAACTATTAAGTGAAACCTCATAGGTGGTACTAATCAGATGGTGATCGCTTTATTAACATCTTTCAAAAAAAAAGAGGAGGTTCTCAATAAATGTGTCGGAATGTGTCTAATAAATAAAATAGAAGATAATAGTTAGGTATAGATTAACCAGCCTAAAAATGAACGCACCTCCACAGGTGTTACGCTCACATGCAAAGGTATTTAGACGTAACACATTGGTGACTGAACAACCAATATCAAAGCATATAAACATAAATATGCTTTGGCATTCGTTGTTCAGTCACGTAATAGACGAATAGACTAGAGAAGACTGAGAGCGTATCTGCTGTGGAGGGACATTTATATTTAGGCTGGTGGATATAATACCTTCATCGTCAGTCCTGAGTTTCTTCCTGAGCTGTTCCATCTTGGCATCCCGTTCCTTCTCCTGGTGTTTTCTCTTCAGCGTGAGGGTTCCGTAGTTGGGTTTCTCGTACGGATCGAATTCTTCTTTTTGGTCTTCGCGAACCTGTTGCAAACATCACGCATTATGTTAATCAGATATAAATGTATTTACACAAAAAGGAAACGATCTGTGAAGAATCACATCACATCAACAGCCTAATAATGTCCACTGTTGGGCTGAGACTCGTCCAAAGCTGGAGGCAGATTGGTGATGGCAGTTGCAACAGTACGATCTTGGAGTCTTCTAGTCCAGAGTGAATAGGTTTCTTCTATACAAGCAAGCTCAAATTCCAAATATTTTTTATTATTTGTAAAAAAAAAAAAATATACCGTCTATGGACAGTGGTTTGCCAATCGGTGCCAGATCCAGAGGTCCCGGATTCGATCCCCAAGGGGATCTTGTGCTTGGTTTGGTTGGTGATAGGACCTTGTTTAAGTCCACCTGGTTAACTACCACCATCTTATCTAATACTGTCGCCATAACAACAATTCTTAAATTGTCGTCTTCCGGCATTCAGAGATAAGATAGCCAGCCTCAGTTTGTTGAAAATTTCGGGTGAAGTGTGTTTCCACCTTCGGCCTTATCATGACTTGAAAATCAGATGAGATAAAAATCAAGCACTTCCCCTTCGAAAAAAAAAACCGATAAAGAAAACGATTTCCCAAATATTACCACAAGACCAGAAACTCCAAGCTGGTAAGGCCACTTACCAATCCATACTCGTCATAGTTGGTGATGCCGATCTTGGTGCAGATCACTACCATCAGGTTGGCGACGATTTGACTGTCGTCTACTAGCAGGGTCTTTACTGTGCCTGCAAACAAAAACCAACTTTATTATTTTCATCCTAAGTTCCTTTTGCCCTGTGATTACTGAGAGTTTGTCGGAGATGAAAAACCCGAGTAAATTTCAGCAGCTATTGCAGGAGACAGTCAACTATAGACCTTAATCCGAAGATTAGAAGGTCCAATCACTTTTCATATCCAGTGGTATATAAGCGTATATACCGACGCATCATTTTGTCAGCAGCTATTGCAGGAGACAGTCAACTATGGACCTTAGTCCTAAAATCAGAAGCTCCACTCACTGTTCATATCCACTGGTATTTAAACTTATTAACCGACGCATCATTTTGTCAGCGGCCATTGCAGGGGACAGTCAACTATGAACCTTAGAACTAGGGTTAGAAGGTCCACTCGCTGTTAATATCCAGTGGTATTCAATCTTCTTTGCCGAAGCATGACCCTATCACTCGGCTACTTAAATATGAACCTTAAACCTATTGCGTTAAGATGCACTTACCATCCAACATTCGAACCCTGAGGTTCCTGGTCTTCTTGTTATACTCCAGTAGATCCCCAGTCCTGAGCATGTAGTAGTCAAGGCTGCGAGACGCTTCCAGCCATATTCCTTTCTTGTTATCTTCGTCTGACGCGAGGAAAAGACCGTATTCTTTCGCTGTGGGAAAGAGATAATAGGTATTTAACAAGTAATTAGGAGTGAAGTCAGCACAACAAGATTGCTTCAGATATTGCAGAAGAGTTTTCTTTGTAATTAATATTGACGATTCAAAATTATGTTTACGATTTAACTAGGTACCCAGCAGTAGCTCCATATACACGGTAATTACGGTAGATGCACCGTAATCTTGTGTAATCAACCGTCTACGGTAAATATGCATTACCGTGTCTTATGAATTACCGTGCATTTTCACTGTGTAGCACTTTTGGTTTTACAAATTACTTGTTACGAAACGCTACTTTAAAACACAAATTTATCAAAAGGCAACACTCGGTATTCCTTATCCTAGCAACACGATGATTCTCAATTTTCGCATGGAGACACGAAAGATAGTGAAAATATCGATATTTTGTAATCCAATGCAAAAGTTTTTTTTGATGTTTGTCCTTCACTCCAGAACTACTGAACGGATTGAGTTGAAATTTGGCAATGGTATTGTTAGATATCAGGAGACCACCGCGCCCCGAATACACGCTAGTATCCCCAAGGGGAAAACGTTTTGTGCTTGGTTTGGTTGGTCGCAGGACTTTGTTAAAGCCCTCCTGACTATCTACCAGCATATTGCTTAGTTCTGTTGCCATAACAACAGTTCTTAAATTGTTGTATTCCGGCAATTTTAGAGGTAATATAGCCAACTTTTCCTCAGTTTGTTGAGGAACCTTCAGCCTTATCATAACTTGCAAATCAGGCGAGATGGAGGCCAAACACCTCCCCGTCGTACAATAAAGTAAAGTTCCACTCACGGTCACCAGAGCTAGCTTCGAAAATCTTCTCCCGGATGACTCGGCAGGCGTCATATATGGTGATGGACGGCTCGAACTGGATGGTCTTGACCACCTTGCCGCCGTCCAGGGATATCTTCAGCGAGAGCGTCGCCATTTTCGTAAGCGAGCGAGCTCTGCGAACAAACACACACGGGCAATCGATAGGAGAAGCGGTCATTGAGCCTGAAAAGGATCTCTTAAGATTGAACGGCTGTTATTTCAATAGGTCGCCTACTTAGCCTTGTCCAGTATTGCCGTACATCCGATTAAACCTGCATTAATTTAATTTGAATCGCTCAAAATAAGAGAGCGGTAAAACTAGGCCTTCATAACAGATTAGCATTTTGTTTCGGAGGTCGTCAGATTGAATCAGGTTACGCAGCAAAGCAGCGGTAGAGTTCATCTCAGAAAGTTTACTGTATAAAACCTCGGTGACAGCTGTCCACTTGTGTGTACGCCGCGGCGGGTACAGGTAGCAGTAAACCTCTGGAACTTGGCTCGCTCGTACCCAAAATAATATTCTAAGATCCTCTTTAATGCACCTATACACTACAAGAGCATCTTTGTTATTGTCGAAAGGGATGACTTAGGAATTATAGATAGATGTTCAGCAGCACTCACTTAAGTGAGTGGGTCTCTTCTTCCTGCTCTTATCCCACACTTAGGGGGCAAAGCACGTTCTCTTCTTCCACTCTCCTCTTAGCATCCACTTCTTTCACATGCATATCGTCACTCCCACAATCCATCCATCTCTTCCTAGGTCTACCACAGTTTCTTCTTCAATCCACAGATTCTGCTTAGGTGAGTGGGTACCAAAGTTTGAGGTAATGTGATGTTATGAGGCCTCAAGTTGTTCCAAAGACCACAAACCTGTGTATAGTAGCGAAATGGCCGACTCTCTCCTCAGGGTCGGAAGGTAGGTCCAGTGACTGTTGACTGGTTCGCCTCTGGCGAGGTCTATCACAGCTGAAAGACCGATGTCTTGGCTGGGATTGGTACGAACCCTACGAAATAAACAAACATAAGTATACCAGCTTGACCTCGAGCCTTGACAGAGCAAGCCTAAGGATGGAACAGGCCTTCCCATAAAATGTTTTTTTTTTGTAAGGTTTTACCCACCGATTTCAGATCCAGAGGTTCGATTCCCACAATACAATAGGGATAATAAATATATATATAATATAATTCATATTATATAATAATAGGGTAGGGGGGGGGGGGGGGGGGTACAATATTGCGCTTGGTTTAGTTGGTGTTAGGACTTTGTTTAAGTCCGCCTGGCTAGCTACCACCATCTTACCTAATTCTGTCACTGTAACAACAATTCTTAAATTGTTGTATCCGGCATTTAGAGGTAAGATAGCCAGTTCCTCAGTTTGATGAGGATTCTAGGTGAAGTGCGGCTCCACCTTATCTTAACTTGTAATCAGGTGAGTTGAAGGCCAAGCTCTTTCCCGTCGTCCAAAAAAAAAAGAACGCTGGCAGCTGATTTCAAATTTGGCGAAATAATGTAATCGCGCTACAAGGCAAACTCTCCCAAGAGTATCGACGAGCACGCAACCTCAGCTCAAGCTATCGAGCCTTGCTTTAGCAAGGTGCTCTTCACCAATAAGTTTATTGGCCCTGTGTTCCACCAAGTCTGGTGGGGCAAGTTAATATATGGCTGAACAAAAAAAAATCTCTAAAAAAAAGTCTTGGAGGCAGACTGTACCAGACCTTCGTAGCCGCCGAATCAAATGTTTTCTTATAGGTGCGTAGTTAGTTATCTGTGCTCAAAAAATCTAGTTCTAATATTGTGATAAAGGTAACACAAAGATAACTAGATAACTATATGCTCGAAACATAGGTATGTAAGTTTACAAGGTCTTTGGATTATTAGATTATTAGATGTTATGTTTCGCCGATTAGGCATTAGGCATTGTTGAATTACGTAGGCCCGGTAAGTAAGTTTAATTAATACTATTAATTTATTGGGTACAACAAAAATGAGATTATTAACTTCAACAGCCAACAGCGTGGAAAGCAGAGTTACTACCAACTAAAGTATGAGGCTTGTTATTACCAACTGAGCTATGAGGCTTGTTATTTTATTAAGATTTTAAGATACCGTGGCGGTATCAGTATCGGCAAAATTTTGAATTTTGAATTTCCATTTAACCCATTTTCAGCATGGAAGTTGTGACAAAGCCAGCCCAGCTCCTTAAAATACCGGAGCAGTA
This sequence comes from Venusia cambrica, assembly GCA_951394065.1. Lineage (NCBI taxonomy): Eukaryota > Metazoa > Arthropoda > Insecta > Lepidoptera > Geometridae > Venusia > Venusia cambrica. Next base: position 6,401,005 of record OX596045.1, on the reverse strand, counting down.
CTTTTGGGTTGTTTGTTGCACTTGAGTGTCCCTAATGTTAGTCCAACAGTGAACGGTTGGCAGTACTCACGTGTCTGGGCGAGACGATTCGTCGCCAGTTGTCTTGTAGGGCGTGCTGGATCCGCTCCCGCAACGAGCGTCACGAGCTCTCCGGTGCTTCCTGTGGGCTATCCTCAGGACTCTGGAGACAACAGAAAACCCTCATATGCGACTGTTCTGATTTTGTCTGATAGTTTTTTTCTCTTTAAGTTGGCAAACAGACATACTGCCCACCTAGGCCACGATTCTACCAAGTCAATCGCTTCACATTTATTATTATGACATTGGTATCATCACGGAATGGCCACTAGAATACCAACAGGCATTGTGGCAATTTTGTGTTGAAACCATTGCCATACTAAAGCGAAAGGAATCTGGGTCCTGGGGCCTAACCACAATGTCTTATAGCATTCTCGTTTTGACCTTACACTAGTGGTTCTGTAAGAAGTAGACCTCGCGAGCCCTTATAACTATGCAATAACTGATGCTTTCCTCTTTTACTTTTCCTTTTAGACTTAGAATAGGGGTATACGTTTTAGCGATTATCGTGTTCCCTTGGTCTGAGGTGATCGAACCTGGTGTCTACGAATTTTTCTTGCAATGGCGGAGAGGACTGCGTAGTCTGATTAGTAAACGTCGGTATTAATTTTCCGAAAAAGATTAAAAATGTATATCCTACTGCAAACTTCTCCCCTCCAACTCCCTTTATGGTTTTTTTTTCACAACATCTTGTGTTGAATTAAGTCCATAGTGTCTTTCAAATTTTATAAAAATCCGTTGTTAAATAACGCTACATAAGCTATTTGTTTTCTCCCCTGATCAAAAATCGCGATCTGCTGAAAAAAAAGAGCAAGGAACATGTGTGCCACTTTTCATCAAAATCGGTTGAAAAATGCGACCTGTAGGCGAGAACGAACCGACAGCCGACAGACAGCGGACAAAAGCATTTTTGGCCAATCTCGAAACTGAGACGCTTCGCTCGCACGGTCAATTACTTTTGTCTCGTTTTTTTCTACACTGGATAGACAGTGACAAAAGTAAAGTAATATCAAAACAAAATGCTATAAGAGGTCGTGGTACTCTCCCTGATCGTGAGCGGTCGCCATCGCCTATAGACACTGGTAACACTAGAATCATCACGCGCGCGTTATCGTGTTCTTTAAACATATAAGACGTTTTTAAAACGCCTCATATATACTGTAGCTACTAGGGAAAACCTGGGCAGCGAGACCATTCCATCATAGGGAAGTTCCCCTTGAACCTTTTGTTATTGGTATGGTGATAATTGTCAGTTACTACGTTTTCTTTTATTCTACTACGCGGAAGCGCTTGGCCTTCATCTTCATTGTCGAGTGACAAGTTTTTGGAAACGATTCGGAGCACACGCGAAATTATATAATGTGCTTTTGATTGAGGCGACGCGTCACCTTTATGGTTCTTATTTAGGCCAGCGCTATTCAGCGTGCCAATGCATCCAGTATGTCAAACTCGCTTCCGACTAGTACTGGTCTACATTAGTTGAGTTACTTATAGACTGTTTGTAATGGTCATATAGTAACCCAACTGCTTCCCTTGTAAATAGTTAGTATACATTGATCATATTGTTTGTACCTAGGTATACCTTTAGTTTCTCATTATACATTCTCACAAATAGTTAGAATACAGAACAGACTTACAGTTCAACACATAACACACACACAAACACAACACTTAAGTTACAAAGTTGTTCAAAATTAACATAATCAATCTAATTTGAGTCATACATTTGTAAATGATTTTATAATAAAGAATAATATTTAAACCAGACTAACATAAACACAGCTTTGTGGAACTGCCTCAGAATAAATGAACAAAATTATAAGACATCGTTTCAATCACAATTCTGGAAAAGAGTCATCTTGACCAAAGTAGCATCCTTGACCCAATACCGATGAGTCAGTTTCCAAGCTTTATTTAGCTAAAAGTTTAATAATAAATGTAATACATCGTAATTATGCGTTGTATGAGGAAAGTATTACTGTTTTTAAGTTGTATCAATGAAAAGTAGGTTAACAGTAATCATTCTGCCTGAAGGCCACTAGAAACACTACTAAACGTAGCCTTTCGCGAAAAAAATATATGGGGCAAAGGCTTGGATACAGCTGTCCTATCTCTGGTGGTAGTAGAACGTATATAGGTCCGCTTGCTCGCGACCCCCTGCTGAAGTCTGGGGCCACACAGCGCGTGGCCCCAGTTCCTTTAACAGGCAGCTTCTGGAAAAGCTAGCTCCATTGTAGACCGTCTTCGTCTACACTAGAGGGTACCTACATATTTCTGCTTGGCTTGGATGGTGGTAGGACTTTGTTTATGGTCGCCTTTCTACCTACCATTTTACCGAACTCTGTCGCTATAACAACAATTCTTAATCGTTGTGCCAGTTCCATACTCTTTTGAGGATTCCGGGTGATGTGCGCTTCCACCTTCAGCCTTTATCATTAGATGATGAGATGAAGTTAGAGCGTTTTCCCGTCGTACAATAAAAAAAAACTCGAAAATCATTATCCTCCTTCTGAGGCAGTCGGGTAAAATCACCAATATCTCCATGTAAAATTACAGGGAGCTTCATTCATGTTCCCGATTGTATAAATAGCGCGCGAGACGCAGCCGCCGGAGTTATACCGGTTTTACAAACATTGGCACACTTTCCGTTGTTTGGTTTGGATTAACGGGCCCTACAGCTTAGTTGGTAGTAGCTTCTCCTGCTGCGCTGTAGGTTGTTGGTTCGATTCCCGGGACAAACATTTGTGTGATGCATATTGATGTTTGTTCTGTCTTACAAAAATCTAGTTCCCATTTTACAAGCTATTCTTAGTGAGGCTAGATGGCGCTGTGTAAAGTGTCCAGTAAGTAAAATTTATTTATTTGGTCCTCCACTCTCATGTTATATCGATTATTACACGACTTTTTTATCATTTTCGGCGCTTAATAGTTTTTGGTAGTGACAGCGCTGAACTTTTGCGTCAACGTTAGGATATTTCCTAAGACCTACCTACTATACTACACCCACACCATAAAAGCAGGCTGATATAATCTAGAAGCCATGCGGCAATCGAAATTCGACCGTATTTTTTTTTACCCCAAATATCACATTCCCCATTCCAGTACCGTGCACCCAATATTCAAAACTTTTAATCGGCCTTCCTATATGCATTTGTTCGCATATCTTATTCAAATTATCTATTGTACAAACCTAGCTGTAGGTTTTCCAAAATTTTTAAAATAAAATGAATTAAGAAGGTAAGAATATTTATCTGAGCGTATTATTATATCGATATATATCTCTCTATGTTTTATCCTCTGTGATATAGTTACCGCCTCTGTGGTTTAGTGGTTCGCCCACCACCACCGGCTTCAGACCCAGAGGTCAAGAGGATAAAATTGACAGAGCTGCATTGTAGTTTCTCTACTGTCTATAATAATTGTATGGCTTACTTGATTTAGAACGTTGACAAAAGCTACATCGTAGTTTTGTCACTATAAATTGGACAGAAGGCACTGTCAATGGGACCCACGCCAAACGATCGATTGACAGGCGATGTAAGGCCTACTTGAAATAGAACATTGACAAAAGTAACATTGTAGTTTTGTCACTTGTTTCGCCCACTAGATATAGTACAGATACAGATAGAAAATTGTCAGAAGGCACTTTGTAGTTTCGTCAAATCTGTCTCTGGGACTTACGCTAAACGATCGATTGACAGGGGACGCAAGACGTGATAACCCGTCACATCCCATGTTTCCCCACACCCATAAAATGTACACATGGCTCACCGTCACCTGGCGATATTTCGAGACAAATATAAATAGAAGCGCTTACTTCATACATGACAGATCACCGGCAGTGGGTGGCGCGTGATGTAATTGAATTTAACTTATTGTCGTGTACCTATACCAAGGAACATATACCTTTCAATCTATACCATGATGGTACGAACTCAGCTTACTTAGAAGATGCCTTCTTGCCTTTCACCTTTTTCTTAGAGACATTAGGGTCGCAATCGTAACACAATAAAAATACACACGCAGGTAGCCGGTTAATAACTTATTGACGTGTCCTATCCTATTCCAAGGAAAGTTTCACATACTTTCCTATATCTATACCACGGTTGAGCGAGCTTAGCTTACCTACAAGATGTGATGAAACAATTTTACTAGGAACTAGCGAGAGCAGATCTGTCAGCTCAAGAATCAGAATCAATAAAGGAATGCTAACAATTGATGATAAATTAATCTATAACAAAAGTTATCGTATCGTAATTTCATATATTTTGAATGCAGCTAGGGTACATGAAAATTGAATTTTAGACAACACCAACCGATTGACCTGAAATTCGTAACAAATAATGTACCTTGTATATTATTGCAATTACATGGAGGTACTGAGCTGATCAGACGTTTAAAAATTATCCTAATAAATCTTATTGAATGTTTTTTTTTTACTTTGACTTTGACAGATGAGAGTTAGGAGCTGTTCGATGGAACTCAGTAAATAACAATTAAACATAAATAGAAAAATGTTTTTTTTATAGTACGACGGGAAGCGCTTGGCCTTTATCTCATCTAGTTTCAAGTTATGATAAGGCCAAAGGTGGAAGCGCACTTCATCCGGAATCAATTATTAGCTCTAAAAACCTGAACACGACAATTTAGAATTGATGTTGTGGTGACAGACGTAGGTAAGATGGTGGTAGCTAACCAGGCTGACTAAAACAAAGTCCTATCACCAACCAAAATTTTGCTTTAAATAATATGTGTTTGGGCACAAATTTTATCAATTCTTACAGAGTAAAAGCCTGTCTCTAAGCATGTTTTTTCAACAACAATAACACTAGTCATACAATTTTTATTAGTAGGTAGAGTAGAGATACGAGACTAATAGTTGCCCCAGATAATGTATAAGCATAAATAAAGCAGCGCTAGGTTCACCGAACGGAATACGATATACGTAGACTATTTTAGTTCTAACTTGCGCTTGCGCCGGCCATTTTCAACATTGAAGCAGAAAAGCTCCACTGCAGGAAATGGCGATTATTACGTAAGCGTAATCCCTTGAAATAATACTATAATACTAGATATTTATATATATCAGATGAATTAATTGCGAAAATGGATACATTTACAAGTGTGTAACATGAACAGGTAATGGATCCTGTTTGCACCACTTGGAACAGAACCCTAATAACGATATAATAAAAGTTAGAAGATCATCTTTCTTTCCCACTATCCCACACTATAGGTGATTTCGTCACATTTTATCTTCCACTCTCTTGTATCGAACGGGTATATGTAAATATGTTTCAAGAGTAATCAACTTTACACCTCCATTTTCATGACATACCCTACAACTTTCTAAAGTGTTCATAACAGACCCAAAATTAAAAGGTTATTCGTCTGCACTCAATCAACGCAGTAAAATCACGCAGTAAATCTGCAATTTAGCTTTATCTCGTAAAATGTTATATAATAGTCCTAACCAACCAGGCGCAAGCACTTGCTTTGCTAAGCTAAATGTTTCCCTGTTCCTCTGATATAAGAACTATTGATAAATATAACATAGCATATGCGAATTTGCTTGATCACTGTCTCAGCATGGCACGGTTATGTAATATGGAAGGATGGTTGTCATGTCATGTAACGAGAAAAACGAGTGTTGTTTTTTTTTTATTGTACGAGGACACAAGAGATCGATGTGTTGTATGATATGGACAAGAAAGGAGCGAATGATTGGATAGCGTCGATAGAGGAGAGTGAAGAAAGAAGACATATTGTGCCGTCTCCAATTGTCGGATAAGTGATAAAGATTTTCAAGATTCAACTTTATTCCCGAGCTATTTTGACACCGCTTTGGGACTTGTGTCACTAGTAATTTGAACCTTATAACTCAGATATTATGCACGGATAGCACACAAAAGCAATCACCAAATTCGCATGCACTCATTAAACCGCCCGCCGGCAATAACCGTGGAGTTATTGCACAGTTTTGCATAAAAACGTTTCGGATGGACCGCTTAAAGTTCCCCGGGCGAGTGGGGGAATTTCGGAATTTTAATAGTTCAATATGCGAAGTGGGCTCGCCTTTATACATTACTTTATTGTCGGGTGCATCGCTCAAAATGTGCGTTTCATGAATTCTCACATTCTGGCTCTATTACCTTATTAAGAGTATCCTAGAGCTCCTTGTGAGCTCTAGATACCTACGTTTAGTTTAGAGCTATTGAACTCCCCGGTGGGAGAACTTTATTGTTCATGGTTTGGTTGGTGATAGAACTTTGTTTAAGTAAGCCAAGCTAGCTACCACGATTTGTTAGCGTTCGCTCGTCCAAATAGAATTTTGATTCGCATTCCATCCAACACATGTTTGGTCCAACACGCACTTCATCCAACAGGCATTTCCACCAGCAGTAATTACGTCAACACGCATTTGGTCAAACACGTATTTCGTCCAACAAGTATTTCGCCCACCAAATATTTCCTTCAACTGCACAAACTATAGGGATGAACCGAACAAATTTTATCATAGTCCTTCAGGTGTTTCATACAAGCCTGTTTTACTTTGTTTTACAAGTGAAACTCTCTTTTCCATTTCTTTTATTATAAAATACTACCGCTTATATTGTAATGTGTCAGTTAACTGTTTTCAAATTATATATTTACATGTTACATATTATCTTTTATAATTATGTCGGTATTTTTGACGCTATTACTGAAAATGTGCAAAAATATAACGTTTCTCTCCCCTCCCCTGGGGCCCTGTAATCGCAAACTATAGGCTATACCTATAGTTTGCGATATCGTAGCGATTTTTTAATACAGATATTAAGGTAAAATTGGTTAGTAATTTGTAATGTTGTCACCAAATGGACGAACTGCGTAATGACGAATCTCGAAATGGACGGACTGCGTTATGACGAACCTCGAAATGGACAAATCCAATTATGGACGTACTGAGAAGTAGACGAACGGCAAAATGCGAGATGGACGTTCTGCTTATTGGACCGACAGCTAACAAATCGCTACCACCATCTTACCTAATTTTATCGCCATGACAAAAATGATTAAATTGTTGTGTTTCGGCATTTAGAGGTAAGATAGCCAGTTCTTCATTAAAATATGGTAATACAAAGAGCAATCTTTAAAAAAAATAAAATTGTCAGCTCTTGACCTAGGTTTGTCTAGTTCTATGCCAGAACAAGGCAATGGCATTTTACACAGTGCCATCTTGTTTTATATAAATGATGGGTCAGCTCTTTGAAACTAGGCTTGTCTAGCTCAGACCAGAGCAAAGATGTCTCACGTAATATGGGAACTAGATTACAGATTAAACTCATCTTGGTTGGTAGAGTCGCTGAACAATCTGACGAATATCAACGAATATCCATTTTTGTGTTCTTTGATAATACTCTTATCATTATAGCCTGAAACAGTGTAATAATAAATAATAATAAATTACAGGACATTCATTTCACACAGCACCATCTAGTCCCAAACTAAGCATAGCTTGTAATATAGGAACTAGATCACGGATAGAATACATAAATACTTTTTTTTTGTAAATACATACTTATCATACAATACAACACCCAAACACAGAACAAACATCTATATTCATCACATAAATGTTTGTCCTGGGTGGGAATCGAACCCACAACCTATAGCGCAGAAGGCAGAGCTACTACCAACTGAGCTGTGAGGCTTGTGTACTGCAGGACTAGTGCCTTCCCCTAAAGCGAATACTCCGAATACTCTTATCATTATAGCCTGAAACAGTGTACTGCAGGACGTGTGCCTTCCCCCAAAGCGAAAACCACCAACTCACCAGCCAGTGATCGTATTGGTGTTTAGTCGATTTGACATTTCATTGCCCAGGCAAACCTGCAGCTTTCCCATTTAAAATTAAAAAAACAGCATGTCCAAATATTTTTAGTAAAACAATTTAAGAAGCACCTGAGATAACTAGATAATTCTCAATGCTTTGTTTACTTTGCTATCAACAGCCGAAAGATCTAAACTCATTTTGGTAGAGTCGCTGAACGATAACAATCTTATCATCCATCTTTTTTTTTTAGTAACAATCTTATCAGATTTTATGTAATGATGTAGTAGAAACGCGAGATATATTGTAGATAACAGCTCTCCTACTGAGGCAATGGAGTAAAGGACATTAACATAAACATTTGGTGACAGACAAAAGACAAATACCTTAATCGAAGAGACTCTACGCGCCGTAGGTACAAATAAATACAACCCATTGAGGAATGAAGATGACAGCCGAATGAAATATGTTGCGCTTTTTTGTTCTTTTGTTCACCTTTGCGTCTTTGGCGCTGTAGGTTTTGGGTTCGATTTCCACTCGGAACAAACTATGATGAATGTAGATGTTTGTTCTGTGTTTGGGTGATATATTGTATCATGGATTTGTAATTACAAAAGAAAAGTATAATGTATTATATCCGTAGTCCAGTTCTCAAACAAGCTAAAATTTCTTCTTGATATTTTAACTATTAAAATTTTATTCATTACAATGTACAATTAAACTAACTATGTACCAAGGAATCAGTCAGATTACCTAAGGACCGTTACAAACGGCCTATAGGTAACTCAACTGTTCCAGCTTTGATTTGTTTGGGGCTAGATGGCTCTGTGTAAAATTAAATGTCCCGTATCATAATCTATACATATTGCTAAAATCGGCGAAAACCTGTTGTGACAAGATTTATTGTCAAAACAATAGATTTAAAATGACAAGGGTACATTTACATTTATAAATATTCATTGTTAAAGTAGACTAGAGACGTCAGTTTGTATTGTTGTCGGGCCAGTAGGTAGAAGGTACCCCTGTGAATGACGGGTGAATTTATTTGGCATAACTCCTGTGCTAGAATCGTATGTAACTTAATAGCGAACATAATAACCGCCTCTGTGGTCTAGTGGTTGAACCCACCGATTTCAGATCCAGAGGTCCCGGGTTCGATCCCCATGGGGAGTGGAATATCTTGTGTTTGGTTGGTGGTTAGGACTTTATTTAAGTACGCCTGGCTAACTACCACCATCTTACCTAATTCTGTCGCCATAATAACTAAAACTATGACCAAATACTAGCCATATTTTTTTTTAAATTGCTGTGTTCCGTCATTTAGAGGTAAGATAGCCAGTTCCTTAGTTTGTTGAGTAATCCGGGTCAAGTGCGCCTCCTTCGCGCTTACCAGTCGTACAAAAAAAAAAGCTCCACCGTAAACCTCATCCATGCTGTAGGGGCTGTAGGGCGTGGGGCCCTTCAGTCAGACAAACGAGGTTAAGAGGTAAATCAACATTAAAAAAAAAATGACCCGAGATCCACAGTTGAAGATAGTTGATGATTTACTTCTACCTTTTTTCTATTATTTGTATCTTGCTTTTGAAACGTTGCCAAGAAACAGTTTCCTAAAGCTTACGAGAAGCAACTGTTGAGTAACCAGAACATGAACTTTTGTCCAGCTACGCCCATGTGGACCCTGGGGTTCACCAGTTAAGTTGTGAAGAGGTAACAAACAAGCGCATGAGAGGATTATTGGAGGGATTTAGGGGAGGCCTACGCCACTGAGACGACAATCACAGATAGTCCGCTAAACAAACGTGAATGTAAGATAATATATGATTAAAACATGTTTATTTTCTATTGTAAGACGCTTGGCCTTCATCTCACCTTGTCAAGTTATAATATTGCCGAAGGTGGTAGCTTGCCAGGCGGACTTAGAGAAAGTCCTGTCACCAACCACAACGTTTAACACTCCTGGGGATCCCGGGACCTCTGGATTTGACACCGGTGGGCAAACCACTAGCCCACAGAGGCGGGTAAAGAGTTAAATTATTTGTATTTCCAAATTGTATGGTGTGGAAGAAATAAATGGCTTTTATAATTTAATTTACCAAACAAACAAATTAACCGACTTACTTTTCCAATCTACAATGTTAAGGATGATTGAATGACATAGTACTAACCAAGCGTATGACATTATACTAATTTACTCACTGTACTTTGATTAGCGTACGCACGCGCAGTTATCTTAGTGCAAACAGGTCCGAAGTTGTAGTTAGGGTTGTCAACAAACACTAACTACAACTTCGGACCTGTTTGCAACTATTGCGAGTAAAAAAATCTCGACAGTTAGTTCTTTCGGCACTTTAAAAGGAACTATGAGAATGTTTTTTTATAAATGATGGGTTAGCTCTTGACCTCTACGCTTGTCTGGCTTTAGGCCAGAAAAAAAGGGTGAGTTCGACGATGGATCGAGCTTTAACAGTGAGAAATCTCTCTGCGCAGCAAACCTTTAGGCGTCGGATTTCTGTAGGAATGTGGCTATTCAATTGGACTTTTACGAGTCCTACTACCAGCAAAATCCAGCAATTATGTTGCCCAGGGTCGCACGTCGCCGTAGTTTCAAGGCTGTAGGGTTTTACTTGAAGCTTCGAACAAAGACCTCAATAAATAGTTCCTTCGACACTCTTAAAAAGCTGCTGTACAGTTTCGTTTATAGGGTCACTAAGGCAACTAAGGGCCTACGAACCTTCGAACCTACGAAGTTACGACCTACGAACGTAACTCCGGCTAATAATTCAGACACGGAAGTGTGAAAACACCCGCACCTCCACAGAATACACTGCGTGTCGCGACGCAGGATTAGGCGCCGATGACGCCTCCGCCGTCGCCTGGCAACCGGTACACGGAATGAGGTCAGGGATCGATAAGCATCTAAGGAATTACGAAATTATCACTCACGCAGTTTTCCGATTGGGAAATGCACTTGCGAAGAATGCCACTGACCATGTAGCTTGTGCTTTTTAAACTTACTAGGTTAACGCGTAAACAGGCCTTTGGTCTGATTTTGAAAATTAAGAATGGAAATTAAGAAGTAGGTACATCGGCGAAAATGAAGCAACTATTTTAGAAGAATAGTTAAGACCGGCAAATACCAAGTATAAAAGGAGTAGGATCCAACTGATCAACGCTTACTTACTACTAATGTAATGTAATGTAACTGATTATGTCATTCAACCCGACAAACAAAGGGCCGGGACACAATGCAGAGGATCTGACAGTGACATGTGACAGATGACAGTTCGCAGTATTGACACGAGGCATGTAGCGACTCTATTAAGGCGTCGGGTTACAAGGATCGGCGAATTTGTCGCTAAATTGTTTGTCGTATCATATATCTTAAGATTTCTCGGTGTTATTATACAGGGTGGGCCATGAATTAGTTAACATTTAATTTTGATTTCCCGCACAAACCAAAGCGGCGCGGGGTGAGGGGAGGGGTCTAGTAGCTAGCTCGTTTCTCGGAAATTTAGTCGCAATGGATCGGTTCACGGGGCCGCAGCGCGCCTTTTGCGTAAAGCAATTTTATTGAGGATCCTATTTTTTTGAGGATGTACGCGGCCGTACGGTCACTGTTAACTCTGCTGAGTATGTGCGAATGTTACGAGAGTTTCTGTCACCACAGCTACAGGAATTCGCTGGGTACAATCGGAATACGTGGTTTCAGCAAGATGGAGCCACTTGCCACACCTCTAATGAGTCAGAGAAGAGATGTCAGCAATTTCACAGTCTTTATGTCGAAGAGTGATCGAAAATTTTCGTACTCGGTTGGACGAATGCATACGTTGCGATGGTGGACATTTAAATGATATTGTTTTCAAAAAGTAAATTCCTGTGTATTAGCTAACTGTCAAATAAATATTTTTTGTCAAAAGTCTTATTGTTTTTTTTCTAAGTTTTTTTTAAAAGTTTACTAATTCATGGCCCACCCTGTACAGTCGAGGCTACTACACTAACTACAGTCTATGTTTGAAAACTTATAAAGCGCCTCTAGCGTATAGAATAAGTACTAAATTTGGCAACTATAAGTTAATAAAGTAAACTGTCTGACGTCAAGTATAGAAAAGTACTGTGATCCTGTGGTAGGGGGTACACAAATAATTTCTAACGACATATTAGAATAGAGCAGTGAATAAAATCACGCGTTAAAGTCATGCATGATGTTAATAATAACTAAGGGTAAGCCAAGCCCAGAAGTGAGTAAAGACTAGATGAAACTTATGATGAGTGCATTCAGATTAAAGATGTAACCGCCTCTGTGGTCTAGTGGTTCAACGCACCGATTTCGGATCAAGAGGTCCCGGGTTCGATCCCCATGGGGAGTACAATATATTGTGCTTGGTTTGGTTGGTGGTAGGACTTTGTTGAAGTCCGCCTGTGTAGCTACCACCATCTTACCTAATTCTGTCGTCATCATAACAATTCTAAAATTGTTGTGTTCCGACATTCAGAGGTAAGATAGCCAGTTCCTCAGTTCTCCTCAGAGGATTCCGGGTGAAGTGCGCCTCCACCTTCGGCCTTATCTTAACTTGTTACCAGGTGAGATGAAGGCCAGGCGCTTCCCCGTCGTACAGTAAATAAAAAAAATGTAACATGTAAAAGGGTAAGCTCTTGATATCGAGGCTGGCCAGGGCTATTCCAGGAATAATTTATATACCTAAAAGAGACTACAATAAGAAATAAAATATCTAAAGCTTAATATAGATGGAGAAAAGTTTCAATGAATGAGCTAAGATGCTAATAATAAAAAAACAATAAATCAAAGCTATCAATTAAATCACCAACACCAAACAATAAAACTAAGAGCCTATAAAAATATGATAGACATGCCAAATCCATAATCATGGGAATGTGCGAAAACAAGATGCGCGCATGCGTGGACACGTCTCTACAGGGGAGGGGGTGATCGATAAGACTCCGGCGCCGCCGAGTCTGGCGCCAGACATAGCCTGGATACAAGTTTCTAAGATGAGGCCAGACAAGAAGTGTGGGTGTGGCTCAATTTTAAAAATTATAAAAAGAACAGGGAGATAAGATGGACATATAATACAGAAATAACTTACTAAGGGTGAAGACCACATAGCGGGCAACATGGATATAAAAATATTAATAAAGTAAATAATAAATCTGATTATAAAACTGTTAAACCTAGCACAAATATACTATCAAAGTTGCTATTTACGATTAGCTTAATTATTTTATTGTTTGTAACTGTATTTTACTTATTATGTATACTTGATCGTAAATTGATCTGTAACATCGGTTACCTGTCATAAAGAATTTCTAAAAAAGAATCAAATGTCATTTCTTTTAGGATATTTTCGAGACGGCAAATCTAACGCCTGTTCGGAATCGCGACCCAGCACACAAGGAGAAAGGCAAGAAACTCGGGCTAGATAGTTTTTGAAAATGTTAATTCTGTTCATAACCATGATAGTTTCAAAAGTTATACAGATAATGTTAGTAATATTATTCATATGAAAATTTTGTCACCTTTAAGATAAATATCATGAGCTAACAAAACAAAATCGGCAAGAGGAAAATCTCCGAGATAAAAATACTATACGCCATATTGTACATCCGGTGGACGCCGGAAGTCGTCACGGTGTCGAGCGCGGGAAATCCGATAGTGTTTTCTATTAACGAATTAGGGGAGATGTAGTGGACAATGGCCAAACATGGGGTAGTGATTTTAATGCAGTAATAGAGATTATGTCCTTTCAATATCAATTTATCGAAAACAAGGACATTTAATAAGAATCGTCGGTGAGAGAAGATATTTATATTGTGCACAAAATCTTTCTAATGATTTCTTATTAATAAAATAACAGTATGGACGTTTTTTCGTGAAGTCAAACGTTTGCTTGCTTGAAAAACCAGCAAAGATGTTGGCTAAGATGAAGCGCGCCATTCTAAAAGGAACCTCTGAATAGATTCTGGACTTGAAGACTCCAAAATTGAATAGGTGCGGTAAAACAGACGAGGACAACGAGTTCCACTCTTAACAGTCACCAAGGTTTATGGGTATTGTAGCACAGGATATATAATAGTACAAATCGTGGATGTTTTTCTTGGACTTCAGAAAACTCAAAGTTAGCATTTTCATACATTCAGAAGAGAAATAAAAAAACTCTTATAAACTATTTATTTCCACAAAAACAAAAAAAAGGAACTACTTTAATATTATTTTGTTGGAATATTAAGTATTGTTAGTAGTTATAATCCATTTTTCTCACCTTATCGGCTATTAATAAAAGCTAATTAAGATGAAGTAAAATTTACAGGAAATAGATGTTAAAATTTCCGCGATAACGTAATACCCAATTATAAGCGAAAATGAGGGAGTTTATTAATAAATCAAAATCAATAGGTACTTATTCTTACAGATAACTTTTCAACACTTATCGAGACAAATATAGATTTACTCGATACTCGATAGGTATACTCACAAAATTAAATTCTCGAATCATTATAATAGATACCTACTAGTGACACGCCCAAGACTACCCTGTAAATTTCAAGTCTGTAGAACCTCTTATTGTCAATCAGTCAGCCAGCTGTAGCTGTAATGTGTAGCTAACACAACAATATAATATATATTTAGTAAACTAGTAAAAGAAAATGAAGAGATCAGTAAGTAGGTAATTGTGAAATGCAATCAACCACCCGCGATGCAAGAATACCTCCTGGTGATAGGGATATTTGTAAAAACGATCCAATGAATGACGAAGCTAACTATCCTGCTGAGATTGGCAAACAAGGTAATGATACTGTTGCGAGAATAGGAGATGGAGATTTCAATAATGCTAATCAAATGATACTCTGAAATTGATGTGCCCCCTTTCTAAGATTAGCAGAGTTCAACGATCTTGTTAGAGACAGTGAGAATTTGGAAGAGACGAATAATTTGGAACTTAAACCAAATAATATCGGGGGTTACACAAGCGAAACAATAAACTGACTCCTATTAGTAGCTGTCTTTAGAAGTTTTCGTTTATGAACCAATTTTTAGTATTTAGCAGAATCAATTATCGTTTATTATGTATGATTTTTGAGGATTATTTTGAAAATATATCGTATTTTCGGAATTGCGACCAGAACTCTTATATAAACATGAACTAACCAAATATTACTCCCCTCTGTGCGAACAAAATATGTTTGAAATGGGTTTTCAAGTTTTACCTTAGCGTATTTTTATAAAGAAAGATAAATAAAGGAAAGGGAAATTAGACCATGCGATGATGGATTTAAGCGCACAATGTCCAAGTCAATTTGAAATCGACTTAGCCACAAAAACGATGTTGAAATGTTGTCATACTCGTATATAATTACCCTCAAACCATTAAAATGCCGTCAGATATTACTAATAACTTTCATAATCATTCTATATTTGTTTATTACATCACGCAAAACATGTTCTTTTTTAATTGTACGACAAGGAAGCGCTTGACTTTCATCTTATCAGGTTTACAAGTTATGGCAAGGCCGAATGTGGAAGCGCTCTTCACCGAGTCCTTAACAGTCTGACTGAAGGAACTGGATATCTAACCTCTAAATACCGGAACTAAAACAAAGAATTGTTGTTACGGTGACAGACTTAGGTTATATAGTGGTCAGGCGGACACCGAGCACAATTTTATACTCCCCTAGGGATCGAACCCGGGATCATTGGAACTAACACCGGCGGGCGGACTACTAGGCCACAGAGGCGGTTATAAGTGTTATAGGAATGTCAAACATCCATCCTTACCAAAGTTATATATTCAAAAGCGTCTCTGTTTGTTAACGGTATAAAGGATTTGAATGAAATCTAGCTTGGATATAGTGTTTACCAAGAGAAATAACGTAGGCTACTTTTATGCAGGTGCCACGCGGGCAAAAGCTAGTTCAAATACAAATAAGAATATTCATTCATATTGTATTATAACGAATTCCACGATAACGCATGAAGTAAAAACGAATAGGAAACTCGAGTCTTTTGATTAACCACGATGCCTTAACAAGCTAACGAGGCAAAATAACAGACGAACGCAGCGTGGTGCATCGTTTGACGAAATAATTGAACCCATTCCGTAGGGTGAAATGAAACCAAACACATGATTAAACCAATAAGAAGATAAAGATGTCAATAGAAGATAATTTAAATTGTGGGGTATCATAAGCGTGCTGAATGTGAACATAATTGTGATAATTGCTATTGACTTGATAGCTGTAATGGTTAAGAAATCTATGTGGGGCAGGCAAAAACATGGTTCGATGTTTATCGGGGAAATCTTGGATTCAGGACAACCCAAGCGCAAAACATTATAGAATCTTAGAAGAGTATATCATTTTAAACACGGGTTTTACTGACATTATAATAGTTGATGTAGACACCACCATCGTTTTTTTTTATTTTGATACCGAAAAACGGGTATAATTATCGCATATTAGCTTGAGAATTTGCAATAAATACCCGTTTTTTCGTTTCAAAATAATGTGATTTAATCGTGAAAAATTCCCTTGTTTTACAACTTTGTGCCTATAGGTATTAAATATTTTTAAAACCAGTGTATAAAATCATACAAGTTTTTAAACGCAAGTTTTGAAAGAGTATATTTTTGTAATACTAACATGTTTTTTTTATAGCTATTAAAACATAAAATCAGAGCATATACGCATTTCATTTAAAAAATGTCGAATTAAAGTATTATATTTGTGCAACCTTGTTCTATAGGTTTAGCTATACAAATTTAGGCATTTAAATGACTTTACATTGGTTTTTTAATTTCAGTGCTTTACTTTATATTGGTTCTTTAAGTTTTTCTGTTGTTTCCCCGTTAAAATGAATACATTGAAAAAGGTAAAACTAAATAGCTATTTTTACCTAAGTAATAATTATTAAAAACATATTTTTAATCAGGCCTTGGCTCAAGCCACGAACGGGCCCATAAACATGAATATTTTTTTTTCTTTATAAGAGTACTGAAACTGAAAGCTTCGGTAAATTTTTGGAAGGCCACATTATAAAAGTAATGTTAAAGAGCTCTTGACATTAACTTAAGACAGGTTTTACGTTTCTCGCTATATTTAACATAGCCTCAACTCAAACATTATCGGAACAAACCAGAGAATCCATAAGCCCAACTTCTCAACAGAAGCCATAAAGTACACTCAATATACCTCGAAACTAACCTCCAGAAGAAACTTAAGCTTTCGTCGAAACTAACATTCCCCAAGCCGAGTCCCTGGCTGAAACTGAAAACTTAAAAGTTTGAACACGTGGCTTACAAGTGGCACTTACCTCGACCGGCGGCGTGCCATCGCTGCGTCTCGTTCCCACTTTAAATGAATACTTTCCCTTCTCGCTCTCTCACACCCTGGGTTACTTTTGTGACCTTTTGATTTAGAGTTCAAGTGAACGACTGAAGAAGAGAACCGGGTATGTAAAGTGAACAGAAAGGCGCAGAGTACAAGACCCTGAGGTGTACCTTGAAGTGGGTTGCAGTTTTTCGGGTTATTGGCCGAGGGTTCCGGGGGTTGAGAGAGCGGGACCTCCGCCTCGGCGGACGGTCCACGGAGGAATGTTCCGGGACTCCAACATCGCGCCAGGATCTGACGCTCCGTACTATCAACCGTCTCCAACGCTTATGAGGGGTTGATCCGCGCATGCGTCTTGCGAATTTTCCATCCCCCTCTCACCCGTCACGAAAAAGGGACAGGGGAAACTTTAGGGAATATTTGGAGGGTGAAAAGACGGTGAAAGATGGAAATGCATCTCAGACTCTGCTCGGATTTCCGGCGCTCGTGATTTTGTTTATTGATTTCGGGAAGTCTTAGCTTTTTGGGGCTCGCATTTATTAATCCCCTTATCATGTCAAGAGAAGATTTAGTGGACTTTTTGTACTTTATGAACTCCAATAAAAGTTTGGGTGATCATCAATTTATATGTTGGATGCTGCCATTACTGTTGATATAAAGAAAGATAGACAAACAAGAATACTAAACCGTAAATTAGAGCGGGGGACGTGTTAACAATACACCTGAGGCCACTTTGGTCGACAAAAGAGCATTGGTTGACACAATTTGGCAAAAAACATCCACGCCATTCCAAAACCACCCTTATGCGCTAAAATACACAGTCTAAACATGGTCCGCATCGATATATTCGAATGAAAAGACTCGTAACCCTAAAACGCGTCGACAATTATGAATATTTACGTAGAGCAGTGCAAAGGCGATGGTACAGAAGTAATACATGCAGACGCGAAGGGTTGGAGGGAGCCATAGAATACACAACATCTAGTAAAGAACGACTCTGCGACAATATTCTCGCTTCGATTGGGATATTATTGACGTTAGGAGAAACTGTGTTGACAGAATTAAATTGAGATTAGAAGGTGGGATGTGTGTTTTGTATAGTTACTGGGTATATTGTTTGTGTAAATAATTTAATTGAATACTAGACAGTTCACGATTCCATTTGAATTCACTCAGATTAGAATTCAAGTGTCGTCGGAAGGATGTATAGGGATGACGTATATTTTTGACTTGATACACCCTTGGGATGGTTCAATCAAATATTATCTTGCCGCTCTTATCGTCATGTAACTTTGAGCCACTCCAATACATATCAGAGAATTTATATACATTGTATAAGGCGTCGAATCTGAACCACTTGCAATAATATTGCACGCGCGCCGCATCCCACATCAAGTGCTGACATGGAAGAGTAATAATGTTATAGGTTGTTTAAGTATTTATTTTAATTCCATTTTAAATGGGTGGATAAATTGACATAAAAAAAAAATGAATAAATAAATAAATACAGGACCTTTATTTCACACAGCGCCATCTAGCGCCTAACTAAGCCAAGCTTGATTAACAGGATATACAGGACATTCATTTCACGCAGCACATCTAGCCCTAAACGAAGCATAGCATGTTATATGGAAACTAGATTACGGATAGCATACTTAAATACTTTTTTTTGTCAATGCATATGAAACAACACCCCAACACAGAACAAACATCTACATTCATCACACAAATGTTTGTCCTGGGTGGGAATCGAACCCACAACCTACAGCGCAGAAGGCAGAGTTACTAACAACTGAGCTACGAGGCTTGTCAAACTAAGGAGCTATATTGCGGATAGAATATTTTTGTTTTGTAAATATATCTTACTTTTCATACAATACAGCAACAAAAAACAACACAGATCTAGGTATATTTATCACAAAAATGTTTATACAGGGTGGGAATCGAACCCACAACTTACTACAGAAGGCAAAGCTAATTTCACAACTGAACTGTGAGACATAATGAACAATATACTAGAAGTATCATGTTGGGCAGTAAGAATATCAATGCATTTTGGTTAAATTTCGTGTGATGAATATTTTTTATTTGTAAAATGTTTTGTAATATTTATTCATGGTAACTATGGTCTAGGGGTTCACCCACCGTTATTAGATCCATAGGTCCCGGGTTTAATCCCCACGGGGATACAATATTGTGCATGGTTTGGTTAGTGGTAGAACTTTGTTTAAGTCCGCCCGCCTAGCTAGCTACCACCATCTTACCTAAGTCTGTCGTCATAACATCTAATTCTAAATACTTGTGTTCCGGCATTTATTTTATTTTTATTGATTTATTTAGATGTAAGATACTGACTATCTTACATCCTCAGACTGTTGAGGATCCCGGGTGAAGTCCACCATCGGCCTTAACTTTTACCAGATGAGATGAAGGCCAAGCGCAACCCGTTGTACAACACAAAAAAAAAACCTGAGCGTTTTCTACGTTGGTCCACGTTAAGTCATTTGCATAACTAGCCATTAGTATGATTACTTTTATGTACACATACAGTTGGCTAGGCATCATCTAGGAATAATCTCACTGTTCCCAAAGCCCGGCACCATATATTGTAAGGTTACCCAAGCGAATAGCTGATTTTAGCAGCGAAAATATAAGTAACATAATTTCTTTGAAAAATAAATTCAACGTAAAAGTTAATCTAAAAAAAAACTATCATAACTAACAAAACCGTCACACTTGCGGTTCATTCAGTAAGTTAGGCCAGCGAATTAGCATAGCTATTTAGCGTGGCAGTGCAGCCAGTGTCTTGGGCACGCTTCCGTCTGGTACTGGTCTGGAACAGTTGTGTTACCTATAGGCCGTTTGTAATGGTCCTTAGGTAATCTGACTAATTCCTTTGTACATAGTTAGTTCAATTGTACTTTTTATTGAATAAATTATTTCGTGAGTATATACTTTGCCTAATTGTAAAGAGTGGGTGCAATTTAGACTGCTGTTTTGTACTTATACACTTGGCTGGTCAGGGCCCTGATTTTACTAAACCTTCACTATGATATTTGGTTACATCGCTGAATAGCCACTATAGATGCCCTTTGGTATTCTAGTGGCAATTTTGCTTTTTGGTTTAGTAGAATCGGGGCCCTGGCTAAGCCGAGACATGAATATCCTCCAACTACTATGAACCATAGCATCACGCTTACGGTTCATACAGTCAGGAGCTTTCGACTATCAGCACTCTGCGCACTAATAATACAGCCAATTACGTGTGTTTGTATTTCTGCAGCTCCACCACTTGATTGTGGCAAGTGGTAATGTTGTGTCGAATGCGAGTTTACTTTGCATATTGCAATGGATAGGACTTCGAGTGGGCCAGCTGTTTTCATAGTTAAAATGCCCTCAAATGCTTTCATATCTTCGTGACCCCCTTTTGAGGATTCCAGGCCCCTAACTCAGGCCGGTGGCTGGTGGATATAGTAGAAGGCAAAAGGGGTTATTCACTAGTGATTAATAATTGATTCAGGCGTTATATTGCGGAAATCCATTGTTCAAAATAAATAATCTGAAAACAGAAAGATATTTTGTAACAATTCCGCTCATTTCGTTTGAAAAATTCCAAATCATCACGTATTTCGCCTCTCAGCACAGCGCAGCGCTCGGATCGGCAACACGTCGGCAGAGGGCTCGTCAGCTTTGCAGCAAGACTGTTTATACTTCCTGAGGATGCCTCGTGTAGAGGCGAAACACGTGTCGATTGACATTTTTCAAACGAATTTAGCGGATTTGTTAATAAATATATTTTTGTTTTCAGATTATTAATTTTGAATTGCATGGCTAACTTTTGCTTCATCATCATCATCATCAATGTATTGCACTCTACTACTGCACATAGGTCTCCACCAACTTAAGCGTAATGGTTAAAAATGAGCTAAGTTTAGGACCATTGATTTTTAGGAAACCGAAAACACTCAATCTTCAAGGGGACTGCCCACGGCTTGTCAAATGCGTTCCGATATGTTTTATCCGCAGTCGAAAACCTCCTGCTGTGTTCATACGAAGCACATTTATATGAAGACTGTCGTGTCTTTTACAGAGGGTTGTTTTAAACTCATACCATGCATCTGAATATTCTATTTATTGAATAGATAAAACTAAGGGATTTCACCAGAAGAAGAGCAAATTTAAAATATATTTTATTCAGATATTATTATATATTTGACTTTTGCGAGTGTGCGCTCGATATCTTCGACCTAATCCCTCCTTCCCCTTTTCACCACCGGACAAGCAGACGTACGGCAGGCTACAGCACCGTACCTTGTAGGTACAAGTGCCGAACACATCGATTTGCCTCTACCTTTAATAACATCAAGGAGTGGAAACTTTATTGCGATCATAGATCCGCCTGCCAATCGTGGTGATATTTCAAAAACCCTCCAGATTTGGCGGACGATCTGTCCAGCAGTGGATACTAATGGACTATTTTCCAGAAAAAAAAAAGCATGCTCCGTCTCGTACGATAGGAGTAGTGTCGTCTTCCTTTTCTACTTGTACTTGGCTCACATGGAAAACGCAACCTTTTTGGTGTAGCCCCTTGATTGACTTAACGACATCCGTGAGCTGGAAGGATAGATTTTTAACCGGGACTACTAAGGCAACGGTTTTGTGAGCACATTGCAAACCGACATCAAAACTTGTTTCATGTTACTAAGAGGTGACTTATTCACTTATTGTTTTCTACCCACCTAACTATGCTCAGTCGGTGGTTTGGTGCTTTGCTCTGATTCTGGCTTTGCATAGAATGAGAGTTAACAACGACACAGAGCATCAAACACTAAGCTGAATAAAGAGAGATTGAGAAAAATAGTGCTTAGGTAAGGTAAGTAAGGAAGCTGAAAGCTCACTTTTACCCTTTGTTACTTAGGTACATTCTATTTGAGAAATAAATCCGCGGCTAGATACCTAACAAGCAAGGATAGCTGAACACTGTGCTATCTATCAAGCTACAAAACTCTTTAATAAGTTGCCTAACATGTTTAAAACAATATATAGTCCATACAAATTTAAAAACCAACTGAAACAGTTATTATTGAAAAAGTGTTACTATTCTATTGACGAATTTATCAATGAAAAGAATAATTTATAGATATTAGGCAGGTATAAACCTCTGTAATTATTGTGAATAGCATTTGACATAAATCAGATAAGTTCTATTATTATTGCTTTTTTTTTATATTCGTAACTATTTTTATATCACTTATTTTAATTAATTTGATCAATCTTTTACACTTGGACATTGCATTGTTACTTGCTGTTACCTATTTATTATTTGAATGTTTACACTTTTTTTTTATTTTTTTATTAATGATTTATCACTCAATGTTAGTTTAAGAATAAGCTTAAGAGATTCCCACACAATATATATTGTTTGTGAATTAAATGAAATGAAATGAACATAAACCAGACATCACGAGATCTCAGTTAGCGGTGAACTGCTACAAACGTTAAACAAAAACAAAACGCCGCATATATTGCCATCCAACGTGGTATTACCACTGGCAATGCAGCCAGTATTCTGGCCACACCGGTATATTTCAATTAATAAATAATATTAATAATAGTAAAAATATAAGTTTATTTCAGGTAACGTAAGAACAGTACAGGATGTTTAAATACTAATTCTAAGACCCATATTAATATATACCTTAAAACTATAATACATACAAAATAGAACTTAAACTAAGGCACACGTGATGTCGCCTGACGCAATTAAACGCATCTGTGGAATAGTGGTTCACTACTCCACAGTCAGATTCAGAGGTTCCGGGTTTGATCCCCAGGGGAGCAATATTGTGCTTGGTTTGGTTGGTGGTATTTTGTTTAAGTCGGTAGCTACCACCATCTTACCTAATTCTGTGGCCATTCTGTGTTGTGCTCCGGCATTTGGAGGTAAGATAGCCAGTTCCTCAGTTTGTTGAGTATTCCGGGTGAAGTGCGCTTCCTCCTTCGGCTTTATCATAACTTGAAAATCAGGTGAAATGCAGGCACATCCCCGTCGTCCAAAAAAATTATAATATGTAAACTTACCAGTAAAATTCGTTTTCGTTCGCTTCGTTCGCAACTAACTATTTTAAAAGGCACGTGTGTTTTTATAAGGCACTCGTTATGGCTTGCTTCTCTGTTTATCACATTGCAGTCTCGGTACCTGTGAAAGAGAAAAAAATATTTAAGACAGTAGACCTTAGAAAATACTATCATTGACGGGTATTGAAGTGTGAGTAAATTAATATGTACTGAAATTGCCACTCAGGTCGGGGATATTCAGTTGGGATTTTTGGATGAACTCTATTTTTCCCATATCACAAGCTTTGCTTAGATAGGGGTTAGATGGCAATGTGAGAAATTATGTCAATTGGTAGGTATTAAAAAAATATTTGAGAGTGACAAAAATAAAATCTCCATATACCCTTTTTATTGTATGACAAGGATGCCAAAAAAATAAGATAATAACCTTCTAAAATAGTTTTTCAAATAACGAACGAAAATAATATTTTTGTGACGCACTCAAGTAGAAGCTAAACACGTTTTATCAATTCCGATTCACAGTTTATTTAATAACATTTTTCATTTGCTTAAAAGCTCAGATCCAATCATAACAAAAACAACTTAAGGCCCACCCTCAAAAGGGTTTTCGTTTTCCCCTATTTTAAAATCACAGCAGAAACTAAAGCCGATAATATCTCGCAGCAATTTCCAAAATAGCAATACCATAAATTCATACAAATCAAACTGCAATAAAAACAACGGTCCCATCCCTTATCTGTTACTATAGTACAGTCGTCGGCGGGATGGACTCGAAAATCTCAACATGCTCAATTTTTATTTTTTCACTTTGGTCAAAAGTAAATTTTAACAAACTGTATCAGATGGAGGGTTATTTTTTTCGAGTTTATATGGATATGATGTAGATATGAGAGTGTGTATTAGTACGTTTATTTTCATTCATTAAGTTTTAATTGTACAACTTTTCAACTACACAACAAGTCTAGAATAACTCTATCCGATTTTACCTACAAATTTTCGTTTATTTCGTTTGTATGGAATACATCAGAACCGCCCTTTACTCACACGGAAAAGCTGAAATAAATTCCGCGACATTCACTACATAGGAAGAAGTATTAAAGTACCCGTTTCCGTGCCTTTGTGTATCGATGAAAATACTTGAATAAATTTTCCAAACTCAAAAATGTTTTCTTACTATGTTACTTTTTTCTTTGTAAGAATCAGTTACTTACACGCCTAGAGCTAAATTAAAATAAACCTAGCTGCTATGTAAAGAAAGAGGTCAAAGCCTCAGAAGCCTCAATTCCGCGGACGGTACCACATTGGGCGCCAGTCCCGTGTTGGGCGCCAAGATTCTTCAAAGTGAGATAGATACATGCTCGCTCTTGCTCTCGGCGCCAGCCGGTCCGGCGCCGTCTGCCAGCCGTCTGCGACGCCATGGAGCCGGTTACATAACGTACCCGCAAAGACGATATACATTCACGCGAATTCTACTCTTAAACATAGGCAGTTACAGTTCAAATTCTGAAAGGAACTAGATAATTTCTGAGGCTGCTGAAGGAAATCCGAACTTTATAAGGTAGAGAGTTAGAGTTCGAATTCAAATAACAATAGGCTTAAGAGCAGTAATATAGGCGTGAGTCGTATCTCAGCGTGTTACAGCCTATTTTGCTGTGATAGACGACCAGAATGCTACAGCACTGTTTCCGGGAAGAAATGCGGTTATTAAAATATATGAGAATGAGGGTAGTTCCAGTTTTGTTTTTCGCAATGTGCTGAAAGCGTGCATGTTTTTATGAAGGGATGGTTTATGTGGCCATTAGAAAGTTGCGGCTAAATAACGAGTTGGTTTAATGACCCGAATTAAGTTGCATGAAAAACACCTCCAAGGCTCGGGGCTGAGGACAATGAAAACAAGTTAATTTGTCACAAAAAGTCAAGTCTCCCTCATAAGGTTACTTAACCAGTTACTTTTATTATACGAGTACCTAAGTAGAGTTTAGATTTACAACAACAGAAAACGGAGCTGCTAGGCTTACAGAGGTCAAAGACTGTCGCCTTGTAGTCCTTCGTTGGCGCTATTATGCTACCATACGGCCATACGGCACGGCAACGGAAAAACTGGTGTCATGTCTCAGCTATAAGACAATGAGCTAGAATATGGAGTAATACTCTGAAGGAGAGTTAATAACGAAAAATGACTAATTTTGATCACACTTCAATCTGAATGGAAACCATAAACTACAGAATTAATGACATGACTGAAGCTGAGAACGATAATGTCATAGACTTTACGAGCTGCCGCCATAGACGTCTGAAATTGCTCAAAAACGTTGATAAACGAGAGTGAGGGCGCCTGTGTTTTCATTAAACCGCAAAATTAACGTTTCCTGCACTATATCTAACACATGAATTACACCGTGGTCGCGCTGTATGTTGGGCCTCTGGAGAAGTGGAACTAGCAGAAAAACAAGAGCTATACAACAACTTTCACAGGCCCTGCATAACCTTTACCGTCGCGTGGGATACCACCCACGACCGGATGTCACATCACGTGGGCTGATAGTGGCCGATCAGTTTTATAAGAACAACTTTACCAATCGAGATTGTTATAATATAATTATATCACACTATTTATGCTTTAAACATACCTAGTATCTCGTAATTCTTATCATCCATATGTAATCGTGATCGAATATTTTCGTAATCCTTATTATTATGAAATCGTTTGTTTAATGGGTAAATTCCTGGGTACCTAGAAAACTCGCAGTCGATACTAGAATTCGACAGTAGAAATAAGACAGGGTAAACGCAAACGTGCAGTTGATACTCGAATTCGATTCGACAGTAGAAATTAAGACAGGGTAAACGCCGGCGCGGGACTTCAATCTCGCCATTCCGTGGGAATTTCCCAAAATCCTTTTAAACTACCTATACCACGGAAGAAAGCTACCCTAAATATAAGTCTCTAGGATCTCTGGCTTGGGCTATGCGTTGACTGTCAGTCTGACAGCTACATGAACATTTTATATTACTACAAGGAACATAATTTACCTAATGTACAATGCGTGGTTATTCAGATATGCAACATTTTACTTCGAACTCCCACCCCAATTTGAACCCGAAGAATGCGAATTTTCAAATTTCCTTTCAAATTACACCCCTACACTACAAAAGGAAAATTTCACGTCTCTAGGACCTCTGGTTTATAAACACTTCTTTTTGGGGACTTTACGGTACGTTAGACATTAGGACGTTTACGTTACGGTTACGTTGTGCGTCAGTCAGCTAGACGATGATTCTATAAATATTGGTATTTAGATGAATATTTCATTGGCCATTTAATTAATGTCTATTGATAAATGCTTTCTGAAACCCTCGATACGGATTTAAATTTTTAAGCACTCTTTGCGCATTCGTTTCAGTTTGGTTAGAAACTTACCAGATTAAAATCAATACGATATTAAGGACCTCTTGCTTTTCAATTATAGCGAAATGTCTGTCAGTAAGTGCCGCCTCTGTGGTCTCGTGGTTCGCCTACCGATATCAGACACGGAGTACAAATTTTGCTTGGTTTGGTTGGTGGTAGGACTAAGTCAACCTGACCAACCACCACTATCTTACCAAGTCAGTCGCCATAACAATTTTACATTATCGTGTTCCAGCATTAAGTAACATAGCCAGCTCCACAGTTTGTTGGGGAATCCGGGTGAAATACGTTTCCTCGTGGTTCCAAAAAGAAGTTTCCCCCAGAGAACCAGTCAGTGTGAGTGTGATTCCTAGTCGCAGAGCGTCTTCCCGTTTCACGAACTTATTTACGAGTACTTACAAAAATAAGTAGATGGGTCAGATCATGACCTCAAGCTTTGCCTCAGCAAGACATGCGCAGCGCACCAAAACGGTGACGTAATAATTCACACCGCGCCAATGCTAAGTGGTCAAACAAACAGCACCTATTTTGGGCATTTATTGTGCTATACACCAAAAATGGTGAGACCTTGACTCGAATGTAATTTGGTTATGAGTTCGCAACGAAACAGAGCTAGTGCTCATGGCAAAAACCGTATTATGAAACTGTGGACAGAGCTGGTACTGGTGCACCTATTGTACCTTTGTGACTGGCTGGATTTAAAGGCTACCATTATCAGTTTTGTAATTAGTAATGAAGAACAATTTTAAGTCACTCAGAGGGTAGTCTACGTTATTGACCAGTGGTCCCGGATTTGATCCCCAGGGGAGTACAACACTGTGATTGGTTTGGTTGGTGGTAGGACTTTGATAAGTCCGCCTGGCTATCACCATCTTACGGCATTAATAGGTAAGATAGCCAGTTCCTCAGACTTTGAGTCCGGTGAAGTGAAAAACAGATGAGATCAAGGGCAAACGCCTCCCCGTCATACAAAAAATTGTTGTGAGGGTCCATGTATCGGTACCGTAGGGCATAGTTGGTTGTAGAGGCACCCGCCTCTACCACCATAAATACATATTGTTATATATTTTAGCCAAACGTATTTATTTCTTGTCTTAAGATTTGACACCTATTGTACCTAGGTTACATTGTAACGATAAATGAATCGAATTGAAACAATTGTGAGGTCTTGGTATGAAAATTAAAGTAAACTCATCAGAAAAAATATCTTTTATAATTATCACTGTTACTCACTAAATATTATTGTACATTATAGGACACCTGGGGACAGTGGGCGTTAGGAGGATGGCCCCGGAGAACTGCTGAATCTATAGCTAGGTTCCCAATAATCCTGCAAACTTTCTTTTAAATATGGCCATTTCGAAATGAACGACAAACTACGTTTGCATAAAAGAGAACTACTGAGCCTCGAATAAGCTAGTACGCGTAAACATGATTGTTGTATAACATGTTCCTCAATACACACATTTTTCCTCAATTTGTGATAACTTAATGACTCAACTTGCGTCATTATGTTGCATCAAACGAGTAATACCCGACAAAGGACAATGAGCGACCTTGTGGTATGTTCTACTTCCTAGGCAACCCCGGGCAACGGAATCGCTGGCGCATACCGAAGTCCAGCGCCTAGCGGTTTGGTGTGTTCCGTTGGTTCGCGGGAGAGTCAGTGCCCAGTATTCTGAGTGGGGGTGACCTAGGCCCGCACTGTCTTTCCACTGTGGGGTGTATTGTGCAGTGTCCCCCATGGTTTTAACTAATCCTACCCCAGCCAGCCCAGCTCCTTAATATACCGCAACAGGACATAGGGTTGTTGGTGACACTTATTGAGCGCCTGAGCTCGCGACAACTAAAACTCGCCGGGCCAAGTATTCCCCCAAGGCCCGTCTTCTCCCTAGCTGATTCTGTAGCCGAGCAGCGAAGGATCACGTGCTATATGATTTCCTTCTCCTGTAAGCAGCCTCGGCACAGAGCGCTGTCCGTGACGCTAGGTTTATTACTTTTTTTACGAAACTCTTTACGTGACATTGACGCTTTCAAACTTAACCATTTCACGTAAAAAAACACGGGCGAAGCCGCTAGCGGAAACTAGTCCCACAATGAATGACGCATCGTCCGTGACCTACGTTTCTAACATTGACAAATTGTTATTTTTCCTTATTATTTAAATCGGAACATGCTGATCTCATGTATTCTCATGGTCTTGCCACAGAATAAAGCAATAGTTAGTCATGCGAGCCTGCGAGGTTACAGTGTTTCGAAAATTCCTTGTGATTGAAAATGAATGACAAACACATACAGTGAGATTCAGATATAATAACCATCTACTATACCGCAAGTAAGTGTCTCGGGTCTGGTCCTATAACTATTTACACCAGTGATATCCCCGAACTAGAAAACAACACCATTGCGACGTTTGCTGATGATACAGCGATAATGGCTGCGAAACCCAAACAGAAGCGGCAGAGAAGGCCCATGATGCAGTCAATAAAATCTGTGACTGGACAAAGAAATGACGAATCAAGCTTAATGATTCGAAATCGGTGCATATACTAACAAAAAGGATCAGTATTGCCCATATCAACAATAAGCCGTATAACACGGCCAAGTACTTAGGCATGACCCTTGGCCCTTGACGCGAAACTTAGCTGGAAAGCCCACGTCAAGAAAAAAAAGAAGAATGTATCCGTAAGATAGCCAGTTCCTCAGTCTGTTGAGTATTTCGGGCGAAGTGTAATTCCAACTCCCGCCATATCATAAATTTAAACCAGTTGAGATTAGGGCTTAAGGGCTAATTTAAGGTTTTCCCGTCGTGCGATAAAAAAAAAAGTTATTTTTACCACTAAACAAATGAGGAAGTTTTAAACAAAGGCATGGATGTGGTGTACAATATATAGAACAGCATTGTCTATTTTGTATTCGGGTTGGTAGTAGGCACCACGCGAAGCCGCGCGCAAAAGCTAGATGTTGTAAATTGGAATACTTTGAAACCGCAAGTAAAGTAGGTGATGAGTAATAACAGCATCCGACCGCGGGCGCTAGCTGAATCATCTCATTGATTCGACATCACCGGACATGTAATCCTCATTTGAATGGCTACCTCTACATTATGATGATCATGACTAATTATTAAAAAAAAATACCCAGGGCTGGTGATTCGACCGAATAACACAAAAGGCGCAAATATAGTGGTCTCGACAGAGCTTACCTATTTCAGCCTATTGGGGTCGAGTCAGATCTTTGGTCCGTGGGGCTATGAACCTGGCTTTTATGTAGTAGGCCAGCGTAGCAATGCAGCCAGTGTTTTAGGCACGCTTCCGTCTGGTACTGGTCGGGATCAGTTGAGTTACATAAAGACCGATTGTAACGGGCCTTATTAGGTAGCCCGACTGCTTCCTTGGAAATAGTTAGTTTACAGTGTATACATAATGTTTCTTTGTATACATTTTTGATAATAAATGCGAATGTTTGTAAATAGATGTGTTGCTTCACGTTAAAAAAAGAGGGAGCCGATTTAGCTGAATCTTTGCATAGATAACAGTTGTTTGAGACAAGGATTAACATATAGGGTACTTTTTATTCGTGTACTAAGGGAAAACCTTTTAGTAATAGGGTCCCGTCGTCAACCTTTTGGTACGGAACCCTAAAAACGAATGAACCGGATACCGCTACAATACCTTCACATCGTGGCCATGTGCTCAGTTAAACTCACATCAGCCGTGTTCAAGGTTAATTTTATAATAGTTTGAACCTAGACAGAGAAACCTAGCTGACCTAGAGATAAGCAGAATTACAAGGCATGAGCGAAAGCGATTTCAAATTTTGATTACTTTGGTACAGATCCCAAAAAAATCACTAGGAGTAAAATAATTTATAATGATTCATTATAATCACCACGCTTGGAAGATGGGATGGCAATCTTTATATTAGTCAAGTACCCCACTTTCAGTACTTGTCTAACAAAAATCACACAAATGTTTATATTTGAGAATCAACTCCACAAATGTTTGTCTCTTTTTTTTGACCTTGGGTAGGCGAGATAGAACTATAGGGTATAAAGTTGGTGCAATCGAGTTAGGCGATGATCGATATCCTGCAGCAATTATGTTCGAACTTCGAATAATGTCACTCGTACTAGCGATTGCGATTTAAACGAATAGTTGGCAGGCTCACGAAAAAGTTAACTTTGCGTAATAAACGCGAACTAGAGGTACAAGGTGAAGTTGTGGTCATACAATGGTTTATCTTATCTTATACTAATAAAAAAAATTTTGTAGATAGTTAAATATATACAAACCTTTTGTCACTCGATCTGCTCGTTCTAACCTAGGTATGAACTCCACAATGAATAGACTCGTTAAAGGGTACAATGGTTTGCATAGCAAAACTGTAATTGTCGATCACAGTAGTGAGGTAAAAGACATTGATATTTTCTCCAATAGCCTCTTCTGTTTTAAGAGGAATATTGGTCTGACTTTTTGATATTTTATTTTATTTTTATTATGTTTAGGTTTTATTTTGGTTTTATAATTAAGATATTTTTTTTTATTTTGTTGTAATTTAAATTTTAAATTAGTATGAAATTTTGTAATACAATTTTCCAATTTTATTGTCTTAATCTAATTTTACATTTTTTTTGCAAATTAATTTAATTTAATTAATTATGAAATTGTTTAATGTTTTAATAATGTTGATAGAGTATTTAATTTTATTGCATGAGGTTTGAACCTATAATTGAGGTGGCACTTGGCCTTTGTGTGTTCTTGTTTATGTCATAATTGTTTTAGTGTACACCTTGTTAGTTCAACATATAAATAAATAAATAAATATAAAATGCTAACTGACTCACTGATAACAACGCACAACCTAAACGGCGGAGGGTATGTTTGTCTTGATGCTAAGGGGATTTTGAAAATTCGTACCCTAAGGGGTTCAAAGTTTTCATTGAAAGTATGCCCTAACTCTGAAACTAGTGTATTTTGAGTGCTCTTCATGCAATGGATGAATGTCAAAACTACCAAGGTCTGATGATGGAGTGGAATCAATATAAAGGAGTTTTTTCAGTACATAACAGTAAAACATAAAATGATTTTATGTGTGATACTCTTCTACGAACCATGTAAACCAGGGTCTAACGATGATGACAGCGGAACTCCTGAATAATGCATGGTATAATAGTCGTGCTTATACTTTTTGAAACCGGTATAACGAGGCATTCAACGACAAATGTTTTTTTTTAATATATCCGGCCGCAGTCGCGGCTTAAGAATCGACCCCCTCCAACTCAGCCCGCGGATGTCGTACAAGCCGATTTAAGGGATCTTATTTAGAGGAAGCAGCAGCTTCCTGCTGCATGTTTATAACACATTTACTGTGATCACCAACCCGCCTGCCAAGTGTGGTGATTATGGCAAAAAAAAAACCTCCCGTTTTAGTCCTCCGGCTCTCCAATATGCAATTAACCACTATAAAATAGGCTGTTGACGTGACTGTGTTTACGAAAATCTGGCCAAACATGAGTCGGACCGGCAGTAAGACTTCAAAAAGACTGCATTTTTTGTCTGGGAATGTGGGTCAGAACCCTCGGTGTGCGTGTCTGCATACCATGTAGGAGCTAAACGGTCAAATATATCCAGATATCCAACAAACATATATATTTATAATATAATACTTGCACCTATTTAAAAAAAACCAATACGCGGACGAAGTCGCAAGTAAAAGATAGTCAATCATAAAAAAAAACATAATGAGATATTAAGCAATGCCACCGCCGTCGTCGTCGCGGTGGTTATAGGTCCCCGGTATTAACCTCCATCTTCTCATGGCTTGGACGGTGGGTTACATCAGCGTTCAGTTTCGAGTAAAGTCTCATCGGCATTTATTGGGGCTGACCTGATTTCGGTACTGACAAGGCTCACAGTTCAGTTGGCTAGCTTTACCTTCTGCTGTAGGTTGCGGGTTCGATTCCCACCCGGGACAAAAAATAGTGTGATGATAAGACGTTTGATATGAGTTTGGGTCTATTTTGAGATGTATCCTTATTTAGTAATAAAAATATATTAATAAGTATTATTTTCATAATTAAGTTGCTATTATCAAGCTACGCTTAGTTTGGCTAGATGACGTGTAAAATTAAATATCCCGTATTTTACTTATTTATGTAAGATGACTAACGTTTTGATGGTAGTTACTTTGGAAGTTAAAAGTTCAAAAAGAAGCTTTCTGAAATTTTCTTACAATAAAACACAATCCATCACCTTCTTATACTGTTTTGCTTCAAGACTTTGTTCACATTCGATACCTACTCAAATTCAAATTGTTTTTATTCAGTTAAAAATTAAATATTTATTAGGATTATTTTGAAACGTCAAATCTACAGCTTGCTCGGAATCGCGACCAGCAGAAGACAACAGAAGGAAATAACCTCGAGACTGTTCATGTTTTGATAAATCTGTCCATTATGTATATTATACCTACCTAAGCTTGTGTAAATACAAATACAAGCAATACGTGACGACTCGCACCGATATCGCTGAACTGAACAATGCGCAATTTAGCCCCTATCTAGCAATAAAAATATTTTTCTGTATGTAATGTCTTTAAAAATAAAGAATACACAATAAGTAATACATAGTGTGTATTATGTTCTTATAACTTTTTACCGCTTGGCTTGGCATCATCTTACCTAATTCTGTCGCCATGACAACAATTCTAAAAAGTGTTGTGTTCCGGCATTTAGAGGTAAGATAGCCAGTTCCTCAGTTTGTTGAGGATTCCGCGAGAAGTGCGCCTCCTCCTTCGGCCTTAACTTGTAACCACGTGAGATGAAGGCCAAGCGCTTCCCCGTCGTACAATAAAAAAAAACTATTCGAGGGACCGCTGATTACTACGCAGAGTCCACGCTCGAGTAGTGATCAATCTTATGAGGATCACCTACTAGGTGGTAGTCAGAGGCATGTCCAAATTACGTTCGGCAAATGCCCACGGTTTACAAGCAGCTAGTTTTCAATACGTGACAGGTTGCAAGGCCACATCACATAGCGGAATACTAGCCAGTGACACATGCCACTCGGACTTTTGGTCCTAGGAACATGCCGCATGCCGATTTCCTCACGATGTGACTCATCAAATTTACGAAAAAGAGTCTGAACACAAAGTGCAGACTGAAAATTTTCAGGGTATTTTGCTTTCGTAGTGTAGTGGTAGTGGGAATTTCTAAAAATCCTTTCTTTTGAATTCAAAGTGCTTAGTGCACTAAGAAAGGATTTTGAGAAATTCCCACGGGATTACAGGGAACGTGAAACGATCAAGTTCCTGGCGTTTCACTGATAAAGTATTAAATTACCAAAACGAAAATTCTAATTTCCCTCAATATCCGTGTTTTTTATTTATCTTATTTAAAGAGATAAATAGGTAGAAAGGAACCCGCTACCTCCCCAGCCTGTCGCTAGCTACGCACATAATTACCGTAAGAATCGCTGGCAACAATTCGCATCTCGCACGCGACAACCGGTTAACTTCCTGTCCTGTTTTAGAATAGGCACCCGCGCTTATCAACTCAACTATAACTCTGAATTCGTTGGGTGTGGCTAAAGAATGAAAGTAGAATGAACGCAGTGGAGATGCGAGCTTTGGGATGTGTGGTCTAACTTTGGAAGATTATGGGAGTAACAAACAAACAGAGGACATGCCTTGTGGTAAAGATTGAGAGAGGGATTAAATTTAGAGTAATTTAGTATTGCTTTCATAGCATTTCATTTTACTTTTTTTTTTAATTACTTAAAAGTACATAAATACATTTTTTATTACATACATTCATACATATAAACCATACCATACAGCCATATAGGTACTAATACTAGTCTTGTGCAAAGCCTGGGATTTCGTTCCTGATGAACATGTCTGAAGCACGGGATTAGAGTGAGGCAAAAAATGTGTATGGATAGTAAGTAGCAATAGGAATATCTGCATACAAAAAAAATAAAGGACAATATTTTTTCACAGCGCCATCTAGGCCAAAAACTGGCGTAGTATGGGAACTAGATTACGGATATAATACTTAAATATCTTTTTTTTGTACATACATACCCACACACTTATCATACAATACAACACCCAAACACAGAACAAACATAAATATTCATCACACAAATGTTTGTCTCGGGTGGGAATCGAACCCACAACCTACAGCGCAGAAGGCAGAGCCGGCTAAGCTCGGCAGCTTACGCAGTACGTACCATAAGGCATCTTACTGATGAAACCACGGCGAGGTTAGTTTATTTTAGTTACTTTCACAGCGTTATGTCCTATGGCATATTTTTATGGGGAAATGCAGCAGATATTGAAAGCATTTTTACCCTGCAAAAGAGAGCTGTACGGGCAATTTATAAATTGAAAACTCGTGACTCTCTCAGGGAACGTTTTAAAGAGATTGGTATTATGACAGTCAGCTCCCAATATATTTATGAAAATCTAATGCACGCTCACAGGAACATTGATGAGTTTGGTAAAAGAAGTGATGTACACAGTGTTAATACTAGAAATAAAAATAAACTTGACATACCTAGGTATCGCTTAGGAAAAGTAAATAATTCATTCCTAGGAAACTGTGTACGATTCTATAATAAGATTCCTCAAAGCGCCACCAAACTCTCTGCTCGTAAATTCAAATTGTATATAAAGAAAAAATAATTTAATTAAAAGAGCCTACTACAAAATAAGTGACTATATCGACGATAAGAACGCGTGGCCCGATGTTGCTATACCAGTTGACAGTTAAATGGTGATTTCTCAATGTCAAGAAACTGCCCATTAGATAGTTATGTAGTAATCAATGTTTTAAGATAATATTAAGTTTTTAGTTTTATGATGTAGGTAACACTTGTAATGTTATTAAATTATTATAAACAATGTACCTAAATGTTAAATGGATCATCAAAAAATTAATCAGGCCGAGGTTCTTGCCTTTCTCCTTGTGTGCTGGTCGCGATTCCGAACAGGCGGTAGATTTGCCGTTTCAAAATGATCCTAAAAATCTTAATGAATAAAAATATTTGACTTTGACTTTGAGCTACTAACAACTGAGCTGTTAGGCTTGTTGTAGGGAAAAGCTTGTTGTTTGGGAAACAGGCGTGGGTGTGTAGGTAGGTATGTATCGAGTGGGTGTGTAGGTAGGTATGTATCGATCTTACGCGAGTCCTCAATACCTAATTAAGCTGTAACATGCTACATGCATAGTCTGTCTGTATGTTATGTCCCAATCGCGAAAGCAAGGAAATAAAGCCTTTTTTTATTGTTCGTCCATACGCCATGGCTGCCAGCTAAAGAATTTTGAAACCTCTGAATTCTTCTGTGGATTTCGTTTATGACGAAGTCCACACAACTGAATAACCACTAGACCACATAGGCGGATACTTCTGTCTACTGTAGATGTTATGATATGAGCAACAGGCTGCTGGGTTAAGCTGCTCTTGCCTGAGGGTGGACCACAGAGGCGGTTACTTCTGTCTGCTGTCGAGGTATAACGTTATGATATGAGCAACAGGCCGGAAGGCTTTGCCTAAGGGTGTACCACTAGACCACAGAGGCAGCCACTTCGGTCTACTGTAAATGTTTTGATATATGAGCAACAGACTGGGGTTTTGCTGGTACCCGTCAGGCATTAGAAAGAAAGTTGGAGTAAAAATAAAAATAGGCCTCTGTTTCCCTATAAGTCATCATTATAGCTATATTCAAAAGTCTTATCGGATCAAACTAATTTGGAATCTTCCGAAAACGGAATCTAAAAATTTTTACATTAGAATTCGAGACTTTCAGAAAATATGTTCAGAAATTGTTTGAGAATTGAGTTAAAATCTATCGGATTGTAAGTCGAATCCGACGAAAAGTGATGCTTAATATAGACCTCCCCCAATCAACGCCACAAAATAGAGCCTCCTTCACCCATCGACTCCCCGTGACCGCCACAATGTCGTCGGTCCATCGAGTAGGGGACCTTCCCACACTCCATTTCGCGTTTAATCGTGGTCCTTTACCTCCCAGTGGTTATCGGTTGTACGAGCCATATAGCCTGCCCACTGCCAGCTTGCTAATTCTGAGTGTTATGTCAATGACTTTGGTTCTTCTACGGATGTCCACGTTTAGGATTTTATCACGTACAGAAACTCCAAGCATTGCTCTCTCCATAGATCGCTGTGCGACTTTGAACTTATCCACGAGGCCTATATTCAATAGTTGGTAGCCTATACCCATTCGGAGATTGTTAGCACCCCTTGTCCCGCTGTCACCGTAGCCGCTACCGTGACTAGTGTCCGTGTTCTAAAAATCCGCCGCTTGAGCGGACTCGCAATGTGTATTAAATAGTACTCAGAGGGACGCCCATATCCTTTGTTGGATTGGGTCTCGAAGATATTATTTGAGACCCATACCCATATACCTACTGGAATAAATTAAATATTTTACAGGTAAAGAATAATTAATAATTTTCCATCTTAGTAAAATGTAATTATGTAAGTACCATTTTTATTAATTTCATAAACAAATATCTATTTCATTTATTATAAAAAAAATAAATTTTCAGTATTTAACACCATTGTTGGACTAACACCTTCTCCATTTCTTTCCATGATTCTCTATTCTGTGCCAATTATTCTAAATGAAGTTGGTGCAGGTTTGGATTGCAGTGCTGGACTTTTCTGAGATATAAGCTTTTAAATGTCTAATTTTTTCACAACTATTATTAAAAAATATGTACAATTGAACTAACTATAAACAAGGGAAGCAGCTGGGTTACATATGGACCAACCAAACGGTTGATAGGTAATTCAAGTGTTCCAGACCAGTACTTGATGGAAGCGTGCTCAGGACACTGGCTGCAATGCCGTGCTGAATAGCTATGCTAATTCGCTGACCTAAAAAAGAGCCAGTTCTTCGGTGACGTGTAGCCTCAATAAAAGCCCCACAAGATATTTGGCTCCTCAGGGACCCAAGGTCTCGACCCCAAAAGGCTCAAATAAATAAGCTCTGTCAAGAAGCTGCCGCACCAGCTCTAACTGATGATATGATGAGATGGCACAAGGGTGTTGACGCAGGTAGCATCCTACACCAAAGGGCTACCAATTTCCCAAGAGACAATAGTCATACCGCTTACCATCATTACGTAACAGACCATTCCGCTCGAGAATGGCTGGAGCATTGACACTGGTAAAGGTTTGTCGGATAATGTCATTAAGGCTTGCGTGGCGCGAAATCCTGCCGGCAGACCAAGTGCACGAAAGTCTGTGTATTGTATACCAAGTTGTAAGATGAGGATATGCTTGCAACCAAAGACCTGATTCCCATTTTGAACAGATAAGAGACGAGCACGATCTGTGGAGGTTGAACACGCATGTAACAGATAGTTGTGTGTCAACTCGCACACAGACCAGTCCCACTGCCGTTGGGCGGCAAGGTGTTTTGGGGGGTCAGTATTAGTACTAAACACTTTTTTGGACTGTATTGCAGGGACAGCCGAAATAGATGGTGTTAGAATTTGCTCAACCAAGTATGTTTACTATGTATAGAAGACAAGAACACTGGCAAAGCAACACTAGAAATGTTGCGTATACCTAAGCCTCCAAGAACAGACAAAGAGGCCTGCGACCATGCACTGCCATCTGCTTCAATATTTACTCATAAACTGAGGAAAACGTGTTTAGGGTTTAGCTCACTTCAATATTCCTTATATACAAATAACACATAAATTGTATGTAGAGGTACCAAAAGTGAGAAACCAATACCCCGCCAATATTCATTCATACAAATTGTTTAGGAAAACTAGAATTCTATTCATCACACTTATGAGGAAATAGGACTTGTAACTAATAACAATACAAATTAAATACCACAATTGATTAACACATTAATTAGGTAGTTACCTGTACAATCAAATCAAACCTAGTAGCACCAAAGGTAGGTAAATATAGAATTCAGCAAATTGGTCAATAAAATAATCAGCACTATGTCTAATTGCCTATGTAAATGTACTGTGATAGTGATGTAACTTAACTACCTGTTAAATTAATTAATTTATTTATTAATATACATACATGTAATCTATTCTTGCGGCACACCCAATACAATAGAGTACCTACCTTAAATTCTATTCCACTAATAATGTCAAACAGATATCATCAGTATCCGATCATGGTTAACTAATCATAACAGCAAGTAAGTAGTAACAGAATATTAGTTACTATCAGAGAATGCACTTCCCTTGTATAGCTGATTTTTGTGAT
This sequence comes from Venusia cambrica, assembly GCA_951394065.1. Taxonomy (NCBI): domain Eukaryota; kingdom Metazoa; phylum Arthropoda; class Insecta; order Lepidoptera; family Geometridae; genus Venusia; species Venusia cambrica. The sequence goes on along the minus strand of OX596045.1, from coordinate 6,362,013 downwards.
GTGGTAATAATGTATGTTCAGGGGGAATGTCTCATATATATATATATAATACCTATAGTTGGTAGGTATGTTTACCATAGAAGTAGGTATGTAGTAGTTAATGTCAATGACCCTGAAGTAGATAGTAGGATCATTGAAACAGAAAACATAAAAGTGCAGTTGACATTAATCCTAGTAAGTTTGTTGCTATTTCAACTGAAATTGTCCATTTACTCTAGATGTTTTTGAATCTAAGGAAATTGAGCTTTAGTTTTGGTAAACCAATATATGACCTTCCTTATTTAGACCTTGATTTATTTAGCATAATTATTGATGAGATAAAACTCAAGCATAGACCAAATGTTTTCTTATATCATTACCTTTTCGTAAGTAGGGCTACCTACCTGCATAATATACTTCTCTAACTATAAAAGTAAAGTAGGTATGTACTATTACTTGTACCTAATAGGAGAATTACGTGTATGCATTAATAAAACAACGAATCGTTCTAAAGAAAAAATCTATTTTGAAATTCTGATGTCATCTGTTTCTGTAACCTACTGTAGGCACAGCAAGGCCGAATAATTAGCTCAATACCAATTTGAGACTGAATTTTAGCTAATCAAAAGCGTCCATAGCCCTTGGTATATTGTTAGGCGTCTATACTGTAAAAAATAATCGATAATATGCTGTAAACTCATAGGAAACTAAAGACATTTTGCTGGATAGAATACTTAGAACAGAACACAATGTCAACAAAACTTTGAACACAAAAAACACGGCATTCCTCAGATGGATGATGGATTTTACGAATATCATAAAAAGTCAAATGTACGTAGAAGACGATGAATCAGATAACAAGTTTTCAGCGAGCTTTCGATCGATTTATTTAGCCAAAATCCTGTAAAGCTCTCACAAGATGGCGGGAACATAACCCGACAGAATACAAAACGTCTGGAGGAGACGGAAGTGCAAAGACGTGTCTGTGCGACCTCAATTTGGTCGGGTTATAGCACAGATGTACGATTTTGCATTTCCTGCGGTTTTCCTGTGTCGTTCATAGGACTGTAAATATTTTATCTTACAGGAAATAATGACATCTCTGTTTACTTACAGTTTTGTTTATCCATTTGCACGTAAAACATCACAAAACACTTATTTTTATCACAAGCACTCACACGCCCATACTACATCACGAGTACTACTGCGCGCCGCGCCATCTGTCTGTCTAGCGAGATGATGACGAAACTAAATACCTGCGGCTAAGTTCACTTCAAATTAAAATTATTCAAAAGTTAAAAATATATTTTGTAACTAAAATACTGTTTCCCCTAAAAAAACTCAAAATATACGATGGATATTGTTAAATTATTATTGATCGGCCTAAAGCTGGGCGTCTCTGTTGGATCGCAATAGCGTAACTTCTATTCCCTGCGTGAAATATTGATTTTTCGTGGCAGCTGATTCATGCTACGGTTCGCGCAATTTCTGACTCATCATTCTATTTAAGTTATTATTTCTAGCGAGCATTATTACAGATTACAGAATACCTAGGTACGTTAAATGGAGATGCTATCACTTGTTAGTGTTAGTAAAGACCTAGTATGTAGTATGTTCCTATGCAGTTTCTACTGCAAAGGCAATGGGCTTGCCCATGTATGGAAAGTTGTCAGCAATGCTGATTAGTAGGTAACGTAGGCAGGTAGGAACCTACCTACATAGTTCCTATGTATCTTTAACTGCCTCTAAGTACTATACGATACCTACTTGCATCAACTAAACTGACTGGGTCAGCCCGGGCAAAGGTGAGGTCAACGATAGAGTGAGTCTTCCCTGAAAATGTATTCGTCTCTTGTTAACAAAACTGCATGTGGTAGAATAACTGCTAAAGTTCTACTACATACATACAGTTTTGTTACAAGGGAAATCATATTTTGGCCTAAAATGTATAAGTAAAATAAAATGAATTGACAATGTCGTATCAAAATTGCACACTCATAGCCATCTAGCGCCATCTGTTGCTGAGTAGATACAAAATTATATGAAAATCACATTCAATTAATTTTGTAAAAGTTTGCCTAGAATCTGACAGATGAACTTTTGTTGGTATTATTGTCAAATAATAGTTAACTTTTATAATTATTGTTTGTGTTTATTCGTGTTCTAGGTTGAGGTGTTTTTTCGTCTTGAAGTAATTGTAGTTTATGGATCTATTGTAATGTCTCCAAATTGAGAAATATAATAAAAAATGAATTGATCCAAATCCCTGTTTTCCCCTTTTACTAGGTTAGGTGGGTAATCCTATCGTATAGTGTTAGATGTTTCTAATATTATGTTATGGACGTCTATTCTGTGATGTGAATGTTAGTCCGGCGCCAAACAGTTAGCCCGGTTCCGTCGGTGCGAGACGTGGCCTTCTGGGAAAGCTCGCTCTATCGTAGACCTCATCCTTGCTTTGGTCTAGACAAGCCGAGGTGTCAAGAGTAACCCATTATTTATAATAAACATTATTTTAATTTATAGTTCATAAAAATAATATATTTGAATAAAATGTACAATTAAACTAACTATGTACAAAGGAATCAGTCAGATTACCTAAGGACCGTTACAAACGGCCTAAAGCTATTCAGCGTGGCAATGCAGTCAGTGTCTTGGGCACGCTTCCGTCTGGAACTGGTCTGGAACAGTTGAGCTACATACGCCGTTTGTTACGGTCCTTAGGTAACTCGACTGCTTCTTTTATACATAGTTAGTTTAATTGTACATTTTAACTTTCATTTTAACCTTGTTATGTATAAATACATAATACATTAGCCCTACTGTTTAATTTTCATTCAATTGTTTACCTGTCGGCTTATGAGATACAATACAGCCCGCTGGCATACAGAGGCAAACGGACCGATGGAGAGCGGAGGCAGTATGTAAAATATAATAAACATAATTCAATTAAACAATTAATAATATTACATAAGGATTAAACCGGAAACTAAGTGTGGGAAGACCCACTCGATGGATCGCCGACATTATGGCCGTTGGTAGTCGATGAAGGTGGCTCAAGGTATCTTATTTTATACCGCGCCCTCTAGCTATCATATTTTTTTATGGGTTACGGAGCTCCTAGGGACCTTCCTTACCTATATACTTCATACTGCTCTGGCTTAGCGACCCGAAGTGGATCTTGGCCTCCGATTCAAGACTTCTCCAAATTTCTCGATTTTGTAAGTACACGCAGATCAGCTTCCACCTCGTCAATCCAGCGGTACCTAGGTCAGTCGACTGATCTTCGAGGGTCTACCCCTGATAAATTTTCTGACAGCACGATCTTCGACCATTCTCTCCACGTGTCCCATCGCAACAGGAAGGACGCCATTAGATCCTCGACCTCCTTGATTCTTCTAGTCTTGCCATGAGCCATCCGTCCGTCCAGCTGATACCAGTGACCGTACCCATACTATCAAACCTGATTTCCTACTAGGTAGAGATATACATAGATATACAGATACACAGACTGTTATGATAACGTGTTATCTCTATCGTCCGCAGGCACTGGTCCATGGTATCCAAAAGTTTAGTAAAGGCAAAAACGCGGCGGAGATTTCAAGGCTGTTATATACAGCCCATGGATTCATCATCCTGCGCTAGGTGGAGTCGGCACAACATGTTCTGTTCTTCCACTCACTCCTACTCGCCGTCAATCCTGCATCCTGCTTTATCTTTTATACCAAGTCCTCTTTCACATAATCTATCCATCTCTTCTTCTTCTCATCAAACACGCGTTTGGTCAAATGCCAATCATCCCAAGCCAAGCTAGCACTCCTCGTTTTTTTTTCAACAGTCCCTTTCAAACTTCCCTTAGGACTAATTTCTTATCTTATCCAACTTTGTCTCACACATCCAACTTAACATTCGCTCATGAATTGTGCCAACATAAACCATTAGTCGCCTGTTATGACAGCCACGGTAGGATAGAAGAGGTTTATATAGTTTGGCGGCGGGGACTAGGTACCTATGTTGTTAAAATGGCATAGAGCCAAACAAAACTAACAACAAGCTAGCTATTGCTCGCGGCTTCACCCCACTATAGGAGTACACTGTTAGGAATTAAAAGTGGTAGGTATACCAACTTTGTTTTTGTATTTGTTTATAGGTAATTAGATTATACCTACTTGAAGGTTTATAGGTACGTCTTGCCTACAGTCATACCGAGAGAGATCCACAGAAGTGGTTTTTAACCGCCTCTGTGGTCTAGTGGTTCAAGCCACCGATTTCAAATCCAGAGGTCCCGGGTTCGATCCCCATGGACAGTACAATATTGTGCTTGGTTTGGTTGGTGGTAGGACTTTGTTTAAGTCCGCCTGGCTAGCTACCACCATATTACCTAATTCTGTCGCCATAAAAAATCTAAAATTGTTGTGTTCCGGCATTCAGAGGTAAGATAGCCAGTTCCTCAGTTGGTTGAGGATTCCGGGTTTATATCAACTTGTTTCCTTCGGGCTTATATCAACTTGTTACCAGGTGAGATGAAGGCCAAGTGCTTACCCGTCGTACAATAAAAAAAAAAAGTCGCAGCTATATGTTGTACAATTGCATGCTAGAGTGCAGTTTGGTAATTTCTGTCATTACTGTATTCAAGCCTGATAGAGCTAAATTGAATGCCACTGTAACAATTCTTTTTTTGTACGATAGGGAAGAGCTTGGCCTTCATCTCACCTGATGTGAAGTTATGATAAGGCCGAGGGTGGAAGCGCACTTCCCCCAAATTCCTCACCGGTCTGACGAACTGGCTATCTTACATCTAAATGCTGGAACACAACAATTTAGCATTGTTGCTATGGCAACAGACTTAGGTAAGATGGTCAAGCTAGTCAGGGGACACACAAAGTCACATCACCAGCCATTTATCTAACAGATGTGGATTTGATAATTATATTATAAAGTTTTGTAAACATATTAAGTAATGCAGGCTTATACTTATATATAATGGCACTTTATTTTTATAAAATGTTATTGGATAGAACAAGGAATACATTACAGATTGGGTCATTGATATAACTATCAATGGAAAAATATTATTACACATATATACAGTCCATGCAACCTTAGCAAACACAAACACTTCATAAATTTCTAAATGAAGCTATTACTATTTTATACACGCTTAGATAATTATGTCATTACTTTTATAAGCTTGATAAATATATCTAAATCTGAAGTGATCTAAATTATAGTTATTTTTGTATTATACTTGGAAACAGAACAAGCAATCAGCCCACCTTGCAGCTCTTGACTGTAACAAAGCCTGCGTAGGTCATATCCACAAAGACCTAACGCTGCACTACATGCACTACATAAATCAACTTTATCATAATGGTGTTATTTAATACGATTACGTTATGAGTAACCGCCTCTGTGGTCTAGTGGTTCGCTTACCAGTATCAGATCCAGAGGTCCTGGGTTCGATCCCTAGGGGAGTACAATATTGTGCTTGATTTGGTAGGTAGGACTTTGTTTGAGTCCGCCTGGCTAGCTACCACCATCTCACCGACTTGATTCAGGGTAGGGTGCGCTTCCGCCTTATCAAAGCTTGAAAATTAGGTGAGATCCCTTCGTAAGATAAAAAAAAGAATAAAAAAGAGACGAAGTATTATAATACATCGTGCACCAGGGAGTCTCCATCAGATAATCCGCATCAATTGATTGGATTTGCGAGACACTTATAAAATACTGTTATTGTATCGTCCCCTACCAAGAAACACCTTAAAACCCGGGTGATTTTGTAAGACGAATAGGTTTTATCTATTACATGATCTAGAATCTATTTCAAATGTATATTTTCATAATTGATACAATATTTTACGATTGTATTTGAAATTGGCTGATGCTATAGTTAGGTTTGTTGGTGGTTGTACGGGGTAGGACTTTGTTGAAATGCTGGGCTGTTGCCATAACAACAATTCTTAATTGTTTTGATCCGGTACTTTGACTTTTGAGTCAAAGTCAAAGTCAAATATTTTATTCAGTAAATATTTTTAGGATCACTTTAAAACGTCAAATCTACCGCCAGTTCGGAATCGCGACTAGCACACAAGGAGAAAAGGTCAAAGAATAGTTTAATGATCCATTACAATAGCATAAATATATTTAGTACTTAATAATTACAATTTATTCACTGGAGCAAATTAATTTTCTCAATGCCAGGCTTTCTTTTCATCTAGGTAATCTGAAATTTAAAAAGTAAGTATGAAGAGTTGAGTTAGCCAGTTCGTCAGGTTGAGGATTCCGGGTGAAGTGTGCTTCCATCTCATGTAGCTTGATACCAGGTGAGATGAAGGCCAAGCTCTTCCCCTTCGTATAAATAAAATAATTGTTAAATTGGTTTTCAATTCAGATCTATCAGGCTTGAATACAGTAATGACAGAATTTACTAAACTGTATACATATAGTGCAGGCGATTGTACAATATATAGCTACGAGTGTTGGCAAGACGTAAAACCTTCAAATTAAATCTAATTACTTCTAATTATTTTTATAGGTAATTAGATTAAATTTGAAGCGATAGCAAAATACAAAGTTATCTTTGTATTTTGTTATTGCTTTCCCGTCGTAGTACTAGTCTAAAATAGAGAAACCTGGTCATACTTTCTCAAACCATAAATAATAATAATAATAATGTAATTATTTTGTAGCCAACAATTCATATTGCATTGTATTTAACATTTAATCAAACCTGCGTGCTAGTGCATGCAAATCTAGCATTATCTTAGTAGGTGGATAAAGTAAATTTAAACAAAATGAAAAAAATATTGAACACTAGCTCCCACACTAGGATACCCTATGTTGTGGGTAGCTAGTCTCTTCCAAGTGCATGTATTTATTTATGACCTAATATTACAGGTATTTGGTTGATTGTAGATATTGGTTTTATCCAGCAGAAGGCCAAATAAGTTTGTTAATTAAATATGAAAATTTTAAAATTACTTTATTATGGGTATAAAGTAAGGAATGCACCTATACATTGAAAATTAAATATATAGGTACCTACTTGTTTACCATCCAATAAACCTTATCCTGATACAGATATTTTGAAGGCACTCAAGTATATCTTGCTGCTCCAGTTTAATTTCCAGATAACAGGCATCAGCATAGTTTAGTACCGGGAGAAGAAAAGATTGTGCAAGGGGAATCTTAGTTGGCAAGAAACAGCGTAATTTTATAAAGGACGCTGCCGAAGCATATAACTAATAACATGTAGCCTGAAGTTGGGACTCCACTAAAAATATTGGTCAACCTCTTGTCAAACTTTATCCCAGGATTTCGATGGTCACGGTTACGATGTCAGGTATAGAAACTCCATCAGATCTACGTTAGGTACTGACTGCCATTACAGTTTATTATCTGGAGATGCCAGTTATAATGGTTTGGGCTTTTGTTGGATTTACCTTTAATCCTAAAGCTTTGTAGCTTCATTGATACAGCATAAGTCAGAGTTCGTTATATCCACCGCATCGGAAAAAATAATTCTGATGCGATGCCTACGGAGATTAAGTCATCTGCGTAGAGTTGATAGCAAGAAGATAAATTTGAAGAAAAGGAGTTAATGAAATGGTCGAAAAGAAGAGGAGGATGATACCGATTTGCGCAACACGACACCGACTGACAAGCTTAGGGGTTAGGTGGCGTTGTGTAGTAATGTATACATGTCGAGTAATATTTAGTTACCTCTGTGTATTATCTAACACCATAGCTGCGATCACCAATCCGCTTAACAAGCGTGGTATTTATGACGAATCTCATCAAATTTGGTACTCTTTGCGGAAAACTTCTTGAAACACTTTTGACTATCTTTGAGCAATGTAAGAGCGAGATTATACTCTTGTAATCTTTGGGGTAATAATCGAGTGGTAATAAGAGCAAGAGTGACAATGGTGTTCAAATCTAATCAAAAAGAGGTTCCTAAGCTCATTTGCTTACAATTTTTAGTCTGTGATATAGTCTGACAAAGGTTTTATACGCTTAACGTGTCAAATCACATGATTTATTATTATTTTGATATAACCTTTGTTAGAAGTGATCATATCATGTGAAAAACTGAAACAAACCAAGTACCCAACGCTCCACACTGCCACAAGTAACCTAGCCACAGCAAAATGAAGGCAGCCTGTCTAGTCCTAACGGTTGTGGTCTTCCTGGCGATAATGGCCGTGTGTGTGATGGTGAAGTACGCGACTGAGATATCTGTGGAGGAGCGGCGAAGAGAGGAGATGAGCGATTTGGCGAGTGCAGTGATGCCGCTGGTCAGCGATATGGCTGTGATATCGCTTAACAGTAACGTGTCCAACAGTGGTGACAGGTAATGTGGCGCGATCCTTTTTTTATTTTTACTTACACAACTAGAAGACGGAACAAGCAAGTAGCCCACCGATGTGCACTCTTGCCTTAACATTGCCGTACTGCGTAGGTCAAATCCACAAAGGACATAGCCTACACGGCACTGCATTGCGCCCGTCACCTTGAGGCATAAAGGTGTTTAGCCTCGCGTGCCCGTAATTTCACCGGCAATACAGCAATGCTGCTTGGCTGAAATAGGTATGGTAGTAGTACTGCCCCGGACGAGCCCTTTCACAAGGGGCTCTACTACTCTCCTTGCTAACCAACCGGCACTTTGAAAATACTAGTTTCGCTTTGGAAAAGTTATTCATTCATTCAACTGTGTACGATTATACTAAGCTTCCTCGTATTCATATTAATAGTCATATTTATTTATTCATTAACAATTTTACAATCGTGCCTGAAATTAACTTTAAAACTAGAACAAAAATGTACACAAATATAAATTATACATAGAAATATACAAAAAAAATCATTAATATTCATATTACTCATGCGTCATCATAACAAAAATCATCAATAGAGTAAAAACACCCTTCGAGCAAAAGTTTTTCCTCAAAGCGCCACCAACCTTTTTCTCAATTTTCTAAATGTATAAAAGAGCACCATCGTTTCATTGATCAACGTTAAGAACATGGTCGATGGTGGATGGTGGTCCGATGTTTCTATACTAGTTGGCAGCTGTGACGACCGGTGGTACCTAGATTTGACGATTCTAAAAGTTCTCAGTGAAATACAATATTAGTTGGTGGTAGGACTTTCTAAAGTCCGCCTCGCTAGCTACCACCATCTTACCTAATTCTGTCTCTATAACATCAATTTTTAGAAGGAGACACAAGAGGTAAGATAGTCAGTTCCAGGATTCCGGGTGAACTGCGCCTCCACCTTCGACCTTATCTCAACTTGTAACCAGGTGGGATGAAGGCCAAGGGCTCCCCATCGTACAATAAAAAAAAAAAAATTTTGAATTTTACTTTAAAGATGGCGCTTTAGATAACAGATGGCGTCTTAGCTTGCCAATTACCAAGGACGTTAGATCAACAAATTTTCACTAGCGCTTTACGGTGGCGCGGCGTCCTGACTACGCGATTAGTGTCGAAGGCGTTAAAAAAAAACACCATAGCGATTTTTTTTATTGAGTATGTGTAGGCTCTTGACTAAATGCAAGATGGGCCGACGATATTACCAGCAATGCAAACCTCATCGGGATGAGACTGGCACAAGATCGTTGGGCCTGGCATATGTATAGAGGCCTATACCCAGCAGTGGGCGAAATCTGCGGATGATGAGGGTCTTGACTTCGAAACATGCACAGATAAGATTGAGATCTACGATGGAGCTAACCTACCCTCAAGGCCCTCAAGGTGTCTAGATTAGAAGATTAATTTAAATTACACCTTAATAACTCAATATTATGGAAAGCATTTGAGTTTTTTAACTTAGTTCACCGACTGCTTCCCTTGTTAAAAGTTATTTTAATTGCATTAATATGGTTTGAGTATTATTAAATACTCGTAATCCGTTTATATCATTCAGTTATCTAAAATTACTTTGAACCGTGAAAAACACAGTTTTTATATGATGATCCGTATAAAATCTAAATAAATTTAATGCATTCTGCAGAAAAAGGCTCTAATATTTTAATTGGTAAATACTTCATTTGTAGCCTAACCTCACCCACTTATAGCTTACCCACTACAACCTCCTATGGTCTAGTATCAGCTATCATTGAAATGGCATTTGTTATCACAATGGCGTTTAGGAAATACTAACAATTGATCGCGACTTTCCCTATAAAATATTTTTTATTATATCTCCGATCTAGAACAAGAATAATATCTGTGCAAAACTTAAGATGAACGGCTGTTAAATAATTTTGGCGTGATTAAATTACAAACATCAAGATATTTGCATTAAGACAGTTACAAACTGAGCGCCTGACCTCATAAAATACTTTTAAAACATGCGTGAGTATGTAGGTGCCGTAGTGAATATAGGCATCAGCTTTGTTTCGTTTTTTTTCTACTCCGGGCAATGGAATCGCTGGCTTTGCTGGAGGTAACGCCTGAATGATGAATGAAAAAACTGGTGGTAGAACCTGTAAAGGTCTACCTGTCTAGCCACTACAGTCCTGCTGAAATCCGGTTCCACTGTTTCCGTTGTCGCGTGGGAGAGCCAATGCCTTTCTCATCTTGCTCCATCGTAGACCTCACTGTTAGACAAGCTAAACAAGAGCTCTCTCATCATTTAAAATTAAAATTTCACACAGCGACATCTAGCCCCAAACTAAACATAGCTTGTAGTATAGGAACTCGATTACGGATAGAATACTTACACACCTTTTTTTTCAAATACATACTTATCATACAATACAACACCCAAACACAGAACAAACATCTACATTCATCACACAAATGTTTGTCCTGGGTGGGAATCGAACCCACAACCTACAGCGCAGAAGGCAGAGTTACTACCAACTGAGCTATGTGCCATGCGCTTATGCAAGGCTTTCACAAGGATCTGATCTGACCAGCGAGATTGTAGACTGTATTTGTTTCAGATTCCCGTACGTAGCTGCAATCATCCGCAACTCATCATCCACGTGGTCTTTCACATGCTTCGCCAGCATTATCCTCATGAAGTGGGTTGTCACCTCCGCTCACTGCCGCAAGCGAGGCTCCATTCACCGCGTCCTACTCTACCACGACTTCATCCGAAACTTCTCCCACACCTACCCGATTGCCCTCTGGAGAATACACGAGAAATACAACCTCAGCAATCCGACTCCGAAGTATGATATAGCTATAGCTAAAATCAACGTTGCTGATCACCCTTTGGCTGTGAAGCCGTCAGTTTTCGATGACAAGGAAGCGACTTTGATAGAAGCCAGTGTATGGCAGACGGTTCTAACTATGGGTAAGAAGATGTACTTGACGAATGATTTCGCTGGGTTTGACGTCAAAATCGCGAGGAAAGGGATGTGTTTCGAGACTTATGGCGTGGAAATAGATGACAGTTTGATTTGCGTGGATCTGTCAGACCATGATGAGTGTTTTGTGCACGAGTTTGGACCTATTTACTATATGGATAAGGTGATAGGTGTTCTGACAGTGAAGCCGAGGGATTGTGATGTGAAATTGGCGGTTTTTACAAATGTGTCGTATTATTCCAGTTGGATTTTAAGGGCCACTCGCACAAACCACTTTTGATGATTTTGTTTGAGTGGTCGTGCTGTTTCGGGTGTTCCATATATTATAAATATATGTGAAACTATTTTGATTTTATATTATTATTGCAGACTATTTTTCCCGTGGTTTCGCCTGCTTGGTACCCAGATAAAACGTAGCCTATGTCATTTCCTAAGATGAGATCTATCTCAATGCCTAATTTCATCAAGATACGTCCCGCTATTCCGCCGTGAAAACATAAACAAACAGATACTTTCAAACGTATATTACGAGTATCGAAAAATCGATAGCCAAGCCTTTGGAGCTACCTATCTAGTTTCGCGGAGTTGTGGCAAGTACAAAAGTAACATCAACCCCTTTCACTCATGGGTGACATACAAGGCAACTTAAGTTTAGGAGGAAAACCATCCAGGAGCACTTGTCGGTTTTTTTTTATACGACGGGTAAGCACTTAGCCTTCATCTCACCTGGATACAAGTTGAGATAAGGCCGAAGGTGGAAGCGCACTTCACCCGGAATCCTCAACTAAATGAGAAACTGGCTATCTTACCTCTTAATGCCAGAACACAACAATTTTTAAACTTTTTAAATTTCTAACTAGAGTGAAGAGTGGAGGCAAAGTTTTCTGTTTCGTAATCCAACATTGCAATATAAAACCCACCCGCCAGGCGTGGAGATGGTGGCATAACCCTCCAGTTTTGGAGGAGTCTTGGATGATGATATCTTTTGCTTATTTGCTCTGTAAGTAAAGCCAACAACAACCCTCTCAGTAACCGGACGCCGCCGGTTAAATGAAACAACAAACAGACAAACATTTGCTAGATACTTACATTTACTTTTCTAGCTAATCTTTCTTAAAATGCTTTATAGCTACTATAGATAGGACGACGAAGTTTTTATTTTTGTGTTATTGTTTTTTTTTTTTCACGATGTGACTTCGCTATTTGCCTGGGCAAGGAGACGAATTGTTACCGTCTGCCCCTAAGAACCACCCCCGCGTGGGCAGACGGTAACACTTATGGCTATCTGCCGCCACGTATGAACAGTGGGGGCAGACGGTAATACATTATTACCGTGTGCCCCCATTTCTCGTACGTGGGGTTTCTCATACGTGATATGTCTTATACATCGTATGAGGATAACATACGATAATTTGTAATTCTAACTGCCCTACAACTAAATCTTGTTAATGAAAAAATTAACTTCAGGTACTCCTTTATAAATAAACTACTCTGCTAGATAGTAGGCAATGTTATAAAACACTGCCAATTATATAAATATATAGATAATTTATATTTTTTATTTTTTTTGGAGCATTGGATGATGTGCATCACCTCTTGATGGATTGTGACAAGTACAGGAGAGATTGAGAATTACTGATGCTCAAATTGTGCGTCAACCGGACAGATATTGGTATGTTCATTAAAATCTTATCCGAACCCAATTCTGACGAGGCAATTTTGCTGGGGCGCACATTTTGTTCATCAGTGATTTAGTTATTTATAAAGTAGGTATATTATATTTCATATCCTTTAGATTTTAAGATTTGTGTTATTGTATGTATTAGGGTACGATGTGACTGCCATGCCATTTATGGCAAAAGTCACGAATAAAAATAGAAAAAAAAAAAAAATATATATATATATATTTCAATAATTGAAAAGACTTTTTGAAGTTAAAAGACCGTATGAAGCTTTAGCTACAATAAATAAAATAGAGATATTTGTGTAAGTAAAATTACTACTAAACAATAAAAATAGCATAAACTTAATTAAGATTGTGTACTTACTTATCTAGTGTATCTATCTATATATAATATATATATATCTACATATATATCTATATATCTATCTATCATATATACAGGGTGAGTTTTTTTTCAGGGCCAATTCTGAAACCGTGAGAATTATTGAAAAGTCATGTTAGAAGTTACGTGCTCGATTTGAAAAAAATAAGTTCTGCATCTATGAAAATCTATTTTTATTTAGTGAGTTTTTGAAAAAAAAAACATTTTTTTTGCATATTTGAGTTTTTTGTACCTATTCACATAAAAAAATAATGTGTGATGACTAAGTGTTGTTAAAACACTTTCAAAATAGAAAATTTATAAATTCAACTGTATATGCATTTAGTAAAGGTTATACATTCAGATTCAGACTATGCGTAATTTAAGCTATTAAAACCTCTTTTGCTGTATTTTCTGTTCGTGATGAGCTTAAATTTAATCATCATCGGATTAAAACCGTATGAACGGTGGGGGCAGATAGCCATAAGTTTTATTAAATTACCTACTACCTAGCATAGTATCTTAATTACTAAGGAGTACCTGAAGTTAATTTTGTCATTACAAGATTTAGTTGTGGGGGCAGATAGAATTACAAATGATCGTATGTTATCATGTTGTCGTATAAGCAACCCTACGTATGAGAAATGGGGGCACACGCTAATAATGTGTTACCGTGTGCCCCCACCGTTCATACGTGGGGGCAGATAGCCATAAGAGTTACCGTCTGCCCCCACGTGGGAGTCGTTCGTGGGGGCAGACGTTAACAATTCAATGAGCCTTCAAAGAAAAAAAGGCTATCAACTTTATTCATGAAGGTGTTGGATAGTATACATAATAAATATATATAATAATCTTATTGAACATACATACATAAAAAATAATATTATACATACATACGTCGAAGCTCTTTGGTTCTTGAAAATAACAAGCGAAAGCTATTCAAAAATATATAATTACGTTTTAAAAACTAAAAAGAAAACCGACTTTAATGATGAATATGATACAATTTAGGACATTTATTCAATAAAAAGTACAATTAAACCAACTATGTACAAAGGAATCAGTCAGATTACCTAAGGACCGTTACAAACGGCCTATAGGTAACTCAACTGTTCCAGACCAGTACTAGACGGAAGCGTGCCCAAGACACTGGCTGCATTGCCACGCTGAATAGCTATGCTAATTCGCTGGCCTAAATAAGAGCCAGCCCTTGGGTCACGTGTCGCCTCAATCAAAAACCCCACAATTTACCTGGATGACGTATTTTTTACATTTTTTTTAAATGACAGATGGACGAACCGCAGACAGACGCTTGATCCTATATGGGGTCCATGTTTTCTTTACTTTTGAAGCAATACACCCAAATTGCTTTTAGTGTGTCTACAATTTTTGAAGAGTTCCCTCGATTTTTCCAGGATCCCATCATCAAATCCTGACCTGGTGACAATGGTATGACCTATGACGTATACAAAAAAAAAGAATATTCGAAATCGGTACAGGCGTCTTCGAGTAATCGGGGAACATACATAAAAAAAAGCCGACGAATTGAGAACCTCCTCCTTTTTCTTTTGAAGTCGGTTAAAAAGCAATGGACGCCATCTTGATCCTGTATCTTTTCCATTCACCTACTATTTAATTGGTCAACATTAAGATTCGTAACGTATGGCCATGTGGTCAAGAAACTCCCAGAAGAGCGATAAAACCTGATATTTGTCTAATTAAGTACCACTGGACAATAAAGTTCCTGAGGGGCTGGGATGACCCCACGGCAATCACATCAGATAACAGAATCATGGAATTGGAGACAATTGTAGTTTGTGAAGTCTTTCCTATTATTCTCTACGACCTGTATAGTTTTTGTTTATTTTACGACAGAGAAACTCTTAAACCGCAAAAAGTTGGTCCATTTGATAGTGGTATATTTAGCGAAATTATCCTCAAGAACTAAAATAAATAAAAATCTGTACCACACACGTCCACTGTTGAACATAAGACTGAACATAGCATGCTGAACACCAAACGACGGCACAAATAGCCTCCTTCAACCATCGACTACCCGCTACTGCCACAATGTCGTCGGTCCATCCTCATCATCTTCCATGTGTCGATGTCGATGGTCGGGGGTCTTCCCACACTCGGTTTCGCGTTTAATCGTGGTCGCCATGCGAGAAACTTTATTCCCCAGCGGTTATCGGTTCTGCGAGCAATGGGTCCACATTTCGGATTTTACCACGTGTGAAACTCCAAGCATAGCTATCTTCATAGGTCGACTTTGAACTTATACGAGTGATGAGTTATTTATGAGTGAAAATCAAAATGATAGACAACACAATTAACATAATTGTTAATTTAGTAAAAAATGCATGGATCATTATGACTTGACAATTATACGAGTAGTATGTTAATTAATAAAGCAATGTATATAGTGAAATACCTTTATCGCATCTTTTCGAGCAAATACTTATGCTATTACTACAATTATTGAATATTTTTTTATGCAATAATTGCTATTGATTGTTCATGACGAAATCATCCTTTTCTATAAATAAACGCTACCTAGTTGATTCAGGCGTTACTTTTTGGAGATCCAATTCAATATAAACCTGAAAAGAGAAAAGTATTCTGGAGGCGCCGAAGCAAGCGTAGGACTTATGTCCGGTGCCTCATGCGTTCCTGACAATCAGGGGGGCTAGTTTTGATCCCGAAAATAAGAACTTTGCGGCGGCCTATCGACGTGTTCAGGCTAACTACCCCAAGGCAGAGTAAGAGGGTTCACTAACCTGACAAGTCCAGCAATCCTTAATTCCAGAGGGCTTTCAGGAGACACTGCACTCCAACACTTGGCGTGAACTATGGGTTTTTTCTTGATGCGATGATAAAGCGCGGTCGGTATGGTTATATGCCGGTAGGTAGTGACGACGGACTTTTGGATTCCAGTCGACACGCGCGCGCACTGGTGTGAGTCTTAGGGTGGATCAAACGCTTCTCCTTTGACCGTGCGCACGGGAGGTCTCTGCTCGACGCCTTTTGACATCAAGCTCCCATAGAGGTCGCTTCGGTCGGTAATCAAACCAGTTGGTTTTGATGTGGCGCGAAGATTTGAAACTCCGCGCGAGCCCGTGTTTGGATTACGCGAAATTACCAGGAAAGTAAACCAACTTTGATCTACCCAATTGATAGTTAGCCTTGCAACGTCCAATACAATAATAATAATAATAAAATTACGCGGAACTTGCTGTTGGCGTAACCATTTTCCCCGGCTTGAAAGATCCTACTTTCAACACACAAAGAAAGCGAAATAAAACAATTGCATATCATCACGAAATGACTACCTAAGCGATGCAAATTAAACTTACCTTCTGCACTACAATATATACAAACACGGAATACTTAACCTACCTTAAGAAACAGTATTGCAAGCGTTACTGTGTTGGGAGAGGACACAGCTTAACGGCTGGCCTCTGGAAAACCCCACCTTTAGTCCTAACAGTTGCGACTCTACAAACCCCTTTACTGTCCGGAAAGATTTCTGTTATTAAACCTAACGGCCAATGCAAAGGCATAACATTGTCCTGCATGGAGACTACAACCATACCAACACGTAAAGGATTGGATGGTGTGTTCCATTTTTCTCGAGATTGGAGGGTGTGCAAGTATTCGTTGCGCCACCGCTTCAAAAATGATTGAACAAGTTGATCAGTCAGTTCATGTCGTGAAATAAGGTGTAAACGCGTTTCCGTTACTTCGCGAGCGGGAAGAAATGCGAGTGGTTTAGTATTGAGGAAATGTGCAGGAGTTAATGCGGTAGGTTCTGATGGATCTGAGCTAAGCGCGTAGAGTGGTCGCGAGTTTAACAGAGCTTCAACCTGAGCTAACACAGTGTTGAGCTCATCGTAGGTAAGAATTTGCTGACCAACTACTTTGAGAAGGTGCGTTTTGACACTTTTAACCTCACTTTCCCAACAGCCTCCGAAATGAGGTGCTCTACAAGGAATGGTCTTGATAGAGACTCTACATTCCGCCAGTACTTGTTCCCAATAGGGGCGATACTCATGCGATAAGAATTGGTAGAGATCGCGAAGATACGAACGAGCACCAATGAAATTGGTGGCGTTGTCTGTATAAAGACACTCGATTGGACCGCGACGAGAGAGAAAACGTTTGAGTGCTGACAAGAAGCTGGCGGTGCTGAGATCTGAGGCAACTTCCAGATGAAGGGCACGCGTTGTCAAGCACGTAAAAAGGCATAGGTACGCCTTGCGACTCTTTTGGCCTCTACCGCGAACCGAAGTAATCATAAGCGGGCCAGCGTAATCACACCCAGTGTGGGAGAACGCTTTAGGGGCCGTTTCAACACGAGAGTTTGGCAGGTCCGCCATGATCGGGAATACAGGTCGCGGTTTGGCTCGAAAGCAAACGTTACAATTAAATGTAATCTGACGCGCAATACGTCGTGCGGACAAAATCCAGTAGCGTTGTCTTAAGAGAGACAAAAGCAAGTTTGGACCTGTGTGAAAATTAGAAACGTGGTAGTAGGAAACTAGAAGTTCCACTACGTGGTCCTGTCGAGGAAGAAGAATTTGGTGACGCGAGTCAAAGTCTAACTCTGAGTTGGCTAAGCGTCCACCAACGCGAATAAGTCCATTATGCAGAAACGGACTCAGTTTCTGTATTGGCTTAGAACATAACTTGTTGAGAGATAATCGATCTAGATCGGATGCAAAATGGGTTCGTTGAACAGCTCGCCACACAATTAATTCAGCGAAATCCAAATCAGATGCGGTTACTGGGCCTCTAGGAAGCCGCTTTGCAAACTTGTAGACAAAACAAATTGTTTTCAAGTATTTTTTCCACGAGGAAAACCTGCTAGAGAGATCGTACAGAATGTTTTCGGCAGGAGAACTTGCACTAGACAGTTCTGACGATAAAGCAGGAAGAGCTACAGGCTTCATTTCGGGAAGCTCTTGCGAAGTACCTGACATGAATGGTTTTACAGGCCATTCGCTGCGGGGCAATTTAAGCCATGGCGGTCCATTCAACCATAATGGATGATGGACTAGCTGGGCAGGCGTTAAGCCGCGGGAGAGGCAATCACTGGGATTTTCTGATCCTTTAACGTGAAAGAAATGATCAGGCGGTAGATTCTCCTGAATCTTGGCTATGCGATTGGCAACATAAGTGTGCCAGCGATGTGGCGATGAGTGAATCCAACTCAAAGTCACAGTTGAATCAGAAAAGGCTAAGACAGCCTCAATGACATATCGAGCAGAGTAGAGATCCACAACTCGTTTTATCAAAGTCGATAAGAGGAGAGCGGCGCAGAGCTCGAGGCGAGCTAATGAAATAACCTTAAGTGGCGCGACTTTAGACTTTGCACATACCAGTGAGACGGTGATGTCACCGCTGGGCTTGACTACGTGGGCATAGACAGCCCCACCGTATGCCCTCTCGCTGGCATCTGCGAAACCCACAAGTGTAACTCTGCAGTTCACGACTACACCAATATGGCGAGCGAATTTAAGTTGCGATATATACGGCAGTTCAGCTTGGAATTGTTCCCACAAGCGAACAATGCGGTTTGGGGGGATATCATCCCATCCAAGTTTTACAAGCCAAAGATCCTTGATCAGTAGCTTGGCGTACAAGATTATGGGGGCGACTAAACCCAAAACATCGAAGAGGCGCGCGATAGATGACAGAATATTTCTCTTCGTGCAGGGGCGGTGGTCAGGATTGACCTGGAATGCGAAATAGTCTTCGTCAGGAAACCAACGAAGGCCAAGTACCTTCAGAGTCGAATCCTTACTTAGATCGACACTGTGCGAGAGTCGCAATGACTCGGGAATAGCCTGAATAACCTCAGGGCTATTACTTGACCATTTGGTCAACTCAAAATCACCAAGTGAAAATAACTTGATCAGTTGGTGAGCGGCGTCTGTTGCTAGCGCAGTGCTATGAACAGAACTAGCGATATCATCCATGTAGATGTCCCTACCCAGTATTTCACTGGCAAGGGGAAAACATTGACCTTCATCCTTACACAATTGTTGAATTGTGCGGATGGCAACAAAAGGCGAGCACTTAAGCCCAAACGGAAGAACTGAAAATTGTAGGACTTGCAGCTCTTCTTCTTCGTGAAAGCGATATAGTATTCGCTGAAGAGAACAATCTTCAGGTCGTACGGATATTCTGAGGTACATAGCTTTAACGTCAGCCGTTATCGCTACAGCAAAGAATCTTAAATTCAGAAGAATGTTAAAAAGGTCAGATTGTAGAACTGGACCTGCGTGTAGAATATCATTCAGAGATCTTCCATTGGCTGTCTTAGCGCTGGCATCTAGAACCACACGTAACTTGGTAGTTGTCTTGTCCTCGCGAATGACAGCATGGTGCGGTATGTAGTAAGAAATCTCGCCAGGAACAATACCTTCTACTAGGGAAATGTAGTTATTTTTTAAGTAGTCCTTTATGACGTCATCGTAAAGCAACTTGACATTAGGATGCGATTTTAGTTTACGTTCGAGGCTGAGAAACCTACGACGTGCGATTTCAAAAGAATTTCCTAAAGCTTTTGCGTCAGTCTTCAGTGGCAAAGCAACTACGTATTTACCAGACTGGGTGCGAGTAGTAGTGGAACAATAAAACTGTTCGCAGTGTTTATCGTCCACACTAGTGATAGATGGAGCTTGAACTTCTTCTATTTCCCAGAATTTGCGCATGTCGTAGCTTTCCAGCGAAGACGTAGCGAAAAACGACGAAGTGGCAGTAGGTTGTTCTAAGACAGGCGCGTCTCCCATGAGTATATAACCAAGCACTGTCTCTAATGCGTCAGGACACCCAACTGAAGAAATAACCTGGCCCGGTTGCAGTAACTTGGCAAACAGTTTAACTCCTAAGAGGATGTCAATATTCCCCGGCGTAGCCCAAGTATCGTCAGCAAGTAGCTTCGAATCAATGTGATTGAGGTAAGCGCCATCTATTGAGCACAACGGGAGCTGACCGGTTATCTCGTCTAGCACCAGTGCGTCTATGGTGTACTTGGGTTGGGCACGGAAGCGCGAACTAAAGGTGAGGTCGACAGAACCTCTAACGGGTTGAGAGGTACCACCAATACCTTTGACAGTGACCACCGCATCCTCGCGGATGGGTAACCCGAGCTTTCGACAACATCGAGTGGTAACATAATTCTTTTGGGAGCCCGGATCCAGGATACAGCGAAGAACAGCATCCCTACCCTTCCTATTTACCACTAACACTTTCGCGGTAGCGAGCACTTCAGTAGTGCGAGTTGTACCTTGAACCGTGGCCGAATGAGTGCACAAAGAGACCCGGTCTTGTGCTCGCACAGGTTCTACAGTACTTGCTACCGGCGCTGGCGCGGCGCTGACCGAAGCAGCTGATCGATGTGGCGTGGGCGAATGACCGAAGTGTAAAAGGGAGTGGTGTTTCCCATTATGGCATTTTTTACAGGTGGTGGAAGACTGGCATTTGGATACGGTGTGCTGTCCACTAAGGCAGTTTACACACATGTTATTTTCCTTTATAAATTTAAATCTGTCACTCGAGTTCAATTTTAAAAATGTACTACACTTAAACATGTGAGTATGCGTCGAATGACAGAGCGTACATTTAGATGAAGTAGATACATACACCTGCGATACCCTGGAGGGTGCAGCGGACGCCGTACTGGCGCCGCCGCCGGCGCGGCCGGCAGACGTCTTATCAGGGCGCTGCGGCGCGGTGCGATGCAAGATCTTAACTTGTTCACGAACAAACTTTACGAAGTAATCATAGTCTACGCTATGAGGATCTTTCAAATTGCGAAGCGACATTTCATAATGTGTTGCGATGTCAGAGTCTAATAACTTAAGACCCGCGTACGTAAATATGAAATCATCCATATTGTCTATTTTTAATTGCTTGAGTCCTGCCACAATAGCGGTGAATCTATCAAATACCTTTTCAACATTAGCGGGCGAAGAGCCAGCTGGTTTTAAAGAAAACAGCTGATTTAGATAATTTACGGCTAATGCGCGCGAGTCTTTATACTTTGCGATAAGCGCGTCCCAGATTACGTGATAGTTCTCTGCAGCAGGCACAATACCGGCGGCGACGCTTTGCGCTTTGCCTTTGAGGTGACTAAGCAAGTAATGAATCCGATCCGAATCCGACAAATCGGAGTTGGTATGTATAACCCGTTTGAAAGTCTCATAAAAGAACGGAAAGCTCTGGATATCACCATCAAAGGTAGGTAGTTCGATTCTAGGTATTTTGATATGACACGACCTTGACTCCGACTTACTATCACCACTCGTCGAGCTATTCGTAGCATAATCCTTACTTGGGTTCAGTGAACTCAATACATTCTTAATTTCGCAAGCAAGATCGTCAAAGGCAGACAATGTGCTGTAATTAACCACATAATCAGGGTTAATTTTCATTGACAGAATATTTATGTGATCAATCGTAGTTACGAACTCGTTACGAAGTTGATCAACTGATTTGGCATGCGCAATAAAAGTATTTCTCGATTTCTCTTCATTGAGATTTGAAATGGAGTCATAAATCTTTTGTAGCCGACCGAAATATGCAGCGCGCTTGCCTTCATAAAGCCTGAGTTTGTTGTTCAAGTCCTCCATTATAAACAACAACTGAAACTATAAAATACAACAATTTATAAAAAACAGGTATGGAACCACTTATCCAAACCTGCGGAACCCTAGCGCAAGCTGGTGCTAAAGGGCGTAAAGTACAATATTACAATTATATTTGAAAAGAAAAATAAGTAGGTGCGGAACCAATTTTCCGAACCTATGGAACCCTAATGCTCAAGTATAAAGGGGTGCGAAAACAAAGATTAATTTTCTAAAGAAATCAAAATATAGGTACGGAACCACTTATCCGAACCTGCGGAACCCTAGCGTATGTTCGTACGCAAGGGGCGAAAATAAAAAAAAAACACAAGTTAGAAATATACAAAATATTGTATAGGTACGGAACCACTTATCCGAACCTGCGGAACCCTAGCGTATGTTCGTACGCAAGGGGCGAAACTAAAAGACACAAGTTAGAAATATACAAAATATTGTATAGGTACGGAACCACTTATCCTAACCTGCGGAACCCTAGCGTATGTTCGTACGCAAGGGGCGAAAATAAAAGACACAAGTTAGAAATATACAATATATTGTATAGTTACGGAACCACTTATCCGAGCCTGCGGAACCCTAGCGTATGTTCGTACGCAAGGGGCGGAGATAATCAACAAATTAGAAATATATAAATATTGTATCACGGAACCACTTATCTGAGCCTGCGGAACCCTAATACAAACAAATTCTTATGCTAATCTACCTAAATCTATTTAATATCAACACAAAATTTACCTAATTATTAAATTATAATAAGTCTAAAAGAACGAGGTCTTTTGAACGGCCTAGTGTAAGCTGATACCTACGTTAGGTGCGATGCGATGTGAAGTAGATACGTACTACGTACCTATTACTAATACGGAACTAATTTTCCAAATAACGTACGGAACGTTAGAGTGCGATGCGAGAGCAAAACCTATAAAAGTTTTACTAGGTAAGAACCGAACGGTACCTACCTAACACTAACGTAGGTGCGAATCGGTAAAAACCAATTACAAATCAAATAAAAATTCGAAATGCAAAAACTATACGAATGGTAATAACTTAACCAGTCGTACAAACCTAGCGTAAATGTTACGGTGTAGGTACCTACTATACTTAGGTGAACAATTTACCCGAGTACCTCAGTTCTTCGGTCATTCAATCTTTGCAGAATGGAATGCGTGCGATTATGTACCTAAATGCAATTAAATTGTACTAATTCAATAACTTGCGGTGTGGACTGTATTGCGATGAAATATAACTCGTATAACTTACTTATTATGACGAGGCGAATAAAAAACAAAACCTAACTACTTAACTCAATGTTAATTACCTAGTAGGCTATAGAGAAAAAACCACAAGATCATAAAAGCGATAGGTAACCTTGAACTCTTTGTTCGAGTATCAAGTGTGGGGCGCGGCCGCTGAGTAAACCTACACTTCGCGAAACTACCCGCAATAACTTCTAATAATGAAAAATTAAGCGTAATTATTAATATATCACGTAAAACTTATTTCACAGCTTAAATCAATGTAGATCAAATTAACTTATACATCCCTACATGTGAATCAGTACTGCAAAGTGAATAATTATAAAGATATTTCGATAGTTTTATAACGGGAATTCGTATGAAGTGCGGACACAAATAGACCTTTACGTAACGCAATAAGAACGAGTTTCGTATGATGATATGCAATTGTACGTAATCAAATTTTATTTTCTAGGATTCTATCTAGGCTCGCTAGGACCAAATTGGAGGCGCCGAAGCAAGCGTAGGACTTATGTCCGGTGCCTCATGCGTTCCTGACAATCAGGGGGGCTAGTTTTGATCCCGAAAATAAGAACTTTGCGGCGGCCTATCGACGTGTTCAGGCTAACTACCCCAAGGCAGAGTAAGAGGGTTCACTAACCTGACAAGTCCAGCAATCCTTAATTCCAGAGGGCTTTCAGGAGACACTGCACTCCAACACTTGGCGTGAACTATGGGTTTTTTCTTGATGCGATGATAAAGCGCGGTCGGTATGGTTATATGCCGGTAGGTAGTGACGACGGACTTTTGGATTCCAGTCGACACGCGCGCGCACTGGTGTGAGTCTTAGGGTGGATCAAACGCTTCTCCTTTGACCGTGCGCACGGGAGGTCTCTGCTCGACGCCTTTTGACATCAAGCTCCCATAGAGGTCGCTTCGGTCGGTAATCAAACCAGTTGGTTTTGATGTGGCGCGAAGATTTGAAACTCCGCGCGAGCCCGTGTTTGGATTACGCGAAATTACCAGGAAAGTAAACCAACTTTGATCTACCCAATTGATAGTTAGCCTTGCAACGTCCAATACAATAATAATAATAATAAAATTACGCGGAACTTGCTGTTGGCGTAACCATATTCAGTAACTTGAAAATAAATTATCATTTACTTTTAAGAGCACTATTAAAATCAAAACATATGCAAAAGATTATCTAGGAATTACGTTTTTGTTTTTGGTTTAATTGTGTTTTTAGAAAAAGGATGTGCAAACCTAGAGTATTCCGATCCGATCCGATATTTCCCAAATGTGATTTGAATCGTACATGTCGTTTTGTAATGAACGACAAACTACGTTTGTACGGGTGACCTACTACTATACTGTCTCCACTGACTTGGTGTCTTTTATACTTCTTAACCGCCTCGGTGGTCTAGTGCTTCGTCCCCCGGTGTCAGATCTTACCTAAATCTGACGCCATAACAACAATTCTAAAATTGTTGTGTTCCGGCATACAGAGGTAAGATAACCAGTTTCTCAGTATGTTGGGGATTCCGGGTGAAGCGCGCTTCTACCTTCGGCCTTATCATAACTTTAAAATCTGGTGAGATAAGGCCAAGAACTTCCCCGTGGTACAATAAACAAAACCTGGGTCTTCATAATGCACCTAAGGAATTACCGACAAAGTATAAGATGGTATATTGTTGATCTAAGGGTATAAGTAACAAATTCATCTGTCACCCATACAATAAACACATCGGGGCTTAGTGAACCGTGAACTCGCTAAAAGCATCCCTCAGCCTAGGGGTAGGTCGCCCCTTGTAATACATATATACGATTTTTCTCATCGGATTAACTAAACGTGGACAGTTGGCGAAACACTTTACCGGCTTAATTCGGTTTAAATGCTATCAGTTAAACTGTAAATAGTTTTTATTCGATTAACTTGTGATTTTGCTAATGCCAAAGCTTACAACTTTATTTAAGCTGTATATTACTAAGATAGATGTTTCGTTGCCACTAGTACCATTAACAGTTCCACGATGGAACTACTGATGTTTTTTTAATTACTAGTTTCATTTTTAAATCATCTGAAAATAATGGAACTAATGTTGAATTTTGTTATCATTTCTACATTATTGGTTAGTGCCAACTTTGGGATTTCTCAGTGCAGATCTATATATCAGCTAGATCGATAGGATCAGCTCGACGCCCTGATGATTTGCTCGTTGAGGTCAATTTGCAGAGCCTAGAACATAGACGGGTTGCCAGGCTGTCTGTTATCTAAAAATTCAATTTGGCGAGTGTGCTTGACCTAATCCCTCAATCCCCTTTCCACTACCGGACTATCAGACGTACGTCAGGCTTAGCCCGTACCTGGTAAATGTTCCATTGTGTTCTATTCTACTTGTAATGATGATAAATGTAGAGCTTTATCATCATTACTGGTAAGGGATGGAAGTCCTTGCCTTCGTCTGTTTTTCCGCACCAGTAAAATCTTGGAGTCCATAGTAAATATGTTCGTATAAGACAAGCGTGTTCCATGGAAGGCTTTTCGCCACATCTTTAAGAATACTTATCATTAGTTATTACTAAATAAAAAAATAAATAAAAAATATTCTTTTTCAAGTGAGCAAGTAGTCAAACACTTGGCCACTTAACAAAAACTAAAAAAACCATTCCATGAAAAAAACTAGATGTGCAACTAGACTGATATTTTATTGTCCAAACGAATATTAAAGTTGAATTCCTAGCATGCAAGATGATGTGTAAGACTGCATGAAAGCCTTAATCAAGTTTGGCGACGTTCGATCGCAAAACTTTTTAAAGCGATGAAGTTAGCGGCTGTCAAAATGTATTTCACATCAACAGCCCATAAGTGTCCACTGACAGAGCTTCCTAAGTTTAGTGATCGCATTAAAGGTGTTAATAACACACAGCAGGAAACTGATGCCCTTCTTCTGGTGAGATCCCTTAGTCTGCTTTTACGACATCCACGGACTGGGTTGGAGGGGTCGATTCTTAAGCAGTGACCGCCACGCCATCATGTAGAGTAATAATAAATATTAGAATTTGAAACGTAACTTCAGTCAAATTCAAATTCATTTATTGCCAATAAGTTTAAATCAATTATAAAATTACCAGAGGACCCCACACTAGGGCTAGCCTATGCCGCGGGAGTCTATTTAAAGAATTACCAAAAGACTTGTGCTACTAACAGGGCAAAACCAAATTAAATTAAAAACAAAAAACAGAATTACTGACTATGACAGTGAAAAGGGGGGTGTGTGTGTGTGTGTGTGTGTGTGTGTGTGTGTGTGTGTGTGTGTGTGTGTGTGTGTGTGTGTGTGTGTGTGTGTGTGTGTGTGTGTGTGTGTGTGTGTGTGTGTATGTGTGTGTATATTAGAGTGTGCATGCGTTATTTGGATAAGTAGGAGTAAGGAACACGGATGGGAAACAAAGAGCAAAGTTATTGGGATTCACGTCAGGATTGCTAAAAGTCTCTCTGTATCATCATAATCAAGGGTGAGGAGCCGGTCAGTAGTTGGCAACTAGATGTTTCTTGCGTTTTTCTTCAACAGAATTAGTAATATAACCTCTGTAGTATAGTGGTTCGCCCACTGGTTTCAGACCCAGAGGTCTCTGGCTAGATCCTCAGAAGAGTACAAATTTGTGCTTGGTTTGGTTGGTAGGACTTTGTTTTACCATTTTACCTAAGTTGTTATGGTCCCACAATAATTCTTAAATTATTGTGCTCCGGCATTTAGAAGTAAGATAGCCTGTTCCTCAAAACAGTTGAGGATTTCGGGTGAAATACGCTTCGACCCAACGCCTTATCATAACTTGTAAAATCAGATGAGATGAAGGCCAAGCACCTCCCGTAGTACAATAAAAAAAAAACAATCCTAAGCTATTTTATTAGTTTTGGTATTTAGAGGTAAGATCGCCATTTCCTCAGTCTTTTGAGAATTCCGGGTGAAATCTGTTCATTCTCAATGGTAGTCATGAGTCTGTTACTTTAGTTAAAAGCAGATATTCTGTGCTTTCATTGGCTATGTGCTACGATTGGTTCTGTACAAATTATTATGAATTCATTATTTATATTTAGCATAAATCGTAATATGACATACATTTTACATTTCGCATCGTTAATAAATTGTTATTTTTTTAACAATGTCAATGTTCCAGCCGTTCTTGAACCGAATGGTCTGTTACGTGATGATGGTAAGCGGCCCGACGATACCGTAGAGTCATACGACTCTAGTCCCTTGGGAAATGGGTAGGCCTTTGGTGTGGGACGCTACCTGCGTCGAAACCTTAGCGCCATCTCATCTGCCTGGGACATTAGTTAGGGCTGGTGCGGCGGCTGATTCGGCCGAGGATCACAAAAGGCGCAAATATAGTGGTCTCGACAGAGCTTACCTATTTGAGCCTTTTGGAGTGGAGACATTGGGTCCGTGGGGAGCCGGTGCCCTCCGGGTTTTCAAAAACATATTTTTAGCTAGCCAATGTTTTTCCACTGGCTAAAGTAGGTATAAACACTAATTATAATAGATTATCAAACTTTTGAAAACATTTAAGACCAGTGGCGTCTAAACCTAAGCCAAGTCAAGTCAAAGTCAAAGCTTATGCCATTGAACGATTAGTGCCACATAAAAGTCGACTCAAGCTTCACAGACCACAATAAATCAGGGCGCAGTATCATCCCCCTCGATATCTGCGCCCCATTGACCACCCTCCCATTTACATACGGTGCTTGCGGAGATGACAACTATTTTTCAACATTCTTAAAGCCAGAGATATAAGCATCCCCACTCCCGCACCCACTGCACTCTTCACTACTTGCAAATCCTACATCTGTATCTCCTGTTGCCCTAGTACACACTACCAGGAATGTTGTGTAGGTTGTGGGTTTGGTTCCCACCCAGGCTATAAATTTGTGTGATGAATATACAAACATGTTTATTCTGTGTTTGGGCGTTGTATCATATGGTAAGTATGTATTTACAAAAAAAAAGTTTTCAAGTATTCCATCCGTTATCCATTTCCCATTATTACAAGCTTAGTTTGGCGCTAGATGGCGTTGTGAGAAACTAATGTTGTTCAATTATTTTTAATCTCGGTATTTCGAAGAAAA
This sequence comes from Venusia cambrica, assembly GCA_951394065.1. NCBI lineage: Eukaryota > Metazoa > Arthropoda > Insecta > Lepidoptera > Geometridae > Venusia > Venusia cambrica. Next base: position 6,333,661 of record OX596045.1, on the reverse strand, counting down.
ACCGGGGAATAACCGTAGAACACGGGCCTAAGTCAAGTGCCCTTAGGTGCTTAATATCTCAGTGGAATCCATGTCAGCTTGTAGGGACTTTCTGACAATCCTGCATGTATTTAATATTGCAGCCTTTTGTAGGAGAACAGACGTGTGTTTCGGGAGTTCTACTTGGTCAAGGGAATTAAAGAGTTGCTTAGGAATTACGCCGGTACTAGAAATAACTATTGGAATAAATTATACTCTCTGAAATCGCCACATGGGGGTATTTCGTTTTTTAAGTTGACGTATTTTGACAGTGTTACTGCGATGGTGTTCTGCAGATTATTACTAATTCTCAACAGTCTGATAAACTGACTATCTAACCTACATGCCGGAACAGAGCAATGAGAATCGATGTCTAGCAAGGCGCACTTTGACCAAGCCCTACCAACCAAACCGTTTTTGTGTTTGACCGGCTCTGTGGTCTACACACCACATCCGGTTCGCACTCCGGTGTCAGATCCAGGCTCGATTTCCAAAGGGGTACAATATTGTGCAACAATAATGTTGTAGCTAAACTCTTTTTGAAAAAAATGGAACCGACTTCACCACTAAAAACTTACAAATAACTCTTAGGGTAAGTTCATATAATTTGAAGTTGGTGCCGAATTGCCAAGCACAACAACATGTTTATTGTATGGCACCGCCTTCAAATTATATGAACTTACCCTAAGAGTTATTTGTAAGTTTTTAGTGGTGAAGTCGGTTCCATTTTTCCCAAAAAGAGTTTATTTTTAGCTTTTTTTCGTTTTAAAACCTACGACACCACGACGTCTCCGACACACTATTTAAGGGTTATGTCACTATTTATGAGGGTGCAATAATACATTATTTTTGGTTTGAAAATATATTTTCCAAATCGGTTGAGTAATAACGGAGTTCTGAGGTAATGCATTAATAGTCGTTAAAGAGTCATCGATCAACAACACGCTTGCCAAGCGTGAGTATTATGGCAAAAACCCTCCATTGCTTTCTTTAGCATTGGGGGAGGCCCATGTCCTATACAGTTGGGCTGTAATGATGATAATGATACATGTATACAGCATTTATAGACAGAACGCGACAAAGTCAATTCCACTTACTACTAGGTATCATCATTACTGCGATCAATAACATGCCAAGTGTGGTGATTATGGCAAAATCCTGATGAAGATGACGATGATGATGATACTGGAAGGTAAAAAAAAAACATACACGCGAATTGTGAACCTCCTCCTTTTTTTGAAGTCGGTTAAAAATTGTTGTGTCTCGGCATTTAGAGGTAAGATAGCCAGTTCCTCAGTATGTTGAGGATGCGGGTGAAATGCGCTTCCACCTTCGGCCTTATAGGTACTGTATGTAAATCTCCATGTTCTATGAGCTCATCGCCATCAACGCCTGAGAAAGTTTTGGCTTATATTTTATGACTATAGGGTGCGATGCTTGGGCTGTTCGTTGATTAAACAGTTAAAGTTAAAGTTAGCCGCAGTCAGTCAGAAAACTTCACGATATACGACATTTAGCTACAAAGAAACAAATTACCTATAAATTTGTAATTGAAAAATATAAAACAACACCTTAACACACTGTCGAGTAAAAGAAAACTGCGCAAGAAAAAACCGGGGAAAAACAAGAATTGCAGCATCCCGGAAGCGAGTGACATGCCGGCTTCCGGCGCGTCACTTCCGGTGACATCAGCACACGTATGTCAACTGTGGAGGGGACTTTATGTTTGTTCTAGCTCCGGTTGAGGTACAAGCGAGATTTTGGACACTAATTGCTGCTTCAAAAACATTGTGGATTCATAAAAGTGATTTTTTTATCTGATAAGAATTAATATATATAAATATATTTTTATTTCTAGCTTTTTTGCATGACAAACTTCATTTTAGCATAAATGACTATCTATCAAATCCATGATGGTGTTATGCGTTTTTGTAATAAATATAATAAATGCAAAATATACACGATAAGTTTAAATAAAATTTGCATGCCGCCATGGTAAAAATAAGTTGAAACTAATTTAGTATATTTAAGAACATACACTTTATGTGTTTACTTCGTTCTTTGTACATCACTAATCACATTACCAGTTATGTACAAGAATGTTAATATTCTTCCTACATTACTCGGTTTTATTCAACGAAATCGCAGTTTCTTGTGCTAAACCAAGGAGGTTCTTTGAGTGTTTATTTACAAATATTGACATGCTTAACATATTATTATTATTATTCATAAAATGAAATAACTAATATTTCCTTTTTGGATGTACTCATGAAGTACCCAGGAACTAAAATAGCTCCATACAAATGATCCCGTTCCCCGAACCGAACAATCAATTCGTCTCAAGCCACCATTGTATTCCGACTCGTAAACTTTTATAGATGTTTTATAGATATTTATTCGTATAGATTGTCTGTCTGTATCTGAGCATTAGCGATGTGCAAGTCACCCTTTATTATTGAAGCTTTGTTACATTAGCGATAGTTATTTCTTTTTCTATCAAGACTATTAGTCATGGATAGATAAACTCTATATTGTACACCAAAAACAAAAAAGCAAAGAAAAACACTTTAACTAGGTACAGTGGGCGGCCTTATCGATAAAAGCGATCCCAGGAAACCTATGGATGGAAAGGATAGCTAACAGCAGACAAAGTGCTGTCCTGAAGAAATAAATAAAAAATAATGTATATATTTACAACAACAGTTATCTTAAAAGTTAATAACAGACAGCGCAATCTAGCACCAAACCAAGCAAAGCTTGTTATGAGAATCAGATTACGAATGGAATACTTATTTCTAGGCTTTCTTTCAACAGCCCGTTAGTGTCCACTGCTGGACAGATCCTCCTCCAAAGCTGGAGCGCTTTACCATAATCACCACGCTTTGCAGGCGGATTGGTCAAAGTCAAAGTCAAATATATTTATTCAGTAAGATTTTTTAGGTACACTTTGAAACGTCAAATCTACCGCCTGTTCGGAATCGCGACCAGCATACAAGGAGAAAGGCAAGAACCTCGGGCTAGTTTTTTTTTCTTTTCATGATTCATTACAATATCTTAAAATTATCTAATACTAACTACAATTTATTCACTGGAGCAAATTCATTTTTTTTAATGCCAGGCATCTTCTAGGTAATCTGAAATTTTATAATAAGCTTTCCTGGATAGCTTTTGTTTTACAATTTTTTTTAATTTATTATTTGACAAGCTTAGCACATCACTTGGCAATTTATTATAAAAGCGTACAGTTCAGATTCAGATTCAGATTCTTTATTAGTAACACAAGTTACAGGTCATTATGCATTTGAAAATAATAAAAAAGTACTTAGTACCATTTAGTTAATCAATTATAAAACAAGAAAAGAAATAAAATTGTACATCACAAATATAAATTACGACTTAAATATAAATTATCATTCTAAGAATCATCAAAATGAGATTGATTATATAAAATAAATTATCGTCAAGTAAATAATAAAAATTGAATAATATAGTAAATAAGATATAGGTAACACCTACACCGTAAAATCGTTATCGTTAAGAATTCGTCAACTTTATAGAAGGCCTGCTCGATAAGCCAGTTCTTCAGGTTGTTTTTAAAGGCTTGCAGTGATCGGGCAGCAGTAATAATTTCCGGAAGCCGGTTGTAAACGGCTGGCCCCATCACGTGAATCAGTTTTTTAGACTTTGTGAGCCGCCGCCGCACCACTCGCAACCTTTGCGCGTGTCGGGTTGGATACCTATGGGCGTCGCCGAGTCTCGCGTACTCGTCCAGGTGTTGGTGAGCATACACAGCTGCGTTAAAGATGACGAGGGCAGGTACAGTCATTATTTTTAGCTTCTTGAAGAATGGGCGAGCCGGGGTATTCCAAGAAACTCTCACAATAGCTCGGACAGCTCTCTTCTGCATCCTGAACGCTCGCTCCCAGTCAGCAGCTCTGCCCCACAGCTCCACGCCATATTGAAGTTTGCCCTATGAACGATTTATTAACCTCATGGAGCCTAGTTGTGGGAACAGCGAGTTTATTCTTATTTCTAGTATTATAATTATGTTTATCACAGTTTTTGTCAAATAAGCTTACGTCTTTACGCGCGCACATAATATTTTCATAAATATATTGGCAGGGCATAGTCAATATATTTATTTCCTTAAACTTGTCTCTTAATGAATCTCTGGGACCCATTTTTAAAAACAGCGCGAACAGCCCTCTTCAAAACGAATATGGTGTCTATATCTGCAGCACTTCCCCACAGTATTATGCCATATGACATAATACTGTGAAAGTAACTAGAAAGTAACTGAAGTGATCGCAGCAAAGGTGTAGATAATATACAGAAGGAAGCTGCTGCTCTTCTTCTGGTGAAATCCCTTATTCGGCTTTTATGACATCCATGGGCTGAGGTGGAGGGGTAGATTCTTGATTTTAGATCTAAATCAGTAATGGGTTAACAATATAAATACAAAATACATAAATAAAAACACTAATGGGCTTTTCATGATTCCGATGGACTAACATATAATATTAGGTCCTTACATATGAAATTGGCGTTTTGTCGTACTGGCCACTTTGATCTTAAATATCTCCTCTTTGGTTAGGAATTCCAAATTCAAATTTGAACAGCTATTTACTCATGCATTTGTGTTTCGAAAACCGTAATTCATTTGTTTTTTTCTCTTTTGCTTTTTTTTTCTGCGTCACTCATTTCACAAAATGGAAAACTTAAAATATCGCATTATTTACGAGTACGAGTTCCACCGTGGCACCAGTGCTGCAGAAACGGCTCGAAGGATTAATGATGTGTATGGTGGTGGTGTCGCAAAAGAAAACACGGTGCGTTTTTGGTTTCAACGCTTTCGTTCTGGAAATTTCGACCTGCAGAACAAGCCCCGTGGACGGCCGGAGACCAAGGTCGATAATGATGAATTGAAGGCTATTGTGGAAGCAGATCCATCGCAAACCACATCACAGTTAGCTGCAGGCTGCGGTGTTAGTGACAAAAACGTTTTAATCCACTTGAAGCAAATTGGGAAGGTGAAAAAGCTTGAAAGGTGGGTACCTCATGAATTGAGTGAAGCAAACCGACAAACGCGCGTCGACTGCTGCGTTACATTACTCAACCGGCACAATAATGAATGAATTTTAAATCGGATCATTACATGTGATGAAAAGTGGATCCTGTACGATAATCGTAAACGCTCATCGCAATGGCTGAACCCTGGTGAACCAGCAAAATCTTGCCCCAAGCGAAAATTGACTCAAAAAAAGTTACTTGTAAGCGTTTGGTGGACTAGTGCCGGTGTCGTACACTATAGCTTTCTTAAATCTGGTCAGACGATTACGGCTGATGTCTATTGTCAGCAACTGCAAACCATGATGGAAAAGCTCGCTGTTAAACAACCGAGACTTTTCAATCGCTCTACGCCACTGCTGCTTCAAGACAACGCTAGACCACACACGGCCCAACAGACGACTACCAAATTAGAGGAGCTTCAATTGGAATGTCTAAGATATCCACCGTACTCTCCGGACCTTGCTCCAACAGATTACCATTTTTTTCGAAATTTGGATAACTTCTTGCAAGGAAAAAAATTCAATTCCGATGAGGCAGTCCAAACCGCTTTCAAAGATTTCATTGATTCCCGTCCGAATGGTTTTTTTAGTAAAGGGATCAATGAACTACCTATAAGATGGCAAAAGTGTATAGATAGCAATGGTACATACTTTGATTAATAAAATATGTTTTAATATGAAAAAATTGCCTTTATGTTCCTCCCATACAAAACGCCAATTTCATATGTAAGGACCTAATATTAATAAATGTTTTCGGGACATTTTATTCAGTGCCACCTAGCCTAACTAAACAAAAACACTTTCGTAAATGAATACTTAAAATTATATTTGTAAGGGCCTGCGTATGGATGAATTACAAAATGCTTCAGATTAAAAAAAAACATATCGATCTATCTCATAATTCTCGTAGCAAACTAACACGTGCTACGCCGTAGACCCTGTACAGTGCGCCAGAAATCAAACTCAAAGCTATACATTGATTCTGAAATGCCATGTCAATCCACTCGAAAGAGCGCTCATTGACAATCCAAGTGACACAAGGCAGTTGAAAAGAACCCGTGTCCTGAAGAACCTTCTTATTAATGAGGGAGAACCGACTAATGAGTCGAGATCGCCATCATCACAACTGCATTAAGTTCCCCAAATCGCATTTAGTATTACAAACATGAAAACAACTGTGCTACGTCGTAGACCGTAGGGCGTCTACGGTCTACGCCGTAGCACATTTGTTATTTATGTACGAATTATCATTAGTTCTGAAGAAGAATGGAACTCGTTGCCCTCGTCTGTTTTTCCGCACCAGTGGAATCTTGGAGTTAAGTCTCCATCCAGAGTAAATATTATATTTTTATCAGATTTACAACAAGTTGCTAATCGCTTGTTTCGTCTCCATTTTGTTTAAAATAAATAGGACAAAGCCTATTTGTAAACCGTGAAAACTGTTTTTTTACCACTGTAAAAAAAACTTATACGAGTATAAATATAAGTTTTCAGGTTCAAACTAATAGGTAAGTATTAATTCAAAATATATACATATATAAGCCACTTGTTCAAATACAAACACTTCAACCTTGTATAATATTTGTTCACTGTGGATTGCCACCCTTGATATACACTAATACATTGTACAGGGTGTATTGTTAATAGCTCGAGATAATTTTATAGATTAGAATAATATGTTTTCTAAATGGATATCATATGATATTCTAATAATGCATATTTATCATGTGTTCCTATGACATTATCTCTATGGAATTCTGATTTTCACTAAATGATAAATCGAGGGTTTCCTATAAGAAAACTCTACAAGAGTTTAAGGTCATAATTTGTACCATTTTTTTCTGATTAATTTGATTTATCTATGTGTTTGTGTACAGTAAGGGATTAAGATTTCCTAGTCACTATTTGAGCAGCCCATCTGGGATGTACCTCCGTCCGCCTTACAGAATATCGCAGCCAAATAACACTACCTATACAGTGCTTGCAGTTAAGTCACCAGAGCTCCTTTACGCTGGGCGGCAACGCGCTAGAAACTCTTCTGGTGCGTCCTTAGGCAAGGGTATTCGCTTACCATCAGGTGGACCGTACGCGTGGTCGCCCGTTTATAAGTATACAAAGAAATACTGAAACACGCCTCCCATATATCAATTTAATTTGATGAATTATGAAACATTTTGTTTTCGTGGCGGTTGTGAGTTAATTAAGACTCCAAACCAGCCCGTGGATGTCGTAGAAGAATAAATAAAAAATAAATAAATGCTATATGACATTAATTTCACACAGCGCCATCTAGACACAAACTTGATTACGAATAGAATACTTAATTTTTTTTTGTATATACATACTATATGTATTGTATGATAAATACAATACAACACCTAAAGACAGAACAAACATCAATATTCATCACACAAATGTTTGTTCTGGGTGGGAATCGAACCCACAACCTACAGTGCAAAAGGCAAAGTTACTACCAACTGAGCTATGAGGCTTGTATATATATTCTCTGTTAGTCCCATTATCGCTCGTGTTGCTAGTCCCATTATTGGAATATACGTATCCGAAGAGCACCCTGTATTCTGATAGAGTAACTTATCATAACAGCGGCCACTTTTCTTGATTAATCCGTTACATCCGAGGACTGAATTTATCACTAGTTTTACTGAGTTTGGGGAGATTTGCCTTTTATTTTTACCCGACTGCCTCAGAAGGAGGGTTTATTGTTTTAGGGGTTGTTTACCTCTCACCTTTGATCTGCGAGGGCGTTAAAAATATTTAATATCGCTTCATCATCATCAGTGCTGTCCGTGAAAATGAATGAATGAATGAATGAACAATTTATTATAACATTTAGTAAAAATAGCGTCTAAGTACAATGGGCGGCCTTATCGCTGAAAGCGATTCCTTCCAGGCAACCTTGTAAGAAGAAATGTAAACAGTAAAAAATATCAAAATGTGAAAGTCCACATGAGAGCGTCCATGATAAGTAAGCATGAGACAGTTTAAGTAAATTAGCTTCAAATACACATAGTGGATTCAAATTATTTCGTTTTAAAAACTAAAAAGAAAACCGACTTTAATGAAGAATATAATTATTTTGATGACAAATGGACGGTCAGACAGACAGACGCGTGGTCCTATACGGGGTCCGTGTTTTCTTTACTTTTGAGGTAGTACACCCAAATCGTTTCAAGTGTGCCTATAATATTTGAAGAGTTCCCTCGATTTCTCAAGGATTCCATCAACAGATCCTGACTTAATAACAATGGGACCACCTGTGACGTATACCCTTTCAAACAAAAAAGAATTTTCGAAATCGGTCCAAGTTCTGCGAGTAATCGCGAAACATATATAAAAAAAAAGATTCCGACGAATTGAGAACCTTCTCTTTTTTTAAAGTCGGTTAAAAAGAAGGAATCATTATTGAAAAAAAATCTACAAAAACGTTGTTGATAGTAGTAACATCAAGCCGGCATCGATACGTAAGAGCACAGATATCAAAATACTAACGGTATTTTTTTTTATTTTACTATGGGGAAGCCTTATCTTAACTTGTAACCAGGTGAGAAGGCCGAAAGTGGAGGCGCACTTCACTCGGAATCCTCAACAAACTGAGGAACTTGCTGTCTTACCTCTAAATGCCGGAACACAACAATTTTTGAATTGTTGTTATGACGTCAGAATTAGGTTAAGATGGTGGTAGCTAAGCTAACCGGATGGTTTACACACGCGAGAACATGCCACGTATGGCACATAATGTAATTGTCCGTGTGAAAAACACGTTTGGCCAAGTCTAAGCCACAAACAGCAATTTGAAAATAATTGCAAATTGATTGTAAAGCTTACTGTAAGTCTGTGGAAATTGAACCCGTTTCAATTCAATTGGCACATCTGTAGGTATAGGGATTCATGGAAGTAATACATCTTCTTCTCGGAATTTGCCATTCAAAATGCAGGCTTCGACGACGTTTTTCATCAACTTTTTATGACGAATCGCGTGCCATTGCACAGCCGTGGTGGGTTTAAATTACGAAGCAAAATAACCGTAGATCCAACCTGCAGTTGTGTATGAGGCGGTAGCATTCCTGGCAAATCCGATGAGTTCTAAAACTCTGCTGGATAGTTTAGAGCTTCGTTGGTATCGCGAACTGTATCGATAGATTTGTATGACACCAAGTCCCCAAGCAACAACTGTTGTAGGTATCTTGAAATTCAAATCGTTGACGTCCACATTTTTTGCTGCCAAAATTACTGTTTCTGCCAGCCATTCATGATTCAAGTATTGTGTGAGATTATCGGGAAATATCTGATCATTTTGCGAATCAATGATTGTGCAGAAATCGGTCGGCAATTTATGCATTTTTATGTAGGTACAGCTACTTGTATATCGCCGTTATCTAACAGTTTAAGGAGGATCTTGAAGCATTTGAACGCGCATATTTCCTTTTAGCTGAACTTTTTCAACATTACGCAACAGTGACGATGATTTCAAGCAAGCGTTGATCTCATCAGCGTAAGTTGAATGTGGAATGACGGGAAGTTATTCTCTGAAATCACTTGAAAGGAGTAACAGAGTGCCGCCAAATAGGTTTTCGTTGTTTTTTATGTCTTTCAATGTCCTGTTCAACGACTTATGTGAATGTTTCTGTGCCATAGTGCATTCATCCCAGATGATAATTTTACACTGTCAGTACCTAGTGGGACATTGCGAGTAACAATCGTACAATTTTTTTTTTATTGTACGACGTGGAAGCGCTTGGCCTTCATCGCTTCTGTGGCGACAGAATTAGGTAAGATGGTGGAAGCTAGCCGGGCGGACTTCAACAAAGTCCTACCACCAACCAAACCAAGCACAATATATTGTACTCTCCATGGAGATCGAACCCGGGATCTCAGGATCTGAAATCGGTGGGTTGAACCACTAGACCATCAGATGCGGTTGAATGTATGACAATGATCCTCGATTGCAATCAATAAAAAACAGCCGAAAACACTTTAGGCCCTAAATTATGGCGAGGGAGAAAGCTAATTGTGTGATAAAGACAGAAAGGCTTCGTTCTTATTTCTACTCTGTGCTGTTTACGGGGTGAGAAGTGGCACCGGTAGACGCCTCGGAATAAATGATCGAGTGGTACCTAACTGATCAATTAACAACCGCCGAGAGTAGAAAATTATAAAAGTACTAATATCGCTATTCAAAAATAAGGGTTTGTGGTAGCAGGGTGAACATTTTGAGTTGTATGTATTTATGATGCTGAACCCAATATTTAAATTTTAACGCATTTGCTGAAGTACTCATATGAAAACAACATTTGACCCATCATCTTACTACTATAGCTACGATGAGTTTAACCATAAATACAAAACTTTTCACTTCTCTTTTTATACATATTCTGAAACCATATTTACAACCTTTAAAATTTAATTTCGAATATTCAATCCAATCCCAATACATGAGTTACCTAAAGGCTATCTGTAACTGTTCTTGTCCGTACCGACTGCTTCCTTTATACATAGGTAGTTTAACTGTACATATCACTTTTCATATTTATTAATGATTAAATTTACTTTGAATTAGGTATTCGATTTATGTATTATTTTGTGTACCCACTTGTACTATCCTCTCCAACCTAAGGTTGTCTAGAAGAGATATCGTTTTCAAGCGATGAGATTGTATTGTACTGTTAACTGCAGTTTTAACTGTCGTAGAGGTAGGTACTTATGTTTTTGGTGTACAATAAAGAATTCTCATTTGATTTCATCATCTTTAGATCTATTTGAGCAGTGATGTGTGTTTTTGGCAGTTTGATTGCTTTACCGCTACTGCATTTGCAGCTAATCTCTACGATCGACTTTATTATACAACATAACATCGACACAAGTATTCATATCTCAAATCTCAATAGATGTAGGGGTGGATAGGGCTCGTAAAAACGTCTCAGCACCATGATTTATCGTAGGGAGTGATGGTTCACTAGTCGCTGCTCCTACTTCGCCAGTTCTGGGGTTTCGGCGGAAAATTTAATTTACTTTTTATGGTAATGCTTTGGAAGTTTTTGCGAAGTTTTGCATTTACGATGTAACAACCAGTTTTTTTTCAAGAATATTACATAGCCGGACCGTTCCCGGAATAACGGGAGAAAAAATGTTTCATTATTCCGGCTAACCGGACCACTTAAGAGTGGACGCATTCTGTAATAGGTACTTACTCTGCCTTAGTTGATTTATAAAATTAGGTTTTAATGAATGACACCTGTTTGTTTATTTTATTCGGGTTTCACGACTTAGGGTACCAGTGGTTAAAAGTGATCTTCCACTGTACAATCAAGGGAACAGTTAAGGGTAAACAGGAAAAGAGAGCTCTAGCTTCCTATTCTTACTATGCCAGCTATCCGGATCTCACTCAAGATCAGCTTAGTAAATGTAAGTGGCTCAAAAATGTTTCCATCTGATTTATTTACGGATTACGGAAATATGATCATGTATTCGTCTTCACCAATACCTACTCACATTCGTTCTCTCCTTTACTCCATTCCTTTTGATTCATTCTACGCCTGCTTACCTAAAACAACGATTTCAATCCCTTCATCTCTCTCACTCTTTACCTTTAAATTCTTCCAATACCCGCTGATTCAATATTGTAATGCCATATTTCCCATATAGCTGTATCAATACGCTTTGGGAAGTCTCTCCCTGTATTTAAAAGTTTGGTCACGCTGCATTATCTTTGCTGTGTTGGGTGTAAATCCAACATAGCGCTTTCTTCGTAAAGGTTAATTGTTGGGAATCTATTATAGTTTCTGTAGCGTTGCCTTGAGAACAGAGTGCTATGCTTTTTCAACTGGTCAGAGGTATATTTGGCAGCGCTTCCCATGCAGCAAGTTACGCAATAGAGCAACAAAGAGCGCTTTCTTAGCAAGTTACGCAATATAGCAACAAAGATTGGCATGTAGATTGATTTTAATAGCTCTACGCAAGTAACGTCTCTCAAGTTTCGCATTATACGCACTATTTTATACTTTGAACAACAACAAAAAACTAATTTCTCATAACTATCCGCGTCGTAGCAAGTCATCTTCTCGGCCATTAAAATAAAGCAATTATTCACGCTCTGTGGTCCACATTAAGAGCGCGACAATTAAAAAGATGTTAATGGTTAAAATAACAAATGTTATTTGTCTCCGAGGGGTAGTTTTAAGGGGTGCTTTTTGCAAGGATGGACTCTCGTTTATGATTTTGAGTAAGAGCTATTCAACGAAGAGTGATGTGGAATATAACGACTGTTACAAGTGTAGGTAAAATCTTACTATCGTTTGAATGGTAGTAAGCTAAGTAGGTTGGTCTGCGAAAAAGTTTTGTCAGCAAACAAAGTGAGTTAAAAAAAGTTTGTGGTTTTTGGGTACAAAAAAATAAAACTATCAAAAAATAAAATTCATTCCGTAAACGTAGATGTAGTACATTACAATATTTTTGTTCGGATTAAAAAGCATAAATGTTTTTTACTTTTTACAAGGAAAGCGGCCGGGCAACCTAAGGATTTAAAATATATTATAGAGGTATAGTTGGATATATTTTTAACTTCCAAGTGTAACAAAGCACGCACAGGCTACGGTAACCACATACCAACAGCTGGGCCGTATGTTTAACTTAAAAAAAAAGAAGATAGTATATGCAAAATATTATTTCCATAATAACACTCTATGTGCTTTATTTTGGATTACGATAGGACGAATGATGGCCCCAACTTAGTAGCAGTTCGCGCGTAATCCCAGGTCTTCTTACCTTTTTTGTTATATTATTTTAAAAAGTATTAATATTTTTAGCAATAAATGTCCCTCTACCATCATAATTATAAAATTGTTTTTGGCGAGATATGAGCCAAAGAGTGCCACAATGCTACGCTTGGTAGACGGGTTGTTCATATCACTATTGGTGGTTGCTGTAGTCCATCACCTATTAAATATTTTTGGCATCAAATTCAAATCATAACAGCGAGCCACCCCAACCACAAAACATCCCCATTTTTACAAGTTTATCAAGACACCACATTCTAATTTGTTTTAACGACAGCTACCCTAATTGTTATTGTTCTATCTATTGTTCGACAAATGTCGAGTCGCTCTGATGGTTCTGAATATTTTATTGTTTCAATATTGCTGGCTATCATCTAAATAAAATTGTCTAGATAACTGTCTGACTGTCTAAAACCAACACTGTGAAACAGGCACATCAGCTCTATAGTACTGATAACTTACCATATAATAATAATAATAATAGATAACATTCTTACGACACATAGTTTGCTATCGTACGTACGTTCTCGTTTCGATTTGTACACAGTGATTTGCTGTTTTCATTCTTTCGACCCCTGTCTAATCTTTGATTATCTCCACACGTGTTTTCGTTTGACACGGCCTGATTTACGGACTCTCGATTTACCTTGTTGTATTCAATAAACTCACCACCATCTCTATCTTTAAAAGTTGTAAGTAAAACCCAAAATTTACTAGATAGGTACCTCACATGACGTAAAGATTGTACCTAGGTACCTACTACTTAAATATTTTGATTTCATTCTCTTTTGCCATGTTCTTTGTGTAGGCTTAGTTTTAGGTAGAATTGCGAGATCTTTTTAGCTATGAATACAATTGCTGGACAGTTTTAATACTGCCGCCTAGGAAGTATAGAAGTTGTGTCAATTATTGCCACAACTTCCTTGCCCTATTGAGGCCGTCGGATGTCCTTTGCAGGCCCCTTGCTATATTTTTTTCCTAGTCTAGGAAATCTAGCAAAGCGTTCGTGGACGTGCAGCTCCTGTGTTCCACAATATGTTTACACCTTGTCGCACACGCAAATATAATGGCTCAGTGAAAATTATATATCATTTTAATAAAACATCATATAATGAAATAAGATTAAATTTCAACTAACAATAGAAACAGATCTGCGCGATCAAGCAATGATATTTGGAGGATGTATATCCAAGAAATGTATTTTGTTGTCATACGTTCCGAGCATTCGATAAAACAAGAGTCTTTTGTGTTTTAGAAAGGTGTTTTACAATTATTCGGAATGCTACCGTACTTCGTTTAGATTGTTTCGTATTCGTTTTGTAGGGTAGAGGTCCCAAAATGTGCTTATCAACTTGCTTCTTGAAGAAAGTCGTTAAAAAAACGTGAAATTTAGAAGTAGAATTCAGGTTCTGCGCATTATTTAAGTTGAAAACGCTTAGTCTTAATAAGATAGTCCTAAACTAAAGCGGCTGAGGAATCTTCAAGGAAGAAAAACTTCGGTTTTATTTCTATTAATGTTACGCCTATGAGATTTGTCATAGTTTTTTTATTTTACGACAGGGAAGCGCTTGGCTTTCACCTTACAAGTTAAGGACGCATCAACAAATATTAATGGTTTTTAGGTACCATTTAATAAACCAGGAACTGGACACAACCGCAGAGATGTCATGGTAAAAATTTAAAGCTTATATATTCATCATGTGTCTTTTATAGTCCTCTATACGTCTTATTGTTTTGTATTCAAATAAATTAATTTTTCAACTATGAGAATTTGTATGTGTAAATTTTCATATTGATTTCTTAGTGAGCGTTTGCACACCAAGACAAACATACCGGTTTAGGCTGTGCGTTGATAATATATATCAGTCAGTCAGGACTTTAAATTCTATAAATATAGATTATAGTATAGAATAGAAAGAAGAAGAAAATAAATACTCGTGCAATAGCACCACATGCTATTGCAAAATTTTAACACCAAATTTATTCGTTTTATTAGTTTTAAGTTTTCTTTTCTTACCAACCCATATGGATTTTTATTATCTGAAATAATCAATGTTTATTTATTTTTTCATTTAGTTTTACTATTTTTATGTACCCTACTTAATCTTTAAGTATCAAGATTAGTTTGTTTATGCATTAAATCGGGCGTCAAGCGGTTTGGATGTGTGCGTGGGCTCTTTGCTGGTAGTGTGCTGGCTTAGATACCTAAATTCGAGCGCGTCAAAAATGTAATTCCGTCCTTAAGATAAGTCTGAAGGTGGAGGCGCATCTCACCTGGAATCCTCAACAAATTGAGAAACTGGCACTGGTGACTGGAATATGTAGTTGGAGATCAAAGAGCAAAAAAATTACCGTTCCACCTATCGACACTCAGTCATCATCAAACGACCCTGACTTGCATATACATTTATATGTTGCAATCAGTGTTTCAACAATCAATAGATATACATCCTACATGCATATGCTCTGAGGGTGAAGGTACCAAAAATCCGAATAACATGTGTCATTGGCTAGTATTCCGCTAAGCGATGGGCTTGCAACCTGTCACGCATTGAATACTAGCTACTTGCAAATCGTGGGCATGTGTCGAAGGTGATCCTTATAACATCCACTCTCCGAGTAGTGATCAGGGTTGAATCCTTAAAGGGTAAAAAGTCATGAGACTGTTACTGTCCTTTAGTTTAGATACGTAATCATCTTGACGCTTGCGTAGCTCTCTCGTAGCAAAGTTTGTAGCACTCTGCTACGACGTAGTTCGCCTACGCAGTCTGACTTGTAATTTGGGTTTTGTTAGGTTTAGCTAGTATGTCCTGCTTTTGCTATCGGAAATTGGAGTTCAAATTAAAATTGAGAAATTAATGGCTTTCTGGGTAAGAAATGGCTTTATTTTCCTTATTCTGGTCTGCTGATTTATTTTTTAATTTAAGTATTTGATTGCTCATACACATATTTCCCTTAAAATAAATAATACAAAAGTAAAACGCTGATAATCTGCATAATTTAAGAAAAACGGACTATACAATATGTGGTTGACTTTCGATATATAATGCATATTATGATTACAGGACATTATGTTTTTACCACGCGAACTTAGCCCCCAAACTAAGCAAAGCCATATGGAAAAAAAATATGGATATAATCCCTAAATACTTTTATTTGTACATACATGTTCATAAAATAAAACCCCAAACATTGAACAAACATCTGTATTCATCAAACAAATGTTTGTGGGAATCAAATGGGAAAAAAAATCTACGGTGCAAAAGGCAGAGATTTGAGTTGATCATTCTTATATTTAACCTTATGACCTAAATTAATAGTAGGTTCATGTTTCGGTATAAATCCCTCATATAATATATATGTTCCAGAAGTAATATTCTAATGAGTCTGAGCCAATATAGGATTGTTAAATTGAATGCTGAAGAAGAAAATAACCTGTCATTTTATCTAAGAACCCAAAGTTTATTTAACCGAGAGATACAATAAAACGAAAGTGCAGTATCTAAGCACAGAAACTAATGCGTCATCCCAAGAAAGCACTTTGCAAAACTAACAAGATACGAAACCTCATTTTTCATTTTCCTCTTTGGACCCTCAGTGGGTGTAACCCGAACTGCGGAAATGTATCCGAACGACCAATGAGAGTTGGCGCGAACAGGTGGCTCCCGCCATCTTGAAAATTGCAGGGGTGGAGTGGAAATGGGAAAATTTTAAAATGGCGCCAAATGTGGGCGCCATGTCTTACTGATGAGGTATACATAAAAATCTTTAGAAAATAAAAACATGTCTAAATCAATGTCCAAATCTTCTAAACTTATTATATAGGTACTATAAAACACCATTTTACACAATGACAATTTTAATTTCAACAACCATTTACACAATTAATAATCGATGTCTTTCTTCACTATAACTTCTAGATGCAACAAACGAGCTCCGAGAAGTCCCAATTCTGGTTTTGCTTTAGAAACCAATCGTTCGAGATTAGCTTCTCAGCGTCTTTGATAACCCTTGCGTTTAGTATCAAATAATATAATAATATCATTATATCCAAAAACTTTTTGCATAGCTTTGACTTTTAAACTTAGCTAAGAATGACAGCTGTCATCGCGATGACTAAGACAGTCCACACGTCAATGCCACTGTGAAGCGAGGTTCGGTTGCACCAACTGCCTGTACAAACGCAAGCATGGAACCGTGCGAAGAGCGATATACCCCGGGATAGAGGCAGAAGGGTGGCTGAAGGGCTGATGATGCAGCCATTGTCCTTGTACTGAAAGAAAATATTTTTGGAATCAGCGTGTGCTTATTTCCATTTAGCTCTATGCCTTTTTGTTCGTCTATGCATTCCGATAGGTTTCTAATTACGATGAAAATTATATGAGTTTGTGTGAGTGGCGGTTTTTTTTTAATGAAGGCAGAGCTACTATCAATACCAACTGAGCTTTGAGGCTTGTCAAGTTGAATGTGGGTTTGTTAATGGTAGGGCTGGGCTTGTTTAAGTAAAGTTTTTTAATGTTTGTAATTCAATGTATAAACAAAAACTATTGTATTTTCTTTCGGCCCTACAATGCAAAAACGGTCTTGATCGTTTTCACATGCAAAAGGATAGACACATTACTTCGGCGATAGCTGCCGCGGCACGCGTATATGTGCTATATATCCATGCCAAATTTTGAGCCAAGTCCAGCCGTTATAGTCGTGAAAGGTAACAGCAAATAGACAAATGAGGGCCTATCACAACTACAAATTTAAAAATACATACTAACAAGCGAGCTAACCTAACGAGCTGTTTTCGAATTTATAACAAGGTTCGTCTATTCCGGGACAGAACAGGTATTTTGTTGAGTAGTTCTGTCGGTAGAACTACTGGGATTTTTTATCCCATTTCAATTGTTCACAGAACAAATGGGAAATGAATTCCCAGTAGTTCTAGAAGGAAGAAAAGTAGATGGATTGTAATTATATGTTATTTAGCTACGATGATGATGGTCACCTGCAGAGCCATCTCGAGCTTGGCCATCCGCTTGCTAGCGTAGTGTTTCCCAGTGGTAGCATAGTAACGGTTCCTGCAAACCCGCTGAGTATACACTCCGCTGAGGTCTGTCCATCTTACGGCACACCCACCGGTCCAGCGACCAAAGATGGACAGCGGCATCGTGTTATTATATTTATACCCATCCCTAGAAGATAAACATATAACTATAATCAAATTATACAACACATATTACTATAATCAATACAACAAAATGTTTCAAATCTATCTACTCGCATACCGTGGGCATGTGCCGAGTGTGCAGGTAGGTACTGCTCAGATGAAGCTGCGGGCAAAAACTGGTCGATACAAATAAAACCGGCTGAAACTCACACGTCTAGATATCGACAGTACTTCCGGTAGCGGGATAATTGGCCTTTGGCGGTCGGGTCGATGGGCACCAGCGGTATAAAGTCCCCCGCGAATGCGTCTGCGCAGTTTGCGTTGTACGGTATACCCGGGTCTTCTAGCCCGCACACGAAACACTGGAAACATGCCAAGCGTGGAAATGATCCACGAATTATAACTTGTATCCTTTATACACAATTTATTCTATTATTTTTTATTACATTGTACAAGCTCGCTATATCGTTGACATCATTCTTTGCTCTGCCCTAGAGTTAGACAAGCAAGAGTTTCTGCTTCAAAATAGTTTCTGTAAATGATGGGTTGGCTCTTAGCCTCTAGACGTTACTGTAAAGTTTCTTATTTGAACTTAAAAAAATAATCGATGTCGTATTTTTTATGCGATGCTTGTTAAATATATATAAGTAGTTACTGCTTTTCAAACAAATAGTAACTCTGAAATTAATGGAATTCAGGCTCAAAATGCATCTACTGTTCGTTACGACATTGACAGGCAACTGAATGAAAACTGCTGCTAAAACTCAGTTCTCAGAGTTTTAGGTTAGACACGTTCGGGTGGATGGAAATCAAAATCCTTGGTTTTATTATCAAAGTCTATAAAAATACAAATTAAAGTAATTGTGTGTGCTTTTCTTAAGTTGCCTGCAACGAAGTAATTAAGTGTTATTTATTTATTGTTAGATAAGTGGCAGGCTTAAAACAGTTTGTTTTTCCATTAAAAAGACGCCACAGCGTGTATAAATATTAACTCAACTAAAAATAAAACACTAAAACCATGGACGAAGAAATTCTTCGTCCATGCTAAAACTATATAAGTTTACAAAAACAAAAAAACAACAAAACAAGTATTCAACCGTTTTGTGAGATGTTAAAATATGGAACAATACTATGCTAGCGTTTATTAAACGAATGCTCTCAACGAGTGAGATTTGTTGTAACCTTGCCCATGAGCCATTTGCTCATCGCGTCGTAATCGGGACCAGTGTATTGAGTTGTAGTTCCTTCTGTCGTCGTCGGGGTTCCGCATGTTGGTATCTGCAATCATACAGACTAGTGATCGCCCAATGGTCGCCCAGTGGTTGCCCTGTGGTAACAAAGCGGGCAAAATTTGTCAAAAAAAAATACACTCAATTTTATCGTCGAAATAAAAACTTTTTTTTATGTACATTTTTTTGTATATGTACATAAGCAGTACAGTAATATAATATATGGCACTAAACTCTTGAAACCGAAAAGGCTTAAATTCTTAATATAGGTGGCGAGGACGATGGAAAATTAGTATTTCCCATGGAACACCCGAGTGGACAAAACTGAACCGTTATAAAAAACTTTCCACGATTCATCTAAGCGGTCTCAAGATAACAGTGGGAACGTAAGAACTGTACATAAATAATAGATAAACCGAATACATACTGAACTAAATAACATTTAAATTAACCGAATCATTAATATCATAAAAGAATATGTTCTCATCAGCAAATATAACGTACATAACGTATAGAGGTAATATTTATTAATTTTCCAAAATATTTTGTGTTAAAAACATTCGTCTTTAATTAAACAATTAACTGACGAGTATTATTATATTCTCTGCATATTAAACATTTTCAATGTATCGGATCAACCATTCAAAAGATATGGCCGAAATTTTGTGTTTCTTTTCACTCCAATATCTCAAAAACTACAGAACTTATCAAAAATCTCCCGCGAAATAAATTAATATGTTATCTATGTTATCTCTTTATATTTTTAATTTTATCAAAATCTGATAAACCGTTCGAGAGTTATGCCACATATATACATAATGTACAGTGCCGGATTTCCCGAATAAACGCAGAGATCTCGTCCGCTTCGCTCACTCGATCGAAAAACAACTGAACAAGAAGTAACCTTCATTTTCCTGAGGGTATCGTTGACCTGATCCGTCAGGTTTGTGTAATAATCGTACGTCAGGTTGGCGACAATCTCGAGGAACTTGTCGATATCAAATTTAATCTGCTTGGTAGACGTGGTCAAGGGCGTGGTAATGAATGTGGAGTCATTTGTAGTGGCCGTCGAATTTTCCGATCTGAAACAATCAATCAAACTCCCTGCATCAAACATTGTAAATCTGACGAGCGTTGGTATACCTAACTGTTACAGTAAAAATATAATGAATCATTTAATGTTTTTTTTCTGTACGACGGGGAAGTTCTTGGCCTTCATCTCACCTGGTAACAAGTTAAGATAAGGCCGAAGGTGGAGGCGCTCTTCACCCGGAATCCTCAACAAACTGAGGAACTGGCTATCTTACCTCTGAATGCCGGAACACAACAATTTTAGAATTGTTATTATGGCGACAGAATTAGGTAAGATGGTGGTAGCTAGCCAGGTGGACTTCAACGAAGTCCTACCACCAACCAAACCAAGCACAATATATTGTACTCCCCATGGGGATCGAACCCGGGACCTCTGGATCTGAAATCGGTGGGTTGAACCACTAGACCACAGAGGCGGTTAAATAAACACAGCGTCATCTAGCCCAAAACTAAGCATAGCTTGTAATATGGGAACTAGATTACTAATAGAATACTTAAACACTTATGTGAATACATATTAAAACACAGAACAAACATCTATATTCATCACAAAAATGTTCGTCCTGGGTGGGAATCGAACCCACAGCCTACAGCGCAGAAGGCAGACAGGGTACTACCAACTGAACTATGAGGCTTTATTTTTTTACTATACGACGGGGAAGCGCTTGGCCTTCATCTTACCTGGTTACAAGTTTAGATAAGGCCTGAGGTGGAAGAGCACTTAAAACGAATTCCTCAACAGTCTTAGGAACTTATTTAATTATTATTATATATAACTAGCTTACCTGTAAATACCAGCCTTACATGTTTGATGTTACATTGCCATCCATGTAATTTATTGGTTTAGTTACCTAGCCAAGTTATTATCACGAAAGCACAAGACAAGCCTTGACATAAAGTATTGTCTTAAATAATTAGTATTTTCATTCATAATTTTGTTTAGTTGATATACAAAAAAATATGGTCGCTTTTATTAAAAAAAACTTATAACGAAAAAAAAAATGGAAATCGGTTTTCAGCGTCTGTATTTCCTTTGTGTCTTCAAACAGAGTTAATATGCGCTTTCTGGGTAGAATCGCTTCATCATAGACCCCTTCAATACAGCAACGCAATTGCATTATACATGTATATTGCTCTAGGGTACATGTACCAAATAATATTCATTTCAAGTATGAAATTTTTATATAATTTAATTTTTTATTATTTTGGTTTGTAGTAAACGTTGCGTGACTTTGCTGTGACATTTAAAGAAAAAATGGTATATTATTTTTATTTTATTTTGTTTGAAAAGCGTGAAGGTGTACCTACCTTGTGATCCTGTGTCAATTGTATGATTTGTATATTTAACCGCCTTACTGTGGTCTAGTCTACCTACTGGTGTCAGATCCAGAGGTCCCAGATTCGATCCCCAGGGAGTACAATAGTGTGATTGGTTTGGTGGTGGGACTTTGTATAAGTCCGAGTGGCTAGCTACCACCATCTTACCTAAGCCTGTCGCCATAACAACAATTCTAAATTAGTTCCGACATTTAGAGGCTTACCTCTTGTTTTAAAATTATTTTTATTTTAGTACGGGGATGTGCTTGGCATTCATCTCACCTGATTTTTCAATTTCAGAGATTCGTGACCAGATATTCCTCAAATCCTCTATGGGAAAAAGTCCTAAGTATGTTTTTATTAATTTCATTACATATATATATATTACATAGTGTCTGTTGTAGGTGATGTATTTTCTATATTTGCTGTATTTGTATTTGCCGTCTTAGGATTTGATGTTATGGTAGGTTTTGCCATTGTAGGTGTTGCCGTTGCAGGTTTTGCCGCTGTAGTTTCCTTCTCCGGTGACGGTGAGTCATCATAATCTTGTCGTAACTGTAATAATATTATAGAAGCGGCATTAAGCTGAGGCTGAACCTGCCACGCATGCAGGAAAGACTAAATTTGCTTTCTTATAGGTTACTTAAGCTAGAATAAGGGCTTGTTCTACTACGTCCAAGGAAGGTTTTTAGATGAACTCGAGACTCTGATTGGCTCAGCTTTATTTAATAGAATTTATTTGTATTCTAGCTATTCTTTGATTTTTATGTGTGTTTTTGTATTTATTTATAAAGTCTGAATTTCCTTTCATTGCGTGTGCTAAGTAAATAAATTCTTATTCTTAATATGATAAAGGATGACATTATCACATCACTGGCTGTTTTCATATGACCTCCATGCGCCATGCATTTCTACATGATTGTGAGGGCTTTTGTTTACAGACAATCACGGCGGATGAGAAACTAACAGTTGGCTTACCTAATTGAATAAAATAATAAATGGCTTGCTACCTTCAAGAGCAGAGTCGATGAAAAGATTACCTCTCTTTAAAAATTTGGTATACAGGGCGTAACATTTCGATCGGTCAGTATAGGAAAGTCTGAAACTATAAGACATTCGAAGATCTATACTTAGGAACCATGTCATCGATTTAAGTGAACAGGAAAACTACATTCATACTTTTTTTTATTGTACTACGGGGAAGCGCTTGGCCATCATCTCATCTGGTTACAAGTTGATGTTGTAACGTTTTTTAATCCGATGACGTTCAAATTTCAACTCATCACTAACAGAAAATACAGAACAAGAGGATTTAATAGCTTCGCTTACGCATAGTCTAAACGTATTGAACGTTTACTAAATTCATAAAGTTGAATTTGTAAATTTTGAAAGTGTTCAGCTGTTTCGCTACTGCGACTTACCTTTTTCTTTTTTTCATAGCTATTTTCTTCAGCTTGTCCTGTCATGTGATTGACTAACGCATCTTTGTTCGGGAGACCTGTTCTAGATGGTTTCGGGGCATCGCTTGTCGACTCATCACTCAACAACATCGTGGCAATGTCAGTCACATTGTCATATTCATATACTACCTTTGTCAACGTTACATCTGTATCTATTTCATTGAATTTATTCATATTTACAGCTATTTCTGTAGAAGTTCTTGTTACAATCGTCTGGCTGTAATTAGATTTCAGGTGTGTACCGTAATTATTTGTTATAAAGTCTATTTGCATTTTAGTAAGAGGTGTTATGTTGCTATTTTCGGTTCTTACAGGATAGTTCTCATCATATCTTTTTGTGATAGCGGCCATACTTTTTTGATTATTCAGACTTGGTGTTATGTTGCTATTTAAGGTTCTTATGGGTTTTGGATAGTTCTCATCATATTTGTTTGTGGTAGCGGCCATACTTTTTTGATTATTCAGACTTTCATATTCAATCCTAGTTAGAGGTTGCAGGCTTTCATAATATTCGATTCTGGTTGAACGCGTTGGGTTATCATAATATTCGATTTTGGTGAACGCAGGGCTTATGATTGAAGTGTCTTCGTTATTATTATCGAATATCCTTCCAGGCATTATTTCTTTTAGAGCTTCTGTAATACATAAATAAATATTACAGGATATTAATGTCACACAGTGCCATCTAGACCCAAACTAAGCATAGCATATGTAAGCATGTAATATGGGACCTAGATTACAGTCCTGAGTGCGAACCCACAACCCTCAGCGCAGAAGGCAGAGTCGAATGGATCGACCAGTATAACTCCGCGATCGGACCACGGGCTATAAACAAATATGTACCTCTTATTTTCTCCGGACTTAGTGTTTCTTGGTCATCCCGGCGCACCCTAGCCATTTCATCGACAGCACGGCTTGCTACAAAACCAAAGGAAAATCGTTGTAGTTTTTAACTCTAGTTTG
The DNA here is from genome assembly GCA_951394065.1 of Venusia cambrica. Taxonomy (NCBI): domain Eukaryota; kingdom Metazoa; phylum Arthropoda; class Insecta; order Lepidoptera; family Geometridae; genus Venusia; species Venusia cambrica. Next base: position 6,309,562 of record OX596045.1, on the reverse strand, counting down.
GGTTCGATTCCTGGTGAGGCACATCTTTTTGTCATCTCTTCTCTCTCTCTCAAAGGTTTGCTGTCATAAAACTCTTTAAGGCGGTCGCAGATAGTCTATAGAATATAGAATATACGGAAGTAAGCTGCCATCTTAGGTCTCTCGACATAAGAAGGGCATCTTATGTTGGGAGACCTAAAATGGCTTTACGACATCCGCAGGCTGAGCTTGAGAGGTGCAACCACCACAGCAATCGCCTCTGGTAGATTGTAAAAACACATTTTTAATTAATAAATATTATACATCAACAGCCCATAAGTGTCAACTCTTGGACATAACCTCTTCCAAAGCTGGAGAGTTTTACCATAATCTCCACATCTCCACGCTTGGCAGGCGGATGGGTGATTGCAGACAAGGTTTAGATAATACACAGAAGGAAGTTGCTGCCGTTCTGGTGGGATCCCTTAGTAATAAATAAATATACTTTTTTTATACAACTAGGAGACGGGACAAGCAAGCCCACCTGGTGTCAAGTGCATCTCTTGCCTATAAAGGTGTTAGGCCTCACGTACCCGTAATTACACCGGCAACCATACCCTTCAAACCAGAACACAGCAACGTTGCTTGGCGGCCGAAACAGGTATGGTGGTAGTAATTCTCCGGGCAAGCTCTTTCACAAGGGGCTTCTACTACTCTTACTTACTTTTTACCGTCCAACTTACATTAAAAATGTATACTGTGGTTTCTCTATTTACCTTCATCATCGTATGTAGCTGAGTCATCATCGAAATCCTTGTACTCTATCGCCAGAGTCCAATCGAAAACGACACAGCCGACCAGAAGCACCGCTAGCATTTTTAACGTTTCAAACGAAAAGGGGGTAACATCGAAGTAGTTTTTTACTTTTAATTTACAACAAACCAAACATCTACGATACTCATAATTAACTGAATTCACTTAAACATTTTCACATAATTTTAACTATCGGTAATGAAAAATATCAAATCACAACAAAAAATAACATAGGTAAGTTGACTGTCAATAAAAGCCACAAAAAGTGACAGAAATATACACAGCGCAAACAGAAAATTGTACCTACCTGCTTGTATGTAATATAGCAAAGAAGGTTTTTCCAAAACACCTACTTCCTAGATTTTTTTTTATTTATTGTACGACGATGAAGCGCTTGGCCTTCATCTCACCGGGTTACAAGTTGAGATAAGGCCGAAGGTGGAGGCGCGCTTCACCCGGAATCCTCAACAAACTGAGGAACTGGCTATCTTACCTCTCAATGCTGGAACATAAGAATTCCGAATTTTTGTTTGGCGACAGACTTAGGTAAGATGGTGGTAGCTAGCCAGGCGGACCCAAACAAAGTCCTATCACCAACCAAACTAAGCACATATATTGTACTCCCTATGGGGATTGAGCCCGGGACCTCTGGATCTGAAATCGGTGGGTTGAACCACTAGAACACAGAGGCGGTTAAAATTATGATCAAGATCAGAAGCAAAAACTGCAGAAGATAGCTCCCAGGATAAGCTTCCAGGGCTACGAATAAATAAGGGTCTGTATTTCTGCGGCTAGCTATCAACGTATTATAATATTTTCTGCTATATTCTGCTAGTGCTGGTGTATCCTGAGGTTCCGGATATGATCCCCACGTGAGCACAATATTGTACTTGGTTTCGTTGGTTTTATGAATGAAATGAAAATACTTTATTGCACACCTACAAAATAAAACTGGATTATTACAAAAAAAAATATATACAATAGGCATTCTTATCGCTTAAAGCTATTTTTTCCAGACAACGAAAACAAGCCTCATAGCTCAGTTGGTTACTCTGCCTTCTGCGCTGTAGGCTGTGGGTTCGATTCCCACCCAGGACAATCATTTGTGTGATGAATATAGATGTTTGTACTGTGTTTGGGTGTTGTATTATCATTATTCTCCTGCCCTTATCCCACGCTAGGTGGGGTCGGCACAACATGTTCTCTTCTTCCACTCACTCCTATCAACCGTCAATTCTGCATCTACACCTTTCATACCCATGTCCTCTTTCACACAATCCATTCATCTCTTTTTCGGCCTTCCCTTGCTCGCATGTCCAACCACGCTCAAATTCATAAACCTTTTTATCAACTGACTATTATCCCTCCTCATTACATGCCCATGCCATGCCAACCTAGCACTCCTCATCTTTTCTACAACTGGTGCCACTTTCAAACATCCCCTTATATACTAATTTCTGATCTTATCTAACCTTGTCACCCAAACACATCCATCTTAACATTCGCATCTTCTTCATAGCCCAACTCACTGATCCATGCATTGCGACAGGTCTGATGATCGTCTTGTAAATTTTCCCCTTAAGCTTAAGAGGCATTTGTGGGTCACATGTTGTTCCCGAAACCGAAAGTCGCCACTTCATCCATCCCGTGCGGTGTAGTGCGGCTGAGTTTTAGGCCGACTCTCTGTACTTCGCGGCATCTTCGCCAACAAGAACAATGTCATCGGCGAACGGCATGCACCAGGCAGCCTCTTCCTGTATGTCTGATGTCAGAGCATCCATTACCAGGAGAAACAAATAAGGACGCTCGCTTCAGACCGTATTTTCGTGCGCGCTCCTGCATACATTGCTTTCACAAGCCTTACATACTTCCCTGGCACTCTTTTTCCATTCAAAGCCTACCACAGAACTTCCCTGGGAACTCGGTCGTAAGCCTTCTCAAGGTCTATAAAGACCATGTGCCGGTTTTTGTGTGCATAGCGGTACTTTTCGCTGAGTTGACGTAGTGCGAAAATTGCATCCGTTGTTCCCCGTCCCGGCATGAAACCACACTGGTTCTGGGTTATCTCACATTATTTTCTTATTCTTTTATCTAAGTATTGATTTCTCCCAGACTTTCATGATGTGTGTCATGAGCTTTATTCCTTGGTAGTTGTTACATTCTTGTACGTCACTCTTATTTTTAAACATGAGCACCAGTGAACTGCTGCACCACTCGTCAGGGATCGCCTCTTCATGTAACAACTTGTTGAAGAACAAAGTCAGCCACTTCCATCCATCCACTTTCAGAAACTTCCATACCTCAACTGGTATTCCATCCGGACCAACCGCTTTTCCATTTTTCATACGTTGGACTGCCATTCGTACTTCATCCACATTTACCTCTTCTATTAAACCCAAGTTGGTACGTACATCATCGAACTCTGGGTGTTGTATTATATAGTACGTATGTATTTACAAAGTATTTAAGTATTCTATCCGTAATCTAGTTCCCTTAATACAAGCAATTCTTAATTTGGGACTAGATGGCGCTGTGTAAAAAATTATGTCCTGTCCTGTAATAAAGGATGGAGTTTGGATGGAGAGGATATATGGCTAAAAAGGTGGTATAAAATATATAAAAATAGTACTTTCTTAAGTCCACCAGGCTAGCTACCACCGTCTTACTTAAGTCTGTCGCCAAACAACAATTATTAATTCTATTGTTCCGGCATTTAGGTAGGGTATTATATTTAGGTAGGTCATTGAGGTATGAACGCCAGATCCTCAGTCTGTTGAGGATCCACCTTCGACCTCATCTTAACTTGATAACAGTACGGGGCGGGGATAACAATTTTGTCCTCTGTTTTTAACCACCATCGGGAGACAAAATGCTCTGACAAGGTGGATAAAAACAGAGGACAACAATTTTATCTCCTCCCCGTGCTCAGGGGGCAGGTGAGATAAAGGCTACTTTTTTTTTCGTTTAGATTTGACGTTTCAAAATGATCCTAAAAATATTAATGAATAAAAATATTTGACTTTGACTTTGACTTTGACTTTACTATAAAAATTAATACTATTTTTTTTTTAATAGAAACTGTATACCATCATTTTAACAACCACTACCATAACCTCGCATTTAAAAGTTGAAGCATTCAAATGAAGTCAACTTCCCCACTAATGAGAATTTACGACAGACCCTGGGTCTGTTCTGTAGGATAATGTAAGTAGGTACTATCCTTTTTAAGACGTTCCTACTCCTCAATGCTTTGTTGGCTGCAAAAAAAATGAAAAGCGAACAGCCTAGCTCCTAGCAACCGTGCTGATAGAAATTAATTTCCAGTTTAGTAATTATGATTAAGTATGTAAAATGTAGTGCTATTGTCTTACCTTCAGGAACAGAAAGTTGAATTCTCATAATGTTGAAATCCCAAAATGTTGATTTGTTTTTGTTTCGCAATTTTAAAAGCTTTAATCTTTTGTTGTTTGTATAAAAAATATATAATATTACATTTGTTTGTCTGTCTTTTTAATACTGATGTTTTTGTGATGTCTTTACTTATTAATTTTTCTGTTTTTTTTTATTGTTTTTTTTTTAATATGACTGTCGGTTTACATTAATTTATAAATACAGAACTTTGAACGCAGAAGACACTATCTACCTTTCAACACCACGGGAATCCAATGAGTGTTAGGAAATCCATATACTTTGATTCATCATCGTACTTACAACACCAATTCATACGTCCAGTAAAGTACCTACAGAAATTACTGTCGCGAAATTCGTGAGCGAGTTGAAATCCTACAGGCATCTCGAAAAGTCGATACAGAAACTGCGCATTGCCACATGAAAACATGTCTTATGCGATCGCTTTACGGCTCATATTTGAGAGTATTAGAATGCGGTTGATATTACTTTTTTTAGTCGCGGATGATCGCGGTAAGGAAAAGCGTTTTGGCGCCAGACTGGCCGACGCCATTAGTTAGGTAATGTTGGTTCAGATGTGAAACTCGATTTTGTTGTTTGTGTTTACGATAAGTCTTGCAAACTGTAATCGCTGACGTCTGCGGTAAAAAATATTTATGAAAAATGCGACGTGTTATGTTTTCTAGGACCATTGTAGAACATTTCGAAGGGGCGGCCAAGTCGTCTTTTCGTGTTCTCTAAACATACATACTTCCTGTACCTATTATTTGAGAAGAAATAATTGTACCGATTGATTTAATTTAATTTTCGTTGTCTTCTTCACCAATCATTCAAAGCCAAATATGATACTCATTCTTTTTTATTGTATTTTAGGGAAACGCTTGGCCTCATCTGGTTTCGAGTTATGATAAGGTAAAAGTGCACTACACCACAGGAATTGGCTTTCTTTCCTCAAAATACCTGAACACAACAATTTAGAATTGTTTTTATGGCAACAGGCTTAGGTAAGGTGCGCTTGGCTTGATCGAATCCGGTAGGTACCTCTAGATATCAATAAGGGTGATATATAAATGTGTAAGTCATAGATCAAGCTATGGTTATGGACTCGACATTGAACAGTGTATGTAATTACAACTGCAGCTGCCGCGGGCCTTTGGAATTATAGGTTAGCGCCACGATTGGCAGAACATTCTATAAAGTTGGATATAAATATGTCACGTGACTCGGAAGCGGGACTGTTGGGCTTCGCACGCTAGGTCTGCGCAAAGCTGTCCTCCTGCCGGCTTAGAACCGAGCCAGCGTATTATCCTATCAAAAAAGGGACCGTATTGATATTACGATTCAACATAAAGGTGATATTTGAGTGCGTTTAGTGATTTGGAAGTAATAGTTTAGTGTTGTTTCGATAGTATTTTATTATCTGTGTTTTTCTTGTATTGTTTTAGAGTAATTTGTTTGGTAGTACTAAATAAACGTGTTTTAATTTGAGTTTTAATCGCTTGCTTTTAATTTTACGGAGCACCTCTTTCTCGAATCCTTTGTAATTCTTTGTAATTCTTTATTGTACACATAAATAAGATTATAACATGTCATAAGAAAACATATGTACAGAGGCGAGCTTAACCCTTAAAGAGTTTTCTACCAGCAAACCTTTGAGAGAGTGAGAGTTGCTACACTGAAAAGGTAGAAAAGTGTACTTGAATTAAAATACAATGTTAATAGACAAATTAAATATACATACAGATATCAAAAGTATACTTAAAGTGTAATTTTCGAAAAAAAAAACATACCAACTTCGATATTGACGCAAGAGTTTCACATCTACGCGCGGCATTTATCTTAGGCCATTCGGCGCCATTTTGTCGTCTCATTCCCCGGAAGAGGCAGACATTACAGTGTAGCTTCCGCTTAATTTTCTGTTTATGGCGCGGGGGCCAACTTCGACAAATGGGCCTTATCTGGGAACATCGAGTTGGGCGCTTGCTGCTTGTCAGCGGAAAGTTAATCCGGTTTGGGAGAAAAATGTTTATCCGACTACGCAAATCGAATGTAGTTTGATGACAAAACAAGCAAACAGGGACACTTTCGAGTGGAGCATGGATTAAGCTAACAAGCACTGTTTTTTTATATTCAACGGAGATGCGGTTAGCCTTCATCTCACTTGGTTTCAAGTTATAAGAAGGTGGAAGCACACTTCACCCAGAATCCTCAATGGACTGAGGAACTGGTTATCTAGACTTAAGGATTGATCTAATAAGGACATGTGCATCTAGATCAACGGCCCATTTTGGAAATCCTTGCGAAACGAAATAAAAATAAATTAAAGGGAAATTATAAAAAAAGTATACACATAGGCTACATTTTATCCCGAAAAATAGAAGTATTCACGTGGGATGGTAATTTTTTTCGAGATAATAAATATCCTGTGGGTTGGACTACCTTTCTAACAAAACCTTTTCTTAACTTAACCTTTCAAAATCCGTTTAGTCGTTTGAGCGTGAAAGAGTAAGAAACATACTATGAGTTAGGTTTGCTATCCCACGGGAATATTATACTTTTCCGGGATAGTAAGTAGGTTATGGCTAGGTTATGAAGGTATCATTACAATTTTCATCAAACGTAACTCATAGTGTTAAGTATTAAAGATGGCGTTAAGTTAACGCATAATAATTGTTTTCTATGTTTGATTTGAATTAATAATAATATTAATATTACAGGACCTTTTTTTTACACAGCGCTATCTAGCCCCAAACTAAGCATAGCTTATGATATGGGAACTAGATTACGGATAGAATACTTAAATACTTTTTGTAAATACATACTTATCATGCAATACAACACCCAAACACAGAACAAACATCTATTTTCAGCACACAAATGTTTGTTCCGAGTGTCTAGTGCGAGTTTTATACTTGCTAAATACCTGCTCGAACGCGTTTGTATGAATTGTATGTAAAATAATACCTATTCACCATTCACGGTAAGCAAACGCGAAACTATCGCAACTCGCACTAGGCACTCTGGGTGGGAATCGAACCCACAGTTACTGCCAACTGAGCCATAAGGCTTTGTTCTATGATATAAAATGTTTGACGAGGAGTAGTTATGTGAAAGAGCTATGATGAGGCCTAAAACGACTTGGTGGGAAATAGAAATAAAAAAATATCGTTCAAGTACCAGATTAGGTGACTATATACCTATACGTCTATCGACACGACATAAAGATAATTGGTACCTACTGGTCAACGTAGGGAGCAGATAGTTAAACAATATGTATTAAACATTTGAATATAAATTTTCCGGAAAACAAAATCAAACATTTAAATCCTAAAGCAAACTTCTCCCCCTTTGCCCCCTATTTTTTTTTAATAAATCAACAACAATGAACATGTGTGCCAATTTTTATAAAAATTGGACGAAAAATGCGACCTGTAGAAGAGAACAAACCGACAGACAGCGGACGAAAGCATTTTTGGCCAATCTCGAAACTGAGACGCTACGCTCGCTCGGTCAATGAGAGAGAAGAGAGAAGATTGTACTTCCCCTGGGGATCGAACCCGAAACTTCTGAATCTGACACCGGTGGGCGAACCACTAGACCACAGAGGCGGTTAAAACCACTGGGTAGGCACTAGGATAAATATTTTTTTAAAATAAAATTTATTATTTGGGTATTATCATTTATTAAACAGAAATATAAATTCATCGCGTTCACTTTTAAGCCTTCTGAAACGGATACTGGGGAGAAGCGAGCCAGTGCTTCACGGGGATGGTCCTGTAATTCCTGTCGTAGCTCTGCAACAAGTCCCGCTCCGGCTTCGTCAACTCGAAGTCAAACACGTCCAGGTTCTGTTCTATGCGGGACGTGGTGATTGACTTCGGGATCGGAACCACTCCCAGCTCCACCTGGAAATAAATCAAATGCGATGTCCTTTAATAAGAGGTACCCGGAATACCGTTGATTTTCGAAAAACTCTTTTCCATATATTTTGGTTTGTTAGTTTTACCAGGCGGACTTCCTACCACCAACCAAACTAAGCACAATATTGAACCCTGGACCACAGAGGCGGTATTAACTCTAACATCCAAACATAGAAGAAACATCTACATTAATCACACAAATGTTTCTCCCGCTCCCATCATACCAACAAGCGATAGCACAGAAAGCAGGAACTCACCAAGTATCTGAGCACAACTTGAGTCACCGTCTTGCTGTACTTGTCCGCGATCTTCTTTAGCGCCGGGTCATCGACCCTCGGAGGCGGCGCATCGTCAGTGGCCTTCGAGTAGAACAGGGAGCCGAAGGGGGTGTAGCCGGTCACGGTGATGTTCTGGCTGCGGCAGTATGCCAGGAGGCTGGGCTGTTGCAGGTTCAGGTTTATCTGGAGGGTAATATTCATTTCATAGGACTGCTTTGTCATCAAACTACATCAAACTTTGTCATCTATAAAATCGTAGGAAAGCTGTGTCTGTACATTTAATATTTAAAAAAAAAAAATGATGCTACTTTAAACATGCAGCTGAGCATAAAAATTCAGTTTTTAGAATTCTTGTCTGTTTCTCCGTTTGTCTGTTTGTTTGTGCACGCGTATTTCCGGAACGGCTTATCTGAGTTGGATGTGGTTTTCGATGATGTGTTGTGTATGGCTCAGGGCAGGTATATGGTATATACCTGCCCTGAGAGGTATAGGCTATAGATTCATCACATGTGAATCTATATATTTATATGCATACGCATTATGCGTGTTCGGAAACGGACGCGTCTTGCGCAAGCACGGTGATTAACGATACGCGCGGCTTGCGCCTCCGCCCGATCCGTCGCGATGACTGCCAAACAGCTCATTGTCAACGAGCTGTTGGCATTCGTACAGAATGCCATCGACACAATGGACGAGATCAGCACTCTGCAGATCTGTAAGTCCAATTTCAAGGAGGAGGATATCTGCAGTGTGAAGGCTCTGATCTTCCAGACGTTGGGCAAAACCGCCACGATGCCGTCGGAGGGATGGAGGGTAACGTAGTCTCCAGAACATCATCACCCTGCTCAAGGAGACCGATCCAGACGACGTTCTGGATTTCGTCGCCAAGGAGCTACACAAGCTCTCGCCGGTGGGGTTCGACCACTTCGATATGACTAGGTTCCTTAAGGACATCACGTTCCTGAAGTCGAGTCTAGCCGACGTTCACGCAAAGCCTCAGATAATACCATCTCTGGTTTGCGTGCCGAGTTAGTATTACTTTGCAATACTAATTCGGTATGTAGGTCACCGGCTTCAAACCAACTTCGAGCTGCAGTTTCGAGTCATCGGAATTTGCAGAATTGAATCTTGTCACGTTGCCCGCTCCCCGACAACGTGATTATGCAGCCGCAGCGGCCAGCACCCCTGCAGCCGCTCACACAAAGGGGAGGAAGCAGAGCTGTAGAACTGTTCACAGCGCTGCACCCGCTAGAGCTCCGCTGAAGGATGCAGAGGGCTTCACGACGGTAGTAAGCGAGCGGAGGCCTTCTAAAAACCTATGCGTTACAGCAATAGTTAGCGATGAGTCTATCTTAGGCAACTTACGCGTTGCCGTGCCCATGACGCTGTTGTACGTGTCCCGACTTCACCACTCCATGAAGGCTGAAGATGTAGTGGAGTACGTGAGGCAGAAGACGAAGTTCTTACTGAGGATCGAGCAGTTGGAATCTCGCCACAATGATTTTAAATCGTTTGTGTTGCGAGTCAAACTGAACATTTATCGATCTTCACTGTGTTTGGGTGTTGTATTGTATGATAAGTATGTATTTACAAAAAAAAAGTATTTATGTATTCTATCCGTAATCTAGTTCCCATATTACAAGTTATGCTTAGTTTGGGACTAGATGGCGCTGTGTGAAATTAGTGTCCTGTAATATATATATTTTTTTTTTTCACTAAAGAAGAACTTTGGCCGAAAGGTGTTGTGTTTAGAAGGTATCGCGGACGATCATTAAACGCAACACTAGTTAGTCACGTCCAGACTTTACGTGCCATTAAATAGTTGGAGTAGATATAGTTATTTAGTTTTTTAAGGTATATTTTACTATGGGCCGTAGACTAAGTTAGAATAAGATCTGTAATTTATCTATTGTTGTCTGAAATAAAATTATTATTAAGTGTGACTGGGGGATTTGCCATAACCACTACGCTTGAAAGGCGAGTTGATGGTGGCAGTATTTGCGTTTAGTACTAAAGAGTATGTTGACCATCTCCCAACAAGAGTAAGGGGGGGATTTGCCACAATCCCCACGCTTGACAGGTGAGTTGGTGATCACAGTATTGGTGTCAGGTAAGTTCTTAGATGGATGGAAGCTGCTGCTCGCCCATTTCCTGCTAAAATCCCTTAGAAGTGCTAACCTTTGCTAGCGAATTATAATAGTCTTTACCGCGCTGCTGCCGCCCCGAACTAGAAACTTTGCATTAGATAGGTAATATTTAATGTCGGTGATGTAAAATCTCATTTCGTTTTTCTGTGGGGTAGGCAGGAGAGATCCATGTTTGAATGGAAAATATGTATTTACGGCGTCCTATGTTATGTGCAAGTGAAACTGCACTGGTACATCTAGTATATAATAAAATTATTCAGTGCAAAAGATTGTCGCTAACAAAAGTGGAAAAGAAATATAACATCTTTTTTTTTATTTCAAGTGTTTGCACTTGGTCACAACACGCTCAAGCTGAGTCTCAATATGACACAAAAAATCTGAATCTGCGTCAGAATCCTCGTGGCTCAGTCGGTTAGAACGTTTCCGGCTTTTAGAAAAGATGCGGGTTCGAGTCCCGTTAACATATTACATAAGTATATTAGTAAACATAAGTTTAGTTATTCTGGTTTACATTTGTAAACAGAACCATAATGACTAAACTTATGTTAATCATACATTTTGTACTTAATAAACATTGAAAATATTATGTGGTACAACTAAACTAACAGGTACTTACGTACAAAGGAAGCAGTTGGGTTGCCTAAGGACCGTTACAAACAGTCTATCTGTAACTGAACTGTTCAAGACCAGCACTAGTCTGAGGCGTGATCAAGTTTTTTTTTTAAATTTATTGTTAAACTATACTAAATATATTTCATTGTAATGTTAAGTGATCTGCATAAATATACTGATTTTGAAGGTTTACAATACAATTAAGGTAATGAGAATACCCGGTAAGACAATTTAAAACTATTGTAGAAATGGTTATGTGTAAAATGCTTGACAAAGTAAATATTTTATTGGTTAATTAACCATATTATGGCCTTCATCTCACCTGGTTTCAAGTTATTCATTAGGAATCCTCGACAGTCTGAGGAACTGGCTATACTCTAAATGCCGAAACACAAATAGTTAGAATTGTTGTCAGCCATGCGATAGTGGTAAGACTTGATTTGTCATAAAAAAAAAATGTAATCCCCGCAGGGATCGAACTCAGGACCTCAGGGTCTGATGATGCGCTTTTAAACGCTTTCCCGTATAAAACTGACCTCCACTTGCAAGTTGGCTGGCTTCACATGAGATAGTGAGATGAGCCGGTCCAGTTGCGTCTGATTGAAGTTGGATACCCCGATGGACTTGGTGAGACCCTGGTCCTTCGCCTCGATCATACCCTGCCAGGTGTCCAGGTAGTCTGCCTGGGATATGGAGCCGTCAGCCTGGGAAAAACCCGTAAAAATACATAATGAGCGCAAGAGAGGTAGGCAGAGGCTTTTAACCCGATTGGGTCTTAAGGAGGTTAATGTTACGTAGTATTGTAGACGTACGGCAGCTTACAACGTACCTTCCATGCCTTGTTTCATTGTTTATTTATTTATTAAAAAAAAAACGTCCAACAGACAAAACAAAATACAAACATAGGGTTAAGTGGCAGTCTGTAAACAATTTATTTTTCCAGTCACAGGACGCCACAGGGTATACAAATATCAATTCAATTAAAATTAAAAATTTAAAGCTAAAAAAGGTACATACACAAAAACAAAAAACAAATGTAACACAAGTATTAAAATGTTTTTAGCCTTGAGCTTTTACGGGTATAAGACTTATGAGTTCGTTGCAGTCGATTTTGCCATTAAAAAGTTTGTTAAAAATAAGAGGTCTAGCATTTTTCTGTGTTTCGATAATAGGTTAAGGTTGTAGTGTATTAACCTTTTATTATAACTCGACATCTTCTTGGCCAATTTATCACCGTATGACACGTGATAGAGGAATCGACCTTGGACGCTTTCGATTCGTTTAGAGTAGATCTCATAGTGGCTTCCAAATTAAGCTGTAGTATTCTAAAATAAGTCGGACGAGGGTGTTAAACAGTTTAATTTTGGTGGATGGACGCTTAAATTCTTAACTATTTCGTATGACAAATCCAAGGGTTTTAAAACTTTTTGACCTAATATTCAATATATGTTTGTCGAATGCAGAACACATCGATTTGCCTCTACATTTATTATTCATACTGGTAAGGAATGGAACTCCTTGCCCTCGTCTGTTTTCCCGCACCAATACAATCTTGGAGTTTCTCTAACTGAGGTACTGGCTATCATACCTCTAAATGCCGGAAAACAACAATTTTAGAATCGTTGTTATGGCGACAGACTTAGATAAGATGGTGGTAGCTAGCCAGGTGGACTTAAACAAATTCCTACCAAGCCATACACATTATTTTACTCACCCCGGGGATCGAACCCGAGAACTCCGGGTCTGAAATCGATTTCAGACCCGGTCTAGTGACCACAGAGGCGGTTAAATTTATTTCTTGCTGCAGGCGGAACGATACAAGGAGACCCATGTAGTATAAATAAAATGAACTCTGTGGTTTGGAAGAGAGGCTACTTACATTGAGTGCTATAGGCCAGTGGATGAGGTACATATCCACATACTCCAGGTCCAGCTTGGCGAGGGATGCCTTCAGTGCTGGTACCACTGCCTCCTTAGCGTGCTGGTCGTTCCACAGCTAAAACATTACGGATTGTATTTAAAATTACACCACCGTCGCTACTCACATGGGTAAGCTCTTGACCTCAAAACTTGCACACCATTTGCACAGGCGGAGGAAGGATGATGGGCCTCCCAGACGCTGCCTCCTAAAGGCCCGGGCACCAGGGGCTGGAAAGCAGTGAACTGCTTGGTTTCAGCTGGAGAGTGATCGCAAGACAGCTGTTACAGGTCATACTACCGATGATAGGATCTCAGCCGTGTCCGTTGTCTAAAGGCACGATTCCGTTGCTCTTTTTTTCGGGTGTTCGTCATAAGTTCACTGTTTAATATTTTTATTCTACGATGGCGATGTGCTTGACCTTCATCTCACCTGGTTTTCGAGCTTTAATTAGGTGGAAGCGCACTTCACCCGGAATCCTCAACAAACTGAGGAACTGTTGTGTTCTGGCATTAGAGGTAAGATAGTCTAGATACCTCTAAATGCCAGAACACAACAGTTTAAGAATTGTTGTTACGGCGACATAATTAGGGAAGATGGTGGTAGCTAAAAGATATTCTACCACCAAACCAAGCACAATATTGTACTCCCTTGGGGATCGAACCCGGGACCTCTGACTCTGCCACCGGTGGGCGAACCACTAGACCATAGAGGTGGTTATAATTGCGACTTTGATGTTATTTGACTTGCAATATTTTCATTAGCGAAGTAAACTGTCTGTCCAACTTTTTGTTACGTTTTAAATCTTCACACACACGTCAGAACAGATTTTGTTGTAACTTAGCAAGCATAGTTCTAATTCTAGGAAAGAAAATTAATGTGGCATATGACGGGCGAAACCGCAGGTTAAACCTAGTAACTCGTTAATAAAGATTCCTTCGTGGCTAAAGAATCGACCCCTCCAACTCAGCCCGTGGGATGTCGTAAAAGCCGACAAAGGGTTCTCACCCTGAAATAGGGCAGCCATCTTTCTGTGTTTTATCTTCTTTACTGCGATCATAAAATCACCTGCCGTAGACTGATTATGGTAAAACCCTCTGTACGGTTTATGCAAACCACACAATATTGTACACGTTCTCGCGGGACAGCGATTTACGCCATGACGTGGTTTTCTTGCCATTGCGGGCAGTTGCCAACCACCTATAACTACGACAACACGTCATTGCGCACAATTGCATTCGCAACTCATACATAACCTAAAACGAACAAATAAACGGTGAACTTTAACTTTTTTACTCAACAAACCTTATATTAGATACTAGGGTACACTACAGACCCTACAGCCCCAAGTTCGGAGGAGGTTCTGTCCAGCAGTGGATATCAATGTGGAAGATCATACCTTGGTTGTAACAAAGATGTCTTCGCGCTTAATAACTCCGTCAGCTATTTTCTTCTTGATGGCTTTCCCGACCTAGGGATATGAACATAATTATGTTGTCAACACTATTATGTTTTATAGAAGTACAAATAACAACGATTAAAAAAAGCATGATACAATATTTTTTGTATAGTACCGAATTACAGCAATGATGCTTGGCTGCCGAAATAGGTAATGGAGGTAGTACTTTCCCGGACGAGCAGTAAACGCTTTCAACCAATTAAGCCACAAGGGTCGAGGAATATTTGTGCCTTATTCGATTCAGATGAAGCGCCCATTATCCCAAAGTTGTCTGGAAAAGATCGTTTATAGCGATACGATCGCCCATTTGTACCTACGCTTTATATATTTAATATTGTGTTATAGCGTATGATTTACAAAATAAAGACCTATTCTTTATCTATTTGATTATTTTATTTATTTATCTTCTCCATCACAGCGGGCCTATGATGCTTCACCGCGACATTTCATATCTTATGTCATGTTCCTCGTAGCACTGAGTTTACCCGCCATAGCATTGCTACGCCGCCACGACAAAACACGCGGAAGACTTTGGAAGACTTTTAGCGGTGATCATCTTAGGCGAACTGGACATGTCCAACGTTGGACCCACCTGCTCCTCGGTGCTGTAGATGGCTGCGGTGTCGACATGGCGGTACCCTGCATCGATGGACGCCTCCACCGCCTCCTGGATCTCGTTAGCCTTCAGCTCCTCACGAACTCCCTGGGCACAATTAAGTCAAATCATAATATCATAACCGTAATAAATACGTTTTGGTCAAAAACTGATAGCCAACAGTGACAATCTCAAAAATCTAACTAGAAATCGCTGTAAAAATACATTTTGGCCAAAAATGTATGCTAAAAGTGACAATAAAAATAAAATTTACACTTAGAAAGTTACATTTCACTGGACTCTAGAATGAAATAATCTGTATTAGAGTCCAGCCAGTGAAATGGTTTTACTAGTCCGATTTTCATAACAATTCTTATGTGCAGTCGTATTAGTAGGTATTTATTTAACTTATTACATACTTTTTTGGTGTATTATAAACGTTTTAACACCGTCATGCTAAGCCAGTAAGGTCAACCGGATTAATTTATTAATGAAATTCTTGCTATTTAGCATACCTTCCTCTCCAGACTAACCGTTTTGGAAAATCCGAGCCATGTGCCAAGCCCCAATGCTGGGAAGTCCTTGCCATTGTTCAGCTTGAGTATCGTAGCCGGCCCGACTCTGCTTGCCGCCTGAAAGAAACACCATTAGCAAAAATAAATATAACAGGGCATTAAGGCGCTCTAGGCAGCTAAAATCGCGGAACAATTATGAGTGTTGACAACGGCATGCTGTATGGTTGGGGCATGTGTATCGTAAATGGTAGAACATTATGCAACCAATGAAATTTGAAATACTACCATTTGATAGTTCATATTCGGAGATCGCGTTACTGGTATGTAATGTGACTTTATGTTGGTACCTTTACTGGCACAGAACGAGTGTAGGTGTTGTCTGACCGCTGCGACGACGACAAGCACACGTCCGACGTCGACAGTGGTCACAGAGGTACTCATAGAATTTTTTAACTATCTAAATCCAAAATAATGGAAATTCAGGAAAATGAAACCTGGTGGCTATGAGCCTGCTTGGGTCATCGATAGACGGCGCTAAAATATCCCATCATCATCATCGCCATCATCATCATCATCGCCATCCTCATCATGATCATCATTGACCTTCAAGGTATATAACCAGAGTTATATTTATTTTTGAATTCTGTAGGAAATTGTATTCTATGCAAACATTTTCAGAGAACCTTAAAATAACATTCGGTTATAATTGGTAAACTACATACATTAAGTAGGTACCTATAACTGAAAGTACCCGCTACTTATCACGCCAATGTTTAATATTGTCTCGTTTTTCTACGCATAAAAAACATGAATGCATTCAGTTTAAAGGTAGGTTAGGTGCTCAATTACAAAGATCTGTATGAATGTACATCAAATGTTTATTACTTAACGTAGGTATATAACTTTTTGTGCCTACCAACATAGTAGGTATTACTTATTTAGTACATATAGCTAACTAACACATATATTTCATACAATGAAGGTAGTATGTTCGTCGGCCACATTTGCTAAATTTTCTTCTTGTTTCACTATTTACTTGTAATTACAATACAATTAATGCTATATCATAAAAACAATTAATATTTTTCATTCAATTGACTTTTTGTCAATCATTTTGACGTTTGGCACGTTGACAAACAACAAAGTTGCATGAAAACAGGTTATTATCATAAATCGTTTATAAAATCTTTAAGACCAAATAGTTTTTTTGCAATTTGAACGTTGTGTGCGTTTTATGCCCCGTTAAAAACGCGTAAGGGTTAAGTTAGTGGAGGTACTGATTGAAGGGCGAGCGCGCGGTACGCCTGTAGTTTTTCAAATAATTCATGATTTTAATTAAATTTGAATTCGTATCAAAAACTAGCTTACCTTTTATGTAGATTAGCATGTAACCTATCATTTAGAATAAATCATAAGTCAATGTTCATTGTAGGTATCAAAATATTTCGCTTGTAAATTTTGAAACGTAGGTACCATTTTCAAACTTTAATTTTAATCGAGAAAATTTTCTGCTTTTATGTTTTCAGCTTATCTTTAATGTAAATAGTTACCTGAAGCAATATATATATATATATATATATATATATATAAACTAGACTCGTGACTTGTACAGAAGTATTATATTTTTCCATTTGAAAAAGAGGAATCATCTGCTAACAGTGCCTTAATTAATCTTCTTCTTCTGCAGCGCCATCTGCGCTGTGTGAAATTAATGCCCAAAGCAAAGCTTGTAATATGGGATCCAGATTACAGATAATTGCCATTATAAATATGTTTTACCTTACATATCTTACAATACAATTCCCAAACACAGAATATACGTGTATGTTTATTGCACAACTGTTTGTCGTGGGTGGAAATGAAAACCCACAACCTAGAGCGCAGAAGTCAGAACTACTACCAAATGATCTGTGAGGCTTCGCGAAATTATTTGATAGAGCATGGCAATATAATTAAGAGCTCTGGAAATATTAAGGCAAAAATTAAGAAAACAATCCGTACAAGAAAGCTCTAATGAAAATGCTATAAGTTCAAGCTTTAACTGCCTTACGAAATAAATAAAGCAATTGTATTCCTTTACTGATTTCGCAAGGCAAGTCTTTCTTCTACCAGCATTTGAAGTTTTTCCGTAAATATAGTCTCATTTTTTAATGTTATTTTTGTTTGAGATGGCTTAGTTAAAGCTTGATCTGATCTGAGGTCCCAGGTTCGATCCAAATGGGGAGTACAATATATTGTGCTTGGTTTGGTTGGTGGTAGGACTTTGTTGAAGTCCACCTGGCTAGCTACCATCATCTTACCTAATTCTGTCGCCATAATAACAATTCTAAAATTGTTGTGTTCTGGCATGCAGAGGTAAGATAGCCAGTTCCTCAGTTTGTTGAGGATTCTGGGTGAAGTGCGCCTCCACCCTTCGGCCTTATCTCAACTTGCGTAAAATAAAAATATATGATACATAATCGTATATCGAGGAAAGTAATCTAAGCTCATGAAAATAATTTAAGTGTTCCAATGAGTCTGCTATCTTTAGATCTAGAGTACGTAGACCAATATCTCGGACACCTAATTTCATTCACAGCTTGCATAGAACTGGAAATAGAGCGAAGAACCAAAAATACATGGCCTAAATATTGGGCAATGAAACTAAAAGTTCTAAAAGCTCGATACTATCGATAGTATCGATTGATAAAAATAATAAGTAATACTATTGCTAAAAATCAATAGTATCAAAACTGTCGATAGTATCAGTACAAACACTATCGATATTGTCGATTATGATCGATACTCTCGATATAATTTGTTTCAACAGTATCGATACTATCAATACAATCGATAGAATGGAATCTCGACAGTATCGACATAATCAATACTATCAACAAAGTTCTGATAATATCGCCTAATTTTAACTATCGATAGTATTACAGCATTTCGATATTTTCGATAAGACTATTCCTTGAAAAACAGTCGATAGTCGCACTATCGATAGCGAAACTATCGATATTGCAACAACACTAGTCCAGAGGCTACAAGACGAAAGATGGTCTAATACACTTACAAATTAGTGGGAGGTACCCAATACATAAAAACGTATAAAAGGTTGACCACACAAAAGACGACGAAATTATTAGGGTAACAGCAAAGCTTCGAGCAGACATACTAGAGATAGAGAGATGGCATGAGCTGGAGGAGGTTTTTACCACGTTAAGTAAGTAGTCCTAACACGTTAGAAAAATAGTTTGTTACTGTAATCCATTGTATTTTAATTGTTATTGTATAAATGTATGTATGTATGTAGGTATGTGGCAATGTTTGTGACGGCATAACTCTCGAACGGATTATCCGATTTTCATGTAATTTAAACTGAATAGAGATAACGTAAATATAATTTGATTGACGCGGGGTATTTTTGATAAGTGGGGTAGTTTTTGAGATATTGGGGTGAAATTAAATGCAATTTTTCCGATCAATTCAAAATTTTGAAAATACAGAGATTATAATAATCCTCATCCATCATTACGAGGCTTTTTTGACACTAGGGTAATTTTTGAGAAATGAGGGTGTTAAGTGAGACAAGAAGATTTTTGGCTTGTAGGGTGTTTTTGAAAAGAGTATCGGCTGCACATTCATTTTACTTTAAAATAGGGGTGGTTTTCGTAACAAAGGGGTGCATTAGGGGGTTAAAACGCTTGGTATGTCTTGTAGGAGAGACTGTTAAAGGGGGTTGACTTAACAATTAACTTTCTTTTGATTCGCTGAAACCACCCCTGTATTTAAATTAAGGGTTGCAAAAGGGGTAAATAAAATTGAAGTCTTGAAAATGTGTGAAAACATGAAATATCATATGTATAGGTAAATGTAAAGGTAATAGGGGTTGAGACTGCAGATTTCAAAATAAGTTTATTTTTTCCCTTATTAGGGGTGGTTTTTAAGGTGAAAAGTGGCAAAGGATGATCAACAGGTCTTCTCAGATAAGGAAGGGTATTCGGAATCTCAGTAAAACTGGTCTATTTATTTTCTGTTATTCACTCGATACACAAATAAGGAAAGGTCTCGATAAATCCAAGAATTACTTTTGGGGTGTCATGCTAGTGTTTTGACTGCGCACATTCCATAACAACAGTTAATTATTGTCCACTACAATGTGAAAATAACTTCCTCTATAACTGTAAGGTTTCGCCATAATCATCACGCTTGGCAGACAGATTGGTGCCCACGGTTAAAGTTTTGTTAACACACAGAAAGAAGCTTTTAGGTAGAAGGGTAGATTTTTAAACTACGACTAAGGCAACGGTTTTGAGAGCACCTTCAAAACGTCATCATGTGTTTCATGTTAGTAAGGATATTATAATAAGTTAGCAACAAGAGGGATCCTCGAAGGTAAGTAACAAACTATAAAAGTATGCTTTCACTTCACCTTGTAGTGAAAGCATACTTTTATCGTTTGTTAAATACGTTCTATTTGAGAAATAATCTCCGTCAAAAACCAGACATCACGAGATCTCAGTTCGGGGCTAACTAATACTAGTTTTAAATAAATAAATAAATATTACAGGACATTAATATGACACAGCGCCATCTAGCCCCAAACTAAGCATAGCTTGTAGCTGTAATATGGGAACTAGATTACGGATAGAATACTTCAATACTTTTTGGAAATAGACACGTACTATACAACACCCAAACACAGAACAAACATCTATATTCATCACACAAATGTTTGTCCTGGGTGTAAATGTACCTACCAATCTGTGTTTAGAAGAATAAAAGCTTATAATTATTGTGGCCTACTTTAGCTTGGCATCTACAGGGTTTCTTCTGCTTATTCTTAAGTTTGGAGTAAGACTGGATCCTCAACTTGTTGGAAGAGGTTACCACCACAGTTTGGAACAGATCGTCTACCCAGTCCGGATTTGGTCGGAGGATTTTATTAGGTATTTCGAAGGCCATCTTGTTACTTCAGGGACTGGTGAATTTAGACAAGATATTTGTATAAAGCTACCCAAACATCTTACATATCAAATGTTTTGAATTTTTGCGCGATTCGTGAATCTGAGTAATGGATTCTTGAATGTCAAAGTCATATTGACGTTTCGGGCTTCCATAGAGAAATAATGAGTTATTTGTCTATAGCTCGAAATAACGTCATTATCGGAAAACTGGATTTTAAAAAGTCTTGAATTGATGTTATGGTCTATAGGATCCGTAATCTAGTTCCCATATTACAAGCTATGCTTAGTTTGGGCTTGATGGCGCTGTGTGAAATTAATGTCCTGTAATAATGAACCGTACAACAAGGTATCAAAGTATATATGCTTTGCGCTTAGCCATGAATCGTACAGCTTCCATTGTATGTCTCGGTAACCTGTTCTTCAATACCTAATCTATGATTTGCAGTGTGTATTATTGGCTATATAAGACGTGGTAAAAAACGCATAGGTACGTTCAACCGCAGTGTTCAACCGCTTTTCGTCGACTTTAGATCGACGTAATAACTAACCTACTGGGGTCAACGATCGGTATAAAACTATCGAACATTACTTTGTTCTAGCATAGTTTCAACATACGCGATGTAACGGATTTTATCGGTAATTTTCCTTCAACTTGGGTGACAAATTATAAGAGTTTTCATAAGGATTCATAATAAAACCTGATAACAAATAAAGCCTATGTTACTGAGTGATACTATAGCATTCTATTGGTGAAATAACTTAAAAAAAAATCGTTTTTGAGCCTATCCAAAAATACAAATATTTTATCTTAAATAATAATTAGTGTAGATAGTTAAATTAGGTAGGTGAAGAGTTTTACAATAATATATTTTAAAATAATAATTTAGACATTTATATAAACAACATGTGATTAAACAACTTTTTTTATTCAACACGAAAACAGAACAATCAAGCAGCCCATCTAAAGTTAAGTGCATCTCTTGTCTATAACAAAGCCTTACTGCGTAGGTCACATCCACACAGAACATGACCTACTACGCTGCACAAATTACGCCCATCAACCTGAGGCATCAAGGTGTTTAACTCCGTGTGCCCGTAATTTCACTGGCAACCACGAGGTACCCTTCAAACTGAAACACAGCAATGTAGCTTGATGGCCGGAATAGGTATCGTGGTAGTACTTCCCCGGACCAGCTATTTCACAAGGCACTCTACTACTCCAAAACTTTCATAGTGAAGAGGAAGAGGGAAGAGGAGGTACAGGTACCTACAGTTTACCAAAGGACCGTTACAAATGGTTATAAGTAACTCAAATGTTCCAGACTAGTACCAGATGGAAGCGTGCCCAAGACACTGGCTGCATTGCCACACTATGCTATTCGCTGGCCTAAATAATCATTGGATTTACTTACCAAAGCAGCGAGCGAGAATAAGACGCACAAATGAAACAGCCCCATGATGCGCGCGCGCCGGTTGCTACGTTACTGTAACTGAGCTACGAATGTTGTTTATGGCAGTATAACAAAGCTCGGATCAAGGCCAGGGCCGAGTTCTTGATAAGGCAGGTGTAGATAAGACTTCGTTCCTAAATTCCTCCATGAGTATATTAGTTTGCATTTTTCCCCTCTATAGGGGTTAGATAACCTACTGAAAATAACTAGACCAATTTTTGATATATCGTTGATTGCCAGCCAGCTAAACGATGATTAATTTTATATAAATACTTAATTTTTGTAAGAAATATAGTAATAAGATTTACCCCCTACCATCCACCTCTCTCGATTGAGGATCAGTGATAGAGGATTGGCAATAGGCATGTCCAAACATACGTACATTCAGAATGTATCCACGGTTTGCATGTAGGTGGCAAGCTCACCGCCGCTTAGTGTATACTAGCCAGACCCATGACAATCGGATTATTGGTCTTAGGAACATGAACCTTCACCATCAGAGCATTTACATGTGTCAAAATAATATTCTGTAAAAAACTAAGCCAACTGGTGCACGACCGGATATGAACTCACAACCTCTTAAACGGAAGGAAGATACATGTGAACTTAGCCATAGAAGTCGTTTAAGTAGTTCAAATGATAGATTACTAATTATAATATAGATAGCTATATTATTATACACAAGCCTCATAGCTAAGTTGGTATAGTAACTCTGCCTTCTGCGCTGTAGGTTGTGGGTTCGATTCCCACCCAGGACAAACATTTGTATGATGAATATAGATGTTTGTTCTGTGTTTGGGTGTTGTATTATATGATAAGTACGTATTTACAAAAAAAGTATTTAAGTATTCTATCCGTAATCTAGTTCCCATATTACAAGCTATGCTTAGTTTGGGGCTAGATGGCGCTGTGTGAAATTAATGTAATCATTTTCATTTTCATTACAGTGACGAATCTGTGCGTCGATAACTACAGATAGTCTTTGGACCCCGATATCGCAATAAGTAATCAAAGCAGGTTTTGTGCACTGCTATGATTATGACCATTATACCCAGATCCTAGTTTTCCATACGTTTCTTCTTCGGCGAGGGTCTTTCTTGTGCCAAAATAACCAAACAAGTAAGAACCAAGTCGCAAGTGGTGGGATAAAAAGAGAACGGGCCATTATTAATGGTTATGGAAAAAAAAATGCTTGTTGTTGAGTTCACAACACCTTTGGAAGCCCTAGTAGTAGGTACCACTCTACAATACAATAACCATGTTTTAAAAACTAAAAATAAAACCGACTTCAATGAAGAATGTGATACAATTTCGATTACCTGGATGACGTATTTTTGCCAATTATTTTGATGGACGAACAGGCAGACAGACAGACAGACGCGTGATCCTATAGGCAAGCGGTCTGTTTTTTCTTTATTTTTGAGGTAAAACACCCTAATAATAATACCCAAATCGCTTCAAGTGTGCCTATAATATTTGAAGAGTTCCCTCGATTTATCCAGGATCTTATCATCTGATCCTGACCTGATGACAGCGGTCCGTTTTATCTTTACTTTTGAGGTAATAAATCCTAACATACCCAAATAACTTCAAGGGTGCCTATAATATTTGAAGAGTTCCCTCGATTTATCCAGGATTCCATAGTTAGATTCCCCCTCGAAAAAAAGGTCAAAAGGTTTGCTATATTATTTAGGTACCTACTTACCTACCGACCTATTGATAAATGAGTAAACAAGCTAATTTTACACTCGTTATCAATGGGTAGTTGACTTTACGCGTTGTAGGCATCTATAGACAGAGTAATATAAAGGTAGATAACTTATACCTAATGTCTATCTACCCGGAACTTTGCCTATTGTTGACATCAATGTGATCGGTAATATCGGATACCTACAGAATCTACTGTAATATCAAAATTAATATCGGCAATTTATTAGGAAAACGGTAATCAAATAATTGAATGGTAGGTTCAGTGATAAAGTTAGGTAGGTACATACAGCTATTTATTATATTAGTTACTCAAATTCAAATTCAATTCAAAAATTCAAAATTATTTATCTGAATTTAAAAACAATGCAAGTACAAAAACTGATGCAACGATAATGCTCGCAAGAGTTTTACAAAAACTGTGTCGCGAAACCATCGCGCCCTCCTCCGTAGAAACTGTACAAGTTGAGAGGTATAATAAAACAATATGTTAGTTAATAATCAAAATAATAATAAAAACCTTGTATATGGAAGTGTGTAAAATGTTGAGAATTTAATGTGGAGTATGTAAGTATGTGCTGTAGTGGTGAGTTGATCTCCCGAGAACACCAGTTTCATAAGAATCTGGGCAACGGAAGATTGTGTGTGATGGTGTGTATTTGTTTGTGTGTATGTGTGTGTGTGTGTGTGCGTATTGCTATTGTATGTGAAAAGAGTTAGTGGTGAGTTATGATGAACTTATTTAGCTTCAATAAAGTAAGTATAGTAGGGAGTTAGAAAGCTTTCGGTTTCTTCATAAGACAAGGCTTTCTCCTTGTGGATCGCAAGTGTGGGTGTTGGTCGCAATTCCGAACAGGCGGTAGATTTGACGTTACAAAATGATCCTAAAAAATCTTACTAAATAAAGAAATTTTGACTTTGACTTTGACTTTGAAGGTAATGAGCCAGTTGAGACATTTTTCTTTACATTTATATCAGGTAAAAGGATATAAATTTAGTAATTGATTTACCCTGTTGTATAGAAAGGGACTTATAAAGTGAAAATGGCGACTGGCTAGCGCCGTGCAACGCATTTCAGTAGTGCAAAAACGGTCAGATCTGCGCTTTTTGTCTTTTAAAACATGAACAAAGTTCAAGCATCAAGCAGCTACAAGGGGCAGTAGAGGTATATTTACAAACATGGGCAGAGACATAAAATGTGGGGGGAGGTTGAGATAATTTGTTTGCGGAAAATGCGATAAATTTGCTTTAAGAAATTTTGAGTGTTAGAAGATTGGAAGATAGCCAATGCATTACACGACTGTGAGCGTCTTCAGCGTAGTTTCGGGCTTCAGGCCAAGTGCGACCGTGGACGAGAAGGGCAGTATCATCTGGAGAGGAAGAGAAAGGTTACGCAGCTCATTTATGTAAATTAGAAATAGGGTACGTCCGAGAACACTACCCTGAGGAACTCCAAAGCATAGTGATTCTTCATTACTGTGATTACTAAAACAGCCATCTAGTGTGGAGTAGCCTAACTAAGCAGTGTATGAGCTTGTTAGGGAGAACGGATGGAATGTTGAACGAATTTGTTTGTTGATTTATTTTTCAGATTCTTAAGCATTTTATAAATAAATTTGTCTAGTGAAATTTACACAGCGCCAACTAAGCATAGATCAAACAGCTTTCCTCTATTAATAACCAAACTTAGCGTGAAGCGCTATCTAGCTGCTATTTTTGTCAACTTTGTTTGGAGTTTTGTTGGCACAATTTTTCGTTAGATGGCATTCGTTACTAATCAAACTTGATGTGAAGCGCTATTTTTGACAACTTTGTTTTGAGTTTTGTTGGCACAATTTTTCGTTAGATGGCATTCGTTACTAATCAAACATGATGTGAAGCGCTATTTTTGTCAACTTTGTTTAGAGTTTTGTTGGCACAATTTTTCGTTAGATGGCATTCATTACTAATCAAACTTTGTGCCTAGCTGCTATTTTTGTCAACTTTGTTTTGAGTTTTGTTGGCACAATGTTTCGTTAGATGGCATTCATTACTAATCAAACTTTGTGTCTAGCTGCTATTTTTGTCAACTTTGTTTTGAGTTTTGTTGGAACAATTTTTCGTTAGATGGCATTCATTACTAATCAATCTTTGTGTCTAGCTGCTATTTTTGTCTCAACTTTGTTTTGAGTTTTGTCGGCACAATTTTTCGTTAGATGGCATTCATTACTAATCAAACATGATGTGAAGCGCTATTTTTGTCAACTTTGTTTTGAGTTTTGTTGGCACAATTTTTCGCTAGATGGCATTAATTAACACATAGGTACTGTTCGGATACGACAATAGAACGAGTGAAATACACAGGACAAAGAAAATACACCAGACTGCAATCTAATTTGTAGTACAGTACACACAGTATACACAGTACAGTACAGTATACACTCAGTAATAAATAATTGTTTACCGAATTCTAGTCTTCATAATGTAATGAAATTTTTATCAAAATCCAATCTGACACCGGAATCAAATTTAATCATCATGTATGGAAATAGGGGTGATGTCAACAAATGGGACCTTATTAAATACTTTGAGACTATAAGCTCTCTGAATGTAAACAAAATTGTATTGTTTACATTTCCTTATAGTAATTGCTTGCCACAAGCTGAAAATGATTTTAGATATAAATTAAACAAGACATTGTATACAATGTCACATAATAATAATTTAATCCATCTGATTGATTCTAACAATTGTGTTAGTAATAATGTTTATTTGACCCGAGGTAGTTACTACCTACCAAACTTTTACAAACGACAGGTAGCTGTGTCGCTATCTTATTTTTTTAGTATAACAGCCAAGAATTTGGCTAATCAGACTGCTTTTATTGAGCACAGACAAGATATTAATGTATTGGAAAATATTCCAAGTAATTTAAATTAGTTCATAAGACAATAGAGGAAGCCTCTAGCATAAATGAGCCACCAAATATGTCACATAGCAAACATAGCTTAGTAAGGAAGTCAAAAATGTGTTTAAATAATTTGCCCAAATCAAATAAGTCAAATAGGTGTAATACTATACTGGTAAATAATACTAAGAAAATATGCCCTAAACCCAAAAATTATATCAAATTGTTAAGTCAGAACATTGAATGCTTAGAAAACAAGGTGCTTGAACTGGAATTATTCATGAACTCTGATCATATTGACATCATTTGCATAACTGAACATTGGCTTAAACAACATGAGCTCATGTTTAATTTCAGTAATCACCAGATTGGCAGTTCTTTCTGCAGAGTGAATCACATCCGAGGTGGCTCAATAATATTGTTAAACAAACAAATAAAATTTAAAGATCGGACTGACATTGTTAATCATTCAGTTGAAAAGGAAATTGAAATAGCTTGTGTAGAGCTGGAGCAATTCATTATCATAAGTGTATACAGCCCACCTTGTGCCAAATATTCAATTTTTGAAAATGTTATGGAACAAATATTGTTTAAAGTGTCACAATCAAAAAAACAATTGATAGCTTGTGGAGATTTTAATATTGATCTATTGACCAAAGACACATATAGCAAAAAAATTACTAACCTGTTTAACTCCTTTAATCTAAAACCTATGTTTATGGAGCCTACTAGAATAACTGAAACCTCAGCTAAATGTATAGATAATATATTTACAGATGCCAACATTATATGGAAGAGTGTAATAAGTAAAATAAAATCTGACCATCTAGGAGAAATTATTAAAATCGAAACACAATGTAAAACTAATATAAAAAGGAAAATTAATTTTGTACCACTGACAGCTGATAGAGTGGAAAAATTAAAATCAGCACTAATGTCTAAATTACCTGTTTCATATAATGGCAACTATCCTGATTGTTTATATAATACATTTTTTACTAAATTTAGCAACATATTTAACTCAATATATACATCCAAAACAATCACAGTCTCTGATAATGCAACATTTAGTGAGTGGGCAACAGCGGGAATACATAAAAGTAGAAGAAAATTGTATGAACTTTATGGTGAAAAACAGTACAACTTTAGTGAAGAGTTTAATGATAAAGTAAAAAAATATTCTAAAATCTTTAAGGAAGTTTGTGTGGCCGCTAAATCCCAATACTTGAGAAAACAGATTGTAAATAGTAAAGATAAAATTAAAGCTACTTGGAAAATTATTAATAGTGAGACTGGAAAAGGGAAAAGCAGCAACACTAACGAATTTAATTTAAAAATAGGAAATCTTAACATATCCCAAAATATTGATGTTGCAACAGCTTTTGAAACGTTTTTTACTGATATACCTGTTTCTACCACAAAATCATTGAACTCTTCAAATATTATGGCAGAGTCAATACTGAAAAACAATGTACCATCATGTAATAAACCATTTTATTTCAAATATGTTAATAATAACGATATTATTAAAGCATTTAAACTTATAAATGAAAAGAAGACCTCTGACCTCTGGGGCATCTCTGTAAGCATTGTTAAACCTATAATAGGCGTTATAGCGCCTGAATTAGCTTTTATTTTCAACGAATGCATCGACTGCGGCGTATTCCCTAATTTAATGAAATATAGTAAAATAACTCCTCTTTTTAAATCTGGTAACAGTTCTGATCCAACAAACTTTAGGCCGATATCAGTACTACCGACATTTAGTAAAATCTTTGAGAAGATTATTCTTACACAGTTACATAGTCATTTTTATGCTAACGCCCTATTTCATGACAAACAATTTGGATTTACAAGAGGTCGCTCAACTGCTGATGCCGGTATTAGTTTAGTATCGCATATTTTCGAGGCCTGGGAGAAATCACATGATGCGTTGGGAGTCTTTTGTGATTTGTCTAAGGCTTTTGACTGCGTGCACCATGAAACACTGATTATGAAATTAGACCACTATGGTATCAAGGGTGTTGCACTAGACTTACTCACGTCTTACCTAAGTGATCGCATACAGCATGTCGACGTGAACGGCCAGCGTTCTTCAGGATCTTTGGTTACCATGGGTGTGCCGCAGTGTTCTATATTGGGGCCTTTCTTGTTTTTAGTATATATTAATGATCTGCCCCAAATAATTAAAGATGACCATGAGATTGTTCTGTTTGCAGATGATACGTCACTTCTATTTAGATTGAAGCGACAAATGACTAACTTTGACAACGTAAACAATGCAATCTCAAAAATTGTTAACTGGTTTAATGTAAATAACTTAGTACTCAATCAGGAAAAGACCAAATGTATTCGATTTATTTTACCAAATGTAACTGAAGTTAAAGCTAATGTAAAAGTTAAAGAGGAAAACATAGAATTAGTCAAAACCACTGTATTTTTGGGATTAACTTTAGATAATAAACTTCAATGGGGCCCACACATAGATAAACTGGCGAAGAGACTTAGTTCTGCAGCATATGCTGTAAAGAAGATACGTCTTCTCACAGACGTTGCTACAGCAAGACTAGTTTACTTCAGTTACTTTCACAGTATTATGTCATATGGCATAATACTGTGGGGAAGTGCTGCAGATATAGACACCATATTCGTTTTGCAGAAGAGGGCTGTTCGCGCTGTTTACAAAATGGGTCCCAGAGATTCATTAAGAGACAAGTTGAAAGAAATAAATATATTGACTATGCCCTGCCAATATATTTATGAAAATATTATGTACGCGCGTAAAAACATAAGCTTATTTGACAAAAACTGTGATAAACATAATTATAATACTAGAAATAAGAATAAACTCGCTGTTCCCACAACTAGGCTCCATAAGGTTAATAAATCGTTCATAGGGCAAACTGTACGCTTTTATAATAAATTGCCAAGTGATGTGCTAAGCTTGTCAAATAATAAATTCAAAAATTTTGTAAAACAAAAGCTATCCAGGAAAGCTTATTATAAAATTTCAGATTACCTAGAAGATAAGAAAGCCTGGCATTAAAAAAATGAATTTGCTCCAGTGAATAAATTGTAATTAGTATTAGATAATTTTAAGCTATTGTAATGGATCATGAAAAAAAAAAACTAGCCCGAGGTTCTTGCCTTTCTCCTTGTGTGCTGGTCGCGATTCCGAACAGGCGGTAGATTTGACGTTTCAAAGTGATCCTAAAAAATCTTACTGAATAAAAATATTTGACTTTGACTTTGACTTTGAGTGAATGAATGTGACAGAGGGCTCCTAGTTTTGTCAAAAGAGACGTTTCCTGCCTTTGATATAATGTACTATTGCGAGAGTTTCCTTAGTTTGCAAAGTTGGATAGGTTATTGGAGGCTCTCTTTATTACAGAAAAGCACACCAGATGAATGGAAATTGTCTAAAATTAATACAAACTAGCTTCGCCCGGATAAAAAATAATGTTTGTAAACCTCCCCCAGGATACATTATATCATCTTCAGCCGTGAAAAAGTAACATACAGGCAGACATTTTTAAATTTATACTATTAGTACCGATAATTACCGATGATATTCGGCTTGGAATGGACAATAAAATGGTCAGTGTTATCATTACTTGATTTTAGTAGTGCCTTCAACAGCGTCGACTTTGATATACTTCTGGGTGTGTTGAGCTCTCTTGGCATATCTCCAACGGCAACTGATTGGTTTCATAGTTACTTGTCTGGGCGCCGGCAGCGCATCCGCGTTAATGATACCTACTCCTCATGGTGTAACGTGTCCGCTGGTGTCCCACAAGGAGGCGTGCTTCTCCTCTTCTCTTCGCTATTTTTATTCAGTCTATTTCCAGTAAATTAACTTCTTCTTACCACCTGTATGCAGATGATTTACAAATTTATATCCAAGCGACAGTTGAAAACATTGATGGGGCAATCAGTCTCCTTAACATTGATCTCAACCATATTTGTGAGTGATCCAGATAAAACTCAAGTCATCATTATTGGTAGTCACAAGCAAATTCCCAAATTGGATTACTCAATTCTCCCCAGTATATTGTTTGATGGATCTATAATACCAATTAGTAAGTCCGTGAAAAATCTGGGTATAATTATGGATTCTACGATGTCCTGGGATCCCTGTATTCAGGAAATCAGTCGCAAAATGTTTGCGTCTTTTGCTTCCCTAAGAAGAATCCGGATTTTTTTGCCAACGGCTACCAAAGTTACGCTGGCACAAGCACTATTGCTTCCTATTTTAGATTACGCGGACACCTGCTACCTTGATATTTCTGAAGCCCAACTCAACAAACTTGAGCGTCTACAAAATCTATCGGTTTATATTCGGCTTGCGCAAATATGACCACGTCTCCGAGTTTCTCAAATGTCTGATAGCTTTTCTAGCCTCGAAAGAACCATGAAGGTTACGTTTACGGGTAAAAGGTTTGCTTGTTTAATTGGGTACCTACCATTAAACACAAAAGTATCAAATAAAATATTAAAAGAAGTCATTTTAATCTCAAAAATACAACCATTTTCCGTCTCATCCATTTATACATAACAAACACAACAAAAAAAAAACAGAAAAACAGATTCTTTTTGAAAAATGAAAATACTCATCATTGAAAAGAAACATTTACTATAAAGATAGAATATAAATATTATGTACATTTTTATTCAGCATTCGTAACATTCAGATTGGTAAAAAACGCACTATCCATTGCCGACCCCATTCTGTTTATCAAAATCGCCTCAACTATTTTTCAAATCACATAAAATTATTTTTATTCCGGTATGTTACATTTCCTTTACATTACAGTTAACTTATATTTCTACAGCATTTCAAATTGTATGAAGGAACTCTAAATATAATCGGGTTAAATAAACAAAGAGAAAGCATCGAGTTCCAGTAAAGTAACGAAATCAAATTCCTAATCTATTAATTGAGTTGTAATAAGAAAACCTTCCTTGAAATATCCACACTACACTAGTCATTTAACAGCTTTGAGGATCTTCTAGAATCTCATTACACTACTTATTATGAGTTATTAATAGTATTTTTGTTTAAAAAGACCCGTATTAATTATTTTTTACATTGAGAAAAAGAACGCACATTTGGCCAGAAAATACAGTAGCAACCAATGTATGAGCTGATATTTTGTCTGGAAAACGTGATAAGTACATTTTTTACAAACAGTATGAGGTCGACGTTAATTCTAAGATACTATTAGAAGAACTTCTTGGCTTGAGCCTCCTTTCTTTCCCTGTAACGAAATAAAATATTCATTAAACGTATTTTTTAACTATTAATTAAACACTAGTAAATGCCTGGAAGCTTCTGTTTCCGTCTCTCATGGACACCTTCCATGATCCATGATCCTGGAACCCTTTATTAGTGCACCTCTATAATACGAAAGAGAAACATTCTGAAAATATCAAGGCTCTAATGCCAGGAATGGAAGACAAAAACTAGTTTTCTTTCTTGGTGTAATTAAAAACTATTTTACTTCTAAGGCTATACCTATAAATATATATAGGTCGATCATCAGTCGCCTATGTATAACCTACTGCTACCTTCAGTTTCGTATGACTGTTTGTCCCAAATAAAATAATGTGTTCAGTCCAATTATGACACGTGAATTGTGGCGGCACCATTATTTTTTTATTATTATTCCCAAACAATTAAAAATTAAATTGACTATGTAGGAACAAACGATTAAGGTATCTCAACTGTTCCAGACCAGGACCAGACGCACACTGGCTGCATTGCCTCGCTGAATAGCTATGTTGATTCGCTGCCCTAAATAAGAGCCAGCCCTTGGGTCACGTGGCGCCTCAATTAAAAGCCCCGCAAGATTTTTATATAGCTTTATATGCTAGTAAGTATTTTATGATACAACACCCAAACACAGAACAAACATCTATATTAATCACACATATGTTTGTCCTGGGTGGGATTTTAACCCACAGCCTACAGCGCAGGAGGCAGGAGTTACTACCAACTGAGCTATGAGGCTCGTCAAAAGTATTCACTCGGATTTGTAGCTCTAGTACTTTTATACGTACAATTATTGTTAGCAATTCGTTGAATTAGCTAATGAGACTTACTTATATAAGTTGTATATGAACATGACCACCAATTGTGTGGCGGCCACTCCCAGTAATGTGGTTAACCCGATGCACGACACATTGGGGCATTGGAATTGTGGCGCTGCTTGTGGCGGAGGCGTTTGAGTTAACCTGTAAACCAGACAATACATTTATACGGGTTTTTTTTTGTATTGTACGACGGGGGAGCGCTTGGCCTTCATCTCACCTGGTTTACAAGTTAAAGGCCGAAGGCGAAAGTGACTTCACCCGGAATCCTCAAACTGAGGAAAGGCTATCTTACCTCTAAATGCCGGAACACAACAATTTTAGGTTTGTTGTTATGGGGACAGATGGTGGTAAGGTGGCCAGGCGGACTTAAACAAAGTCCTACCACCAACCAAACCAAGCACAATATTGTACTGCCCTGGGGATCGAACCCGGGACCTATGGATCACCGGTGGGCGAAGCACTAGACCACATAGGCGGATCACATTCAATTGTTGTAACAAACCAAATTGTTCTTCTTCTGGACCCTTCTACCATAGGTTTTCCAAAACTTAAAACCTCAAGTTCAAATAATTTAACTTGTGAAGAAATATTTATTTTTCTTTTATAAAAATTGACTCCCTGCTTCATCTGGTTGATGCTGTCTCGGATCTCAGTGAGGAACTGTGGGTTGATACTGCGATAATGAGCCCTCTGGTGTTGTAATAAGACGTATTTACCTTTGTGCAGTGTGTGCGACTCCCTGCTTCACCTAGTTGAGGCTGTCTCGGATCTCAGTGAGGAACTGTGGGTTGATACTGCGATAATGAACCCTCTGTTGTTGTAATAAGACGTATTTACCTTTGTGCAGTGTGTGCGACTCCCTGCTTCACCTAGTTGAGGCTGTCTCGGATCTCAGTGAGGAACTGTGGGTTGATACTGCGATAATGAACCCTCTGTTGTTGTAATAAGACGTATTTACCTTTGTGCAGTGTGTGCGACTCCCTGCTTCACCTGGTTGAGGCTGTCTCGGATCTCAGTGAGGAACTGTGGGTTGATCCCTCCCGCGACTGCCTGCCCGCCGCTAGCTGCTATCAGCGAGTCCGACTTGCGAGATACTTCGATTATGAACCCTCTGTAATAGGCAATAAGAGGCCTTAGTATGAGTTTCTGACAGCAAACTGAAACTATTTTCGTTTTCGTATAGGGCGCTTATTTCCATACATTTGGTTGGCGGAATAGTAAAGCAACTACGGTTTTACGGTTTTTTTTACGGTTTAAGACATTTATTCTCATAAGATTACAAAAAATCACTTACAGAGAATATAAAAACTAGGTAGGCCTAAATTAAATTAAGTATTAATTTTAGTAAAGTATAAGTAAGGAAGGGAGTGCCATAACAGGTAGTAGGAACATACATTCATAAAAACAAAATATAACTAGTAAAATAGTAGTGTAGGTTCTCTGGGTACTACCCAAGAATTTTATACAAACTGTAGTTCCTTTCAATGCCCGTTAACCAAATGTATGGACATAAGCGGCCTATACGAAAACGAAAATAGTTTCAGTTCGCTGTCAGAAACTCATACTAAGGCCTCAGAGCTGTAATAAATAAACAAAGTTTTTTCTTATGCCAGTACTTAACCTCGAAACACGCACAGCCAGAGAATGTCAAAGAATCTACGATGCAGAGAGGATACCCAGAAAGTGCCTATTAACTATTGTAGATATTACGGTCGCGGAAATACGCTGTTTCTAGGTTATCGGTGTGAGAGGGGGTCCCAACTTTTTTTTTTTTTTTATCCAAATAAACCAAAATAAATAAAGTCTCGTCAAAATAGGTCCAGTACTTGGACGAGACTTTCACTGGTAGTTGATGTTAGTAGACTTCTTTTAGATAATAATTAAGGTTCCGCGCAATTACATTAAACCCATGAATGATGGAAACGGAAGGGATAACACAAGCATTTATAGATTCTGCTTATTTTTTTATTTAATTTGTCACTATGCTATATCATTACTATGTTAATTCTTGCTCCTTTGTATTTTTCTTGCTCCTTTGTATTTTTCTTGCTTGTATTCGGTATCTGTACGAACTACATAGTTACCTACCTACTTTGTTGTACATTGAACCGCACTTATTGCTGCGTTGCTGTTTACGGCCACGCGGCGGGCTGTGAATTTAGATTAGTTCGCAATAATGTATCATTAGATTAATTATCTTAAACCAAAAGTAAAGTGTTTTATTTCTACCATTGTAAGACCAGGCTCGTAGATCTTCTTTTTTTGTTGGTCCTTTGAGCCGGATAAATGTTTGGGAATAATAATAAAAAAATAATGGTGCCGCCACAATTCACGTGTCATAATTGGACTGAATACATTATTTTATTTGGGACAAACAGTCATACGAAACTGAAGGTAGCAGTAGGTTATACATAGGCGACTGATGATCGACCTATATATTTATAGGTATAGCCTTAGAAGTAAAATAGTTTTTAATTACACCAAGAAAGAAAACTAGTTTTTGTCTTCCATTCCTGGCATTAGAGCCTTGATATTTTCAGAATGTTTCTCTTTCGTATTATAGAGGTGCACTAATAAAGGGTTCCAGGATCATGGATCATGGAAGGTGTCCATGAGAGACGGAAACAGAAGCTTTCAGGCATTTACTAGTGTTTAATTAATAGTTAAAAAATACGTTTAATGAATATTTTATTTCGTTACAGGGAAAGAAAGGAGGCTCAAGCCAAGAAGTTCTTCTAATAGTATCTTAGAATTAACGTCGACCTCATACTGTTTGTAAAAAATGTACTTATCACGTTTTCCAGACAAAATATCAGCTCATACATTGGTTGCTACTGTATTTTCTGGCCAAATGTGCGTTCTTTTTCTCAATGTAAAAAATAATTAATACGGGTCTTTTTAAACAAAAAGACTATCAATAACTCATAATAAGGTTGAACCCCTCTGCTGTAATCGCAGTAGTAAGTTTCACAGGAAGAATCTGCTGCCCTTCTGATCCCACTTAGTAGACTTTTACGACATCCGCGGGCTGGGTACTTAACGTACCAAAGTTAGATTCAAAAGCCTTAACGATGAAAATAATATATATCTTCAAGCTGTCTTAGAACGAGACGAAGCTCAGACTAAGCTGGTTTCTGGATATAAACTTTTGTCTGTCTGTCAGGCGGTCAGCAAATTGACCAGAACGAGCAACAGAAGCTGTCGCAGGAGTACCAGGACTATCAGAAGAAACTGGAGCAGCAGAAAGAGGAATATCGAAAAGAGCATCCCGATGAGGTAATATCTTCTCTATTAGTATATAACTTAAAACAATTGGAAATCAGGTCTCTGTCTTTACCTCCGGAATACAGGCGTTAATTTTTAATATCATATGTATTAACTAAACTAAACAGAATCACGACTTTTTCATTCAAACAATTTCTGATATTTGGTAATGACAATTAATAATTATATTCATATATATATGTTATTACAGGACTTTAATTTCACACAGCGCCATCTAGCCCCAAACTAAGCATAGCTTGTAATATGGGAACTAGATTACGGATAGAATACTTATATACATTTTTATCTTGTGTTGTAACACCCAAACAGAGAACAAAAATCTATATTCATCACACAAATGTTTGTCCTGGGTGGGAATCGAACCATTATTATTATTATTATTGTTAAATTTTGAATGATTATTGCACTTTACATTTTTACCCCCCTGCGTATGTTAACCTAAATAACAAATTTCATAACACTTACTTCAGTTCAGCTATCGTGTTGACCATAATTTGATTGTTGGCTACTAATGCGTCCCAATCGTGTCTTCCGATCGGCAAACTTGGCATTTGTACCTAGAAACAAGAAAACAATAAATAAGGCTATAATTTAAGCTTCAAAATGTTCTATGTCAGCAAACAAACTGAATTGTAAAAACCAAGTTGTGTGGTCAAAATAACTCGTAAACTGATTTTTCTTACTGACCGCATATAAAAAATACAAATGAACCGCCACGCCTATTATTTTTTGACAAATAATAGCCGTGGCGGTCGCAGTTTTAGAATTGACACCTCCAAAACAGCCCATGAGTGTCGTAAAAGCCAACTAAGGGTTCTCACCAGTAGAAGAGCAGCAGCTTCCTGTGTATTATCTACACCTTTACTGTGATCACCAATAAGCCTGCCAAGAGTTTTTTTTTATTGTACGACGGGGAAGCGCTTGGCCTTCATCTCACTTAGTAACAAGTTAAGGCAAGGCCGAAGGTGGTAGCGCACTTCACCCGGAATCCTCAACAAACTGAGGAACTGGCTATCTAACCTCTAAATGCCGAAACACAACAATTTTTTTAAGAATTGTTATTATGGCGACAGAATTAGGTAAGATGGTAGTATCTAGCCAGACGGACTTCAACAAAGTCCTATTACCAACCAAACCAAGCACAATATATTGTACTCCCATGGGGAGTTTCAAAATGTTCTTTGTCAGTAAACAAACTGAATTGTAAAAACCAAATGAACCGCCACGCCTATTATTTTTTGGCAAACAATAGCCGTTTCGGTCGCAGTTTTATAATCGACGCCTCCAACTCAGCCCATGAATGTCGTAAAAGCCGACAAAGGGTGTACCAGTGGAAGGGCAGCAGCTTCCTCTGTATTATCTACACATTTACTGTGATCACCAATCAGCCAGCCAAGTGTGGTGATTATAAAAACCCTCCGAGGATTCCGGGTGAAGTGCGCCTCCACCTTCGGCCTTATCTCAACTTGTAACCAGGTGAGATGAAGGCCAAGTGCTTTCCCGTCGTACAATAAAAAAAAAAGACTTTCATCTCACTTGGTTGCAAGTTAAGATGGCGCACTTCCGGTGCCGGAAACCCAACAATTTAAAATTGTTGTTAAGGCGACAGAATTAATCGTGGGCTGACCAAGCGGACTTAAAGTCCTACCACCAACCAAACCTAACACACTATTGACTCCCCCTGGGGATCAAACCCGGTCCTCTGGATCTACCACAAAGCCACAGAGGCGTCGTACTACGGCTGTACTGGAGAGCAAAATTAGCGGGTAGTTTTTTAGTTTTAGTTTTTTTTTTTTTTCAGGGTGTTTGAATACGTCAGCTATACATACTTGTTGCCCCGGCTGCGCTTGCGGAGGCGGTTGTCCTTGCGTGTGACTGTAAACTGAAGACAGCATGGAGAGAGAGTTTGTTTGCTTGCCAATGACCTGAAACACATTCAATGACAATTACTAAATAACCCTCTGTTTAAAAGTACCCAAAGACTGCCCGTGACAGATACCCAAAGGGTGCTAGCGTGACCTTATTACAAGCCTCCGCTGTTTGTCTGCCAGCGCGCTGTATCTCATGAATGTGGATAGACTGTTGAATTTTTTAGTATCTTTGCCTTTTTTTAAAACAAATTATAAGAAAATATTTAGATGAAACACTCACTTGAAAAAACAACGAAGAGGTACTTGGCCTTCATCTCACCTGGTTACAAGTTACGATAAGGCCGAAGGTGGAGGCGCACTTCACCCGGAATCCTCAACAAACGGAGGAACTGGAATCTTACCTTTAAATGCCGGAACACAACAATTTTCAATAATTGTTGTTATGGCGGCAGACTTAGGTAAGATATAAAATAGCCAGGCGGATTTTAACAAAGTCCTTCCACCAACCAAACCAAGCACGATATTGCTCCCCCTGGGGATCGAACCCGGAACCTCTGGATGTGAAACCGGTGGGTTGAACCACTAGACCACAGAGGCGGTTATGTAACAAATGGTGCAAAGAAACCCCAAAAAGTAATTTTTGAAGGATTTAATTTATAATTTGTAACAGTAATACAGTGTTGTTATTGAGTTGAGAATGAATCGTAACAATCAATGACAGTGACAGTTATTACTTCACTGTTACTTTCATTGATAACTCCTTATAACTCCTCAATGTGATTAAGGAGGCGCGTTAGAAATGTGTGAATAATCCCAAGCACAGACTTTAGTAGGTAAACAGACGCAATAGCATTAACACAAACTATATAGTTTGGGGCTAGATGGCGCTGTGTGAAATAAATTTCCTGTAATATTTATTATTATGATATAAGGCATTTTACATAGTACTTACCTCATCGACTTTCTTGTTGAGATCTTTGAGTACATCATTGATCTGTCCCATTCCTTGGAATATCTGTCTCAGCTCGCGTTGGCCGTCCGATTCGAACCAATCGTCTAATTCGCCGTCTTTGTCTCGCACCTGCAAGAGAGAGAGATGGCAACATTGGTATGTAGTAATTGTAGGTTTAAAATTTAAACGTGCCTCTGACTACCCGCTAGTAGGTGATCCTCATAAGGTTCACGCTCTGAGTAGTAATCAGAGAAAAAGTCGTGATTCTGTTTAGTTTAGTTAATACATATGATATTAAAAATTAACGCCTGTATTCCGGAGGTAAAGACAGAGACCTGATTTCCAATTGTTTTAAGTTATATACTAATAGAGAAGATATTACCTCATCGGGATGCTCTTTTCGATATTCCTCTTTCTGCTGCTCCAGTTTCTTCTGATAGTCCTGGTACTCCTGCGACAGCTTCTGTTGCTCGTTCTGGTCAATTTGCTGACCGCCTGACAGACAGACAAAAGTTTATATCCAGAAACCAGCTTAGTCTGAGCTTCGTCTCGTTCTAAGACAGCTTGAAGATATATATTATTTTCATCGTTAAGGCTTTTGAATCTAACTTTGGTACGTTAAGTACCCAGCCCGCGGATGTCGTAAAAGTCTACTAAGCGGGACCAGAAGGGCAGCAGATTCTTCCTGTGAAACTTACTACTGCGATTACAGCAGAGGGGTTCAATGTGAAGAGATCCAACTCGGGAAAGTTTTATACAACCAATTTGCTATACAAGTTTGCTGATCTTATAAGGAACGAATTTTGTCTGTAATTTGTAACACAGTGCGGTACGTAAAGAGACTTAGTACTTTGGGGGCAATTGGTACACGAAGCTGCATTATGGAAAGGAGTTGTGGGGAGTCTACTAATGATTGTACTATCTTTACGACAAGATATCAGCAATATTTCTCCTTTCTGCAAGTGGCAGTATATGGTGCCTCCTGCACCTTGCTTCATAATTAGGGTCAGAATGATTACACTTGTACTGCAGGAATCTCATAAATCTATTGTAACGTAGCTCGGTGATAGTACTCGGTTTCCAAGTACCTAGTCTCGCCTACTACGTTCGATTCTAGAACCGGCGCCGCCGCCGCTCGCCCCTACCGCGGGCACGCCGGCAGTCGCAGTCGCGGACAGATACTCGGGAAGCGAGGGCACGTCATATTGCACAAGTTATTACAATTATTTGCCGGTTTACGTATTTTAAACATACACACTCGCTCACATTTCTTATAGTAAATCCTCAGTAATACTAAATTCAGTGTAAAACCCCGTATTCGGTAAGTGTTGAACATTTCTTTTCACACAAATAATGTAGGTAGATACTTTAGTTTTGTAACGGTTTTTTCAATAGCGTACATTTTATGTTATTTCCTCTCCTTCTTAGCCTACTGCTTTTAATATGCTTACTACGCACTGTAGAAAGTATATATCTACTGTTTACTAGATTTTCTACAGTGTACTTCATACCTAGGTACCTGCCGTACCTACCTATCATTCACTTCTCACTTCATGCTTTGTCTACCTACCTACTTCATTATTTTTTGTAAACTCCGCTCTGATAGTGTCATATAAAATACACCACTATCCGTACTCTCCTCATCATCACCGGCATCACCTTCATCATCATGCTTGGGTCTTGCTTGCTCCGGTGATGGAGGCTATCAGAGGGAGTGGAACCTGGACGCTTTTGTGACACCCTTATATGTCCAATTCCAGGGGTCCGTAGTTACGGTCGAGGCCTGGTACCTGCTCGTGTCATACCTACGTGGCGCGCATTTCACCCGCATCCACGTACCTACCTGGTACCTACTACCCACCGAGCAAGGCAACTGCAGCATCCAAGGAAATCTCCATCGGCTCCACATTCCTGGACCATCCGAGGGGAGTACCTAACTTCACCTTTCTCGAACGCAACATCGTAAAATCAGTGACCAGGGCTTAACACGAACTCAATAAATAATGTGATTGACATTCTGGTTTTTTTTTATATTTAATTACCAGCCTCCAACGTCACACTGGCGCCCTTACGTGTTAAAGGTCACTGATTTTGCTTTCGAGAAGGGGAGGATTATTTTGGTGTGTGTATTTTTGTGTTTCTGTAAAACGTTATTTTCTTTTCTTTTAATCTTTGGTTGCCAGCAACTAAGGTGTACGCAATTAATCCATTTGTATCTATGTTTATTTTTGTACAGTCGGCTACAAAAATTTTGTATATATTTTTTTTTTGTTAAATGTTTTGATTTTTGTGTTATATCTGACGAACATTATTGTCAGTACAGTCAGCCTCATAAATTTATTTATGTTTGTGAATTTTGTTTAGTGATTTTCGTACACATTAGTTGCAATTTATGTAGTTGCTTTATTTCATCTTCATTTTGGTTGCATATTTTTTTTTACTACGCTTTTTTCCTCATTATTTAAGAAAGAAAAACAACCAAAACGTTACTCTTTTAGTTTATATTTTGTAACAGACGGAGAATTTGTTGTTTTTTTTTGTTCATTTCGTTGTTCAACATTTACCGAAACACACTTTAACTACCTTTATTTTTATATTTTTGGTTCGTTTATTTTGTTTTTAATCATGGCTTATCCAGTTAAATTTATGTCGCTTCAAAAAGCTGAATTGGAGTATGAGGTTGCTATTAGGGGTGAGACTCCCGCTTCTACTGTTC
This sequence comes from Venusia cambrica, assembly GCA_951394065.1. Classification (NCBI taxonomy): domain Eukaryota; kingdom Metazoa; phylum Arthropoda; class Insecta; order Lepidoptera; family Geometridae; genus Venusia; species Venusia cambrica. The sequence goes on along the minus strand of OX596045.1, from coordinate 6,268,028 downwards.
AGGATTTGCGCAAACAAATTGCTAAATGCGGTCCTATTTTTCCTTCGGAAGACATCCTCACCAGCTCTTTAGAGGTCGAAGATGACCTCAGCGGTGTTGAAGATGTACTCGAAAAAGTAAATAATAGCCTTGAGTCTGCGTCTCTAGACAAGAATGTTTTCCTTCGTACCCAAAATCTGATGAACCATTTATATCATCGGCTTAACCGCATTGCTAGCGACGACAACGACGATCTAGACCATTATAATGAATGTGTTAAACTTTATAAAAAAGCAACAGCTAAGCTTAACTCTCGTAAAGATTTTATTTCTGATCCGCTTGCCACTACGACTAGTGATGCTCCAGCTTTAATCGCTTCTGTCAACCCTAATTCGCAACTTAGTGTCTCTGTTACCTGCGAAGGCGCAAGCGACAGTACATTTTCAAAATTAAAATATGATGGAAAGTCTTGTGTACGCGCGTTCATCCAACGTGTCGATGAATTAAGACAGGCCAAGAATATCTCAAATGAGAAGTTTCTTAAAAATGCTACTGAAATATTTACGGGCGATGCCATCCACTGGTACAGGAGTATTAGGGATTCGATAGAAACTTGGGACGAACTTGCAGAGTCACTGAGACGCGATTTTGGTCAGTCTGATTATGACTATAGACTGCTTTCTGAAATCAGATCTCGTACACAAGGAGAAACCGAAAATATTGTTATTTATTTGTCGATAATGTCTGGACTTTTTTCAAGGTTATCGAAAAACTTATTAGAAGAAGACAAATTAGAAATTCTTCTCCACAATATTCGCCCATGTTACGCAAGTACACTGTCATCTGTGTCGGAAATAAAAACCATTGAGGAATTAAAAGCCTTGTGCCGTAACTATGAGAGTATACAATCGCGTTTTTCTCAATTTAGAGAACCTCCACGACCGACATCAGAAACTCTAGCACCTGAGTTTGCATATTCTGGCTCCTCAAGCAGTAACAAGTCTAGTTTAAATTTTAACAGATATAATAATTATAGTAGTAGGACAAATTATAATAACAACACTAATAATAGTCTACAAAATAAAAATACCGAAAAGTATGTACACGTGTTCGATTCTTCAAATCAGAAGCCCCGTTATTGCCCTCGTTGTCGTACGAACAACCACAACCTTCGACAGTGCACCGCTAATAAAGATCAGCTGGTTTGTTTCGTTTGTGGAGAAAAAGGTGTTAAGACCCCTGATTGCCCAAAATGTGCCGTTGACAGGAATCATTCAAAAAACTAGTTTCGGAGAATTGTGTGAATAAATTTGACCACAGGGATTGGCAGAATTGGCTGCAAACTGTTCGTTCATTTTTTGAATCAAACCAGGTTCACACAATTCTCGACAAAAAAGTTAATGATTTGGATGAGAGACCTTATGTAGTAGTAGGTATCAATGGATATAAGGTTACAGGACTCTTAGATTCTGGCGCTGCCGTCACTATTATTGGCGATAATGCACATTCTGTTCTCGTGAACCAAGGGTTCCAAACAGTTAAGGACGATTATCTATCCGTAACTGCAGCAGGCGGTCAAGTATTGAATAGTATTGGGTATATTAATCTTCCTATTACTTTCGAAGACCAATTTCATTTGATAAGGGCCTTCGTGATTCCGGGTATTAAGCCAAACCTTGTTTTGGGTATTGACTTTTGGCGCAAGTTCAAACTTTGTCCTAAATATATATTTTCGATGGTCAACAATGTAGATGAGTCAAATAGTCAAATTTCTTTCGGTGCTTCTCACCAAGCCTTCATTCAAGACTACACAAACCTAGATGAGACCCAAAAACCACTGGCTGATGATGTTATCAAACAGTTCCAAGATATTTGTTTTGAGAAAAAAGGTCTTGGTGTCACCAGCTTAATTACGCATCATATTGATACCGGTGACTCCATGCTTATTCGTCAGCGTTATTACCGGCTTTCACCTGATAAGCAGCGTATCCTAACTGAACAGGTCGATGAAATGCTGTCGCTCGATGTCATCGAACCTTGTGAGAGCGCTTGGTCTTCGCCAGTCTTGCTGGTCACCAAGAAAAATGGTCAGTCCCGCTTTTGCCTTGACAGCCGGAAGCTTAATTCTATCACAAAACGCGATGCGTACAATCTTCCATACATTTCAGAAATCCTCGATAACCTGCGAGATGCACGTTACCTTTCGAGCATTGACTTGTCGAAGGCGTTTTGGCAGATACCTATTGTTCCAGAAGATCGTGACAAGACCGCATTTTACATCCCTGGAAGAGGTTCCCTTCGTTTTAAACGCACCCCATTCGGTCTTACCAACGCCCCAGCTACACAGCAGCGATTAGTTGATCTGTTGTTCACGGAATTCGATCACAAGGTTTTCGCCTACTTAGATGACATCATCATCGTGTCCGAGGATTTTAATAGCCACGTAACCCTACTTTTACGTGTCCTCGACAAATTAAAGCAGGCGAACCTCACTGTCAATCATGAGAAATGTAATTTTTTCAGGCCCCAACTTAAATATCTAGGATATGTAGTTGATAGCTCTGGCTTAAGAACCGATCCAGCCAAGGTCGAGGCTATTATCAATTACCCGACACCTACTTGTCGGAAGGACCTCAAACGATTTCTAGGAACGGCGACTTGGTATAGGCGATTTGTTCAGAATTTCAGTACCATTGCTGGACCATTAAATAGACTTACTTCGTCTAAGAAAGGCACCCCTTCATTTAAGTGGACTCCTGAAGCTGACTCGGCTTTCCAAGAGCTAAAAGAGTGTCTTGTCTCAGCCCCTGTACTATCCTGTCCAGATTACAGCAAGCCTTTTGAGGTGCATACGGACGCTAGTAATTACGGCATAGGAGCAATGCTTACTCAAACCATAGATGGCAAAGAACATCCGGTCGCCTACATGAGTAAGTCATTGTCCGACGCAGAAAAGAATTACAGCATTACCGAACGCGAAACCCTTGCTGTCGTTTTGGCACTTGAGTACTGGCGCTGCTATATCGAAAATGGTCAAAAGTTTACCGTTTATACGGATCATAGCGCTTTAAAGTGGTTTCTCTCCATTAGTAACCCTACTGGTAGGTTAGCTCGTTGGGGTGTACGCTTGTCTGCTTTCAACTTTGACTTGAAACATAGACGTGGTGTAGATAACGTCATTCCCGATGCTCTTTCCAGAGCCGTCCCAGTAAGTGCCATTAGTACTTCCAACTCTTTTTTGGACACTAAAGACTCATGGTACAAAAACATTTACAATGGTAGCCTAGATGACCCTTCTAAGTTTCCAAATTTTTTAATCAAGAATAACTCGCTGTACCGTGTTTCGAAGAATAAGCACGAGCTCACTTCCGAATTCTCGTGGAAAGAAGTTGTACCCGCCGAACTTCGCAAGCAAGTTATGCATGAGAATCATGCCGAACCTACTGCTGGTCACATGGGTATCTTTAAGACATACCGACGCCTTGCCTTGACTTATTTTTGGCCTAACATGTACCAGGACGTAGTAAAATTCATCAGTACATGTGATAAATGTCTTTCTTACAAATCTCAAAATCATCAGATCCTTGGAGAAATGGGTCGACCTAAGCAATGCTCACGACCATTTCAGATGATATCCATAGATTTGATGGGACCTCTTCCCACTTCGAGACAACGCAACAGCTACATTTTAGTTATTACCTGTTGTTTTTCCAAATTTTGTTTAATTTTTCCTATTAAAAAGGCAACTTCTGAGATTATTACAAAAATTTTGGAGGAATCCGTATTTCTTATACATGGTGTCCCGCAAACCGTTTTAATGGACAATGGTACCCAATTTACTGGAAAAGTCTCCGATGCCCTGTTTAAGAAATACGCAATTCCAAACGTTCATTTTACTCCGAGATATACCCCGCAGGTAAACTTAGTGGAACGTTACAATCGGACCATCATAACCTGTATATCGACATACGTAGACGACGATCATAGATCTTGGGACTTATTTATACCAAAGGTACAGTTCGCCATTAACAACGCAGTGAATGAGGCCACAGGCTACACGCCTTCTTTTCTAGTATTTGGTCGCGAACTAGTCACCTGCGGTACACATTATACAGACAATGATCTTGGTAGTGAAATTTTGTTTTTACCACGTGATCCATACGCCGAAAATTTGGGTTGTCTGTCTAACGTATTTGACACTGTACAATCCAGATTATGGCAAGCACATATCAAAAATACCTCTCACTATAATTTGAGACGTAAATTTGCAGAGTTCAACGTTGGTGACGTAGTAATGAAGCGCGCTTATTTTTTGAGTGACAAAGAAAATAAATTTTCTAAAAAATTAGCTCCCAAATTTATTAAAGCAACGATCATTGCCAAAAAGTCTCCCCTTGTCTATGTGTTGCAAGATATGTCTGGCAAAAATGTAGGCTCCTGGCACATCAAGGACCTGAAACTTGTCGGTCATAACAAGTAATTTTTTTATTTTTTTTTAAGTAATTTTTTTTTGTGTACATTGGATATAAACTTTTATGCCTGACTGTACCATCTTCGTCGGTTAAGCATTTTTTAAATCTTAATTTAGGAATCTTTTAGCAAATTTGTATGGCTAAAATTTCATAAAACATACTTAACATTAAATTATTAGACTTTTTTTTTTTTTATTATAACCTAGGTACTTTTCTTACCTATGTCATAACTGTTGCGTATTATATATTAAGTAGGTAGACGTGAAGTACTTATGAAAGAATAGTAGAACTGTGTTTAGTTATACTTACCTATTTTTGTTTTTTTTATTTCTATGCGGATTTTATTTTAGAGGAATAAAATCCTTCACTAAGCGCGGGGGTATTGTAACGTAGCTCGGTGATAGTACTCGGTTTCCAAGTACCTAGTCTCGCCTACTACGTTCGATTCTAGAACCGGCGCCGCCGCCGCTCGCCCCTACCGCGGGCAGGCCGGCAGTCGCAGTCGCGGACAGATACTCGGGAAGCGAGGGCACGTCATATTGCACAAGTTATTACAATTATTTGCCGGTTTACGTATTTTAAACATACACACTCGCTCACATTTCTTATAGTAAATCCTCAGTAATACTAAATTCAGTGTAAAACCCCGTATTCGGTAAGTGTTGAACATTTCTTTTCACACAAATAATGTAGGTAGATACTTTAGTTTTGTAACGGTTTTTTCAATAGCGTACATTTTATGTTATTTCCTCTCCTTCTTAGCCTACTGCTTTTAATATGCTTACTACGCACTGTAGAAAGTATATATCTACTGTTTACTAGATTTTCTACAGTGTACTTCATACCTAGGTACCTGCCGTACCTACCTATCATTCACTTCTCACTTCATGCTTTGTCTACCTACCTACTTCATTATTTTTTGTAAACTCCGCTCTGATAGTGTCATATAAAATACACCACTATCCGTACTCTCCTCATCATCACCGGCATCACCTTCATCATCATGCTTGGGTCTTGCTTGCTCCGGTGATGGAGGCTATCAGAGGGAGTGGAACCTGGACGCTTTTGTGACACCCTTATATGTCCAATTCCAGGGGTCCGTAGTTACGGTCGAGGCCTGGTACCTGCTCGTGTCATACCTACGTGGCGCGCATTTCACCCGCATCCACGTACCTACCTGGTACCTACTACCCACCGAGCAAGGCAACTGCAGCATCCAAGGAAATCTCCATCGGCTCCACATTCCTGGACCATCCGAGGGGAGTACCTAACTTCACCTTTCTCGAACGCAACATCGTAAAATCAGTGACCAGGGCTTAACACGAACTCAATAAATAATGTGATTGACATTCTGGTTTTTTTTATATTTAATTACCAGCCTCCAACGTCACACTATGCTGTACAGATTCAAGTCTATTTATGTAAATATTATATTGGGGATTACAAACTTGCGAACAGTATTCTAAGATGCTACGGACATAGGAGCAGTTAAATATTTTAACACATTTAACTTTAGAGAATTGAGAACACGATCTGAAGATGAACCCCATGGTTTTGATAGCTTTTTCAACTACACTCGTATAATCTAAATGTTTGTCATAGGAGAGTTTTGAATCATGAATGATACCGAGGTCTCGAACTTCATCTAAGTTCATAAGATTTGAACCTTTGAGAGAATTTATATCTTAAACATTATTTTTTCGTGTAAACGTAATTGAATGGCATTTAGCGACATTGAGATCAAGGGTATTAAGTTTACAGTAGAATTAAAGTCTATCAAGATCTTGCTGTAGCAAAACATAGTATTCGATTGTATTGATCTGTTTAAAGAGTTTTATGTCGTAGTGCTTATATCATTAACAAAAATATTGAATAGTAGAGGTCCAAGTAATCATCCCTGGGAAACACCCGATTTTAGCTAACCTGTCACTCTCTTTGTATACTAATACGATTTTGGCTATGACCGGTGACTCACTTTGCATACTAATACGATTTTGGCTATGGCCGCTCACTCACTTTGTTTACTAATACGATTTTGGGTATGACCGGCCACTCACTTTGAATACTAATATGATTTAAGCTATGGCCCGCTCACTCACTTTGTTTACTAATACGATTTTGGCTATGACCAGCCACTCACTTTGAATACTAATACGATTTAAGCTTTGGCCGCTCACTCACTTTGTTTACTAATACGATTTTGGCTATGACCGGCCACTCACTTTGAATACTAATACGATTTAAGCTATGGCCGCTCACTCACTTTGTTTACTAATACGATTTTGGCTATGACCAGCCACTCACTTTGAATACTAATACGATTTAAGCTTTGGCCGCTCACTCACTTTGTTTACTAATACGATTTTGGCTATGACCGGCCACTCACTTTGAATACTAATACGATTTAAGCTATGGCCGCTCACTCACTTTGTTTACTAATACGATTTTGGCTATGACCGGTGACTCACTTTGCATACTCATACGATTTTGGCTATGACCGGTCACACACTTTGAATACTAATACGATTTTGGCTATGAACGGCCACTAACTTTGAATACTAATACGATTTAAGCTATGGCCGCTCACTCACTTTGTTTACTAATACGATTTTGGCTATTACCGGTCACTCACATTGTATACTTATACTTTTTTTTTGTAAATACCTACTTATCATACAATACAACACCCAAACACAGAACAAACATCTATTTTCCTAACATACATTGTCCTGGGTGCGAACCCACAACCTACAGCGCAGAAGACAGAGCTACTACCAACTGAGCTATGAGGCTTGTATGATATGAGTTATTTCTACTCTCCCCCTTCTGCTAGAGTTAATAAAGGTGTAATTACCTTGTTGCGTGGCATGTAGCGACGATGTGATGAAGTGAATCACATCATGATCGTCAGCCAGCCCCCCGGTCGCGGCCGATATCCCGAAGTAACCTCCCCGAGGCAACTGCACGTTCTCAGCGCGGAAGCACAGCTCGTAATCCGCTTCGTTGTTTGTCATACCTGGTACAAACAAACATGATAAATGTCACACACATAATAAATAAATATCAAATTCATAAATAATTAACATAATATAATTCTATTGAATAATAATAAATCATTAACATAGTATAATTATATTAAATAATAATAAATCATTTATAAATAATTATTAAATACAAATAAATCATCAATATATAAATAATAATTATTAAATACAAATAAATCATCAATATATAAATAATAATTATTAAATAATCATAAATAATTAATATATAAGTACATAATAAATAATTACGTATTTGGAACAAAATTTTTAGGTGAATACCTCTATTCTCACAACTATTTTCAAAATTTTGGTAATAAGTAAAATAGTAGGTAATAGCAACAAGTATAATGTAGGGTACATTCTCTCCATGCTAGTTTAAAAAACTGTGTTACGGCAGAGAAAGGAGTCCTGTTTAATACATAATATACGGACAGAAAACATGATATTTGAATCTGTGGCTAATAGTTACTAAAAAAATGGGTATGGGTAGGTCAAGGACGGCGTAAACATACATGTATACATATTATGTAAATACATGAATTGTAACTATCGATTCTACAATGTAAACTACCTATTTACAAGTGATACAATTCGGTTACATAATAAAATATTGATTAATCGATGTTTGATCTTTAAACAGCTGTTATGGAACTATTGAACGTGTTATTATCATTACACATGCGCATTATATATTGTTGTGGAGAATTATATATTTTTTTTATTTTAATTAAACAATGTGATTATTTCATTCATATGTGCATCCGTCTCACTTACTCGCGCGCGGATTTACATAGCGCTGTCCCACTCTCTTGCTAGTATAAGAGCTAGGTGTCTTACCATTATCATTCATAGTTGTGTTCCGCCATTTAGAGGTATGATAGACAGTTTTTCCTCAGTTTGTTGAGGATTCCGGGTGAATTGCGTTTCCACCTTCCGCCTTATCATAACTTGAAAATCAGGTGAGATGAAGGCCAAGCACTTACCCGTCGTACAATAAAAAAAAACTGATTTGAAAGGTTGACAGTGTGTATATAGTGTGTGTAAGTTAACCCGTCCCCAGCCAGCCCAGCTTCGCAAAGTAGCGGAGCAGGTGCCTATCCAGTATTTAAGTATTCTATCCACGGATAGAATACTTAAATACTTACACAGAACAAACATCTATATTCAACACACAAATGTTTGTTCTCGGTGGGAATCGAGCCCACCTCATAAGGCTTGTTATATTTATAATACATTACTGTTGTCTCGTTTTTTCTTGACAGGTAATGACAAAAGTAAAGTAACATCAAAACAAGAAAGGTCGTGGTCACCCCCCCTTGGGTTGTTGGCAACATTGGTCTCTACGGATGAGCCGTTGAACTGCGAGCAACACAAAAGTAAAGTAACATCAAAATAAGAAAGGTCGTGGTCACCCCCCCTTGGGTTGTTGGCAACATTGGTCTCTACGGATGAGCCGTTGAACTGCGAGCAACACTGGATGAGCAGTCTTACCATTGTGGAAGTACAGCGTGAGAGTGTTCATGTAGTATTCAATGCGGGCGCGCGTTGGGAACGGTTTGTTTCTGAAGTCTCGAAGACAACCAGACAGGAGCTGCTGGGATGCATCACTGAAACCATGCACCTATGTTATGAGACAGTGTCATTAGCCCTAAACTGAGAAATATAACAAAATGTGTTCTTTCAAAACTTGCGTGAAACGCGGTTCGCAACCTACCCGGCGAGTCACACTCACCCCGATTATGATTCACCTGTTGAATCGAAACTGTTGGCGCCTACATCATGTTGAATTGTATACGTGATTAAAATCCGTGTTTTCAAATGTTAAATATGTTCTATGAACGAGATTACCAGGAAATTTAGATTATTAACTAACATATTGTTTTATTATACCGATCAACTTGTACATTTTTGGATACAGTTTCTACGGAGGAGGTCGTTAATGGTTTCGCGACACAGTCATTGTAAAACTCTTGCGAGCATTATCGTTGCATCAATTTTGGATTTTGAATTAAAATAGGATTAATTATACTATTATATTAAATATACTATTTTCGACATTTTTCTTCTGTCAACATTGTTGGTGTTGAAGCTCAAAAACGAAGCTTCGAGTTTCAGTACAGTAATAAGTAGTCTTGAGACGCTTCCATTCATCGCAGAAGCAATAAACCACAACTTTATCATAGAAGTAGCAGGGATTCATAAGTATGTAGTAGAGCTCTTAACTAACAGTATCAAAGTACTAAGACCTCATAAGTTCGCAGGAGTCTCACCTCTTGTGGTCGAAAATCTAAACTAAGCAAAATATGTTCTATTAACGAGATTACCAGGAGATTAAAATAGGATTATTTAAATACTATTGGTTTCGACGCTCAAAATCGAAGCTTTGAGTTTAGGTCTTCAGTTCGTTGTCTTGAGTCGCTTCCATTCATCGCAGAAGCAATAAACCACAACTTTATCATACAATTAGCAGGGGTTCATAAGTACCTATGTATTAGAACGACGAACTGTATGTACCAGGACCCCATAAACTCGCAGGAGTCTCACCTCTTGTGGTCGAAAATTACCTAGAGCTCTTAACGACCCCATAAGCTTGCAGGAGTCTCGCCTCTTGTGGTCGAAAATTACCTAGAGCTCTTAACGAACTGTATCAAAGTACCAGGACCCCATAAGCTCGCAGGAGTCTCACCTCTTGTGGTCGAAAATTACCTATAGAGCTCTTAACGAACTGTATCAAAGTACCAGGACCCCATAAGCTCGCAGGAGTCTCACCTCTTGTGGTCGAAAATTACCCAGAGCTCTTAACGAACTGTATCAAAGTACCAGGACCCCATAAAATCGCAGGAGTCTCACCTCTTGTGGTCGAAAATCTTGGAGCCGTCGTTGAGCACCGCCATGATGTACGGGTTGTTGTGTTTGTTGTCGTTGTCAAACGAGTCGAATATAACCCCGAGACCGTTCCACCGGTCCGACGAACCGAACACGTCGCCGGTGTATTCACCTCGTTGCGTTGTGTACCAAAACGCCTGAAAAAGTACATCATTATTGTATTTCTGTTAACAAGCCCCATAGCTCAGTTGGTAGTAACTCTGCCTTCTGCGCTGTAAAGCAACAAATAAATAAATATTACAGGACATTAATTTTTACACAGCGCCATCTAGCCCCAAACGAAACATAGCTTGTAATATGGGAACTAGATTACGGATCGAATACTTAAATATTTTTTGTAAATACATACGTACTATATGATACAACACCCAAACACAGAACAAACATCTATATTCATCACACAAATGTTTTGTCCTGGGTGAGAATCGAACCCACAACCTACAGCGCAGAAGGCAGAGTTGAGCTATGAAGCTTGTGTGATGAATATAGATGTTTGTTCTGTGTTTGGGTGTTGTATCACATGGTATTTAAGTATTCTATCCGTAATCTAGTTTCCATATTACAATATTAGTTTGGGGCTAGATGGCGCTGTGTAAAAAATGAATGTCCTGTATTTTATATTAGGGAGAACTCTCTGATGTACCGAGATACAAGCGTAGACTGTTGTTATTTTTATTGTACGACGGGAAAGCGCTTCGCATTAATCTCAGCTGGATTCATGTTATGATAAGGCCGAAGGTGGAAGTGCACTTCACCCGGAATCCTCAACAGTCTGAACTGGCTATCTTACCTCCGAAACACAACAATTTAAGTATTGTTGTTATGGCGACATACATAGGTAATATGGCGGTAGCTAGTTTTAAAGAAATATTCATACTAACATATCATTCGTAAAAAAATCCGAAATAACAAAGCGAAATATGCGACGAGCTATCTTGTTTTACCTAGACCTCGGACAAACTATGGCAAACAAATTATTACCTTTGAAGGCGCAAAGCTTTACAACAATCTACCCTCTGAAATAAAAAATGTACACGCATTTAAATCTAAACTAAACATATTATGCAAGACCACTCTTTGCTTATGAAATAATTGCGTTAGATACGTTTCGACATAGTCGACGACATACCTACCTACTGTATATTGTTACCTAAGATCATACTGTTCATAAGTAAGTGACATGTATTTGTCTTTTTATGAATAAATGTATTAAACCTAAAGAAAGTCCTACCACCAACCGAACCAATCAGAATACTGTACGCCCGATTGAACCCGCAACCTCTGGATTCTGACACCGGTGGGCAAACCACTAGACCATAGAGGCGGTCAACTTTTAACACAACGCCATATTACACAAACTACGCAAAGCTTGTAATGTGACAATTATAGAACCAATACCAAGTATATAAATACTTCTAAAAAAAACTTTACATCGGGAACCTTAGTTCTCGTAATCCTGGGCGTAAATTGACGGTCTTGCTTTGTAGTTTCGTTTTAGAGCCCAAATCACCGTGGAGGTAAGAAAGAAAACAAAACTTCCACCATAAGATTGTCTGAGAAAGATCGCCCATTGTACTTTAAGCTTTAGTTTTTTTACTCACCAAGCCATCAGCCCCGATCCTTCCACGACCAGAAACTTTGAACATAACATCCACCTCCCACCAATCGAAGGATATCGGCTGCTTGGACCATATCGCTCCTTTCTGGCTACGGAGGGAGGGAGCCAGTCTTACACTTTCGCCTGATGCAATCGCGTCTGAGAACAGAATAGAATGAATGAATGAATATACTTTATTGGTACACCTTAAAAATAGAACTGGATAACTTAAAAAAAATAAAATGTATATACTATGGGCGGTCTTATCGCTCATGGCTAAAGAGGAATATTTATTGAATAGAAATAGATATATTTTTAATAAATATAATGACAAATTTAATTTCTTCTTCCTGCCCATATCCCACACTCCCCCTTCTTCCTCTACCTCGATCTACCGATAACCCTATGTCCTCTTTGACACGTAGGTAAATTCTTCAAATTGAATTTAACATGTATTTTATAAATTTATTTCTTGGACTATGATGATGATGCGCGTGATGACGTGAATCCGGTTAGGTTATCGACTACGTATCAATTTCGTCAATTAAAACGACAATATCATAATGTATAATAAAAGCGCGTTATCAACATTCAGTACCTACCTACCTACTGGACCCCAACGCTATCTGATCCGAGCAATAAATATTGAATTGCACTTACTGTGTTTAGTTTTTATGGTTTGTATCTAATCGTGTAGTAAAACAATTATATTAAAACACTAGCTGGCTTCGCGCCGTTACACTTGCACTAAGGATCTAAGTTTATTAAGTATTTCAGGTCTTTTATTTAAAATTTTACCCGCTTCTGTGGTCTAGTGGTTCAACCCACCAATTTCAGATCCAAAGGGTTCGATCCCCAGGGGAGAATGAAACAACATTGTGCATGGTTTGTTTGGTGGTAGGACTTTGTTTAAGTCAGCCTGGCTAGCTACCACCATCTTACCTAATTCTGTCCCCATAACGACAAAACTAAAGATGTTTATGTTCCGGCATTTAGTGGTAAGATAGCCCAGTTCCTCAGTTAGTTGAGGATTCCGGGTGAAGTGTGCCTCCACCTTTGGCCTTACCTCAACTTGTAACCAGGTGAGATGAAGGCCAAGCGCTTAACCGTCGTACAATAATACATATATATATATATATATATATACCAAGCCCACAGCTACACAAGTGATGTTGCGGCCAATCCGTCTGCTATTACCAATGTTATACCCAGTTCAAGAGCTTACCCATTTAAAATGAAAAAAAAATCATACCTTGGCCTTTAAATCTTATTAAAGGTTATCTCATATTATATATTTCAAGCCAGCCCTTTCAACATCAACTTTTTTATCTTTTTAGGTACTAACCTAAACTCGGGTACCTAATAAGATAAAAAAGTTGACATGATGAGTATCAGCGTGATGTGCTTTCAAGATATTATGTATCCATAACAAACCCCATAGCTCAGTTAGTAGTAGCTCTGCCTTCTGCACTGTAGGTTGTGGGTTCGATTCCCACCCAGGACAAACATTTAAATACAAGCTATGCTTAGTTGGGGGCTAGATGGCGTTGTGTGAAATTAATGTCCTGTATTTTATTATAGTGCTTCCTCCACTTGCTTTTTATTTATTTTTAATTTAATGCACAGATTTTGACCTGTTACACTTTTATTATGTATGGAATAGATGTGTAGATACTTCACTCCCCATAGCTTCAAGTATTATGTAATATTATGTAATTATTGTACAAAATACAATCTAGTTTTTACCAAAATTTGGCCTTGTTTAGTATTGTAAATAAATATTTTTATTTTAAATTATTTTGATTTATATTTTTTATAAATATTAGAAGCATGGTGAATGTGAGTTATGGCATTAAGAAGGGCAGTGAAAGCCATTTAAGGTTTAAATTTCTATCACCACATAGTTCTTCCATTATCCTACTGTATGTGGGGTCCGAACATTATCTTGACACTCTCACCTATCAGCCTTAAGCTCTTCATCCACAACTTCACACACAAAATTACCCGTCTCTTTTTTAACGCCCCATTTATCTCTTCCTCATCTTGCCCGTGCCCATGAAATACGAATAGCATACACTATATCTTCATAGGGCTCATTATATTAAATTATTAATATTTTATACAAAACATTGAAGAGTTTAGTCATGGCTTTGACTACAATATGCCAAGCATATTATTTTTTTACTTAATGCTTCAAAATGTGTGAAAACCTTCATATCAGTTTTGAACACCTAATCAACAACACTGGCTTAATTTCAGTAAACTATTCACTTTACAGGCTAAAATACACTCTAATGTATAGTGAAACACTTAAGTTTACTTTGACTTTGCATAATGTGGTGCAAATTTACCATGACCATAATATTTTCAACTCTACACGGTTACATATAAGGTTGTTAGATAAAAAGTGATTGTTCATCATACTTTCTTTGTGGTACATTATCTGGAATACATAATTTAGGCTGAAGCTAGCTGATAATATTGTTGTATTTCCATTGACACAGTTCTGTTTGAGTTTCACAATATTTTAAGTTGGCAGTGCATAGTAAGCAAGATTTCTGCAGAAACTGAGTATTATAGTGCCAACTCAGTTCTGTAGATATATTATTTTGCAACTATGGGCTATCAAGTACTTATAGGTACCTACAAGAACTAAGATAGAGAGTTTCTTGTGTAAGAAACAGGGCTCATCGGGAAAAGTATTCAATTGTATTAAAGATGCTGTGATTTCAAACGAAACTGAGTGGCGGAAGACTCCCAATCAATGGTTGAACATTGTGCCGGTTTCAGGGAGTTGGTGGATGGAGGGTTCAGGATAACTATTCATGGCATCAATTATTGGAGGCCAGATGTGGATTTTTGTACTTAGGCTAAAATAATTAATAATGAAGCTGCCCATTCTTTCGTAAGATCCTTTATTCACCTACAATTTTCATGGTCTGAGTAAAGGGGGGTCCTATACCTAAGACCTATGTAGTGACAACAAATTTGTTTATTTGAATTATTTTTGATGGTTCATGTTGTGAGCACCATCTGTTGATCTTTTTGGTAAGAATAGTATTGTTTTGTTGAATAATTAATTACCATACTATTGCACTACAGACACCTACAAGGCTGAGTATATCTCTGTTAGATAGTGAGATTGGTTTGCATTATTAGGTAGGCATACTACAGTAAACCAAGTATTCTACCTAAATAAATGCATTTACTCCATGACATTTAGGAGCAAAACATTATCATTATGTATGGTGTTTTATAAAATGTATGTACTTCGAGTGTTCTAGTAGATTTGTATTCTTAGTTTGTAGGTAGGTAATATTTTTTAAAGTTCAACGAAATACGAAAAGCGAAGGCCAACCTGCCGTCGTGGATCGAAAACATGATTTTTTGAAACCACATTACTCATCTCTTTCTATCTACTTCTACTAACTATAACGCTATCCTTTTCACTCATGACAGATTCTACTGACGTGTCGCATGTCAGTATGTAAAGCCGTGAAAACAAAAGATTTTTTTACAGTTTTTCTCGAAATTTATAACTAAACCTGGTATTGTTAGCCTATATAAAGAATCCTACGTTATTACTACTTATATATAGGGTGATAGTAACCTCTGGAAAATCAAATAAATGTCTAGAAATCAAGTTTACTTACTGCCTCCGTACTCCCAGAATGGAACAGACCCATCTTTTTGGGCTAAATAGGGCGGTTTGAAAGAGTATTTGTATTCGAATCGTCTGTGCACATTTTGTGAGTTTACTAACACAAATATGTAAACTAAAACTCCACTCAACAACCAATTTACTTTTAGTAAAGACATCGCGAAAACGACCGCCTCAACACGGCCTGTCACAATAAAAAAAGTTGCTAAATGTAATAGGCAACTTCATTTCAGTCGTTAAGGTCGATTTGATTGATTGCCTTGAAGTTCGTGCGTTTGCTCTTGTCGTTCGGATACTAGCATTCACTCACAGTACTATAACATAGCGATTGCTTGTTTCGTTGGTTCTAACATAGGCTAAAATCATTTGGAAATATGATAAAAAGAAATAGTTCGTTCTCTGTTAAATGTTAATCTATAACTGCACGAAACGCCTAAAGTAAAACTATTTTTTTTATTATTACGGTGATTCACTACTACCGCCATCTAGAGGCAAGTAGCCAGTCGTGTCGGAGTCATGGTCTTTAGGTAGTAGTAGTTCCCACTGACACCTACTATCGGACCACCCGGACCCGGACGACGACCCCAAAGTAAAACGTGCCAACGAAAAAGTGACAAAATCTACGGCATCACCCACGTACGGTTATGAAATAAGTACAAAACGAAATACTTGCGTAGCCATCCTTATTCCTACGTAAACGATATTCCCAGTAACGTCTGTTTAAGTCCCTGTATTGCACAACCAATAATATACAGCCAATAATTTGAGTCCACTATATTTCAATATAATTTTACACACCTAATACACGGTATAACAGAATATGTGTATTAAGCAGTGGGGTCGGGAGGGGGGGGGGGTGAACCAGTTTTAGTGAGAACTTGAAGTCATCTCGTGAAAGTTGGTTATTAGATGGAATATACACAATGATAAATAACATTACAGTTACAAAAAGACGATGAATGCTATATTGGACGAACAAAAGTACATTAAAGGAACAATTATCGCCCTCGCATCTACATACAAATTTTCACTTAGTTAGAGCGAGGAACTCCCAACACAGATGCCTACTTAAAACTATAGTGAATCCTACCTACATAAGCATGTTTAGTACTAAGTCTAATTGTTATACGTTTTAAGTTTTTACTCGAAATTGAAATTGAAATAAACAAATATAGTGAAAGCGCTTTTCGTTCTTTGTGATTGTGAACTTCTGCTATGTTGCCTCATCTGTGTCTAGAGCTGAGGTCATTGTCGCGAGTTAAGAAACAGCTGATTTTAGGGTAGTCTCAACTCAAAAAATCAGCTGTTGGTATCAAAACTTTGATCCTGTTTTACCAAAAACTTTGAACCAAAATTCAAAAAGTCGTAAAATAAATGTTGTTCCCCGAGTGGGTCGGATAACCCCGTTTTACACATATTATGTTATAGCTTGTATATCGAAACCATGGCTTCCAATTATTAGTTGTGCATTATTGGGTCGTGCATTATCAACACGTGCTGATAATGTACAGCCAATAATTGGAAGCCACTTGCTTCTCGTAAGCTGAGAGTCTTTTAAATTGAGCCCTCATTGGTTTACACAAAACATTTGCAACAAAGAGCCAATACAAGCACCATGAAAGCAAGCGTTTTCTGGGACGAGCTCCCGCCAGAAAGCTCGCTCGTCACCCGTTATAATCACTTCACCCTCTCAACCTGCGCTATGCTTCGGAGGTCAGCGGCTCGCTACACTCGCCACCTCGCACACATGTTTCGCGGGCTTGCTCCTCTCAGGACCTCCTTCGACACCCCAATATGACGCATAAGGCCAGCGGGTCGTACGCTCGTACGGGAATCCCGATAAAAACACATCAACCGTAAATAATAATTATCTAGGTTAGGTACTCTGTGGAAATAAAACTACACTCGCCTTGCACTCGCCCATGAAAACAAGGCATCAAGGTAGTCTACTACAAAAAAAATAAAAGTGGACACGGATTATTGGCTGTGCATTATTGTCACGTTTGATAATGTACAACCAATAGTACAAGTCAACTTTTGAATATGGTCACCAATTATTGGTTGTACATTATCGGGTCGTACATTATTAGCTGTGCATGATTATCTCCCATCTATTTAAATAGTAATAGTTACCTTAGCTAAATCCATTTAAGCATTTCATGTTACAAATAGGTACCTAGTACCTACCTATTAAATCATAAAACTTATAGATATACACTGAACTGACCCATATAGAGGACCAAAATATACCTACCTCACAGATTTAACATACCTACAAGATCAAACTATTTATTTGGCTCGTCGTCATGTCATTCCTCGACTTGCTGTTTGCTGGTGGAAGTGGAGGGTACCAGCAAGCCTCACACGAAACCACGAAGTTTTATTTGAAACAGATCTACTATGTGTACCTACCTACTGGAATATTGCCAGTTTTTTTGTCAACAGAACTTCTCAATAGAACTAAGTACCTACTGTAAAATTAAACAATATTTATTATTACTGCCTGGACAAATCAAATCAAAAAAGGAATGCGTCGCGTACCAGCCTCTTGGGTTGGTCTTCGACTCAAAGGAGACTTGTAGGACCAATGAAAATTAAAAATTAAAGAGAAAAATCAATAAGCATGAGAACGTAACTATACTCTTCCACATGTCAGTAAGTCGGACTAACGTAACAAGGACTCACATGTCATTTTAATTTGTATAATTGGTAGGTAGCTATGAAATTGATAATAGGCTATGCTATGACGTAGTCAGAATAAGGTAGGTTTATCTAGGCGATATTATTTTCAACTACTTTAGTATATTTTGTTCACTTTTACGCCCACGTGGTAGGTATGTGTACTTATGCTAAGGATTAGGGTATGTACCCACATAAAAAGTAGGTAGCTTGTGTTTTTTATTTGGATACAATCTAACTAGGTAGGTACTTACTTGCAAAACTCGATGGGTGCTGTAAAACACTCACAGTGTGTTTTACCTATACAGACAGAGGTGTCGGATTTAGATGGACAAGCGCCTAAATCAATACTGACACATTTGATACGACGCGAGCTTGCGCGTAAACTATTTGTAGGCGCCATTTTTCAGAAAAAATATAATTTCATACCTCACGGTCCCAACTCGGTTGGTACCTTGGTATCTTGTAAGAATTAAATAGAAATTGAAATTGAAACATTTATTTGAGCAGAACAACACAATTAATGCATAGAGATTACAAATGAGGAAGACATGATTGTAGGTACAAGAAACCACTCTAAAAGTATACCTAGTGTACAAAGTAGTACTTGCTAGGTACTACCAGGATGTACCTAATACCTATACATATATAGGTACCGATACGATCTACCTACCATTCAAACTCAGTCCAACTCAGATTATGAGATCGATGGTAGTTAAGCGTTTTAAATTCAAGTTTATGGAACTTGTAGCCGCCTCTGCAGTCTAGCGGTTCAGCTACCGGTATCAGACACAGAAGTCCCGGGTGCGATCCCTTGGGGGGTAGAAATTTGTGTTCGGTTTGGTTGGTGGAAGGACTTGTTGCTACCACCATCTTACATAAGTCTGATAACTACAATTTTGATTGTTGTGTTCTGGCCTTAGATTAAGTAAGCAGGTAAGATAGCCTTTCATTCCGCGAAAAGGTATACTACTGTCTTATTGAAGCGATTGGCTTAGCAGAATCGGAGCCCAATTCGCTGTCCAACCTTTATATAGGTGTGATAGTAGTCCTTACCTTCTATAACAACAAATACTAAAAAACAGCCATGCGTGAGTTGGACCCACACGAATGCTCCAGAACATAATGCTTGGTTGGTGTTTCTTGGTACGTGGTAGGATTTTGTTTAAGTCCGCCTGGCTAGCTACCACCATCTCACCGAATTCTGTCGCCATAGCAACATTTCTAAAATTGTCGTGAGATAGCCAGTTCCTCAGTTTGTTGAGGATTCCAGGTGAAGTGCGCCTCAACCTTCGGTCTTATCTTAACTTGTAACCAGGTGAGATGAAGGCCAAGCGTTTACCCGTCGTACAATAAAAAAATAAACGCAAAAAAATCTGTATTTTTTTCGTTGAAATGTCAGAACTCGCGGTGTGCGTGTCCGCCTCTCACTTGGCCGATTTAGTTTTTATATACGATTATCGGTCCACATAACCGATGCCGCAGGCAACATAGTCTCTATATATAAATCAATCAGAGGGAACCACAGATCTACAGATATTTCCTCGGGGCTTTCATCCATCAAAATTCCTTTATTTTATTTTACTTTCATGATTCTAAAATTAAAGCGATGTTTAGCTTATCTGTGCTTTATACTCCATTAAGTTTGTAGATTTTTTGTTGTGAGTTGCATATAGAGCTACTCACGTATCTATGTGTATAGTAGGTACCTGGTTCCTAAGCTGAAGGCTGAATAAATATTTATGTCTATAGACTACCATAATACTATCTATCTAAGTATTCTAAGGGTGCACTGCACATGCACACACGACGATTGGTTTCCGAGAAACGGTTCTGAAATACGTTACTCCAGCCAGCAGGAATTTCGTGATAATAGTATTTTTTTCACTATTCACTATAATATCGCCTCGTTATGGCACTTTAAATGCAGTAAGGAAATATTATGCATACTATAATCTCCATTTATGTATAATTAGTTACCGGGTTTTCGTCCAAAGGGTGCTGAAAAATGATAGCACACGATAAAATACCTACCTATAATAGATATAAGATAAACGATATTATAGAGTGAGTGGGATCTACCTCCTTGGTCTACCTAGGGCAAAGGTACGTTGGCCTATAGACCAAGGTTGCAGCTGATGATCCTATCACTGGTGGTAGGGCCTGGGACCCTGCCGAAGTCCAGCAACAAGCAGTTCGATGGGCAGTATTTATAATCTCCATTTATGTGTAAGTAGTTACCGGGTTTTCGTCCAAAGGGTGCGCAATGGAACCCTTTTGTTCAACCTAGCTTAATCTACTCTGCCCGTTATATTGTGTTCTAGTTTTAACCGAGAGCTAGCTGGTCTTTGAAGAACGCAGCGTAGCGGATCCGTCAGGTGCCTACATCTCTTAAACACAGTATTTCACGCTCCATCCGTTTGCAAAACGTGGATTACGAACCTTCTCTTGGGGAGGCTTTATTGTATATGATACCCCAACAGAAGGTTACGCCTCTGTTGTCTAGTGGTCCGCCCACCAGTGTCAGATCCAGAGGTCCCGGGCTCGATCCCCAAGGAGAGTACTTACTTTTTAATACATATGGTGATGAGATTTGGTTGGTTAGGACTTGGGTGTTTAAGTCCGCTTGGCTAACTACCACCATCTTACATAATTCTGTCGCCATAATAACAATTCTTAAAAAAAATGTTGTGTTCCGGCATCAGAGGTAAGATATCCAGTTCCTCAGTCTGTTGAGGATTCCGGGTGAAGTGCGCTTCCACCTGCGGCCTTACCATGATTTGAATAATCGTGTGATGAAGGCCAAGCGCATCCCCGTAGTACAATAAAGAAGGTAGGTATAGGAACCTACTATGTATAGTGTTCACCGTATTCGTGATGAGAAGGTAAACATTCCACAATAATTCACTCGCTACAAACTGGGTCATAAATCATGTGAACGGAACAACGATATAGCTTTCTCTGTCCCACCCATATTAGTGATGGTCCCAGTTTTTCCCATACAGTAACTACACATCTAGGAGATTGATAACACCTCCGTGGTCTAGGGTAGGGCGTGTGTCTCTCAATCCGGAGGTCCTAATTTCAAATCACGGGGCACATGTTTGTTATAATGTTTATTAGGACGTTGTAGGCTTGAATCACCTGACTGTCCTACAAGCAGGTAGGTACCTACCTAAGATGATTCCGTGATTTGGAGTTAGTCGTAGACACAAGAGCTTTAGTCTGAAACCAGGGCTGTTATGTACATGGCCCAAACGAAGATTTGTGATTAACTTCGTTTGGGCCATGTTCGTTTTGTAGGAACGTACATATCTATGTACATAGGTACCTTACGTACGACTTACAATTCGACAGGTGAGGTAAAGTAAGGGTGCCATAGAACGCACGAGAGATTTCACCAATATACTTCAATCCAAGGTGACGTTGGTGGTAAGTACCTACTTACTTAGTTCCTCTTACTCATACTATAACCAACTTCATTATTTGTCGTGGTCGCATGCTGTAATGCTACGATTTTTACTATAATTATATCTAGGTACATAAAAAGGTCTGTTTATTTATGGCATTGAGGTAAAGTCCGCCTCACTTCGCCATGACGTGACGTCACGACCGCAAACACATAAAATAAACAATTCTAAAAACAAAACATTGGAATACAATTTTCAAATAAGGAATCGGATCGTGACCGGACGAAGGAGGGAACGCACGCGATTGGTGCACGCGAACGAAAGGAAAAGGAAAAAGATGGACGCATTATTTATGGTTGCTGAGATTTAAAAAAAAGTTGTCTGTAGAAAATACATAAATACTGCAATTATAGCAGCTAAATTCATAGAAGAATGGACATATTGCATTGAGGAAAAAAATGCCCAGTGGTCTCAGCTTGAAGGACCCCACATTCAGCCCCTGAATATCGTAGACGGCGTCGTAGTAGGAGGTAGACAAGATCTCACTATCTAAGGGATAGGCAGATGTATCCTCACGATTGGTACCTACTAAACTTTCACCGCTACAACTAATCCGCCAGTCAAGCGTGGTGATGATCGCAATATTTTGTAAGTCCTGATCTGAGTTGGTAGGTACTTATTTCTATTCATTTCACTTATTATAATTGTAGGTGTACCTACTACATACTCAATACCAGTTAGTTACATATGGTAACTAAGTACAGTAAATGTGTAGGTAAATAAGAAGTACCTAAATACGATTGTCTGCGATTGTTAGGAAAACAATGAAAACTAAAACACAATCCAGTTTTGGAGGAGGCTCTGACCAAAATATTAACAAGATGGGTTTTTAAATCTTCACTTTGTCTCTGTGTTTATGCATATACCTACCTATCATGTACTTTAAAAACTAACCAGCAAAAACATAAAGACTTCTTGACTTCTGGACGAATATCAATAATAAGTAGGTTTACTTCAAAGTCTGCAATAATCTTGCATGCTTGCAAAATCTTCAAGTTTAAATAGTGGTGATCTATTGGTGATAGCTAAGCGTTGACATTGGCGTAGAAAACGCTTTTCAAAGAGGAACCTATTCATTCTAGACTTAAAGATTCCAAGACTCGTAGAGCAAAATGATAGCACACGATAAAATACGTACCTATAATAGATATAAGATAAACGATATTATAGAGTGAGTGGGATCTACCTCCTTGGTCTACCTGGGGCAAAGGTGGCCTATAGTCCATGGTTGCAGCTGATGATCTTATCGCTGGTGGTAGGGCCTGGGTCCCTGCCGAAGTCCAGCAACAAGCAGTTCGATGGGCAGCTTCTGGAAAGCTCGCTCTATCATATTTGTCTAGGTATGCCACGGCGAGTTTTGAGTTCAGGAGCGTTTTTTTTTATTGTACTTTCATCCCACCTGGTAATAAGTTGAGATAAGGCCGAAGGTGAAGGCGCACTTCACCCGGAATCCTCAACAAATTGAGTAACGAAGATGGTGGTAGCTAGCCAGGCGGACTTAAATACAGTGCCAGTGCAACCAAACTAAGCACAATATACTGTACTCCCCATGGGGATTGAACCCGGGACCTCTGGATCTGAAATCGGTGAGTTGAACCACTAGACCACAGAGGCGGTTAATTCTTATACGTGAGATATCAACCAGGTGGGGCTGATAATAGGCTGTGCGTCTGAAATTTCTATTGAAGAACGGCGAAGGCGACAAAGTTACTGAAGCTCCTGAGCTCACTGACCAATTTTTACCTTTACAATCCGTAAAACACCGACATACACGCTGAACCTTGCGACGATGGCTCAGAACGTCGAGCCTTGCTTCGGCAAGGTACTCTTCCCCTATGAGCCTCTTGGCTCTGCGCTCTCTAATTTTAAATAATAAAAAAAAGTGAAGATGTTATGTTAACGAAAACCATGGGTTCTGTTTTAGAAGTAAAAGAAACTGCAATACATCATAATATTTAACAACGAGACGTTTTAATTGGGAGAGATTTGCGAATCTTGTGTTCGAGTTACCTATATTTTTATATTAGGGTAACCACACTTTCGGCTTAGGAATAAACCCCTGTAATTAAGGTAAGTGTGATCTACCTCATATAGCGGTCTACTCCGGGAAATGGAATCTTTCTTCTGGCTTTTACCAGCAATAGATAGATAGATATAACGTTTATTCACACACATACGATTACCATAACGGTTTTGGAGTAGTAGAGCCAAAGGGCTCGTCCGGGGAAGTACCTACTACCATACCTCTTTCAGTCGCCAAGCAGCATTGCTGTGTTTCGGTTTGAAGGGTATGGTTGCCGGTGAAATTACGCGGACGGGCGCAATGCAGTGCCGTGTAGGCTATGTTCTTTGTGGATTTGACCTACACATTAAGGCATTGATTTAGGCAAGAGTACACTTAACATCAGGTGGGCTTGCACTTGCTTGTTCCGTCTCCTAGTTGTTTATAAAAAAATAAAAAACAGTAAAAAAAAATGAACAACAGACATGACAGCTTTGACAGAAAAAAACATAATTTGAATGATGATGTGACATGACTCGTGCTTGCGACAAGTAAATAGAACACTGCAGTGTGCCATGCTGCGTGAAAAGCCCCGAGCTCAGCGTGTGCTGCGAACGAGTCCACAGCGCTTATTTTCACCACAGGGCTATAGGCAATACATAATATTTTATCACAACACTGGTGTCGTGGTAGGATCATGTAAATTTGGTCATTGTCGTTATTGTCGTTATCGTCGATACCATGGAAAACTATATAGACTACATTTAATTCGGATATCACGCAGGCGAAGCCAGAAAATGCTTGATGCTCTTTGGTGTAATGGTTCGCCACCGGTATCAGACCCCGAGGTCCCGTATTCGATCCCCAGGGAGGACAAATTTGCGCTTGGTCCGCCTGGCTAGCTACCACCGTCTTACCTAATTCTGTCACCATAACAACAGTTATAAAATTTTTGTGTTCCCAATAGAGGTATGATGCCAGTTCCTCAGTTTGTTGAGGATTCCGGGTGTAATGCGCTTCCTCCTTCGGTCAAGCAACTCCAAGTCTTTGTTTAAGTCCGCCTGGCTAGGTACCACCACTTTACTAAAGTCTGTCGCCGTAACAACAATTTTAAATTGTTGTGTTTATCAATTGACCGATCTGTACTGTCTTCTTGTGGCCGTCAATGGAAGGGGTCGTATTTTACATTCAACGTAGCAGAACAAAGACGGCAAACATCGTGGTCGCCCTAACTGAACCCGTGGGAACATAAGCCCCTGTAATCAACCAATCCGAAGACAATTACAGACAGACAGTGCGTATTTCATTATAATATATGTAGGTATACAAGCAGACACAAAAAAAAACCATACACATGTGTTGAATGAGCGCCGTGGCGGTCGCGACTACAACTCAGCCCATGGGTGTCGTAAAAGCCAACTAAGGGATCTCACCAGAAGAAGGGCAGCAGCTTCTTTCTGTGAATTATCTACATCTTTACTGCGATCACCAATCCGCCAAAGTGTTTAGTGGCAAAACCTCCCAAAAAATCTTTAGAGGAGGCTCTGTCCAGCTGTGGACACTAATTAGCTGGTCGTGCCTCTGACCACCGGCTAGAACCTTTTTTTTTATTGTACGTCGGGGAAGCGCTTGGCCTTCATCTCACCTGGTTACAAGTTGAGATAAGGCCGAAGGTGGTAGCGCACTTCACCCGGAAAGTTTATGTCATCCCCCGATAATCAACACCCTGAGTATCTAAGTACCTACCTAGTGTCTACCTAGTACATCCGCATGTAGTACCTACCTATGAGTGTGATGAGTTGACTGAATCTGAATCTGAAACGCACAGCCCACACTAAATAGCTTGTTGACTTTTGGCAAGTTTAATTTAGTTGCTTTTACCCGCGGCGTCGTCGATTGCGTGGTACCTACCTTCCCGGATAAAAAGAAGCCTATATTATTCACAGGCATTCACTATCCATCCCGAATTTTATTAAAATCCCTTCAGCCCTTTAGTTTATAAAAGTTAAGAAATAAACGAAATTACTTTCGAATATATAGTTATTATATAAGTCTGTCGCCATAACAGTAATTTTAAATTTTTATGTTCCAGACATTTGGCCTTATCATACTCTTAACTTGTCACTAGGTGATATGAAGGAAAAGCGTTTCTGTGTCATACAAAAAAATGTATTCATATTGCTCTGGATTTTTACAATACAGACTCTTTGAATGTAGATAAATGTGATAAATAATAAATTATATTACATTTTATACAACACCACCTAGCCCTAAAATAAGCAAAACTTGTAATATGGGAACTAGATGATGGCAAATATTCGTTCATATATAATTTTGATTTGTAAATATATACCTACTTATGATACAATATAACACCCAAACATAGAACAGAAATCTACATTCATCACACAAATGTCTCGGTTTGGGAATCGACCCACGCAGGTAGCGCAGGAGGCAGAGCTACAATCGACTAAGCTATGAGGTCAGTTGGCAATTGACCAACACTTGACTTTAATTAATATTATCTCGTCACTTTCTATGGTGAAAATCTAATTATAATTATGGGTTTTGTTCTATAATTACGAAGTAGTAGCTATGAATTAATGTTATTAATTATAATGTATTACACAACCCTAAATTACAGAGGTATGCATAAAAGCACCTACTGTATATATTTCAAAGCCTTTGGACTAGAAGTAAGCCTACCGTATTTTCAAGTCCAGAACCTATTCAAGGTTACTTTAAGACAAGCGCGCTCCATTAAATACACTTTCCAAAATGTAGACCCTAAAAGTAGCCTA
This sequence comes from Venusia cambrica, assembly GCA_951394065.1. Taxonomy (NCBI): domain Eukaryota; kingdom Metazoa; phylum Arthropoda; class Insecta; order Lepidoptera; family Geometridae; genus Venusia; species Venusia cambrica. The sequence continues at coordinate 6,241,437 of OX596045.1, read as the reverse complement.
ATTACAAACAAATATGGTCGTTGAGAGCAAACTAATTAATAGGAAAGTTTTTGGGATATTCCCACGGGATGATGGGAAGGTGGGAAGGAGTCCCGGTTGTTCCACAAGTAACATAGTAAATAGTTTCCTTAGTACAGTTATTTACTTAGTACTGATATGATAAAGCGCGCTATATCGCTGAAATTCAGCCATTTTGACGTAGGTTTTTCTGTGGAAACCTTATACTTATTAAATTTGCATTAACCAGGTCTTCCCCACAAGTCTTAGACTATAAAGTATTCATATCTAAGTCCCTCGTACTTCGTAAGTGGATAAGTAGGTAGGTAGGTAGCAATTTGTCGGATTTTACCTAACGCTAATAAATAGGTACGCTTTGTAGGGGAGAATTTATAATTCCTGCCAGGTATGATTGAGCAGGTATAAGTAGGCGTAGGTTTTAAAGAAAGATAATTTACTGGAATACTTTTTAATTTATGACATAAAAAGTACATGACTTTGTTTTGTTTGGCGCTGTGTGACTAGGTACGTACCATGTACGTACATTGCTCAATTATATAATGAGTAAGTACTATCTAATTAAAGGGAAAAAATACTTAACTTCTTTAGCCATTGTCAACTTAAACTGCCAAGCGCGAACACGCACACCCAGAACCCTAGAAATAGTTACACCTAAACAACAAGATACAAGACATTTATTCATAAATTAATTGTTTACATGTCAGATTGGAGAAGATACAAAATATTATACAAAGGGTAAGTGCTTGGCCTTCATCTCATATGATTTCGTGTTATGATAAGGCAGAAGAAGGAAGTGCACTTCACCCGGAATCCTCAACAGACTGAGGCTATCTTACCTCTAAATGCGGGAAACATCAATTCTAAATTGTTGTAAAGCAAGACTTAAACAAAGCCTTACCACCAACCAAACTAAAGCTAGACCACAGGGATGGTTAAAAATTTCTATTATAAATAATACTAAAATTCATGGTATGAGGACCTTGAGATTTTAGAGCCGGTTAATAGGTAGATGTAGGCTGGAAATCGAACCCTCCCTAATCATGTCAAGTCGGCTAACCCCACAGAGCATAAAAAAACCGAACTTTGATACAAAAACCTCCAATTCGGAATCGTAACAACGATTTCATCCGAAAACTGTCAAAAAAATACAAAACCTCCGACGAAATACGCAGATAATTTGTCCTAATTCGAGCCCCCAAGCACCGATTACGGGAATCAAACCCGCGCCAAGTATGAGCTTGATTTATGGATCGACGTTTGTTTGTATGTTTCTATATTTTATGTACTTGTATATATTTTAAGGTTTATTGTACCGCGGGAAGCGCTATAGCCTGTCAAGTTATGATATGGCGCGCACTTCACACGAATTCTCAAGAGACAGAAATGCTGAAACAAAACAATTTTTAAGTGTGAGTAATGTATTTTATTATCTGTGGTAATGGCAACAGGCTTGGGGAAGATGGTGGAAGCTAGCCAGGCGGACTTGAAACAAGTCCTTACCAAAATTATCGGCGAACAAGCAACTGAAAGGGTTAATAGAAAAACAGCGCTACAAACGCTGTTCACTAATTTTGTTAAAAACATTAGAATAGGCTTGAATTTTACGCTATTTCGAAAGCTTTTTTTGAAAGTCTTTATAACTGGATCTTTATTTATGGCATCGATAGAGGAAAACCTAGGTAGGTACATTCAGCAGTGGACGGATGTTTGCTAAAATTATGATAAAAAACATAAAGGGACACTGTAGGTAAGTTTAGGCAGTATAGGTACCTAACAAAACTTTCTTTCTTCCAACCTACTTATTATAAAGATATTCAAAACGAGGATGCAACTCCCTTCATCCATTGCGTGACTGGTAGTAATTACGTTAGCATGCAAGCCCTACCTATTTGTTCTTTTTGTCTCACTCTTTTGTCTTTGTTTTGCGGCGAGGGTGTGCAAATGGCAATGAGCCAACCATGGCTTATAATGTGGTGTGAGGGCGCCACTGTCTTCGTCGAAGTGGAAAAGTGACGTTTCTTGCTTTGGTTACGTTAGTTCACTTTTTTGCCACGTTAATTTTAATCCTTGTCGCTTTGTTTTGTAAGTAGGTAGCTGATATTATCTTGTAGCCGCCATTTTGATTTTGACTGCTAACGTAGGTAGGTAATATCAAAGAATAATATTATTTCCGCCTCTTGAGAAAAAATGCATTGCTCTTTTTAAAAGGAAAGAAAATAACAGCGTTTTAGAAAAGGCTGCTGATGACACAAACATGAAATCGAGAATATACCTAATAAATAATAATATCTTATACCTAAATTACCATTTTCACACCGCCGCCATGCCATTCAGCTCAGCTTGTAGTAGGTAAATAGGTATTTTGTTTCATGCGTGAGGCAATAAATGCCTGAATCTTGATGATTTTGCTTATGAGTGTAGGTAGGTAGGTTATCAAGAAGGAAACAAGTTCTTATATAATTATATAACTACTAGTTTTTTTATGTTTTTAGTTCACAGCTTGCCCTATGCAAGAGAACTTTTGGCCGAAGAGTGTCGTATTTTAGCGGTTTCTTGGAAGGATGGGGGGGAGTATCAATCCCCATCCCCACAAACAAGCAGCACGATACTGAATGACGTGCCCAACACTTTAATAGTTTGTAAATGTATGTTAGTCTGTAATATTGGTATACTAGTAGTTCTGTAAGATCAGTAGACCTCGCGAGCCCTTATAACCATGCAATAACCGATGCTTTCCTCTTTCACTTTTCCTTTTAGACTTTTGAGTCAAATAGGGGTATAAGTTTTAGCGATTACTCGCGTTCCCTTGGTCTGAGGAGATCGAACCTGGTGTCTACGGATTACGGATACTGCGTAGTCTGATTAGTAAAAGTAGGTACTTACACATTTTACGAAAAAAAAAAAAAAAAAACATACAGCAAACTTCTCCCCTTTTCCCCCTCCAATCCCCTTTTTTGCTATTTTTTTTCACATCATCTTGTGAAGAATTAAATTCTTAGTCATTCAAATGTAATTGAAATCCGTTGATAAATAACACTACAGCAAATTTCCCATCTTTTCCTCCCTATTTCCCCCCCGATCAAAAGTCGCGATTGACTTAACAATTTTAATAAATCAAGGAAAATATGTACCAATTTTCATCAAAATCTGTTGAAAAATGCGACCTGTAGGCGAGAACAAACCGACAGACAGCGGAGAAAAACATTTTTGGCCAATCTCGAAACTGTGACGCTTCGCTCGCTCGGTCAATTAACAACAAGGACAATTAAAAGTTTCCACAGATAACTAAAACAAATGATAAACGAACATAAACAGATAAGGTAGACGATATTTATGTAAAGCAGTAGTAGTAGTAAACTAGTTGAAAATTATAGCGAAAGAATTACGTAAGGCGGTGGTAGCTAGTAAGGCGGACTTAAACAAAGACCTACCTCCAACCAAACCTATTTGTACTTCCCCTGTTGTTTTTGTTTTGTTGTTCTTTCCTATTTGAAATCCCAAAATTACCGGACAGGAAGAATAATTTCATGAGTTTTATTCGAACCTCTTATAATTCCAATCGAATTACTATTTTGAGTTATTAGAGCCCCCGATATTTCAAAAGCAGGAATTCAAATGCCTGAAGCAAAGCCATACCAAGACCTATCAATCAAAAAAACTATTTAAAAACCAGGATCTAAGGAAGATCGGTAGATATGGTTGTTAATTGCACGCCATAGATTATAAATATAATAACATAGTGTAATATTTATTGGGAATAATAAATTTATTGCTGTCAGAGGTAGATTGATCAGTGATGAATCAGGGATAGGAAAACTGTAGAGTCGATGGTGGTCTACAATTTTAATTTAAATAAAAACTGAATTGTAACTGTGAATTAAATAAAATTATATCTTAAATTAAACTATGCACAAAAATGTTGCTCTTAGGATAAGCCTAGACAGCTAAGAATAGCCTCTTATTAAGGCCAGCAGTTTAAGTTTTGCTTTTCAGTGCAGCCAGTGTCTTTCACGACACGCTTTCGTCTAGTATAAGTCTAAAACCGCCTCTGTGGTCTAGTGGTTCAACCCACCGATTTCAGATCCAAAGGTCCCGGGTTCGATCGGGGGAGCAATATTATGCTTGGTTTGGTTGTTGGTAGGATTTTGTTTCAGTCCGCCTGACTAGCTACCACAATCTTACCTAAATCTGTCGTCATTAACAACAATTCTTAAAAAAAATTTGGGTTCCGGTAGTTAGAGGTAAGATAGCCGGTTCCTCAGTTTGTTTTGGATTCCGGATGATATGCGCCTCTCGGCCTTATCTCAACTTGTAACCAGGTGAGATGAAGGCCAAGCGCATTCTCGTCGTATATATAAAAAAACGGTTGAGTTACATATACCGTGTGTAACTTGATAGCTCGGTAATAGTGAGTGTTTCTTATTGTATAGGTACTTAATATTAAATGTTTTATTATATATAGGTATATTAAATAAATATCTAGACATTGTTTTTCTATTATGTAGGTAAATATTGTTTACGATGAGCTAGGCTCTTCTAACTTCTTCTTTAGTTCTTGACTTCCAGGCTTGCTTGGGCAAGAATTAGGACTACGATGAAGCGAGTGTTTCCTGGCAATGCATGCTAACTTTTTTTTTATAAGTTGGGGTCGTACGTTATTGGAAATTGACTCTGGCAGATGCTCCCAAATTATTCAATGTGCATTTATAATGAAATGATTAAGCACATAGGCCTACTGAATATAAGAGTGCTTGTGTTAACACAGCTTATACATTTTGGTTTCCCTACCTACATACAACAGGATCACAGTAGTTTTCTATACACGACGTAGGACAGTTTACTTTACTGGCTTTGTTCTGCCAAATTTAGTACCTAGGTATTCCATTCGCTATAGGCGCTGTATAAGTTTCCATACATAACTCTGCAGTCCTTGCAGTCGCTAGGACTGTAATTGGCATAAGCCTGCAAGCCACACTGTATAAAGTACCGAAATTTTGAATATAGTATGACAAGTATGTATTTATATATAATATGTATTTACAAATATACAATTTAAAATGGTTATTATTAACAAGTTTTGTTTAGTTTGGGCTTGTTGGGTTGTGTAAAATGTGTTTTCTAAAATACTTTTTTTTACAAAAGCCGTCTCTAAAGTTTTCCCAATTAATATTTTAATTGATCGATGAATCCATCAGTTCATTTTTCGACATTTAATGCATAACGTCGATGTGTGGATGAGCCATTTTGATTTACGGCCGCGACCGGACCATTTTCGATAAGGTTTTTTACGTAATGTTTTATGCTATCATCATCAACGCCGTACTAGGCGTCCACTGACCGTAGGCCATTCCTAAACGGTTAATGCCTAATTGAAGAATGCTCATGTCTCGGAAGGTATTTGTGTCGTCGATTATCCCATCCGCTTTCCACCACCGGACTAGCAGACGTACGGCTGGCTACAGCCCACACCTTGTAAATGCTCCATTGTGCCGAACACATCGTTTCGCCTCTACCTTTATCATTAATACTGGTGAAGAATGGAATTCCTTGCCTTCGTCTGTTTTTCCGCACGAGTACAGTCTTGGAGTCTTCAAGTCCAGAGTAAATAGGTTCCTTTTAGGCAAGCGTGCTCCATCTTAGGCCACATCTTTACTTGTTTTACATGTAAGCTGGTGGTCAAACGCTTGACTATTATCAATAAAAAAAAAAAAAAAATTAGGGGAGATCTATGTTCAGCAGTGGACGTGTGTCCACTTAAACAGAAGGAGAGATACTCAGTCGCCTCCATGAACTGTTTTATTTTTTTTATTAGTTTTATTCTTGTTGAAAAGCTTCATATAAAAGACTTCAACGCGCATTTTTTTATAAGACGGAGACGTGCTTGGCCTTCATCTCACCAGATTTTCAAGTTATGATAAGGCGAAGGTGGAAGCGCACTTCACCAGGAATCCTCAATAAACAGAGGAACTGGCTATCTTATTACCTCTAAATGCCGGAACACAACAATTTAAGAATTGTTGTTACGACGACATAATTAGGTGAGATGGTGGTAGCTAGCCAGGCGGACTTAAGCAACGTCCTATCACAAACCAAACCAAGCACAATTACTCCCCCTGGGAATCGAACCTGAGACCTCTGGATCTGACACCGATGAACCACTAGACCCACAGGGGCGGTCAAAATGAATGCAAAATATGTTCTTATTATCAATATTTAAAATCATCGTCTAACTGACTGACTGGATTTTAGGAAATTCCATCGGGATCTTGCGGGGCTTTTGATTGAGGTGAAGCGTGACCCGAGGGCTGGTTCTTATTTAGGCCAACGAATTAGCATGGGTATTCAGCGTGGCAATGCCAGTGTCTTGGGCACCCCTCTAGACCCACAGGGGCGGTCAAAATGAATGCAAAATATGTTCTTATTATCAATATTTAAAATCATCGTCTAACTGACTGACTGGATTTTAGGAAATTCCATCGGGATCTTGCGGGGCTTTTGATTGAGGTGAAGCGTGACCCGAGGGCTGGTTCTTATTTAGGCCAACGAATTAGCATGGGTATTCAGCGTGGCAATGCCAGTGTCTTGGGCACCCCTCCATCTGGATCAGTTGAGTTACCTATAGAGTAACAGTTGTTAGGTAACTCGACTGCTTCCCTTATAAATCATTAAGAACATTTACCAATGCATAATTATTTTGATAATTTTATAAAACATTATTTTTGTATTCATAAATGTTTTTCAATTCGGACATACTTTGGTACAAACCAATATCGTATTAGCGAAACGCTCGGGGCTCCGTTACCATCATCCCCTGGGAATTATCCAAAATGTGTCTCTGGCTAGTATTTTTATATTTGGCTAGTTTTCCAGACAGAGTCCATAGATATAACTTAGGTACCTATAACAAATTACAATACTTTATAATACTTTTATCTTTTTAACATTTTAACAATTACACTGCACACACATACCCACCCACACTCTTACAATTCACACCCCAACTCACACGATAACCACACATAGCAGGTGTGTATCTCAATTTGTTAGTATAGTTTTGTTAGTTTAGTTTTGTTGTATCTTTGATATATTGTTGTGACTAAGCCTGGTGACCTGTAATACAGGTTCATAAGAACCTACTTCACCAGTCTCTCACAATGCAAGTACCTACCTAAATATGTCTGTACCCCATAGTTTATAAGTATATTTTAGTAACTTCAGTGAGCGAAAATAAATAAATGTATTATAAAATAAAAACAATTATTTATAATTCAAGTGATTGCACTAGGTCACAATATTTAAAAACGTTATATGTTATAATGACACAAAAATTCACAACCCGCGGCGGAAATTGAACCCGGATCTTTTCCTCAAGGCGGAAACGCTCTGAGCAACGAGGGTCCTAAGCTGGAGGAAAATATGTGTTTTTTTGTGTCATTATGATATTTGCAAAAAAAAATGCGATGAATTACATAAATATAAATCATAAATTAGAAACAATAAAGGAATAGAGTCAGTAATGTCAGGTACCTATGTAGGTAAGTATAAAGAACATACTAGAAAAAGTAGCATAGTACTGGCATTTTTTTATTTTAGCAAAAAATAATAGGTATCAATATAGTAAATACAATAGGTACCTCTACTTACCTCACCGAGCATATTTGCATAAATACCTAAGCATAAAAATAAGAACCTATGTTCTGGCAAATTACCCGAAGCACATTTTTTGTCCTTCAGCATTATTATGCAGCGTATTTGTATCTTAATTGCAAAATTATGCACCAACTTCACGTGGGATGTTCTCAGAAGTGTCGAAACTTGATCTCTAGGTGACATTTGAGGATTGAAAATAATATGTACTAGCTACTACCCATGGCTTTGTCCGCGCGGTACCTGCGTTAAAATGTAGCCTATGAAGTTTTACCTGGTTCAAAACAAAAATGATAATTTCAGCTCAATCTGTTTGGACAAATACTTTGTGTGATAAATACAGGCTTTTCTGTGTTTGGGTGTTGTAATAACAAAAGATGGTACAACAAGACAAGCCTCACAGCAAAGTTGGTAGCTTCTGCGCTGCGGTTGTGGATTCGGTTCCACCCAGGACAAACATTTGTGTGATGAATATTGATGTTTGCTGTGTGTTTAATTTGCTCTAAGTTTGGGTGAATATTTATGAATACAAGTAATCTATCCGTTGTTTAGTTTCCATGGAAACATATAACAAGTTAAGGATAGTTTGAGGCTCTTTGGCGCTGGGTGAAATTCATGTCCTGCAATGTCCTATTATCGTTTTTCCATGAAGAAGGAACAAAGATCGAATCAGTTTGGTAAACAATTTTTTTCATGTTTCCATCCCATTGGAGCTGATTTATGAGATGAAAAGTACCTATCCTATTTGCTTTTGCTGGTCTAGGGTAGTCTTTTTTATTGTACGACGGTAAAGTGCTTATGTCCTTCATCTCACCTGGTTACAAGTTAAAATAAGGCCGAAGGTGGAGGCGCACTTCACCCGGAATTCTCAAAAAACTGAGGAACTGGCTATCTTACCTAAATGCCGGAACACAACAATTTCAAGGATTGTTACTATGGCGACAGAATAAGGTAAGATGGTGGTAGCTAGCCAGGCGGACTTCAAAAAAAACCTACCACCAACCAGAATGCATATGAATAAAGCTCACTTTAAATTTTCATTTGACTCTGTTTCGTAGTTTTGGCGTGAAAAAGGAACTTTAATATAAACAATGTTATTGCGATTATGAAATATCAAAACAAAAAATTTAAAGTGGGTATACATTTTCTCCATAATCTAATCTAGGTATATACAAGCTTTAATTAGTTTGAAACTAGGTGGCGTTATGTATTATCACGTTTATAAAATTAAAAAGAAAACCGACTGCAATGAAGAAATTGATACAATTTCGTTTATTTGTATGACGTATTTTTAACAATTATATTGATGACAGTCGGACGGGCGGACAGACAGACAGACAGACGCGTGATCCTATACGGGGTCCGTTCTTTCCTTACTTTTGAGGTAATACACCCTAAAAATAACCAAATAACTTCATGTTTATGATATTTGAATAGTTCCCTCGATTTCTCCAGGATCCCATCATCTGATTCTGACCATGCCGTAGCGTTCGCGGCTTATGATTCGACCCCCTCAAACTCAGACTATGGAAGTCGTAAAAGCCGACTAAGGGATCTTACCAGAAGAAGGGCAGCAGCTTCCTTCTGAGCATTATCCACACCATACTGCGATCACCAATCCGCCTTCCAGGCGTGATGCTTGAGGCTGGGTTCTCACCTTTCTCCTTGTGTGCTAGTCTTACTGAATAAACTATATCTTGAACTTTAATTTGATGATTATGGCATACCCTCCAGATTTGTAGTAGGCTCTGTTCAGTGGACACTAATGGGCTGTTGATGTGTGTATTTCGTGATGTGATTTTGCCTGTTGTACGGAACTTGCCGTGGCAGAATCGCCCCTTTCGACGTCCGACGCCAGGCAGTTCCGTGTTCCTTCGGTGTGCGGGAAAGCCAGTGCCTTTAAAAGGTAATGCCCAGGCAAGCAAGATCAAGAGCTAACCCATCTGATAAAACACCAGAAAATAGGCAGGTTGGTACCACAACCGGGCAGATTTACAAATGTTATAATGACACAAAAATTCATAACCCAACTCTGGACCCTCGTTGCTCAATTGGGTAGAGCGTTACCAGCTTGAGGATAAGATGCGGGTTCGAGTCCCGTCGCGGGTTGTGAATTTTTGTGTCGTTATAACATTTGTAAATGTTGTGATCAAGTGGAATCACTTGAAATACATAATAAGAACCTGACGGATTTCATATAGACATGCTATTCAGCGTGGCAATGCAGCCAGTATTGTTTGCGTCTAGTACTGGTCTGGATCAGTTGAATTACTTATAGACCGTGTATTACGGTCTTTTGGTGGGTCTGCTTCCGTTGTAAATAGTTCAATTGTAGGTATATATGGTTCTGGATGCTGCACATTTTGCCAGTTGCAAAGACGCTTCGCTCATTAAACTTTAACAGCTATTAGGTATCAGATTTTTTTACCAGAGAGAACCTTTTAAGTTTACAAATGTGTTTCCATGAACCGTATCAAAGTTACCTTAGTACCGAAAAGTTTCGAGCTCGGACAAAAAATAGTAAAAAACGAGAGTTATCTGAATCTAAACGAAGGAGATGTTTTTACATCACGTTTGGAAATGGCCGCGGGCTTACATTTTGAAAGTACTGATGGCAAAAAACTTCTATTTGAAAGTCAAACATTAAATCATAGCCAATGAAATCATGAGTTTAGTTGAATTATAGTAATGTTTTGTATAAATTGGCACCGCAAATCAGTCTTCAATTAAAATATATAATCAAATTTAAATATTCCCACCCTCTTTCTGTAGGTCTGTAGATAGTACCCAAATGATGCCAACAGAACACTAATACCTAAGCCTCATCTGTGCGTCCATCCATCCATCCGTCTGTTTTCAGCGGGCTGCATCTCATAAACGGTAATGGGTAGACAGTTGATTTTTTCTCAGTTTGTATTTTTTGTAATGCCGCTATAACAACAAATAAAAAAATGTAACATAAACATGGGATGATAATAATACAAATAATTGTTTTTTTGTCTTGAAATATGGGTCAAAACCCTCGGTGTGCGTGTTCACACTTGGCTGATTTTTTAATTTCTGCGTATGGGCTGTAGGATTTGCATTTGCACTGCATATAGTCGGGATTGCAAGATACACTGCACTGAATAGTAGCATCACTTTGAATCGTAAGAAACAAAATAGTTTGCCATTTCGCAGCTCGCGACCTGAACTCAAGAAGATAATCAGTTACAATAAAGTTATTGGTAAAAAAATTACAGGTCAAACAAAATGCAAATTTAAAAAATATATGAATATAAACATTATAAAAAGTAAACAATAAATCTATTTAAAATAATTCATTCATTAATTTCATAAAATGCCTTCTCCACGAGCTATGACTTGAGAAGAACCAACGAAAAACATTTATAATTATGTTGGTAAAGTTAACTCGTTTTAACTTTGAACTATTAAAATTACTGGTATGGAGCAAAACTTGTACAACTAAACTGAAGAGTACGACCGGTACTTTAATGTAAATCTAAAAACAGAATTATAGCAATAACAATTTGTTAATATTTATAATTCATGATATATATTTATATTTTATAATTGATATAATTCAGCGAAATCTGACGAGCCCTCTGCCGATGTGTTGTCCGAGGAAATATAATATTTCAGCGCAGCGCTAAAAGACGACAACCGGCCGCGGTTTGAATTTACGCTCCCTTGAACGTCAATCCAGTACTATACGCACTAGGCCAAGTGCGTGTGCGTGTGATTACAGAAATGGTTCGAAAGAAGACAACATATTAATATTCATTTATTTCATACAAACATAATCTCAGAGTCTTAACAATGGAATATCTTATTCTAACATTGTACCATTATTAATTTTGTGACCCAGTTAGGGTGTAGCACTTACCTATATTTGTTTAGATTAGAACAATAATTTAAATTTTTATGTTGGTATTTCAATTAGTCAAGAAATTATTATTATATTCCAATAAATTTATATATATTTAATACTATCTTGTTGACTTACCTATTTAAGTAATTACAATTCAATTTAATTTAATAACCTATATTTATAACATAATATGTAACATAACATTGTATGTATATACTCTCTGTTAGTATTTATGAATTCCCACAGAATTTTAAGACCTACGACGTTCCCATAGTATTTCTTGTAAAATATAAGTGTCTAATATATTGATCAAATATGAAATACTGGCCGTATTTCATATTTATTCAGTATTTAAGGCACCGTATCTTCTGAGATAAGCTAGGTTTGTATGCGGTAATATCGTCTATTTTCTTCAATAACTTTCAAAATGATGTATGTTGAAATTAATAAAATAAAAACATAATATTTGATTCTCTCTCTAACGAGCCCTTTTATTTGATATCCTACACGATGTTAAGAGGCATTTTTTTTAATCTGAAATTACTTATTTACGCTACTTGTGATAACGTCACCAAGTTTTATATACCTAATGTAACAAATTCCTACTTTTTATGTAAGGTAGTTTCGGAGAAAATGGGGTGTGACAGATACACAGACCGACTCGCGAGTGATCTTATACTGGTTCCGTTCCTAGCCTAAAAAGTGAGTGTAGACTTGCCATGCCATCAAAGACCTTATCACTCGTCCCTGCTGAGGTTCGAGGATCCCAGTAAAATGTAACTTCTTTTGAAGGTAAAAAAAAAGCTTTTGACACACTTTAAGACTTTTGTCACAAGTGTTACCGACTGGTTTTGCTGTCGGTCCAGTACTTGCTCGGTATTTTTCTCAACTCACGATTATAATAATTTTCAAAATTTGTAATTACAGCCTTGCTACTGTATAATAAATAATATCTTTTAGCGACTTAAATACCTATAGAAATACGAACAGTGAAGCAACACATTATTTTACCGTGCTTTATCGAATACAATCGTATTTAGCTAAATTGAATACAATAGTTTAAAATAGCTTTGTGGCCAGGTATCCGGAGGTTGTACCTCCGGTTCGGAAGCCCGGCGAATACCAGGTTCAAATCCAGTAGTGCACTAACGGACTTTTCGGTTTTTTGGAAGTTTATATGTGCATTTGATATATGCACAATGCCCTGGCTGTGACAGTCACATCGTAAGGAAACCACCATATCTGGACCAACAATTGGAACAGCATGTGTCGGCTATCAGAAGACTATACGTCTTCTGATATGCGGCGAAAAGCAATTTGCAAACTGAGGCCATGTGCCGAACGCAAGTTTAACGTGTCTATTTGTTTAGTATTCCCTACGGTGATCCTCATAAGATCCACGGTGATAAGAGGTTAATCCTTGAAGGGGAAAATATCGTGAGACTATCACATCTATATGAGAACATTTATGGACAGCAAACTTTTGAGAGAAAAAGGCGTAATAGGTAGAAAAGTGTACTTGACAAACTTTTGCTGTTAAAATATTAGTATGAATTACCTATTCACACTAATATTATGAGAGATGTTTGCCCAGCGGTGGGCAGACATTATACTTAATGGCTTCCCACTGCTGGGCGAAGGCATTATTAATACCGAAACATCTGAAATCGTCAGAAGCCACATCTCGAAGCTCGTACTGATAGATTAATGCGATAAGTGTACGCTACACCCAGCAATTATTGCTATCGGCCTCCATCTTTATTGAGGTATTCGAGAATAGATTTGGCCTTTTTTTCGGCGTCTGAGACGGAATGGTCGGCATCAAAATCTGTTTGATGTGTTAAATGTTCATACCTATAGGTTTTTATTATACGACGGGGAAGCGCTTGGCCTTCATCTCACCTGGTTACAAGTTTAAGGCTGAAAGTCGAGGCGCACTTCACCCGGAATCCTCAACAAACTGAGGAACTGGCTATCATACCTCTAAATGCCGACAGAATTAGGTAAGATGGTGGTAGCTAGCTAGGCGGACTGCAACAAAATACCACCAACCAAAACAACTGCCTACTTACCTGTGCTAATGTTACTCAGGAGACAGCTGCGCACGTAGGACTCATAGAATGCAGTAGCTCGGCTATAATCCCTTGGGTTTCTGGGAATACCCAGGGAGACCTGGATCGACATCAGCTAGCTGCTGGCGCATTGGAGGACATTGGGTGGCTGGACTAGCAGGAACGCAAAAGGGACAGGAGGCCTGGATGCGAAAATGGTCAGCCCTACGAGTAACAACTAATTTACTCTTTCAAACTAAACAAACTTTACATAAGTATAATCCATCATAATTGACATGGCAATCGACCGCTGCAACTCAGTCCATGGATGTCGTAAACGCCAACTTTAAGGGATCTCACCAGAAGATGGGCAGCCTTCTGGTGTGTTATCTACACCTTTACTACGGTCACCAATCAACCCGCCAAGCGTGGTGTTTTTTTTATTGTACGACGGGCAGGTGTTTGGCCTTCATCTCACCTGATTTTCAAGTTATAATAAGGCCGATGGTAAGGAAGCACACTTCACCCGGAATTTTCAACAAACTGAGGAAGAGGCGACAGAATTAGGTAAGATGGTGGTAGCTAGCCAGGCGGAATTGAACAAACTCTTACCACCAACCAAACAAAAGCACAACATTTTACTCTCCTAGGGGATCGAACCTCTGACGTTGAACGTTGAGGAACGAACTGAAGACCTGACACTGGACCTGACTCCGGTGCGGGTGAACCACTAGACCACAGAAGCAGACAAGATTATGGCAAAATCTCCAGCTTAGGCTCTGTCCAGCAGTGGATACTAATGAGCAGTTCATGTGTTGTGAATTATAATTCAACACACGTATTGAAGAATTATCTTTTTTTATTATTTTGTATGTGTGTTTAAACTCCTAAACGACTGGATCGATTTCGATGTTTTTTTTTGTGTGTGTTGGAATGGGTCCTTAGATGTTTAGATTCACAATTGAACACGAAAGATGGCGCTACGATCGCCACAAGATGACGGGAACAAAGCACCATGTTCCCTAGTCGTGTTTTATCGCGTATACTTCCTCATTATATCAGTCAAATCTACATCGCATCTACATACAAGTCTATACTTACGTAGAACGAGGATTCCATGTAATGTACGCCTTATGGTCTTACTTAGACGTGCATCTAGGTTTAATCTGCTACTGTTGTTCAACACTTCCACCACCAATGTTCGCATTCCTTACTGACCGAGCGAGCGAAGCGTCTATGTTTCGAGACTGGCCTAAAATGCTTTTGTCCGCTGTCTGTCGGTTTGTTCTCGTCTACGGGTTGCATTTTTCAACCGATTTTGATGAAAATTGGCACACATGTCCCTTGATTTATTAAAAAACTTTTAGTCGATTACGATTTTTGTTTGGGGGGAAATGGGGGGAAGTTTGATGTAGCATTATATATCAAAGGATTTGAATTAAATTAAAAAGACACACTAAGGATATAATTCTACACAAGATGTTGTGGAAAAAAAAAGGGAGAAAAGGGGAAATGTTTGCTGTAGGATTAATTTTTTTTTAACCAGTATAGCTGTATATCTGTATAGTTATCGGATCGAAGTCGGAAGCTTCGGAGATTGCGGAAACGGAAATTTATTAAAAGAATAGCTTTTAATAATTATTTTGACATTCGAAATAAACTGAAGATTTTCAGAAAAATGGTTTGAGAACAACTTGCAAGTTGAGATAGTACAAAAATATTATATTACAAAATAAATATAATGATATATGAAAATACACACATGTTTTCACGTAACCATGGTAGGTTACGTGAAAACATGTGTGTATTTTCATATATTTTCATATAATGATAAATGACTACACTGCCAACACGAGAGGTACGGTGCTGGTAAATCGTTCCTTGGTTGGAAACTCCTAGTAGGTATACCTCATGGTATTCCAGCTACCAACCATGAAAACAGCTGCTTACCACTCGTCCTCATGCATAGGCGGTAATGGTCTCTATTGGCAACCTTCGCAAAATATATCTAAATCTTATTTAAAACTCCATATTGCTTAGCTCTTCCGGTCATGTTCGCGGCTCACAAATAAATCAAATTGAAGTCTTTACATAATTTTTGTATTTCCCTGGTCACAAAAAATATATTTTATGTCATTATAATATTATTGTAAAATTGAAGTGTCTGTTCAAAAAAATAGCAAAATAAATATATATTGTAGGACATAAATTTCACACAGCTTTGTATTTAATTTTAATTTTATTTATTATAATAGGACATCCGACAGACAAAAAAAGAACAAACATTGGGTTAACTCCAATATGTGTTTAACAAATGTTTTGGAACTTATACTGAGCTTTTGCATACTAAAACTACGAAAAAAGCATGTGTTCACTCGGTCCTCACACACACCGAAATAAGTAACCGTTTTATATAACAGTTTTAACCGCCTCTGTGGTCTAGTGGTTCAACCCACCGATTTCAGATCCAGAGGTCCCGGGTTCGATCCCCATGGGGAGTACAATATATTGTGCTTGGTTTGGTTGGTGGTAGGACTTTGTTTAAGTCCGCCTGGCTACCACCATCTTACCTAATTCTGTCGCCATAATAACAATTCTTAAAAAAAATGTTGTGTTCCGGCATTCAGAGGTAAGATAGCCAGTTCCTTAGTAAGTTAAGGATTCCGGGTGAAGTGCGCCTCCATTTTCGGCCTTATCTTAACTTGTTACCAGGTGAGATGAAGGCCAAGCGCTTCCTCGTCGTACAATAAAAAAAAAGTTTTTCCATTTACACGACGCAACATCGTGTACGTGTATCTAGCTCAACTTAAATGAAAACGCTACAAATACATAAATATTTACCTACACAAAAACGAAAACAAATGTAACACAAGTTTTTAGTTTTATAATATGTTATAATATGGAATAATACTACGGTAGGTAATAAAATAATATGCTTTTAACAAGTACGTGTTGTGAGAACAGAGTAGTTAAATTACTATAGTTAGGATTTAAATATGAGTATCCATTAAACTTAGTTAAGTGGGTAAAGGCAAGTAGAAAAAAAAAATCTAATATAAATATAAACCAAGGTACAAATGCAGCAAAATAATGAATATAGAATGTGTGTCGGTAAAAACGAAAACTGCCTAAGGAAGTGCATCTGATTTGTGAATGTTAAGTGGTTTCAGAAGTACAAGTAGCTTCAGAAGTACAAGTGGTTTCAGCAGTACAAGTGGGTTCAGAAGTACAATTGGTTTCAGAAGTACAAATAGTTTCAGAAGTACAAGTGGTTTCAGAAGTACAAGTGGTTTCAGAAGTACAAGTGGTTTCAGAAGTACAAGCAGTCTCAGAAGTACAAATGGTTTCAGAAGTACAAGTAGTTTCAGATGTACAAATGGTTTCAGAAGTACTTTGAGCTTACTATTGATCACACCACACAGAGTGACCAAGAGTAAAATTAATTCCTAATAGTCTCACCAGTGTGACAATCTGGTGTGGCCACGAGTTCGCAGTCTGAATATTGGCGATGAGTCCGTAATATCGATGTCATCAGATTTTGATAGTGAATTGATAGTTCCTAAAGAGCCTTTACAGTGTAGAGTTATACAGGTTTGATCTACCTTGGTTAGATCTACTGCGTTGACTATAGTGAAAAGGTTAAAAACCTCTAAAAGGGTCTAGGTAGCCTTGAAGGAGCGTTTATAGATGATACTTACTAATTCCCTGCAGACTTTATTGCGTATAAAAAGTTTGTCTAGCATTGTTCTACGTTTTGATAATAGGTTAAATGGTATAAGGTAACCTTTTATTATAACTTTACTAAATGCATTAACACAGGTAAGGAATGAAACTCCTTACCTGTATTAATCATCTGTTAACACCCTCGTCTGTTATTTCGCGCACGAGTATAATCTTGATAAGGTCCCTAGACAAGCGAGCTCCACCTTAGCCACATCTTTTCTTGTTTTCCAAGTAAGCTGGTGGTCAAGTGCTTGGCTATCTATCGCCAATAAAAAATGCACGTGAACGTAGGTATAACAACAAAGAAATACATTTTAAAACAATTTTTGTCTGCTGCTCTGTTTGTGCCGCCTAATTTTCGAAACGGCTGGCCCTATTTTGCCGGGAATTTTACTGGCAGATAGCTGACGTTATAAGGAGTATTACTACTTTTACTTTAGAAAAATAATTAGGGATCTGCGCACAAAAATTAGAAACGATAAAATCCAATAAACAAACTTTTTTTTAGTTGATTCCTTGCGTGGAATGTGGTTACTGTGCGAAAAGAAAGGATTTTGGGAAATTTTCTCGACAGAAATTTCCTCGACGACAGGAACGAAGTCTTGTTATGCTAGTTTTATTTATATTTAGATTAAGCATGACCTTTTATTTGATACCATTCGATGTTGATTCAATATTATTATGGTAGTAATTAAACTTTGTATAGTATCCTCCCCATTTATTTTTTTATATTCGCACCCCTCATATTAAAATTATATATCCATGACCTTCCCATAATTAAGAGGAACCAAATGACACCATCAAGCCTTCTAACCTGTAGAGCGTTACAATGAAATAGACATACACACAAACATCACGTGATCAAACGACCCTATAGGACCAAAAGTCCGAATGACATGTGTCAATGGCTAGTAATCCGCTAAGCAGCGTCGGGCTTGCAACCTGTCACGTATTGAATACTTACTTCGTGGCAACTGTGGGCATGTGCCAAACGTAAGTTTGGACGCGCCACTGACTACCCCGAAGTAAGTGATCCCAATAAGATCCACACACAAGTAGTTTACTGATTACTATTATTACTTTTATCACAAACATACTCTTGAAAAACATTTCCCTCAGTCGTCGAGTAAGGCGCTAAAAACGCCGACAAACAACATTTGCCCCGTTTTGCCAGCGTTTTTAACGCAACAGCGCAGCGCATAACACAACGTTCATGTAGCTGCGTCTCCACGGACAAGACGTGACCCACAGACACACCGTCCGCTTTTTATTATAGTTTCCCAGAGCAATCTCGAGTAGCATCTAATCACAGTAGCGTGTGCGTTGTAATTATATATGGTCGCCCCGGGCAGAGGCTACCAAGGAACTGGAAGGCTGACTTGCTTGAGTACTGGCTTGGAGAGGAGTACATGCCACGAGCAAAGTTGTATTTTTTTAAGAACCAGAGGGCGTGTTTTGTTTTCGGGTATTGAGACGCCAATGAGACTCTTTATTACTTTCCATACGAATGTAGTTACAAAAAAAATAGTTAAGTACATAAATTATTATATAGTTCCTCAGTTGGTTGAGTTAAGTTTTATTTATTTGTACCTATTTAATAAGGGTGCTATGTGGTGTACAATAATGATCTATCTATCTATATTCAATGCACAAAGGTTTGTACTGGGAAGAAATTGAACCGACAACCTACATCGCAAAAGGCAGAGTCACTCAAACTGAGCCGAGGCTTGGTAATACATGCTAGCAAAACCTTATTATTAAAATTTGTGCATGGTTTCATATATAGATTAATTGAAGTTATGTCAAAACCATTATATTATTCGATAGCTAAAAAGGGATTTATTTTATAGTTCGACGGGGAAGCGCTTGGCCTTCATCTCACCTGGTTACAAGTTGAGACAAGGCCGGTGGAGGCGCACTTCACCCGGAATCCTCAACAAACTGAGGAACTGGCTATCTTACCTTTTAATGCCGGAACACAAAATTTTTTTAAAGAATTGTTATTATGGCGACAGAATTAGGTAAGATGGTGGTTGCTAGCCAGGCGGACTTAAACAAGATCCTACCACCAATCAAACCAAGCACAATATTGCTCCCCTGGTGATATAACCAGGGACCTATGAATCTGAAATCGGTGGGTTGAACCACTAGACCACAGAGGCGGTTAATACATATGGCACATGCGAAAAATATAGATTGGTGCCGTATGTGGAATTTCAAAGGTGCCACTCAGGTCCCGTTAAATCGGGTGCCATATGTGGCATACGTCGAAAAACTTTGGGCGCTTTAAAAGTTTCACTTTCACAAACATTCGCCATTTTGTCCTACGGCGCTACAGTCCTTTGTAGTCTTGGCCTCCTCATTTTCTTCTATAGTTTCATCCCCCACCTGCCATCTCCAGACGTCAGCTTTTCCATTCTAAGCGTGGTTAATATCGCATAGATTAGATAGTATCTATTCAAAGCCATGATAGTTTTCAACGTTATGCCAGAATCATGAATAATTAACATTTTAATTTACTAAAACCCTTATCGACATAACCTATGTTATTTCATTATCAATAGTTAATTTCTAATTCCATATCCATTTGGTTGGTACATATAAAGTCTGACTATCTACTCGGGTAATGTGTTAATTTACATATTTATCTACTGAAATACCGAAAACAATGTATTTTTAACCGACTTTAAAAAAGGAGGAGGTTCTCCATTCGTCGGAATGTTTTTTTTGAATAGTTTCTCCGATTACAGGCGAAGACGCCTGGACCGATTTGGTGGATGTTATGTTTTTTTTTTATTTTGATAGGATATAATTACCATGTGGTCCTTTTGTCATCAGGTCGGGATTAGGTGATGGGATCCTGGAGAAATCGAGGGAACTCTTCAAATATTTTAGGCACACTTGAAGTTATTTGGGTATTTTTAGGGTGTAATAAAAAGTAAGGAAAAATTGACCCATTAATAATTGTATTACCTTAGAACTCCGTCATTTATCATTCGATTGTAAATATATTTTTATTTGAAATAATATAATTATGTACCTACCTACTTTTAAATTGGTCCCATAGAAATTTCATCGAAATCGGTTCAGTTTCGGTTTTCAAATCAAAATAATTGTAAAAAATACGTCACCTGAGATAGTATCATATTTTTTTTTTGATGTCGGTTTTCTTTTAAGTCATTTTCTGAATGCTAATTCGACAACGTTGGTCGGCGGGTAACTAAAGGGTAGGTACCTACTTCTACTGGTTTTTGTGACTCAAACTTAAACTTGCTCCACTTGTCATTAGTTCCACAATAGTTTATTTATGTCCACAGCTGGAAAAATACTCTGCCCTTGGCAGGCGAACGGTGCTCGCAGTACATGTATATAGATACACAGAAGCTGTCCTTTTTCCGGTATGTACGATCTTCTCGGCTTTACGATATTTGCGGGCTGAGTTTGAGGGGTAGCCGCGACCGTCTCGGCACTGAGCACTGTGACAGCCAAAAAACTCAAAAATTCACAAACCGCGACGGGACTCGAGCCCCATCTTTCATCATACTATTGATAAGCCCACTGCATTCTAGTTATCCCGTGGAACGGGAATCCCGTTGGGATAAGTCTCCATGACCTATGGTTTGGGCTGTGCGTTGATGTCACCAAGTCAGTCAGCTACACAACTATTTTATTTATTGAGATATGTTTCTCAATGTGAATCAACTCTGGTGTGATAAATGTAAAATAAATAGTGTGGAGCCAAAAGAAACCCTTTACAGTGCTCAAGCGTGTAATGAGATATGTTGGTTCTAGGTTGGTTGGTACATTACATTAAGTAGAACAACTGAACAATGAATTCATACACTTAGCTTTTTAAAAAATATAAACACGTATGTAGTAAAAGGGCGACTCATAAAGTCACACCAGGGCTTATTACACAGCCTGCACGAAGAAAGAAATAGGTCAGATAAATTCCATTTAACTGACCGCCACGATTCAATCTAATACAGTTCCGCTACTCGCCACTAGATGGCGCCACGCATTTCTCGCAATCCAACATGGCGCCGACATGAAAATGATTTTAATTGTATTTAAACTGCGGATAAGTGACTAGCTTGATTCACTTTACGTTTTTTACTCTCAAGAATTTGCGGCACGTCGAATTAAAGCACAAGTATTGAGTTATTAGGCTGTTGCACTGTATTGGGGCTGTTTCGTGTTTTAAGGCTTGTTAGGCGCAATTTTGGGTTGTTCAGTTCAACTTAGGTTTTCTAGTTAAAACATGCTTGTATACCTAATTCGGTAGCAAAGACGCGGTTTCGGCGGTACCTGCTTCTGTGTTTCTTTGTCGCATCTAATGCATGTTTCGAGTTCAAGAGCTGACACACACTTATGTTATTAAAGAAATAGGTTTTTTTTCTAAATTTGCTTAGGTATCATAAAAGGGTCCAGTTGTGTCATATCGCTTTTCCATACAAACGTAATTTGTCGTTCATTTTGAATTGGCACGTCCGATTCAAATGTAATCTTGCAGGGATAAAAAGAGGATCGTTAAGTACTTTGCTAAAACAATATACAACTCTAAATGTATGGAAAAGAGTTCTCCCATTCAAAATATTTTACAAATCCGCAATGTTTACTTACCTACCTAATTAGTTACCTAATTAAAAGGTTTTCACATTGAAAAGGATCCCGAAAAGTGACTCCCTAGTCAAATGAATTTAGGCATCGGCTAGAGTTAAATTAATCTCTGAGGCATTATATATTTAGGAGATTAAACATAGGCAGCAATATGATGACTATGCTATTCCATTGTATAAGTAGTTCTCTCATGATAAACTTTATCATAAGCTGTTTGGCAGTATAGGCGTGTTTTAATTACAAACAACCAAACCATTACTCCGTTGTTATGAAAATGTATCTTTATTTTGTTAAGTTAGATAGTATTTAATTAGCAATACAGCCAATATCAGCCAATGTCTTGGGCATAGTTAGTTTAATTGCACATTATTAAGATACTTTCATATTTAAATAAATTAATAAACAATAAATTAAAGAAGCCTGTGTTGGACGCTTTTATCCTATGGATGAGTTTGGCCCAAATTATAGGGTGACATTTGATCATTTTTATTTATTCAAATTCAATGTAATCAGAATTTAACATTTCTTTTATATTTTTATTGAATTTTTTTTTTCGTTTTACATTCGGAAATGATTTTTCAATAGTTATGGTCTGTATAGAATCATATAGGTCCTATTCATTAAAGTAAACATACCACTTATAATATTAACCTACAAAATATTGTGGCAAGTGAGTGAATAACATTAATATCGTCAAAAACATAAAATAAAATAATAATTACAGTAGGTACAAAAGATTATACGTAGTAATCATTTATTGTTATCATATAGATAATAACAATAAGGTATTTGCAATTGTTTGTGAATAAATAAAATAAAATACCATCAACTATGTTTGATGAGATTTATGAAGTACACGCAGGCTAGATCATTCTAAATGGGAGTGTTCTCACACTAGAATCTAATTAGGCTTAAATCTAGGTCTTCAATACATCCTATTCCCAGGACTAGGCTAGCCTGTTTTTGCACAACAAGGGACATACGGCGGTGAAGTGCTTTGATCGCCACAGAGCTGTGTACAGATGGGCGAAACTGATTCGCCTGCAACAGCATAGGTACTAATTTAATGTCCAAGTACGATTACTGATCAATTTACTCATTACAATTGTTTGATTACTTCAAACAGCCGTAGGTATTCATTTTATACTGTATACTATTGTATACAGTTCCTCAGTTTGTTGAGGATTCTGGGTGAAGTGCGCTTCCACCTTCGGCCTTATCATAACTTGAGAATCAGGTGAGATGAAGGCCAAGCAAATCCCCGTCATACCTAGTTTAAAAAAACTTTATTGTACATACACACATAAATATTTATACGAGTTTACATAACTCTATAGAGTTTTCTTCCAGCAACTACCTAGGTAGAGACAGAAACAAGATTTTAAATATATATATATATATATAGTATGGGAAAAGTGTACAACATTAATGAATAACATTAACTCATATAGGAATAATAAGACAAACTACAATAGATCATAAATAAAATAATACTGTTAATGTAATATAAGTTACATTCACGCCTAATTAAACATACATACCTTGTAAAATCTCCTTAACTATACGTCATAGATCACTCAAAGTAACTTACTGACAAAAAAAATAACAGTTTTTTTTTATCTGGGAATAGGTAGACGTATTAATTTACCGCCTCCGTGGTCTACTGGTTCAACCCAGCAATTTCAGATCCAGAGATCCCGGGTTCGATCCCCACGGGGAGTACAATAAATATATTGTGCTTGGTTTGGTTGGTGGTAGGACTTTGTTTAAGTCCGCCTGGCTAGCTACCACCATCTTACCTAATTCTGTCGCCATAACAACAATTTAAAAAATTGTTGTGTTCCGACATTTAGAGGTAAGATTGCCAGTTCCTCAGTTTGATGAGGATTACAGGTGAAGTGCGCCTCCACCTTCGGCCTTACCTCAACTTGTAACCAGGTGAGATGAAGGCTAAGCACTTCCCCATCGTACAATAAAAAAAAAAAAACGCTTTGTAGCAAGGTCCATAAATGATCACCGACTCCGCCAGCGCAGTCGGATGAATCTGAGTAGTATTTTCTCTATGTGATAATTATAGAATGGACGCCATTACCTCTGGGTTGGCGGTGGTGAGTGGGTCATCCGGGTCTTCAAACAAACTTCACTACAAACGTATCTTGGCCTACGGAGGGACCGATCCGACGGCGGATCGGTTGGGTTGGTAGGATTCGGATGATTGGCAGTTACTTTGTAATGCCACTGGAAAGCGCGCTTCATAGAGTAGGCGATGGACTCAAAAAAATATAACCTGCGAGAACTCATTGCACCTTACTGTCTCATCTGTCCGCAACTCTGTGCCACTTCCCAGATATGCGCGCGTCGGTGCGTCCGCGCAGCTTTTTCCCTTTCATCTCCCGTCACCCTCTCACCTTCCCCTCTCATCTCCCGTCTCCCTCTAACCAAAAGCGCCGCGCAGCTTTTTGCGTCGGCTGTTTCGCAGTTTTTCACGTTTGTACCCGTTTGACTTCAAACAGGGGCCGGTTGTCGGTATGTCACTGATAATAGATTTTATTGGGAATTAGGATCTGTTGGTGCAGTGGTGAACGGCTTTTACAGGTGGTGGGTTCGATGATCAGTGTGCCTACCGCATGATTACAGTAGCACACAGTAAACCGCCTCTGTGGTCTAGTGGTCCGCCCACCAGTGTCAGATCCAGAGGTCAATCCGGACCCGGGTTCGATCCCCAGGGAGTACAATATTGGCTAGCTACCACCCGCTTACTAATTCTGTCAAATTGTTGTGTTCCGGCATTTAGAGATAAAATAGCCAGTCTTCCTCAGTATGTTGAGGATTCCTGGTGAAGTGCGCGTCCGCCTTCGGACTTATCATAACTTGAAACCAGGTGAGATGAAGGCCAAGCACTTTCCCGTCTTGCACTTCCACTTTTGTGGATCGTTGGGGTCGCGGCCCAATGAAATGAAGTCCAGAGGTTCGTTTTAGGCCACGTTTCCATGTGAGCTGGTCAATCGCTTGGCTTTTATAGAACAGTCATTTAATCATTTTGGTGGGTGGTGACGTCACGTGGCTTCTACGGGGCGTGTGAGGGCGGTTATGTTTAGTTACTGAGGCGTGACGAGCTATGGGGTCTTAGCCTAGGGTAGAATTATCATCATCATTGACATACGACCTCATTCTGTGCCCGTTCTAGATACATAGACAAGATAAATAAATAAATATTACAGGACATTAATAGCGCCATCTAGCCCCAAAATAAGCATAGCTTGTAATATGGGAACTAGATTACGGATAGAATACTCAAATACTTTTTGTAAATACATACGCACTCTATGATACAACACCCAAACACAGAACAAACATCCATATTTATCACGCAAATGTTTGTCCTTGCGGGATGCAGAAGGCAATGTAAACATAAAAGCAGAAAATCAACAATACGTAGGTACATATAGTGCAATGTTACTACTGCGATCAATAATCCGCCTGCCAAGTGTGGTGATTCTGAAACCATAATTTTGGCTGATATGGAATGCTAAAGTTTAGAAATCAATAGTAACGTAATCCTCTTCATCCAACGGTTGTCTGGTAGAGATTGAAGCAATTGGCGATGCTACATTGATTCTTCGCTTGCTCCATCGTTGACTACATCCTTGCTCTGGCCTAGAGCTAGAGCTAACTTATTTTTATGAAAAAAAAAACGTTTTTGTGTTTTTTTATTAAAATTTTCGGCTACGGGGACTTGGCTCCCCTGGCTTTGGTTAGTTAAAAAGAAATCTTAGTATGAAATACTAAGTCTTAGTACTAAATAAAAGTTTTCATCAATAAACTCAAAACTTTAATAATATAGGTACCTACTGTAATGTAAATATTAGTAGGTATACTCACATGGTTACTTTCAATGGAGAGACCGACCCTCGAAGGTGTCGAAGGCTGGGAATAGCACTTTTTTCGAGGGATACGCTTTATACCTACGAGGCAAATAAAAGACATATTAATTCATTTATACCCAGCTCCTCAGTTTGTTGAGGATTCCGGTTGAAGTGCCTTTTCATAGTTTCATAGTTCATCATTCAAGTGCCTTCGGCCTTTTCATAACTTGAAAATCAGGTGATATGAAGATCAAGAACATCCCCGTCATAAAATAAAATAAAAACAGCATAAAACTGTTCTGTAAAATTTACTTTTTACACGTTTTTTTTTTTTTAATTATGTTCGGACAATGCAAGTGGCCAGTATTATTTTGCAGACTTGATGATAGAAACTCTTTGTTTTTGGCATAATATAAGGTTTCACACTGATCTAAATCGGAACATGACGTAATCAGAATAGGACTAGAGCAGATAATGACTAAAGCCAACCATGACAACTATCTAACAACCCAAAGATGGATTTCCATACACTTTTCCCGCCCGCATTTTAGTACAACAATAATGACGAAACAGAAATATTGACTCATTTAAAAAAAGAATAAGTGGCTTTCCGAGCAGGTATCGTATTAAACTTATTTACCCTCTTACAAAACAATTTGTTTTAAGTATCAAATAATTTTGTAAGTGGGTAAATAAGTTTAAAAGCTCAAAGAGACAATCTAAAATTATGTAAATTATAATAATTAAAGCAACTAAAATAATCACACCTCTCCCCTAATTCCTGATTACACAAGACAGCCACGTGCCATTCCATCTCAATAGATGAGAAAACTCTATCAAAATCAGTTTAGCCGCTGCATCAATGACCTCATTGGGGTGTGAATGAATCGAATTAGGGGTGGTTTTGGATAATAAAGGGTCGTGGGATCTTTGACTAAATATTTTGACTAATCTAATTCTTATTGTACGTTTTCATTCCACATGGTGTAAAGTAATTATAAGGCCGAAGGTGGAAGCGCACTTCATTTGGAATCCTCAACAGACTGAGGGCTATCTTAGGTACATCTTAATGCCGGTACACAACAATAAATTGTTGTTACGGCGACATACTAAGTTAAGATGGTGGTAGCTAGCCAGGTGGTCTTAAAACAAGCCCTATCACCAATCAAACCGAGCACAAATTTATACCCCCATGGGAATTGAACCCGGGTCCCCTGCATAGGTATTTTCAAACATTCAGATAATTTTCGGATCGTAAATATCACTTTTTGTCGGATCCGACATAGAACCCGAATGATTTCAACGCTATTCTCACACCATTTCTGAAAATATTCTGTGGGAAGCATCGAATTATAATGTCAAAATATTTCGATAATTGGAGTTAAGACGTTCTCAAAATCTCCATCGGAAGCTTCCGAATTCGATCCGATAAAGCTTTCCGAATGTTTGAAAATACCCATGCTGGAAGAGTTTTCAGAGCTCCACCTGTCAAAAACTTAGTTATGTAAAACTGAACTAAGTTTGAAGAAGTGATAGAAGTGGGTTTAAAAACATTTGTTCTTGACCCGTGGAACACCTGAGAAGCTAACCCTAGGTGGGCTATGAGATCTCGTTCTGACCCTTGGTATACCTCAGAGGTATGTACTATGTGTACCGCAATAAATCTAAGTTAGACGTAACCATGTTAACAGCTATATGAAATCGATATGAATTCGAAATACTTGCACATGATTTCCTAAAATGTATTTATAAAAAGAACTATGAATATTTTTGGGTGAGTGAACCAAAAAATATTCATACCCGGGATGATAAGCTAGGCTAAAGATCCCTATAGCCCAGTTTATCCCGGACAACGAATCGTTTACCTACAGTTATCAGTTATGGCTGAAGAATCCCAACGCTGTTATATATCGCGCCTACCTAAATGTAGTTATGTAAATAAAAAATAGAATACTTACATGACAACACGTGTCATACCTACATAACTGGGATAAAGGTGAGGAGATGCGTGGAAGGTTGTTTTGTTTGTTACTTTATTTTATTTTACGTGAAACTCATAACTTTTTTTTTTTACATTTCCGGAAGAATTCCCGCGACACAGGAAATCCTTGTGTGGGGCTAGCGTACCACAAAATAATATATATTAGCATTAATTAAATTATGTAAGAAAATTTATAATTGTATTTTTATGTTATTTTGTTTTGATGACCATGTAATACATGATAAAGAGCTTTTGTATATTTTTGTTATTTGTTCTTTTTGTGGTAGACACTGGAAAGATTGATCCGGCTTGCGACCTGCTGCTGAAGTCCGGTGCCAAATACGTAGTTCGTTGTGTTCCGTCGGCACGGAGGAGTACCTAAAATATACAGCTTCCGTGAAAGCTCTCTACCGTAGACCCCATCTTCGTCCAGGTGTTGTCGGGCAAGGAGGTCAAGTGCTAATTAATAAAAAGTTTTTCAAAGCCAGAAATTTCAAAAGTAAAAGTTTTGTCATTACTCTTTTGAACCTACAAAAAAAGTGTATACTATATAGGTTTCAATATTTATTTGAATTTGTTAGGTATAATGCATCAGAAAAGTGTTAAGCAAACACAATAGACCACGTGACCATATTATGGGTCGCCACTGAACTGTCACAATACGTTTTCAACAATATGTTGTAGAACAATATTGTTATTGTTCAACAAAACGGCGTCAGAGGGAGCTGCAATGTACACTAATGTACACTAGTGATCGTATTGTAATACTCCACAGGGAATATTAGAATAGCGAGCGTGTTTTGTGGATGTGGCTTCTGAGCTTCTTAAAAAAATTCATTAAAATTTTCTTAATTTTGAATCAATTTCATGAAAATTATCAACAGAAATTGAGAGTCGACAAGAATAACGTCACTTTATTTTTTTGCATACACTAGGGTTACTACTTTTTTGGGTGCCGTTGGTAGTGATCTACAAAGAGACTGCATCAAAGTGATACCTATTCGAGATTGGTGAAGTATAAAATTGTAACCTACTTTAGTAGGTACCACCTATTGTGGCAGGAAGTCATATCTTAGTTCGGCGAGAAGGTACTGTTATTTATTTATAGCAAGCGTTTTTTCTTGTTTTAAGGTGCAATACGGTCTGATCTGAGAAAGGTGTGTTTAATGATAGATATTTAAGGTTAGTCGAAAATATAAAATTATTTTCATCATAACGTATTTGCTGCTGAACATAAGCTTTCCCTCAATCGGCAATAAAAATAAGTCTTGAGCCGTCTCCATCCATCGACTTCCCGCAACTAAAGGAGTCTTCCCACACTTTCCTTGGCGTTTTGAGATTTACTCCCCAGTGGTTAACAGAGCTATGTAGCCTGCCACTCCAGCAATAATTGTGAAAGCCATGTCAGACAGTAAGATTTTAGGATCATATTCACAGTTGCCATGCCACATCCATTTGAAACGTACCTCATCGGCATTGTAATGAGCTTACGCGTTTGAGCGAGCTGCGTGTGACTGTACTTTTTCAAAATGGCGGAACAACAACAATTCTGTATTGGTTTGATGACATTCTTAATTTTAAGCTTTATTAGTGGAGATTTAATTTTGGAACAGGTGAATTAGATATTACGACTGCTTCTCTAGTACATAGAATATATATATATATTTTATTGTGGTGTATGTATATCACTATATTGCCGTTGCGCGGCTAAAGAATCGACCCCATCGACATCTAACTCCCATGGATGTCGTAAAAGCCGACCATGGAAACTCTGTTTACCCAGAAGAAGGGTAGCTGCTTCCGTATGTGTAAGTATTATCTTCAACTTTACTGCGATCACCAATCAAATAGGGGAGGCTCTGACCAACAGTGACACTAAGGGGCTGTTGATGTGTGAATAAATACTTAGGTACAGCTTAAAAAAAAAGTGAGTTGTTGTCTAGCAGGTGCCTCAGTTCAATTAAAGTTATCGACTATACTTACAATAATTCATATAGACATTTCCACGCGCAATCAAAATGAGACGGTACCGAAAATGACAGTTCTCGAGCAAAGTTATGAAAGAAAGTCTTATCAAAGAAACTCTGAATGAATATATGATAGATAGATAACATTCATTCACTTAATATAGCACACTACACAACATCAAAAAACGATAAAAACATAGTAGGTAAGTACAAACATTTTTTATGGTAAAAAACTAAGAAGAAAATTAAGAAGGTAATATATAATGTAATCATTTTAGGAGATTATGTCTATGTGAATAACAAGTAGGTACTTATGATATGTTTGTTTCTTGATTGAAGTTCGTTCATAGTATTTTCCTTTTTTAAGTTTTTACTTCAAGTTTTATGAATGTAAGCCACTTAGGGAAGACCCTTGTGGAACTATAAATAATTAAAAATCTTTTCAACCCCTCTTTTCCAATGTAAATGCGAGGAAACCACCCCTTGTTGTGTATTTACTATAATAATACAGTAACAGGCTACTTTTGAGACAATACCTAATTTACCTACATTCCATAGGTATCATTAAATGTAATTAAACCTACTTAGATACCTACAATTTGTCAAATAGTTCTAATTTCAAAATTGTATTATCGACGACGACGATAATCTATCACGCAATCTAATTGGTTTAGTCATATATTTAAATTTAGAATTCCGAGACGTTTATATCATAAGTGTATGTCTGTAAATTTTATGAATTATACATTCTTATACACTGGCTGGAAAATCCGATGGGAAATCGCTCCAAGCACACGCCCGGAGCGATTTCTCATCGGCTTTTCCTTACTTTAATCTTCTTTTTCATCTAAATATTGAAATTTATGCTCAGCTACCTTCTAGCATAAGTGAGCATAAATTTACATGCGCTACGTACCTAAGTGGGTAGGAACCTACGTTGACTATATACGTAGATATTTAGTAGGTACCTAGGTACTTAACTTACCTACCTACGACGTTATGTAGTACAGGATATATTTAGTGCGAAATTTAATGTTTATGAAACTCTAAAATACAAAATATCCAGACAAGTTCCAGACAGAAGCGTGCCCATGATACGGCTGCATCGCCACGCTGAAAAGCAATGCTAATTCGCCGGTCAAAATAAGAGGCAGCCCTTGGGCCACGCGTCGCCTCAATCAAAAGCCCCGCAAGATTTTAGCCGCCTCTGTGGTCTAGTGGTTCAACCCACCGATTTCAGATGCAGAGGTCCCGGGTTCGATCCCCATGGGGAGTACAATATATTGTGCTTGGTTTGGTTGGTGGTAGGATTTTGTTTAAGTCCGCCTGGCTAGCTACCACCATCTTACCTAATTCAGTCGCCATAATAACAATTAATTATTAAATAAATTGTTGTGCTCCGGCATTCAGAGGTAAGATAGCCAGTTCCTCAGTTAATTGAGGATTCCGGGTGAAGTGTGCCTCCATCTTCGGCCTTATCTCAACTTGTTACCTGGTGAGATGAAGGCCAAGCGCTTCCTCGTCGTACAATAAAAAATAAAAAAAATAGTAAGAAAAGTACTGCAAAATAAATACTTACTAGAAAATATAATAGGTATCCAAATTAAAAATCAATGAACTCGTTACATAATCAATAGGTAATCAACAATCAGAAAAAACCGCTTTCCTGTCAACAAGTTCTTGGAATGTAAACGTTTCCACTTTCCAATGGAATGGAAAATGGCGCGACACTTTTTGAATAAAGAACGCGTTCCATTTTCATTATCTAAAAGCGTTGATTTGAGTTAGTCATGCATAATTATTGAACAAGTACTGGTTATGTAGGTACTCCTACCTATATTCAATAATTATGCATGGTATATTGTATGTATGTAGGTATATTACAGGACATTGAATTCACACATCTGTTGGTTTTATATTGTTGATATGAGTATTTATTTCTGCTAGCATTAAGCACACGATAAGTGGAAAGTGAATTTGTATCGAGAGTTTAATTCCAGTGGCATTAACATCTTCCCGCCAACCAGAAAGAGGATAGACAGGAGCGAAAAGTTATCGCATTAACATTTCAAAATAACAATTTTACTGGTAACTATATCTAAGCTTATTAAAGCTCTATCTATAGTAGGTAACATACAAGGTGAAACAAACTTCAAAATTTAGGGTACTTTCCCTTCGGGTGGCATTTGGTTTGGTCCAAACTGTATTAAGTAAGAATTTATCTGAAACATTTTGGTGTTGATATTTTTTTTTACTGTTTGGATATTTTTGTCCAAGTATTGGGAAACCATGCCTAATAAAAATATGTTATGGATTAAAAAGTTGTATTAAAAGGTCGAATATATTGATCTTTGTTACACCCTAGTTACTAGAGTACCTACCCTACTTATTAGAGCGAAGATTCTGAACTCTTGGGCTCAACGGCCTGAGTTTGATACCGTTTCTACTTCAGCTGACCATAGCTGCACAGTGCAAGACCAAGATTGGAGGGTATTCAGTAATAAAACACCACGCTTGGTAGGAGGATTGGTGATCGTTTAACGGTTTGATAATACACCGAAGAAAGCGGCTGCCTTTCATCAGGTGAGATCCCTTTGGCGGCTTTACGAAATTAGCTGGTTGAATTGTAGGGGTCAATTCTTAAGCCGCGACACACATTCCCTTAGGTTTGTTAGTTTATAACAAATTACTATAAATAACAAACATTACATAGAAATATCTCAAGCTTTCGATATTTTGTGTGTGGTTTTATTTAAAACAAATTCGACTGCGCTTTTGTGGTTAAAAAAATTGCTATATCCACCCCTAATCGAATAACCCTAATCATCAAAAAAATCTTTTCCGTAGCTTTGACCAAAAAGTGTCATGGCCGCCGACCGCATTTTTTCATGTTCTTTTTTCAAATTACACGTCTTTGGACGACTGTGTATAATTTAGAACTATAATAAGTTTTGCTTGTGTTTGTTTGTACCGCTCGTAATTATTGTTGGTTTGGTCGTTGGGTTTTTTATGTTTTATTAATTCGGGCATGTTGGGATTTTATGCGATTCATTGATGTACCTTTTCAAGTTTTAGATTTTTTAAGAAATCTAGTGAATCGCCGGGGATATTTCCCATCTGTACATTCCGTAGGAATTTCGTGAAATACTTTCTTTGTGAGATGCCCTAAGAAATGACATTATAGAAGGAAGCTGATCTGAAAATGTCAAGTTTGAATCTGTGGTTTGGTCTGTGCGTTAATAGTTATGATTTTTTTTTTTTATTGTACGACGGGGAAGCGCTTGGCCTTCATCTCACCTGGTTACAAGTTAAGATAAGGCTGAGGTGGAGGAGCACTTCACCCGGAATCCTCAACAAACTGAGGAACTGGCTATCTTATCTCTAAATGCCTGAACAACAATTTTAGGATTGTCATTATGGCGACAGAAGAAGGTAAGATGGGGGTTGCTAGCCAGGTTGACCTAAACAAAAACCTACCACTAACCAAACCAAGCACTATATTATACTCCCCCTGGGGATCGAACGCGGGTCCTCTGGATCTGAAATCGGTGGGTTGAACCACTAGACCAGAGAGGCGGTTATTTAGTTTTACGACGATTTAGATTCAATTCGTTAATCATACTTATATTCATAACTACGGAATAAATCTATGGATCAGAATCTAAATCGTCATTTCAAACTCCTCTGAGTGTGAGATTTAGCTTAAATTTTTAGACTTTTCGATGGTTCAACCTGCATGGCTTCTGTATATCGTATGCGGGGTAGTTTTTTTCAGGGCCACTGAGGCCAAATCTGAAACCGTGAGAGTTATCGAAAACTCAAGTTAGGAGTTATATGCTCGATTTAAATTAAAAGTTCACCTTGAAGAATTTTTTTTGTAACTCTTCTGGAAAAGTTAGTTTTAGAAAAAAAAATCCTGCATGAAAGCGTGAGTAAGAATGAAAGGGTGAGATGAAGGCCAAATGCTTACCCGTCGTACAATTAAAAAAAAAAAAAAATCATAGTAACTCATCTTAATTAGTAACGGTTTAACCGCCCTTAGTGATCAAACTACGCCAAGTGAGCTTCTGATTTATGAAACATACGATTTATCGAGTAAGAGGATATTTGTATCAGCTAAGCGCGTGCCATCAATTGGTCATATAGCATATAAAAATGTTAAATTATATTCTCATTCGAAATTCAAAACATTGCGAGTATTCTGTACGTACAAATTGTTCAAGTACACTAGAGCACAGAGCGCTCTAGAATCAGCCGAGCACTTGTCGTCGAGAGTGTATTGTGTTCGTTAGTCATTGTTTCTGTTGCTTTTTGTTTTACTGTGTACTGTTGTGGTGTTAGATAGCGATTGGGTATAAGCGGAAGCGTTTTGAAAAATTAGTTAAATCGAGATGTCTTGAGTTTCCGAACTCTGTCACGACCACAATTCATAACAATCATTTCGGAACCAAGTGAGATGAAGGCCAAGTGATTCCCCATTGAGCAATAAAACCATTTTTTAAAACGAGAAACTCAAAAAAATCCACTTTTCATTAAAATTATTAGGTAATGTGAAAGGTTGTGTTAATGTTTGCTGCACACCAAAACTACACTGAAAAGATTGAGCTGAAATTTTGCACAGATATTGTTCTTACATAAGGCTACTTTGTACCCCGGTACCATGCTAGCAAAATAGTACGAGACCACACGAGCAGTAGCTGTAATTATTATTTGACCTAAGTAGTTACATTTGTAAATGCTGATGCTGAGATACCATGGTCATAGCCTTATTATTTTGTAATGTCACCGCAAAACTTAATTACACCATCTGTCGTAAATATCAATCGACATGTGCACTAGCCGTTCGAAATTCAAACTTACAAATTGGAAAAAAGAATATCGAAAAAGGCATCTTTGCTCTTCAAAGCTCAAACTTATGCGTAATTTAATAATCAAATAGGTATTATCTAGGTTTTACATCAATTGTAAGAAACACTGATGATAATGCTTGCTCTACTTATGGCACTGCAGTCAACTTTAGGGTTTCGTACCAAAAGGGTGTTTATAGGACCCTGTTACTAAGCCTTAGATGTATCTTCGTCCGTCTGTTACAAGGCAACCGGCTACTTAGACTGATATATATTTCACATAACTTTATCACTTCACTATTTTATACTTATATATTTCTGTATATTCTATAAGTATACTTATCTATTTTATTTACAAGTAAATAATATTACACTATTATAATGTTTAACATTATAATACACACAATTATTATGAAAGCGAAAATGATTGTAAGTTGTATGTTTGCATGGATGTTGTTCTTTAATCGTGAAACGCTACTGCATGGATTAAACCGAAACTTTTCAGTTTTTTTAAGTTTGAACAGCTTATACTTACTTCAAATTTAAATAACTAAATAAATATGACACGACATTAATTCACACAGAGCCATCTAGCCCCAAACTATATAACTTGTAATATGGGAATGGGAACTAGAATACGGTTAAAATACTCAGATGCTTTTTTTTATATAATAAAATATAAATAAATAAATATTACAGGACATACAAATTATACAATAAATAAATAAAACCCCAAACTAAGCATAGCTTGTAATATGGGAACAAGATTACGGATAGAATACTTAAATACTTTTTGTAAATACATACGTACTATTATGATACAACACCCAAACAGAACAAACATCTATATTCATCTATATCCATATTCAATGTTTGTCCTGGGTGGTAATCGAACCCACAGCCTACAGCGCAGAAGGCAGAGTTCCTACCAACTGAGCTATGAGGCTTGTTGATGCTTTAGACCAGACAATAAGATAAAGGCTATCAATCCACTAATTCAGTTCCCGTTTGATGAAAATTTAATGTCAAACGCGAAGCCGCGAGCAAAAACTAGTTATTATTAGCATTAGTATTGAATCTATCATCACTAAATGGGTAGGTAACTACTTTCGTTGACGTAAATGTCAAGATGGCGGCCGCGCGGGCTTTTTTCCGTCTAAATAACGTATGATTTAAAAAGCCTTACCTACTTATTGATTTTTCGTGACAGCGAAGAAAGCTTTTAGACACATTAGGGGAGCGCTGTGTTGACAACGGTTTGGCCGGTATAAAAGTTATATAATGGATTCTATTAGTTAAATGGTTGTAATAGGTAAGGTACCGATATAATTTTCTCGAGATAAATAATCGAATAAGTTTTTTTTTACTGTACGACGGATAAGCTATTGGCCTTCATCTCACCTGGTTACAAGTTGAGATAAGGCCGAAGGTAGTAGCACTTCAATTGCCACTAAAAAGCTTTTTTGAATTGTTATTATGGCGACAGAATTAGGTAAGATCGTGGTAGCTAACAAGGCGAACTTAAAGTCCTACCACCAACCAAACCAAGCACAATATATAGTAGATACTCCCCATGGGGATCGAACCAGGACCTCTGAATCTGAAATCGGTGGGTTGAACCACTAGACCACAGAGGCGGTTTTTCTCGTGGTCATACTATTTTGTCCAACTTTGGATATTTTTCTTGTGATTTGACTTTTCCTACTTTTTCTCTCGATGTAGGAACACACGAGATATATGCCTGCAACGTAAGTATCCATTACCTAAAACAAAAGGTTGTCTGGAAGAAATAATGTCTAAGTCATAAGACCGCCCATTGTATATATTTTTATTATATTTTACATACTAACACATTTTTTAAGCTATCCAGTTTTATCTGTATGGTATCATCAAATCAGTCCCCATAAGTCCACTGCTGAACATATGCCTCCACCAAACGACGGTACAATCTGAGCCTCCTTCATCCATCGACTCCCCACGACCGCCACAATGTCGTCGGTCCATCGAGTGGGGAGGGGTCTTCCCACACTCCGTTTTGAGTTTAATCGTGGTCGTAATATGGTATACAATCGAGTATTTTCATTCATTCATTAATTCTCCTTAAAAATTATAGTTATAGGTAGGTACTTACATAGTAGGTTACCTATTACTCATGGCTCGTGGATCGATGGATCATTTCAACTAATTCATTTTATGTATTATTTTACAACGAAAAATGGGTATCGAGTTTTATCAATTTCTTATTTTAAAAGTCACTAGGTTCCCATATTTAAAATTATATTTATGCCCATCTATTTCCCAAAATGATAAAACGTAAACTAAAATGAGGTCTACGTCATTAATTCCCCGTAGGTACACACGCCCCCGTTGCCATGACAACCGGCAGTAACTGCTGTTTATTCTGTGCGGAGGGTGTAGCTGTACGCAAATGAAGGGGATGGTGACTTTCAAGGGTTTCAGCGGAGAATATGTTTTTACTGACTTCGGAAAAGTTTTTATTGTACCTACTTGTCAAAGATATAAATAAATATTCATTGGGTACCTGGCAGAAGCGAATCATATACTTTGAGAAGTGAAAATAAAATAAACACAATCGTAAATAAGAAGAAGGTATAATTGAATCATTCTTGTCTTTGCACTATTACACATATATAGTAAAATAAAAATCTAAACCACGCTTCAGTTGACTTTTTTCTTTATTTAGGTTTTCAATATCAACGTAAGTAGTACGTACCTAACGTACCTTCTTAAATCATAGTACCTATAGCTAATTTAAAAATCTTAGATATCATTATTCGACTGATAACATTTAATTTCAAGCCTCATAGCTCAGTTGGTAATAGCTCTGCCTTCTGTGCTGTAGGCTGTGGGTTCGATTCCCACCCAGGACAAACATTTGTGTGATGAATGTTTGTTCTGTGTTTGGGTGTTGTATCATATAGTACGTATGTATTTACAAGAAGTATTTAAGTATTCTATCCGTAATCTAGTTCCCATATTACAAGCTTTGCTGAGTTTGGGACTAGATGGCGCTGTGTCAAATTAATGTCATGTAACATTAATATATTTATAAAAAAAAAACATTATAGGAATTAAGAGTTTATTACACTTGATAAGTGTACTTATATCGTAAAGTCCGAATATTGAACCGGTATATGTTCCGCGTAGTTACCTACGTAATTAAATTATCTTGCTCCATTTTTTTTTTAGAAAAGATAATATCATCGGCGTAGGTGAAGAATTAGAAAACTAAAATTTTTGGCGAAATCGTATTTATTGCGTTTTCATAGAATATAAAATAGGCTGCATCGTTTGTTCTGACTCACGGTCTGATAATAATAATAATAATAACAAAATTTAATGAGGTGGAAAAGAACAACTGACAAAAATCTATCACAACGCGAAAAATGGTTAAATGTGTAGGTCTAAAAATGAACAAGTGCTTTTATCATTTTGTACCTATTATTCAATTTTGAGTAAGCATGTTGTTACAATTAAATAAATGCTTTTAGCTAATTTATTTTCAAAACTCTTAGTAAAATTGCATGAGTTAATCAACTGTGAAAACTAACAACTAATTCGTGTTTCGTTAGTAATTTCAAGCACTTTTCTCAAGTTTGGTACTTGTCTTTTGTGTTTTCCATCGACTTTTATAAAAACGTTTCTTCTATGGGAACTCCCATTTTTTTATGTTTACTACTTCAGGTCTGAAAATTTCAACTTGCATACATATTATAGTTCAAGGGTTTTTCCTTAAATTTTGGACCCTCTACCCTCTATTTTTGAAAACATAAAATATAAAGACTTAGAAATAAAATATAACCTTGCTTATTTCATATGGGCAACCTACATACTCATTTTCAAGTGCTTATCATGATTGTATGGTCTCAGAGATTTGATAACTTTCACTCCGAACTTAGAGCTCCATTTTGAACCCCTTGGGGTACCAATTTTTTAAATTCTTTTATTTTCGGGCGTCTACACACAACAAAACATGCCCTCCGAACTTAGTCTGTAGAAACAAAGGTTTAGGCTGTGCGTTGTATCTAGTTGAATCAGTCAGTTAGTCAGGATTTTTCCTTCCTTTTCCCGCTACGTCCATTTCTCGCTACGTCATTTAGGCCGTCCCAATATCCTTCTTTCACTATTGACAATGAAGGAAGGTTTTGACCCACATTTTCAGACGAAAAATGCAGTTTTTTTTGTAGTTAGTTCAAAAGCTTTAGTTCGGGTCCGACACACGCTTGGCTAGTTTTTTTTTAAATTGATTGGAATACCTTCAACGTAAAAAACACACCACGCTACATTCACACCAAGTCTTAAAACGAAAAGTATTACCGTTTTTATGCAAAGCTATAATAACAATTTATTTAAACGTTTCTTGTATGGGGTACCCCTTTTATTACATTTTTCGAGCTACGAAAACTTCGT
Source organism: Venusia cambrica (assembly GCA_951394065.1). NCBI lineage: Eukaryota > Metazoa > Arthropoda > Insecta > Lepidoptera > Geometridae > Venusia > Venusia cambrica. The sequence continues at coordinate 6,202,415 of OX596045.1, read as the reverse complement.
TGATCTTTTATCATTGGCAATGTTACAGCCGTTAACGAGCAGAATGGTCTGTGACGTGATAGTGGTAAGCGTCTGACGGTATAACTGTTGTCCGTTTGGGAATGATCTAGTGTCATCTGTCCCGGTCGATCTGGCCCAGTACCAGTGAGGAAGGAAAAAATTATACCACCGGCGACATTGACACACATTTTGTGTAAATGGGTAGGCCAGGTGGGACGCTACCTGCGACGTCACCCTTGCGCCATCTCAACTGTCTGGAACATCAGTTAGATTACCAAAGGCGCAAATATAGTGGTCTCGACCGTTTTTACTTATTTCACACCCTTTTGGGTTCGAGACCTTGGGTCCGTGGTAAGCCGGTGAACTCCGGGGTTTGAAAAATCTTGAGCGGCGATTGAGGCGACACTTGACCTGGCCCGACCAGGGCTGGCTCTTATTTAAGCAGCGAATTAGCATAGCTATTCAGTGTGGCATTGCCGCCATTGTCTTGGGCACGCTTCTACCTGGTACTGGTCTGGGACAGTTGAGTTACCGATGGATCAGGAACGATTACGTAGGGTCGTACTTATCCCTAGACACACAAAGTACCAAGAAAGATAGACAGACTTGAAGCAGGCCATCAATGGCAGATACTATATTTGAAATTAGGTCGGAGAAAGCTTCCAAGCAACAACCCCAATAGTTGAGGATAATCCAATAGAATAGAAATAAGAAAGAGTGCCTCCTCAATTTATGTAAGAAAAAAATATACCGGAAGAGAATGCATGTAGGCATGATAAGAAAGCCTATGTACCACCTACCAACTATTCTTATTCTTATTCTGAGTGGGGGTGACCAAGGCCTGCACTGACGTCCCGCTGTGGAGTGTATTGTGCATTGTCTCCCATGGTTTTAACTAACCCTACCCCAGCTCCTAAAAATACCAGAGCAGGACTTTGGGTTGTTGGTGACACTTATTTAGCGCCTGTGACTGCAACAGCGACAATGAAAATGACACTGGTGTTGTGGTTGATGATGCTTGCTCCAAGCCGGGCCAAGTATTTCCCTAAGGCCTGTCTTCTCCCTTGTTGATTCTGTAGCCGAGCAGTGAAGGGTCACGTGCTCCATTGTTTCCTCCGCTAGTAAGCAACTCCGGCAGTGGGCTGTACGTCACTTCAGTTTTGGACAGGTGGTAGTTCAGGTCGCAGTATCCTGTGATGATGCCTACCATCAGTCGTAGATCCATACCATCAGAGTAGATAATATTCAATATTTTCTTATTCGGGCCTGGGAACATCATCTTTGATATCCTACAGTCCTTCCTTTTCTCCCAGAGCTTTTTGTGCTCCATATCAGAGTAAAGTTTTAGTATTTTCTTTATTTCCATTGTTGATGGTCTTGTTAGGCTGAGGTCGCGGTCGCTGGGTGCAACATTTGCTCCTGCTCTGGCTAACTTGTCAGCTTTGTTTTTTCCTGGGCACTTGCCGTGGCTCTTAGTTAAATGTATGGTGACATCATGCACTGCAGCGTGTTTCTGCAGCGCTGAGCGACACTTTACAACCGTTGCCGACCTTGTGTCCGGTCCACTGCTTTCATTACTGCAGCACTGTCGGTTGTGAAAATAAATTATTTTCTCAAGTTTGAGTTTGAAGTAGATTTAAAGTAGTCGGTGCAGACTTAATTAATTCCTGTATGTCTTTTGCTGCTAGTGCGAGCCCTATGGTCAACCATCCATGTTTTAGGCAATGATTCCGAGTCAGAGTAAATAACTATGTAGGTACATTCAATGACTTTTAGGCCAAGTTTATAGCTTTGTTTTTAGTTTACAGTAGAAACGCCTGTTTTTGTTGATTTTTGTTTATTGTGTGTTCAACATTCCACGCAAAACAAAAGTTTTATTACAAGTCTTTTTAGTCATCAAACCGATAAAAATTGTAAATTTTGCTCAACTTCAAATAATTTATTATGTTTGTTTAAAACCAACAAATTGATGAACGTAATTTATCTAGGAAAAGGAACAATAAGGTAACTGCACTTATCTATATAAATTTTAACCTCACGGTAATATCCTGAAGTTGGGGAACTGAATTACTAACATGATAAAGTATATTAACTACACCTTGTAATCTGTAATCTTGTAATCTGACTGATTCCTTTGTACATAGTTAGTTTAATTGTACTTTTTATTTAATAAATGAATGTTACTACACCTTACTTTCAAAACTTCAATGTGGTGAAAATAGATAACTTACTTTTGAGCTAAGTATTATCACAGTAACGAAAAGTGTAAGGATCCCCAATCAGGGCTTAAAAGGTAACCATAGAGTTGTTAAACAACATTTCGAAACACCGACACTAATTTTTGTGCTATGAGAAAACTTATCGTAGTTTTTTTTTCGAGAAAAAAACACTAAATCGACATTTTCTCTCGATTTTGGTTTTGTCACTTATCTAATTCTTCACCGTCGACGGTATGTTAAAACAGACGTTTTTTTCTTCCAATGTTCCAATATTTTATTAGCAAAGCTGGATGAATCCTGTGCTTAAGATTGTTTTGTTTTCTATAAAATAACGTTGAAATAAAAATACTGTTTTAAGTGACGTTATTTTCATACCAGCGCCTGTAAAGGCAAAAATAATAGATACCCAATGATTTAAAAAATAAGTTAGATTTTTAGGATCCTTATAATAGATACTCAATGATCAAAAATATGTGTAGTTAGGTTTTTAGGATCTCTTTGATAGCACCGTTTCCAATATTTTGTATCTACCTACCTATTAGGTCATAGTTCGCTGCTTTCATATGTAATTTTATAAGAAATCCCTTAAAAAAACATTTTCTAAATATCCACGCTTGGCAGATGGGTTGTTGATAAATACAAAAGGGTGAGGTTTTAAGTTCCAAATATATTTCTCTTAAGAGTAGTAGAGCCCTATGTCATTTCACATCACGGGGAAGTACCTATTCCTGTACCTACCACCACACCTATTTCAGCCGCCAAACAACATATATGGTATGGTTGCCGGTGAAATCACGGGCACGCGTAGCTTAACACCTTTATGCCTCAAATTGACGGGCGCAATTCAGTGCGGCGTAGGCCATGTTCTTTCTGGATGTGTCCTACGCATTAAGGCATTGTTATAGGCAAGAGAAGCGAGAGAAGTCTCCTAGTTGCGTAAAAAAATATCTAGGTAATGTTTTTAGACCTCCACATATCCTCCACACAAAGGATTTTCATTAACCTGTATGTACTTACGTACGTATCTATGTATGTATTTTTAATGTGCGCTTTCGCCTTCAGCCTTTTTATGACTTGGATTCAGATGAGATGAAGGCCAAGCGCTTCGCCGTCGCAAAATAAAAAATGTACGTGTAATGTAATGTAAGTGACGGAAAACCCTCTCGAACAGTTATTTGAATTAGATGAAACTTTAAACATAAAAAAAGACATAAATGTTATCGTTATAATGGCAAAAAAAAATTAAGCCCGCGACGGGACTCGAATCCGCATCTTTTCCTCAAACCGGAAAAATAGTGTAAACAAGCCTCATAGCTCAGTTGGTAGTAACTCTGCCTTCTGCGCTGTAGGCTGTGGGTTCGATTCCCACCCAGGACAAACGTTTGTGTGATGAATATAGATGTTTGTTCTGTGTTTGGGTGTTGTATCATATAGTAAGTATGTATTTAAAAAAAGTATTTAAGTATTCTATCCGTAATCTAGTTCCCATATTACAAGCCATGCTTAGTTTGGGGCTAGATGGCGCTGTGTAAAAATTAATGTCCTATAATATTTATTTATTTATAATGTCCTATAATATTTATTTATTTATTTAGTGTTATAACATTTGTAAATATAGTTACCTAGTGCAATCACTTGAAATTTTTAAATAATATGAAGAATTTATTGACTCGGGTATTTTTATTTTAGGTCCTTACATATGAAATTGGCGTTTTGTATGGGAGGAACATAAAGGCAATTTTTTAATATTAAAATATATTTTATTAATCAAAGTATATACCATTGCTATTTAAACACTTTTGCCATCTTATAGGTAGTTCATTTATCCCTTGACTAAAAAAACCATTCGGACGGGAATCAATGAAATCTTTGAAAGCGGTTTGGACTGCCTCATCGGAATTGAATTTTTTTCCTTGCAAGAAGTTATCCAAATTTCGAAAAAAATGGTAATCTGTTGGAGCAAGGTCCGGAGAGTACGGTGGATGTCTTAGACATTCCAATTGAAGCTCCTCTAATTTGGTAGTCGTCTGTTGGGCCGTGTGTGGTCTAGCGTTGTCTTGAAGCAGCAGTGGCGTAGAGCGATTGAAAAGTCTCGGTTGTTTAACAGCGAGCTTTTCCATCATGGTTTGCAGTTGCTGACAATAGACATCAGCCGTAATCGTCTGACCAGATTTAAGAAAGCTATAGTGTACGACACCGGCACTAGTCCACCAAACGCTTACAAGTAACTTTTTTTGAGTCAATTTTCGCTTGGGGCAAGATTTTGCTGGTTCACCAGGGTTCAGCCATTGCGATGAGCGTTTACGATTATCGTACAGGATCCACTTTTCATCACATGTAATGATCCGATTTAAAATTCCTTCATTATTGTGCCGGTTGAGTAATGTAACGCAGCAGTCGACGCGCGTTTGTCGGTTTGCTTCACTCAATTCATGAGGTACCCACCTTTCAAGCTTTTTCACCTTCCCAATTTGCTTCAAGTGGATTAAAACGGTTTTGTCACTAACACCGCAGCCTGCAGCTAACTGTGATGTGGTTTGCGATGGATCTGCTTCCACAATAGCCTTCAATTCATCATTATCGACCTCGGTCTCCGGCCGTCCACGGGGCTTGTTCTGCAGGTCGAAATTTCCAGAACGAAAGCGTTGAAACCAAAAACGCACCGTGTTTTCTTTTGCGACACCACCATTAATCCTTCGAGCCGTTTCTGCAGCACTGGTGCCACGGTGGAACTCGTACTCGTAAATAATGCGATATTTTAAGTTTTCCATTTTGTGAAATGAGTGACGCAGAAAAAAAAAGCAAAAGAGAAAAAAACAAATGAATTACGGTTTTCGAAACACTAATGCATGAGTAAATAGCTGTTTAAATTTGAATTTGGAATTCCTAACCAAAGAGGAGATATTTAAGATCAAAGTGGCCAGTACGACAAAACGCCAATTTCATATGTAAGGACCTAATATATAAGTGAGATGGTTTTTGAGATATTGCGGTGGTAAGGATTACAAGTTTTCACCATATAACCTTCGATTCGAACTGGGTATAAGTACATAAACCGATTGGCTATAATCGAAATATAATTAAATCGAAGTGTATCTGACATACCTAACTAATACCAACCAACGCACCAACGCACAGTCCGAACCAGTTCTGACAAACTTCCCTGAAAATTTGAAATCTGTTTTTTTTTGTAGTGTAGGGGTGCACTAGGAAAGGATTTTAGTATATTTACACGGGATGTCAGGAACGAAGTCTCGGGCGTTTCACTATAGATAAATAAATGAGGATAGGAATTAGACTTTTAAGCTTGATGTTACCAAAATCATCCCAAAGTGATATTTTTGCTCTATAAAATGTCGGTTGCAGATTGTGACAGAAAAATGACGGTAATATAAAATCCGGAACAGAAAGCTGTTAGCTGAAATATTTCAACTAAACACAGTTTTCATATCTATTAATCCCCAAACATAATTTATTCTCTCTCCCTTTCTCACATCTTTCAACCTTGAACTTTGAAAAGAGACAGTTGTTTTCTATCATGCACCGAAGAAGCTCATAATGATATGCAACGCGACCCTTGTGATTCTATCCCTTTCATGCTTCACCATAACTCCTAAGATAGAAAGAGACGGGCGCAGATTATAGATTCGATGTCAAATTACATTACGACTGTCCATAAAGCCTTGACCCATCGCCGTTCATTGAAATCATATTTTTTCAGGAGCATTTAGCGCGATGTGAATCGTAGAGGGGTCGTCTTAAATTGGTGTTTTGTCCACGGCAATTTTTCATGGCGCAAAGTGAAAAATGGAGGGAAAATTTTATTCGAAGTGAAATGAGGTTTTAATAGTTGTATTGACGGTAAGTTTGTTTTGGTGTGAACTGATTTGGGGTCACAGGTCAATTTATGTTATTGGAGCCGTATTTTGAATGCTTGACGTTGATTGATCTGGTTTTGAAAATACCGTTAGTAAATAGGTCATTGTCTATGTTACTTAATAGGTTTAATGGCCTTCGTACTGTTACGTTTCCGTACCAGTACAATCTTGGAGTCTTCTAGTCCAGATACAATAGGTTCCTTTTACACAAGCGTGCTCCATTTTAGGCCACATCTATACATGTTTTTCCGGTGGTGGTCAAACGCTTAAAAACAAATAAAAATATACAGAAATGGAAAATACTAGTTTACTAGTTCATACTCGTGAATTTGATCAAACATGTCTATTATTTCAAACGGTTTTACGGGTATATATCGTGTTATCTACCATCTACTTTAGTCGGGTTGCACCAACCGAGGTCACGACGGTTTGAAACACTTATCTAATGTTTTATAATCGTAAAAGTTAAAAAAGCTGTCCCTGTCATGAATGTCGTATAAGACGATTTATGCCCTAGGTAAACCGTCCTAATATCTAAGGCTCTGAAACTACTTACCTAGGTATAGCTTTTAATGCGACATAGAATGTTAGGAAGATCCTGTCGATAGAGCAAAGACCAACGACATTGTAACAGTCGCGAGGAATCGGTAGATGAAGGTAAGTAAATATAGCTTTGAGTTCGTAAAGTAAGACTGAAAAGATTTTAGTTAAAATAATGATAATAAAAAGAAACATTTATTTGATCACGACACAAGCAAGATAAATTACAAAAGAAGAAAAAATAAGAATAGGCACCATGGTGAGAATAGACACATGAATCATTTAGATATTCGCAATGTAAAAGACAGTTCTGATATAAAAATTACACAACTATAGTATGTACTCGTAATAACCATAATATTTCCACTAGTTTGAACGATAAAATTGTCTTGTACAAAGGACCAATTTGCCTGTAGTCGAGTGAAATCGCTCGTAAAGAGGGTAGTTACAAATTCGCGAATCAATTTTGTATTGTGCGTGTGCAGTCGAGCGCAAGACGCGGCGGAGTGAAGACGTGTGAGGGAGGGATGATTGCGGCTTTTTTGCCTTTTGATGACGGTCAATGGTGGTAAATTATTTTGACATTGCTGTAGGGAGATTTTCTTATCTGTATAGCTCTTAATTAGTTAATTGAAGGGGTCACGTTTTGTATTAAAATTTCAACTGCATTGTCATGTTATAATATATTTTTTTATGGATTAATCAGCGGTAAAATAAATAAACATGTGTAACTTTAACATGGAAGGAAATAAGGCTTTTTCTGAATACCTACGGTATACCAAATGTGCCTACATGTGCCATGAAAATATAATACAAAACAATATTTTTGTGCAAGCTTTATATAGAATTAAACTATATAATATTCACAAGGAAAGCATTTGGGTTACCTAAGGACCGTTACAAATCTCTATAGGTAACTCAACTATTCCAGACCAGTACAGACGGAAATCCAAGGTGATCTCTGCATTGCCACGCTGAATAACCCTTGGGTCATGCGTCACCTTCACTCCCTCATCAGCTCTCTTACGAACCCAACGTCTACACTCCAAAAGGTTTAATAAATTAGCTCTGTCAAGATCCTTACCTTTGTTTCCTTGGTTGGCTGAATCAGCCGCCGCACCAGCCCTCACCCAGGGAGATGAGATGGCGCAACCGACATACCATTCTCCCCATTTTACAAAGGAAAAAAGACATCGTCTTTGGGCCGCTTACCATCATTACGTAACAGATTCCGAACAGGCGGTAGATTTGACGTTTCAAAATTCGTTCAAAATTGATCCTAAAAATCATTATGTTTTTTTTTTTACTGTGTATTTGACAGACCATTTGGTTTGAGAACATTGACACTGGTAAAAGCTCGACTGATGGCGTTGCGCAAAATCTTGATAAGAAAATAAAATACCTAATAATAAAGAGATATGCTGGTATAGAATACCAGCTGAGCCTGCGCAGTTCACATGCGCCAAAGTTCTAAAGTTCTACAAGCCTTAGCTGAACAAAGCATTAAGTATCTCGGAAGGCTACCTCCATTGTAGACCTCATTCTTGCCCAGGCAAGCCTCGACATCCAGGACCCTACGTATATAATCATGAGCCGCCTCTATCCACCAACTCCACTTGACCGCCGCCGGATATAACACAGCCCCCGGAGAATCGCGTCTAATTCGACTGCTAAGTGTAGTGTTTCTAGTGAATGAATGTAGTTCAAGATCACCCATTTCAAATTATTTACCCACTTATTAACTATATTTACATTATCATCTGTTTATAAAATGCTTAATATCTGTTAAAACACTGTTTAAAAACAGATTAGGTATCTACAATTTATATTACATAGCATAGTATTTTATTTTATGGTAGACTAAGCTCCCTTTTTTCGGGATTGCATTAGTTATAAATTTGTAATCCATAGATATAAGTATATTGAAATGCATTTTTATTATATTCAAATTTATTTCAAGTCTATATAGTATTATAAGTATTAGATTAGACCCCAAGAAAGAGGGGATCCTTCTAACACAGGTTTCCCACCCCTAGTTTAAATAATTTAACTTGTAAAGAAATAGATACATTTTCTTTTTCATTTTCATTTCAAATAAAAAAAAATGATTTTCTACCTCTGCACTGAATCTTAGGTTAGCTGTACACCGATAAAGTGTTGAAGAAGCAACTGGGGGCTCTTAAAATCATAATATATATCATGTTACCCAAGACTGGAGAAACTGGATGTAAAGGCTCTGTCCGGTTTCCCAGTGCTCCCCTCAACCAGATGATGCGGGAGTACCACTGGGTTGTTTAGTGGGTATACCGGGCAACCAAGGAGTCCCACATAACCCTCCCACCCCCGATGGGATGCGTAATGCATTTCTCCCACCCAAAAAAAAAAAAGAAATCAAGCAGCTAGTACAAATAAGTACCTACCACTTGTTTGTACTAGCTGCGTCCCGCGGCTTCGCCCGCGTGTAATTGTTTACTTCATTTGAGTGAATCGAACCAAGGATTTTTATCCATAGAAACTTTATCAACCTGTATTATTTGTAATTGTAACAATCAAGGGATGATTTTCCAAAATTAGATTAGCCTATTTGTTATTCTAGAATTTGAACTATCTATATAGGTAGGTTTCAAATTTCATCTAAGTCGGTTAAGAAGTTACGGAGAGGAGTGGTAACAAACATTCACATAAATTTTCGCATTTATAATAATAGTGAGATTGAATTTAATTAATCCAATCCAAGTAAGACCCAGGCAAAGTAGGTACTCTGCCTTGTCCGCTGTTGGTTGTAAGTTCGATTCCCACTCGGGACAAACATTTGTGTGATGAATATAGATAGATGTGATTAGGTGTTGTATTGCGTTAACTATTTACATAAAAATATAAGTATGTATTAGGTCACTTTGATCTTAGTTTTTTGTTAAAAGCTTTTCTTGGTTTGGGACTACCTAGGTGGCGCTGTTAATATACTAGTAATATTGACTTCTATGTATTATCAATTCAAGAGTGTAGGTATACACAGTTCACCTTTCTAACAGTGTAGCCAGAAAACAATCAAACGCAAATAAATAAAATCAATAATACCATAATAATATGCTAACGTTGTATACCCACATAACTATAATTATTTTTAAATTTGACAGGCGCAATGACATAAGGGTGCGTGATGTGCATCCCTTACGTAAAAAAGCAACCCTATTTACTTAAACCGGAACCAAAAATGACTATATTTTTTCGTAACCGCAGGACGACGTGCGGCGCCTACGCAGACGTTCAAAATTTGAATTCGAAATTGGAACGTAATGGCGTCTGGCGGCGTCCATTAAAAATAGATCATAGACGTAAGCTCCGAATTTAGAGTAATTTTAAATCGTTTAATGCTTGATTTTGTTGTTATAAGATTTTTGAATACTTATTATGCGTAAAAAATCTCAGGCCTTTGAACACATTATCATCTGCCCGTAGATGTCAACTGTTTGTGTTTGGCATGGGCTGGGTCCAAGACTAAGATCTACGATGGAGTGAGCTTTCCCAGAAGGCACTGTCTCTCCCGCGCACAAACGCAACATGGTAAACCGTTTGGCGCCGGACTTCGGCAAGAAGGTCGCTAGCTAGGTCAACCTTTGCAGGTCCTGTCACCATGATCTCTACGCTTGGAAAGCACGATAAAGATCTCAATATTGAATATGCACAAAAGAAAACGCCATTGGCCCATTTTGCCTGAAAGATGACTATTATAATTCTATAAAATCTAAGAACTAACTCACAAACTATATACATTGATGCTCTAACCGATTGAGCAACGAGAGTCCTGACGCAGATTCCGATTTTTTGAGTCATATGTTTCCGTTTACGGCTTTAGGAAAAGATGCGTGTTCGGGTCCCGTCGCGGGCTGTGAATTTTTGTGTCATTATAATATTTGTACAAAAAAGACGCACTGAAATAACTAGGATCACTAGGTACTTAATTTAACTTATTACAGGGAATATTAATGCATATACTTTTATATTGTAAATAAATACATATGATACGTACAATTCAACACTCAAAAAAACACAGAACAAACATCTGTATAGGAATATCTACAGATGTTTGTTCTGTGTTTTTTTGAGTTTTTTTTTATGAAAACATCAGAAAAATTACCTACTTACCTACATAGTTAGGTTTCAAATGGTAGGTACTTATGCTTAGGTACTGTTTATAGTTCCCATGCTTATTATAGTGGAAAGCTCAAGTTATGAATATTAAATAACATATTTTAACATAATAAGGTTTTGGTTTTTATGTAATGGCGCCTCAGCATCATTATTCAAATTAGATCAGCGTCTAGGCAATGAACAATGTTGATTTGAATTATAATTGTGTGGTCAAGTGCTAAGACCCCTTTCGTTCTGGAGATCGTGGGTTCAAATCCCGGTCGCGCGACCGGGGTTTGAAGTGAAGTGCCTTCTAGTGATGTGGTTTTCGTTGTTTTAATAAATACACTACAGCCTTTATCAAATGTTGTATTTTATTCTTGTATCTTTTATCTTCTTACGACTAAACGGCCGGCCGGATATTCATGAAATATGGAATGAAAATTTTACTTTTTATTCGGGAAGGTATCACGAAGGCTCTGGTAATAGAAAATATAATGAACATTTAAAAAACTGGAAATTGCTGCCAGCGTCTGTTTTTCCACAAATGTACGACCCTTGCACCTTCCAAAAAGTTTATGGAAAACATAAGAAAGATGGCCCAGCCCGGCCCTGATTGGCTGAAATTCGGAACCAACATTTTCCTTTTTTCATGAACAGATATCACTCGCACAAAGCTACGGGCAATAGCTACCTAGTTATTAGATAATGTACACTGTAAAAAATGAAATTTACTGCCAGCGTCTGTTTATCCACTACTCTACCATAATCTGATCTTATTAATCATTAAAAAAAAACCATTAAAAAATCTTACCTAATTCTGTCGCCATAATAACAATTCTAAAATTGTTGTGTTCCAGCATTCAAGTAAGTCAGGTAAGATAGCCAGTTCCTTAGTTTGTTGAGGATTCCGGTTGTAGTGCGTCTCCACCTTCGGCCTTATCTTAACTTGTTACCAGGTGAGATGACAGCCAAGCGTTTCCCCGTCGTACAATAGAAAAATATAGATTTATTTAAATATGGGAAAAAGAAGATGGAAGAATGATGGTCCTGTTCCTGACTTGAACCTGAATTGGTTTAAATTTGTTATCATACAGTGTACTTAACTTGCCACGGGATTACAGTAGCTAAATTACGTTACGTGGTGTATTTTACTTCAACTAACTTTGAACTGCTTTTAGTACCTATTCTATACTCTAGAGGCTCTGTATTAGTTTCCAACATACCTCTTTCGCACTAGCGATTGAGTTACCATGAACCCGTCGCGCTACACAGTCCAACATTTTCACTCAGATCGCCTTTTTATTCACTTTAGTGTTATTTGTGCACCATTTAATTTAAATTGGCACTGGATTTCAAGTGTGGTTATTTGGCACTGGATTTCAAGTGAGGTTAATTGGCACTGGATTTCAAGTGTGGTTAATTAGCAAGACGGCATTTTTTTTGGCAGATTTACTGCCCGACACTCCTAGACGAACTGTCGAAAATGAGCTTGGTTTTCATACATGTGTGTGTGGGTGCGTGTATTAACATGAGGAGCCGGGATTTTTAGGCTTCACTTGCTCGCAAAGACGGTGTTACATCTCCCTCCTTTTTTCTTGATCTGAGCTTTTTCGTAATATCCCACCAGATTTTGATTATAACCCTTATCTTCTGACTTCTTGACATCTGACTTCTGGCTTGTAACAATAGTGTTATAAATACATTCTGTAAGTATTTCTGTTTTATTACATTCGCGGGCTAAGTAAGAGTGGTCGATCATAGGCCGCGACCGCCACATCAAAAGGTTGTCCAGTGGATATGGGATGATGATGTTGTTCCATCATCGATCTTCAATAGGCATATCCGACGGACGAAACGCTTCCAATATCTTGTCTACTGCACACTCAGATTCTAGCGTCTTATTTCCGTTGTGTTACGACCCTTAACCTGAACTAAACCTAGTACCTGAACCTAGACGGGAAAAAAATGTCTAACGGTACTTTGCCTTTTTTATATACTTACAAAGGGTAAATCATCAGTAATTAATTTACAATATGTACATTAAAGCAAGATGCAGCAAGATGGGCCGACGATATTACCAGCATCGCAAACCTCACCTGGATGAGAGTGGCACAAGACCGTTGGGCGTGGCATATGCTTAGGGAGGCCTATACCCAGCAGTGGGTGAAATCAGGCTGCGTATGATGATGATGATGTACATTATAAGATTTACATACATTATGATAGTTTATTTACTAGGGATTCCATTGTCATAAATTTTGAAAGTAGGCTACATACAATAATAGATGAAATTGACTATTTCATCAGTAATTTTCATCAGTATCCATATGTCGCTAAAACAAAATAGCGAAGTAGATTATCTAAGCTTTTCCATGCGCGGTTTTTATCGATTTCAAGTGTGCTTATTTGGCACTGGATTTCAAGTATGGTTATTTGGCACTGGATTTCAAGTGTGGTTAATTGGCACTGGATTTCATGTGTGCTGATTTGACACTGGATTTCAAGTGTGGTTGATTTGGCACTGGATGTGTTGTTTTTGGCAATGGATTTCAAGTATGTTTGTTTTTGCACTACGTCTGTATAAATGCACTTTTATGATAAGTATAAAATAAACACTGCACTATGTCTGTCCGCCACCGTAGACTGCTCTGTAATGGTCCCACCGTAGTGCGGTTTTGAGCCAATTACGACGATTTTGTATTGGTGTGTAATTTGGGGTCAAATTCAAATTACCGTGTCATTTTTTATCGTCTTTCGGTGTTGTTATATAAAAATCGATTGAAAATAATTTCATGTACTAAATAAATAAGTCCATCTTTGACCTTATCATAGCTTGAAACCAGGTGAGATGAAGGCCAAGTGCTTATTTAGTCGTATAATAAAAAAAACATACAATTAAACGCCCAAACACAGAATAGTCATCTATATGCATCACACAAATCTCTCAAACACTAAAAAAAAACTGAATCTCAAATGTTTGTCACGGGCGGGAATCGAACTTTGTGAGAATTATGACCATCACCTCTATATATGCACTCTCTTAGGATGCGTTTAGCCATAGTATCTACCCTTAGCTATTGACAACTCTACCTATAATTACCCTACTACCCTAACTCTACCAAAAATAAAACATAAGCGTCACTGGTAATACAATAGGCGGCTTTATCACTGAAAGTGATTTATTCCAGGCAACCGTTGGCTGATTGGGGAGAAGATTAAGCTTATAAGGTACGATTTTTTTAATCAAAGGAGGCGAAAATATTGCATACCTTTTAGGTTACGATATAAAAACCTCATTATAAAATACAAAATGTATTTTAGGACAGATGGGTATCGATTTTGTTTCTAATATAAAATTATAGGATTCTAGCTTTGGGAGCGATTACCATAATGATAAGTTGGGGAGGTAGAGTAGCTTGGATGCAGAGACAACGATTTAGTAAAGGTAATCATTTACTTAGTAGGTATTTAGGCATGTAGGTACCTAACACTAAAATTACTATACAATAGTAATCAGCCTCGGTATCGAAGTCAATTATGATTATTTATTTCTCATCAATATTACAACTTAATCACTAACTGAGAACCATTTAATGATATGGCTATAAAATATATAATTGCTACATAAATGTAGTGAGCGTCACAGGAAAAACACTGTATACATCGAGGCTAAGAAGTTGACGAAAGCACATGCACGTAATACTCTAATAAGTAATACTCTATCTATTAGAGTATAAATTTTACAACTTGTTTAAATTACTAAATTATAATACATCTGGGACACAAGTTTTAACTTAGTATAGATACTGCATGTCTACTAAATTGTAAAAATTAGGCCTTAAAGACTTTTTTAATCTAGTTATTTATATCAATCAATAGAAAAATGTACTTTGGCAAAGCACAACAGATTCACAGAAGAAATCACGCGCAGTAAAAGTAATATTATATCTAGTTAATATTACAAAAATGGTACTTTATCGAAGCACAAAAGATTCCTAATTTGACCACAATCATGGGTCAGCTTATACTATACACCGAACATTTTTACATTGACAGGTGTATACTCTCTGGCTATGTACGAACGTCAACCATACTTCAAAACAGGCTACAAGTGGGTACTATAATATATAAAAATGTATATGTGTAAAAATAAGGATCAATTCAAATAATTTGTACAAATAAACGTAAAAATATTTGGGCTACCTAAGGACCGTTATAAACTGTCAATTGGTAGCACAGTTGAAGTGCAGCTGTTAGTTGGTTGCTACTTAGCATTAAATAGTTAGTAACACTTTTCATCCATCCGCTGTTGTGTTCTAAAAATTATGAATGAATGCGTTTAAAGAATTTTCATTCATTCATTCATATCTCTGCCCCAGTCCTACTCTACACATTCAGTTCATCCTCACTCATGTCAACACAGCTTCACTATACATACCTTTATACATGATTATATACATGTACCTTAATTATATTCATGTTTAAAGTCGTTTATAAAATTATTGATATTACCCACTGCTGTTCCATGTTTTAAACGTGTTTTAATTTAAAATATGCTAAAGTTGGGCTTAGGGTGACGGTGTACAAACTTGAAAATATTATAAATATAATAGGTACATTTAAGTATAGTGTCGTAGTCAACCTATTTTCCCCTTGTATAGCATAAATGGGGAAAAAGGGCTATAGTGTATATTATGTCTTATGTCTAGTCTAGCAGTGTGTCTCTCTATCCGGAAGTCCATACAAACATAGTTTGTCGTTCATAAACTTTAATTAAATAAAAATTAAACTAATGCTGATACACGAAACATACTTTTTTTGCCTTGAAACTTGGGTTGTAACTCTCAGTCTGCGTGTCCGCACTTGGCTTATTTTATTTTAAATGGACACTTGAGGCTTGCATGCGTTTGACATCAAAAATATGTATTTCTATCCTTAGTAAGAATAACTGGTAAGGAATAGAATTAAGAGTGAATGGTACCTACCTATTACCTTTAGATAAGCATTAAAATAATATGTACACTTAAACTAACTATGTACAGGAGAAGCAGTCGGATTACGGATAGGACCGTTACAAACGGCCTTCAAATTTTCCAGACCCGTACCAGACGTTAGCGTGCCCAAGACACTGGCTGCATTACCACGCTGAATAGCTATGCTTATTCGCTGCCCTAAATAAGAGCTAGCCCTTGGGTCACGTGTCACCTCAATCAAAAGCCCCGCAAGGTTTTTAAAATCCCCACCAGATTGTAGACATGCGTGCTACTTATATCTTAGGCAACATCTTTATTTTTTCAAGTGAGCTGGTTATCACCAATAAAAAAAGTCCTTCAACCAGGGATCAGAATGTGAATTTTCACGAAGAAAATTAATTTTCACCTCTTCATTATGTATATCCACTCTGTGGATAACCAGCCTAATATTTTCGTTTACAATCTTATACAAAATTATAACGAAATTAAAACCGACTGGTTTGTGGGAAAATTCCTTACAAAATGTGTTTTTATTTTGTAAACATTGAGTCATGTGACTTACAGTAACCCTGGTTTTACCGGAAACGGAAGTCTGGAGATTGGATTCCTTAGGGCTTTTTTGGGTACAGCCTCAAATTATTCTACACATTACACATTTTTGCTAAGTAGGTTCTAGGTTGTAGGTTCCAGATAGTAGGCTCATAGTACTCAGAAAAACATTATGATAATAAATAAGTACAAAGGTGGTTCGATTCCTGATGTTCAGATTAGGGTATAAAGTTGGTCTTACGACCTTTACGATGGGGCTCCCTTCAAGAACTCGTCTAGCTGTTGCATTGCGATGGAATTATGGGAAAATAATTGGGGTTTTTCGTAGTTCTAGTCAATGTATTTATTATCACACAAACAATAAAACTGTTTGTTTAGATTTTCGGTTACCCCTTCACGCCAAAGCTTCTGATAGGATTGAACTGAAACTTCGAACATATGTTGGTCTAAACTTGGAAAAGGGCATAGTCTACTAAGTCTTATAAATCAGTTCCCATTCGATAGGAATGGTATATCCGACATCGCAATACTGATTGGTTCTTTGTGACTCCTTCACCCCATAACTGCTGAACAGATTAAGCTGAAACTTTACACAGATAGTGTTCTAGACCAATAGGCTACTACTATCCAGGTTCCACGCGGGCAAAGCCACGAGCGGAAGCTAGTTTAAAATAAAATACTGCTGATTTTCTCTTTTATTTGGTAACAAAACGAACCACCACCAAAACCTAAGCCCAATCGATTTTACAGCGCCATCTACTAGCGAGTAGCACACCGTCACGCCGCGGCGACTTTCGGAACTAACGCGTCGTCAATCAAAATGGCCGTAATTGGAACAATTTGCCTTAAATTAAATAGATTTATTGATGTTAACAAGCCATTATGTATTATTTGTGCGGTAACTGTGTATTAAACACGTTAAATACTACAGTTTTGTCGCGGGAGTCGCTTTGGCTCAATTAAAAGTAATTTATATTGTTAGTAACAAATTGGCGTTCAAACTGCAGACTTGAATGAAGTTGGATCACCTTATAGTTTCTTATCTATCTAATTTGCATATCATACGTTTAGACTAGATAACTGTTTAACTGAAATTACTAAACTGCCTGTGTACTAGCTGTTTGACCACCGGTATCAGACTCAGAGGTCGGGTTTGATCCCCAGGGTGGTACAAATTAGTGCTTGGTTTGGTTGGTGGTACCTATGATTTTGTTTAAGTCCGCCTGGCCCACCATATTTCATGTCTGTCACTAGAACAAAAATTCCAAATTGTTATACTCCGTCATTTATACGAGTAGTCTAGCCAGTTCCTCAATCTGTTGACGATTCCGGGTGAAGTGTGCTTGCACTATAGCACGTCATGATTTACCACCAAAAAATAATTGGTTTTAAACCCACGACCAGATATATGCCGTAATACAAAAAAAAGTTTTTTTTGTTCTAGTGACAGACTTAGTAAATTTGGTACTGGCGGACTTAAACAAAGTCCTACTATCAACCAAACCATGCACAAATTTGTACCACCTTGTACACATTTATTTGAATCCACCATTTATCTTAGATCCATCTAATAAAAAAAGAAGCATGCAAATCGGACCTCAATTGGTAGAGATATCTATGATTTGCTGTTGCCCGTTGAGGAGCTTTGATCCCCAGGACCTACAACCTACAACGGATTTTTACCAAATTAAAATGAGACCAATTTCAGACCTAAACCTATCGATCAAAAAAATATTGCGCAAATCTGTCAGAAAATCGCGGAGAAATCGGGGAACATACATAGAAAAAACCGTTTCAATCGAGAACCTCCTATTATCCGACACTTTTTTGACAGACGGACAGACAAATAGCCAAGGCTTAGTTATAGGGTCCCGTCGGCACCCTTCAGGTACGGAACCCTAAAAATGACGCTTAGGTACAGAATTATTATCATCTTCATCCCTACCAGTAAGTAATAGACGGCTAGAAATTGTAGACATAGCAGAAATATCTATACCTTCTTAGCCAATCAATATAATTCTTAGTAGGTAACGTCAAAATACGTCTTTTCAAAGTGAAATTTTATATTTTATCTGCCTGACTGTCTGTTTTTCCAGGCCCAGGCAATCCTAAGCTCTTATTCCACTAAAGGAAACCTTCACAAAGAGTAACCTACCTACAGGTACCTATCTAGGTACCTATCTAAGTAAATGATTTGCATTATTTTTTCCGTCGGCCGTCGGTAGGTTAAGAGTAGGTAACCAACATACCTATCGATTTAGTGCTTTTCTTTTATTGCACAGCGGAGAAGTGCGTAAAACAGACGAGTGCAAGGAGTTCCATTCTTTACCAGGACTAATGATAAAGGTAGAGGCAAATTGATGTGTTCAGCACAATGGAACATCTATAAGGTACCTACGGGTTATAACCTGTCTGCTAATCTGGTGGTGGAAAGGGGAAGAAGGGGTTAGGTCAAGGATATCTTGCGTACATTTGCCAAAGTGGAATCCATAGCCTAGAATATAGAAGGCAGCCCACCGTCTGTACTCTAGGCTCTTCAAATTTGTCTTAACATGTGAAACATCACCTATGAGCCTAGTACGACGCTCAATCGAAGCCAGGGTTTCGTACTGGTAGCCTACTTGGCTAAGCCACCAGAGATGGAAGTAGTGATCCATACACTATCGGACCCTAAGCTAGGAATTTTACACTCGCGTGTACAAGCACATTCTATTTTATAACCCGTGTATAGCAAGCTGTAGCTCTTTGCCTACAATGGACGGTTGTAGCTTAGTCTCAAATGCTCTAGTCAAAATTTAGGTTAAAATAATAGGTGAAGTACATTATGTACCACCGCGCCGTTGTGAAAGGAATGCGCACGAAACAAAATGTCATGGTATAAGGCAGACCAGGGATGTAATGAAGGATATATTTACAATAGGATATGATTAGATGCTTAAGTTCCTCTGTTGTGTACAGGCGATATGTATTATGATAAATTAAAACTTCAAAACACACTATAATAACCACAAATCCATATATCAACAAGCCTCATAGCTCAGTTCGGTAGTAGGTAACTCTGCCTTCTGCGCTGTAGGCTGTGGGTTCGATTCCCACCCAGAGCAAATTTTTGTGATGAATATAGATGTTTGTTCTGTGTTTGGGTGTTGTATCATATAGTACGTATGTATTTACACAAAGTATTTTAGTATTCTATCCGTAATCTAGTTCCCATATTACAAGCTATGCTTAGTTTGGGGCTAGATGGCGCTGTGTAAAATTAATGTCCTGTAATATTCATTTATTTATTTATTATATATGTTTTTTGTTGACAAATTAACGGATTTTAATACAATTCGTCGTATATGCCTTCTGGAAGAATATATCAATAACCATACATGATGAGTATCTACTCTAAAAATATTTCTTTTGAAAATTAACAAACATGCATATTTCAAGATTTATTTATAATATTGGGAAATTCCCAATAAATATCGGAAACGAAGTTTCGGGCTATTTTAAACTTTTTTAGCGTCCGACAAAAATTGTTTTGTCACATTTGGATATGCCCTAGATACAGCCCTGTATGACATCGTGGGACCGACCATTTGACACACGCCATTTCATAAAGTATGAATCGTTTTGCTCTTTTCTGTAGGTACATGAATGCATTTTATTGTTCCAACTCGATAGAAATAAAATGAAAAGTAGCACTTCTATATAAGCGCGAAAATGTCGTGTAACTCATTGTTACAAGTTTTATCGACTACTTAAACAATTTTTGTCGAAAGCCTAAAAAGTATAGGTCTAGAAAGTAGGAACTCATTTTACCAATAATTACAGAGCAGGATCTGTACCTATATTGCTTTGTACCTATACCTTCTAAGTTGTGTTTTCTTGTGTGAGCCAAATAAATGGATTTTCTTTCTTTCTTTCTTTCTTTCTTTCTTTCTTTCAGGACACCACAAGACATTAATTTGTACACAGCGCCATCTAGCCCCAAACTAAAGCGTAACTTGTAATATGGGAACTAGATTACGGATAGAATACTTAAATACTTTTTGTAAATACATACGTACTACATGATACAATACCCAAACACAGAACAAACATCTATATTTATTACTCAAATGTTTGTCATGGATGGGAATCGAACCCACAGCCTACAGTTACTACCAACTGCGCTATGAGGCTTGTTAAAAAAATCATTGAAGTATTTTTCCAAATATATTTTTATATTACTCATCCTCATGGTTGTCCACACAAAGGTTTGTCTCGAAGAGATTAAAAAAGACCGCCCATTGTGCATTATTTACTGTAATATTCATTGATTGAAAATTTATTTTGGTTGGTGGTAGGACTTTGTTTAAGTCCGCCTGGCAAGCTACTATCATCTTACCGTAATATGTCACTATTAACAATTCTAACTTACGAATTTTTTTAGATCCTGACATTTTTATATAGGTAAGATAGCCAGTTCCTCAGTTTTTGGGGGGATTCCTGGGTGAAGTGCGCTTCCACCTTCGGCCTTATCATAACTAGAAACCTTAAATCGGGAAAACGCTTGGCCTTCATCTCACCTGATGACGCGCTTTCCCGTCGTATAATAAAAAAATACTTATTTAATGCATACTTTTACAGTACATCGTAAAGAATATTGCATTGATATGAACATCGCTCTAAATGCCGGAACACAACAATTTTAGAATTGTTATTATGGCGACACAAGTAGGTAAGATGGTGGTAGCTAGCCAGGCGGACTTAAACTATGTCATACCACCAACCAAACCAAGCACAATATTGTACTCCCCTGGGGATCGAACCCGTTTCAGATCTAGAGGTACCTCTAGATCTGAAATCGGTGGGTTGTACCACTAGACCACACAGGCGGTTAAAATGGAGGCAGTAACAACTTCTTCGTGTAGACGTTTACAGTTTTGTATTTCTCTATCGCAGAGGAAACGGTATGCAGTGTTCTTATCCTTCGCGGTTACATAGTTCAATCTTAGCTTTAGTTCAAAATTAAGTAAGTATGGATCAAAAATATGTTTAAATAATGGAGTTTTGAGAAAATTATTTACATATTACATATTTACTGATATATTTACTTTTTATTTTAATAAATGTGTTTGAAGGTCCGAAGATTTCACAATAAAGAATTAAATACCTAGCTATCAGAACTATGTCGGGAACCCCTTGTATACATTGTTAAGTGTTTCAAAAGTGCGATTCCTACCTTCAAATATGTAGAAGATCAAACTAGCGTATTCTATTCACCGCTAGATGGCGTTACTACTACTTCGATACTCGAATGTAGTGTCAATGCTCTACCATTTCTTCAGCTCTGTTGTTAGGTATTATTATTAAATTGTCAGATGACTTCCAACTTATGGATCTGCCAAAAGCAACTTAAACGTTATATCTTATAATGAATAAAAAACATTTATAATTAAACTAACTATATACAAAGGAATCAGACTGATTACCTAAGGACCGTTACAACCGGCCTATAGGTAACTCAACTGTTCCAGACCAGTTGGTAGGTACCAAAACAAAAGAAACTCTTTTTATGTTGAGGTCTTTCACATTTTTTTTTCTACGTAGGTACGTTTTATAACTTTATGTAATAACGATGTCATAACTATATGTATATGATTAAACTTACATAAATGATTTAGATTTATTTTAGAAATTGCTGTCGTGCTTGATCTTTTCTGTTGATTTTAAATACCTATAGGACATTTTACTAGACCCCTATTAATTTGTGCACAACCAACCACCTCTTTAATCATAAAATCCTGTCCATCCAAAGGTTGTTTGGAATAAATTGCTTCTAAGCTATAATACCAATCATGTTTTAGTTTTTTATGAATTAAAAAACATACATTTTGTTACAGGAATTTCATATTACACTAGTCTTATTAAAACATTGAAAATTACTAACCCATTATATTCCGTGTAGAGGTTTCTAAAATCCTGTCTTAGTCCCTACGCTCAGGTGTATTAGGTCCTCAAACTCCTGAGCACCATGCTCAGGAGTTTGAGGACCTAATACACAGAAATTTGTGACAGCCACTATCCTCCCCACCTGGTTCTTATGCCAGGTACCTATACCTAAGAACGAAGCACTTTCAAGAACCTTTTATTATATCATCATCATCATCATCAACCTATCGCAGTCCACAGCTGGACGTAGGTCTCCCCCAAGGTGCGCCACTGAACCCGATCTTTTACCTTTCTCTCCACTCTCTGCTCGCCACTGTATGAAGGTCGTCGCTCCATCTATCCGGAGAACGTCCTACACTACGATTGCCTAGACTCGTTCTAGATTCCCTGAAGACTCGTTGACCCAACCGGTTATCGGTCCTTCGACAAATATGGCCAGCCCACTGCCACTTCAGCCTTATTATATGTACTTTTTTTTTATATGCACTGCAAGAAATAATACGCTCCCAGCGTCTGTTTTTCCGCTGTGTTACGACCCTAATGTCTTCAAGAGTTACTAGGGACTTTTTGGGTAGGCTTGCTCCATCCAGATCTTATCCTGCCTGAAGTTACGAGGTCAAGAGACCCATTCTAAAAATTGAAACGCTAAAAAAGGTAGATGACAATTTCAAGTTTCTTAGACCCTCTGTGATCTGTGTTAATTATGTGTCAGTTAGCTACTCGCCGATTTATTCAAGGATGCGGGCTACAAGGCAGCTAACCTATCCAGAAGGTAACTGACTCTCTTCTTGAAAACATTAGGGTTGTAACACAGCTGAAATATAGACGCTGAAAGATTTCAAGCTTAAACAGTGCGCATTATAAGACATTTGACAGCGCTTTTTTTATTGTGTACGACGGGGAAACGCTTGGCCCTCATCTCACCTTACAAGTTGAGATAAGGCCGAAGGTGGAGGCGCACTTCACCCGGAATTCTCAACTAACTGAGGAACTGGCGCTCAGTCTAAGTCTAAGTTGGTAGCTTAATATACCAACCTAATATGGAAACAAAAACAGTGGTACTCCGGGGGTGCCGAAGTGAAAGCTTGAAGTTTGTCGTCTATAGGTAGAGGCAGGCTTCAAACGGTCCTTATCCGTACTTCAAAGAATTTTTAAATTGCAATTTAATAGTCTGAAATATTCATTTATGATAATATTAGTGTAGATGTGACTACGCACCTCGTTACTACCTACTATAAGTTAGTGTTTTCAACCACGTACAAGATATATTAGATTTGCACCCCTTTTCCTGCTTCTAAGACCGAAGAAAACCTTCAATCCAAAACTGTCTCTCAATTTATCACGTTACAGTTCAAAATCCCGCGCCCGAATCCCCGATATTTTCCACTGAAAATTGATAAGTACCCCGAAATTTTCACAGGAATTCGGTTTGTAGTGCTTGGGAATAAGGTTGCGTTTTGTATGAAGGTCGTGAAGTGCAATCCGCAAAGGAAGACTCAATTACTCCCAATTTGTATGATCTAATTTGTATGTGGGATTTCGGACGATGCTTAAATCTAAAGTTGAAGAACACGTGACCCTAAAAATATTTTTGGCAAATGAAGCTGCCAACAATTCGGTGGACGTGGGTTCAAAACCCGATACATCACCAAAAACTTTTGCTTTACCTGGTCAAATGGTAATAGTATAAAGTCAATGCAAAGGGTAGATATGTGATGACCAACACTTGGCAGGCGGGTTGGTGTTTGCAGTGTTAGCGATAAGTAGGCGATTGCTGCGGCCTATCACCGTGCATTGAAAAAGGCGACCAAGGGATTTGTAAAGAGTGGTTGTAAAAGAGATGCAATGCAAAGGGACTCACTTATAGTAAAAAATATACTAGACATTTTACAGAACGCCATCTAGGCCCAAACTAAGCAAATCTTTAATTATGGGAACTACATAACAGAGAAGATGAATATATAAGTACATATACTACACATAACAACATATAATTATACATTATGATACAATGTAACAAACCCAAACAAAGAACAAAAATGTATATATATCATAAAATTGTTCGTCTTTGGGAATCGAACCCATAGCCTACAGAACGCTACTACCAACTTAGCTGGTCAGTTGAAGGATTCAAATTGAAATCAAACTTAAATGATATCTACTCATCTCAAGAGTACTTGGCGTTAATAACTTAATTGTTTCCAAACAATAAATATGAGAACAGATGTGAAACTCCTTGAAAACACAACGAGGGTTGTTAAAAAATGACTCAAAATCAATTTCAAAACACTCCTTCTATACACCACTATTATCTGCCTGCGACTTCGTTCTCATAGAAAGGAAGGAAAAACTTATCAGGTTAACATTCAGGCTAACATTCATAAGTATAAAATTTACTAAAAAAGTATTTACCTAAGTACAAAAAGTCAAGTTCATCAAAATATTAATAAATTCATTAGAAAGTCTACTGCAAGTAAAGTATAAAAAAAACTATACATCTTTCATACAGTATTTTTTTATTTTTTATACTACTAGGAGACGGGACAAGCAAGTAGCGCACCTGGTGTTAAGAGTACTCTTGCCTATGACAAAGCCTTACTGCATAGCTCACATCCACAAAGAACATAGCCTACACGGCACTGCATTGCGCCCGTCAACTTGAGGCCTAAAGGTGTTAAGCCTCACGTACCCGTAATTTCACCGGCAACCATACCCTTCAAACCGAAACACAGCAATGCTGCTTGGCGGCTGAAATAAGTATTGTGGTAGTAATTCTCCGGACGAGCCTTTTCACTAGGGGCTTCCACTACTCTTAAAACTACTACTTTTTGTATAAATAAAAGTGTGCAACGAGAGAACCTATTTGCCCTTATCTCCTCGCTTGATTATAGTGTTGGTGTTAAGACTCAGCTGCTGCTATTCCCTTGACTACTTCTAACGGCATCCACTGAGGATTGGGGTCCATATGTCACTAAGCAGGGAAAATTAAATAGAAGAATTTTATTCAAAATAATGTAAGTCTGTTATTAATCAGACATTTACGATTTTGACACCGAATACTTCAAAAATGATATATTCCAGAACATTAATTTCACACAGCGCCAAACTAAGCTAAGCAAAGCTTGTAATATTCAAACTAAAAGATTACAGATATAATACCGGTATATATTTATTTTTGTATTAAAAAATACATTGTAAGTACTTACATCATACAATACAACAACCAAACAGAACAAACATCTTTATGCATCACACAAATGTTTGTTCAGAGTGGAAATCGAACCCACAACCTACCAGGCACAGCTACTACCAACATAGTTATGAGGATTGGATTAATAAAATACGAAACAAAAATACACACAGTCAGTAAGTATATTCTAATATTATTTTATATCACCCCTACATAGTTACAAAGATCGAATGAACGATAGAACGAGTGGCGAATGAATGACATGTAGGACTTGGTAGCGAGTTAAGGGCACTTCAGACGAGTGCAATAGTGAAACGGTAATAAATAAAGTAGTTTGTAAGGGCCGTTAGGGCGACTATTGATTTCAATACCATTGTGGGATTTGGAGGATGTTTAGAAGCGATGACATTCGAAGTACGATAGGTTGAGACCGAAATGAAAAAGAAAGAGAAGAGCTTGTATGGAAGATCAAACCGAATGTCGTAACCGACTAATGGATTAAACCAGAAGAAAAGCAGTGACTTATTTATATTACTGGGTTCGATCCCGAGGGAGTACAATATTGTGCTTGGCTTGGTTGGTGGTAGGACTTTGTTTAAGTCCGCCTGGCTAGCTACCACTATCTTACCTAAGTAACCTTCCAAATTGTTGTGTTTTTTATAGGTAAGATAGCCAGTTTTTCAGACAGTTGAAGATTCCGGGTGATGTGCGCTTACACTTTATCATAACTTGTAACCTTGGTGAGATGAAGGCTAAGTGCTCCCCTGCCGTACAATAAAAAAAAAGCGTGCTTATTATGGCAAACCCATCTAGATGGAGGAGGCTCAATCCAGCAGTGAATATTGCAGGACCGTGGGTAAATATTTAGACAGTGGGATAGAGTTGAAACCGAGAGGGACAGACTAGGATGGGATGAATTTACCAAATATTTTCTGTAAATTAGTAGGTTTAATGGAAAAACAGGATAGTTGTCCTTTTGTGGGCAAACGTATCGGAGTACACGGGGGGATTTTAATAACAACTTAAATTTAATTTTGTCCTGTATGGCTCATCCTTAGATTTTTATCACGCACAAAAAAATTAAATCATAGAGAGACCTATTACGGATAGAATACTTACAAACTTTTTAACCGACTTAAAAAAAGGAGGAGGTTCTCAATTTGTCACAATCTTTTTTTTTATCCATGTTCCCCGATTATTCGAAGACGCCTGGACCGATATGGAATTATTTTTTACTTACCAGTTGGTCATATGGCCATCAGGTCAGGATCTGATGGTGGAATCCTGGAGAAATCGAAAGAACTCTTCAAATATTATAAACACACTTGAAACGACTTGGGTATTTTTATGGTGTATTACGTAAAAACTAACCGTAACCGACCTTTGGTTTGGATTGTGCGTGAATTGTTTTACAGCAATTCAGGTACAAGATTTTTTAACCGCGTCTGTAGTACAGTGGTTCCAGTGTCAGATCCAAAGGTCCCGGGTTCGATCCCCAGGGGAGTAAAATATTGTGCTTGGTTTGGTTGGTGGTAGGACTGTGCGACGCCTGGCTAGCTACCACCATCTTACTAAGTCTGCCGAAAGAACAATTCGAAATTGTTGTGTTCCGGCATTATAGGCATAGCTAGTTCCTCAGATGGAAACAAATTTCATATTTATTGCACTTATGTTGTTATTCGGTATACAGGTGTTGTGTGGATAAAAGTTTCAAACATAAACCCTGTTAGGGCACAGCAATATTACACTAGAAGACGCTTTAAACTTAAACTAACTTCACCCGGAATCCTCAACTGATTGATGGGCTTGCTATCTTTTCTCTAAATGCCAGAACACTCTGCAATCAAATTCGTTATTATGGTATCATACTTATAGATATTAAAATATTACAGGACACTAATTTCACACAGCGCCATCTAGTCCCAAACTAAGCATAACTTGTAATATGGGAACTAGATTACGGATAGAATACATAAATACTTTTTTTTATAAATACATACTTATCATACAATTCAACACCCAAACACAGAACAAACATCTATATTCATCACATAAATGTTTGTCCTGGGTGGGAATCGAACCCACAACCTACAGCGCAGAAGGCAGAGCTACTACCAACTGAGCTGTGAGGCTTGCTGATAAGATGATAAGAGATAAGATGGTGGTAGCTAGGAAGACTTTGAACAATCCCTATCCTGGGGATCGAACCCAGGGCTTCTGGGTCTGATACCGGTGGGAGAACAACTAATCCATCAGAGGCGATAAAGTCAAAAGTTTTAGTATTTTCAAGTAATTTTTGATTACAAAAGTGTATAAAGATTACTTTGATTGGGGTTTATTTAATTGGAACTAAAGTACAAACTTTAGTTTTAAAAACCCCTTCGTGTGTTTACCCCAGGTACCGGTAGGTACTGTTTCGTTCAGAAGTGCACAATGTGCTCAGTGGCTCGTGGACCA
This sequence comes from Venusia cambrica, assembly GCA_951394065.1. Lineage (NCBI taxonomy): Eukaryota > Metazoa > Arthropoda > Insecta > Lepidoptera > Geometridae > Venusia > Venusia cambrica. The sequence continues at coordinate 6,174,550 of OX596045.1, read as the reverse complement.
TTGTGATACTCCGATGGTAAATTGAAGGTTGTACAGGTGCGTGCGAAATTGATATGTATTTATTGAAAACCCTTTTCTAACCGTGGGTGTCGGTAAAGGCAACTATTTAATTTAAATCCAGATGACAGGCATTATCATACAGCCAAAAAGATAAAATGGAAACTGTTTTTTTTTTATTATTACCTACAGTTACAAAATATATATATATATCTTAGCGATGAGTAGGCTATTTTCTGACGCACTAGGCCTGTTTTAAGCGAGCACAATATTGCAACAATTGTGTTCTTATATAATATTTGCGATCACAAAAAAGTTGCGTCATAATCCGGAATGGCTAAACAGCCATTCCGGAGACTAGCAAGAACACAGTCATATATATACACAGTCCAATAAAAAGGTTTATTTTAGTTTAACTCATCATAGATTATTGAAAGATCAACTTAACTTTTACCCATTTGGAATGTTTTTTCCAGAGTACCTATGTGTGTATGTATGTTACCCATAACAAAGAAGTAGCAGATGTAGATTATCTGTACCCATTCCTTCCCCATAGAAAACATGGGTGTCGGTATATATTTTGCAGTCAGGGTTTTCAGTTTTTTCCATTTCTCAAATTGTTTACTTATATATATTATAACAAATTAAATGTTGTGACAAAATTAATTTACAAATCTAAATTTTTAATGCCTTTATGTGCTCGACAGTACCATACTTGTGCACAATATTGGTGTAGCCGATTATGACAGATTTTGTAATAAATAATAGTACATTTTGCCATTCCATTGTGAATCATAGACCATGCTCTATGGTATTTACTCTATGGTATTCAGAGATCAACCTTTATAACATGTCCTTGAATTATGGTATGTAATAATAAAATATGTATCTCTGCCTTATGCGCTGTAAGTTAGTTGTGGGTTCGATTCCCACCCAGGACATACATTTGTGTGATGAATATAGATCTTTGTTCTGTGTTTGGGTGTTGTATCATGTTTAGTATGTATTTACAAAAAAAATATAGTTTAGAATACTATCCATAATCTAGTTCCCATATATGCTTATTTTGGAGCTAGATTGCGGTTTGTGATATTAATGTCCTGTAATATAATATTATTTATCAGTTTATTTGTAATATTTTTTTCCTTTCATGTGTTTGTCTCATAAATATACCTTCTCATAAACGGCTGGACCGATTTTGATGTTTTTTTTTTGTAAATGACCCTAAATGTCTACAAATGAGTTAATAACTTTTGCGTAAGCTTGACCATCCTTCCATCGTTGACCTCATCCTTGCCTACGCAGATTTGAGGTCAAAAGCTGTATGAATTAATGATTGAAAAATACTTTATTTCACACCTTAAATGTAAAACTGGATAACTTAAATAATGTATATCCAATGGGCGATCTTATCACTTATAAGCGATTTCTTCCAGAAAACCTTTGGATGGAGGTGGTTGGTGGTGCACATATTAATAGGGGTCTAACTAAATTGACTGAAAATATTGAAATTCTTGAATATTAATATTATTCAAATTTACTTAATACATTATGTAAAGCTATACTTCAGCTGACCCATTTTAATGAAAAAAAAACTGGCCAAGTACGTCCGCACTTCCGCACCAAGGGTTCCGACCTAAAATCCAAAACGAAATGCAATAAACCAGCTTATTGCATTTCGTTTTTGAGGATTCGTATGGGTGCGACACACACTTGACGGATTTTTAGTATTTTTTGCTATACCAAAAACTATCCTGACAAGTTCAAAATATTTAGACATCGATAGAGCTAAAATAAACATAGTAAAAAATCAGGGTGTGTCGTAAATCAACGATACCTAGTAAGTGAAACATTTGTATTATAAGGAAGCATGTTATTTATCTCCCATTCTACCCGACACAGTGCCCCACCACTTTTCATTCACACAATAATCACGTTTTAAATACTAAAAAGAAAACCGATTTCAATGAAGAATATGATTATTTCGATGACAGATGGACATAAGGGTCCGTGATTCATACTTTTGAGGTTACCCTAAATTACCCAAATCGCATCAAGTGTGCCTAATATTTGAAGTGTTCCCTCGATTTCTCCAGGATCCCATCGTCAGATCCGGACCTGGTGATGATGGAACCACCTGTGAATATACCCTTTAAGACAAAAAAATAACTTTCCAAATCGGTAAAAAAAGGATACTGACTAATTTAAAGCCTCCATTTTTTGAAGTCGGTTAAAAAGGTTGTGGATCAAAATTTCAAAACCCTCCCATAAAAAAAAACACTTCAAAAATACGTTTCTTATCCGCATATTTTTAATTTAATTATGTAAAAAAAAATTCAACTTTATGTTTAGTCCTACCTTCAAATTTAGGGATATTTTACGGTTCACGAAATGCAGTCCGATGATGGATATATGGCCATCCCTCTGTCCATCATCGGGATGAACGGGATATCAACGGGACCCTAATACTAAGTAATATTAGGGTCCCGTTGACCCTCTTTGAGTACCGACCCTAAAAAATGACCAATCACAAATCATCATAATTTTCGTGTGTGACTTCAAAGACACAAATTAACAAAAACTGGCGGAATCACACGATCTCTCATTCGTCACGGGGTCCATTAGGACAGTCGGACAGACTACCGCACAAATAAAGAATTAATCAGTTGTAAGGAACGACCTTGCGTTGGGTTGTTTCGCTTGGACCCGCAGAGACCCCTTACATATTTTTATTGTACGACGGGGATATGCTTGGCCTTCATCTCACCTGATTTTCAAGTTATGATAAAGCCGAAGGTGGAAGCGCACTTCACCCGGAATCCTCAATAATCTGAGGAACTGGCTATCTTACCTCTAAATGCCGGTATACAATGTCTGTTGTTATGGCGACAGACTCAGGTAAGATGGTGGTAGCTGGCCAGGTGGACTTATTCAAAGTCCCACCAACCAAATACATAATACTTATGAAGTTAAGTGACAAAAACACGTAGGTTCTGTCGCTTAGCTGCTCCTCGACAACCAATTGGGATGAATTCTTTGTGTGCTTGAATAAATGCTGCAGGATGGACAGGTCATTCGTGTCACACAGCGCCATGTAGCCCCAAACAAAGTATAGTCTTGTATATATGGGAACTAGATTATGACTACGATATGTAAGGTTTCACACGTGACAACCTACTCATTCTTGTATTTTTACTAGGATATCAACTAATGAATGGTATACTGTTGAATTGTTTGTTTCATTTTTTTGAATATAACATTTAAAAATAAATGAAAGGTTTGCGTTTAACTGCTATCTCGCTATTTTAAGCAAAGCAGCCTACGATGGAGTACGCTTGTCTACAAGTTGAAGCATAACATTTATAAATATATTAGTTAAGTGTTACATACGGTTGAAATACCCGAGGCCCAACGAGAACGCACCGGTATCACGCGATGCGATTCAGACGCGGCGGGTGTCACAAAAACAGCTTTATACAAAGGTCCATCTTGGATTACGGGTGCCGACAGGAAAGAAGACAGGTTTTTTTATTTGTATGTAGTTTTGTTGTCTTTTGGAGATCCCCGCAGATTTATTAATTTACTGCCATTCTTGCTTAGAGCAAGTCTCACAGGTCAGTTGGTAGTGCTCTGTCTACGTAGGTTGTGGGTTCGATTTCTACCCGGGACTTACTTGTACCTATGTTTTAGCAAAAACGTATTTGTATTCTCGGTTATAGATACTTGATCTTGTGGGTCCGACTACCTACCCTAAAACTAACTTACTATTAATTATATTATATTACGTACTCTTTTTTTTTTAAGTGAACTGTATGTTCTTTTTGGGTACATCAAATAACGTTCTTTAAACTGAAATATTACTACTATCGAACTAGAGTTTCGGGTAAGATAACTAGACTACAGAGTCAGGACCAATAGACTACAGAATCAGGCCCACTAGACTACAGAGTAAGGACCACTAGACTACAGAGTCAAGGCCTCTAGACTAAAGAGTCAGGACCACTAGACTACAGAGTCAAGACCACTAGACTACAGAGTCAGGCCCACTAGACTACAGATTAAGGATCACTAGACTACAGAGTCAGGATTACAGAGTCTTTTTAAAGAATTAGTAACAAAATTGTTTAGATACCCAACGGTTACAGATAGAAACTATTAGAATATGTCTGAATGATGTGATTGAATGAATTAATGAATGAAAAAAAAACAGATTCAGACTTCAGATACAGTTCCTATTCTAGTGTAGGGCTGCACTAAAATTTTTAACTGATACTTACAGGATGACGGAAACGTCTAGTTTCTATGTAAAGATTAGAATAAGATTTAATCAAAAGTTTTGAAGACCTGTTTGATATGTATTCGTTTCCAATTTTTTTCTCATGTTTTTAATAAAGATAATCTTCATAGGACCCATGTCAATAAGAGCATACAGATTAGGCTGCAGCCACAATGAGACAGCGGGGCGCCGGCTTATCGACACAATGCTAATGTCGCTGCTGGAGACGTGTGAACAGCGCTTTAGCTCCGGTACAAGTTGTAAGACGAGGCGTGTGTATTTGCCTTTCCATATTTTATCTGAAACATAGAATCAATCGGTCCCGGATACTAACTGGTATTAGTTATCGAGGTACCGAGGCCAGAGCAGCGATAACGACTACTTCACCATTTTTCTCGCTGGGTAAAATGTATTACGCATACCCTCCCATAGGGGGTGGGAGGGTTATTTGGACTCCCCGGTTGCCCGTTATACGTATGAAACCGGCAGTGCCTTTAAATCCAGTCCTCTCTGTGGACCGCCCGCCTTAACAGCGGGGACTTCTCGCCGATCCCGGAGGGGCATGGACTTAAGGACCCTTGTGGCTGAATTGGTTAAGAGCGTGTCCAGCTTGAGGAATAGATGTTGGTTCTAGACCTGTACTTGGTACTTGGAGCGCGGACCATTTTCCGGAAATAAGCCTCCTATGGGCCCTTTTCTCGAGTCCGGTCGCGGGTTGTAAATTTTTGTGCCATAATAACATTTGTAAGCCACTGAGATGACGTACTACGTAACTAAAAAAAATTGTATTATCTATTTCATGTACTTCCGTTACTATAATATTTTGTTATTTTTTATTGATAACGCAGTTGATAAATATAATCGCCACCAAATATAAACCTGGCCAATAAGCCAGTTTATTGGCCAACTGATTTGATTCATTTCACTCACCAAATGACTGATATTGTTTAAAAGTTATATATTTTCTATTTAATATATTCCAAAAACCATTCAAGCTAAGCCAAGATACGAGTTTACATTATATAGAATATAATGTGAATAGCTTGGAAAGAAACACGTGTAGACGAAACTTTTTATAAAGACTTTGCACTAGTAAGTTACACGGCGAAAAGGTCACAACAATAACATCCGGTTTCAAATCGCGTCAGCTTATGACACGTCCCCTAAAAAGGCCATACGTTGATCTTTTTGTGCACACGGCTCTATAATGCAGTGGCACTAATGTTTCATGCTACACCTTGGGCACCCACTGAGTTGATACAGGGTACCCCAAAATAAGATGTGTAATCAATAAAGGAATTTAAATCATATTGTTAATTGCTCCTCTCACCCCCCTTCACGCATACACTAATACACACTTACACACACACTGGACCTCCCGTTGCCCAGACTCAGCCTCTTACGAGACTCGTGTTCTCAGGAGATCCACTCACAACACACACACTGCTAGTAGTAACATTTTTTATAATGCTGTGTAATCCTTTTCTGGCCTAACTTTATTTGGTTAGTTAGTCTAACTATATTTCATAAGAACGCTGATGGTTTACCGAAATAAATATAATAAAATAAAATGGCTTATATACACATATATTGTTTTTTTTCCTCAATACATATCTCACATACGCTCTTAAATAATAAAATAAAAATGATGTACCTATCTATTATTCTGGACAGTACTGAACGGGTCGGCGAATATCACCAGACAGGAGAATTGGTGATCGTATTAAAAGTGGGATGATACACAGAATAATACTACTGCCGTTAGCTGGTGAGATCCCATTTGTCGACTTCTACTGCCGCTATAACTTTTCATACGAGAGATGTGTTATTTTTTGGCGAAAAGTTAGTGAGAACCTTCGGCAGGCGTGTTAACGCTTAGTTAAATATTATTATTATTAGAAAGCAATTAAATAGTTTGTAGCACTTTAAAACTGTAATTTTTTATATGACCGTATAAACTTCCCACAAACTCTTGCTTCTATAACGGTTTCTGTGCTGCTCAAGGCGCTTAATGTAAACATTCACTTATTATGGGTCACCCTGTCCCACTGAGCTCATAATACGGTCCTACTGTTACAAAGGTGTTTATTGTTATTTTATAATAATGTTTTATTTTTTGACAATGTTTATTGGTTTTTAATACTTCACAACATGTAGGTATCTTAATCGGCAGATATAATTTTATTGTGGTCATTACGATTAAATGTTTTTGTGTGACTATTGAGACCACCCCAACTTAGTTAATGTCGTAAACCGACTAAGGGATTCCACCAAAAGAAGGGTGAATGCTTTCGGACAGAAGTCTAGCGTTGTGTTAAAATAAAATGTATGTTATAACACAGCATTTTGCTGAGTTGAACGCCAATGATGAATTGATGCATTTCTATGACTGAAATAAACGAATTTTCTTTATTTCTTTCTTATATTAACCCTGTGAACACCAGCTTACTTTAACCGCCCCTGTATAATCTAGTGGTTCGACCACGGTATCACACCCAAAGGTTCTGGGTTCGATCTCTACAGCGAGTACAAATTTGTACTTGGTTTGGTTACAGGACAGGACAGGACAATAATTTCACACAGCGCCATCTAGTCTGAAACTAAGCAGAGCTTGTAATATGGGAACTAGATTACGGATGTTATACTCAGATACTTTTTTTTTGTTGTAAGTACACACTTATCATACAATATCACACCCAAACACAGAACAAACATTAATATTCATCATACAATAAATGTTTGTTAGCATCAAATTACTCATTGACCTACGCAGGCTAGATTGTAATATAGTTTAAGCCAGGTACTAAATGTTTTATAGATTATAAGAAAAAAAAATACAAATGTTTATCCTGGGTGGGAATCGAACCCACAACCTACAGCGCAGAAGGCAAAGCGACTGCCAACTGAGCTATGAGGCTTGTTGGTGATAGGTTGTTTCTAGTCCGCTTGGCTAGCTACCACCGTCTTACCGATAACTCTGTCGCCATAGCAACAATCCTTAAGTGTTGTGTTCCGGCATTTAGAGGTAAGAGGTAGATAGCCAGTTCCTCGGAATCATACGAAGTGGAAACATGGACTCTAAAAGGATTGTGGTGTTGGCGCAAAATCTTCGTATCCCGCGGATGGCGCAAAGAACCTTCCATCCATACTGGAGCTCAACCTCGACAAGACTCTACCATATGTCTCCGAGTCTTCGAGTTGAGACATTGCCAGAAAGGTAGGCAACAACCTGGAAAGTCTCGGGGTAACAGGCAAAGTGGAAGGAATTTTATCACGGAGATGGAGCCCTAAGATCACATACATGATCTAAGATGGAGCCATGGGTGGAGAGACAAAATTCGCTCAGCGCTAGAAATAAAATTAAGTATTTATTTTCTTATTAATTAGGATTTCAGGTAGCAGCTCAGTTGGTAGTAGCTCTTACGTAAAAAACTTAAAACTTTAGAATTGAAGGCCCTCGGGACCAATAGTAAATAAGTACGGTGAATAATAATACTTGCACTCTACCACGACATAGTGAAGCCTGAAGTCCAGTCCTATCCTGTACTGTACTGTACTGTACTGTACTGTACTGTACTGTACTGTACTGTACTGTACTGTACTGTACTGTACTGTACTGTACTGTACTGTACTGTACTGTACTGTACTGTACTGTACTGTACTGTACTGTACTGTACTGTACTGTACTGTACTGTACTGTACTGCACTATACTGTATTGTACTGTACTGTACCGTACCGTACTGCACTGTACTTTTCTGTCCTGTACTGCCCTGTCCTGACCTGTCCTGTCCTGTCCTGTAACCCCACAATATAGGCTTTTTAGAACAGAGACTATCTGATGGTACACCTTTTCGTTACTTTCAGTTCATAGTTAATTAATAAAGGAAACTGTATCATTTGAACATCGTAAACAAATAAACATTTATCTTGTCTTCCTCCGACAGATGATACGTCACAGTCAAACTGCCTTCTACGCTATAGGATGTAGGTTATAATCAAACCTAACCCGAGACAACTATTTGTCTGAAGAATAGGTATAGATGTTTGTTTTGTATTCTATTCGTAATTCGTTATTTTTTATACAAGTAGGAGACGGGACAAGCAAGTAGTCCACCTAATGTTAAGGGCATCTTGCTTATAACAATGCCTTACTGCGTAGGTCACATCCACAAAGAACATAGCCTACACGGCACTGCATTGCGCCCGTCAACATGAGGCATAAAGGTGTTAAGATAAATATCGGCACATACTCACGGTTTGCAAGTAGCTGGTATTCAATACGTGACAGTTGCAAGCCCATCGTCGCTTAGCGGAATAGTATCCAGAGACAAGTCCTAGGGACATTCTCATGTCCTCGCGATGATCTGACGGTGAGATTCCTTTCATGCATGTGTCAAATGCGCACATAAACTTCCGAAAAACCGAAAAGTTCATTAGTGCACGACTGGATTTGACCCTCCGAAACGGATGGACCCAATCGGCCGTACAGCTTTTTCAGTGGATTAATTACAAGCAGATATTAAAATTGTATGGCACTGACGACCAATTACCCACAAAGTCTTAATTGCCCGGTTTGCATTCAAAAACAAATGAAAACTGCCCTTATTGATAATAATTGGCGGTTTGGTCACTTTACATTTAAATATTAATATTTATGTGTCATTATTATTATGATAACCAGCTGAAGTTAAAAAAAACGGTTTCTTATTGATTCAGATCGATTTTATTTTTATATTTACATTTATTTAATTCTTCTGTACGTAACCGCCTCGGTGGTGTAGTGGTTGGCCCACCGGTGTTAGATCTAAAGGTCCCGGGTTTGATCCCTAAGGGGAGTATAATATTTTGCTTGGTTTGGTTGGTGGTTAGTAGTAGTAATTTGTTTAAGTGAATGAATGAATGAAAGTACTTCATTGCAAACCTTAAAAAGTAAACTGGATTACTAAAAAAAATAACCAATGGGCGGTATTGTCGCTTAGAAGCGATTCATTCCAGACAACCTTTGGATGGTGAGTCTTTTATGGCTTAAGAGGTGGTTGGCGGTGCACATATTAATAAGGGTCTAAGTCTGCCTGGCTAGCTAGCCATTTTACCTAATTCTGTCACCATAACAACAATTCTTAAATTGTTGTGTTCCGGCATTTAGAGGTAAGATAGCCAGTTGTTCAGTTGGTTGAGGATTCCGGGTGAAGTGTGTTTCCACCTTCGGCTTTATCATAACTTGAAAAATCAGATGAAATGAAGGCCAAACACCTACCCGTCGAAACAAAAAAAACCTGTGTTTTTCATTGAACTTCTAAAGGGTTGGACAAAATTTGATGGTTTTTTTTCTCATCTCCTCGTGTAATCCATTAGTCGCCTTTTATGATCATGGGAATAGACAGAGTTCTTATCTTTGTCAAGGCTTCAAACATGTGCTAACTCTGTCTAACAATCGATCGAATTTCTTATCAAAATAAGTTTAATGTAATTCGTATAAGCAAAATTAAATATAAATCAATAAATCTCTAAGTTAGGGAGGTTTAATAATTATAGTAATTTTGCAATTTTATAATAATCTTCACAGCGGGACGGGACATCCTGTAGGTAGCACGCGTCTGCTAATTAGGAACACCCTATGTTATCGGAGCGATTGAAGGGACATTCTATTTTTGGACTTGGGGTAGTTAGAGGCAAATCTCAAATGTAATAAAATTAAGTACCCCACTCTGTAAAACTAGATACGATTATATTAATAACTTTGAAATTATTCAATAGCTTATTTTTTCTGGTCCGCCCGTGGATAAAAGTGCGGTTAAAGGCGAGAAAGGGAATAAAAGATAATCTCTGGCTAAAGAATGGCCAACAAGGGATCTTTTTGATATAGGTATAATATAACTACATATATTCTTGTAATTCTGTATTGTACACATAAATATGATTTAAACATATCATAGGAAAACATATGTACAGAGGCGAGCTTAACCCTAAAGAGTTTCTACCAGCAAACCTTTGATAGAGAGAGGTGAAATGGTACTCTGAAATGGTAGAAAAGTGTACCTACTTGAATTAAAGTAAAATTTTAATGGAAAATTGAAATATACATACATATATCAAAAGTATACTTACACATGTATGTTTAATACCTTCCAAATATATAAATATAAGGCAAAATTTTCAATATAAATACAATGTTTACTATATGTCTTAATAGGATCTTCAATCAAACAAATATTTGGTGATTTGGTAAAGTGAAAATCATACCTACATTAAGTTAAAAAAAAAACTGGTGTCTCGTAAAGACGATAGCTGTAAAACTTTTTTATGACAGGGATACATTAAATTAATTTATTTATCTCCCACTCTACCCCGCACAGTGCCCCACCACTTTTCGGCCTACAAAAATATGGGTCATTAGATGGTTGTCATGTTAGGCTTTAGTCATGTTCTGCTTTAGTCATATTCTTCTTTCATCATGTTCTGATTTAATCATAAATAAGCCAAAAAATAAATAAGCTCTGAATATAAAATATCCCATAAAAAGTTTCGATTCAGAAAACTTAAAATTAATAGTTAGATAGAGTGAAATTAAGTTAGAAAGTGGCGACAGTAACAGATAAGTTGAGAAGTAAAGGTAGGAAGTAGATCCCATCGGTAGGTTAAAGCCCATTGTGAAAAGGCTCGTTCGGGGAAGCTACCACCATACCTATTTCATCCGCCAAGCAGCATTGCTGTGTTCCGGTTTGAAGGTTATGGTCGCCGGTGAAATTACACCTTTGGCATATCACCTTCGTGCCTCAAGTTGATGGGCGCAATGCAGTGCCATGTAGGCTGTGTTCTTTGTGGATGTGACCTACGCAGTAAGGCATTGTTATAGGCAAGAGATGCACTTATATCATCAGTCACCTAGTTGTATAAGCAAAAGGTAAGGTTGAAATGGTATGGTCATGTAACGAGGAGAGATGAAAGTCATGTAATGAGGAGTATGTTGTATGTGTAGATGGATATAGGATAGAGGTAGGCCGAAGAAGAGATGGATGGATTGGGAGGGATGATAATGCCCGTCTCCTAGTAAAGGATAATGGCTAAAAGACGATGATAAAAACAGTCAAAACATCCCCGGAATATTTACAATTAAAAATTTCTTACCTTCCAACATAACTAATGCGAGTGTAAAAACACAAAAAAAGAGGCTAGCAAAAACATCATCGGCTTATACTCTCAAAAGCCGGGAATCGAACCCCAAACAGCGGAATAAAGCCGATGCGATATCAAAAAGTTTGTATGAGTGACCACACCCACTTTGCAACAATGGCGTCGGAAATGGTGTTGGATTACCTACTGGTTTGTTTGTGTTTTGAAGTGGGTTAAAGTTGCCATTAGATGCTCTAAGCTTAATGTGGCATACGTTGATACTTGCAGCTTTGCCTGCGGTGAAACAGAGAAAGTAGTATTTATTTACAGACTTAATTATACTACCTCAGATTAACAACTCAACGCAACTTCACTCTAGTTTCGAACTAAGATGTGACATTGCTGTGCGCTCAACCACAGCGCTTATGACCACGAGATGACAGAAATGCGCGCGAATACATAACAAGCCTCATAGCTCAGTTGGTAGTAGCTCTGCCTTCTGCGCTGTAGGCTGTGGGTTCGATTCCCACCCAGGACAAACATTTGTGTGATGAATATAGATGTTTGTTCTGTGTTTGGGTGTTGTATCATATAGTACGTATGTATTTACAAAGGTATTTAAGTATTATATCCGTAATCTAGTTCCCATATTACAAGCTATGCTTAGTTTGGGGCTAGATGGCGCTGTGTTAAATTAATGTCTTGTAATATTTATAAATGTCTTGTAATATTTATTTATTTCTACGTTTTATTTTTTTACGGTAAAAAAAAATATTTATTTTGAAAATGGAAAACACAGACCGTCTGCTATATACTGTGTTTATTTACTGTACAAAATGTCAAGGCCTCATTGGGCATGTTTATTGAATGGCGAACATTTTTGGTACAAATTAGAGTCAACTTTGGATGCTAATGTAAATATCGTAAATGCTACAGTATTGTGGAAGATATGATCGCTGAAGCTAAGCCATTTCACGTATCATAGACTCTGAAGAACTAGCTATTTACCTCTGAATGCCGTAACACAACAATTTAGGATTTTTGTAATGGCGGGATACTCAGGTAAGATGGTGGTAGCTAGCCAGATGGAAACCACATAAATACTATCACCAACCAAAAAAAACACATAAACATAGTATATATTAACAATATATGCGCTAAATTTTATTTTTGTGCGACGGGCAAGCGACCTTCAAATTTATGATAAGGCCAAAGGTGGAAGCGCAATTGACTGAGGAACTGGTTAAATTCCAGAACACAAGAATTAAGGATTATTGTAATGGCGACATACTCTAGTAAGATGTTGGTTGCTTGCCAGGTGAACTCAAACAAAGTCCTTCCACCAACCCAAAACAACCACACCAATCTGGGACGCTACCGTCGTTTCTAGTTCTCATGAAGCTAATTTTAAGCAAATGGAGATCGGCTTCGCCGTCGGCGGTAGCGTCCCAGGTCAGTAACTAGGTTATTAGGATTTTTTTTATCGCCTCTGTGGTCTAACGATTCGCCCATCGGTGTCAGCTCCAGAGGTCCCGTGTTCGATCCCCAGGGGAGTACAATTATTGTCCGCCTGGCTAGTAGGTACATAAAAATTAAAAGTAAGTCACAACAATATTTCTTAAAATAAATGAGATTTATATATTAGTTCTATAACTAACTGACTCATTCATAATGGTTCGCTCAGTAGGAAATCAAGTTTTTTGTCTGATATATTTATTGTTTCATATATCAGACAAAAAAAAAACTATTCAAATAAACCAACTCAATCTATATTTTTATCATTATTTTACATTTATTATGGTTCGTGAATAAATGTCATGCAAATTATTAAAGTTTGGGATTACGGCAAATTCTACCAGTGTTGGAGGCGGCTCATGCCTGCCTGTGAACGGTTACAATCTATTGACGTAATATTCTGGTTCCCGTATTGCAATTTCCTTGCCTACCCCACTCTAAACGAGCCGATATTCATACAATTTCCATACAATCCATACAGAGCCAATCATTATTTGGAACCCTACACCGTACAATTAACTTTATCAAAAGTGGCGCAGTAAATGTAGGCGCGTGCCAAAATCGGATACTTAAATTACCTGTTTAGATTGACGACTGGGTTTTATAGATGTGTTTTATGCTAACATTTTTGTGTTTATGCTTGAGAATATTGCAATTCCCCGAATGACACAATTAAACATTTAGTAACACCCAAGTAGAATTAATTAATTTTATTTAACTACGTACTTAGAAGAATTAAGTTGTAAAATATTATGCAAAAAAGATGTAAAAGGTTTAGTAGCTGGCTTTGAAATTTAGCTACGAAAATGGAATTATGCTATTCCTTTTTCCCTTCTTTTTGTTAATGTTAGGAAAATATTTTCCATGTTCGTAGCTGGTTACGAAACTCAGGTACGAAAGTGAAAAAATATTTCTTATTCAATAACCGGATACGAAAGAATGAGAGTTAAATTCCATTTTCGTTGCTGGTTACGCTTAGTTACGAAAATGGACCAAAGGTAATATTTAGGTACCAGATGCTAGTTATAATATTGAAAAACATAAGTAGATTCATTTGTTTCACATGTATTTCATTTTAAGTAAAGCATATGTTCGTATGAGAATAAATATGATTTTTTCACATAAACTCTATCTATATAAATGACCTAAAAAGCTAAAACGTCCAAACGGAGTTTGTCGTTCGTTCCTATTTATGGCACAGATTCTCTTAGAAACAACTACTTAAATTTATTTTTTGTAAGTAGAATGTTATTACCTACCTAAAGTGTATTGTTATTGTTTTACTTATGGCATCGGTTTGGGTTTTTTTTTATCTGTAATGGTGTTATAATTGTTTTTAAATAAATAAATAAATTTCAAAATGGCACGTCCGATTCAAATGAAATTTTGCAGGTTCTACCGGATGGTGTTATTCTGGGTCTGTGGTTTCAGAAAACGAAGCCATTGAATACTTATCAAAATAAGAATAAGAAATAAGTTTTTCCATACTTACCCTCTTTTCTTTATATCGATTTGTATTGTGTTTTAGAAATTGTAACGCCCCACAGACACATATACATAATGTCCACTGCTGGACAGAACCTCCTCCGAAGCGAGGAGTCCAAGAGGATTTGGCTATAATCACCACGCTTGGCACGCGGATTGGTGATCGCAGTGAAGGTTTATAATACACAGAATTAAGCTGCCCTTCTTCTGGAGAGATCCCTTAGTCGGGTTTTACGGCATACACGGGCTGAGTTGAAGGGGTCGATTCTAAAGCAGCAGCCGCTGCGACCATACACTCAAATGTGATAATTTATTTGAATCTGTGTTTGGATATATCTTTTTTGTTTAATATTATGCTATTCCATGGTCAGATGCTTCCGTCTGGTACTGGTCTGGATTAGTGGTATCCAGAGACTGGGTATATCATATGTAACTTGACCATACCATCCCAACTAGACCTTACTACACTAGGTTTTACAGCACAGTTGGTAAAAGCTCTGCCTTTCGCGCTGAATTTACGGGTTTCGATTTCCAGTCAGGACAAAACGGTACACGACATTATCAGCCGTCCCCGTTCTCCAATGAAATTTTCTGACGAACACCTTAATATAATCCAAATTTGATACCTACTAGTGGTTTTTATGATAACTTGCTTCAGCTTTTGCTTCACCTGCGTGGTGCTTGACTGGATAAAAAGTAACTTATATTGTTCCCCATGTTTGTTTTACAG
This sequence comes from Venusia cambrica, assembly GCA_951394065.1. Classification (NCBI taxonomy): domain Eukaryota; kingdom Metazoa; phylum Arthropoda; class Insecta; order Lepidoptera; family Geometridae; genus Venusia; species Venusia cambrica. The sequence continues at coordinate 6,159,433 of OX596045.1, read as the reverse complement.
TATATCCATGCCAAATTTCATACAAATCTGTTTGGCTGTTTAGTCGTGAAAAGCGAACAAACCAATATAGCTATATTCAGATTTATAACATTTTAATATAGTTTTAAAATAATTTTAATCCAACTTGCCAAAAAATCCCCAACAATGGCCACTTCCGTCATAAGCTGATAAAAACGAGCTCCCTCTGCCATTTTTTACCAGCCCCGCCCTGATAGAGTTCTAACAATAAAATAGCACATTTTTGTCGGAAGCAAGATGTGCAGTGTCGCGTTTCGAAAAAACTTAATAGGCAATACGATTCGTACCAAATAATAATTTAATAAAATAATGTAAAAAAAGTATACCTACATGCTTATGAATTATGATTACCTTAATTTCTGTTTTAGCCACGTTGATTATAATCCTAGACGCAATGTAGTACGACATGGGTTAACTCTAATTTAGGCCAGCGAATTACATAGCATTGCTATTCAAGATGGCATAGCCGTCAGTCTGTTGGACACGCTTCCGTTGAATCAATTCAGTTACCTATCATCAGTAATATCATTTCAACACAATACGTCTATTGCTAAATAGGCCTCAACCAAGCGACGCCTAAAATAGCCAACCAACCAAGCCAAGCACAATAATGTGCCCCCCTGGGGATCGAACCGTACCACTAGACCACAGAGGCGGTTAAAGGTTATTTGAATTGTACACAGGTATTGTTTGAGTATAATTAATTATTTTTGGTATATTTATTGGTCTGTTTCTTGTCATCTCTTGGCTGTCAAAGCAACAAGCGGTCAGTCGGTCAGCTGGCAGCGAATTACGTCAAACAACACGACAATGGCGGCATTCCTGCGTATGCGCAGCAAAAACCGACATAGCTGTCCCAGCCCGCCGGACGTATAGTTATGCCACTTTTTCAGTTGTTCGCAGGAAATTCGCCCTTATGTTCAGGGATTACGGTTGTATTTGTGAGAGGCCTCGTGTGTGTGAGGATAAAAAACGGTGACTTGGCAATGCCTGTAACGAAGATGATGATGTTGGGTTGAAATCGAAAGTAATATGAGGACGTGGCTTTGACTAACCTGGTCGATAATCCTCAAAAGGTTTTGATGATGAGTTAAGCGAAATGTGAGGATCTTTCTAAACCTAAGAGTCTTAAGGATTTGACGTGCCTCTCCATATTTGACACCTACGAAATAAATCTGACTTGTTCATTACAAGACATTAAATGGAATATGTAAGTAATAACATTTTAATAAGTATATATATTTTACATTAATTTCATGCAGTCCCATAATAAGCAATGCTTATTAGGTATATGGGATTATATTACAGCCCAACACAGAACAAACATCTATATTAATCACACAAATGTTTGTGGATGGGAATCGAACCCACAACCTACAGCGAAGAAGGCAGAGTTACTACCTACTGAGCTGTGAGGCTTGTTACAGTTCATCAGGATAATCCACTTAATCAATTCAGAAAGTTTCACGCTGTGGAAAGTGATTCTGTAATTCTTTATTGCACATAAATATTATTAACAAGGGCATAACATAGAGCATATTCAGTGGCGAGATAACCCTGTGAAGAGTTTCTTCCAGCAAACCTTTGATATGAGGTAGATAAATTGTATTTAAATAAATTAATACAAATAAACCTAATTAAACAATAAAAGTAATTAATGTATTTTTACATTGGTAAGTATTTGTTGGGTGAAATACTTATTGAACCAAATACGTGTTTGACCAAATGCGTGTTGACGTAATTTGTGCTGGTTGAAATGCTTATTAGACAAAGTGCGTGCTGGACCAAATGCGAATTAAAATTCAGTTTGGACGAACTGCTTACTGGACCGACAGCTAACAAATCAGTTTAATCATACATAATCATATATTTTTTTCTTTGAAAAAATAAATACTAGCACAAATAAAAAGTCACGAGTATATTATTTTTTAAAGTCATTGCTCTGAAAAGCCTTCAAAGTGGCACTCCAGCGCAGGTACTTCTGTAGGACAAAAACCAGCATATCTCTACGTCGCTAAGAAAAGTTATTTTTGTCGCGAAAAACATGCGTCGGCGCAGTCAAAGCGTGCCGCCGCCGCCGCCGCCGGGACGTGACGTAGGGACACCGATTAGAGGCCGCTTGAGTACACATCATCATCATCCACTAACGCTTGAAACTGTTTCCCTGTTCGTGGGAATTTCTTAAAATCCATTCTTACGAAGATACCCTGAAATGTAAGTTTCTAAGTCCTCTGTTTCGGCTTGGGTTGATTTTCAGTCAGTCAGTAATCCAGCTACAATGCTATATACAATAATACATTTCCTTAGACGGAAGTGGGATCGCATTTCACCCGAAATCCTCAACAGTCGGAGGCTGGCATCTTATCTCTAAATGCCGGAACACAACTATTTAGGATTGTTTTTATGGCGACAAACTTAGATTAGATGGTGGTAGCTATCCAGGTGGACTTAAACAAACTCCTACCACCAACCGAACCAAGCACTTCCACAGCCTTATCCTAACTTGTAGCCAAGTGGCAAGGCCAAGCTCTACCCCCCGTCGTACAAAAAAAAAAAAAACTAGACTCTATTTTTTTTTGACCTTGGGTCCGTGGGGTGCCTTCCGGGTTTTCCAAACTATTAACTTCTCAGATTTTTGCGAGACTTTTGATTGAGGAAGCATGAGCAGGCTGTTATTTAGGCCAGCAAATTAGTATAGCTATTCAGCTTGGCAATGCCACCAGTGTTTTGGGCACAATATCGTCTGTTTCTGATTGGGAACAGCTGTATATTAAGTCGATTGCTTATTTATATTGTTAAATTGTATACAATTCATTGTAAATAAATATAACATCTGATAAATACCAATTTAATATTTTCTACTACAATTTGGTATGTTTTTTTTTATATATTTACGTATATGAATTTACCTTGTCATTGATGATACAGAAACTATGTTGTGTGGAGTTGAATGCTTGGAATTTACTTGATTCATACAACAAATATAAAAAAAAACACTGTATTGCACTGATGCCTACGCTAAAGTGTCAAGTTTATTGAAAATAATAAAACGGCCAAACACGAGTTTGAGTCACGCAATGGGTTCCGTATTATCCGTAATGATACTTTTTTTTGAAAGCAAGAAAAAAACTTACCTACCCTACCTACCCTACCTATTTATTTTTCTTTTTCCATTTGATTCAGGAACGTCCAAAGATTGACAATTTTGTAGCACTAAGTAAAGTCGAAATCGAATCATTGGGTCATACGGCCTCCACACAAAAACTTTTTTTTTTTTATTGTACGACGGGGAAGCGTTTGGCCTTCATCTCACCTGGTAACAAGTTGAGATAAGGCCGAATGTGGAGGCGCACTTCACCCGGATTCCTCAATAAACTGAGGAACCGGCTATTTTACATCTAAATGCCGAAACACAACAGTTTTCAAAAATTGTTATAATGGCGACAGTATTAGGTAAGATGGTGGTAGCTAGCTAGGAGGACTTAAACAAAATCCTACCACCAACCAAATCAAGCACAGTATTGCTCCCCCAAGGAATCGAACCCGGGACCTCTGGATCTGAAATCGGTGAATCCACTAAACCACAGAGGCGATTAGGTATCTTTCAAGTACCATTTATAAGTCAACGAATACAGATAGACGAGCGGTATCACTAAGCAATCGGAGTCATACGGAACCCTAATAACAAAGGAATTAAAAAGCAACCCCAAAAGAACGCAAGAACGGAAGCTACCGCCCACAGGAACCCTTTAAAAATAATAAAAGTCTGTTGTAGGGGTCGGTTACATAATGCAGAACGATACAAAAGAACAAAGAACCCTAAAAAGTACCTACCTTTTTATTTTTTCTTTGGACATCTGTTCGGAAATATTTAGGAAAGGAGTGGGGAGAGGCCTTTGCCCAGCAGTGGGACACTTAAGGCTAATAGCCTTAAGTCAATTAATTTTTCATCGCTAAAGAACCGGCGGCCGAGCCCAAGAAAATGGACCCCAACCTATCCACTGGCTGTCGTAAAAGTCGACCAGAGGAACATGATAATTTATATTTAAGTCGTGATTTATATTTGTGATGTACAATTTTATTTCTTTTCTTGTTTTATAATTTAATTAACTAAATGGTACTAAGTACTTGTTTATTATTTTCAAATGCATAATGACCTGTAACTTGTGTTACTAATAAAGAATCTGAATCTGAATCTGAATCTGGATCAGGGTAGCAGCATCTTATTGGGTATTATCTAAGCACCGTTACTTTGATTACAAACTGCCTGCCAAGCGTGGTGATAATGTCAAAACTTACGTCTGTTTCCCTAACGAGTTGACAAAGACACAGGATTTCCACTTACTATAACGGTCTTAAAATACATACTCACGCCTGTTTCCCTAACGGGTTGACAGAGACAACGGGTTTCCACTTACCAACTCTGCTTTAGCCTCATTCAAATCGCCAAATTAAACTATTTCAATCATAAATAAATAATTTATTTTTGGTTGGTGGTAGGACTTTATTTAAGTTACCTGGCTAACTACCACCATCTTACCTAATTCTGTTACCATAATAACAATTCAAAAATTATTGTGTTCCAACATTCAGAGGTAAGATAGTCAGTTCCTCAGTTTGTTGAGGATTCTGGGTCAAGTGCGTCTCCACCTTCGGCCTTATCTCAACTTGTAACCAGGTGAGATGAAGGCCAAGTGCTTACCCGTCGTACAATAAAAAAACATTTATAAATAATATTCGATACATAATTGCATTAACTAACTAGCAATAGAAAAAAAATGCAATTGGCTACTTACAAGGAAGAAAAATTCTTCGATTGTAACTAATCACAAAGCTCCGATTTCGTACAAGGCATGTATTGAATGGAAAATTAGATTTTACCACAAACTAACAAAAAAAGCATCATGAACTCCTTTGAAAATCTTCAAAATGATGCATGCAATCTCTTTGGTTTTTTTATAACTATGTCAACATCAACTACTTTCTATATTTAATATTTATTTACGTACACAAATAAAGAAATTAAAACCCTGATCTTTTGTTAATAACTCAGGTGGAAGTTGACCTCTGTAGCTAGCATAAGCACCGCGAGAAAACGAGATGCCTATGCCTTCATTCTTCATGACTGTCTAAATGAAGATACGCCTCGTTTTCTTGTTCTCTATTTCTTTCGTTCTCAAGATCTCTTTCTCTCGTTCTCTCGTTCTCTCGCGGTGATCATGCTAGCGCTACTGGTGTGAACATGTAGTCGCATCTCACGTCATGGATGGAAGAGGCGCTTCTTTGCCAGGGCTCCAACACCGCCAGCCTTAGCACCAATAAATTCGGCGGTGAACACAATCGAATACTTGTTTTTATCGCGTTGATTGGCATGTCAGGTGATGGTCTCGATTGTTTGATGTTAGGAGAGGTATTTTAATAGTTTCCTGATTGAATTTGACAGTGCCGATATATTGGTAATATATATACATCTATATATATTTGGTTGGTGGTAGGATTTTGTTTAAGTCCGCCTGGCTACCACCATATTACCTAAATCTGTCGTATCTTAAAAATTGTTGTATTCCTCCTATTGTATGACGGGGAAGCCCTTAGCCTTCATCTCACCTGGTAAATAATTGAGATAAGGCCGAAGGTGGAAGCACACTTCACCCGGAATCCTCAACAAACTGAGGACCTGGCTATCTTACCTCTTAATGCCAGAACACAGCATTTTTTTTAATTTATCGTTTTGAAACTTTGAATCTACCGCCTGCTTGGAATCAGCACTAGTGTTACGGAAGCCATTGAAGTATTGTCAGTAAAAAATCAATTAAAATGTACTCGAACGGAATTGCAGCTTTAATTATTATTAACGATTATTGTCACTCCATTTTAGCGTGAAGAATGGAGAAATTCTTGCCTTACTGAGAATATACAAAAAGAAAACTCCATATCAAAGGCGAGCATTGTTCATTGTTGGTCATAAGCCTCCTCCATAACTGACCACAAAATCCACATTAATATAGCGAAATGTTTCAAGAGTTGTCTGTTTTCTGCGGGAAAAACTGCATAAACTTTCAAACCCAAAGAGGAAAGAAAAGTAAAGTAAGAAGGAGTATGAGTGATTATGAAGGTTTTTTTATTAAACCTAAGAATTCCAACAAACCTTCAACATTAAGTTCTGTTTGATTTAGAAGAAAATACTTTAATATTATCTTTAACTTACGGTGTGATAAAATAAGAAATTAAAAACAAGTAGCCATCTCTGATCTCTTCGTAACGACACAGTAAGCTGTAGAATGTGTATTTTTTTCAATATCGCTTATCATAGGATTGCCGGCGAATTCTCCGTAGATGAAAAGGTCTGTAGTTAAAAGAGTTATAGGTTTATCGTCGTGTAGCTGTAAAGGCCTGTAGTCGAAAAGCTCTGCTGGTGAAACGGAAATAAATGAATCGTCCTGTCGACGAACAGTCCTATAGCGAATCGGTCACCCGAGAACGGTTATTTCGGCACGTTGAGCACTTTTTGGGTGAACAAAATCATGGAACTCGCGTCATCGTCGCCGAACTTTCCATGGGCTTTATATACACTGTGTATGTACGTACGTAATGTAGGTACGGACTTTTTGGGTGAACAAAAAGCGTGAAATATGAGCATTGTCACCGCACGCTCTTGTGAATTGTATCGTCGAGCTATTAGATTACTATTTTCTAATAACTTAATTTTGCGTTGTAAAGAAGTGTTTATGATCGAGGATTGGATAAATTTATCATGAACTTGACAAACAAAAAATAATAATCTAAAAGTTACTTAGTTTTTACTTCTATCGGCAGTCCCCAAAGACTGTTTTATTTTACTGTACCATGAAAAAAGGCCTTCATCTCACTTTCAATCAATGATAAGGCAGAAGAGTTGTGAGGGAATCCGAAAAATATGTGTTTACCTAAAACGTTAATGAGATAAAAAAACTTTTTTTTAAATACTCTTTGTTTTCGTTACCTCTGGTAAAATAAAGCAATTTTTGGTAAACAAAAATTGGCAGCCCAGACTGGGTCTGATACCAGTGACCTACCACATATTTTCCAAAACGTAAAAATAATTTGCGCTTTTTATGAATCTCCTGTCGCGATTTCATACTTACATCTAAGTTTAGCTTTGCGCTGCCCTGTATACATGACCAGCTTCGGCTTGCTGGTTCACTCAACTGCTAAAATGTACTATATTTCTATAATATAGGACAAAAAATAGCCTAGGAACCAGCTCTATCAAAAACATTTTTGCTGTTTTGCCGTGAAGGTTCAGAGTGTCGAAGAACTATTTCCATAATAGACATTTCAGACGCACAGCTCAGTTGGTATTAGCTCTGCCTTCTGCGCTTCAGGTTGTGGGTTCGACTTCCACCCAGGACAAACATTTGTGTGAATATAGATGTTTTTTTCTGTTTTGGGTGTTATATTGTATGATAAGTACGATTTAAGAAAAAAAAAGTATGTAAGTCCCGTAGTCTAGGTCCCATATTACAAGCTTTGCTTAGTTAGGGAATTGATGGCGCTGTCTGAAATCAATTTCCTATAAAAAAAATTACAATCATCTACATATGGTTGATTTGGTTGGTTGGACCATTTATTAGGACTAGGCACTACCAAACATCATTTTGGTAGAGTGAACATTGCAAACACTTTAAAATAGTTAGGTTCCGTTTTTTTGCTAACAACACCTTCAAAAAGAGAGTAGCAATAAGCCATTTTCTGGGATGGCTTGCTCCGTTGTAGACCTCATACTTGCCCAGGCAAGCTTCGAGGTCAACTCATCTCATGTTATTCGTATATTGAATAACAAGTAGGTAGAAAGTTGAAAAAAACCCGACTACAAAATTTCAAACTTCATGGAATTTTTATACAAATTGGAGACGGAACAAGCAAGTTTAACTTTAACTTTATAACGAATATTATAGCAAGGGACTTCCAGGTTCTGAAATTAAGAGGTCAGATAGTTCCTCAGCATGTTGAGGATTCCAGATGAAGTGCGCTTCCACCTTCGGCCTTATCATTACTTGAAATCAGGTGAGATGAAGGCACTTCCCTGTCGTACAATAAAAAATATAATCAAGTCGGTCGTACACCTAATTGATAGATATTGCATAGCATATAGGATATTCAAAATAATAACACAGAATGGATATTACTCTTTTTATTTGACAAAAGAAGTTATTCATTTTTTTAATTCCGTTTCCTTATATTACACTGCAGTAAAGTAATCAAACTATCTAACTATATATCATTATTTATATTCTTTACTTCTCTATATTTTACAAAAAAATATTTACAAGTTTTTTTCTTCCCGTAAAGACCCTTAATTTATATAAAAAAAACGATTTTACTGTAGTCTTCTTTTATTTAAATTGTTTGTAAAAGAAATATACGAAAAAAAACAAACAAAAATAAAAGGAGGCTACAAATATCTCATTAGAATAAAACAAGAGGATTTAAAATGAAATGGTTGCTAGTAAAGTAAATGTTTAACATTTTGGAACAGTGTTGCAAGCAGACAAAATAAATAAATACATTGCATTATTTTTTTTTATTAAATTTCTCTACAAATAATAAAACTACTAAACTTTATCACAAGTCTGGTTTGTGTTCCCGTTTGATTATAATTAAAATCTAAATAAATAAACAACATTAATTAAAGCTTAAATAAGGATACAATTACATGATACATAAGTATAGCTACCAATTTTGACAAATTGCCATATACCCAACTGCAAGTACATAAAGAGGTATTTATTAACATTATAGGTAATTTAAATCAGGTAGGATAAACCAAGTACTCAACTGGTAAGACTTAGCTTATAACTTAGTTAGTAAGACTAAGGACGGGAAAAATAAACATCTATGAGATTTTTAATAAAAAGGTATCAACATTCTTAGTTGGTAATAGTATGAAATAGTGTCTGGTCTGGTCTTTTAGTTGGTCTTTGCGAGGTTTGCCATGTATCACGTTATAAATGACCAATGAGAAGAGATTATTTTAAATTCGGTCTTTTCTGATTGGTTATAATATCGCGGTTTGACTTACGAATGCAAAATATCATAGACTAAACAACTGATTAGAAACTGTCTGATAATTATTTTTTCAGCTTATAATTAAAATTTATTAGGATTTGGGGTACGCATTACAATGTTCTAATCAGTTGCATTTTCTATTTGTAATGGGATCAAAGAAGTACTATAGAAATATTGTGTTACCCTCAAATGTAAATATAGGATAGAAGCCAAGTGATTTTAATTGCATGTACGGTACCATAGTGTTAGGGTAGAGGCTCATGTAAGTACTGATATTTAGTTTAGATTGAAATAGGTATACCTATATTGAGAAATTTAATGACAAATAAACGCAAAACTACGGGCTTAGGTACCTTGGAATTATAATACAAGAGGTATCTAGTTACATAACAATTATTTTGTTCTTTCATCCTTTGATCCATTTTATTCCCTAAACTAACTATGAAAAATTTACAGTAACCGTTATGAACAAATTTTATTTTAACCTACTTATGTATACCTAATTAATTATAAAAATGTACATATTTTTTTATAATTATCTATTAAATATTTCCCTCGTTATAGTTGGTTGTGCCGTTATAGTGACCAAACGTTTTTACGACGCCATTATGTGACGTCCGCCATTTTGTCATGGATTTATATTACACTCACTTTTAAACCGTTTTGATTGTTGTTATACTGCTGGCCATACCCTGCGAAAGAAATAATTACATTAGCTACAGGTCAACATTATTCATTTATCTATATTATATATTAAAGTAGGTTAGAAGTATTATATACCTACATAAGTATTAAAATTATAAACTCGAAGGTTGTATGTAACCTTTTCACAACTAAACGGCTGTAAGAAGTGTAATGAAATTTAGCATGGATATATGGATATGGACATTGAAAGGTAGCTTTACTATTCCACAGGCCTGTGTTTGTGGTGCGCTTCTTTATCTCTATCCAATTAAACTTGGTATTTTCGATTATAACGATCGATACTACCAAATTGAACGACAAACTAAGTTTGTCTGGGTAGCTAGAATCAGCTACTCAAATCAGCTACAAAGCCAATGGGCTTTGGCGTGTTGATTATGACATGACTCCAAAATAGGAGGCTCTGTCCAATTGTGGACATTAATGGACTTTTGAAGGGGATAAAACCTTAGTCTAATAATGAGGTATGGATAAGACTTACGTAAGTAGTCCAGGGTTTGCGTCCGTTTGGTACCAGGAGTACTGCGGTACGTAGGGTGGATGCGGCTGAGGTGCCCCCTGGTGGTGCAGTGGATGGGAATGCGCCCCTTTCATATCCCAAGGTCCTGGCGCGCCCTACGACAAGAGAGCATAAAGATTACAACAGGGCTTCATCAAGCCCCATAAGTAACATTCATCATTCCGGCCAAGTCACTAACAACAAAGACCTCCGAAGCGACATGAGTCTCCTCCATCTAACGCCTCCCCGCGATCTAGTCTCCATACCTATGTTATTAAATTGCATTGTATATTGCACGGGAGTTTAATAAAGTAGTATATAGTACTGATTCCTTTGTACATAGTTAGTTTAATTGTACTGTTTATTGAATAAATGAAAGTATATAAAGTAGTAGGTACTTTAAGAAAAAAATATGTTACGTATGCAATTTCTTTGAGATTAATTTACTGACTTGCAGATTCACGGTACCTACTTTCTTTTTTACAATCTGTTTAAATATTGAAATTATACATAACAGGAATACAACAATGCTTTCTAGGTGTAACTTAGATCCAAAGGATTGATTGAAATGAAATTATTGTATTGTACGTACCAAGGTATGGGGCAAACATTGAAAGACGAAAATTAAAATGAAAACCAGATTTTCAAGCCGGAAGGTCATGTAATGAGGATGAATGAAAGCCATGTAATTATAATAGTGTTGAATATACCTACTTATTTTGCTTGAGAATCGACCCCTCCAACTCAGCCCATGTAGTCGTAAAAGCTGACTAAGGGATCGCACCAGAATAAGGACAGCCTAATTCTGTGTAGTATCTACTGCGATCACCAGTTTGCCTGCCAAGCGTGGCAATTATGGCATAAACCCTCCAGCTTTGGAGGAGGCTCTGTCCAGCAGTGGACACTAATAGGCTACTGCTAATGGTGATGATGATACTCATATTAAACACTCTTCTCGTTACATGGCTTTAATTTATCAATATCTAGACTTATAATAAAACTCAGTAAAAAAAATTTTTAGAAAATTTCGATATTTAGGATAATCTTCTAGCTTATAAAAGTCGATGTAAATCTGTAGATTATATGGATTCATCAAAACGGCTGGACCTATTTTGATTAGTCTTTCACTGGCAGATAGCTGATGTTACGAGTAGTAACTTAGGCTACTCTTACTTTAAAAAAAAGTAAGGGTACCGCGCAAAAAATAAAACCCATGAAACAAAAGCAAACAAGAAATTACAGAAATGACGGTATTATATATATAGCACTATAATACATACAACTAATATATAGGTAGGTAGCTATCATAAAAACGTGTAAAAATACATTTAATCAGGATGATAGTGGGTGCGCCACCCCGCCCTCTGCCGGTAATAGCTTGTAGCTACAACATTTATAATTCCTTACGCACGCGAGGTTTGGCTTATTTAAATGTATTAGTTTTAAAAGACAGATGTTTCTAGAGAAATTGGTACATTTCTCGACAATATATATTTTTACCAAACTGTCTCAGAAAGATGCATGTCTGTTTCTTTTTCCTTGCCTGACCTTTATCTGACCTGGTTTCATGTTATGGACGTAGGTGGAAGCGCACTTTACCCGGAATCCTCAATATATTGAGAGGCAGGCTATCTTACCTCTAAATGCCGGAACATAACAATTACAATTGTTGTTATAGCGGTATACTTATATAATTTGGTGGTCGCTAGCCAGCTGGACTGATTGGCCTAGCACCAACCGAGCAAAAATCTGTACCCTCCTAGGCATCGAACACGGAACCTATGAGTCTAATACCGGTAGGCGAACCACTAGGTCACAATGATGGTATAATTTTATTTACATGATCTGCAGCCTTAACGGCATAATGGATTTTGACGTGTAGTTTGATTCTTCTTAATTATGGGTACCTAATACTTTTATTTGGGCGTGTAGGGAGGATAGAATAAAAAGTTTTTATAAACAATATGAATACTCATCATTGTGCAGTCTGTCTCATCCCACTGGGTATAGGCGTCTATTCGCTTGTGCCAAACTTCACGATCATATGACAGTATAATCCATAAAAGAACTGCACATTTGACTATGGTCATCGACCCATGTTGTCAGTTTTACTGACAAGTTGGGTCGTGACATAGCCATCGATTACATAGTGATTTCTCAATACTCAATAACACTTAACGCTTTTTAAGGTGGTGTTCCACCATCTAATTTGAAATCTTGCAGGTAATCGTTTTTTAACTTTCAACTTGGTTAGAACCCCGTATGCTACTCCTAGTAGAGTTTTTAATAAGTTCTCCTTTCCTGCATCTAAGTTGACGTCGTTTCCCTTACCTTGAACATCCACGGCATGGGTCTTCTGTCTGTCGGATGCTCTCCATCTTCAGTCGGTCCGAAATAGCCCTCCTATGAGAAAAGAGATGCCTTTCTCATCAATCTTTTAAATAACCGACAATGGAATAGAATGCAGTGGCACCAGCAACCCCGCGGATGTCAAAAAAGTTGACTAACGGATCTCAAAAGACGGGTCGCAGCTTACTTGATGTAATTTTCAATCCACCTGCCAAGCGTGGTGATTGTATCAAAACCCTTAAATTTTGTAGGAGGCCTTCCCCAGCTATGGTAAAGTGCCTACTGTCTATAAGGCATTTTCGGGAGAAGTTAACTGTCTTATCCACCAAAATGTATACAGAACAGGTGCCATTGCGTTACTGCATAGGTCACATCCACAAAGAACAAAGCCTACACGGTACTGCATTGCGCCCGTCAACTTGAGGCGTAAATATGTTAAGCCTCGCGTGCCCGTAATTTCACCGGAAACCATACCCTTCAAACAGCAACACAGCAATGCTGCATGGCGGCTGTAATAGTGTGGTAGTACTTCCCCGGACGAGCCCTTTCAAAAGGGGCTCTACTACTCTTCTCTATCTGTGTCCTCATCAATGTAACAAGGTCAAGAGCTAAATCAAATATGGCGATGTTCCACTAAGAAACAGAAACGCCCATCATCAGCAAACCTTCAGCTGCAAGGATTGAACGAGATTTGAAAGCATTCAAGATGATAAAGTGCTGAAGTCCAGCATCAAGCCGTTCTCTGTGTTTCGGAAGTTCCAGTACCTTTAATAGGTAGCTTCTGGGATAGCTCGCTCCATCGTAGACCTTGCAAACCTTAGTGCCTAGAGAATCTTAATAGACTTTTTTTTTTTTTTTTTTATTGTACGACGGGTAAGCACTTGGCCTTCATCTCACCTGGTAACAAGTTGAGATAAGGCCGAAGGTGGAGGCGCACTTCACCCGGAATCCTCAACAAACTGAGGAACTGGCTATCTTACCTCTGAATGCCGGAACACAACAATTTTAGAATTGTTATTATGGCGACAGAATTAGGTAAGATGGTGGTAGCTAGCCAGGCGGACTTAAACAAAGTCCTACCACCAACCAAACCAAGCACAATATATTGTACTACCCATAGGAATCGAACCCGGGACCTCTGGATCTGAAATCGGTGGCTTGAACCACTAGACCACAGAGGCGGTTTAAAGACTGCTATAAATGGCAGTGGTACTCACGTATCCCACTCTAGGGTCCCAGGACTGCTGATGAGGTGGCTTCACATCACACGAGCTGCCGTCTGGAGACCGGCCAGCTGACGGCTGTAACAACATCACTAGGTTAGAAGTCTTGTCAGACCTCAGATATATGTTTCCAGACAAACAGCGTCCTAATATCCATACAGAGGGGGACAGCGCTATGCCAGAAGCCTGGAATCAGGGATGCCAATCAATTTTTAGTAGGTTTGATCTGCCTAGCAGTTTACACCGGGCGATGGAATCGCTGGGTTTTGGCAGAAGGACCTGTAAAGGACCTGGCTTGCAACCTCCTGCAGAAATCTGGTGTCAATCGGTTTGCTGTGTTCTGTCAGTGCGAGGAAGAGTGAGTGCTTTCTGGAAAAGCTTGCTCCATCGTGAACCTCATCCTTGCTGCAGCCTATAGCTAGCCAAGCCTAGAGGTTAAGAGCTAACCCATGATTTTGTGCATGTTGTTGTATAGCAGTTGAAATACACACTGAGAGAATGTTTACTGACTGCCTATTACGGTTATTGAGATAACAAACAGATGGACAGGCAGACAGACAGACAGAAACGGACGGGCGGAAGGACAGCGGTGGCTTAGTGAAAAGGTATCAATGGCAACGGAATGGAACGAGAAGAAAGAGAGAGCCTTCCAATAATGCTAAGGGTAATTATCTCTTACATATCCAACCTTGACATCCCATGGTTGTTGTGGGGGCTGCTTCACGTCCCAGGATGTTCCCGTGGGGGACAGGCCAGGGGATAGCTCTGAGACTGGCGTGGAGCTTGGCGTGGGGGAGTGCGCCTGCGCAGGTCCCCCGCCGGCGTAGGCGGAGGGGGAGTGTTGGGAGCCGCTGGAACTGCCACCACCACCTGGGAAGATAACAGTTTATTTTTATTGGAACCTTTTTACTTTCTCTGGAATGCATTGCATTCATTCAGACTTAGGTTCGAATTTTGTTAGTACAGAAATAACAACATCTTGGTTAGTTAAAATTACAAAATATCTGTCAGGCTTAATCCAGAAGTGGGATGATTAACTACTACCCAATATACTTATTCCACCTGCAAAGAAGGTAAAGAATTTCTGTATTTCTCGCAGTTTAATATTACACAGGGGTAGGACATTTATTTACAGGTACCTATATCGTTCTTCTGTACTTGTGTTTGCCACTGATCTCCTGCTTTACGGTTTTTTTTTTATTTTGATGACATTTATTGTGCGTGTTTGAGTAGATCCCATTTTGATTAATTAAATCCACAATTTAACAAGCCTCACAGCTCAGTTGGTAGTAGCTCTGCCTTCTGCGCTGTAGGTTGTGGGTTCGATTCCCACCCAGGACAAACATTTATGTGAATATAGATGTTTGTTCTGTGTTTGGGTGTTGTATTGTATGATAAGTATGTATTTACAAAAAAAAAAAGTATTTATGTATTCTATCCGTAATCTAGTTCCCATATTACAAGTTATGCTTAGTTTGGGACTAGATGGCGCTGTGTGAAATTAGTGTCCTGTAATTGATGATGCCGAGATGACAACAAAGAAGTCGAGGGTGTTCATATATAGCTTTAAACTCACCATGTAGGAGCTGGTTGTTGCTGGGCGGGCTGCCCGGAGGCATGCCGAGGCTGGGCGGCGGGGCGCCCACCTGGGCGGCCTTCATCATCTTCTTGTATTTGCTCCGCCGGTTTTGAAACCAGATCTTGACCTGCAACAATATATAATTCTTTAAAAGCCGCGATTGGTTCATTAAACAAACAATATGCACAGTTTTAATCTATTTTATTCGCCTTTTATGACACAAGAGTAAAATGTGTTGGTGTTATTTAACTCTGTCGTACAACACAAGTCCTTTAGTACAATTTAAATATACAAGTACATAGGTACATTACTTTTTATTGTAAATATCTATGAACTCTTCTTTAAATGATTGTTGTTATTTTACTACCAGTTATACCTATTTGTTTTGTCTGTTTGGGTTTTGTATCATAAAATACGTATGAATTTATAAAAAAAAATATTTAAGTATGCTATCCGTAATCTAGTTCACATATGGGGATAGATGGCGCTATGTGAAATTAATGTCCTGTTATATTTATTTATTTATTGATTTGAAATACTATAAGCTGTTTAACTGTAAGAAAGTCAGTTCTGAAATAACTTCCTGAGCAAAAGGGGCTCAGCTTAGAAAACTACTTCTAAAGAAACCTAAACTTTCACCTAAATTTGTAAAGATCCACTTCAAAAGCAGACTTTAGAAATATGTTATTCATAGCAAGAACATTCAACAAAACTCTAAAATGTTATTCACGTGAAAATTCTGCGAACATGTATGTATGTAGGCATGCATGTGTGTGGGGGTTGCGTGAGTGGGCGGGGCTTGGGGTGCGAACGTTAGTCTGCCGTTACACGGTAGAGACGGGACATATCGATAAATACGATTTTCGATAAATAGGGCAGTTAGAGACAGAGATGGGTATATTTATCCATATAATAATGCATGCTAATGGCAGCCCTAAGGTCAAGCTTCGGCCGTTTTAATCTTTATGTATTTATGTGCTTATAACATGAATTATTCAATCTTGCACTCGTTTTGAACGTAAATAATACATAGATGTTCTGTGACAGCAATTTGAATAAATATGACAGGATGTTTGCTACTTTTTTGTTCTGGTATCTATTAATTCAGATTGGATTATTATTTAGCTTTCTGCATCAGATTCTGATCTATCTTGGTCTCGGAGGTAGAGGACATAAACAGAGCGAATATTATCAAATAATAATTATTATTATTTTATTAATTATTTCGCTTATTAACTAGTCACATATACAATAAAATGTAATGAAATATAAGATTAATATTAATGTAGAATTAAGACAAAATGTATGTAGGTAGATACAATTTATATTTATTATTATTGTGCTATTTTGTTATTGTATTTCAAAGTTTAAAAGTTTAAGTTGAATTGTTATTGTAATCTCACTAAGAATAATATAACATTACGCGGATTAACCCCATGTTTTTGATACAATCATATATATCATAGACGGCATCATTAATATTGCTTAAGAAGCACATAAGTATACAGTTATTATTATATGCAAATAAATTGGTAATTCATTGCTAAGTCGCAGTAAAATAATTAAATTATTTGTGTAAACTATAGTCTTTATAAATGCATAACTACCAGGTATTAAGCCTTTTAAGAATCTTGATATAATTTTAATACTCCCACATAACTAAACTAGTTTATATTATCCTCGTTATAATTCCTGGCTTTCACGATATTTAATAGTATTATATATGCTTTCGGTCGATCATTATTAACTACTAAACGTTCAACTTCGTTACCAACATCCCGTGGGAATTTTCCAAAATCTTTTCTTATTGCACCACAAAAGGAGTTCTAAAAAAATTATATAAAAAATATTCTAAAAAGTATAACTGTTGGATTTTATGCATATTTTTTGGGCGCACCCCTTATTACTTAAAAAAAAGTAGCTTTAGTTACTTCTTATACCATCAACTATCTGACAGTGCAAGTCCCGTTAAAACCGGTGCGCCATTTTGGAGATTACCCACAACAGATATATAGACAGTCAAAAGTATAAAAATAAGTAGGTACCGTAGAGACTTTGGCATGCATGTAGTAAAAAGCAAATTTTTGACCTTACTAACAACTCCAATTTCATTTATATGTATAGATATTTTCATAGAATTATATAGACTTTAAAGATGTAATGTAAGAAAGTCTAGGCGTATAGACTTTTTTACAAGCAAAAGCTGGTATTTATTTAATAGGCTAATATTCAAACACAAACAATTATTAATAAGTGAAAACAGACAGGCACACAATTCCGTTTATTTAAATAAAGAAAAAAAAAAAAAAACAATTCCGTTTATCTTTATATCTTAAACACATTCGAAGGTGTCTACCAATTCTTGAAGGTACTTACTAAGTTTTTTACGCTTAGCAGGCGTTTTGACAAATTAAGAGAAAGTGTTTGTGCTGGTTTCACCGAACACCACACAGCGAATGTATGATTATAATACAATTTACAAAGCAGTTCCAAGTATTAAAGCAAATAAAAGCATAAGATTTACCCGACCGCGTGTCACAAGACCGGTTATGCATTGATTACACGAATTCGCTATAAATTGATCACTTATCAGTAATGCTACTTGTCATGCGACTATGGAGCATACCAGTGCAGAGTAACAATAACATACACAAAACAAAACGAGTATGACAGCATGAACGGAGATTCGTCTTTTTTTCCTATTTTGTGTTCGTGAAAAAATAAATGTGGTGTCCCTAGGTGTCTCTACGAGTCACCGCCAAAGACGTCTGATATGTATGGATCTTTATCGGTCACTACTACAAGGTAGTACCGGGGACCGACAGCTCCGGATAATCAGGTAATTCAAGCCTGTAATATTATGGTATAATAGTACCAAACTAAGTACCATCAATAAGATATACCCCACCTGGGATTTGAACTCGTCCTGAGTTCAAATCTCAACTGACTCTGACCACCTGACATTTATCAAAAATAACTAATTTCCCAGCTAATTTTTCAATAACTTATTTTTTAACTAGTTCTAAATATAATATCTTAAAGGAAGGATATCTCCGAGATAATAATGTAAAATAAAATCAATTTGGTGCGATTTTAAAACCACATTAATATTTGTTTATAAATAAATATCTTAACTACTAAAATAATACTCTCGCCAATGGTCTCGCAAATCGAAATTTATTGAATGTTATTTCCATATAAGAATGGGTGAACCAAAAATACATTAAGTCATATCTATAGCTAAGAAAATGTTACCCTGAAATACCAGTTATACACCAACATGTGTAATAATAACTTTGAAGTTGAACTACAGCAATTAATACGTTAAAGACAGCTGCCGTAAATAATGCGATGATAAATTCATTAAAAGCTTATAAAAAACCTAATTAAACATTTTCCAAAATGAAGAAGTGGATTTACACTCATTATTTAAGACTTGCCGTGTTGACCATGGGTACGCGCTGAACGTAAGTTTGGACGTGCCTATGATGCCCCCTTACTAGGGGGCATCATAGGCACGTCCAAACTTACGAGGATCACCTACTGGTGATCCTCGTTATTTATACATATATTTTTAATATAGCCTATTATATATTTTAGGGTATCAGATCGTATTACTAGCAGGAGCCTGTCATGAAAAAAAGGGGCCCACAAAATACTTAGTTACGGAATCTAGTCCGCGCACCTAGTACCAAGTATAAATTATAACCTATAAGAAGTATATCAATTATAATCACAGGTACAATATAATCTGATCCAAATGGTAATAAAAATTATAGATATAGTGATTGTTAAAAACGCAGCTTTCACACGCATTATATAACAAACGAATTTATCGATACCGGTAGATTACCAAATGAATCGATCACACCCCATCCCTACTCACTCTCGATTAGCCGGGTCACAGCTTAACCTATCAATTGAACTCTATTGTAAAGGTGTAAGGTTCAAATTGGTATTAATAGTATTAGAGCCTTGACGTTGACTGGAATATCTATACAATTGTGTAGATTGGTTGTCGATTTGATGTCACAATGACACTATCTATATGTTAGGTATTGCTTTGATGGTTATGTCAGCTTATAATTGAGACTGTTAGCTTATTGAATGTAAAGTGGATTTATTATCTTGATACTTACTAGCTTTTGTCCGTAGCTTTTGCCCACGTGGTACCCGGATAAAAAAGAACCAAATTTTTTTTTCATTTAGATCTATCCAGCTATAAGTCAACAATGTATGATTTAGGTGAAAAAAGAATTGATACATTTTTAGGTAATTTAGGTTCTGATATACCAAAATCTATGCCCATTGCTCACATCAATGGCTACATATCCAATGTTGGTCAAAGTCACCTCAAAAACGTACAGTTTTACCATAATAACCACCATTGGCAGGCGAATTGGTGAAAGCAACATGATTAGAATGTACTTAAACTCACACAGAAGTACGGAACTGCCTATTGCAGCTGGTAATTATACACCTAACTTCTCCTGCCTGTCTCTAACTAACCTTTAAAAGTTTTTACGATATCTGCAAGCTTTTAAGTTTTATCCCTTTCAAGATCTTTCTTTTAAGATCTTATTACAAATACAATCTTATTATAGTTAACAGCCTCTGGGGTCTGGTGGTTAAACCCAAAAGCTAGCTACCACCATCTTACCTAATTCTGTCACCATAATAACAATTCTAAAATTGTTCTGTTCCGGCATTCTGAGGTAAGATAGCCAGTTCCTCAGTTTGTTGAGGATTCCGGGTGAAATGCGCCTCCACCTTCGGCCTTATCTTAACTTGTTACCAAGTGAGATGAAGGCCAAGCGCTTCCCCGTCGTACAGTAAAAAATAAAAAAATCAGATTTTTAACTCGATTTCGTTGAAATGAATACATTTTTTTAAGTTTTTACAAACCTATTTACTCCATTGTACAAAAATGTTTTACTGAAAAAACATGGCCGCCATATGCGAAACCACAAAGTAGGTAGGTACCTCAGACCATTGTCTGGTCACGCGGCGTATTTATACGGAAAATACAATTGAGGTGACGATACGGCAGATGGCGGTGGCTAATGACAGATGGCAAACCAAATCCCACATATGAGTTACTCACCGAAAAGTGCTTATGTATCTACATTAACATTTTTTCTTTTAAGGCTCCAAGAGGCTTCCATTCCTTGTCAGAACTAGCTGTGTTACAAGCGTCGTTAAACTTCCCAATCCTATATACACAGAACGAAGTTAGATCTAGGTAGTTAGCAATTATGCATAGATCGATTAATTAATAGGTCTCAACTCGCTCTTGATCTTGCAAGGATGAAGTCGTCTTAGATGGAGTGACTCTACCCAGAAGGTGCTTCGGAAGTGACCCTACCCAGAAGGTTTTTCGGAAGTGACCCTACCCAGTAGGTGCTACTCTAAAAGTAGCTTCACATTTAAGAAGGTTAATATATACATATTTATTTATTAAGATATTGTTTGAATGCCTGAATGAAAATAACTTTTAGGACATTAATGATAACTTAATGAATTTAAGCTAATCGCAGATCTTAATATTATGTTACTAATAAGCATTGCATGCTAGACTATAGTGAAACATGAGAACATTATCTATAATTATTATTTGCCACCTTTATACCATGTTTGAAGCAATAAAGATATTTGAATTATCAAATCGGTTTATATGACACATACAAGGACGCGTATTAGTCTTGCCTTTCTCCTTATGTGCTGGTCGCGATTCTGAACAGGCGGTAGATATGACGCTTCGAAATGATCCTAAAAAAAATAATTTTGACTTTGACATTGACTTTAGGTTGTAAACCCGCAGCGCAGTCGTGTATGCCTGTTCTAGACGGAAGCGTGCACACTGAATAGAAATGCGAATTCACTGGCCTAAATAACTGGCTTATTGGTCCTCGTTACCTCAGGCTTCGCAAGATGACTCAAAGGTTTAAATAAGTAAGCTCTGACAAGACCACTATATTTGCGACTTTTGTGATCCTTTTGTCAAGCCAGGTTTTGACCTTGAAACCTACGACGAAGTGAACTTGGAAGATCTATATATCTTATAGTTAATTGAATGTGAAGCTAGATCTGTGTGGATAGTATACCTATTTACGGCGTCTTGCTTCACATGCACAAAATAAAAAAGCTGAATCCTGATTCCCACAGAAGTATTTCGTCAGAGGATGGTGGCATGCCACACGGAGCCAGCGGCGGCGACCACAAAGGGATATCGGACATAGGCGGCATAGCGCAAAACCCAGTGCCCTCGACGCTATTCCGTCACTAGGGGCAGGTTAATGCAAGAGCCTGTCATTCTACCACAAATTTTTCATAGTTTTCGCTAGCGTGTACGGGATAGAATACTAGCTACTAGGGTTTCAGCCGTATTAAAAGACTATTCAATCAGTATGGATAGGTTTATGCAAAAGCCAGTCTGTGAAAGCTCAAAGCGGTGGTAAGCACCACTAGTTTTTGCATAGTTTTCGCGATCGTGTACGGGATAGAATAGTTGTTTCTGCTTGGGGTTTCAGCCGGATAAAAAGACGCTATTACATCAGTATGGATTGGCTTATGCAGCAGCTAAATTGTGAGCTTACCACAAGTTTTTGCATAGTACTTGCAATTTCAACGGCTTAACATTCTAACTTCTGCAAGTGCGCCAGAATAGTAGCCTCTATGTTATTCCTGGTCTGAACAATGTTTGAGCAAATTTCTGCTCAATGCGTTGTCGTTTTGGAAGGTAACAATCATTAGATACAATTGTATCTTTTTTTTGTAGGTAAAGTTTTGCAAACTGCACTCACTGGTGTTTATAGTATGGAATTTTAACAAGTGCTCGCGACTTCGCCAAAGTTTTAAAAATAACCAAATGAGCTGAAAGTTTTTCTGGTCTTGAACAACATCTGTGTAAATTATAGAATAATCGTTTCAATGTAATGTGAATAGTTAATAGTTCTATCGTCTATATAAACCTACTTTTTTCAGTAAAAATTTAGTAGGATGGATAAATACCACGTATAACGCCTCCAGCGGATTGTTAGTAGCTAAAACAAGGCAAGCTTAAATAGAATTTCACATGCGAGAACATATAAATGGTCAATAGTTAACATTTTTAATGTAATATTGTTTTTAAGTACTGTTTATTCGCCAAATAAACCAAAATAGAAAATACCTAAATAAATAACAAATATTTAAATTTAATGTAGGTACACAAAGAAGTTACATCAAACGATGCAAACATTCGGGTGACACAGTATATGCAATTCCAATGGGCGGCCCTATCGTTAAAGCTATTTTTAACAGTCTTGGAAGTCAAATGTAAAAGAAAATAAAATGTGGTGGTAGCGAACAAAATGGAATTTTAAGAATATTATTTTCACTAGTTATTACTTGGTATTCAAGTGCCGTTATACAGGCGCAGTTTTTTTTATGAAATGTGCTAGCTCTGTCATCATGTTGAAACTTAATAATTTACAAACTACTAGACACGTCATATCAGCATACTATCAAAACTCGTGGTGAGGCTAAACGCATCTAGATGCAGTTTTTGTTATGCACTTTTCTGTTTTTGCGCAATTTGCATACACATCTAAAATTGGTCGTGCTTGTCTCAAGTAGTTTCATCCCGTTATGGTTTGCTTAAACGGTTATCAGATCGGGTTTTAAAAATGTATACTGTGAGAGTTAACTCTAGGGCCTTGGGGACCAGGGGCCCATACAATTAATATTGGATTTAGCCGAGAGGTTAAAAAACTCCACACGTGACCAGAATGCTGGCCAGTATTTTGCTCTGTATTAATAGTAGTCTGTATGAGCTAACTAAAACCTCTTTAGTATAATTGATAGCCTTATGTTATTGGCGATCTTCGATCTGCGTCCTTTTCTTGCATGGTGATAATGAAATATCTAATATTATACTTTTGGAGGGCGCTTATGTGCTGTTTTCTGGTAGACAGTGGGAATCGAAGCCTGAGAACAACTGAGCTATGAGGCTTGTGGTATGGAACTGTAAAAACGAAAAAAAAAAGCATGTTGAATGCCAAATGAAATAAGATGAATACATCTCAGCGGAATATATCTCAACTAAAATAAAAGCAAAGCTTACCGACTCCACACTTTACACCGCACTCCTTACCAAGCCAAATCAGACACATATCAGTATCAATAACACCGACATCTCAATTTGGCAACATTAATAAATATTAATTTTGAATTAATACTAATTTTGAATGAATATTTATGAATTGGACGGTATTGCATGCAGCGAGCCAAATGGTCTAAAAAAAGACGGTAGCGCGAATGCATACTTTGCGATTAAAGCCGCGTATACGTTCAAACGGAGGCCGCTATATGACGGGGGTAAGACTAGTAGCTGGTGATAAATAATTTGAGACCTGGGTAAGTTATCACTAAAACAAACTGTGAATGAAGGTTTCAAATTATTACTAGAGATAATATAATATTAATGCTACTATAATGTTAAAAACTAAAGTAAAAAAAAAAAAAAAACTTTGTTAACATAATCAGTCCCATTGCTTCTACCAGTGGAAGAATGCGGAAACGCTCGAATCAATCGCGAAACAAACCATATTTTCCACGCCATGCGCCGTTATAAACGAATAATTACAACCCTTGTAGATGTTCCATTGTGCTGAATACATCGACTCGCCTCTACCTTTATCATTAGTACCTACCGGTAAGGAATGGAACTCGTTG
Organism: Venusia cambrica; assembly: GCA_951394065.1. NCBI lineage: Eukaryota > Metazoa > Arthropoda > Insecta > Lepidoptera > Geometridae > Venusia > Venusia cambrica. Next base: position 6,135,300 of record OX596045.1, on the reverse strand, counting down.
CCCTCGTCTGTTTATCCGCACAGTTCACGCTAGATGTCTAATCAAAGTGAGAATAGGTTCCTTTAAGACAAGCGTGTTACATCTTAAGGTCACAAGTTTATTTGTTCTTCAGGTGGTGGTCTTCGCTTAGTTATCACCGATAGAAAAAATACACATGAAAAAAAAAATACGTAGCTAACTATTTCTGGGAAAACTTGGTGCGCTGTAGACCAGGCATGCCTTATTACAAAAAAAAAGTGTCATTACCAAGATATTGATTTACCCAGCTTTGTGGTTTAGTGATTCGCCCACCGGTATCAGACCCCAAAGGTTCTGGGTTCGATCCCTAGGGAGTTACACATATGTGCTTCATTTGGTTGGTGGTAGGGTTGACTAGCCAACTGTACCACCAACCGTACTACCAACCAAACCACCCTCTAACCTAAGTCTGTCGTCATAACAACGATTCCTAATTGTTGTATTCTAGCAGGTTTAGAGGTAAGATAGCCAGTGCGTCAGACCGCCAGACCACCTCTGTGGTCTAGTGGTTCAACCCGACGATTTCAGATCCAGAGGTCCCGGGTTCTATCCAGGGGAGTACAAAATAGTGCTTGGTTTAGTTGGTGGTAAGACTTTGTTTAAGTCCGCCTGGCTAGCTACCACCATTTTAATTGGTTTCGTCGCCATAATAACAATTCTAAAATTGCTGTGTTCCGAAATTTTGAGGTAAGCTAGTTCCTCAGTTTGTTGGGGGTTCCGGGTGAAGTGTGGTGCCGTCGGCCTTATCTTAACTTGTAACCAGGTAAGATGAAGGCCAAGCACTTCTCCGTCGTACAAAAATCATACCTAGAGCAAGATATTGTATGTAAGACTTGAACTCACTTTCGAAATGACGTTAAAGTAACTTTCCTTTAAAAGTCACGGCCATCAGGTAAGGAGACGTAAGAGCGACATGATGTGAAAAACTTGATATGATTTTGCGAGAATTAATCGATTTTAATCGATTAATCACTTCATACAAAACTCTTTGAAGTACGAGATCGTAATATTGCAAATATTATAGGACAGGACATTATTTTCACACAGCGCCATCTAGCCCCAAACTAAGCATAGCTTGTAATATGGGAACTGGATTACGGATAAACTATTTTTTTTTTTAAATACATACGTGCCAATGATAAAAAAACCAAACACAGAACAAACATTACTACCGTAACAATGTAACAATGACTAAAAATGATAAACTCCCGTAGCTCGATTGGTTAAGAGAGTCTCCGGCTTGCAGAATAGATGCGGGTTCTAGTCCCATCGCGGTTTGTGACTTTTTGTGTCATTCACTAGAAGCTAGGGTACCTATACGGTTTTCTAAATAGGCGTTATTGTTTATTTTTAATTGCATAAGCTATAATCGCCACGCATGTCAAGCGGATTGGTGATAGCAGCAAAGGTACTAGATAATACACCAATGTAAGCTACTGCTCTGGTGAGTGTAGGTGGGCTGTGTTAGAGGGGTTTATTCAATAAGTAGTAATTGCACCGATACACCGATTACCAACAAGGCAACAATTAGGTAATAATTGTCAATAAATTAGTGTCAGCCTGTCAGTGGCTTATGTCCATTATCAAGTCATAAGTGTCAGTTTTTTTTTCCATTTCTGACTGATGTCTTCGGTCTAATAATAACAACCGTTTTTAATATTAATGGAACATAAATTTAAAAAATATGGTACTTGTGATTCATGATTGTTTATTTATTTCAAATTTATAATATTGGTATAGGTTTGTATTAATTCTACACGTCAACAAAAGTGCCAAACCCCAGTAACACAATTTACACTGATTAAGTTTCATATTGCAATTTGACAAGGTCACTGATACCTGTCCAGAGCAGGAACCACAGTAAAAAGACTTAGCAGTAAGTACACAGCCCGTTTGACCTTTTTTAGGGCTGTATCATCTAAGCAAGAGGTAGCTATTGGACATTTTTAGAGGATATGTCAAATATAATAATAGTAACAAATATGTGGGTACGATTATTATATTTTACAAATAATTGAATATTCTAGCCGAAAAAAGGTAAGAGAGTCCTAAATCATATATAGTTATAACATGTGCATTTTTGAAATATTATTATAACAAATAATAATACAATATTATTAACATCCAATATAAGAGCCACGCTCAGATGCAAAAGCGTTTTGGCTGCATTCTCTGAAATGTCATAGGAAGCCAAAACGCTAGTTGGCTGTTTTATAATTGTAGCACAATTAATTAACTTTTGCCCGCCACTTCACCTACATGGTACCGGAATCAAAAGTAACCAATAATTGTTCCCCATGCATATAATGTATCCATATAAAATTTTATTCAGATCCGTTTAGCCGTTCAGTCGTGATAGAGAAATAAACAAATTATATCAATAATTTAATATAATAATGGAAGACTTGCGCTGGTTGTCTTTGTGCAACCCAAATCATGTCAGCATGATTAGTCAGCATTACTCAGGTAATGGACCTTTTCAGAGTAACTTAGTAAGCTGTAAGAGCGGTATATATGTTACATTAAAATGTTGTTCTTACTTTGAATAACATTATATTATATTATATTTTATTTATACATATTTATTTTTTATTGTACAACAGGCAAGCGCTTGGCCTTCATCTCACCTGGTTACAAGTTAATATAAGGCAGAAGGTAGAGGCGCACTTCACCCGAAATCCTCAACAAACTGAGTTAAGGATTTTATTATATAAAACAAAAATAAACGGAGCTACCTTCGAATGTGATATATTAGTATGGATACAAATAAGGTTCGAGTCGTCAATAATTGTATCGAAGTGTTCTTACTGTCAATTGTTTGTACTGTGACAAAGCATAACAACTTTTTGCGGGATAGGTGAAAGCACCGCCGTATCCCGCGAAATGTCTTTATACTCGCCGACGACGGTTTGTACAGGGTGCCTCATCAACATTTCCAATGTCAGCAAGTCTTGGAACAAGGCAAACTTAATGTTTCAGCGTTTTATCAGGGCTACACACTACCAAAGTGACCCTAATGTCTCAAAGAAGAGAATTAATAGGCAGCTTCTGGGTAGACCTAGAGATTCTACGTCTTACAAGGGCATATGTCTACAAAATGAGAGTGGATAGGCACTTTCTTGTCTTTGCTTTGGTTTATGTTAATACTTTTATTTATCACTTTATTTATATTTTATGTATCGGCTAACCTATGTTTTTTTATGTATTTGTTACGTTTAGTTAAATGATAAGTTAAATATTTTTCCCTAATTTGTGCGCCATCTAAAATATTGTTACTCTCTGTTTATCCTTCTAAGGTTGCCTGGAAGAAGTAGCTATAAGCTATAACATGGATAGCTGTGATGAAAACGGTTATAAAAGCTACTCAAATAACTAAATAACTTGAACTTAAAAAAGTGATTATTGAATGATCACTTTTTTTATCACAATTGAAACATATTATCGACTCAAGTAAAAAAACGACTTTTATCCATAGGTATTATCAAATTTTGTCTAAAATAATCTTTTTTAAGCACATTAAAATGTTGTTTATTTTAAAATTCATAAAATGTGATTATAATAATAAAATGGAATTTTGTATATTTTCAGAATTTTCCATCGACGGGTCACACTGTAAATTATAAAGGACGAGTGAGTATGTATGTTTCATCAACCTATGTTGCTTTTTTGGACACGTGAATAAGTTTGTATTTTTACCAAGCTTCCTCAGGAGGAATGTTTTTGTTCAGCCATCTCTTCATCTCATCATAAACTCATCACAGTGAAAATTACCAGCTGCTGGGACAGATTACTCTAGAAGTGAGGGTCATGAATGCTTATCCATGTGAGGTAAGTGATCTACCTTCTAGTGGTCAACGAAATCACTAGCGGAATAGAAATAAATAAAAAAAAAAAACATTTATTTGGTACAATATGATTCTGGTATCCAGGTATGAAAGTAAAGTAGTAAAATTATACGCGTACCTACTACGACAAATGGCACCATTTCAGCAATGTACTGATCCTGAATCAGCGCTGGTTTTCAGATGGATCCATCTCGAGTTTCCGACCGATATCAACCATAGTAATAATAAATGTAAAGTAAATATAAGTAAAAAAACAGACAAAAAAGAATAGTTAGGAAGTAGGTACACCTACCTCCTTTTTACTTATAAACACATTGAGTACATATAAATATAAATATAAATATAAATAGATAACAAATGTATTAACCGCCTCTGTGGTCTAGACCTCTGTCATCTCTCCTGGTTCCAAGTTAAGATAAGGCCGAAGGCACTTCACCCGGAATCCTCAACAAACTGAGGAGCTGGCTATCTTACCTCTAAACGCCGGAACACAACAATTTAAAATTGTTATTATGGCGACAGAGTTAGGTAAGACGGCGGCTAGCCAGGCAGATTTAAACAACCTACCACCAAGCAAATCAAGCACAATTGTACTCCCCCGAATCGAACCCAGGATCTCTGGATCTGAAATCGGTGGGTTGATCCACTAGACCACAGAAGCGGTTAACCGCTTCTGTGTGGGCAGTGGTCATTGAGAACTTAAGTTCTCAATGACCACTGCCCTGTCCACGTACGAGTATTAAGGTTTACACATAAATAAAAGAACTGACAACTAGAAGACAAACAGCTAGAAGATAAGTTCTGGAAGTGAGGAAGAGCCTCTGGGTAAGCCCACTCCATCATAGACCTGATCCTAGCCTGTTCAAGTGCCTGTGCAAGTTTTCAGGTCAAGAGCTCACACTCAATGTATTAAAAAATACAAGGTGCCTAAATCAACATCCCATTAGTCTCCACCGCTGGACAGTGCCTCTTCCAAAATTAGAAGGTTTTGCCATAATCAGGTAGTTACAGAAAGAAGATAATGCCCTTCTTCTGATGAAAAAAAAAAAGTAGCTATATCTACAATTATATATTTTTTCCTTTGGAGAATAATTACCTAATTTTGGCTCGTATTCTTGCAAAAAGATTAAGTTTATATATGAATTTATATAGTAAGAAATTATTTCGAAGTTAAACAAGATAAATCCCCAACACAATGAAGATTTGATTAACCCTAATAACAAGGTTAGGGTTGTCAAAACGAGCCTAATTACGTGATTTGGCAACCCTGCTGCGCCTGTTAGCGGGCATATGGCAGGGGTGTCACACTCATGTCAGTTTTGGGGGATTGACAGGTGATGTACCTACTAACTAACAAAAAAATGATGCCTTTCTGATGCTGATAAAAATTACATCAAATAATACAAACATAACAATAAAAAAATAACAAGCCACACAGCTCAGTTGGTAGCTCTGCCTTCTGCGCAGTATGTTGTGGGTGTCATTCCCACCCAGGACAAACATTTGTGTGACGAATATTGATGTTTGTTCTGTGTTTGGGGGTTTTATCATATAGGTAGTAAGTATGACTATATTGACGAAAAAAAAGAATTTAAGTATTGTTTCCGTAATTCAAATCCCATTTTACAAGCTTATGCTTAGTTCAGGGCTAAATGGCGCTGTGTGAAATTAATGACCTGTAATATCTATTTATTATTTGTTTATTATGACACAGTTTATGGACGGTCTGGCCTTATCTTGTTTGGTTGAGATCATAAAATTAAATAATTTGTCTACTAAATCTAACCCAGTTTTGAATAATAACTAAAACATATTACGTATTTATATTAGTATTTATTTTTTGAATAATAATAAACATTTTTTTGATGAATAACGTTATTATAATGTTACTGTTAAGTACTCCTAACGCATGAAATTGGGAAGCAAAATTGTATTATTTGTAAACGTAAGTATAATATTATGAATATTTTTTTTACATTTGTAATAATTATTATTTGTATTAGGTACCAATATTTTTCAAACACGATTTTAATGATTGTTTATGAAATAAATAAATACTGAAATACTGAAATTTTAAAAGCATTGAAGAAGAACCGAGAAGTGTGGGTATACTCAATAGTTTATGTACCTACCTATTTTTGTACGTAAACTATTGCTTGGAGACAAAATAAGTGCAATTCTTGCCTCTGTAAAAGCCTTATTCACAAGGAGCTCTACTACTCTTACTCTTATAGTGCAGGTGACAGGTGAAAATATAAGTAAGGGTAGTAAACTAAAGTAGAATACAGCTGGGAGGGGAAAGACATATCTGCTCTCTTCTCTTTCTCGGTAACAAATGTTAAAATGCCCTAATTGCGAAACTCAAATTTATGAAATTGGGACTTTATGGGCATATGGCATATAATTATGATTTATACACAGAGCCATCTAGCCCCAAACTAAGCAGAGCTTGTAATATTCCCATATTACAAGCTCTACTTAGTTTGCGTATTGATTGCTTGCTATAACTTAAGAGTAATTGCGTATAGAATACAGACATCCTTTTTTATTTTTGTAAATACATACATATGTACACACCCAAACACGATAAACATTTAGTATTATATCCATCGTATAAATGTTTGTACTGGATGGGAATCAAACTCGCAACTTTTCAACCTTCCCATGGATTTTCCGTGAATCGATAAGATAATACCCCTAAAATGACTGACTGGGACGAAACAAATCGACTCGGAATATTCTGGTAATCCATTTCAGGTGAGGCAATAAGCCCTGGGTCAGATGTACACTACACCGACCAGCATGTATGAAGATCGCGATGAAAGCGGAAATCTAGTATTAAGTGGAAATCTGTTCATTGCTTGTCCTTCGAGGAAACCGGCGTGAATCTATGGTGTAAAATATGTAAAATTGTCTCAAACAGCCCCAAGAGTCTGTGTTAACAATAAATCCGTACGTTAATAGATCGTAAGTCAATTCAGTAATTTGATTAAGGGTAGTTTAACCCTCTCGATGGGGTGGCTCGTGTGGCAAAATAATGATCGTAACCAGAGCATCTGTTTTGAGTTACTGATGGCAACATTATTCGATGTTACTGGCAACATTGTTAACCTAAAATACACTTGTGAGTGTAAATCTCTCCTAACCGATTACAAAAAATACAATTTATTTAACTGTTTGTTTATTTATTTGTAACCTTTTCAAGATAGGTCATAACAAAATCATTTTACACGGCACCATCTAGCCCCGAAGTAAGCAAATCAATAATATGGAAACTCGATTTTTTTTAATTAGTGATGGTTTAGCTCTCGACTTCTTGGCTTGTCTAGATATTATAGCGAGCTTTCCCAAAAAGCTCTGGCTCTCCCGCGCACCGACGAAACACAGCAAACCGTTTGGCGCCGGACTTCGACAGAGGTTTAATTCCCTCATTTTGGTAGACTTTACCTTCGCGCACTGCAAGGTTCAACAGGAACTTTCTCCCGCGAATCATAACGGTTTTCAAAAAGGGCATTCTTAAATTCTTTTCAATTGCTTCTGGTGCTGCCATAGATGACGGTAACCACTTGCCATCAGATGGGTCGTATACCTGTTCGCTTGTTGTATATACATTGTTTTACTATCTAATGATACAAGCTCTTACAAGAAAAAATACGGCAAAAAACCGTTATTTTTTTTCATTAACATTGTTTCTTAGACACGCGACGTTGTCCATTTTGTGGTATTTCTGACGGATGTGTGATTATATTCATATTAGTCACAATGAAATTCGGCTGTCTGTCTGTACGTGGGAATGCGTGACAGTTTTTTGTGTAGACAATGAGGCTTTGGGCTGGTCATTATCTTCTTGAAATGCCTATATCCGTCATCTAAATATCATGTAGCTGACTGACTGACAATGAAACAAAAACTTGAACTCAATTACTTGACATTTTCAGTAGCTTTTGTCGTTTAGTGTTAAACTAGAGTGTGAAAGAGGAAGAAGATTAGTGGTATAGATTGAAAAAAAACTAAGATGGTTTCAGCTTATAGAGAGAATGGATGCTTTCATCCATACCTACTGGTTAGCGAAGCAAGTACTCGTATTATATTTCACGTGGAAATGGTGCAGTTGGGAGGTTTTAGGTCCGCGCAAAGCTGTCACCCTATCGGTTTAGAACAAGGCCAGCGTATTGTCCTTAAAAAAACAGTTGGGACGGAAAGACCTAAGCGACAGTTCTCTGACTAAGTCGGAGATGTGCTCAACACCCTAAGCTGAAGGCAAAGAAGTGCCAAGGGGTAAGTGAAAATCCGTCTCTGCCTACCACTCTGGAAAATATACCTATGTATGTATCTTTTGTAGTGTAAGCGTACGAATTTCAAGAAATTCCTTCGAGATGATGGGAACGAAGTCCCAGGCGTTCCACTAGTCACACCTATGGATATAAATAATTTTTACTAGACATTTTTCCTAGCGCCATCTAGCCCCGTACACAGCAAAGCTACTGAGAGGCAAGAAGGCAAGAAATGAGACAGTCATTTCTTGATCATAGAATATCTTTGGCCATTCAACGCGCGAATGCCAATTCGCTTGGTTTCATATCACAATAAAACAAAACTTATTTGATTGTTTTCGGTTTCAGTCGTCTTTTGTCTTTTTTTCTACATTTTTTATTATTATTTAAATAAACTTATACAGTAGGTACTCCCATGAAAAAACTAAAGCTTACTAGCTATCTTATTTTGGAGGACCTGTATCCTAACATTCTCTTTGGCTTGCGACCAATCTCCTGAAGAAGTCAGACGCCAAGCAGTTTTCTGAGATCAGTGCGAGGGAGTGCCAGTTCCTTTAACAGGCAGCTTCTGGGAAGCTCGCTCCATTATATGCCTCATTCTCACCTAGCAATGCCAAGATGAGCCTTGATGTCAAGAGCTTACCCATTAAAAAAACACGCATCAGCACATAATTTCAGAAATTGTCACATACATTCGCGAGCCTACGAGGTAAATAATGGCTCGACCGTGAGAACCACAATACAGTACTGTAATCAATCTCGACTTGGATCCTTGAAAAGTCAAGTTGTGCCAGTTTGCATGGCGACGGCCGACATGCCATGGTCCAGTAAGACAGCTAGGTAACTGTTTAGTGCATGTATCCCACCTCACTAATATTTTATTAAGCAATTTTTTTTAGTAAATACATATACATATATATATCATACAATCACTTACATGGGAACAGTTATTTACTAGATGTCTCTACAGACTACAGTAGTTTAATTATTTATGTAATATTATTATGTTTATGTATGTCTAAGTATTATAAGTAGGTATTTAATCATTTTATTTTATTAATTATTGTATTTTTTTATTATAGGTATAAGTAAGTATAAGTATATTAAGTATTAGTTATAAATTATTATATCATTTTTCTCCCGTTCAGTAGCACTATCACCCACTCCACATTACACAAGGGTTATCAGGAAGAAAATGCTTCGTAGCACTAAGTTCGCCCGTGTAATTTTATTTATTATTGCAATACAAGTATTTTCTATCTATTTATCTAGTTAATAGTATAAGACACTATACTACTCGTATACCAGGAATATAACACAGACATCTATGTAGGTCGATTGCGTTAGGTTACGTATTATTAATACATATTACGTAAATATTAATTATTACTTTTCAGTCTTGAATAAACTTTGTACATATATTCGGTAGGTACGTGTTATCAACTGTGGGCAGTCATTGCAGACTCAAGACAAAGATGGTGTGCTTTTTCGACAAGCCTCACCTCCAGTTGGTAGTAGTCTTCTGCGCTGGTCGTGTGTTCGATTCCTACCCAGGTCAAACATTTGTGTGATGAATATAGATGTTTTTTCTGTGTTAGGGTGTTGTATTGTATGATAAGTATGTATTTACAACAAAAAAAGTAAGGATGTAAGTATTATATCCGTAATCTAGTTTCCATATTACAAGCTTTGCTCATTTTGGGACTAGACGGCACTGTGTGGAATTAATGTCTCGTAATATTTAATTTTTATTTTATTGACATTCATTTGACCAGCTGCGTTTAATTGCACTGTGACCGAGTTTTCCTACAAATAAGTGTGATGGGGCGTGATGTGATTTTGTACCAATAAATCATTATTATTATGGTATATTTAGCATAGTCTAGTTTTATTGACAAGCTGACCCCGCTCCGTTTCACACGGGCAAATTTAGTTTGGGAAAGCTTATGTTTAGCTGTGTGCCTGTTTAGATAATAGTTACCAGCCTACGGAGGCTAGGGCTCAAATCTGGTCGTGCACTATTGGACTTTTTGGTTTCTTGGAAAGTTCATATGCGCATTTAATTCATGCACATGTTCTGACGGTGAAGATCTCATTGTGTGAAAACCGGGATATCCACAGGACCATCAATCCGAAAAGCAAGTGTCAATAATTCCGCTAAGCGGCGATGAGCTTGCATTGCAACCTGTCACGTATTGAATGCTAGCTACTTGCACACTGTGGTCATTTGTACTGTGTAATCTGACTACGCCTTCGCTGTCTCTGCTATTGGGTTTTAGATACGAGTGAAACAAGATGTCTTCTATTCACTAGATGGCGCGAGTTAACCGACTCGGTTAATGACTATACGGCCAATTACCGCTGACCCTCGCCGGCTTAGATTCCATTGAACTTAGTTACGCAATGGGAGGTCAACTAATTTTGGTCAAGTATGCTAATGTTCAACCACAGAGTACACAATAGTTTGTATGAGATTCTTATTGTTGCTATTAGTAAGTGGTATTATAACTGTGGTCGATGATTCACAAGGCCGAATGTGTCTACTATCTTGTAAGTTCTGAGAGCCTAGTACTTTTTGTATGATTGATGATGTGTTTGTATGAATTTTTGTATGGTTGGTAAAGTCTACATTGATCATCATGATTAACGATCATCATCTAATGTTTCATTTATTCATATCATTCGTTCATATTTGAATCGCCTACAAAATTTTAAAACTTACTGTAACTTGGATTCAACTTCCAGCGTCTATATACTTGCTGTGTGACCTTAATGTTTTCAAGAAGGGAGTAAATAACCACCTTCTCGGTAGACTCACTCCATCGTAGATCGTAGTAGACCTCTTTGCATGTGCGAGATTCAAAGTCAAAAGCTGACCCATTTTAAATAAATAAAAAATATTGCGACATAAACTACATAACATATACATAACATCCAAAAACTATTAAGATTTGCCTATCTTATAAAAAATATTTCTGTTGCGTTGCGTTTTAATTTTTTGTCGTTTTGTGACATATGTGTGTTTGAGAAAGAAAATGTTGTTGCGTAGGTACCTATGTAGATGAAAATGATTTATTTTTATGATATCAAAACTCATCATTAGTAAGCTGATATGGAAACGCTATGATAACGTGCTTCGAAGTTGAATAATTCTTGGAAATATTAAAATACAGTTCATTTTCGTTCCGCCTGTAGTTGAATAAAAAATATCAAAAACTCTTGCAGCAAAATACAAAATAGTTTTTGCTTGCGGTATTTTTGCATCACGTACCGTGGTGGGACTCAAGATCTGTCATTATTCTGATAGCACTGTCTGTCTACGTGCTAGAGCCGTCCATGTTTAGGGGTGGGATCTTGTCGATAATTTAACGATACTTTTGGAATCGATGAACATAAACAGCGCGATTATAAAGTGATCGATAGATACACTAGTAATAATATAAGATATTAACTTTTTAAGTGACACTAGCACAAAGATTTTTATAGTATAAATTTTGTATAATGTAAAATAAAAAATCAAATCAAATATAAATAAAATTAATTAATTTATACAAAGTTTAATTCTACTTTAGTTTTCAATAGTCTATAAATAACCTATATATTCATAAATCTATTTATATTTAAATTATCTTGCTCAGGCGAATACGTATGTGTATCCCCAATATAATATCGCAAGAAAAATTAGAAACATTCAAAGATTCAATTTAAAAAAGAAACAAAGGTTACGTATCTTATTACATTACTGAATTGAAATACCCGATCTATCAAAAATCTATACCTTAGTAGGCAGGAAAACAACCTAAGAAAGACATTGCTAATGTGTCTCATTGATTGAAGCTTGATTGACATTCCTTTTTGCGATCAAAGGAAACATCGACGCGTTCCCAGCACTACAACCTACCTATATGTCGTCGTACGTATAGCGGTTGTTTGTAAACATATAATTACTTGGTAGGTCGATGCATATCAGACTCTGTTTAGTGTGCGCATACGCAGAAGAAATAGCAGTACAGCTACTCACACTTCACTTTGTTACATCTCGACAAACATCGGCGACAAACTTTTACCACATCCCCAATTTATTCTAAAACCATCGAACGGAACTTTGAAATTAGAACTTAAAGTAAATAATTACCTATGTAATAACTTTTGTACTTTTGAATTTAGAACCGGCAACCATAATTGAATCGTAACAGCAAAAAATAAAGCTTACCTGCCAGCTATACTGTGTTGTCTATGGTGATTTGTTGTAGTGACACAGGTAGCGTGTGCATGTGTGAGTGACCGTCATACGGTCATGAATTGTGTGCGTAACTAGTTTCTCAGGCGCTTGAGTGACTGTGGGTTTTCGTTGACTTGCAATGTTTCTGATGCGCTTAATATACATTGTCCTATGCATATGTATACTATCACCAGTTAAATGGTTTTAAAATATTTGGTCAACGAAAAAAAACTGACAGCATATTATTTAGAAAGACACATATGACTTTTTTTTATCATACGACGGGGAAACGCTTGGCCTTCATCTCATCTGGTTACAAGTTTACAACTTTTGATTCACATAGCTATCAAAATTAATTTTGTAGCTGACCAAAACCGCTTTAATTAGCTGACCGTTAACTGAATTAGCTGGCCGTAATGACAGTTACATGGAATGGAGAGGGGATGCCAAAAATTGCCATAAAACAAAGTCGTTCTTTATTGTTACTTCACGTCAAAACGACTGAACGAATTGAGGTGAAACTTTGTAAAGATATTGTTTTGGATAATGAAAAACATATAGACTAAGTACTTTTATCCAGGAAACAGGGGGAAGCCGCAAGCAGAAGCTAGCAATAATATAAAGTGAATAGTATAGGTAGTATGCATTGGTCGATTTTTTTAGTTTTAATATAATAAATTTAAGTTACCCACGTTTATAGTAACATAAATAAAGAAAAAAATACCTACAATATTAGTCATTAATGAAAAATAAAGATGGGTAGGTATACAAAATCAGAAGAAGAAAATAAAAACATTGAAAAATGGGTGCATAATCTGTCAAAAAAATCCATATTAACAGATTCGATAGATACTAGATTTTTGCATTAGACTATAAGCCTGACGATATGCACTTAGCAATTACCTAGGTAAGAATCATTTGACTATGGTCGTGTAGTGAATATGGAAAAGAGGCTATTTATAATTTATTTATTTATAAAATTTTTCTATGATGATAGCCAAGCGTTTGTCCAACAACTCACTTGAGAAACAAGTAAAGATGTGGCATAAGAGCACGCTTGTCTAAAAAGAACCTGTTAAATCTGGACTTGAAGACTCCAAGATTGTATGGTGCGGGAAAAACAGACGTGACAAGGAGTTCCATTTATTGCCAGTATGAATAATAAAGGTAGAGGCAAATCGATGTGTTCGACACATGTATCTATCTACAAGGTACGGGTTGTAGCCTGCCGAACGTCTGCTAGTCCGGTGGTGGAAAAGGGAAGGAGGTTTAAGGTTTGAGGTAGCCGAAGGTAGAAGCGGACTTCACCCGGAATCCTCAACTACTAGAATTAACTATATAGAATTGGTGGATGATTGCTGGCCTTAAACAATTTGTATTTATTTATGGCCATAAACAACTTAACAAAGGCCTGCCATCAACGAAATTCATTTAAATTGAATGTAATTTCGTAATGAGCAACAAACTATGTCTGTGTGGGAAAGCGGTACCTACTCTGGACCTTCCAAAAACATGTACCTACCTACATGAACGATGACCTCAAGATATGAATCATGCAAAATCCAAAGATGTATTGCCAATTTAGTCGTAAAATCATTAGTTTTATCATCACTATTTATTAGATAGGTAATGTAGATTTTGCATGAGTTTTATTGCGATTTTTTAACTGATGCGTTACTCTGTTCCGGTATGGACAGAAAACATTATCTATGTATATGATATACATATATATATATATATATATATATATATATATGTATATGATATATATATATATATATATATATATATATATATATGTATATCATTATCAGCAGCCCATTAGTGTACACTGCTGGCTGGACAGAGCCTCCACCAAAGCTGGAAGGTTTTGCCATAATCACCACGCTTGGAAGGCGGATCGGTTCTCGCAGTAAAAGTGTAGATAATATACAGAAGGAAGCTGCCTATCTTCTGGTGAGATCCTTTAGTCGGCTTTTACGATATTCATGGGCTAAGTTGTTGGGGTCGACTTTTAAATAAATAAATAAATAAATATTACAGGACATTCATTTTACACAGCGCCATCTAGCCCCAAACTAAGCATAGCTTGTAATATGGGAACTAGATTACGGATAAAATACTTAAATACTTTTTGTAAATACATACGTACTATATGATACAACACCCAAACACAGAACAAACATCTATATTCATCACACAAATGTTTGTCCTGGGTGGGAATCGAACCCACAGCCTACAGCGCCGAAGGCAGAGTTACTACCAACTGAGCTATGAGGCTTGTCAAGGCTTTTCTTTTCTATATAACTGTTGTATAGCTGACTGACAATCACAGCCCAAGCCAGATCTTAGAGACTTGAAATTTTTAGGGTATCTTACAGGGTGCACTTTAAGAAAATTTTAAGAAATTCCTGACGGGATTGAAATTCCAGGTGCTTCTTGCTTTATTAGTTCTATTTGTGCTAATAGTTTAATATTATTATATTCAAAGTTTCATACTGTCACAGTAATTACTATATATTTTTTTATCGAAGGACTTCAGCAATTAGGTATATGTTTTATTATTCAAAGAAAATTATGTTGTATACTAGGTTATTAGAAGCTAAATTTGAATGAGACATCCCATCATATTATATCAAAAGAACAGATCAACCATTTTGTCTAACTAAGAAATCTACACCCTAACACCTTAATATAAGTCATAAATTTCCTTAGCCAGTAATCGCTCTATTGTAGGGCCAGAAAAAAAAGCTATTTATTCAAAACTAAGTAATTGCGAAATGTCTTGTATGGAATTTATTAACTTGTAATTGACAGAAGTAACAGGGAGCTGTCAAAGAAGACACCTGCCATTTTGTTTTGCCTGTGTTAAATATTTATTCAACCTGTCTTCAATATAATAAATGAAAGAATTATGACAAAACATGTAAATTTATGCCACATTGTAAATAAAAATATCATAAACTAGCTTATGCTAGCGGTTTCCCCTTGCTTCCCGAATAAAAAGTAGGCCTATACGTTTATCCTAGTCCAGAATGAATTAATGAATAAAAATACTTTATTGCACTTTAAAAATAAAACTAGAATACTTAAAAACTAAATACAATGGGCGATATATCGCTTAGAAGCGGTAAGAGCAGCCACAATATTTTTATTATCTAAAATAAAAATAAATATTTAATCATATATGTGCAAAGTTTCAGCGTGGAGCAACAAAGAACGAATCAGTTTTGTATGGCGATGGTTGCCATATCAATCTCATCCCATGGTAACCGATTTATGGGGTAAAAGTTGCCTGTCTCATAACAAGTCTAGAGCAATATCTATGTGCAAAGTTTGAGCTCAGTCTGTTCAGTATTTTTGGAATGACGAAGCAACAAACATCAATCCAAATATGGTACCCATCTCAATCCCATCCCATGGTAACCGATTTAAGGGGTAAAAGTTGCCTGTCTCATAACAAGTCTAGAGCAATATCTATGTGCAAAGTTTGAGCTCAGTCTGTTCAGTACTTTTGGAATAACGAAGCAACAAACATCAATCCAAATAAACGTTTGCTTTTATTTTATTCGTGTGTTGTACCATTTGTCAGTGAAACACATCATAAATATAAGATGCTTAGCGTCAAAAGAAAAACCAACAAAAACATCTCAATTAAAGTAAAATATCATCGTAGGTACAAGGCTGTCAAAAAAATAAACAATAAATTTAAATTACACGCTATAAAAATGCAAAAAACAATAGATAACTTGAATTCTAACAAAATATGTATTCATAGTGATTTACGTAGTATTTTAAGTATTTTAATTGCCATAATTATGATGTTTGATCGTTATCTTTAAGCTTAATAGTAACAAATTGTCAGTTTTGGGTTCGTTTGTGTGAAATTTTGCATAGTCAACGAACTGTGTAAAGGCTTTATTGTTGATATCCTGGTCAGCTCAGTTGTTAGAACCATGCCTTCTGCGTTGTGGGTTTGATTTCACCCGGGACAAACGTTTGCATAAAGAATAGGTAATAGATGCTTGTTATATATATATATATATATGTTATATATATATATGCTGTGTATAGGCAAAGTATTGTTCTATCCGTGATCTAGTTCCGGTATAAGCTATATATGCTAGCTTAGTTTGGGGCTAGATGGAACCGTGTAAAAATGTTGTCTTGAACTTATTTATTTTTGGTATTATCATATGCGTATATTATTGATTTTCTACGCAGATGAAATTGATAGGGACCAAAGGGGCAATAAGTGCATAATACATTTTAACACATAATACAACCAATTATTCCCGTCTGAAATTCACAAAATACTTTTCAATGTATGTTTTCCATACAAAAAGTGACTGTAAAAAAATCAAGTCTCAGAACAGGATAGTCTTGGGACTTCTAGTTTGGGCTTGCGTTGATAGTCAGACAGTAAGATTGGTTTTATCTTTTGGCTACATTTCAAGAATATATTACACTTATAGCAATAACCAGTGTAGATGAGGAAAAGTCAAATCTGACATAAAAATAATTCTAACGTTTATTTTTTGTCAGACTTGCAAATAGAATTAAGTATATTATTTGCAAACCCTACTGAATCTAAAAAATCTGAACAGTGCAACTACCTCATTTCACCTCTAAGCCCAGATGCACAAATGTGTATGACCCTTAAGTCACCCAACATAAATTTGGCGTAGTGTGATGTAAATTGACAAAAAAGGCATGATTTATATATAAATTATTATTCTAATAAAAACATACAATTAAAATTCATGGCAAAGGTTAACCTTATAAAGAGTTCTCTTCCAGCAATCTTAAGTGGAGAGAGAAACAATAATAAAAAGAAGGAAAATGTTTACAATAAGCTAATAAATAATAAACCTGACTGGTCAACTACATTAATTAATAAATTTCCTATAGGCCGTTTTAACCGGTTCTTAGGTAACCCGATTGCTTCCTTATAGTTAGTATAAGTTCATAAGTTCTATATTTTTTTGTGAACTATTGAATACATATAAGTACTGATTATATTATTAGATATATTAAAAATACTTATACATCTATTAACCAAATCTATAGAGGTATATTTTTTGACTTTTTTTTATTGTACGTCTGGGAAGCGCTTGACCTTCATCTCACCTGTTATCAAGCGAGCGAGGCTTACTAGCGTGTACGTATTTTGTCCTATCGTATTGCTTAATGGCGAGACAGCAGTCAAACACAAGCCTATACCATGTAAAAGAACTATATTGAAGGGTAGAGAGTTCACAGTAGGTAAATGAGCCACAATAACAGCTAGAAGAGTGATGGGGAGTAATACTATGACATATAGAGATATAGCTGTTCTGCAGAGCTTACCACGAGGGACAAGATAATCATTGAAACTATTTATGAAAGAAAATCATTTATAGGCAAAGACAAGAAACAGCACAGATAACAAACTTTGATCGAAGGTTTGCTGTTAGAAAAGTCGAACATAATTTTTCTGTTACTTGTTTTATTCAGGTGTTTGTGTACAAAAAATAATTGAAGGACACATAAAGTAAATAAATAAATGTACAACAACTCTAAGCGGAAAATAATTAATTAAGATATGGCCAGAAAGGGTTTGGGCTCGCCTTCAGATCTGGAGGTTATGGGCACAAATCCAGATTTGCACCTTGGACTTTTCCGTTTTTCGAAAGCATGAGCGCGTTTGAGACATGCATATGCTCTCACGCAGAAGGTCACCTAAAGTAGTGAAACCGCATATGATACTGGCTATTCCACTATAAGCGATGGACTTGCAACCTGTCATGTATTGCATACTAGCTACTTGCAAACTGTATGCATGTGGACGTGCCTACTTTTGTATTTTTATTGAAGACGGGTATGTGCTTGGCCTTCATCTCACATGATTTTCAGGATATGATAAGGCTGAAGGTGGAAGTGCACTCCACCCGGAATCCTCAACAAACTGAGGAAGTGGATATCTTTCCTCTTAATGCCGGAACACAACAATTTTTACAATTGTTGTTGACGCGACAGAATTAGGTAAGATGTTGGTAGCCAGCCAGGCGGACTTAAACAAAGTCCTACCACCAACCAAAGCAATATTTTACTCCCCCTGGGGATCGAAGATCCACAATTGTGTATCCTAGTGATCACAGGTGAATCCTCGAAGGGCAAAATGTCGTGAGTCAGTTAATGTTCATTAATAACATACGAGAATATGTACAAAAACTACCATTTCAATATTATAAGCATATTTCATTCCACTTAGGTACAGTGGTGATGGAAATATTCGCATGCCTCAACTCGGTCATGGAATACCTCGCTTTTAGTAAAACGCGGCTTGAAATTTAAGGAATTTTAAGGTTTTCTGCATTATTTTCATTCGAAACTGCGTTATTTTATTCCGACATTCCTGCTTTTTTACGGTTGATACTCAGTATTTCATCACATGAACACGAAAAAAATGGCATAACCGTAGCGTTTTATTATCTGATACCGTTGTGACTTGTTTTTCTTAGTTTGTTCCATCGATACGAGAGCCTTCTGGTAAAGCTTACTCCATCTTAGACTCTGGCCTAGAGCTAGAAATACATCAAGAGCTACGCCTAAAATAAACTCCGCTCTAAACGCGATACAGCGAATTACACACTCTTATTCGTATTTAGAGGTAAGATAGCCAATTCCTCAGTCTGTTGAGGATTCCGGGTGAAGCGTGATTCCACCTTCGGCCTTTGAGCGAACTTATGGGAGGGCAGACCTAAGCCAGGAAGATAAGATCCTCAACCATGTTAACTATAGTGCGACAATCTGACTGCTATTTTACTCTTTTACAAACTATTGTTTTTACATTATATGTAGCATTTAGATCGGTCAGTATGGGAAAGTCTGAAACTATAAGACATACGAAAATCTGTTCTTAGTAACATTGTATCGACTTTTAGTAGCAAGGAAAACTGCATACATACATTTAAAATACAACTTGTAGCCAGCTCAGGAATCGAAACCGGACGTTTGGAAAAATAAAATGAACACTATTTCGCATTATACCAACCTATACGCGCTACATACATATATACTACTTATTAACGTTTTTCGAATCGAACTAACGTGTTCTAATCGCGAAAATTTAAAAAAGACTGGTTAGTTACGTTTAAACAAAGTAAACTGAGAGCATTTCCTAGTTGCATAATAGCAAGTAGTAATTTGAAAATTATTTAAATTGGGGCTAAATTGTGTGAAATTTATATATTAACAAAAAAAACTATTTTGCTTCGCCAACTCTACCAACACGTTGACAACTTACCTAATAAAAAAAACAATTCCACAGAGATACAATCGAACGACGATATTGGATATGAAGAACTCATTCTAATCTAATCAACTTATCTTCCATAATACTAGAATTATTAGGATTTATCTAGTACGACAATATTCTATACTGGAATGTTTGCGCTAATGATTATACGTAATGTAAACTTTATGAATATTGTCGAATTAGTTCGCTAATTTTCATGCATCTCACAACCGACTCCGTGGCGCAACGGTAGCGCGTCTGACTCCAGATCAGAAGGTTGCGTGTTCAAATCACGTCGGGGTCAACGTTTTGCTTTGCTATTTTTTTGTACCCATATTTTTAAAATAAAAGATACCGTGTATGAGTTGAATGACTATCACTACAAGAAAGATGATCTCTCACACTCGTTTTATATACTGAATATAAAACGAGTGTGCTGGATTTTGATAATAATATTATGGATTAAGTCATTTGCACGTCCCAACATTGTTGAACACAAAACTATAGCAGTTAATTCTAAACTACTAAGTGTAATATTTTTGGTATGTAAAAACTTAGTAGCAACTCTTCCATAGAAATAATGCATTATTGAGTTGACAAATAATGACACAACTGCAAATTTCGTAATTTTCAGTCGGTTCTTTAATAAAAAAAATATTTCAAAATTCGTACAACATATTTTCAAATTTCGAATGATGAAACACTCTTGTTTCTAGATAATAGATCGTGCACCGAAGTGATAAGGTTCATTTTAGAAAGATGTCTTAATAACGTGACCTCCGAATGTTGGGTGCAAGCCCTCGCATGGATGTGGTTCCGCGCGTTGCTTCTATAATTGATGTGCATAAACACTTGTACAGGATGATTTGTTTTTATTATAATTTTATACTGTTTCGTTTTGATAAAAGATGTTGTTTTACTGGATGTATTGTAAGTTGCATCATTTAATGCTATGAAATGTGTTGTTTTATATTTTAGGTAAGCACCTTTTGCTTATTTAGTAACATGCTCACTGCTCATTGGTATATTTAAAAAAAATATAATATTGAGTCCTATTCCATATATTATCATATATAGTCATCAATTGTATTATCTATATGAAATGCCATCCTGTCAGTTAGCATTTATTATAGAAATGTACATGATTTTATCCAATAAACAATGATTGAGCGCTGATCATTTGTAAATGTGACCAAGTGCAATCACTTTACATACAAAAATATAACAATAAACAATGATTTTATATAACTAGTGAATTGCAGGTTCAACCAAAGTTATCAGAATACATAGCAAAATTTTATGTCAAAAGCAATAAAACTCAATGCAAAGTTCCAACAAACATTCCTAGCATAACAAAAAATAATGAAGAGGGCACATTTAAATAATCTTCATAAATAATACCTGCTATACATACATACTTTCGTCATAAATTTAGAAAGCTTACTATTAATCAATCATAAACGCATCCTATATTCGGACACACATACAACACATCCTCACACACACATACAAAACGTACCAAGCGAGCAGCGGCGCGTAAATAAATTTTGTACCGACAAAACTGTTATTTTAAAGCATAATTCATGTTCGTATTGTAGCAATTGTCAATTTTTCTTTTGTGGTCGTGTTATTATTTTTTTCTACCTGTTGACAATCGTATCGTAATGTAGGGTTCCGAATTAGCGTTAGGCGTGTACGCTATTATGCGCGGGAGGCCAATGTCTTTGCGATTCGGTATTTTTTGACGGGTTATAGCAGTTTTTTTTATTGTACGACGGGGAAGCGCTTGGCCTACATCTCACATGCTTTCAATTAAGCCTGAAAGAAACGCACATCACCTGGAATCCTCAACAGTCTTAGGAACTGGCTTATCTTACCTCTAAATACCGGGAGACAGCGATTTTAGATTTTTTTTTTGTACGACGGGTAAGCACTTGGCCTTCATCTCACCTAGTTACAAGTTGAGATAAGGCCGAAGATGAAGGCGCACTTCACCCGGAATCCTCAACTTACTGAGGAATTGTTGTTATGGTGACAGACTTAGGAAAGATGGTGATAGCTAGACAAGTGGACTTAAACAGACGATTCTTAAGCCGCGGCCATAATACTCATAAATTTCAACCGTATACCTATCACAGTTCATAAAATACAGCTCGCTGACAGTCAGACGGATGTACGGACGAACAGGAGGCTTAGTTAAAAGGTCCCGTCGGCACCCTCTGGGTACGGAACCCTATAAGGGACAAAATATGCTCGACCTTCGTGTACCTAAAATACTGTCCGAAATGACCAACGACCATCTGCCTTGAAACGGGAATTAACGAAATTAAAGTTAATTGCGAAACGATTCGCGGAAATAATCTTTGAAATACCAGCGCTAAGCCAAATTGAGCAGATGCGACATTCGAACAAACATACACAAAGGATTAAAATGGTGTATAATAATGCCACAAGCCACACACCTTCTATAGTTACTTCAAATGTTTTAATCCAGCGTAAGAATCGACCCCTCCCACACAGCTAATGGATGTCGTAATAGCCGACTGAGGGATTTCAGAAGAAGGGCTTCTAGTGAGATCCCTTCTCTTCAGCAGTTTTCTTTCTCTTTTTCAGCTTTTTTTTTTGTTATGCGGGTTAGCGCTAGGCCTTCGTCTCACCTGGTTACAAGTTAAGGTAATGCCTTCTGTGTATAAATATCTCACCAGAAGAAGGGTAGCAGTTTCCTTCTGTGAATTAATCACGTTTACTGTCACCAGTCCGCCGGCCAAGCGTGGTGATTATGTCAAAACCCTCCCTCCCCGCTTTGGAGGATGTTCTGCCCAGCAGTGGGCACTTATGGGCTGTTGATATGTGATGTGAATCCAGAAAACCATTACTCATACATACTCATACATTATAAATAAAAAATAATAAATAAATATTTCAGGACATTATTTTTTACACAGCACAATCTAGCCCCAAACTAAGCATAGCTTGTAATACGGGAACTAGATTACGGATACACTACTTGAATACTTTTTTTTTTGTAAATACATACTACAATACAACACCCAAACACAGAACAAACATCTATATTCATCACACAAATGTTTGTCCTGGGTGGGAATCGAACCCACAGCCTACAGCGCAGAAGGCAGAGTTACTAGCAACTGAGCTATGAGGCTTGTACTAGTTGCACGTAGTTGTTGCTCCATTGTGCCGAACGCATCGTTTTGCCTCTACCATTAATCCTCACTCATCCTATCCACCTTTTTTTCACAAAGGACAAAAGTATAATGAGTTGGAAGGAAGCTGGATGTCAAACGCCAAGCTATTGGCTACTACCAATTAAAAAAAACAAGTGCCAATAAAGATGACTTATGTCTCAAAGGCAGACCGTCTACGATAAACTCCGTTCCATCGCCTATTAAATAAACCAACCCAACTGCCGAGCATGGAAATTGTATATAGCAAAACCCTACAGTTTTCTAGGTAGCTCAAGTCTAGATGACGTGCCCGTATGATATTCATATTTATTTATAATACGATGTGAATGTTTTTGTGTGTCGCTTTAGTGGATGATGTACTTAAATAAACGTGTAAAACATTACAACTACACAAATTAACCTTTAAGGCGTAATCCTATTGATATGGTTAATAGTCTAGATATGCTAAGCTGTTGTTAAATAAATGTGAAGTCAAATGTATTATTGTATATTAAAACATTTGCCGTGACATCAAATCTATCATAGGTAAAAAAATATATAAATAGTAAGTGCTAATTTATTTGTAAATTTCGTTCGTTACCAATATGACTTTTATATATCATTGATGACGAAATGATAAGATATAAATATTTATAAAAGCAAAACCAAAGGGCTGGCTCTTATTTAGGCCAGCGAATTAGCTATAAATAATAGCTATTCAGCAAGACAATATGCAGCCAGTTTTTGGGCACGCTTCCGTCTAGTACTATTCTGGAACAGTTGAGATACCTATAGGCCGTTTGTAACGGTCCTCAGGTAATCTGACTGATTCCTTTGTACATAGTTAATTAGTTTAATGGTGCCAAAGGATAATACCATGAACGAATCTAATACTAAGACTTCCATCAGATTCCATCTGTCTGTATGTTCGATTATTAAGAACGCTGTTATTTTATAAACCGTAATATGTAGTTGGAATTATGGCGGATAAAAATAATTTGAAAAACATTAAGCAGGGTTGGTCATTAATGCCCTGGGAAAAGGCCGTGGTGTATTGGTCCTTAGGTAATCGGACTGATTCCTTTGTGCCTGCATAGTTAGTTTGATTGTAAATTTAATCAAATAAATGTAAAATGATAAAAAAAAATAGAGGGAAAAAATAACCGCTGGGGAGCAAAGGTTCTCAAATCTCTCCATCCTCGCGAAACGGTGTATGGGAGATCCTCCGCCCCATTCGATGGACCTATGACTTTGTGATGCCCTTGGGGAGTCGATGGATGGAGGCTCAGGATTGTTTGTGTATGTGTCTGAAATTATGAGTCAGAATAGATAGATATTCTGCATTCATACACGCTGATAAAAATAAACATCAATATCGCTAAAGCAGCGATCTCTGCCAGATATGGAGGAGAGGAGACGAAAACATAATATTCGAAAAATAAGCGTTTTAATTTTTGCCATCAATTTTTTAAATAAATAATATGTATACACTTCATACATTCACGCTCTTTAAAAACATAAACAACAAATAAAACCGAACTCGATTCAAATCGTGAAAAACTAATGTCACAATTTGTGGAAAAAAAAACAAATAATGTAGGAGTTCAAAAATTAGTTCAAACTAAGAAAACTGTCACAATTTGTTAAAAAATTACAACACAGAGCGTGGTCGCGTGGCGCATTCGATCATTAAAAACCAATAAATAAACTCGATCGCCGACATCTGTTCCTCCAACAGCCGCCAAACACAGAATACACAACACTAGCAAACTTGACATACGGGTACGGGAAATACGGTGGACAAAACTGTTCAAACCGCTAACTTTAAAAATCGAACGAAAAATGGCGCATTTTTTTTTGCTGAGCTGTTTGGTTCTTTAAAATCATAGATAAAAAACAAAGGATATCGCGCGCTTTACTATGAACTGCGCCAATAGTGGCTTATTTATTATTAAAAACCAGCTATGCATAGTCTCATTGGTATTTAAATGATACGTCTGATTATTATCAAATATTAATCAGCACTTTAATGTTTTAATTCAAGTAGTCTAACTTACTCCTTATAATATTAGCTATCTGCCAGTGAAAAATTCGTCAAAATCGGTCCAGCCGTTTCGAAGTCAAGTCACACAGATACAATTTAAAAACAAAGAATCTCATGATTTCAATACAAGACTACAACAATATACAAGATTTTTTTAGAGTAGCTTCCTTTCATGTTATTGAGGGTGCAATAAGAAATGATTTTGAGAAATTCCCACGGGATAGATGCAACAAAGCCTCGGGGGTTTTCTAGTTTCTAAAAAAAATCATAAACAACTTCAAAAACGTTTTGAATACGCATGAGATAAAAACGGGTAAGTTTCTTACTTATTCTATCTTCTCCTGCAATCCAAAAGTTTTTATCTTATTATCCGTCATTAATTTAAGCAGTTTAATTTTATTACTGGGTCGGTATGCCCTGTTTATCTTATATGGTGAAACTATTAAAGGTATTTTTCCCACTCCACGTTTCTTGGAGATGACTTAGAACCACTATTGTGTTAGACCGGACATAGCCTTTACAGATGGGTCATCTGGCGATCTTTATATTTATAGGGTTCTGTATCCAAAGGGCCTTAATTACCAAGCCTACGCAGCCTGTATATCTACTTTTAAAAGGCAATATCTTTTGATTCGTAAGAGGGTAGCCGATATAAATTTTCAAGAGTGAATGAAGGTCGGATTACTTGACAATATATAATAAATTATGGGAATCCATAGGTATATGGGGTATATATATTTATGCATTTATACCGTTTTTTATTTAAGCCTGTAAAACAAATTTAGTACTATTATATTCAGCTGTGTTTCATGAAAACACACTTATTTTAGAAAAGGTTTGTTTGGACGGATGTTTCTTCCATATTCACGTCAAATCTTTAGAACGAATTGAGCTGAAACTTTGCTCATGTGTTGCTGTAGACCAGCAATAACATAAATGCCACTTTTTATATTATTATAGTAAATTAATTCTATTATATAGTAAATTAAGCTCATTGTTAAGCGTAGACAGCAGTTTTATAGGTTTAGGAGTTATCTAGTAAATCACATTGTAGACCAACTGGAAAGCTATACAAGCTGAAAAAAGAAGAGCAACCCGCCATTAATAAAACCCCTAGTGTTGCTAGAATCTATACCTATACTCTGCCTTGCATGAAGCTTGCATGTAAGTCATTAAAAAACAAGGCTATACTTTTATGACAGCACAATCTCTTTTATACACCTATACCTACCTACCCGTTTATGAACAAACAATAGAAAAAAAAAACAATTTCCTAAGGCCAAGATCACCGCGGATGCACCTAAGGCCGATGCCACACTTAAGATAATAGTCATTACTGTGTGTGTCGCCCATGACGACGCCATTTTGTCTATTAACTACGCCAGCGTAATAGTGGGAAAAGTATGGCGAAACAGAAATCACATTTTATATATTTCAATAGGTTGGATTGAATTTTGACAGGATGTGTGATAAGTATGAAAATAATGGCATAACAATGACTAAAGCTTTGTCATTGTTGTTTTTTTTAATGAAATAGGTATTTTAACGAAATGTGCCTAGAATTACAACGAACAATCGTTGTACGCTTGTAAAGATCTACTTGAACGAAAAATTAGATACAAAATGAACAAAATTGGTTACTCATCTTACCGAACTGCAAAAGTGTCAACACGCTCGTAAACATACCTGAAAAAAAAAGAAAAATGTTACAACACAATCTACAGACAAAAGACGTTGGGCGCCAAAATGGAACTGGCCACCATAAATTGTAGCCCAATAAAAAAGCAATTTAAAAAACATTCGAACTTTGAAAAGAACTCGAAATCGTTGATCTAACGACCACTGTATGCAGACACGCAGCAGAAGGAGGTAGCTGCAATTTAGTTTGGGAAAGGGAGAGATGGGGGGGTCATTTTAAGATTGACGCTTTTGGGCACGGAACCATGACGTCATCGTTCGGTAACCACGGTCTGTGCACAAATGTTATAACTTCACTATCGTGAGATTATCGATACTGTTTTGTTTTGCGCGTAAAGTTTTATTATTAAAATACTTTGTTAGCTTGTGATGTGATCGTTTTTACTTTTTTAGTAATTTTCTAGAATATACAAACTAAAAAAAATATGTACTGTATGTATCTGAGCTTTAAGTACTTTTATTGTGTATGAGATTGTAGTATTTTGATTGTATGATTGTTCAGTCAGAAGTAGATCGGACCTTAGAATTCTAGATTCGAGATAATTCGAGAAATAAAACACAATTCCTATTAATAATACATTCCTCTCCATTCAGAATGATCGTATTTCAACATCAATTGTTTGTCGTTTACGAGCAGGTTTACGATTAAAAATGTTTCCTCCAAAAACTCTTTATCAGGTAAGCATAAAATAATATAACAACAGTTACAAAATTCACGGCGCGGGCGCATCACGCAAACGTCAAAAACTAACGTTTTGACGTTTCCGGTTCCTAAAAACATGACAGGAGACAAAACTTACACACAATTTCCTTCACTGAAACAGCTTTTATCTGTATAAAGATAAGGCTTGAATTTGCATGAAATAGTTTTCTTGGTAGTGATGTTAATGTGGTAAGTCACAGGTCTCATAAAGGCGCCGTCTTATTTTGATTTGGGTCTGTTATTTCACCGACAAAATTAAAAAAATACTTCTTTTGTCCGTCGTTTCAACAGTTGCACGGGATTAAGAAAATAAATACGTAGGTACTTTACTTTAATTGTATAATTTATTTTTCTGAGCGAAAATACAAAGAAAAAAATACTAAAGGTATCTAACCTGTAATAGGAAAGTTGGAACCTTTACTTTACCTATAATTTCATATTAACTAGGTACCTAGGTACTTTACATTGTGTTTAACCAAATCCAGTTGTCGCGTGTCATTTCTGTTTAGTCAGATCTTTTTTTTTTAGCTTTTTAACGTTACGTCTGCATGTTTTATTAGATAAACAAAAAGGTGTCAAATTAAAATTATTATTCAGAATTTACAATCACCAAACAAAAACGATATTCTTAGCATAACTTGTATCGTAAATGTCTTCTTCAGCCAAATAATTGCTTTTGTATCATTTTATAAATAACATTAATACTGTCCACAAAAAATTGCAATGTAATTACCGACTTGTCAATAGCGAGCGTAGGTAACCTTTGCTCCAGAAACAAAAGCCCCTGACCCCAGTTTCGAAATTCAAATTTCGTTGTACTTAATTCGAATTTGGAATCACTAGTGGCCAGTGAGGTTTTATTCTTCCATTCGTTCCGTAGAATAATTTCGTTATAGAAATGATTGATAGAAAAGTTGTGATGTCTTTTTTTGTGTAGATCATTAGTAGTTAATTACTTGTGAAGTCGTTCATTTGCCTGGTACCGCGAAGGTGCTACTGTGGATGCGGTATTAGCATGAATAATAATATATTGCTTAATTATGTCTATTTTTATCTGTTGACATTTGAATGGTTTTTTGACAGGTTTATTTTTGAACCTTGTCATTCAGTATTTTATATTCGCAACTAACAATGAAATTTATTTCATTGTGATATTTTCATGAATAAAAGCTAAAACAAGGAGTAACAGAGATCAGTAGCATTGATTAGGGAAAAAAATATTCAAATTATTGATAGATTATTATTATTGACTCGTTCTAACTCGGGTATATAACCTACTAATACTATAGGTACGTAGACTAGTATTAGGTTAGGTGCCCCAGTTATTACGCATCTTCCCAGATTGTTATGTTTAAAACTAAGATAATTATATTATAATCAATTAACTACTCACCAATATAAATACCTTACTATTACAATGACTTTCCAAAAAAAATGTGCTTAAATTATGTTAGTAGAGTACTTCATCAAAACTAAATATTTATCACCGCGATTTCTTGTAAATTACCAACTCCATATAATTCTAAGCTCAAAGTGGACCATACATTCAAAATTTGAAGCAGGTGGTAGGTACATACAAATTATGATTTATGGCAACACCAAAGCAAATCGATCATTCTAATTGGTACGATTCGATAGTAAATCGACTGCGCAAGCGCTACATTCGGCTGGTAATGAACATTATGGCGGTTATCCCCTTTTAGGGCCTTTAGTTTTATTATTCGATAATTTCTGTCTTGTATTAATTTGAATTTGATTATTATAGTATTTTCTGATGCTGCGTAAATTGCTACTATATTGTGTCAAAAAAATAATTGTAGGTGGTAAAAATGTGCTCCAACGATAGGCGACTTATGAAAACTCTAAAACCAATAAAAAAATGGAATAATTGAATTATTGCAAATTTACGTTATCAATAACAAAACAAAGTGGTATTTCTTGTTTAAGGCTCAAGAAGTGCTTTTGAAGTTTTTGCATGGAATTTGGAAGTTGCGGTAACTAACAATTTTTCTTTTATATTTACAGGTAAGAGCTTATACTTGCAGTACGTACCTATTACCTACCAAGTTGAGTGGCAAAGCTCAGTACCTTTTCATGGACACAAAAATATTGTATTCGACTTTAATAAGTGTTTGAATAATTTAAAGTGACGAGATAAACATAGAGTCGATCGGTATCTCTGATTGAGTTTATGGTTAGAACTTCACTGCCGGTCTTTGAATATGTTGACTTCGTGCCAAAAAATAAATAAATAGGGTTACTTTAAAAATAAATATATTACATAAATAGATATATTACAGGACATTAATTTTACACAGTGCCATCTAGCCCCAAACTAAGCATAGCTTGTAATATGGGAACTAGAATACGGATAGAATAGTTAAAAGTAATAAAATAGTTCTTAGTCACCCTTAAGATCTTGCCGAAAACCTACTTTGCTTTTAAAAACCTAGTGAAATATACATACGTTTTTCTACTTATATTTTTCTGACCATCCTTCTGAGATCACTACTTTCACAAATCCGCCTACCGATCGTGGTGTTCGTCATCGAGGTGATTATGGCAGATCACCCTGTTTTCTTTGTAATGCTGGGGAAGGCCCAATTCACGTTGTAACAATGAAGTAGAAGGAAAGCTTGATAAAATTTGTTTTTAAGCATTTTTGTGGCAACTGGATGCAAAAGATGGCGGCTGCAACGAACCATTGGCTAGACTTGACCGATATTCCACATAAAATAGGCATTACAAATAACAAAACCATTGACTAGTAACACGGCTACCGTCTTGAGCAAGCATCCGGTAGACCAATCGAGCCAATATACTCACCAGCTCACCAAGACCCCGAGTTCCAAGGAAACTCTTCAGAAATCAGGGTCACGCTAGACTGGTTAGGACGAACGTCACTTGAGCATATTACGGTTAATCGGGACTTCCTACTTACGGCTCGCGAGTACCGGCCGCTGAGATTTGTTCCAATTTCAAATGTTGATTTTGGGATCTGTGACTTTGACAAGTGACATTTGCCCTGACATTGCATGACTTTGCTGTAACTATACAGCAACAGCACAATATGGTTCGTTCTAAACGTGTATGATATAGGTAAGTTTTAGTCTTTGCTTAACTACAAAAGTGAAGAGAACTGGAGGGGTTGGATTGATCATAGCAGTAAAGGGTATATACATAGAAAGCAGCTGCTGCTAGTGTCTAGTGAGATCCATTAGTCGACTTTTATGACATCGTGCAAATATGCTAAGGCCGCGATCACAACGGTTGCGGCACAGTTGACATTGCAAGATTATACTATTATTTCAACTGCCCCTATCTAAATAAAAAACAGTTGACTATTTAGTTCACCAAAAAAAGACACACTTAAATTCTAAAGCCCGCACGCAGTGCTGATTAAAAAGTAATAACGATATTAAAACGCGCATAAAAACGACATTACTTACGTATAAACTACGTAACAGCCTGTGGCAATACTGAGTGTATCCAAACACACAGCTTTTACAACATAGTTTAGTTTCACTTTTGAAGCACGGGAGATTCCATCTTCAAAACGTAAAGCGATAGCACATAACAATGAAAACTTTTTTTATGTGTGAAAGAGATCGAACTTCAAATGTTGGCCAGGAGAATAAAGTAGTCTATATTCAATGCAAAAACATTTAAGAAGCTTAGCGTGAGGGTTGTATTCTTCGATAGTGGACATTTTGTGGTTTTCAAAAATGGCTCCATTTCATTTATGAGGTAGATGTTGTATAATCTAGGTAGGTTTCGGTACCTACTATGTATGAGACAAAGTGTCTTTACACCCAAAAGAAACACTCAAAAGTCAAAAGAGCTCACTCGTACCTTATTGGTTGTTCCTCAGCTGAAGGTACGAGTTTTACAGTTTTTGGTACATTTGTAGCTTTAAAACACATAATTGGCTCAAAAAATGTAAAATTCTGCCTCTAACTAATTACGACAAAATTTTTGAAAAAAAAAATCATTGTGGAAAAACTGGAAAAACTAAGCGAACTTGACTTGCAAAGTTTCAGTTACGAATCAATATACCTACATACTAGTACATAGCTAGTTTAACTGTACTTTTTATTGAATAAATAGGTATACCTAGAAAACTTAACATGAATATTCCAAAATATAGTTGTTTGATCAGTTTGTTACACAAAATATGTTGCCGGGCTACAGCATCCCAAAATTCATAGCAAGCGTAGACATAACCCACAGGAAATATGACATAAAAATAATATTTATATAACACATTTTAGTGAATATTAACAGAATTCGAATGGAAAGACAATTTACATGTTCACGAAAATTTACTATGACTTTATACCGACGCAGTAAGTAGGTATGCCAAAACCACAGAATAAATAGCAGTCCTACGTGTTACCAATACCTACTTAGCGTAAAAATCTGTAATATTACCTCCTAGCATGTTTTCCTTGGCATTTTGTTATTGAATCATGCAGTTAACCTACAGATCAAAGTTTATAAGTACAAGTAACGAGCATTTTAATAACTTATTTTATTGACTCTCTATACCAACATCAACAACCAACCGTCCACTATCGGACTATTCTCCAGGAATTATATATTTCACTATGATTTCCACACTTGGCAGACGGGAAGAGCTCGCAGTATTGTTTTTCTTTGAAACTAGCTACCAGAGGCTTCACCCGGATGAAAATAGCCTATTTGTTTTTCCCGGTCTAAAGCAACATATTTGCAAAGTTTCATCTCAATCCATTCAGTAGTTTTTGCATGAAAGCGCAAAATAGACCTAATCAATTTGGTATGGCGACACTAATTTATTGGATGAAAAGTAGCTCACAGCAACATAGACTACTTTTAATTTCCCATTTCCCGGTCAAGAGCAACGAAAATCAATATGTGAAGTCAAAGTCAAAATGTTTTTATTCATTAAGATTTTTTAGGATCATTTTGAAACGTCAAATCTACCGCCTGTTCGGAGTGGCGACCAGCACACAAAGAGAAGGAAAAAAACTCGACAAGAAACTCGGACTAGATCATTTATGGATGATCCATTGAAAATTTAGGTTTACATACAGTTTGAAATGAAAAGTTTCAGCTCAATCCTCAGATCACACCCACCCCAAACATTATTGTAATGAAAACTAATTGGTAGCCAATGCTAACGCCATCTAGCTACAAACCTAGCAAAGGCAGTCACGAAAGATTACTTAGTACTATATTTGGTTACGACGATACTTTGTCTCGCACTTTCTGCTGCAAAAGTATAGCTTGTAATATTTTCTATACAAATCGCGTGAATACATTTCAAGTTGATTCTCAAACGGTAGCATTTTATAGTAAACACTTTAATATTTTATTAAAACCGCTACTGATGGATAATGCAAAATGACTAAGAAGCGGTAACAGGAATTTATAAAAAAAAAAACTAGAAATAAAAGAAACATCTATCAATAATAAATGTCATAATATTATGTGCACTAGAACCACATAATATAAGACAGTACTTTGAATTAATGAACTAAGACATACCCTTCTCAATTGCTGATTGCCTGGTACCACTAATCACATACGCATAGACTCAAACTTGTTTTCCTTAGAGGTAGACCACGGATTTCCAATATCCTTGGACACCTATGTTCTCTCACTCTCATACAATTTAATCTCTCTTTCTTCGTGTGCAGGCTGTAACTGTGACAGCCTTGGCGTCAGACTTTTACGAAACGCCATGGTGTTTGACATGTCTAATACCAAAGCAGTATTTTCTCTATTCGTGTGGGTAAGAACAGCTTTGACACCAAGGCTGTTCTTGTCCACAGACTTTATAAGCCTTCGCTATAGGCGTGACATGGCTCTACCAAACGACTATGTATACAGTAAAAGAACTACTTCACGTGATGTGCCCCAGTATGATTTTTAGACCTACGGATTGGGAGCTCAACACTCTGTCACTGCACCACTAAGGTTTATAGATAAGACCCTATGTATAGTTAAAAATGTAATACATTATGCGGGTTTCTGTAGGTTTTTGTCTTTTAAATGCTACAAAAATATTGTCAGAGCATATTATAACAGCCTATGGGTATACCTAACCGCCTCTGTGGTCTAGTGTTCAACCCATTGATTTCAGATCCAGAGGCTCGATACCCATGGGGAGTACAATATATTGTGCTTGGTTTGGTTGGTGGTAGGACTTTGTATAAGTCCGCCTTACCTAACAGAATTAGGTAAGGAGCTACCATCACCTTACCTAATTCTGTTGCCTTGCCAGTTCCTCAGTTTGTTGAGGATTCCGGGTGAAATGCGCCTCCACCTTCGGCCTTATTTCAACTTGTAACCAGGTGAGTTGAAAGGCAAGTGCTTACCCGTCTTACAATAAAAAAAACAAAAAAAATACCACAGTTGTTTCAGATTTAGTCAGTTCCGAAGATTACAGTCAGACGTAGAATTCTGTTGATATATCATTTACGTAATTCTGCATAATTTTGTTATACAATAGATGAATTTGAATATTTTTTTATGTACAAGTTGTTGTGACCGACAATGAAGTGAAGTAAACAGACCTTGAAGTTGAAATGGCATACTTTTCTGATGACGTGCTTCAAGTACATTTTAACTTCTGGGCTGGTTCATTGAAGAGCTCATCTTTCCCTATGCACCTTTCGAGGTCAATAACTATTCTCAAAAAAAGGAATATTATCTTTCTAAGTTATTAGATATTCAAATAGTAGGTACCTCTACCACAG
Source organism: Venusia cambrica (assembly GCA_951394065.1). Taxonomy (NCBI): domain Eukaryota; kingdom Metazoa; phylum Arthropoda; class Insecta; order Lepidoptera; family Geometridae; genus Venusia; species Venusia cambrica. The sequence continues at coordinate 6,101,289 of OX596045.1, read as the reverse complement.
GTTTAAGACAAATACAGTCTAGCGACTAGGATATTAGGGAAATATTTGAAAACTTCAGCGCCTTGCGTATAAGCTAAGTATGAATGAATGAATGAAAATATTTTATTGCACACCTTAAATAAAACTGGATTACTTTAAAAAAAAGCGGTCTAGCGCTTAGATGCTTTTGATGGAGAGGATTTTATGGCTAAAGAGGTGTACTACATTTTACAGTACAAAGTCAGTCAAATAAACTATCCTACGTCACGTATACCTAGTTAATAGGCACACTGCTATTTATGTACATGATTTTTAGCTATTAATTGGTAAAAAAACCGAGACTACGGAATACCAAAAAACAGTGACTGGAATAATTACAACGGCTTTTAAATAAAATTTGTCAACGGAATTGTAAGCATTTGGGTGTTAAAGTAGTTTTTGTTTCATTGTTTATTCTGAAACATCAATCTTGCTGCCAGAAATTACCTACAAATCTAGATAAAATGTCTTCTAGATTTGTAGGTAGATTCTAACAAACTCTGTTCTTATTTAGTTGGTTCCAAAGGTTGACGTTTTTATTTCTTACTTGTCATAAATAAAGTATAAGTACTGTATCAAACGTACTAAGTATTAATAAAAGATGTTAGGTACATCAATATGATTCACTTAGTATAGAATCTCCTTCGTCATCGCATCAGCCAGAACAAGAGCAAAAAATGTTGGTATTTTCCACAACTCAGTATTTTAAACAAAGTCAAGATTATGATTAATTTATTTTTATTAATAAAAACAATTCGAATATTTTATCTCTATTTTTTTTCATATAGAGCCCTCATAAAAACATAACAATGCTTTTAATATGGGAACTAGATTGCGATTAGGATTAGGATTTGCACAACATGTTCTTATCTTCATTCCCTTTGATCAGCCGTCAGCGAATACATTCACTCTTTTCACATTTTTTTTCATACCCAACATTTTTCTTACAACGTGACTTTTTACCCCTGTTTAAAGCGTAAATACCTGCTTGCCTTGTATCTACGAGCATAGATTCGAATTTTTACGTCGTTCGTCATGCTGCCAAGGTTGTTCTAGGCAGCGGTTAAGCCATCTGTATGTAGCTGGCTTAACCGTTTCTCAGGATAAATCACGACCGTAAGTAGCGAGGACTACTTGAGGAGGAGTATATAGGATGTATCCAGAGCAACTAGAAGAGAAGAGAACCATTCGATCGAGATCTTTAGAAATCACAGTTACCAACACTCAATACGACGTACATATTGTGCAATAAAAACTGCAATTGCTAAGTAGGTAATATATCATTGCAGTTTTCCTCAAGTTTAAAAACGTAGTAGAAAAGTATGAGTCGACTGTATCCAACAGCTAATTGATTATTTGAAGTGAATGAGTCATTTATATGGTACCTACCAAATTATTTGAGTACTTACTTTCGATTTTACGTCTATGTTAGGGCACAGTACGTTTTTGGAGGGAGTCTTTGTATCTTGGACTCTGCCGGCTGAATATATTATAATAATGTAATATCCTTAATTTAACAGGTTTAAGGTTTAAATCGTTATTTTTATTTTAAACCATATTCGCGATATGCCAGACTTCAATTTTCTAAGTGTGCTTAATCGATGACATTGACAATGCAATATTAGCTCTTATTGTTTAAAAATACTTTTAACAGTAAATCGTTTTTGTTGAAAATACAATTGTTTGTTTTTTACCTCACAATGTACATTCAAAGACCTGGCTCGGTGGCAAAGCATGGGATAGACCTGTCATGTATGTCAGTATCAGTGGACTGTAATAGTTTGCTGATGATGGAGCTTTCTCCCTGTAAGCAAGTCTTCATTTTTACATATACTTATTTGAGAATTTAGATGAAAATGTATAGGTTTTTAAATAAAAATGATTCGAAAATCGAAAGTTATGCGTCCACAAGTAACTATTGAATGAAGCAGGCGTGTCCTCTGCCCCCAATACAAGTACTGTTGCGTTAACGAGTAACACTTGGCCTGTTCTCTGCATTTAATTTTGTATGAAATATTATATTACTGTATAAAATATACCTGAATATAAACTATTTTTTTTTTTTTTGCAAAAATTGCACCTTTAATTTGTTTATTATCAAATAAGTTCGAGTGGTATAGGTACAATACAAAATAAATCAATGTTGAAATAAAGTCTACATGACTGTTTTTTCTATATAGCCTGTTATTCAGTCAGTAAAACCTGACCAAGAAATAAGGCACCAAAACAACATTAATAAGCCAAGTAAATTCAATTTTATTACCAAAACAAAATTGTTTATTCAATAAAAACAGTTCATGGACAGAGTCAGACCTTTTTACCTTTACACCGTGTTCGCTTTTATCAATGTCAATTAAAAGTCAGTGCCGCAACAGGTTACTTTACCCTACATCGAAAAATGTACCACTTTCTCTTGTCTGCCAACTTATGCAAATAAAACGCAAGATTATGACTTTTAATGTATGAATAATACTTCGCTTACTAAACGCGCTTGCAATAAGTGAAATTTTATTTTTTATGATACCAACACTAGATGCGGTTTTAAATTCGAATGTGGAACGGCTGTTTTTGAAAGAGAAACTTGCTGGCCGATTGTTAAATTTGAGTTTTGAATTTGGAACGCGTTTGATCATGACAAGTACTTAGTCATCTGTTCAAAAGATATTACTTAGGTAGGTACAGCGTAATCTCAAATTGAAACAAGACAGCTCGATATAGGTATAGTATACCTACTTTATAATATTTGTCAAATATAGCTTGTTTTTTCATAACTATACCTCCTAAATTGCGTTGTACATTTTTACCTACATCTCCATCTCCAGCCATTATGGTAAAGACTTAAAAGTCACATTTTAATTCAACTTTTTTTTCTTACATTCATATCTACTTACGTTTACAAAATGCATGGCTGCCTCTCAAATCTAGTTAATTCAAATCCTTAATTAGCAAAAGAAATTAATCGAAATAGAGTAATTAATAAAAATTTCGCTGGGTAACAAAAAAAACGCTACGCTTGGCGGCTCGTTGCGTAGCATGTAAAAACTGATTGAGCTGATATGAACGTAAAAAGTATTGCCAACGGTACTTATACAACATAGCAACGAAATATTCATTTAAATTTGTAAGAGCCTACTTAGGTAAGGTCGCGTATAACGGAAAGCATGTTGTTTTAATTTTGGCTTGTGTAAAGTATTTTTAAATTCAGAACTCAAATTATGCACAATTTTTTTTATAAATATTTTATATCTGGAAATGCCTATCTTTAAAATAAATAATTAATTAATTTATTATGACATGAAGTCAGATTTAATTAACGTCAAATCAAATAATTTATTTGCACAAAACAAGTTGTAGGGTCAAACAGTTACATCAGTTACGTCAGCCTTGAACTACGTTTATGAAGGCAAACAATCAAGATTCGCGATAAAAATTCAGCTGTAATGAATAATCATAGCTCTTGACTAATTAGTAAGACTGTTCAGTGATGCAGGAACAATAAACGCCAAAAGCAGTGAAATAACACAAGGTCAGGTATTCGCGTGTAACGGAACATATTTTTTTTGTGATTTATTTGTTTTAGCAACGCGCGGCCGGTGCATTCTGCAAGTGTCAAGTTTTTCAGCTTGATGCCAAATCGGTTTATCTCGCAAATTCCGATTTGAGTGCTCCCGTGTTTTTCTCAAGCATTGTTTACTTCTTCATGAACGGAGAATATATTAAAATGTTGATTTTCTTGCCAGTTGTAAAAAATATTTGGATGCTAGGTTAGCATTGGTATGGGCAAGTAATGAGGCGGGATGATAGGCATCTGAGTAATAGGGATTATGAATATAAGCGTGGTTGAAGAAGAGAGAATGGATAGTGTGAAAGTGGCCATGGGTATAAAAGGTGATAAGAGTGAATAGAAGAGGTAAACAAGTTATGCAGACTCCATACACCTAGCGGTAATAAGGGCAGAAGTGCTCCTGCCCTTCATTCTATGATGACTCTCTTCATACTACTTTCATACTTTAAACCGTCCATTGAATACATTTTTTTTAAGTTATCCATATTTATTTTTGAAAGTATTTTCATTCATTCATTCATTCATTTAAATTGTTTACTATAACTAGATTAATATTTATAGTTGATTATTCAAGAGAAACATATCCAACAATTTCGTGTCTAAATTGAAAGTTTTTTTCGATTTATTTGTATTAAGAACTTAAGACTTGTACAGGAAATAAATAAGTCTACAATGGAGCCTACCTTAAATGTACCTAATAGCTCTCTTCTTAAAGACATCTTATTCTTTTTGCTAACCTACTTTACAATGTTAAAATATATAAAACTACACTACACTAACTAAATCTATGTTAATTAATAAGAAAGCGTTTTTTATTTAAATAAATTAAGGCGAGTGAAGATAACATGTTTTTTTCTTGAATGAAGAGATTTTAATAAAATGCGATGGCCACTCCCAGCGGTCGTGGCTACATTCACACCATTCTGGCAATGGTGTGAATGTAGCCCTTAAAATAAGGACTACTGTCATATAATAACAAAGGTCGATACTATAGTAGTACTAACACTATCTAAGAAAACCTTTACAATCTTATATATAATATTTCTATATAACATATAAACCAAGAACTAATAAAAATACTTCTATTTTATATTACTAAAAACAATTAACAGCACTTAATCGGAGGAAGGCTTGGTACACTTTAAACAGGATTCTTTAGTTTGGATATTTAAGCTTAGTATTCTGATATCTGCTTAGGTACACTAAGCTTTTCAAATTTGACTTGTGTAATGGATTAGTTGACATGCTTAGTTTGTAATATTTTGACGTAAGTGACGTGTATTTTTTTTTTATCTGATTCACATCTCTAAGTATTACTGTTTAGATATCATAGTGAAATGCTTTTGGACTGATTTTAATGATATTAACAAAAATATTTCACCATGATATAATGGTAACATGACTTAGAAATGGTAAATATAGTTTATAGTGTTCAGATACACGATCATTTCAAAAGTAACTGTTAATGCTTAGAGCACTAAACGGAAATAATGTAGATACGGGTACCTAGTAGGTAAGTAGGTAAACACTTAGATAATGTCTAGATAAATTGTTGATGGACAAGTGGAGTCATGCCTTCGTAACTCGGTCACGCCCACCAATCAATCTTACACAATAATATTTTTAAATTATAAAAACTGTTGCCATATCTTGTTATGGGAAGTGAAAAGGAACTAAATATTAAAAAGACCTTGATCTATGCAAAAAATTGCGATATTATGGATATTGATAAAATATGGAAGGTAGTTTTCTTTTATTGAAAAACCAAACGTTAAAGCAGGATTTTTCGGAATTCGATCCCAAAAGGGGTAAAAAGGGGTGTTCAAGTTTTTAATGGGTGGTGCGATTTGTTTGAAACTTGGCTCCACTAAAAATTTGGCTTAAAATTTGGAAGGTTCATAATAAGGTGTAATAATAATATAAAAGGATTGATGGAAATAACTATCGAATAACGGGAAGAAACACCGAGCGACGAAATATAAAAAACGTTTGAGTCTGTATCTCAAACTACCCACTAAACTTGAACACGCTCATTTCGGTGTAACAGACGCCTTGTAGTGTGAATATGTCTGTAAGTATCAGAGACGCAAAATTAATAAATAATAAGATGTCCCGCCCTTTTCTGTACGACTATAAATAGATTTAAATTCATTTTTATTGAGTGATGGTACCGCAGATGGCTGCATACAATGTCGTATTCTGCCACATGGCATAAAAGTAAGAATGCCATAGGTATGAGTAACAGTAATAAAATACTTTACTTAGGTTGGTAATAAGTGAAAATTCTGAATAACTGGTAAGATAGTCAGGTCCTCAGACTGTTGAGGGCTCCGGGAGAAGTGCGTTTACTTCAGCCCTATCATAACTTGAAACCAGGTGAGATGAAGGCAAAGCGCTACTCCGTCAAACAACAAAAATATACTTTAATAAATAAATTGAACCACATTATTTTTATATCCTACATTTTTTTCCTTACCCTTTCTAAAAACTATGTAAAGAGGGCAAATTTAGTAAAGTAAAACTTGAATTTAATAATATAGTAGGTAAGTTAATAATCATCAAAATTCGCATTATTTATATACTTTGATTTAATGAAAAGTACTATTATACCTACTAACTATGTACAAAGGAATCAGTCAGATTACCTAAGAACCGTTATAAACGGCCTATAGGTAACTCAACTGTTCCAGACCAGTACCAGACGGAAGCGTGCCCAAGACACTGGCTGCATTGCCACGCTGAATAGCTATGCGAATTCGCTAGCCTAAATACGAGCCAGCCCTTGGGTCGCGTGTCGCCTCAATCAAAAGCCCCGCATGTTTTTGAAAACCTTTATCTACTACAGACCGAAATCCATAACTCAATTGACTGTTTGTCCTTCCATACCAGTAATGGATGTAAATTGAATTGAATAGCGCTTTATAATGTACACAATATGACTTCGAATAAAAAGCAGATAAAAACATTTTTTTTTTCAAGGTTACACAATAAAAATGACATCAGTAGTAGTTGTAGTAGTAGGTGGTATCTATTTTTCATTTAATTTTATGAAATCAGGTTGAGCATCTTCCAAATTAAAATTCACTAACAAAAGACATCAACGCGCTCGCAATACAAAGATTGTTGAATTAATTGTAATTTTAAAATTAAAATTAAGAAAATAGTTAATTGAATTTGTGAGGAATTTATCACCATAATACAAACTAATACATATAAAAAAACTTTTCTCATTGATTTTCAATAGCTTTCTGACGAACCGATCCTTTTGATTGCGCTTCAGTAAAATTGCAATATTGCAGAAAGGACGAAGCAACAAAACAAAGGATATTCGCACAATACAAGTACCAGGAGCACATAACTCGCAAGAAGCTTACATAGTACTTGGAAATCAAGAAAACTCACCAACATCTACAAAAAACAACCTTATGTCCTTACAGATAGAGTGTTTATTATAGAAGGGTGTTGACTTAGTGTTTGAAATGGAAAACGGCTTTGGTAAACGTGGATTGCCTTGAAACCTGGATTTTCTGTCTCTCTCGCGCTGAATACGCTATCAGTGTTTCCGTCTCTGTCTACGTTACGCAAAGGCTTGTAGTACGATGGTTTGTTTTATTCAAACCATTATTGTATGTTTCTGTTTAAGTATTATTTAAATAAAACTTGAAATACACCTAAGAAGGTATTTTTCTTAATTAGGCATTTTCTAGTATGCTTATAGTTTTATAAGTTATCACTTTAGAGGCATTGTAAAAATTGAACATTACGTAAATATGCTTACCTAAACTATATTTTTTAATAGGTAGTTTTATAGATATCCAAGCTTAGCAGGCGGCTTGGACATCGCAGCGATAAAACGAGATCAAGTGCTCAATAAAAAATACACTGCCTTCAGTTTTTGGTTTAGTTTATTTTTGGCACTTTCACCAATCCGCTTGCAAAACGTGTTGATTACAGCAAGTCCGTTCAAAATTGCTTGGAAGTTCCCGAATACAATATGTATCCCTCATTCCTCCAGTGCTATATGCAAGGCGAATAAGGATACACCAACAGATATTCTCTGCGCCTGCAAAGCGGGATCAAGCCAAATACAAGAGGAAGGGCATAGTAGGATTTCCTACTCACTATTTTAGAAGCCCGTCTTGGGAAGTACCTTCGCCTTTTTTTTTATTGTATGACGGGTAAGCACTTGGCTTTCATCTCACCTGGTAACAAGTTGAGATAAGGCCGAAGGTGGAGGCGCACTTCACCCGGAATCCTCAACAAACTGCGGAACTGGCTACCTTACCTCTAAATGCCGGAACACAACAATTTTTCGGATTGTTATTATGGCGACAGAATTAGGTAAGATGGTGGTAGCTAGCCAGCCTTACAGAATATCGCAGGTAAATAGCACTATATCTATCTATTGATGTGTTTCTGTGGTGAGTAAGGTCGCCAGAGGGTTTTCTTTGAGGGTCAGATACGTGTCAGTGCTGTGGTGTCACAAGCATAGATAGCCGATGGTAGTTGCTCGATCAGGGGGACAGTATACCTGCTTGCCACCTTAGTAGTATAAAAAAGGTTGGTAAGGTAAAGTAGTTTTTTTTTATTTTATCTTTTTTTAGTTTTTTCTGTTATTTATATACGATGGGGAAGCGCTTGGTCTTCATCTCACCTGGTAACATGTTGAGATAAGGCCGAAGGTGGAGGCGCACTTCACCCGGAACCCTCAGCTAACTAAGAAACTTATATCTTACCTCTAAATGCCGGAACAAAACAGTAACACAAGTAGTGCACTCTTTGGTGCACTACTTTACCTTAGTTGGGGTTTGAGGCCCATGTTTTGAAGAGATGATGACTTATTATGTTGGCACTTGGAGGTTCATTAAGAGACAAGTTTAAAGAAATAAATATATTGACTATGCCCTGCCAATATATTTATGAAAATATTATGTACGCGCGTAAAAACATAAGCTTATTTGACAAAAACTGTGATAAACATAATTATAATACTAGAAATAAGAATAAACTCGCTGTTCCCACAACTAGGCTCCATAAGGTTAATAAATCGTTCATAGGGCAAACTGTACGCTTCTATAATAAATTGCCAAGTGATGTGCTAAGCTTGTCAAATAATAAATTCAAAAATTTTGTAAAACAAAAGCTATCCAGGAAAGCTTATTATAACATTTCAGATTACCTAGAAGATAAGAAAACCTGGCATTAAAAAAATGAATTTGCTCCAGTGAATAAATTGTAATTAGTATTAGATAATTTTAAGCTATTGTAATGGATCATGAAAAAAAAAAACTAGCCCGAGGTTCTTGCCTTTCTCCTTGTGTGCTGGTCGCGATTCCGAACAGGCGGTAGATTTGACGTTTCAAAGTGAACCTAAAAAATCTTACTGAATAAATATATTTGACCTTGACTTTGACTTTGACTTTGACTTTGACTTTGACTTTGACTTTGACTTTGACTTTGACTTTGACTTTGCACTTAAACCTACCTTCGAGTTAATAAGAAACAAAATACGATACAGGTGTGAGAAGTTCTCAAGAAACAGGAAATAGCGCAGTCTATATAGTTATAGGTTAATAAGATAAAAAATAAGTAGCAAGAAAAACCGCAGCTTATGACTAAGTATTGATCTTTGACTTTTGACTGACTGGCCATGTGGCTGTGTACATTTGCACTAACTACTCGTGCAATTTAAGACCTTAAAAGCTATATTTCTACGCTTCTTTTTACAATGGAGAAGCACTTGGCTTAGCTGATGATGGTACCTCACTTTACTCGGAATCCTACACAGACTGAGGAACTGGCTATCTTAACTTCGAATGCCGGAACACAACAATTTGTTAAAGATTCCGGGTGAAGTAGGCCTCCACTTTCGGTCTTATCTTAACTTGTTAAAGAGAAAAAATAAATTTGAACACACCGATTTCTATGACAGACATTTGAATTGAAGACTGCATTATGCTTAAGCTGCTCAAATCCAAAAGTCACATTTTCTGATTCACGGGCTATAAGGAACTACTTTCTTCCGACTTACTGAATGAATGAAATCGTTCGCATCGTTCAATGAATGAAATCATTCATTCGTCGTAATGAATTGCGTCGTAAAATATGACATTATAAGTATTAGAAACAGGAAATACTGCATAAATATATCTTCGTACGTATTCATATACAACCGTAAGATAAAGTGTTGAAGTACGGTCAGCAGAAGCAAAGGTACAAATAATGTGATTTGAAACTTATTAAGACCAAGAAGAGCGAAACCGAAAAGGCTGCTTTAATAGGTGTGTTGTTTACACTTATATAGATATGTATATTCAGACTGGTCTCGTCAGTAAATAGATAGATAAGAAGATGGATAATTCTTTATTGTACACCAAAAAACAGACAAGCGAAGAAAAACACTTAAACTAGGTTCAATAGGCGGCCTTAGAAAGCCTTAGAAAGGATAGCTAAAAGCAGACAAAGCGATGTACAAAAATTCACTTTTCCAGATAAACTATAACAGAATATTGATTTTCCTTGCAGAACTTATTTTTTTTTAAATCGAGCACGTAACTCCTAACATGACTTTTCGATAACTCTCACGGTTTCAGACTTGCCCTCAGTGGCCCTGGAAAAAACTCAATATACTATTGTATACAGGATACAATAGTATATTGGCTGATCTCACAGGAGGCGAAGATTGAATGAAAATTAGTCATTGTAGGTTAAAGTTAATGTAAGTCGTCAAATGAGTTATTTTAGTTAGTGCCTCAGTGTTGATCTGATTATTTTCTTTAGTTTTATGAAACTAAATAAAGCTGTGCATTTAATTTTTCTGGGACGTGGCCTCTAAACGATAAAGTCCTTTTTCAATCTATATTGAAATGTTAGAATCAGCAAACTTCATCGTCATCAAAAACCTATCGCAGTCCTCCGCTGGACGTAGGCCAAGGTCGCGCCATTGAGCCCGATCTTCGGCCTTTGGCATTTTCATCATTCTCTACCAATCACTCACTATACGAAGAAATAAAAAATATATTTGTAAAATAAAATTTCTAGGAAGTAAAATAGGTATATCTCAATTGAAACTCTTCTAAAATACCTTTATCTGAACATTAACGTAAAGAAATCGCGGGTCACTGACTGATTGAGAATTCCTACGGAATAGTTACTGAGGTACAACTATTTATGTAACAACATAAATAGGTATAATTAAATTTTCAATCATTAGGTAAATACTTGAAAAATTAAAAAAACAGTTTTACAATAGGTACATGAAATTCTCACAGCGCCATCAAGCACTCACCGTCAAAACTATTTATATGTGAGTTAGACTACTGCTACTTGATCAAGTATTTAATTTTTTAAGTAAGTATCTGTTTGTAACTTGACTTACCAACTGTACATTGTTTATTTCTCATAATAATTATGCATAAAATCTAAAGAGTATACAAGTGACTCAACTTTAATAGTAAGCTACCTATATCTAGGTGTTAGTCTGCGGATTAGAATCTAGACTGTATAACTATTTACACCCACACACACATGGAACCACACGTGGAACCACACACACATCCACTTCAACATCCCATTAGTGTCCACTGCTGGGCAGAGCCTCCTCCAAAGCTGGGGAGTTTGTATAATCACCGCGCATGGCAGGCGGTTTGGTGATCGCAATAAAGATTATAAAGCTGGAGTTGTAAATGATCATAGCACTGGTAGGACCTGTAAAGCACCAACAGGGGGTCCCTCCTGAAGTTCAGCCCCAAACAGTTTGCTGTATTCCGATGAAAGAGAGCCAGTGCCTTTTGGATTAACTCGCTCCACCGTAGACCTCATCCTCTCCTAGGTCTAGGTCCTTGGATTAATGAATAAATGAATGAACGAATAAATGGATGAACGCATGAATGAAATGAACGAATGAATGAATGGATTATTGAAATGAATGAATGGATGAATGAAATGAACAACTACAATAAACTGGATTACTTGAAAAAAAAGGTACAATGGGCGGTCTTATCGCTTAGTCCTGGGCGTCGAGGTCTAAAACTTACCCAATTAAGATGATGAGAGCGAGCTGATCTGATAATCCGAGGCTAATAGACAACTACGAGCGTCTCTATCAAAACAACAAACGATTTCCAGTAGCGTACCTCACACCGAATTCTCAGCAGTTGACGTTATCTCGAGACATATCTCCAGACTTCGACCTCGGGTGCTCCACATCCGTAAGTCCAGAGTGGTAACATCAAATAAAGCAATCGCAGTATGAACTTATCCGAAGGGCTACTTTTTGTTTTACTACCGACGAGAAAGCGCTTGGACATCATCTCACCTGGTTTCAAGTTATAAGGCCGAAGGTGGAAACGCACATCACCCAGAATCCTCAACAGTCTAAGGAACTTGAAAAATCCTCTTAGACCACATTTTCACTTATTCTTCAAGTAAGCTGGTGGTGAAACGCATGGCTATCACCAATTTAAAAAAATACATCAATTCAATGTCTTTTTCATTTTTCATAAAAATATTAACCTTCCTTTTTATAAATTGAATCAACCTTATTTGGCATGATTATTATATATACTTATCCAGGCCGATACTAGACGGAAGTGACTTCAAGACACTGGCTGCATTGCCACGCTAAAATGGTATACCTACTTCAAAAATACATTGAAAATAATTGTACGACCGTACCTTTGACATTAATTCAGTTTATGATTTTCATTGGCGCCATCCAAAATACAAAATGAAGTTTTTTAAGTTATATATATATATATATTTTTTTTTATTGTACGACGGGGATGCACTTGGCCTTCATTTAACCTGGTTACAGGTTGAAATAAGGCCGAAGGTGGAGGCGCACTTCACTCGGAATCCTCAACAAACTGAGAAACTGGCTATCTTCCTCTTAATGCCGGAACACAACAATTTGTTGAATTGTTGTTATGGCGACAGAATTAGGTAAGATGGTGGTAGCTAGTCAGGCGGACTTAAAGTCCTACCACTAACCAAACCACGCACAATATTGTACACCCACTGTGGATCGAACCCGGGACCTCTGGATCTGAAATCGGTGGGTTGAACAACTAGAACACAGAGGCGGTTAAAAGATCGAACGAATGAGTGTTACAATCATTGATTTTGTTCATTCATTTGACCTTTTAGATATATCTCAAATTATAGCTCTTCACCGACAGCGGAAATGTCTACGTCAGCAAAAAATGTCACGCCTTGCTGCGCGTGAGTCGACACAGAATTGCTTTTATAAGGGACTGGGTAGTTCCAGGGATTTGCTATCATTGCAATCTCGATGAACAAGCCAAGATGGCAGTATTCAGCGCTGTAGGTTGTGAGTTCAATTCCAATCCAGGATTTTATAGGATCACTTTGAAACGTCAAATCTACCGCCTGTTCAGAATCGTGACCAGCACACAAAGAGAAAGGCAAGAACCTCGGGCTTTTTTTTTTATTGTATCATGAGTACTACTTCAAAGCCCGTAAATGTCAACTGTTGGACATGAGCCTCCTCCATTTGGAGTCATAATCACCACGCTAATCACACCAATCACCAATCCACATGGGATTGGTGATTGGTGTGATTATGGATCTCTATAAGTTGTTTTTAATGTAAATACATTTCATACTATAAGTTGCTCTTGGTTCTGGTAGAACTTCAAGAATTCACCTGTGCTCATTGTTCTTTTAAGTACCACTAGGGGTAGTCATGGGCACGTCCAGTCCATCAAGCAGTCGATTCATGTCAGGTTGTAGATCGTTGCTTAGCGGTATACTAATAGCCATGCTAAATAGGCGGGTTGGTAATCGCAGTACTTATTGGTGTCATTATTATGATCTATGGAGATGGTAGTGATAACAAAACCAATGTATTTTTCTCGAAGGAGAAAAATACATCGGTTTTGTATTAATGTTAGTGAATCTACAACCGCCTCTGTGGTCTAGTGGTTCCTCTTACGGTGTCAGATTCAGAGGTCTCGGGTTCGATCCCCAGGGGGAAGGCAATATTGTGCTTGGTTTGGTTGGTGGTAGGCACCACCATCTTACATAATTCTATCGCCATAACAACAATTCTAAATTGTTGTGTTCCAGCATTTAGAGGTAAAATAGCCAGTTATAATAATAAATAATAAATATTACAGGACATTCATTTTACACAGCGCCATCTAGCCCCAAACTAAGCATAGCTTGTAATATGGGAACCAGATTACGGATAAAATACTTAAATACTTTTTGTAAATACATACGTACTATATGATACAACACCCAAACACAGAACAAACATCTATATTCATCACACAAATGTTTGTCCTGGGTGGGAATTGAACCCATAGCCTACAGCGCCGAAGGCAGAGTTACTACCAACTGAGCTATGAGGCTTGTCAAAGTCAGTGTCAAGTTCCTCAGTTAGTTGAGGATTCCGGGTGAAGTGCGCCTCCACCTTCGGCCTTATCTCAACTTGTAACCAGGTGAGATGAAGACAAAGCGCTTCTCCGTCGTAAAATAAAAAAGAAAACTGTGTTTTTTTCTTTTTATACTCATAAACACTATCAAGCCCCATATCAACAAATGTAATCCTCTCCATCCAAAGTTTGTTAGATAGATGTCGCTGCTTTAGCGATAAGACCGCTGCATTGTTACATAATAAGTTTGTTTCGTTTTCTTATGTTAATTATCTTGCTATCTTATTTAGGCCAGCGAATTAGCATAGCTATTCAGCGTGGCAATGCAGTCAGTGTCTTGGGCACGCTTCCGTCTGGTACTGGTCTGGAACAGTTGAGTTACCTATAGGCCGTTTGTAACGGTCCTTAGGTAATCTGACTGATTCCTTTGTACATAGTTAGTATAATTGTACTTTTTATTGATTAAATATCAAATTATTTTGCATATACAAAGATGTTCAACATTCAGACCTTTGTCGCGTTGTACGACACGGGTCAGTAGAAGGGTGCTGCTTTGCCGGTTGCAATCACATCAACCTTATCTTCAAATCAAATTAAAACATGATTAATTGCTAGTCATAAATTCAATTTTCATTTAAAAACGTGTTTTATGTAAAAAATTGTGTTTATTAACATCTATATTGGAAAATTCTGATGGACACGGCATTTTTAAAACGACTTACGTCTTCTTTTAAGTTATGGGAAATACAGCCTTAATTCTTAGACTATAGAGTTGATATTCCTTGTTTATGTGAGTATTACAGTTATAGTGACAATTTTAATTAAAAAGTGACATGGATAACCTAGAAAGACTGGGAATATATGTTTTTTTAGCCTGTGTATGTTTTATGTAAGCTATTGAAACGAAGATTACATTTCTGACGTTACGTAGAATTGACATTATAATATCCTTTCTAAGTGCAATCCTACACTTCAAATTTAAAATCACTATACCTGGCTTACGTTGTGCGTTGTACGTCAGTTAGTCAGTTACACATGGCAATATTTTTTTTTATGTATTTTTGTACTTATTGCTTACATAAGTACTTACCTACTACCATAATATTTTACATAATTTGATACTCTGACTTATTCTGTGCCCTTACAGTTGTACCATCATCATCATCATTTCAACATCTGAACGAAGACCTCACCCCAATTCGGAGCCTCCTCTATCCATCGATACCCGCGACCGCCACAATGTATTCAGTCCATCAAATCTCCTACAATCCCATTTAAGTTAAATTGTTGTTAAAAACAAGTGAAAATGTAGCCATGGGTAGACTACAAACAGAAGAAGGGAACAAGTTCCACTCATCACTATTATTATACAAATTGAGTAAAATATTGCGTTTTTGACTCCAAGTACCAGTCTGGAATATCAGACGCTGGCAACAAGCTCCACTCGTCACTAGTACTAATGTTAACTAAATCCATGAATACTTATGGCGTTAACCATTGCGTTTTCCCTTGGCCGCGGCTAGTTTTTACTAGCTTTCCTAGGCACCTACTAAACCAGCCATTGAAACGGGCACTGTGGCCATGGGTTACCCGTTTCTGAGGATATTATTGACAGTGAAGCTGAAATGATATAGTGCTGTAGGTCATGGGTTCGATTCCCACCCGGGAAACATTAAGTAGGTATTATGAACATAGATGTTTGTTCTGTTTTATGGGTGTACACAGACGAAGTGTTGTATTGTATGATAAGTATGTATTTACAAGAAAATATGTATTAATATTCTCCAAACTAGTTCCGATATAGATTTGCTTAGTTTTTTAACAATATACGTTACATCAGACCAAGCAGTGGTCGAAAATAATCGATGAAAAAAACTCCGAGCTCTACTCCGCTTATAGGGAAAAGAGAATCCCCTACAAATTGAGGAACTGGCTGTCTTATCTAAATGCCGGAACACAATAATTTTAGAATTGTTGTTATGGCGACAGAATAAGGTAAATTAGGTAAGATGGTGGTACTAGCCACCACCAGGCGGACTTAAACAAAGTACTACCACCAACTTGCTACAAGTAAGTAAGTAATTTTTCTATTAGTATTTCTTAGTAAGTTAGTAGCAGTTAGGAGATGTCCTTAGTAGTGGCGTTGTGTTGTTACCCTCAAGTAAGATTACCATACAATAGGTTGCGCGTCCTTGTAGCGATATCGTTCTTTAGTTTTCCTATCTGTGGTGATTCTTAGTGCCTACGTTTTAATTTAGGATTAATGGGTAAATCTTTAATTATTTACTTAATATGTATTTACTTAATATTCAGGTTCATCTGTACTAATATATACCTGCTGAAGTTGATTAAAAAATCAATTTCTGTGTGTGATCTAGTGGTCTACCCCGAGCAATGTCACATCATGTCCGCACTTGGCCTAAAGTGTCCACTGCTGGACAGAGCCACGTCCAAAGCTGGAGGGTGTTGCCATAATCACCACGATTGACAGGTGGATTGGTGATCGTAAAGGTGTAGATAATACACAGAAAGAAGCTGCTGCCTTCTTCTTGTGAGATTCCTCAGTCGGCATTTACGACATCCATGGACTGAGTTTGAGAAAAAGACCCAGTTTTTTCAGATATTTTGCATAAAACATTATCACCAATCGCTTCTGAAAACTCAAATAGAAGACAACACCAAAATTCATGCAGGTATGTCAAAGTGGGGAAATAACGGTTTTCTAACAAAATAATTATTGGAAGTATTTAAGGGTGATTTTAAAACCAACTTTACGTAGTACAACCTCAAGGTATTTAAACCCCATATTGGGACGTTTCACATATTTTTTTAGATTTTCACGAAAAAACTTAATGCAGATAGAGTAAGTAATACAACAAACATAAGATCAAATTAGAAGGGATTTCAATATAAGTCAAGGTTCTGATTGAAATATAATATCAAAGAACAAGTCAGACAGGATGTCCATTAGAAATTTATAGCTATTCGCTACCGGTTGTTTTGACCCTATTTTAATGATTAACGTTTAATTTAACCAGCTTCTTGCGGTGGGTACGTGGATACACATACGGTGGGACATCTTTAGATGTGCCCTAAGAGCACTCTAGTCTAAAGAGTACCTACCTATTCGCTGAACTTGAAGACTCCAAGATTGTACTAGTGCGGAAAGCGGTTGAGGGCAACGAGTTCCATTCCTAACTAGTACTAATAATAAAGGTAGAGGCGAATTGAGAGCAATATCTGTGCAAAATTTTAGCTAAATCTGTTTAGTAGATCCCGGATTCGATCCCCTGGGGATACAAATTTATGCTTGGTTTGGTTGGTGGTAGGACTATGTTTAAGCACACCTGGGTAGCTACCACCATCTCACAAAAATACCTAAATTGTTGTGTTTCGCCATTTAGAGGTAAGATAGCCAGTGAACCTACAAGTATGTGGAGGATTCCGGGTGAAATGCGATCCCACCTTCGGCCTTATCATAAGTCGAAACCAGCATAGGTATTATCAAACATTCGGAATGCTTAAGCGGATCAAATTCGGAAGCTTCCGATAGAGATTTTGAGAACGCTATTCTTAACTCCAAAATCTAAGTATTTTGACATTGGAATTCGATGATTCCCACAGAAAATGTTCATTATATGGTTTGAGAATAGCATTGAAATCTATCGGATTCTACGTCAGATCCGACAAAAAGTGATGTTTTCGATCCGTCCGAATGTTTTAAAATACTTGTGCAGGCAAGATAAAGATCAAGCGACCACGTTAAACAATAAAAAAACAAGGTTGGGTGTGAAGAAGTTACAAAGATCCAAACACCACCAAAATATGTATTGTGACGATTGATTTCGACACCGCCCAAATCAATTTGTTTCATTACTCGCTAAATTGCTGGTAGAGGTCATGAGTACTGTTCTTGACATTTCCTTTATCAAAAAAAAAACAATTGGCCGCTATATTTGTTTTGCTTATATTTTTGTCATTCTTTTTTAAGACATGATTTTAGGGGCTCGGTTCCTTATAATAAAATATACACAGAGGGTCTCTATTACTAATCCTCCACTGTCTGTCTGTTCGTCTGTCAGTGGGCAAAGTCAAAGTCAAAATGTTTTCATTCAATTAGATATTGAAGGATCATTTTGAAACGTAAAATCTACCGCCTGTTCGAATTCGCGACCAGCGCACAAGGAGAAAGGCCAGAAACTCGGACTTGTTACTTTTTTAATGATTTTTCTGATGGTGGGCTGCCTCATGAACCGTTTTCACAGAGTTTGTACTTTTATTGGCGCTTTAATAACAAATAACAAAATAATCTTGAAAATTAAAGGCTCCCCTTTAATTTTTATCCCCATACATCAAAAATTGCCATAAATGTGGGTCAAACATTCACCCTCGGTGAATGTCCGCACTTGGCTGTTTCTTTTTGTGCATGAAAACGTACCTTATCTATAACAAAAGCGATTTATATGTTAAATACTTTACATGTTAAGTATTTATGATAATAAAAACATTTTTGTAGTAACAAAATAAAATAATGTCCATCCAAATCACAATTCAGTACAATATTCTATATTGTTACAATAGTTCGACATATTTAATGTTTTAAAAAAAAACTCTGCTATAGGACCTAGTTTCACAACAAGATACCTACCTAGATTTAAACAGCTGATAGTCGGTTCACATCCCGTTACTAATAACATCTATAACTCAACGACAGAATACAGGTTTTAGATTAGACCTAGGTATCCTAGATATGATTAAGTCTAGCTCATCAGACATAATACCTACCTAGAGTGCCGAGGCAGTTGCGGCTTAAGAATCGAACGATCCTACTCTTTTTTTTTAATGTACGACGAGGAAGCGCTTAGCATTCTTCTTACCTGGTTTCAAGTTATGATAATGCCAAAGGTAGAGGCACACTTCACCCGGAATCCTCAACAATCTAAGGAACTGGCTAATAGTTGTTGGCGACAGATTCAGGTAAGATGGTGGTAGCTAGCCAGGCGGACTTAAACAAAGTCTTATCACCAACCAAACCAAGCACAATATTGTAATCCCCTGAGGATTTAATGAATTTATAATCTAATATCTCGACTGCGATACCAATGCACCTGTAAGGCAAGGCTCTCCAATTTTGGAGGATGCTCTGCGCAATAGTGGACATGGAATGTTGTAAGTATACTAAGATTATACGTTGGGGTTATTGTGCGATGTCTCAGCAATTATTACGTGCCCCCTATTTTCAGTGAATATCGTATATAGTGACTAAGGGATGAACAGTTTTAGCACAAATAACACCTACACTGCGAGCACAAGCCAAGAGCCATACAACTCCATTGGTCCACCTGGAATGAACCGACAACCTGAGATCCTATAAGCCCATTAGTCCAATGCCGTTTTATTTATGGAATTCTGGTATTTATTTTTATCTTCACTAATATACGTTTAAATTGTCAACTTAGTTGACAACAAAGTTGAGCTACACAAATTATTTCAAAGTTCTCAAAACTTTGACGGAGTTTTAATTACCAGTTACAATTAATAGTTTTCTATGGAAATTATAATTACAGTGCTCCGGATAAAATAGTTAGGTGAACAGTTTTTTTGAGAAACTGTTGAAAATATCTACACTATGCTTAACCATAAATAAAATATCTACAATAGGCTTAACCGTCATCACAATGCTTGGCAGGCGGATCAGTGATTGCTGTTAGATGCGCACTTCACCCGGAATAACTAAATAATAACTAACTTCCCCGTAGTACAATAAAAAAAATATGAATTTAACAATATTAATAAAACATTTATCAATAATTTTGCATCCAGGACATGCGAGCACCGGAATGCCGCAGTAGAAAATGATGGATTTTGTGAAAGTGTAAAAAAACATGAATGGCGTGGTTGCATTTATTATTTATTTTGAATATAGGTAAAACTACTTATTAGTCGCTCTTTTGAAAGAAATCATTCGACTTTCGAATTCAAAAATCGAGCTTCAACTTCTCCCGTCGTTTCCGCATGCGCTTCGAAATTCAAACGGATTAGTGATGCGACTTCAACGGCGCAATTATCGATTTTGTTTATTTCGATAAAATGATCACAAGCTACCGCGCACCGCGCCACCAATCCAAAGTAATGCTTATCGGTAATGCAATAAGGTTTTATTTGCCATAATTGGCACGTATGGCATAAATGGTCGTAATATTATGTATGGCGCCACCTGCCGGTACCTCGTTAGCTTACAGCTACAACTACTGGAAATGGATCGGGTACTGTCGTTGACAGAAGCACTTTGGAATCTAATTCTGAATCGCTTGTAAACGGTGATATAAATGCTAATATCGACGCTACTGTGTAGTAATGGTATTGTAATGTTTACAAAAAGTCAGTCGATATTAATCGTTCAGGTTTACTAGGTACTTATTCTGTTTCGAACACCTTTAACGATTAATGTTACTATCGAAGAAAACTAAGCTAAGTACCTACTCTTTAGTTACTAATAGTATTTTTACTTCTAATTTGTGTCTCGTTGTAGAAATAATTTCGAGTGCTTTGTCCAAGCCGTAGTTATTGTCGCTTTCAAAAATACATGTCGTAATCGGATTTGTAATTTTTTTATCGAAACAGTTTTGCAACTACCTCTACCAGGTTTAGTACACAGCCGCTGCTTGTTTATTTAAATGACGCGTCAAACGTCAAACGTCTTTTTACAGGAAAATTCAATGCAATGCTCAAACGTCAAGTTTAATCATAATAAAATCCCGGAGCGCGGTGTAATGCAGAAAAACGGGATGCTATGAGTGAAAGTGGTTCGAGGCGATCTGCATTGAATATCGCTATAATCTGTGCCGTTGTATGTAATGTTGCCGTGGTGTTACGGTTTAAGAATCGACCTCTCCAGCTCAGTACGTGGAACCGTACCATAATTCCGTAATCTAGTTCCATTCCAATACGACAAGCTGTGCTTAGTTTGGGACTAGATGGCGCAGTGTGAAATTAAGGTCATGAAAAAATAAAAATAAAATGTGTAAGTTTATGATAGCTTTAACATAAAATTAAGTTAAGAAGAGTAAGTATGTACCTAGATAAATATTAAACAGTTGAAATCAATTATTTAGTGCGTTTGTGAATAAACAAAGGAACAAATTTGAAAACAAACGCCATTGGTCGGTCAAAACGTCACAGCTAGCGTAAAACTTAACAGAAAAATATAAAACCGACGAGTTAAATTGGAAAATTGTTTTCAATTGTCAACAATTGGGATTAATCGAACGATTGTTTCGTCCTAATTCTTTTAAATATACCATCTGTTTGTGAGAAAACTAGGAGGGCTTGAAGTTACTCATCCGTAACGTTGCAATGATGGGATATGCGTTATACTACGGTATCTAGTGATAGAATAAGCGCATCCCCGAGAAAAAGCTTACCGACAGCACAGATAATAAAGAATAAAGTACTCCGGCAGTTAAACTTAATTGTAACACCTATAATGTTAGATTTTTGGATCAGAAAATTCAGGATAAAGGTATGAAAATGGTTTTATCAATATATGATTTTCTAGCTGTTGGAATATAAAGTAGTTTTAAAATTTTATAATTGCATGAATTTATCGTTATGGATGAGCGTTAACAACAAAATAGTTATTTTGGGTACTGTAATCAAAACATTTTTAATTTATGTGGGAGTTGTTATCAATCGCGTTTAATGCAACAAGCAACAGATTTTCGTCATATGAAATGCATCACAGAATCATAAAAAAATGTCCTTGCTAATTCAATCCAAACAAACAATGTCATAAGAATATCTGCATTAATCACCCCCATGGCGGCATAAGGTTGATTTTTCATCGAGATATTTGAGATTAAAATCGAACACTATCTAACCACATAACGACCGCAACGACCAATGACGCTAGACGCGTTTCCACTAGTCACCATCTCAAACGTTAAGAACGATGACTTTCCATTTTCAAAATATCTCTGATTGGCTGTCAAACTCCAACCGTCAACCAATGCCCGCTCGTCAAATGTCATGACTTGCGGTTAGAACAATTGGTTTAAAAATCGGCTTCTGTTAAAGTAGCATTGCTTCTGTCTTTTTGTTCTTGCATTCGGCCAGCCTTTGTGAGACACTGACGCCTGTCAAAGATACGATATTTTCGTGTCGATGATTTGGGTTTTTCATCGCGCACCGCTCTAATGAGAACACATACCTACCCACCGCTCTTTGTAACACAGACACCTTAACGGTAGTGTAAAATAAAACATCATTTGATTATAAAAACTACATTGAAACTAATTATTTACAAAAGCAAGCGATGAAAAAAAGATCGATTTGTCTCACAAAAGATTATCGAATGAATGAAACACAAAAACCAAATTATTCAAATGAATGAAAACATAGAGTATAAAGCAAAAAAAGTAAACATAAGCCACACAGCCTACACTTGTGAAAAAAGGTTACAAATCTCATTTCGATCGCAGTCCGTCGCACAGAACGAATGATGATGGATGGTGACTACCGTGCTGCGTGCTTTAATTCATATTGTGGTGTGACGAATGGGACCGACAAATGATGAGGACCGTTAGCTTTTTATTGGAAAGGACTAGAAAGCAACAGATTTGAAAATCGAACACTGTTTCACTTTTTAATCGGAAGGACTTGTTAGCTAAACCATGAACACATTTGAAAATTGAACTAAAGGATTTACTGTTGAAACTTATTTTGGTGGGCACAACACCGACTTTGACTAGAAATAAAAAGAAAAATAAAATGCTTGATTAAAATTTCTTTTCATTTCAAACGTTAGAGGCGTGACCGATCCCGTGGGAATCGATGACATGGTTATAAAAATTGTGTATTCCATATTCGATTTACGTACCTATTTGAACATTTCAAACATGTGTTTAGGTCGTTGAATTTTTTTAGTAGAAATTGTATTTCTTTTTGGTTGAAATTAAGAATACACCAATTTTTTAATGTAACTTTTTATTTAATATCAAATTACTGAATTTAATTTTTAGATAACTATCTGAAAAACGAAACATTCGAATGATAAGTATCAAATACATTAAATTGTTGTCAAAAATAATGTAAGAGCTTTTTAAAGCCGTGTTCTTAGTTAGTTTGAAAAAATCTAATTATAACGACAATAGTAATTTTTTCACGTAAAAAAAACTGTTTTAATATACAAAATACAAGAAAAAAACAACGGTATGTAATAGCAACGTCCACGTTCAATCAATCATGAAACGTTTTTAATAGTCTTTTTTTATCGATAAAAAGCGCAACCCTCTTGACCTTATAAGCTTAATCCTATTGCATAAGGCGTAAAAACAAAATAACGTGCTCAGAACATGTTCAAAGGAAATGAACAGAGTAATACAAAGATGCATAATCTAACTAATATAACTAAATAATTTAGGATATTAACAGTTTCATAATTTTAAATACAAGACAGGACATGACATTAAATTCACACAGCGATATCTAAAAATAACTAAGTATTCGCTGTGTGGATCACTTAGATCAAATATGTGATCCAGATAGCGAATATAATACTTATATACCAACATATTTGCTGTGACTAATACTTACCTATCATACAATACAATACCCAAACACAGAACAAACATACCTAGATGTTTGTTCTGTTTGGGTATTGTATTGTTCATCACACAAATGTTTGTACCGAATGAAAATCGAGCCTACAGCCTACAGCGCAGAGCTGAGAAGACTGTCAGAAAGTAAATATTTTGTAAGTACTTTGAACGAAATAATTTTATAAATTCCAATGTAATTATTCTTCTCCTCAACTAACTGAGGAACTGGCTATCTTACCTCTAAATGTCGGAACACAACAATTTTTAGACCTGTTGTTATGACGACAGAATTAGTTAAGATGGTGGTAGCTAGCCAGGTGGACTTAAACAAATTCCCCCTGGGGATAGAACCTGGGACCTCTGGATCCAAAATCGGTGGGTTGAACCACAAATTTCCGATATATTTTTTGTTATTATGTGCAAGTAAAGATTAATTTATCAAAAAATACCTAACTACCCGTGTATGTGCATAGTAACACCCCGTGTGTACCTACTGGTTAAATATTTACTAATAAAAGATCAATCAAACGTGATCTATAGCTATTCTTCATTACTCTGAGATAGGGAACAATAGCTAATAAATAGCACGTCAAGACAAATGTAATAATTTACGATGTGGCTAGCTTTTTTCCGCGGGTTCACTTGTTTTTGCGGTAATTGTTTCAACAAATCTTGGCTCATTGTTAGATGAATCGCTCAATCAGAATTGGTTTTTCGAATTTGACATTTACTCACGGAACAGGTTGTTTCTAACGTTTTATTGGAAATCTTGTCATTATAACGAAATCATATCAAGCAGTAGTTATACCAACAATCAAGAATATCAAGCACCAGATTTTGAGATCATACTCGTATGTACCTACATAATTGGATTGTATGACTTTTTTTTTATTGTACGACGGGGAAACGCTTGGCCTTCATCTCACCTGGAAACAAGTTAAGATAAGAAGGTGGAGGCGCACTTCACCCGGAATCCTCAACAAACTGAGGAACTGGCTATCTTACCTTGAAATGCCGGAACACAACAATTTTAGAATTGTTATATGTACTTATTATTATTCATCATTTTTGTTATTGTATGGAACAGTATTATTACGTCATTTATTAGAGTAAGTCGTTATCATCTCAGCAATCATTAATTTTTTATTATATTCAACATTTTAATCAAATCGATATATTTTTCTTCCGACCACTACCCAACCCTACGCGGGCTCATCAAAGTGCGGTTCCACAGACAATATATAGAAAATATTAAATTACAATAAAATTAACTCAGATACACTTTTTATCCGGTAACCGTATGTAGAGCTAGGAACTAATAGAGCAGTCTATATAAACGCTTTCCGGTTTTCGTTTGGAAAAACTGTTAAAGTAATTTAACATAAGAATACTCAAGTACAGTAAATTAGTAGTTTATGTTAATTTATTTAAATTATGTATTATTATTTTGTGTGATGTGTAAAGATGATTGTTCTTAAAATGTAAGCATTATGATATATTAAATATCTAATGAAACCCCTATAATACTAATTATATTCCAAACGTTGTTCAGATCGCCAACAACAGATATTTACTAGTATTCTAGAGAGAGAGCTTGACATGTCAAGAGTACATTATGTCAGATAACTGAGTTAACTCAAAAACCAATCTTTGTAACTAAAATTACTCCTTGTGATTTGACTTGATTTGAAACTCATTTGATTCTACTTGGCAACAGAACATGACATTTGCAACAATTTTACTAAGAAACCTACCAGTCACCAAATTCCAATTTGAAAAAAGTCCCATGTTTCCAACCAAAAGTGTTCAACAATCAAAAAAATACCGAATGCTTACTTCATTATTTCACATAAACTTGTCAAAACGTAAATAATCTGTTAAATTTGATCATTCGGCCCATATAGTGCCCTAATCTTAAAAAAAAAAAACAGTTTCGTACAAATTTTATACTAACTTATTTGACATTGACATTTCCTCGTCCTGTCTCTACTGCGCCTCTCTATTGGACACGACGATTACTCATTCCACACGGTGACATTATAACGAATCAATCAGTTACAGAGCACGGCTTGCTGTTTATGTTGGTACTCCGTCCTTTTCAAGTTATGTTGGTACTACTTAGTAGGTAATCAGAATTTCTTTATGGCAAGGAAAATTTCTTTATGGCAAGGATTACTTGGAGAAAATAATATAAGCGTGTACTGGATAGCTACAAAAAGTATCCGTCTTTTTAAATTATACAGGATATAGCCATATTTATGGTACAAAATTATTGTTTAAATATTTTAGTCGATATGAAGACAGAAACAATCAAGCAGGCTGACCTGATGTAAAGTGCACCTCTTGCCAATAACAAAGCCTTACTGCGTAGGTCATATCTACAAAGAACATGACATATGCTTCACTGCATTCAACTTCAGGCTTATAGGTGTTAAGCCCCGTATGCCCGTGATTTCACCGGCAACCATGCCCTTCAAACCGAAACAGAGATGCTGCTTGGCGGCTGAAATAGGTATGGTGATACTACATCCCCGGACTAGCACTTTCACAAGAAACTCTTCTACTCTTTATTTTAAACAGATATTCAAACCCTCGACTCGTAAGGCGATATATGTCTAAAGTGACTCATATTTTATGTTTTGATCATAAGAATGGATAGATCCGGTCGCAGTTTACCAGAATTTTTATAGTAAGTTTAGGTAGCATTAAAAAAAAGTCAATACCAAAACATCTACAGTTAAAATTACCGCCTAGAACGACAGGCCGCTATCAGCAAAGATAAAAAAAAAACTTCTTGTCTTTTAATTATAGCGTTTGCAATCTACCGACAGCATAGCGTTATAAGATTTTCAATTTTGTATGCCTAGATTCAAAGTCTATATTTGTTCAGCACAGATTTTTAGATAAAAAAATACAGTGAGCGGACACTCAAGCTAATAATTACAGGGTATATGACATAATTACTGTGCCAGCTCTGTAAGTGTTCGTATTTTTTAAATTTTTGGGTACATTTTTTTTTGTTGTTAGATTATTGGGAAATAAAAACGTTTCTAATTAATATTTATAATGTCTATATTTATAGGGTAGTACCAAGTGTTGTATTATACTGAGCCTATGTATTCATTATGTGATCTATTTTATGATTGGTAATATCAATTTGTAGTTCTAGTTTCATTATCACGTATTAAGTAGGTACAATTTTCTGTAACATTTTTGAGATGTACAAAAAATGTATAATTTTACAACGTTCTCAAAAAGTGATTTACTTGTCATACTTATTACAGCCTACTTCTAACTAATAACAACAAAATTGTATGTTTAGATTTTCCATTGTGGTTCCCGAAACAGACAGAATCTTTACGAGCAAAGTTGTTTCCCCCGATATGAAAAATCTAAACATGCATTTTTAAAATATCGTTTTCAATCGATAAATAAATCCTGTATGAAGTGGCGACTGAAACGTTCATGAAAGCACGATGAGTTCGAAACGCCAGTTACTGAAATCCATATCGCGCGTTCATAACCCGGCGGAACCAACTTAGTTTAAATACTTTTCCGCTAGATGTCTCATTAACCTGGTAAAAAAAACTATTTCGTACTTCTCCACAGACCTTATAGTCGTACGATATTATCATACCTAGATGATAGATCATTTGAAGAGTAGTAGCCCCTTGTGAAAGGGCTCGTCCAGGGAAGTACTACCACCATACTTATTTCAGCCGCGAAGCAGCATTGCTGTGTTTCGGTTAGAAGGGTATGGTTGCTGGTGAAATTGGGAGCACCCTTTGTGCCTCAAGTTGACGGGCACAATGCAGTGCCGTGTAAACTATTTTCTTTGTGGATTTGACCAACGCAGTAAGGCATTGTTATAGGCAAGAGTTGCACTTAACATCAGGGGCTACTTGCTTGTTCCGTCTATTAATTTTATAAAAAAAAATAGATATGTAAAGCTAGAATTCAACCTTCTCAAAGATTCAAATGAAACCTTCATTTCATATATATATATTTCAACAAGCCCATAGCTCAGTTTGTAGTAGCTCTGCCTCCTGCGCTGACACAACATTTGTGTGATGAATATAGATGTTAGTTTATGTGTTTGGGTGATGCATCATATAGTACGTATGTAATTACAAAAAGTATTCAAGTATTCTATCCGTAATCTAGTTTCCATATTACAAGCTATGCTTAGTTTGGGACTAGATGGCGCTGTGTAAAATTAATGTCCTGTAATATAAAAAAAAAAAAAAGTTTAAGAAACACTTACCTGAGTTTGAGTAAGTCCTAAGCTCGCAGCGAGTTCCGCTCTCTCTGGCAAAGCCAGGTACTGCGTCCGTTGAAACCTTCGATTCAGCTGTTGCAGCTGAAGACTGGAGTATATCGTCCTGGGTTTCCTCATCTTCTTGCCTTTGCCGTTCACCCGGAGACCTGGGTCGTCTGAGAGGCCGCATTTTTCTGGAAAACATTCGGTTTTAGGGGGTTTTTGCTTATATCGAGACGAAATATCCAAATTCAATAGTAGTAGTATTATAGATATATATTAGTTTATTTATTATTATTTGCGTAATTGTATAAACGATTAGGGAACATATATTTATATACTTATGTATATTATGTTAGTAAGTAGGTACCTACATATTCTAGCATACTTAGTGTAGATATGTTTTGTACTGTATGTATCAATATTTACTTATTCTCTTTTATTATGTACACCCTCCTACCATCCACAGTATTTGTACCATCCTCCCCTCATAAGGTTGTCTGGAAGAGCTATCGCTTTTAAGCGATAAGACCACCCATTGTTGCATACTGTTTACTTTACTTTCCGGGTTCCGTTCCCAAAGGGTGCCAACCGGACCCTATTACTAAGCCTCTGCTGCGTCCGTCTGTCTGTCAGCGGGCTGTCTCAGGAACCGTAATAGATAGACTTTAAACTTTGCCTCGAGATGTGGGACGGAACCCTCGGTATGATTGTCCGCTAAAAGTTTATAACACCATGTTCATTTCACGAAACCCTATAGGAAATACCAATTTTTCACAATGCTAATAAATACCATACAGTTTCTCAGTGTCACGTGTTTAGACAAACATAAAGTTTATACGTTATGTTGCTAGTTGCAAAATTACCCTTCTCAAATTTCCAGCATTTCGCGGGTTGAATTTGGAACGCGCCTATAGGTATTTTTCGAAACTCAAAAGTTGCCCCAATCGTTTGGAAACATTACCCAGCACTAAATCATCGTACACACAACGTAATAAATCTACAATATAAATATTCCAGCATGCCTCGTGGATACTGGCCATCCATTTTGTAAAATATATGAAAGCAACTCGCTACTTGATAATAGTCAGTGGTAAGACGTAATTGCCGGGTTCGTATCTCTGCATCAGATCTCAACCGACACCCGACGGTCAGTTTTTGGCGGTAACGTCTCATAACCTCCGTGGAGTCGGCATTACAACCTCTTTGGAATACGCATTTCGAGTTTCCGAACGAAGCGTGGAGAATTTTTGAATTTGGAATCGGGCGCGGCGCTTTTTTGTGATGTAGAGAGAGATACGTTCGAATCAATCAGGTTTTTGATGAGGTCAATTAATACGTATCCATCCACACACCAAAGACTAGACTATGAAGCTCAATGTTTCTTCTACATCCACACAGAAAATAATGAAAAACGAGATTGTTTTGCTTAGCGTAGTCACATGGATGAAGCACGCATACCTAAATAGACCCTATTCTTTTTGGTATTGGATTCGCAGTTTGTCAATTGTTTGACATTGAACCTATTGGAGGCCACAAACACTTTTTTCTGTATTTAATAATAGTATTTTTTGACTATCCATTTTAGAACATAATATAAACATAATATAAAAATGTAATATTGAATGCTAGTAAACCAAAACGATTTTAGTATCGTATTGCGTTATAATAATGAACGCTTTGAGGACATTCCATTTTTGAATTTTAAACTACATTCTAAATTTAAATGGGCGATACGAGATATGCAAAACTGCGGACGCGTTGCGATTAATCACTCTGATTATGATCCGCTGTTACACACACGGCTTATTACGATGTCTGAAATGTCAAAATATTAGCTATCTTTGTTTGTGACTTATTTCTATAGGTATTGTTTCAATTGCATAATATTTTATACTAGCACGCGAAATATGTTTGTTTGCATTAAATTGTACACTTAAAAAGTACAATCGGGTAGAAAATTGATATTAATGTTTCGTCTGTCTCTTTCGAATAACTTTGACAGAGATAACTGTCAAAATGTGATCCATTTGGGAAAGTTCAGTAAAAATTGATGGAACAAAACTATGAGATTTACTTTCATCTAATAGGTAATGATAACATCTTTTACTTAGTGCACTTTCATGATACTTTTGTTTTATTGGTATTTGTAGCCAGGTAAGTAGGTATATAGTATTCATATTATTGGTAGCCAAGCGTTTGACCCAAAGCTCAACAAATGGGACCTAAGGTAAACGTAATAAAAAAATAAAAAAAGTTAATATTTCAAAAGCTTGACTTAGTTTGAGGATGGGCGGTATTGTGTAAATTTTTCAGCAAAAAGAAAATCCAACCAAAGTACGAAATCGTTAAAAAATGAATGAGGAACAATAAATGAATCATGATATTGTGAAATAGGATTTTCAAATTGTTAACAGAAGAAAGGAGTGTATGAATCGGCCACTAAACCCTCTTATTTTGATTTCGCTTTATGACGTGTTTTACTCGGTAACCAAAAATCCATCGAAACAAACACAAAAGTCCTCCATGCAACTCGCTAAATGATAAAAATGCTTTCTTTAAAACCAAACGCGTTTTTAAAACAGAAAATATCCAATTCGAAACTCATCGCCCGCGACTTTCTGAGAACTTCCCATACATACACATACATACACGTCCATACATACAAACGTTGTCGGCGTCCGTCAGTTGAACAGACAAAACAATGCGCGCCTGAGGTACTGACACACCCCTGGCTAGTGATGGGTGTCATTTCGATTGTAGTGATGTGCTAATGTCGATTTGTAGGCTTTTTTCATTAAAAAAATGGAATCACAGAATACCACTAGTAAACCTTCTGACTACCAATCGGTAGTCAGAGGGCCTTTGAATGAAGCTCCCATTCAAACATAGGTTGACCTGCTATATTCTGGGGGGTTTCTAGGCTGAGAGGTATAGCCTGACCAGGCGCTACCGCTTCACGTTTCAAAGTAGGTATTAATTGAAGAGGACTTAGGGATCCCATCAGGTGTTGGCCTGAAGACCACACAGTTTTTTATGTTTAGAAGCCCATGTCCACTATACAGCAATGATGCTTTGGACTGTAAGAATCTATTTACAGTAATTTTAGTCTGTTACGTCATCAAAATTGATTTTATATTTAGCTGTTGTAAATGTTTCTCTACAACAACATTCAGGTAACATTTTGAAGTAGAGCCACAATAACAGCGTACCACTTTGGGTATACCCGCCCCCCCAAAACGCCTACCGAAAGGATGATGTAAAAAACAATATACCCCTTCGGTAAAAAGGTTAAAAAGGTTGGCCGTTGCAGACGAGCGACACTTTCTTTTCGGTAGTTGCTGAACTTACAACTTAAATCGCTAAAGAGTTTTATTCAACGAGATTTTCACACACATTATTCAGAATCAGAATCAGAATATGTTTATTTTTATTTTGTAATCATGTTGATATTAGCTATATGTTTAAAAATGGACTTACTATGTTTTAAATTTGGTAACCATTCCACATTTTGAAAGATGGTGGAAAAAAAGAAGAGGAAGCGGTTTTTGTTTTAATTGTACGATGTGGAAGCGCTTGGTCTTCATTTCATCTGGTGTATATACTTAATAAGGCCAAACGTGGAAGCGAATACTCTTGGCATTCAAATGTAACCTAAAAAAACTATTACAAAATCGTGGGCTGAAAGATAATTCTAATTCTTATTTCAAATGGGGAGTAAAATGTTCTTCAATGACGTCACACCCAGCCAACCCATCTCCTCAAAGTGACGGAGAAGGACCCTCTGATGCTAACAGCATCTTCAAAATACTGCGTCAACATCCAAACACAGAACAAACATCTATATTCATCACACACATGTTTGCTCTGGGTGGGAATCGAACCCACAGCCTACAGCGCTGAAGGCAGAGTTACTACCTGAGCTATTAGGCTTGCTAATAACATATGTCAAGGCTATCTCCCGTCTACACCAGCTTTTAGGAAAGCAAGTCAGTCTTCAAAAATAAGTTAAGCTCAAAAGTGAGCGTTTTATTACGGGAATCAAATTAATATTATAATTAATTTATTAAATTACCTTGCTTTCACTTGTTATACTCGTAAAGTTATGATGGCGCAAACTGAAGTATACGAGTATAACGGGATTTTTAAAACCAAGTAAAGTGTTTTTCATTAACTAGGTATGAATTAATTCGATGACATCTCTACGCTAATTAATAATAACTTTATTTCGCACAAGATTATTTTCGCCCACCGATATCAGAACCAGAGGTCCCAGGTTCGATCCCCAGGGGGCACAATATTGTGCTTGGTTTGGGTCGTGGTAGAACTTTGTTTGAGTCCGCCTGGCTAGCTACCACTTTCCTACCTAAGTCTGTCGCCATAACAACAAATCTAAATTGATAAAAAAACAAATCTAAATAGATAGAGAGGCATAAGAGGTAAGATAGCCAGTTCCTCAGTTTGTTGAGGATTCCGGGTGAAGTGCGCTTCAACCTTCGGCCTTATCTTAACTTGTGAAGGTGAGATGAAGACCAAACGCACATTAAAAATGAAACGACAATGTACCTTATCAGCTAAACAGTACTTAAAGTCTATACGGGACTCACTTATGCTGTGATAATTAACAAGCCTCATAGCTCAGTTGGTAGTAACTCTGCCTTCTGCGCTGTAGGTTATGGGTTCGATTCTCACCCAGGACAAACATTTATGTGATGAATATAGATGTTTGTTCCGTGGTGGGGTGTTGTATTATATAGTGCGTATGGATTTACAAAAAATATTTAAGTATTCTATCCGTAATCTAGTTCCCATATTACAAGCTATGCTTAGTTTGGGGCTAGATGGCACTGTGTAAAATTAATGTCCTGTAATATTTATTTATTTATTAAGAACATAGCTGAATGGCTATTTCCAATTTGTATCGCTATTTGTGGCATCGATTGGGAAGCTCATGTTCAACAGTATGTGGAAGAAATTATTGATAATGATGAACAATACAGAAACCGAAAAAAAATATTTTAATCATATCAATATCAATATGGATTTACAAAAAATAAGTATTTAAGTATTCTATCCGTAATCTAGTTCCCATTTTACAAGCTTAGTTTGGGGCTACATGGCGCTGTGTGAAATTAATGTCCTGCCCTAATGTCCTAATAAGTAATCATCAGCGATATTTCCTAAACACAACACCTTTCGGCCATAGTTCTACTTAAGTGAGGACCGACAGTTCAGTTGGTACACGCCACACGAACGATTTAAAATCACAATTGCTGGAATAAATCGCTATCAATCACAATCCTCAGTAAAAACCTGGGGTCATGGTACCCACCACGACCTTACTCACCGTCTCTTCTTGTTTTGATATTACTTGAATTTGGTCACTATCTATCCAGTGTAGAAAAAACGAGACAAAAGTAATGTAATATCAAAACGAGAACGCTATAAGACGTTGTGGTTAGGCCCCTGGTCTTCTGCGTTTCATACGCCACGTATTATGCTCAGCATGCTGGTTCAAAATCACTGTAACCATGAACTGAGAAATAGTTGAGTCAAATCTTGAAACTCAATCAACCTAAAATCATAATTATTTGGTTTCTAGACATTTGTTCTCGTGGTGGTCGCTTGAGAACCGACCCCTCCAACTAAACACGACTAAGGATGTAACCAAAAGAGCGATCAATTTTCATATTTTACTATACAACAGTGGAGTAAATTGAAAATATGTGTCTAAATCATAATTGAAAAATGACGATGATTTCAAATTTTTATTTGCCTTTATACACAAACAGTACCCATATAAAGCTCTAACACCAGATCTATATAATCTAGGTAAGGTTAATAATGTCCTGTGATACCCACACTCGATTAATTATGTATCGTGGGTATAACATCAAAGGTCTAAGCTAGACGTGTTGAGGTATCTAAATATTATTGTTTATTTTTATTTCTTGGGCATCAACAAAGCCCCACAAAAAACCTCATAAAACCCTTTTACCTAAACCTTATCGTTTCGTAGAGTCCGAGGGAGTGGTCGACACTTCGCCTAAGGAACTCTTATCTTGTGATCTCTAACCTGGTTTAGAGTACACTCGCGTAATCAAGTGCTTATATTTTGACAAGTAGCTTTTGTTCGTGATTTTTTTATACATGTCATTAGTCCACTTATATAGAAAAAAATGATGTGGAGCATTCATGGACTTGAAGTCTCTATGATAGTATTTGTGCGGGAAAATAGACGAGGGCAACGAGTTCCATTTCTTAGCAGTATTAATGATAAAGGTAGAGGCAAATGTGTTTGGCACAATGGAACATCTACAGGGTTCGGGTTATAACCTGCCGTATGTCGGCTATTGCGGTGGTGGAAAGGGGAAGGAGGGATTAGGTCGAAGATAAACTGGTAGCCAAAGTGGTATTTAATGAACACAGACAACCTGGCCTTTACCAGTGAATGATCACCTATGAACCTAGTTCATTGGTACAATAAGCACGATGCTCAATCGAGTCCAGGACTTCGAGCTGGTATTTTGCTGAGCCATCCCAGATGTGCCAGTAGTTACTCCATACAATATTTTACCTAAGCTTTGTATAAACCTAAAATCTGTTCTCATGTGAAGTACTGCCGAACCTT
The DNA here is from genome assembly GCA_951394065.1 of Venusia cambrica. Taxonomy (NCBI): domain Eukaryota; kingdom Metazoa; phylum Arthropoda; class Insecta; order Lepidoptera; family Geometridae; genus Venusia; species Venusia cambrica. Next base: position 6,066,818 of record OX596045.1, on the reverse strand, counting down.
AGCCAAGATACCTAGCTTCTAGCTGGACATAATATGGATTTTAAAGTTTAATTTTGATGTGAAAGTTAAACACCTAAAAGTCCCAAATATAATTGAAGCTCCACCATCTCCCTACAGAGGCTGCAAGTTTCGTCCGCACGAGCATATGGATTGGCAAAATATCTATCGATAACTGTGCTATCTTGATAATATACTTCAGATCTCATTTTTTTGTCTCAAACAATATCTGTGCAAAATTTCAGTTCGATCCGTCCAGTAGTTTGGTCATGAAAGAGTAAAAAGCATCCATACAAACTATCGCAAATGGATATAATATTAACATAATTTATTCGCTTGCATCGGTACCTAACGCAATATACTTAAATAAAAATTGAACAGTTTTCCAAAACGAATAAAGAAAGAATGAGTAGACTTTAAAATTTCATGATAATCAACAAGTAAAAGCCGCATAGGTATAGTGACTAAAAACTAAATTCTTCATAATTAAATACAAGCTCAGAATTACCTTTTTAATGATGTTTACGACAGTTCTTATTGTACGCTGTCAATTATAGTTATAATTGAATAGTAGAAAGAAACTCATGTCATTTAATAAGTTCATACGTCAAATAATACATAAGTACTTCTGTTAGTTTTTCATTAAGTGTGCTCATTTTTGTATCTATTAAATACATATGCCATTATATCAATTTATTATTAAATATCTGCTACCTTGAACAGTTTCTACTTCTTCAGAACCCTATTACGTGTCATGTAACAAATTAAGTTAAAACCACCTAATCCGCTTGCCAAACGTAGATATGATGTCAAATTTTTCAGACTAAGAAGTTGTTTAGTGCCACGTGTACTGCATTGGAATGCAATTACTGATTTTTGATAGTAATTTATTTCGTCCAGCTGAAGTTTTAGAAAACTCATAATACTTTTCTTCTTGACTATCTACACACACAAACTACCACCCACTCTGTGGTGCTACGCCCTAAGCGGGTCCTACGACGATTTTTTTTTTTAAGTTTCGTTCAAAAACTATAAGTTATAATTAAAAAGGACGCGTACTGTCATTATGTCTATCGTGACGCCTTAGGGCTAACAGTTGTGTGATACGTTGTTCCGGATAAAAAAGAAAATAGATATTTAGGGTGTATGAAACCACATTTTTAAACCACAAACAATATAGATAGTAGGTATATAAGTTATTCTTACCATTCTTGTAACCTATATTATAAGGTAAATAATTAAGAATTAGGTAAATTATATTAAGAGGGTTACAATTTCATATTAATTCATGGCAAGATACAATTTCCTTCTAAAAACCTTTAATAGTGACGAGAGAGCGCGTGAATTTATTTGTTTTATAAAAAGTAGAGCATACCACCAGGTGTATCAGTGGGAGGGAAGTATGACCTCAACCGCGTCTGATAAGCAGTTTTTTACACGAATGTACAGAACATCGTCGCTCCATGTTTAAAAAACTATAAAAACGATTTTGGTTGAGCGCAATGTAGAAATTTGATTCAAATTTGGAATTCGTAATAGAAAATTTGAATATTTATAGAACCTTTTAAGTTATGTGTCGAAAGATTGAATTGAAATCTTTCGCAGCAAAACTATGTTATTTTGAAATGAAAGAAATGTTTTATTTTATAATGTTTAAAAATCATTAATTTATGTTTAATACTTAGATATTAAATAAGTAATTTAACATTTAATGTTTTCATAACACGTTTGCGCATAATAATAAATACTCACTAATACGTTGGCTGTTATCACATAATTAAATAAATAATTGGGATCGTAAAACAAACTCAATGTGCATTTAATTTGATACTTACAACATTAATCTGAAATATGAGTTATGTTTAACCAAGTATTTGTTAGTGTACCTACTTAGTTATACTTTGTAGGTTCTTATGCAAGTCTTTGTTTCTGTTTGTCTTTATACCTACTATCAGCCCCCTCAGAACGGGGAGGGTATAATATTTTTGTCCTCTGTTTTCATCCACCATCGGGAGATAAAATGCTCTCGAAGGTGGATAAAAACAGAGGCCAAAAATTATATCCCCGCCACGTGCTGAAGGGGCAGGGATGTATTTTTTTAAACGAAGTAACCTAATTATTTATCCTGATAAAAAAGAAACACAAAGTGTTTTTTTATGTTATTCGTTATATTATTTTATTTTTGTGTTTTACCCAATACAAGAAAAACGATCAATTCTGCATTACTAGATATCACTGAAAAGTAAACATGACTACAAAAAGTTATATCCATTACTGGAAGATCTATGAATCAAAACGTAACATAAAGAAGCATAGATCATTGTCAACTGGTCTCTACACGAACAGCTAAATAGATTAGCCACTATAAATTGAACTTTAATGCGTAAATAAATGCAGGTTTGAATGGGTCTAATTAAAATGAATGGATGCATTTGAATTAAAATTTATTGAGAGGTAGTTAAATTTGTCACTATTAGATAATTATAGAGCCTGTCCGTTTGTTCTAGGAAGATTTATACGATGCTTATTTGTTTGTATTCGGTATAAGTGTCGGATCTTAAAACTTTATTGTATATTATATTTTTTCCTCACTAGTACCTATATCAAATTTCAAACCGGTGGCTGAAATAATCACTTATCAAAGAGTAATTGAAAGACTTTTAAAAATAGAATTGCTAAATTGCTTAGACCACTTGATTACTGTGGGCTTAATACTTACTATCAGAGAAAATGCACCTATAACCTATTTTTCTGCCTCTTGAGCGTTAAAATAATATGAATAAAAAATACTCATAACAGAAAAAAGCCTTGAAACGTGAAAGCGTAGAAATCCTTTTGGGAAACCTCTGCCGCGGGAAACTCGACCTTGTTATGATACGCGAGTCAGAGGAAAACCTGTGTCGGAAAACATCCATTTAATGATCAGTTTCCTTTGCAGGTGAAAAAGTTATCAGTTTTTTTCGCGTTGCGTGCGCCGGCCGACATTTTACAGGCGAAATCGAGGAGAAATAACAATGTTTTGTTATATTACGAAATATTGAACTGTATTGGGTTGAGAATTTAGATGAAAAACGCCTCTGACTCAACTTTTTAAAAATCAAAGAATGACGTAAAAGGTGACCAAGTGATTAGAATCAACATATCTGAGTAGATACCTATGCGTAGGTAATTAATAGATTAGGGCCTTAACCCCTAAATTAAAAAAAAAAAGCTCTGTCAGTGGCAAGGCAATGTAAAATGTCTTTACACTTACAGGTGGATGGTGATCGCAATGGCTAATGAACTGGCTACCTTACCTTTAAATGCCGGAATACAGCAATTTTATATTTTGTTGTTATGGCGATAGAATTAGATAAGATGGTGGTAGCTAGCCGGGCGTACTTAAACAAAGTCCTACCATGAATCAAACAACCAAAAAACAAGGTCCGTATAATCTAAACGGTGCAATGGCTAAGATATAAATAGGTACCTAGTATAGGTACTATCACTGAATACACAAAAAGCTAGTAAAATGGCATTTCTGTCTCACTCACCTCAGATAAACCATAATCAGAAAAAAGTTTGTATTAAAAATCGGAATGACTATGCTCGGTGCGTTCGAAAATCGAAACGAAAATTCTTTATTCGAAAATCCAAGCACGGAAACTTCCGTGAAAGTTTAATGCGGCGAGTAGTTAGGTGGCGCTATTAAAAAATTCACGCCAGCTAAACGTAGCAAGCCTTATAAGTTATTCATTACGCCATAGAGCAAAGACAGTGTTTTGACTACGATTCGTGGCAATTTTCACGTCAAGAGTTTTACGAGTCTGTTTTTATGAATGAAGCATTCGATAAATTGAATACCTACCTAGTCATTCAGTGCATGGATTGGCTATTAGCAAAGAGATAAAATCACGGAGTTGGTAATGTATAGCAGTTTATTACCAGACAGTAATCGTCAACTTTTAGGTGTGACATTAGCGCCTTTTGAGAATATTAAAACCTATGGTATATAATAGTGGGAAAGTGTCAAAAAAACACATATCTATATGCTAATAAATGAATTTACTTTATAACCTAATTAATAAAAAAAAGCTGTATCCAAGCAGCCAAATACTGCTGACTTTTCTATGGGTATAAATACTAGCTAGATTGTCTAACTTATAAGTTTAAAATGGCTTTGTCGTTAGAAATAAATATGTCGTGACTTATAAATGCCAGAACTTTTATTTTGATATTCGAAATTTGGTCATGTTCACGCCTACGGCAGTATAACACTTTGGATAATTCGAGGGTAGATAAAAAATAATAAAAGTCAACTGCTGTCCTTTCATAGTTTTGTTTTAAAAGTATTTACAATAAAAACGAGGTAATAAGAAGTTGAAATATTTTTTTGTTTTTTTGGTGACAAAATACAGGAATTATTTTCGTGGTAATGATATGTGTGAAAATGGTTGTCTTCTTGAAAATGGTTGACTTTTTGACCAACTTTCAGCTGTTTTGAATGTGTGACCTTCAGTTTGCTTGTGGGTGTTAGTATAATGATGGTAATGATGTATGATGAAACACCACTTTACGTTCCCAAAGAGTGGTAGGTAATCATTTTGAGTATCTTTTCAATAATTCTACCATTGAGGTAGGACATTCGTGATATAGGTTTTTAAGTCCTACAAGCATTTTTGTGTGGCATCACCCTTGAGGTGTACAGAGATGGCCGTTTTACTAAATATTTTATACTCTAGTAGGCTACGTACCCAAAGGGTGACAACGGAACCCTATTACTAAGTCTCTGCTGCCAATCCGTCTGTACCTATCTATGCCTGTCCGAGTCACAGTGTGTTTTTTTCTGTTTAGTGCCGCTTTAACAACAATGAATAAAATAAAATGACGATAATACCTACTTAAAGTAAAACGTTTTTTTATGAAAAACTTGTAGCATCTATACTAGTATGTCTGTCTGTATGTATTTATTACGTTATCACGACTAAACGGCAGAACGGATCTTGCTGCAATTTGGCAAGGAGATTCCTATTGTGTATCTTGACACCTTTCTCAGGATAAAATAAAAGGACATAGGCTATTTTTCCCTCGGTAGCACGCGGGCAAAGTAGTGTGAAATTGCTAGTTAAGAATAAAAAGGAAAATACACACTCACCATCTTTAGGCGGACTTGAGCACTGCGGCGCATAGGATCCTAAGTGATACCCATAGGTGTTTTGATGCATAGGAGGGAAAGGATACCCCAATGACCTCGGACTAGGGAACCCTGACGCCTCATGAGGGTTCTGCTGACCCCCCGGTGACCCAAAATGGTGGGGGTGCTGATACCCTCCCTTAAAAGCCCCATAGCCGTGCTGCTGGAGCTCGATAAACGCGGATTTTGACGACTGCTGGTTTGTAGGTGTAGAGTTGGCAGAGTTTTGGTCATGAGGGGTCTGGGTACCCCCTAAATGGTGGTGGTGGTCGATTTCTTGGGAGGTCATGGCGGGTTGGGGGGTTGATGGGCCCCCCCCTTCTGAAGGGGGCCCAAATGGATCTGTGAAACTCAGGGTGGAGGGTTTGCTGTTTGGTGATTGGATTCGTGTAATTTTGAGGGTTTGCGGGATCCTGGGGTAGATGGCGCCGCTGTTGTAGCCTGGAACAAGAGGAAAACTCAATCAGAATTTGCTAAAGAATATTCAGTTTGTAACCAAGTATAAAATCGGCCAAGTGCGAGTCAGACATGCACTCGAGACTTCTCACATTATGTACGAAAACTTTCCGTTTTACTTCATTTTTCCAAAAATTATAAGTACATCCATTTTACTTTTTCTCAATGTTACAAGTTCAAGAACGCGTTGAAGTCTTTTTATAGTAAGTAAATACGGAATACCAATACATTTTGTTTTATAATTCTACAAACAATGATACCAGTAAACTAGCGATATTTATTAAAGAACAATGTTAGAAAATTATTCAAATTAAATAGAATTCCATCGAACATATTCGCCCAATCACGCGTAACGGTCTTTAGAAAACTTTTGACTTTCAAAATAAGAACCAATCCCACGCGGTCATTGGGGTCAACCTTTGCCTTGAAATGTCCACAAACCACAAATTGTATATTCTTGGATTGTCTCCTTAAACTAATTGATTTTATTGTGTATAATATACTGGTAACTTTTTTGTCTGAGAGGATGATATAGTTTGAAAGTTAAGATGTCAAGATCCGGCCACGGTATAAATATTAGTAGGTCTAGTTCTACTCGATAATTTTTATTTTTTAAATGCTGATTTAAAAAAAATATAGAGTTCAAATGGAGATGGGCAGGCCACGTGCAGAGACTAGGCCCGAACAGATGGTCCCAGTAGCCACAAAGTGGATCCCACGTGACACAAAACGAAAAAGAGGACGGCCAATAAAGAGATGGTGTAATGACATCACGGCCACAGCAAGGAAATACGTGGCCAACAATTGCAAGGGAGAGGAATAACTGGAAGCTCTTGGAGGAGGCTTTCACCGCTACAGGTGGTCCTAACAATGAGAACTAATAAATATCTAATAGTTTTCTGCATTGAGTAAAAACATTAAAGTTAAAGTTATTTTAGTTGTACTAGATAGTTTCTAAATTTAAAAAATAAATAAAAAAAAACTTGTTAAAATCTAGGTGTAAGGAATAAATCTCATTTTATTTTTGTTTTTTTTTAAATACATGCTGTTTATATTTCAACTAAGGGATCTCATCAAAAAACAGCAGCTAACTTCTGTGTGAGTATAATTTAACACCGTTCCTGCGATCACCAATAGGCCTACCATGCGTTGCGATTATGCTAAGATCCTTCAGATATGGGAGAGGCTCTACCTAACAATGGTCAGCAATGAATGGGCTGTTGATGTTTTGTGGTAAGATGTAGCATACCTTGATATTAAAATTTAGACATGTGAGATTATTTCCAATGATCTGAATTCAAGTGATAATTTTCAATAAAAATGTATACCAATTAGTTCACCCTAAACATTATTATTACACAAGCAATCAACGGGCAAGCAAACAAACAAAAAACAAAACTACAAAACGTTTTGACCCGACCTTTTCAAGCGCCGGCGTACTAATGAGTGAATAGGACAGCTCAATCTTTAACCCAAAAAGTGTGAAAGGGATAGCGACATTGGTAATTAACAAAGAGGTTGCCGAAAAGAGTTTCAACTCTTCAGGTCATTTGTTTTAATACCCGAAGACTTGGTTGTGAGAAATTGTTATAAAGATGGACTACTTGGGCGATATCCAATTATTTTTTTTCTAATGAATACGAATATGAGTGTATTGGATTGGAATGGGGAAACGCCGACAGATTACGTAATCGAGATTTCGAAATTTTGCTACGTACTTTTCAACAGTAAGGTGTTATAAATGTTCATAGATAGTTTTACTTCTTGGATAATTACACTTTGGACTTTTGTCTTGCTTCCATTCGAAAAAGTTACTTTTTATCGGCTTATGAATTTTGCTATCGAAATCGATTTTCAAATTTTAAAAGCCAATTAATCTCACAAAAGTCTCAATAATTCCATTACGGAACTACTTTCTCGGAACTTCTGGGAACAAAACAAAGAAAATATGTCATGATAATGATATTGTGTTGATTGATTTCAGTTGTTTGGCTAAAAAAATCTAATTTTGAATGTTTTTGTGTTGGAATCAGGGAAAAGATTTAATCAAAGGTAAGAAGTTTATTTTACTTCGATCAAAAACAGTTTGAATAGATAAATTTATCAATATCTTCATTCGTATCACGCTAGTGAAGCGAGACGGAGGGGCCATGGGAACGTATAAGCACCATAAATTTATGGAGCCCCATAAAATACATTAAGTATTCATTAAAGACAGGCGCAATGCTTCAGTGCTTACGGCTCGATAGTTTGGGATTTCAAATGGTTTTGCTAAAACCTGGTTTGTTTTTGTAACAACCAACTAAGTATTATCCGCTAGCAGAATCAGTCCTGCTAGTTATAAAGCCAAAAACCTTTTTACTCTACAGGCTGTACCTAATCGTCACTTGTTGTGGACAGATTTGTAAGTACTTACCTAATAGGCATAGTACTAAATATGATTAGAGAAGTATATCATCATCATTATCATCTTCCCCTCGCAGTCCACTACTGGACGTAGGTTTCCCACAAGGTGCGCCACTGAACCCGATCTTTTGCCTTTCTCATCCACTCTCTGCCTGCCACTGGACGGAGGTCGTCGCTCCATCTAGCCGGAGGACATCCTACACTACGCTTGCCTAGACGTGGTCTCCGCTGAAGGACTCGTTGACCCCACCGGCTATCGGTCCTTCGACAAGCTCACTGCTACTTCAGCCTGCTCTTTGATCTATGTCAAAAACCTTGATTCTCTGTCGGATAACCTCATTCCTGATTTTATCCTTCAGAGAAACGCCAAACATAGCTCTTTCCATAGCACGCTGTGTGATTTTGAATTTGTGGACTAGCCCTATTGTCAGTGTCAGAAGTATATCGTGATCCTGCAAACAGGTAGAACAGAAGTTGCAGTCTGTTTTGTGGTCTAACGGAGGTTTTGCAACTTGTAATGTAACTGGTTGCTAAGCCAAAAAATGTTTTGAATTAAGTACACATATGTGTGAAAGAGATTGTTGCCTATGTTCTGTTCTTGCAAAAGCAGCACGGAGGCTAACCATGAGTCAGGAGTCATGAGTCGAGTCAGATCAAGTTATTATTGCATACATTTTTAGAGCAATAGGTATAATATTTGTCTTTAATAGAATTAAGTAGGTACCTTTACCGAATAACAAGCTGCAATAGTTATGTAAAAAGTTAAAAAGTTAAGTTCTAATAAAAAAAAAATGTAGTGGAATAATAACAAAATCAAACCAGACATATCTAGCTTCTCCGAAATTCAAAACAGCATACAGATAATACGGTGCCTACTTTAAATTACCCTGAATACAAGCTGCTTATAATAATCAAATTGGCAACGCACTATATAATCATCTTTGCAGAAAGAGGGGCAAAATAGCTTATTAATTCTCTTTCTTGTTCTACATAATTAGAAGTGTGCCATGTATATAAATGGACATGTCTTTACGGTTCAATCGGCTTTTGTCTTCAATTTGCTTTTTTCCCGGTTATAATTGCGTATTACGAATGCAGGCAGAATGGCGGAGTGGTGTGTTACCTATGTCATTTTAAAAATAGGTACCTATACCTACGTTTGTTGCATTCGGAAAGAAAATACAGAGGCAGTTTATTATATGTTTGTTGCATAAGGTACCTACTGAAATACTGCTATATTTTTATTTTGCATTTTTAATTGAAATACTAATAAAATAATTCTTAGATACATGTATACAACTTCTACCTTTTTTTCTGGTGAGATCTCGCAAACGCCTTTTATGACATCCACGATCTGAGTTGGCAGGGTCAGCGGCAAACATAATACAAAAATGTTCAATGACACACCTAGATACTGACTACTTACCTACGTTTTTTATCTTTGTTTAATTGCAGCGTTTTATAGTAATATTAATGGTTTATTGTGCATGTTATTTGAATGTTTTTAACATGTTGGGTGATGAGCGTCTTGCTGCAGTCTAATTACACACCGTATTTCTTTCTCAGCTCTGAAATAGTAAGTTGTGAACTTGAAAAAAAAAATTAAACAAACCTACAAAATCAAAGTGAAAGGCAAAATACATCACTTTTACAGTTGGAAAAGTCACTAGCACCCCTAACCCAATCCCTCTATGTAACTTTGATCTTTGTCGGACTGTATTAGATCATTACGGAACTTCAATATTATTAACACAATCATTCAATCGCAAATCATTACCAGGCAGAAAAAACAGACGTTATTACGATTCTCACAATGTTGCCAGTTGAAGGAAAAAGTGAAAAACTAGGCGCCACACCGCCCGCGTCTACGAATACTAATGTACCTATCTACTGATATATAACTTTGCGGGTCACATATCCCTCTGAGAATCTTTATTTACTAAAGAATCCGTATAACAAAAAAAATGACCTCATTTTTTGGTGATTTTTATTGACCTTTCTGTCTTCCAGTAACATTTCAGAAGCTTTAATATTCCTTTTTTGATTTATTTCTTAATAATGTTTGAAAATCACAATGTTTAAATCACTAAGTTATGTTCTTATGAACAAACTTTCTCCTACAAAGTGGTGGATATGGAAAATTAGCGCTTCAAAGCATATCCTGGATTAAAAAAAAGGGAAATTACTACTTACATTACTAAGTAAGAGTAGTAAGTATTACTAAGTAGCCTATAGGCTACTTATGTCCTATTAATAACAAAAATATTATTTGTACATTTTCCTAATAGATATTCCATTTTGGTTCCCTAACTGACTGCATACCTATACCTATCTACACGAGTAAAGTTCGTTTTATTAGCAACCCTCATAGGTATTCTATAAGCAGTAAAACATTGTAAAAGTATGAGTGACTAAAAAAGTGACATGTTTGGAAAAAGCGCCACAACGGTTTCAATAATTATAAAAAGAACTCCCAAATTGATTGATGGCAACTAAAGTATCTACAAAAAAAATACATCCGCCTGAATTTCCAAGAATACAAAAGAGAAAAAACCGAAATCGTTCCGAAACCGGAATCTAGCGGTACCTTAACCAAAGACGAGAATCAAGAGTCCATAGACTAGAGATCCGTGACGAATCGACTATTTTGAATCGTAAACAAGCACGCGATCATCTGAATATTCAAAAAACATTTTATTGTCCAATAATTATTTTTACGACTGTGCTGTTGCAACATTGTTTAGTCATGTTTTCTTTTACGTTTGATGCGGAATCAAGCATACTGAACAACTGAAGTATTTAAACTTCAGTTATGATTTCGCATCGTAGTTTTCCATGGTTTACATACTTTCCAATGTTTTTTATTTATTTTGATGATAGCAGTCCCAGCAAAGGAAATCGGGAAACTATTGTTGGTACAGCTTTTTTAATTTGGGATCCTGGAGATAGGCCCTAGTACTGAGGTCACCAAACCACTTGCAAACTTAGCGATTGTAGTAAATATCTACACTCTCTGACTTTTTTGTCGTGTCGTGTACCACGCACGTTGTCGCACCAATGAAATAGGTAAAATAAGTGCTCTAAGAATAAGTTACAAAATACGGCCATGACATCAAAATATCACTCTTTATACCTTTACTTAGTATATAGTGATTTAATCATTAACGTCACCTAAAATACCGATCCTTTGAAAATATATCAAACAATTCCTCATTTTCGCGCCCTTTCCATTGTGAAATAAACGCCATTACGCAACTGTCAATGTAACAACTAATTCAAAATGGCCGCGCCACGCGACTACGAGCTACGACTATTTGATTTGTATTGTAATTACTACTATAGGGTTGGGTTAGCGAGGTTAATCTTTGAAATTATAACGTAGTAATAACTGTTTTTGTTTTTAATACATACATGGTATTAACTCGTTCAATTCAAGAATTATCCAATAGTTGGATCCTCTTTTGACAGTTGAGAATGCTGAAGAAAAGATAATCTATTTGAGCTCAAATTCTGAACCGTTCAATTTATTATTAAAAATAGACATACAGCAAGACAAAGTTTATTCAAAAGTTTGTTTCAGGAAAGTGTAGGTACCTACCTATATTTTGTAAACAGTTGAAGGCAAAAATACTTAGATCATAAAATGTCCGCACAACGACCAAGGCCAGGTAACTTGCACGGACAGCTGGAAACTTGTCTTTTAAGCATGATTTAAGCTCGAACGATGAATTTCCAAGTCATTTTCTAAACCTGCTCTTAATCGATGCAAAACCGACAGCCATTGACGTTCAATATTACCTTGGACTAAATCAATGCGTATCAAGTAGAATGGTGATTGTTAACGCTGAAAAACTCGAGAACCTGCCTAGATAGTCTAAATAATAATAGGTAGGTACTTATGTGTTCAACCTACTGCAGATTAATACGATAAACATAAGTGTTAAAATAGAAAATATATATATGTTGTGTACTTAGTTGTAATACCTGCCGTATATTGCCGTGGTGGTTGCGGCTTGAGAATTAATTCTTTCAATTCGGCCTATTGATGTCGTAAAAGCCAACTAAGGAACCTTACCAGAAAGCTTACACATCTTTACTGCAATCTTCGATGAGCCTGCGAGGTGGTTATAGTAAAACCTTCCAATTTTAGAGGAGACTCTGTCCACCAGGCTGTGTGGTTACAATGGTCAAAGGATCTCAACTCTCAGTCAAGACAAATCAGGTTGATTATGGTTTTATGCAATCGTAAATGGGTCAGCAATGCCATGTCTTTTTAGGCCAAACTGCTCCAATCTATATTAAATTAATATAGGTACCTAATAATTTTAATAAGTAGGCTCTGATAGTTATTTTCATTTGATTTTAAACGCATTATTTACAATGGTTTAGGATAAAAAATCATACCCATTGCGATGATAATTCCTGGGATTCTAGGTTAAGTGCGCCTCCACCTTTGGCCTTATCTTAACTAACAAATTAAGATAAAACTAAGTTAAATTAACAACCAGATGAGATGAAGGCCAGCGCTTCCCCGTCGTCAAAAATTATTAATAAGGTCCCGATGGCACCCTCCGGTACGGAATCCTAAAAAAGTGTATTCTGTCGACACATAGGTACTTAAACATAAGCCCCAGTTTATGCGTTCATCAGTGTACTCATACATTAACATTAACATTAATTGTAAGCAATGCTAGCTGTCACAAGCAATAATTAACAAAATCTGAACACGCAAGATCGCTTAGTATGTAACGCAATGCTGTAACAGAATTGACCTGAGGAACAGAAAACAAGGAGAAAGAGGTTTATTGAGAACAGTGACATTGACATTCATGACAGTTTTTTGACAGCCGATTGCCAATTTGAATACAGTTCTTTGTATTGATTACATACAAATCACTAATTGAGTATTGTTTTTCATCTGTCGTGTGTCACGCATACGAAAGCAGGCATGCGAATCTTGGTCGAAATAAAAACTCAATCGGCAAATAAAAGAGCGTATTCATGAATCAATCTCCATAAGAAGTGCTGCGTTTGAATTTGGAATGTGTCGAATGTGACAGCTGTCATTTGTTTCAATTTGGAACTATGTTTGGGCTGCCAAAAACTTCCCCGTTTTCCATTACTTTTCCAACGCATATGAGAAAATGTTTAAATTAACCAATATATTTTGTATATACCTACAAACGGAAACATTTAAGAAAACTATAATTTTTGTTCAATAAATTTATTGTGAACCTACTTACTTAAAAGTTATACGATTGAACTAAAAAGTATGGTACAAAATCAGTCGGAATAGTAAAATATAATCAAACTAAAACGTCACCAGTGTATCCAATACCTAATCTAAACCGAATTATGCGACCGCAATAAAATGTAAAAACGCAGAAAACAATGTTAACTTTTTGTCTGTCCGTCTGTCGGTATCTCACGGCAATCTCACACGCCACCGTGTACTTGGAAAATCAGATTTTATCTATTTCTTTTGTATTGAAGCAAGCGTGATTCAGATTTAAGTTGCTTGGGTGAGGAAGGCGAACGTAAGCAATGCCTTTTGTTTTGAGTGTACCTACCTACTATCATTATAATCTAATTCAGTAAAAGAAAGGGCCACCTGAGCGTATACTTAGTCTACACCAACACCTACCAACTTTTTTGGAATCAGCGTTTTTAAAGGAGGTTTTGATATTTTGATATGACACCTTATTTGAGTCAAATTTTTATTGACAATAATTATGAATGATTATGTCCTTATTTTGTTTTTTAATGTTAGGTATATTTCATAATTTTACAATTTACTCTTTTCTCAAAGTACCTACAGTATTTTTTTAATGTCATGTTAATAATGTCATCATTGCTTTATTAAATTTGAAAATTATCTTAAATATATGAATAGGTAGGTACCTAACAATAATTTCTTGACCAACAACTATCATAAGGTTTACTACTAAGACGGCGAAATAGGGTAGGTTTTTATTTTTGCCACGGTGGACAAAATTAGGATAGTAGTGGAAACAGTGTCACAACAAAACAATTTAATGTCAGTTATGTCTGTAGATATTATCGATTAATATAAGTAAAGCAACAGACGCAGGACTTTTTCCCCTGTCGATTAATATGATTATTTATTGTTTGCGGTTCCTATATAACTCTTGGAAATAGGTGGCCCTTTCCACCACACGATGACATTAAAAAAACATCTGTCACCTAAAAAAGGCCGGCAACGTACAAATTCTTGCCAGTAAAAAAAATAGAAAAATGGCGGGAGGCAGCAAGAAAAAAGGCGGGAGTTATGACATTTGCTACAGCGACAATCATCAATCATTTGTCAAAGCCGCCGTCGCCATTTTGTCTTATTAGCCGTAGAAGGAAAGTGGTACAATTACCTACGGAACGATTGAGTCGTTTCTGATAAACTAATAATAGATGTACCTACCTAAGTATCTAAGTATGGCTACTGTAATTTGGCACATAGTTGATATAAGTACATCTACAGCTGCTAGCCTATAATAGGAAGCTTAAAAACTATCGATTTTAAATTGTATTCCCTAATTTAGCAAAGTTTGGTGAAACGGACATGGGTCAAAATGTTTTGTGATTATCTAAGTTAGTAAAGATCCATTTCAATATCATAATAGAAACAGTAAAGTATCACACTAACATTGCCATGACAAATTATATAATTCGATAACAAAAAAAAATATTCAGACGAAACCATAGGAAGTTTGAGGGATTCCGAATTCAAAAAACTCATATCCACTTCCTTTAGAGTCGCTAACGACTAACAATAACGCCCAAAGATAAAAAAACAATCACTTTAGTGCCGAAAGTTTGATCAAAGGAACCATAAAGGTTTGCAGACTTCGCACTCTGAGAGAATACTTTTTTATTTAATGACGTTTATCGAAATCAAAATGTTTGTTAATTTAATGAATGTTAACTTAAATGGCCATATCAAGTGGATCAAAATATGAATTCTACTCAATGAATCTTAACATTAATAATTGAACTTGTAGTGACGATGTGGCACGATGGTCTAAGACCTAAGTATTAATTCTTGCCACTAAAAGGCCCAAGCTATAAATCAGAAAGTACCTACTGAAGACGGCAAAGAGTTCCACACCTTGGCTGTTCTTATACGAAGGCGGATTGGAACTACTTGGCCCGAATGGGTGGTACATACCTACATTAACAAGGTATGGAAACGAGAAACTAAATCAGATCTTGCGAATCCTGAATCAAGAATGCAGTATGTGGTTGCAATTTTTGAAATGGCAAATAGGTTTTTGAGAATAAATTTCGATTATGTATCAAAAACCGATTTCCCATTTCAGATCCATTACCTTATTATTTCCTTATCGTCGAACAAAAGAAAACGTATATTTCTTTTGTTCGACGATGAGGAATCGCTTGGAAATCGTACCTGATGTCAAGATATGATAAGGCTTAGGCCCTAGAAGTGAGCTTAATTTGCAGTAGGACAGCAACAATCTAGAAAGGTTCGAAATAACAGGCAAAGTGTGAAAACTATTGCGAGACCGAAGGCCTATGCGTTGATACAACCACCGTACTTTTAAAGGTCTTGCATGAAGTAGGTACTTACTAGACCCTCAGCCGTTAGGATATAATTCCAAGAAGGTGTATTTTTATTTAAGAATACCTCTACTTTGAGGTAGTACCTAGTACCACTTTACGATACAAACCTACTAGGTATACGTACCTATACAAACTTAAATTGCACGTCTGATTCAAATTCAATTAAATATGGGTATAATTGGATAGAATCGTGTCTATGGTGCGTTATTTTTCTGGATAAAGAATACAAATCATAATAAAAATTGAAAAAAGTTTTCTCTTGGAATCTAAAGGCATATGAAAGCATAGACAATAGTCCATAGACAGGCTATCACGAGTGTCACAGACTGGCATTAATAATTACAGAGGTTAAAACCGAACGGTCGAACTCCCAATAAATGCTTAATTTCTATCGATTTGTGTCTGTTGGCTGGCGGTTTTATATTTTAATTATAGCTATAAAACGAAACGTCTATGATTTTGAGGTTTCAATACAGTTTCTAGTTTTTATTTCTACTAAATGAAAACTTCAACAATGCTGAAAAAGCTAAATACTTATAGCAGGATAGATAGAACCACGGTCTTGCTTTAGGTGTAAAACGTGCAGAAGAATAGATAATTTCTCTTATGTATTTCTTATATATTTCTCTACTGAACACAATAATTTTAAAAAATATAGCCTACACAAATAATAGTAATAATAATAAATATTACAGGACATTAATTTTATAAAGCGCCATCTAGTCCCAAACGAAGCAAAGCTATATATATATATATGGGCACTAGATTACGAATAAAATACTTTTATACTTTTTTTTGTAAATACATGCATATCATACAATACAACACCCAAACACAGAAGAAACACCAATAGTCATCACACAAATGTTTATCTTGGGTGGGAATCGAACCCACAACCTACATCGTAGAAAGTAGAGCTACTACCAACTGAGCTGTGAGGCTTGTGGAAAAATATAATGAGAATGGCAAAAGCGAGCTCAATCATGACAAGAGATCTATTTGCGCAAACATTTGGAGAAAAACAACTTAGAATGTTTAAGCACTTTTTCTTGAATATATCTTTAATATTAATACATTACAGGACATTAATTTTACACAGTGCCATCTAGCCCCAAACTAAGCATAGCTTGTAATATGGGAACTAGATCACGGATAGAATACTTAGTATTTTTTTGTAAATACATACGTACGTGAGGTAAGTACATACGTACTATATGATACAACATCCAAACACAGAACATATATGTTCATCACACAAATGTTTGTCCTGGGTGGGAATCGAACCCACAGCCTACAGCGCAGAAGGCAGAGTTACTACCAACTGAGCTATAAGGCTTAAGAGTTGTAAAAGCATCCATTCATATTCTCCGTAATTAAATTCCCATATATACATATTTTTGATTTTAGATGGCGCTGTGTAAATTGTTTAATTTAGATTTATAAATAAATAATAACAGGACATTAATTTCACACAGCGCCATCTAGCCCCAAACTAAGCATAGCTTGCAAAATGGGGACTAGATTACGGATTGAATACATAAATACTATATATATATAGATTATAGATTCAAATCTATAGATATCCACAAGCAGTCATGTATAGGTAAGTACCTATATTTATTTTGAGTACCTACTCATATATTTTAACCGCCTCTGTGGTCTAAAAGTTCGCCCACCGGCGTCAGCGTTGGGTTCGATCCCCACGGGGAACAATATTGTGCTTGGTTTGGTTGGTGGTAGGACTTTTTTAAGTTCGCCTGGCTAACTACCAATAGCTTACCTACATCGCAATAATAACAATGCTCAATTGTTGTGTTCCGGCATTCAGAGGTATGTTCCTCAGTTTGTTGAGGATTCCGGGTGAAGTGCGCCTCCACCTTCGGCCTTATCTCAACTTGTGTAATCAGGTGAGATGGAGGCTAACTTACCCGTCGTGCAATAAAAGAAAAAAAAAGTGTGATAGCCAGCTCTTCAGACTGTTGAGGATTCCAGGTGAAGAGCGTTTCCACCTTTAACGTGATTTCCCCGTCGTAAAATAAAAAACTTATTGGGTACCTAAGCTTCCAAATCAGAGTTTAGATTGTGAAATCAAATTTCAGAGCCTAGCCTCTAGATCACCCTGATGCCTTAAAGTTGATTTTGGAATAAATAAACTTGAAATTTGTGTGAAATTAATGTCCATTAATATTTATTCATTATTTGTTAGTAAAATAAAGTTACAGTAAAAGACTCACGACTGTTTTCCCTTCGAGGATACTCTGATCACTACTAAGAACGTGGATTTTCGAGAGTATACTTAGTTCAGCCATCCGCCCTTTGAGGATCTCATATACCTACTAGGGGGAAGTCCGAAGCAGGTCAAAACTTACGTTCGCCACATGCCCATTTATTATTGCCGGATCGTAGACTAAAAACTGACAAAGAATTGAAAAGGTTATCCTGAGGGAGTTGATAAGTATTAATAAGTATTTTCTGGATAAGATTCGCTTCACCGTAGACCTCATCTGCAGAGATGAGGTCTACCAGGCAAGCTTTGAATTCAAGAGCTGACCCATCGTGAATAATTGAAAAAAAAAACTATTGTACGACGGGAAAGACTTTTCTGTCCTACATCTCTATGAAGGACAGAAAAGACTTTCCCGTCGTACAATAGAAAAAATATATATTTTTTATTATTCACCACAAACCACGATATAGGTGACAATCAACCTTATCATAACTTGATACCAGCGGAGCCTGGTAAAATGTCGGAACACAACAATTTAGAATTGTTGTTTTGGCGACAGACTTGAGACCCAGTGGTGAGATGGTGGTAGCTAGCCAGACTTTGTTATAATCCTACCACTTGACCTTTATATGAAAATCTTCTGTATATGAAACCCGTGGTTGACCACAGTTAACAACCATTAAGACCATGAACAACGCCTTTTGAAATTTCTGGATTCCTTTATTAGTGTAGAAGTGCACAAACACACTAAGGATTTTTTCAAATTCGGGTCAAAATTGGGTTCAGAATAATATGTTGCATAAGTTACTCTATATACACGCATGTAACATAAATCATGTAATAGGCATTTTAAAAAAAGACGTTAGTAGAGAGCGACTATAAAATTAACAAACACCTATCTACATGTTTTTTTTTTTATATATTGAAGTATAAGTACTTTTTACAGTACCTATTTCGATTGGCGGATACCTATATATTTCATAGAATCTGAATTATCAACATATTTATCAACATATTTATTGTTTTCAGTAGTACCTACGTATAGAATATTGAGGCTAAGAGTTATGCCTTGTGATAGCAAATGATTTACCTAGCTGTGTTACAGGTGAGATAGGCCATCCAGTTTTAACACTCGTAGTTCACATGAGGAACGTGGATTCAGTTTTATATGAGAAAATAAAAAAAATATGTGTTACATACAAAATATCAAAATGTTAAATAAAAAAACTTAAAAACGAAGTTAAATTACTATGGCGAATTAAACTATCTACTGCAGTGTAGGGCCGCTTCGCGATAGGATGTAAAAAAATCCCACGGCTTGATGGGAACGTAGTCCCAGGCTATTACTAGTTGTGATAGGTATGAGTTTTAACCGCGTCTTTGGTCTAGTAGTTGGCCAACCGACATCATATCCAGAGGAATCTATCCCCAAGGGGGTACAATTTGTGCTCGGTTTAGTTGGTGGTAGGACTTTGTTTAAGTCCATCTGGCTAGCTACCACCATCTTAACTAAGTCTGTCACCATAATAACAAATTATATATTGTTGTGTTCTGGCATTTAAGAGGTAAGGAAGCCAGTTCCTCAGACTGTTGAGGATTCCAGGTGATGTGCGCGGCCTGGTAAGATGAAGGCCAAGCGTACAATAATAAAAAATAAAAAAAATGGATTATAATTTGTACTTGTATAATTAAAGAAGGTGTATCACAAATCCCTTCAATAAAAGTGATCACTGACTCAATAAAGCCTCTGAAGATTCCATACCAATGTAGGTAAGTAATTTTATTAGTTTGATGAAAATACAAAAAATATTTAGTAGGTATTAACATCTTATCTAAATCTTATCCCAGTGGCAAAGTATTCATTCATTCATTCAATCATCATCACTGAGCCTTGAGTGGCCCATTACGGTTTTTTATGTTTCTTTCATTGTTTTTGTTATAAAATATTTTATTTACGTCGATTATTTAAGCTTTTCTTCTATGTACTTACATTGCGTGTGTGTATGTTTTATATTGTGTGCCGTAATTAAATTATAAAAAAGTTCCTTTGAAAAACTTAAATCGACACGTGTTTTGCTTCCACTAAGTACTATTATTTCCTTAGGATGACTCAATCAGTAGTTTAATTAATTTTGATCAATTCGGTTTTATTAAAGGAACCTAGCGGATTTGTTGCTAATCATTTCTCATTTTTATCTCTTTTCATATTTAAATGGATCTCCGCAAAATGACATCTGCATCAATTAGCTACATAACCACATATTATTTATTTAGTCTCACAGATTCTGATCATCAAAGCTTTTTTGGTATACTATTCTAATCTAGACAAATTGGCGTTTGTGTCTTTTTCGTCTTTTCTACCTAGATAAGCCACAATTATCTTTATAATAATCTACTTCTAAGAAAATATTTTCCTGGTACAAAGCAACACCGTGTAATGAGTTCACCTGATTACCATCTTAGCATGCTATAGGTACCAATAGGTATAGTAGATGTGTCAGCATGACAGCTTATAATATCTATAAGAAGAAAAATACTTGAACTATGATGATAGTTCAAGTATTTTTCTAAGATGGGGAAGCGCTTTTGTCGGATTCGACTCAGAATCCGAAAGATTTCAACGCTATTCTTAAAACACATCAGAAAATTTGTGGAAGCTTATAATGATAATGTATTTTAGAATTTCGCAATAGCTTTCCTGGAATCTCCGTCGAAAGTTTCCGAATTCCGGTTCACCCACACGAGTGTCAGATCCAGAAGTCTCGGATTCAATCCCCAGGGGAGTACAATATTGTGCTTGGTTTGGTTGGTGGTAGGACTTTGTTTAAGTCCGCCTGGCTAGCTACCACTAACTTACCTATATCTTTCGTCATAACCACAATTCAAAAAATTGTTGTGTTCTGGCATTAAGTGGTAAGGAAACCAGTTCCTCAGACTGTTGAGGATTCCGGGTGAAGTGGTATAACTTGATAACCAGATGAAGGGCAAGCGCTTCCCCGTCGTACAATAAAAAAAAATCATGGATATAAGATCAATCGATATTGTTAAACAGCTATAATACGATTCTACAGCTTTGTGTTGCACTAAAGTTATATAATAGGGAAAAAATGTTGCTTTAATTATTGCATGCATTCAGACACCGTCATTATCATCGACATGACAGCACAGAGATTGATAAATAAACATGTTTATTATCATTATTTCCCTGTTCATAGGTTAATTCCACTGTAATTCAATCAGTTTTTTGCTGCGCCTCCATCATTTGTTAGATACACTGTTGTTTTTATTGGTGAATTAGATTCCATAATCGAATCTGTCATATTTATCACGATTAACCTATTTCTGACACAATTTAAATTACAAGGAAATTGAGACTGGTCTCGAAAAAAAGAGATTTTTTAGTGCTAATTAATTATTTAGGCTGTTTTAGTAAATAGGGCTAACGACACCAATCATTCTCGATGCTTGTATAAGAGCTATACAGATCAAAATTTTAGGATACATGAAACTTTGGTGTGTTTTTTTCAATTTGGGTTTTAGAGGCACATTTATCTGTGAAACGGCGCGAGCCTTTGCAGTTTTTAAATGAATAAAAGCAATGTGTATGTATCTCAATTCAGAATTTAAGATGATTTATTACCTCTTTTTATTACCACGTAATCAACAAAAGTCGACTCAGAATTAGCAAAAAAAAAAAGACGACGATTGTACGACACAGAAGCGCTTAGCCTTCATGTCATGGTTGCATGTTATGAAAAGGCCGAAGGTGGAAGCGACTCACCCGGAATCCTCAACTGTCTGAGGAATTGGTAGATTTCGGTACGACCGTGGCAGCTATTAGCCAGGCGGACTTATACACAGTCCTACTACCAACCAAACCAAGCACAATATTGTACTCCCCTGGACATCGAACCCGGGGCCTGAAGATCTGACACGGGCAAAGCACAGAGGCCGAACCGTTTTCATAATAAGATGGCTACGTTTTCATAACAAGATCACGATCAGGGTGGGTACCACAGCCTCTCAGATCATTCGTGTTCTGTATTGTACAGAACGCTTTTGTCACATTTTAAGGGTTGCATTTCCATAAGTTGGCATAGGTACCCTGTTACTAAGCCTCGCTGTCTGTCCGTTTGTCCAAATGTCTCTCAGCGGGCTGTATCTCATCCGTAAATATGTATGCGTATTTCCTTTGTCACTACTTAATATACCTATTAATCAGTAGGTACGTCTTTGGATACTTGATAGTGATCAATCTATAAAGTGGCAAAGAATTCCAATCCGCCATTCATTTCCAACAGTGGACTGTAACAAGCTTACCTATGACTTCTTGTAGACATAGGTAATGCCATTTGTTATCTTTTTTTTGTCAGACAGTTTCTTATTGATTTGATGTAAAGTGTTAGATAAGTGTGTTGGTATTAAGATAATTCGTCCGCAAAATAGAAACAAATGAAAATTCAAAATTTTACTGGGTATTCATTTCCTTCGATTTTTTAGGATAACTTTAAATACCTAAGTACATACTTATTAGAAATCTCGTTTTCAAAGGCATATTGTTTATTCACATACCGCTATCGATACCTTTAAAATCGTTTATTCTAGCTAAAGCCTCAACTTTGCCTTATTTTTACTGCATATTTGTTTGAAACTAAAGAATCGTAATGATTATAGTTATTTAATAGGCTTTGCAAACAATACAGCAGTACCTGTTGTAGCTGTAGCTGTACCAAGCTCTGCCTTCTGCTCTATAGGTTGTTGGTTTGATTCCCACCGTACACGGGACATTATACCTACTTCTCGGTAAAATTTACAGAATGGTAATGTAATGAATTAATTTAGGTCATTAGGTAGTTAGGTACTGAATGAAGGTATTACATCTGTATTAAGTATGTTGTATATTTTCGTATTTTATTAATTTAACGATAATGTGAATTTGAACATTAACACATTGGCTGCGAACTTTATTTCTAATTGAATCAAATTCAGAAAATAAATTTAACTAGTTAGGTTAGATAAATATTTTTAAATGTAATTTGTATAACCGCTATATTTAAAAAAAATACATAGGTATATGTGATAAATAAGATATTTTATCTGTGTTTGGGTGTTGTAATGTATGATAAGTAGGTCCCTATTATGTATTAACTATATCAATACCTGCTATAATTATATTGTTTATCAGTCTATTCTATCCTTAATCTAGTTTCCATATTACCTACAAGTTTTACTCAAGTTTGATATTAAATGGCGCTGTGTGAAATTAATGTCCTGTACCTAATATAGATTGATTAATTATTAAAAAATAGTAAAATGACAATAATTTTACTTTTGACTAGAATTTAAACTTAATTTACGGATTTAATTCTGATATAACGTTTATTTTTTTTGTTTTGCATTTTAATTTTGGAATACCATAATGACATGAGTATATGGTCCCTTTTTATGACAAAAATTAATACCTACAATCATGATAAAACTGAAACTGGAAACACTATTCTTATAAGCGTCTTGTAGGCCTAAATCATAATTCTGTTACAACCATTTATAATCAAACTTCGTAATGTATCCTTTATAGATAGATAAAGATAATTTAAATTTCAATAAAAATAAACCGTTTTTAGGGTTGCCATTGCCAGCTTAAATCATAAGAATTTCTTGTTCTGCCAGTAAATTAGTTCTGTAGTCTGCTCTACCTAAGAATTATAAATTATGTTATATTTTTAATTAAGTACTTACGGTAGCAAGTTAAATCAATTGAGAAGGCACACCATCACTTTTGTCACAATTTGGCTTAGCACCACAGGTTAGCACACAGTTTAGTTTTTGAACACACTCTGTTTTAGTAGGTACACTTGTCCGGAAAACACAATATGTTTGCAACACTAGAAGATTTTTTCTATTGGTCGTTGGTACGAGGGGATTTTTGAATTTAGAAAAGGGACACACCGAGTACTGAGGCGGAGCAATCGAAATTATGATTGGCGGCAATTAGAAAGAACAGGACAGAGATATAATTGGTGAGCAATTAGCGATCCGGGCATAACGATTCAATAATCAACAGCACGTGGCAACATTATTGATTTGAACGATATTTTCTCGTTTTTCTTCTTTACACACGTAAAAATAACCGAAACTATGTCACTGGGGTCATTTTTGCACTTTCAGCTGCAGTGAACCGTCCAATCGCTAGCACAATCAAATAAGACGCACACCGCACTAAATAACTGATAACAGTCATCAAACTTCGAAAAAACCGAATCGTCACTGAGCGCGGAAAAAAAACAGCCACCAACGCACACAGGCACAAAACTCTGTCCAATTAAAGATAATGTTTGTGGATATTTTAATAGCGTACCCCTCCGAAGAAATCCGACACAACCAACTCCCGATGAATTTAAACACTTAATGATCGGTTGGAGGAAATTGTCCGAGAAACGAACGGCCCAGCGTCGCTCTGTCTCTCTCTAATTAGTTCTGCCAGCCGCCACATGTATAGAGTGAATGGCGCTAGTGTCGCGTGGTGGGCGGGGCTTGTTTGTAGGAGGAATCTAATTTAGGCGGGGCATGACTGCGATTGGTTGGGAGTTGTGGCGCGATTTTTTTCGTCCGTACGTGCAAAGCGCGCGGGTTGGCACTGCGGGATCGATTGAAGGCGCCAGGGTTACCATTATATGTTTTTTATGGGTATTTTTTGGCGCTGTTTCGTGCTTTGGTAACCTGTTATGCCGCCACGCCCATCAGATCCAGTGTATACGTGAGGACACACCGGCTATCAATCCATGGCCCAGCCTGTGGGCTAGCGTTTTTTATTTTTCAAATGAAAAAGTGTTTTTTTTTTGTTGACGGTTTTCGATTTTCGTCGTGTCTTTGTGATGTGTCAGTTTCAAGGTTAATGAACTTTTGACAATTGTTTTACTGTGTGACTGTACCTGACTGCGTGATGGATTCAAATAACCTCTATTGTGCTATTACCTACAAAGATCGTCATATTTAGGGTTCCAAACTCCTCATAGGAACCCTTATGGTGAGATTTCGTTGCTCGTCTATCCATCCGTCCGTCTGTCTGTCCGCATAATGTCTGTAGGTACAGCCAAATCTACTAAAGCTAATATTTTACTAGAAATTTACTATGATAAAACAGAAGACATAGCCTGTGGCACGTAAATACGTTTCCTTACTGTCATATTTTTTTTCCAAAAGGAGGGGATTTGGTTAGTAGTACGTAGGTATATAAAAATGTTTAAGTCAAGAAAGTACTTAGATTGTGTTCACAGGCTACGATATGGGAGCAACTGCAGATTTCATATATAAGTATATAAAAAAATTATTAGTTAATGTCTTTTATTTTTATCAACAAAAAAATTAAAATCACGATAACTAAACTAGATAAACTAGTTAAGTACGAATTAATTATCTACCTAGGTAACTCTGTTAAAAAGCCAACCTAAAATAACCTCTACCTTATTATGTTATTACCTAGGTTACCTACCTATTTAGATTAATTATTTATTGTTTACCAATATAACAAAAAAAATAAACAAACAATGAGAACAATCAAAAAAGTGTAACAATGGCTTGTCTGTCGCTTTCTCTACCAGGCAATTTTTGAAATATCAATTTGACATATGAAAAGTAGGTATACGATGACAGTACCTAATATATCAAATAACAGTGTAGGTAGTACATGGTGGGATCTACGTCATAGAGGTTCTCGAGCGACGGAAACGTTGACCTTTACCTTGTCATCGGTTACAGCTGAATGATCCTGGTATGACCTGTAAAGGGCCGGGCTTGTGACCACCATCCCGAAGTGCGCTGAGCTCCGTCGCTACAGCAGTTCCGGTGTGAATATCGAACAGCTTACCCATTTCAAATATAGAAACAATAGGTAGGTACGTAGGGTAAACCGGGGGCAATAGAAACATTTTTGGTTATCGAATAATAATAATAAAATAAATATTACAGGACATTTATTTCACACAGCGCCATCTAGCCCCAAATTAAGCATAACGTGATATGGGTACTACTTAGATTACGATAATTGTACTAAATCTACTTACTTGCGTATTTTATATACTCAAGTGGATTCTTTTTACATGATACTTTTAAAGAAACCTAAATTCAACAGTTATAACTACAAATCACTTTGTTGATCTATATGGGGCTTACAATTGACCCCTTTTCTGGGTCGAATAACCAAAACTGCAAAATGAAATAAAAAAACATATGAATGATCAAATGATAGCTACTTATACGTATCAAAATATCGTATAGATATGTACTTATTAACGTTGCACTAACTAATGAGTCTTTATCATTAGGATCTCAAATTAAAAAAAAACAGTTCGATAAAATATTCACGATTAAACTAATCAAACTTACATTAACTTTTCTTAGTTTTAAACATACCATAGTAGGTATACCTAGATATGGATCGTCTAAATAGAGTTTTTGTCTCTGTCTATTTTCCTAAAATGTAATTTTTGTGTACCTAATTGTGTGGGTTTAATAAATATATTTTATTTCTTCTTTCTTTCTTCTAGAAATGTGACAAGATACTCTGGCTCTTGACTTGCATCAGCAAACATTAATTATGTTGTGTCAATTATTACTTTCTTTTATGTAAGAAATGTGACAAGATACTCCGTTGAGACTTGCTTCAGCAAACATTGATACACCTTTTGTGTCAACGTAAGAGCACTTGCAGTCTATTTGGAGGAGCTAAAAGAAAATGTAGGTTCAAATATTCCTTTCTTATACATTAGAAATGTGACAAGATACTCCGTTGAGACTTGCTTCAGCAAACATTGATATACCTTTTGTGTCAAAGTAAGAGCACTTGCAATCCATTTCAAGGAGCTAAAAGAAACTAAGTAGGTATATAGGTCCGTCATGGCGGTTTTGGCCTTCCCAATTTAGCTCGTGGATGTCTTAAAAGTCGATAAAGGTGAGACCCAGGGCATGGGTAGCTGATGGGCATCACGGTGAACTGCGATTACAAATACGCTTGCCAAGTGTGGAAATTATAGCAAAATGTAAAAATAATAATTGGGGCGGTACTGTGAATCCATCCTTGTAATGCTTTGAGCAAATATTTTGTGTCTAATTTAGGTTAGGTATTGTACGACGGGGAACCACTTGGCTTTCATCTTACGTGGTTTCAAGGTATGATAGGGCCGAAGGCGGAAGCACACTTCACCCGGAATCCTCCACACTTCCACCTTCGGCCTTATCTTAACTTTTAACCAGGTGAGATGAAGGCTAAACGCTTCCCCGTTGTACAATAAAAAAACAGTACCTTCGTATAGCTTTTTTTTTATTAATGTACGACGGGGAAGCGCTTGGCCTTCATCTCACCTGGTAACAAGTTAAGATACGGCCGAAGGTGTAGGCGCACTTCACCCGGAATCCTCAACTAACTGAGGAACTGGCTATCTTACCTCTGAATGCCGGAACACAACATTTTTTTTAAGAATTGTTATTATGGCGACAGAATTAGGTAGGTACATAAATAATATATTGTACTCCCCCTGGGGATCGAACCCGGGACCTCTGGGTCTGAAATCGGTGGGTTGAACCACTAGACCATAGAGGCGGTTAGCTTACCGACACTTTCTTTGTTCAAATAGGTGGCAGACTTTTCGAGACGTCACCATTGACGTCTGAAGTACTTAGCTCTTTATTGACCACTATCATATGCACCCGGGAGCAACGGCCTAACTTGACCTCCAAGGTGCGGATAGGTACATCTGACTTATCAGACAATCAGGTGATTCAAGCAAAAAAAAACTGGAACAAACATCACAAATACTTACCTACAGTCCCGTTCGGGGTTTGAATCAAGGAACTCTGCGTACGTCCTACTACCAGACCACGGAAGTGTCTATTCAAACCAAAATACGTACTACTATCAGTATTCATTCATTCATTCATTCCTGAAAAGCTTGAACCGGTGACATGACCCCACCAGAACCATTGACCTCCTAACCGCGCGCTCTTAATAGCCACTTGTTACTTCATTCTATGTGGGGCTGAGGGCGCTAGCAAATCGAAAAGTTCGACAATATACGGGCAAAGAATCATAACACCTCTATACCCAGTCGTGGATCTGGGGATTATCAAGGCTAGAGGTTAATAGCTAAACCAATGAAAAAAAAGGATGGACAGCAGCACTTGAGATTCAACAACAATACTGCGATCACCAACCTACCTGCAAAGCGTACAATCGTGGCGAATCTCCCAATGGAATCAGGCTTTTGTGCTTCTGTGGACATTTTTAAACTGTGGACATTTCTGCAGGATACGTTTGGACGTGCCCCTGGCTATCCTGTACTTCGCTTACAGCGACTTATGTCAATTTCCAATGGGTCATCTTTCAACATCATAATATGCATCTATTTTTTTAGTTTTACTACGTTTAGCAATTCAAATAACGAACACAGACGCCATTTTGAAGCCTCCATTGCAGTATTGTGATTATAAACTTTTTGTGTGATCAATTATTAAAATTAGCTTAGAAAAAATGTTGAATACGTTTTATGCTTCCCAAAATCAATATAACATAATAAAACAATAAAAATGACATAATTTAACGCCAATCTTCGATAATTAGCCCACACCTTGCGACTCCGTTAATTACACCGGAGAGGTCAATATTTAAAATAACGGGTTTATAAAATACGAAATAATTGTTAAAGCACAGTTCTGAGTAAACTAAATAAACATAAAAAAACACGATGCGCCTATTAAAGCTTCCCCGAAAACATAAAATAACAAAAACATAAAACACAGGTTTTTGGGAAGCCGCTTTATATAACACTATAAAACCTATTACAGATTATTATGTTAAGGCTGTAGTCTTTTTGATAATAAAAGTTTTAGCTGATCATGAGGTATAATGAGGCTGAAACTAAATTTGATGCGCAGCGCCAGTTAACTTTAGATTCGTATACCTACCTAGGTAGTAAACGTCTATCCTAATTTAAATTCATATAGGTAGGTACCTACCTAAATAAAAATACGATTTAGAGATCAAGTTTTATTACTTACTATAAACCCTTTTTAGAGTTCCGTACCAAAAGAGTGCAAACGGGACCCTAATATTAAGCCTCTTCTATCCGTCCGTCTATCTGTCAGCGGGCTGTTTCCCATGAGCCTTATTAGGTAGACAGTTTAAATATTTACAGAGTGTGAATTTCTACTGTCTTTTTAATTCTGTAAATATTTACTTCATTTTTTTTTAAAATAGAAGGCGTATTTTTGTACGGGGATCCGTACAAAAATCGCGAAAAGAAACGCGAATTTTCCTTTCAATATGGACTAGAACCCTGGCAAACTGCAGTTTGCGTGCGGGCACGACACTAGGCCGATTTATTTAATGATAAAAAACACATCACCAAAAAAGTCATTCCATTAAATTATATTGTTTAATGGAACCTTGCAACTTTAAAATCTTTTTAGGTAAAAGTTTAGATTTATTTTTTGTTGTATAAATCAAAATTCTTAACAATTCAATGAAAAACAAATCCATAGACGATATATTTTGTAAATAAAAATAACAAAAAGAAACATCGAATCCAGAAATCTCCACTTCACGCCTCATTCATAGAAAAAAATGTCTACGGCCGTTTTAACGACTGGCAACAAACAATAAATGTCACAAACTGTTAAATAATGGCGGCTATATCTATACTACTGTGTTAATATTTTATAAATTTATTGTCATTACGTAAAGAAAATTCTTAGTTGTAAGAATAAACACTAATGAACAATAAATATAGAATAAAAACTAAACAAATATATATATTAACTAAGTATGGTGGTCATGTCGCTAAGGCAGCGATCTCTACATGAAAACACGTTTTGAAAAATATTTTTGTTAGCTGTATATAAGCTGTATGTATATCAGGTAAAATACTACATTTACATTAGGTATTCATGAGGTAGATTAATACCTATTTGTTTATGAAAAATATTGTTGTTAGCTGTATATAAGCTGTATGTATATCAGGTAAAATACTAAATTTACATTAGGTATTCATGAGGTAGATTAATACCTATTTGTTTATTATTAATAACCTCTTTTTTTGTACACCTGGTGAGAATGAGGTCATCTATAGAGCGAGCTTTCTAGACGCTGCCTATGTCGATGCGGGAGCCAGTGCCTATGAAGGCACTGGCTCCCGCATCGACAGAGCACAGCCAACTGCTTGGCGCTGGACTTCGGTTGCAGGCCAGGCATACCTTTGCAAGTCCTACCAGCGATTTGATTAATAAAAATATTTATATATGTGTGTGAATTACCGCCATTTTTCCTGACATCACACCTTCAAGCAATTATTGACAGTGACACGATGAACTTGCGCGTTGTTATTCGCAATTAGCCATGCTATCTCTGCGAGCTATCAGCTAAGCACCTTAATGTAATTGATATTTAATTATAATTGATTGCGTACGTTGTGGACGTAACAATCTAGGCTTAGGCTAGAGCCTAGGGCAAGGATGAGGTCTAAGTATGAAGCGAGCTTCCCCGGAAGGCAAAAGCCTGCGATTCCATTGCCCGGGGTAGACCACTAGGAAGGTAGATCACACAAACCCACGATGCCATAAAATGTTTTTTGACCTACCCATTGAACATAGATTATATACTAGTAGTTTGCCCCGAACTGAGATCTCGTGATGTCTAGTTTGTGACGGAGATCATTTCTCAAATAGAACGTAATTAACTAACGATAAAAATGTGCTTTCATTACATCTGTCTCACCTTACTTGAGCACTTTTATCTCGAACTCTCTTTTTTCACCTGAGTGTTCGAGGCTCTCTCTTGTTGCTAACGAAATGTATCCTTACTAACATCAAACAAAGGAAAGGCGTTTTGAAAAGTGCTCTCAAAACTGTTGCCTTAGTAGTTGTGTTTTAAAAATCTACCTCTCCAGCCCACAGATGTTGTAAAGTCAACCAAAAAGGCAGCAGCTTTTTTCTTTGTGTAAACAAAACTTTTACTGTGAGCACCAATCTGTCTGCTTAGCGTGGTGGCTATAATGGCCGTAACGTCCCGTATTGTGTGAATAACAATGGATGAAATAGACCAGTTTGAAATTTAGAATACCCTTTCTTATCTAACAAGACCTGATGATCATCCTTTGCCCTCTTCATCTTAAAAACCACCCCTAATATGGGCAAAATAAACTTATTTTGAAATCAGTCTCAACCCCTATTTCATGTTTTAACACATTTTGCAACCCTTAATGTAAATACAGGGTTGGTTTCATCAAATCAAAAGAAAGTTTATTGTGAAGTCAACGCTTTTTAACAGTCTATCCTACAAAACATATATTACATACGTTTACGTTTTGTTTACTTTTACTTTTGTCATACGTTTTAACCCCTTAATGCGCCCTTTTGTTACAAAAACCACCTATAATCAAATTATAATATATATTTTATGAATGTGCAGCCGATACTCTTTCAAATGACACCCCACAAGCCAAAAATCATCTCGCCTCACTTAACACCCCTATTTCTCAAAAACTTTTGACACTAGGGTATAGTGTCAAAAAAATCCTCAAAACGATTGATGAGTATCAATATAATCTCTTCATGTTCAACATTTTGAATTGATCGAATCAACCATTCAAAGATATGGGCGAAAAATAGTATTTCTTTTTACCCCGATATCTCAAACACTACCCCACTTATCAAAAATCCCCCGCGTCAATCAAATCATATTTACGTTAAATTATCTCTATGTTAAATTATCTCTATGTTAAATTACATGAAAATCGGATAATCCGTTCGAGAGTTATGCCGTCACAAACATTGCTACATTCATACATACATACATACAGTGCCGGATTTCCCAACTCAACTGAGAGATCTCGTTCGCTTCGCTCACTCGATCAATAAATATGCTATTTTTAAGTTGGGGATGATATTGTAAGCACAATTTTAATACCTTAATACTCCTGGAAGAAATACATTTTAGTGATAACGCCGCCCGTTGTCCTATAGGTACACAGTGTCACCTAAACAGTAAGGTATTAATAAATTTATTCATACCTACCCAAATGCTATTTAAAAATTGGCGACTAATATTGAATTCTTAAATAGAAGCGCCATGCGCCTACGGAAACACTCGAAATTCAAAAATGACAATCCGGTCGGCGTTTCTGTTTGGCATTGTACATCATTTTTTACACTTCAAATGACAGGCAGAATGCCGCAGTACTTTGCCATTTTTTTTCTAATAATAGGGTCCTATTGAGCCATTGTGATGGGGGGTCTAATAGGCCTCTTTGCAATTTTTTTTCTTGTTCTCTGTTACACAGGTGAAGTCGTGTGCTCAGGTCTAATTTTATTGTTATAAATGATCTTTTAGTGTTGAATAATACTTAGATGATAATAGCGTGTTGTAACCCGTTTGTAATTGTAAGGATTGTTTGAAAAATAAACAGTAGAAAAAGAAGTTGAAGTTGTTTTATTACACTATATGTTTTGGATTAAAATTATGTCAAGACCGTGGCGGTCATGGCTAAGGATTTAGGACCTCTCCAACTTGGCCTTTGGATGTAGTAAGAGGCTTATATGAGATTTTACCAAGGAGTGAATAGCAGCATCTTCATGAGTTCTAAGTAATACTACCTTAACGGCAGAACAACATGGGTAAGAATCTTTCAAAGTTTAGAAGGCTTTATTCAACAACAATCAATGATGTTGATAATGAAGTGTTCAGTTTATTTCAGTGCGTGGTTTGATTCCCAGATAAGCTTTTCCTCATCATCCTTGCAAACTTTATTGATCTAGTAGCCAGAAAGCCATAACCCAAACACAATCAAATAAACAATAAAATCTGAAACTTCATTTTCTTCGGCACACTCTAGCAACCTCTTTGAGGTCCGTCCGAACTCTTTGATTTTAAAAACAGAACTCTATATCCATAGACTAAGAAACTATTTGTAGTAGTTGCCTGTAGCAATATTTTTGTAAAACTATAAAAACGTCGAAGTAGGGGCTAACAAGGCGGTTTTTAATTATTTAAAAGTCTGTGTTAATTTTGTTTTTTTTTTGAGAATAAAGCGGTACCTTTGCTCGGCGGTACCTTTGTTTTTTTCGTTTGTATAATTTGTAAAATGGCATGTTAGCGCCGTTTTGGGAGATATAAGACGCTTATTTCTTTAATTATTATTGATATTAGACCGTTTCCGGTCAGGCTATGGTCAAATCTAACCATGACCACCCAGACATTTAGATTTTGCCTATTATGATATATATAATAATAGGTAATTCTCAAAACCGGCTTAGTCCAGACACGTAAACCCAAGGTTCCGACCCACAATTCAAGGCAAACCACGTTTCTTGTAGGACCCTATGTTTTTTTTGTTATAGCGGTAATAAAAGTACACACCTACCTATTGATTCAAGAGATATAAGCCCTCTGATATTCAGAGGTATGGACGTACTGACATCAGCAAGATAACAAAGGAGAATTGGTAGGTAGGTATTAGGTATTTACTAGGTTGGAACTTAAAATCAAGTGCACATAGGTACTATGTAACATAAAGCTACAACATAATACAAATTCTAAACAATCTTCTTGGTCAGTAGCTAAGGATGATGTCTAAAATATTTTCGATTTGCAATTATGAGGATTATAATGAGGCCTGGGTACCTTACAGGCTTATGCTAACTATAATCGCTAGCAAAGACAGTAGAGAATGTAGGAAACTACACAAACTTACGCGGCCTCTAGGCTGAAGAAACTGTCCTATAGCTTACTTCACTGCTTCAATATAAACTACTGATTCTTTGGGGCGAAAACATATCAATACTTATGTTTTATTTGTATATAATAGGTAGGTATGTACTAAATTTGGCAGAACAACGAAGACAGCGAGCTCCATTCCTTACGTACAAAGTCAGTGAATTTAACTGTTCTATAGGTCACGTAATACTCGTAGTAACCTATTGTGTGATCCTGTGGGGAAAATGTTTGTAACTTATGCAGCGCTTCTAGTGTATAGAATAGGTAGGTAGGTACATCATTTTACAGTACAAAGAAGCAACAAGCTCTATTAAGTAGTTATTAACTACAGGGCAAAGCTAAGTGATCCTATCACTGGTGGGAGACCCTGTAAAGTCCACATCGATTGCAATCACCCTCCTGCTGAAGCTGGTCAAGTCTCAAGGTCAAGAGCTTACCCATTTCAAATATAAAAAAAGCTGTATGACCCAGGTCACGTATAGTAGTTTAACGTTCACTAAAATATGTTCAACTATCTGTAGAACCGTTGAACGTATTGAATAACTTTCCTGCAATATTTTTAACGTAAAAAAAATGATGCACCTGCTTGGACCGAAAATTGCAATATTGCTATAATCTTGTGGTAGGCTGCTTTAAATCACATGAGCCTATAATTTCACCGGAACACAGCAATAGAAACATAATGATAGGAGTTGGTTAAAATAGTCTTTAAATTGGAACATACCTACATGCACAAATTGCGATGGTCATTGACAATAGGCCATTTTGTTTACACGCGATCAAATTATCGACATTACAGTCATTTTGAGACCTTGGTGAGACCTCAATGATCTAGTTTTTTTTAGGGTTTCGTACCAAATGGATCCAATGGGATCCCATTACTAAGCCTCCGCTGACAGATGGAGTTGGAGCGGGTTGTACCTATCTCATGAATAGGGAGACTGTTGAAAATGAATGTATTTCTATTTCCGCTACATATAACAACACATAATTAAAAAAGACCACGGCTGTTGTAACACGTTCGAAACTGTCGGGAATATAAAAAGGTACACGATGAAGACCCGTTTTTGTTATTAATTAAAATATTTGCCATGGCGGTCCCGGCTTCAGAATCGACCCCTCAAACCCAACCCATGGATATCGTAAAAGTCGACTACGGGAGCTCACCAGAAGAAGGGCAGCAGCTTCCTTTTTTTATTGTACGGGGAAGCGCTTGTCCTTCATCTCACCTGGTAACAAGTTAAGATGAGGCCGAAGGTGGAGGCGCACTTCACCCGGAATCCTCAATCAACTGAGGTCCTTCTGTATGTTATGTACACTTTTAATGCGATCACCGACCCGCCTGCCAAGTGTGGTGATTATGTAGCTTTGGAGATGCTTTGTCCAGCAGTGGACACCAATGCGCTATTGATTTAAAAGCGACCAATATTCAAGATAATATCCATATGAGATTTCTTTGTGTGCGTGAGCTTGGCTCTCATTTTAGGAACTTTCACACGTCCCTTTTAAAGCTGAATCCGAAAAATATTGAGATAGGAAGTCAAAATAAGTTGTCCGAATAAATGCAACTCATCTAATGCTTTTTGAAAAATGACTTTATTTTAGCAAATTCTGTCGCGTCATCATACTTACCGAAATGGGTTTCGGTAGCATGACGACTTGTCGTAATATTGTGAACTTTATGTTTATGATTTTCGAGTCCTTAAAACCCAAGAGATAGAAGAACAACTCTGTTCATTTTCATGTCACACAGCTCTGTTTGTGCTAGCTCTGCTTTCTGCGCTGTAGGTTGTGGGTTCAATTCTCACCCAGGATAAACATTTGTGTGAAGAATATTGATTTTTGTTTTGTGTTTGGGTTTTGTATTGTATGATAAGTATGTATCAACTAAAAAATAGGTACCTATTTTAATATTATTTCCGTTATTCAGTTCACACAATAATAGGCTTTGCTTATTTGAAGAAAGATAAATTAATATCCAGCTCAATAAAAAATCGAGCCAAATATGTAATATATTCCCAACGTTCCATTATAAAATGTCATTGGATCCATTATTAACATCAGCAGTGCTGAGCTATCACACCTAAATTGCGTGTTATTTCCCAACATCCCGGCATCCCCATCCCCTTGTATAAAATTCTAATATATAGATAAATAATATAAAATCGTCTGTAACTGACAAACTGACTAAAGACTCACAGCCTAATCAAGAGCTCCGAGAGGCTTTATAATTTTCGAGGTTGCTTCCATTTGTAGGGGTACACGGTTTCTATATATTTTGCTCGGTTTTTGCGTGACTTGCTTAGTACTCGAGAACCATTTTATCGTAAACACTTTTGTTATCAATTTCTTCCTCATTTAATAACGATTTTTTCATCTTCATACATAAACAAAGCGCGTGCAGCACCTCTACCGATAATTAATGTAACTATTTTACGATATGATAAAATCTTGACTTTTTCATGAAGTAGCCGCGCGTTTGTTTGCTCATATCGAGAAAAGATTTCTTATTATTGATCTGCCCAAGTCACATCACGGTGTGGCCAATAGGCGGTGAAACATTTCATGAAGTGAGCAAATCTACGATAAGGCCACGTCAGCTACACTAGGAACTAGGCGACAATGGAAAGAGCTGTGCTTGAAGTTTTCCTTTTGGTGAAAATTGGAGGCTGGAAACGGCCTAGAATTGCCTATTGTGCAATATATTTGGAGGCTTATGTTTACAGTGGACTAAAATGTGCTGTAATGATGATGATACTTAGACTTATAAGTTTATCAACTGAAAAGACTTCAACGCGCTTGTGTGGATCGCGATTCCAAAAAGTAGGTTTACGAATCGAAATGATGCTTAAAATCTCACAGAAAGAGGTTTGCTTTGATTACGATGGGTGAGCTCTTGAACGCTATTAACTCTGTAAGTTACTGGAAAACTATCGTTAGCAACAGATTCCAAAGCTATATATAGCTTTAGTGTAATAGATAGAAATATAATAAGTTATTATCTGAGTGATATGATATGCGTCTGAATTTTCTATTACAGGACATAAATTTTACACAGCGTTATAAAGCCCCAAACTAAGCCTTGCTTGTGATATGGGAACTAGATTACGGATAGCATACTTATATACTTTTTGTAAATACATACGTACTATATCATACAACATCCAAACACAGAACAAACATCTATATTCATCTCAAAAATGTTTGCCATGGGTGGGAATCGAACCTACAGCCTACAGCGCAGAAGGCAGAGTTACTACCAACATAGCTATGAAGCTTGTAAGTATTACAGCGGTGATGTCGGTATAGCATCATGAAATTCCAGCCTATTCTCAAACATTCGGAAGCATATCAGATAGAATTCGGAAACTTCCGATGGAGATTTGGGAAACGCTATCCTTAACTCTGAAATCTACAATTTTTTTAATTAGTATTCGAGACTTCTACAGTAGATTTTGATTCAGAAATGGTTTAAGAATAGCGTTGAAATCTGTCAAGTATAGGTATATCACTCTTTGTCGGATTCGACTGACTCGATCCGAAAATTTTCCTTGTGTTTTAACGCCAGGATACAGAGGCAGACCGCAGCCGGCAGCCACGCTGGTAGAAAGCTAAGGAAGCAGGTTGCTAGCGTCGCCAAGCATATACCAACTGCCAGCGAACTGCAAGCTAAAGAGATCTGGAACACCACCAATAATGACACGGAACGCACTGTTACGCTGACTTTCATCACAAAAAATACTTCAAAATATCAAGAACATTGCATCAAAAATTGTCACAGGTAACCCACAAAGAAACCAACGGTATTCCACAGTCTATCCGATTATGTCCATCAATCATTTCTGGCCCTTTGTCGGTGCAACCCAGAACAGGTAAATGGCCATTTCACTAGGAAAAAGAAAAAAAGTGCGAGAAAAAATCGAGAGAAAGCGCATGAGCCGAAAAATGGCGGAAAAAATTGGCAATTCGATTTAGTTTTGATTTATTCCTTTGTTTGTTAGCGCCGTGCGCGACTAATTTAGGTCGCAATTGTATCTTAGATCTAGAGCAGCCTTCGTGTTCGTGGGTGTCAAATCCTTCTGTACCAGAAAGTTGAATTCTCATAAAGTTGAAATCCTAAAATGTATAATTTCCCAGAATGTTGATACATTTTTGTTTCGCAAAATGTTGAATTCCCATAATATTGACGTTTACGAGATCACGTTAGTTTCATCAATCATTTAGTGATTGATAAAGGTTAGGTTAGGCATTTATATATTGAGACGACTTTTTATTAAGATGCAGACAGCAACTCAAAGCACTTTCAAAAACACGTACCTATAGGTGATAACACGTTAAGGCCAATTTGCAGAGCCTATAATATAGACGGCGGGTTGCCAGGTTGCCTGTGATATTAATACCACTTTGGCGACACTTTAATGTACGCTTGATAGCTTCAACCCTTCTTCCTCTTTCCACCATAAGACTTAAAGACGTACACGTCAAGTGACAACCCGTACTTTCTAGATGTTCCATTGTGCAAAGCACATCTATTAGCATCTAATTACCTATATTATTAGATTAGTACTGGTAAGGAATGGACCTCTTTGCCCTCGTCTGTTTTTCCACACCAATACAATACTGAAGTCTTCAAGTCCTGAGTCAACAGGTTCCTTTAAGACTTATCTTAAGCTACATCTTTACTTGTCTTTCAAGAGTTTCAAGTGAGTTTGTGGTAAAACGCTTGGCTTTCATAAATAACCTTTTAACGTAGAGGCAATCTAGCCCCTTATCAACACAAACACAGTGGGAATACCTACTGAGAACAGAACTCAACCTTTTAAATAAATGTAGTATAGAATTATTTAGTATCAGTGGTTGTGTAGTGCTACTTCGAAGAACACAGCAACAAAGTGTATCACCATAGAAACTGTAAGAAACGTGACATGACCGAAACATATTACTTATATTTATATACTATACCTATAGATATAAAAAAATAATGTATAATTTTATTCACAAAACAACAAAAATGTATCAGAATCATATAAACACATTTTATATCCACTTTTGTATCTGAGTTTCGTAACCAGCTACGAACATGGAAAATATGTTCCTAACATATGACCGGTTATGAAAGGAAGAGTAAAATTCATTTTCCGTAGAGATTTCGCAGGCAGCTAAGCAACCTTACTTATCTTATTCGATAACTGGTTACGAAAAGATGAGTAAAATTCCTTTTTAGTAGCCGGTTATGAAATCTCGGTTACGAAAATGGATCATAGGTGAAAAACGCGTTCATAAGTGTTTTTGGAGAAGCACAGAATATTTTATGTAATATGTACCTATGTCATTTGAATGGGACAAGCAATTTCAAAATTAGCGAAGAACTTCGAGCGGTACCATTGAGCTTACGAACAAAATAAACCAATATTTAATAATATAACTACTAAATCCCTCAGTACGGTTTGAAACCCGTCAAGTCAAGTGTAAAATCTACTTCATCCCTAACCCTATTTCATGTGCCAACGCACCCTTAGTTAGATGAATGGACAATGCCTTATTTTGAAAAAATAACAATGGATTGTAGCTACTGTTCATCAAAATAGAAATGGACATTATTGAGTATATTTTTCGATCTGTGCTTATTTTGTGGGATTTATATTAGGGGCTAGTCAGTGACCTTAAACTATATATTTACAAGGGACAGTTGGGCTACTTACGACCGTTACACGGCCTTTGAGTGACTCAATTGATCCAGCATCATCATCAATCTATTGGAGTCCACTGGACATAGGTAAAATATTCATATTATAAGACAATTTTACACAGCGTCATCTATCCCCAAAGTAAGTATAGCTTTTAATATGGTAACTAGATTACTGATATTGTAAATACATACGTACTGTAAAATACAACACCCAAATACAGAACAAACATCTATATTCATCATACAAATGTTTGTCCTGGGTGGGAATCGAAACCACTGCCTACAGCGCCGAAGGCATTTACTACCAACTGAGCTATGAGGCTTGTTAAAAGGTCTCTCCCAAGTTTCGCCACTGAGCCGTATTTGGCTCTCTCCATCAAGCTAGTGCCTGGAACACTAACGTTTTCCGAGACGCGCTCTCCTCTCTAGTAAGTAAGTATACCTACTCTCAAACATTCAGGAAACCTTAACGGATCAAATTCGGAAACATCCGATGGATATTCGTGAAACGCTAGTTTGACAATCCGTAATCTAAAAATTTTGACATACCTAAGTGTAAACTTTCACAGCAGATTTTCAGAAATAGTTTGAGAATAGCGTTGAAATCTATCGGATTCTAAGTCGAATCTGACAAAAAGTGATGTGTTCAATCCGAAAACTATCTCTTACAGATAACTCAAATGATCCAGACCCACGAAAGTACCTTTTTGTTTGGTTTGGTTTGGTTGGTGATGGGACTTTATCCAAGTCTTCCTGGTCTGCATGGTGGCAGAATTAGGTAAGAAGGTGGTACCTTCTTACCTAATTCTGTCGCCATAATAACAATTCTAAAATTGTTGTGTTCCGGCATTTAGAGGTAAGATAGTCAGTTCCTTAGTTTGTTGAGGATTCCGGGTAAAGTGCGCCTCCACCTTCCTTCTCTCCGCCTTATCTTAATATGTAACTAGGTGAGATAAAGGCTAAGCGCTTCCCCGTAGTACAAAAAAAACACATCTTTTAAGTATGGAAGGGAATAATAAAATATTCAAAGATCGTAGAGATATGTTGCCTCTGTCTTCACATACGATGGATTAGCTCTTGACTTCGAGGCTTGCCTGGGCTAAGATAAAATCGACGATGGAGTGAACCATCTTAGATCAGTCTATTTACAAACAGACGTTGATTGCAGTTGATTCCATACTTACTGCCAAAGGCAAAAAGCAAATTTTTGAACTTTTTGGCAAGCAACTTAGAAACAATATGGACCTAGCCAGTAACTGATAAAACTTTGACATTGCACACTACGCATGTTCTTATTTTGAAACATGTTGAACGAGTTATTTTTTTTGTCTATGGTTAGGTACTAGTTAATTTGTTTTTTTTTATAATGGCTGCATCCGTCAAGTTATTCCCACGAAATGTCCAAATTCAAGTTCTAACAAAAAGGTTGCGTGTAGCCAGTATCCAAGTAGGTAGGTAGCGTAGGTAGCTATTGTGGCTGTGTCACTTCGACTTAGTACGTACTCTTGCTTATGTAAACATACTTACATCATTCTTCTGTGCGTGTATTTGAACTCCTCCTGAACGACTAGACCGATTTTGATGAAATCGTTTGTTTATTTGAAGACCCTTGTTGGCTTAGACAACCGCCTTTATGTTGTATATATGTATTGACAAAAAAAAAAATTTAAGTATTCTATCCGTAATCTAGTTCCCATACATAGCTTATTTTGGGACTAGATGGCGCTGTGTGAAATTAATGTCCTATAATATTAATTTATAAAAAAAATGTAATATGTACCTATTATCTACTACTATCTCTAAAGGTACGAGTTGGCAGCGGACGACATGAGGTAGCAGCGGACGACGTGTCGTCGCTTCATGTCGCCACGACACGTCGTTACGTCCTGTCGCAGTCATGATTTCGAACCCGACGGCAGACGGTTCATCCAGTTGGTCCGAGTGTTTCGTGAAACAAGATGTCTGACGTGTTCGAGAATATTGATCGCAATTTTTTATATATTTTATTAGAAGAGGAAGAAGACGATGATGAATTGTTTTTGCTGTACTTGTACTGAAAAAGACGAGAAGCCAATATTGATCAAAAATCATTTGAAAAGCGATATTAAAGAATTCAGAGAGTTTTGTCGTTTAAATAAAAAACAGTTCGATTTTATATTAAAGTTAATCCGAGAAGAAATCGAGCCGAAGAAAATAAATGCCATAAATGCAGAACAAAAAATATTTCTAACATTTAGGTAAGTCAGTAATTCACGCATTGTTACTAAATGTATGTATTATATAATACCATGTTAACTTTCACGGAAAGTTCTGGACTGTGTCGACAAAATCATTTTCTTCCTCTCGGTCGCTTTGGTTGACCCGAAAGGTTAAATCAGTGGGTGCTGGTGACTCTACCTCAGTACTCATGGGAGAATTGGCATAGGAATATGACGTGTGTACTGGTCCTGGTAAGTACATAGCCTAGTCCGCTAGTTGTTCCGGAGGGTCACGGTGATGCTGCCGCGGAACTAATAGGAGAATATGCATCTAACAGGAAATTACCCGGTGCATTGCCTTGTCCGGTGAGTTCTGGCGAAACTGTCGTCGTACCAACCGGAGAGTAGGATCGTATAAAATGTGGACTATATGGTGGGGATGGTGTGTATAATCCTGAGGATGTCGTTGATCGTTCGTCCGGCGTCGAATTTGAGAGAGATGAAGATGTGCTTCTGCCAGATGAGACCCGCTGTCATAATCTCGTAGTCCGATAGAACTTCACCCAAATGTTTCTTTGCCTATGCTTTTTCCTACGGTGGTAAATTACGCAAAACTTCACCAATGTGTCTACAAAATAAGTCAAGATCTTCATCCATCCTTCTGACCATATTTTTATATAGTGTCTGTCGTTGTTCGAATCTTTGTTTCCATAATGTCAAAAGTATATCTTCTTTCTTCTTCTTTTGGTGTTGTTGCCTCTACAACATTAGGCACCTTTTCAGTTGCTTCGGTATCAACTTCAACTTCCTGGCCAGTATTACTTCGCTCTGTATTATTAATGGATAAAATCGTGTTCAATTCTTGTTCCTGTACATCAACTTTACCATTTTCATTATTGACGTCACGTTCCTGTTGTGATGGAGTTACATTGGTACCCCCAGCGCTGTGGCTTGGAACATTGTCTAGAAATGATAATCGTAGATGCCTGTTTTGCTTCGATATTTTTTGGGCAGCCGAGCCAGTACCCAATTTTGAGTTTTTTTTTAATCTCTGATAACTATCACGAATTGATTTCCACTTCCTTTTACAATCTTCACCTGCAAACAAAAATAGTAAAAATATAATTGGTTGTTACAGATTTTTGGCAACAGGGGAAACCTATAAGTCTTTGTCAACTGCATACCGTATATTAGAGTGCTACATATCCCAAATTTTGAAGAGTGTTCTTAAAGTTATGAATCAGAAATTAGTGCCTATTTTAATAAAACCTGCTTCACAAAACGATTTCAAACGTATAGAACGTGAATTTTAGAAACATTGGAATATACTAAATTGCATAGGAGGAATCGACGGGAAGCATGTGCGAATCAGGACACCCAAAATGAGTGTACTTATCATTGTTTTTTAATTACAAAGACTACTTTTCAATTGTGCTATTAGCAATCGTGGATGCTTATTATAAGTTTGTAGCAGTAGATGTTGATGCTTACGGAAAAGAATCTGACAATGGTATTTTTCAAAAATCATTGATGGGGAGGCAAATAGAAACCAATCATTTTAATATCCCGCCACCAAATGCTTTACCAGGAACAAATGTAATCCCTAATTTTCTGATCGGAGACGAAGCATTTGCATTAAGTAGATACATGATGAAACCCTATTCTAGAAGACTGCCAGTCTTCTGGCTTGAAAGAAATAAAGAAATTTATAACTTAACATTATGCCGAGGCCGCCGGGTAATAGAAAATGCTTT
Organism: Venusia cambrica; assembly: GCA_951394065.1. NCBI lineage: Eukaryota > Metazoa > Arthropoda > Insecta > Lepidoptera > Geometridae > Venusia > Venusia cambrica. The sequence goes on along the minus strand of OX596045.1, from coordinate 6,023,562 downwards.
TGGGTTATTGAGCCAAGTATTCAGAGAGTTTTATATTCCCATTGCTATAGCATCAGGTGTAGTTGATGACTTAATATTTACAGCTTGTTGTTTACATAATCTTCTTCGGGATAGTTATCTTGAACGTAACAGCGTGCTATTCTATAGCCGCAACGATAGAGAGAATACCAAGAATAACATGATAAACTTTGCCCATTTTGGTGGATTTGCTAGTAGCGACGGTTTCGAAATTAGAGACAAACTTAAAGATTTCTTTTGTAGCGAAATGGTGCAATTTTGTGGCAAGAAGCCGCTATAAATAGCACGTAATAGAATGTGTTAAAACATTTTGATTATTATCAGAATAAAAGTTATTTTAAATAGTAATTAGAACATTGCCACAAGTATTATTATTTTTCACATAATTATGGTAATAAAAATTTATAAAATCCCACTTGTTCCTTACTTGTTACCTTCATCCAGCTAACAGAATTCCGTGTGATACGTTAAGTATGTTCCTACAATTTATTTTAGTATGTTATTACCCGACACCATATTTTTAATAGTAGATTATACATCGAGGGGATAAAGCACTGTTTTATGTCACGGGCGCGATATTGAACTCTGAGCGTAACGAAGGACTCCATATTTAACTCCCGAGTGCAGCGAGTGTGTTATGAGTTAATTCCCGAGCTTTTGTCGGTACCCAACATATCACACGGAATTCCATCTGTACATACATCCATATATCTCACTCACTCTCGTTACAATACAACAATATTTTTGCAACTAGTGTTCAGTAGGTGACTATGACTACATTTAATAAATAGAAACAATTAATTACTTACCGCTTTTATTTAAAACCTTTGCATTTTTTTTCCAAATATTATCTTTTATGACCTTGTTCACATGGTTTTTGTGAGAATTATCGTACAGTTTGGTTTATGGTTTATGAGTTTATCTTCCCCAGAATCGGAAAAATTCATGTTGAAAAGAAACTCGCAAGACGTGTCGTTGTCGTTGCTCCGGCGTCAGCGGTACTACTGATCCGCGGTCGGGTGACACTGGCGTCTGCCGCTCGACGACGCGTCGCAATCTTCGTGTCGCTAACTACGGAGGGAATTTCATAGAAATACATAGAAACCAGTAGTGTCGCTGCGACACGTCGTCCGCTGCTGCCTCATGTCGTCCGCTGCCAACTCGTACCTTAACTCATCTATTTTCGTTGGCGCTCCACACATCCCCAACTTCTAATCCCTGCCTTTCAACTTCTCATCCCTGCCTGAGTAAATGAATGTCTGTGTTATGACTTAGATATTATGTAGATATAAAGGTGAAATATAGAGGGTCCTGTCCAATAGACCATCTAAAATCTCGCTATCGTAAGAGTGAAACATCAAACTACTTCGGCTATTTGCAGTATATTGGCAAGTTAAGTGTGTGATTTTGACAGTTCATAATATTGAAAACAGACTTCAATTTTTTTTGTAATGGTACATTACAAAAAAAAATGATATATATAGTAGTATACTATATATATCAATATAATATAGTTACTTAGAAACTTAACGAAAACATGCTTGGAGGTTTAATAATTTAAAATGATAAATAAATTATTATTATTGAAAACTTGCTCTATTGTAGACCTCATTCTTGCAAGCATTTCCAATTTTCTTTTCACTTCTCTTGCTCGAAAAGTGTGTATTCTTAAAGCCAAGCCGTAGCTGGCCTAAAATGCCATTTTAATACCCAGGGAAACATAGTATTTTTGATCATTGAACAACTATTTAATTTTTAAAAATGGAATTGAAATAACTGTGCTACAATTGGTGTTGGCTCGAATTCTCTTAAATGTTTGAGTAGATTATTTCAAAATGAGGAGAAAGTGAACGTAACTATTTAGGTGAGAACATTATTGAGTGAAAATAAAGCTATTGATCCTAATGTGGAAATGGAACTAACAGGCAATGAAAATAATTCTTTTTTTTTATTGTACCACGAGGTAGCGCTTGGTCTTCATCTCACCAGGTTATAAGTTAAGATAAGGCCGAAGGTGGAGGCGCACTTCACCCGGAGTCCTCAACAAGTAAAAATAATAAGTGAGTATTCAAAAAATATGTGAGCTAACAGCGTTGACGCTCGGGAGTATACCAGCCTCATATATAATGGGTCGTTTTAGACCTTTGTGTAGTTACACAAAAAAAATGTTTGAATGAATGTTTTTTTTCTAGCTTCAACTAACCTATCACTTCAAAGTGATCCGTTCCTAATTTTCTATTTCAATTACTGATAGTCCTAGTCATCCTGGCCTAGAAAGGTATTGTGTAAAAATATGTGCAATTTCATTTAATCCTTATAATATTTTTTTTTTGTTTACGCCGTGTCAGCTCTTGACCTCGAAGCTTGCCTTCCCAGAAAATGCATATTCACTCTTTTTTTGAAGGTACTACCAGCAGAAGGACGTTGTTATGGAATCCTGTCAAAATGCAGTAGTTACCTTGCCAGTCGTATTCTCTTCTGCAGTATAATTGTATATAATGTCTATGTGGCTGTAATATAATTTGTGTCGGTCAGTAATGACAGAGTGGGTAGCACGCATGCGCGGTAGATCACACGGGGGAGGTTTTGAAATGAAAGGAAAATCTGAATTTGATTTGAATCTGGTTTTTTTTTTAAATAAATTACATTAAAAAAAAACTAGAAGTAGGTATAAATAATCCTTTGACAGTTGTTTTTTTTATCTCTCACTCCATCGTAAGGTTGTCTGGAAAATAGCGCAAGCAACAAGAACAATTGTTCTTGACGCTTTAGTTATATCATTAGTACAGGTAAGGAATGAAAATCGTTGCCTTCGTCTGCTTCTTCGCACCAGTATAATCATGGAGTCTTCAAGTCCAGGTTAATAGGCTTCTTCTAGACAAGCGTGCTCCATCTTAGCCACATCTTTACTTATTTTTTAAGTGAGTTAGTGGTCAAACGCTTGACTATCACCAATAAAAATATGTACTTTTCATTATAAATTATTGTTTTCCTGTATTATTTGTTGCACAATAAAGATTGTTAATTCTTTGAAAACCCCTCCGTGTGCGCCGTACATTCGGAGACGTAAAAACAATCGCGTTTCCTCGAGACGTGATTCGAGCGTCTATTGCGTACAGTCGGCTACACAACGCGTTACGTCATTTTCATTTATTTATACGTATTCTTTCAAAACAAGGGACACATGCATTCTAAACACATGCATTGAGGCGTGATTATGAGAATTTATGAATGGTAACAGTTAAGTTACGTATAGACCCTTTTTTCCCTTGTAAATTGTTAGTTTAATAGTTTACTACACATAATTAGATGGATTAAGATGACGGAAGGTTTTTTTTCATTCTACGACGGGGAAGCGCTCGGCTTTCATATCACCTGGTAGTTATGATAAGGCTGGGTGGAAGCGCAAATCTCCTGGACTCTTATTTCGACATCGCCATAATCTCCACGCATAGAAATAGCTATTAAATAAATGCCATCTTTTATTACATTTATGAGAGAAAGAGGTGGCTGACAACAGTGCCTCTATTTTACTAAGCCAATCGCCTTACTATGACAATGGTATCGTCGTCGTATTGCTACTATAGGTGCATTTTGGTATTCTAGTGGCCATTCTGTGGCGATTGGCTTAGTAGAAGCGAGGCCCAGTTCGAGTGTACTCTACGGTATGAATGTCGAGTCAAACAAAAAGCTGACATTCGATTGATTCAAATTACATTTGTAAAAAACGTCGCATGGAAATTAACATTCATCGATTCACAGATGCATGGACAAGCGGTTTTTTTATCAAATTACGCCGCGCCGGTCCGGATTCCTGTATCTTGTCACAATGCCCTTATTCGTAGGACTGGGCCAAATGGCACAGACAGAGTGGGAATGGCTGGGCTACTTCATACAGCTTGATGATCCTAAAACTATCCTTAAATAAGTGCTCGGCGTTGTGATCAAGATGCTTGTCAATCCATTACTTGAAGGAACTTGAAGGATTTAACTTTTTAAAATCGATACTCAATTACTACTCTAATACTCGTACAGGTACAAGTTTATAGCCGACTGCAAACAGCAGCCGCAGATGACAACGACATGTAACAATACGGTTCCTATACCTTAATTTGTTTTTTGTTATGCATATGCCATGTTGCTGTCGCCTTTAAGTTTAACTTGCATCGATGCTTATTCGCATGAGGTTGAATCACTACTGTACTCCAGTTCATTTACACAAAATTCACGTGAGAGATTCATCCTTGTGCGAATGTGGCATCGATGAAGGTGACCTGAATCACATATTTTTTATGTCCCTTATTAGATCATTCAAAATTGTTTCAGTCACTCATTAACATCAGGGTCCCATTTCCACTAAACATTTCGTTTCTTCTAAATTCTAAGGACCCGACTATTTTTAATTATCTTGTTACATTTTTAAATTCTAATAATATTAGGCTATAACAACTGGTTTTGTTCACATTTTCCAAATTATTTTTATTTTTGCATTTCGCGCGCTTTCTTTTTATTTTTATCTATATTGACGTGACACTGGCAGATGGTAAACCCAATTGCCATAAAAAAAAAAAGTTTGACTTGCAGCTTAGCTACTGACGACGGCCAGGAGCTCTACAACTCAGAGCAGGAAAATATTTTTTTTTAATTTTGATGCCTCGTGTAGAGGTAAAGGAAGATCGAACAATTTCACTATTTTAATGCCTAGCGGATCTGTTACTATACAGGTGTTAAGGTTATCTGATATTTTCTAAATCTTTGTTCAAATATCTAAACTAGGAAGTAGCTTTTTACTTCCTAATCTACTAGCTATCTAACTTTAAGCGTCATTGAGATTACATTGAAATAGAAAACTGTAGAAATTATCACGTTTCTTCTTGCACTATCACTACAATTCTTCTTCAGCGGCCATTTTTTTTCAGGTCAACCGACTTGTTCAATGATACGTTGAGGCTGTTCGCAGTGACCAAACTGTTTTCTCAGGACTATGGCATAACGATCCGTATTAACCACTAATTATTCATTATCTTTACACACGATCTACTACAAGTGTCGTACATTTGCATAATAATGGTCAACTACAATTCATTTAGTTTTATGACGAAAATGTCATTGTCTTTTTCAGCAGTGTGTCCTTTTTAGGTAAATTAATGTTACTTAATTAAATTACGGCAAATATAATAAATACTAGTTTCTGCTCGCGGCTTTACCCGCGTGTTACAGTAAGAAATAGCCTCACTGTTTTTATCCGACTTCAAATAAGGAGGTTCCTTCCCAATTTGATGTATGTTTTTTTTTAAGTTTGCTACCTCAGGACTCCGTCATTTATCAACCGATTTGAAAAAATAAAATTTTGTTTGAAAATATATGATTCCAGATTGGTCACATAGAAAATTTATCAAAATCAGTTCAGTAGTTTGGCTTTTAAATAAAAAAAAACAGGATAGAACGAAAAATCGTTCCCATTATCTGACATAGTGCACCCCACACTGCACTATAGAAGGAATCGAATATCGAAAATCTGTATATATCTTTGTTCCAATCATTGCGTAGATATTTCCCAGAATCCCGTATTATTGCACCCGTACACGACTCTTAAATAGGGTGTCGTAGACGTCGTGGTGTCGTAGGTTTCTACAACGAAAAAAGCTAAAAATAGGTTATTTTTAATAAAAGAATTGAACCGACTTCACCTCAAATAACTTAGCAATAAACATGTTGTTTTGCTTGGCAATTCGGCACCAACAACAAATTATATCAACTTAACCTTTTATTTTAAAGTGTTTAGTTTCGAAGTCTTTCAAAAGTAACTTGTTCCTGGTCCAGAACAATATCTGGACGTGAAGAGACATCAAAGCACGAATCAGTTTTTGAAACTGCATGAAGGGATGATATTCCTATGGCTCATTCTCGGTATAGTATATGTGTAATGTTTCTGCATAATCCATGCAGTAGTTTCAACAAACTAATACTATATGTTGCAATATTACTGCTCTCATAATTCAATTTCCTAAGCGTTCCTGAACCGAGTCTTCAGCCAGTATGTTTTTTATATTCAATGGTTTGTTTTATATAGGAAATCTCACAAATAAAACGGTTCAATGAAATGAGAACCGGTCCAGACTCAGCCCTTTTCCCTACGATGGTTAATCTCTAATATTATATTTTTTATTATCTAAGGAACAAGGAACATGCCGGTCTCCTCACAATGTGACCTACACCACCAGAGCAGCATATGCGCACATCAAATTTCCGAAAAAGCAAAAAGTCCATTGATCCGCCGGATTTGAACCCACAACCTCTGGATCGAAAGGCAACCGTATTTCAATTTGACCACACCACTCTGTTCTTGAAATCTGACTATGTGAATTCAATATAACGTCTTACTGTAAATATTTGAAGCACTTTTGCCTTGACCAGTACTCAGGATGAGGCGCCCGACATTGGGACCTGTAACTAGTTGTTAGTCGTTTCACTTTCGACTAGCGGCCACACGCGACTATCCGTTGACATGAGCCACCTCCTTCAAGCGGTTTGTCATAAGTGGAGTAGAGACCACGCTTGACAGGCCCGTTGCAAATTGAGAGACGTTACTAATCCGCTTATAAAACTTTGTAATAAAAGATACTATATATTTATATATGTCGTGACGGTTTTGGCTAAAGAATCAAAACCTCCAAATCAGCCTGCGGGTGACGTAAAACGCGACTAAGGGAGTCTCCAGAAGGCAGCAGCTTGCTTCTGTGTAATACCTTTCTGCGGTCACCAATCATGGTAATTATTACGAAATACGAGATTTTTTGGCGGAGTCCAACAGTTTTAACTTTTTTATTCCACGACGGGTGCTAGACCTTCATCAGATTTTCAATTTTTTAATTTTAGTTTGCAAACATTGCGAGGCAAAAAATCATGTTTCTAGTATGTAGATGTGAAATTTATAATAATCACAGTCTGTTATCTAAAAAATATATGAATACTATGGTAGTATGGTGACACCGGAAGGCGAACCGCCTAGACCACAGAGCCAGTTAAAAAGTTTTTTGATTTTTCTTCATCTCACCTGGTAACAAGTTGAGATAAGGCCGAAGGTGGAAGCGCACTTCACCCGGAATCCTCAACAAACTGAGGAACTGACTATCTTACCTCTAAATGTCGGAACACATTTTTTTTTAAGAATTGTTATTATGGCGACAGAATTAGGTAAGATGGTAGCTAGGCTTAAACAAAAACCAAGCACAATATTTCTCCCCCAGGGTATCGAACCCGGACCTCTGGATCTGAAATCGCTGGGTTGAACCACTAGAACACAGAGGCAGGGGGGAAATACTACCACCGTACCTATTTCAGCCGCCAAGTAGCATTGCTGTGTTCCAGTTTGAAGGGTATGGTTGCCGGTGAAATTACGGGCACGCGAGGCTTTACACGTCATGTTTGCCTCATGTTGACGGGCGCAATGCGTGTAGGCTTTGTCCTTTTTGTATGTGACATTGTTATAGGCAAGAGATGCACTTGACATCAGGTGGACTTGCTTGTTCCGTCTCCTAGTTGTATAAAAAAAAAACACAGTCTGCCATCTAAAAAATAATTTATACTATGGTAACATACGACCAATAGAAACTTTTTAAGATTTGACATAAACTGGTATTAGTCTGAGCTCTTTCATTCTGTGAACATTTCAACTGTCTACCTATTATGGTTCATGAGGTACAGCGAACTGACAGATAGACGGACAGGTAGCAGTAGGCACCTTGTGGGTACGGTAGGTACCCTAAAAGTGGTAGCCGTAATCTAGTTCGCGCAGTCGCATAACACATATTCCTTATTCTGGGGCTAGATGGCGCTGTGCAAAATTCCATAATAATGATTTATCGTTTCTAATGTTGTGACAGGTGACGAATACCGATGATGATGATGAATGATCCCACTGTAGGATCATAAACCCATTTACGTCGTCACTTAAGGCTCCAAAAAACAAACAAAAATTGTCAGGTAGCAAAGATATTGGTGTGATAATTAAAAATATCAAAATGGACGGCGCAAGTTTGTTAGTGAAATTTCAGCCTTATTGCGAGGTGATAAGGTGTAATTTGTAACGAGAAAATGAGAATGAATAAATGTAACAATAAAAATGCTGAGTCAGCATCACTTACACTCTAGTGCAATAGAAATGGGAATTGTTTTAAATTATTTTTTACGGTTGTATTCTGAAGATTTAGGATGAGGACCTATATCGATAAAATCCGCCATTTTGTAACGTAAATAATGTAACGAGAAAAGTATAAAAGCACTTTTGACTTCTCCTAAAATATTATTATTTCTGATGATTTTTCAAAGAAAAAGATGGATAGAACATTCTTATTTGTATACCAACACAAACAACAACAAAAACCTTGGAGCAATGGGCGTTCTTATTACTTAAAGAGCGATCTCTACCATTCAACCTTTAAAATAATCCTTTAATATCTCTAAAAAGTTATTGTAGTTTTTCGGGCTGTGGTGTTATTTTTTGTTTTACCACAAATGTGACAAAAGGTAAACAGTCTACCTGATCGTATAAGCGGTACCGTTGCCTATTGGACGCTTGCATCAAATAAAGAAACAACTCGCGCATTGCTGACGTTGTACATACATGTATTCAAGAAGAGAGTTAATGGTGCCATATGGGTCGCTCCAACGTAGACCTTATCCTTGCATTCAAGTTTGAAGGCTGACCTTTAATATATTTTTTAAATACGTAAACCCACATGGCCACTCAGGCTACAGAACTTTTTCTTTTTTTTACATTAGAATACTTAACAAAATACATCCGAATTGCATGACGATCTAGCCAAGTCGTAGGCTAATGAGTAATGCAAAACTGACCTAGATCTAGACATCGAGTTATAACTAAAAATATGTCCATTATCACTTTTCTTACGGTCTCTATCTAAGGTTATTCACTTGGTTCGTGTGTTTTTTAAGTAGCTCTAGCACAAAAACTATATTATATATAATAATATAGTTTTTGTGCTAGAGCTACATTATTATAACCCAAAATGTTTTTTTAGTTCTTTTGAGCAGTCTCACTATGTCCGTGTTGACTTTTTCCTAGAAATAAATCTAAAAACAGTCAACTGGTTTATTCCAAACAAAGATCCTTGCAGCCTTATATATGTGACTTACGATACCAAACAGCGATCTGTGATCCATATCGGTATTGTAATTTAGCGAGTTGGACATTTTTTGTCGTCTTGCCCTACGGGGGGGCTTCGGAATCCATTGAAGATTCAATTTTTTTTGTTTTCATTGACTTTATAGGTTTAAAATAAATTATTTATCGTGAATTCTATTACAATTAGCATGAGTATTCATGTTTCATTTCTTCGGAGACCTTGAAGCGAGCTCATGACTAAATAAGGGTAAGCCCAGCAAGTGTTGTGGTCAAGAGTTGACATATCATAAATTCAAAATATACCTAGAGTTTAAAAAGGTACGCGATGCAGACCCGTTTTTGTTAATAATTTTAAAAATATACTATCAATGTACCCATGTCCTCAAAAGACTTTTCCAAATGAAACAAATATTTCTTTATTTCGTTTGCACCTATACCTATATAGTATTTTGATGAAATAAGTATATTACGAATTCTTCTCAAGTTTAAATGTTATTATGCTTCTGTAACTTTCTTAACTTTAATATAAAGCTTACCAAAATTAAATGAAGGTAGGTCATACCTATATAGTAGGATAAGTATGCTTTTATAAATGTGGGCCAACTCTTGACCTCTAGACTTGTCTAGTTCTAGGCCAGAGCAAGGTTGAGGTCTACTCTACGATGGAGCGACCTTTCCTAGAAGGAACTAGCAATCCCGCGCTCCAAACAGATACAACAAGGTATACCGTTTGGCGCCGGACTTTGGTAGCATAGTGGTTGCTAGCCAGGTGAACCTATTTATGTCCCAGTGATGTGATCAGTAACTGATTTATTACTAAGCAATAACGATTCCATTACCTGGGATAGACCACTAATTCCCAATTAATAAATAAGTTAACTTTCCTAATTTTTTTTGGTTACCAAATTATTACCACTTAATCAATTAGGTCAGGACAAAATCTTCTTTCTCTTCAATTGTGTAATAAAACATTTGTTCGATTTATTTTTCATAATTATTAATCAACAATATTCAGAGTAAGTTGACAATAGTTACTATCCTGTCAGTAAAGGGCAGTAAGCTTTAACAATAATTAATCATTACTTTGTGCTTTTCAAATTGCTCTGCTCACTGCTTTGCTCCGTTTGCAGCTAGTTCGATGCTTATTTGTTAGTTTTAAAGTATGCACCTATACCTTCCTATATCAATAATAATATAGTTATAGATATTTCATTTGTCACCACATCAACAGCTCAATAGTGTCCACTGCTAGACAAAGCCTCCTCTAAAGCGGGAGGTTTTTGCTTTAATCACTACGCTTGGTTGGCGGATTGATGATAGCAGTAAGGTGAAGGAAGCTGCTTTATTCCTTTTGAAGATCTGATGAAGATCCCTTAGCCTGCTTTTACGACATCTATGTGCTGGGTTAGAGGGGTCAATTCATAAGCCGCCTCCACGGCCAATGATATATTTGAAATAATGTTAAATTTTAAATCCATATAGCGTCTTAACAAGGCAATGTTAAGTAACCACCTGTGGTCTAGTGGTTTGCCCTCCGGTATTAGACACAGAGGTTCTGTGTTCGATCCCCATGGGTGTATAAATGTGTGCCCGGTTAATTTGGTGGTAAGGCTTGTTTTTGATCCACCTGGCCGGCTATCACCATCTTACCAAAGTCTTACCCCATAAAAACAGTTCAAATTTTTGTATTATTTTACATTTCGTTTATATTTGTACCTTCGACCTTATCAAAACTTTACACCAGGTGAGATTAAATAAATAAATAAATATTACAGGACATTAATTTTAAACAGCGCCGTCTAGCCCCAAACTAAGCATAACTTGTAATATGGGAACTAGATTACGGATAGAATACTTAAATACTTTTTGTAAATACATACGTACTATATGATACAACACCCAAACACAGAAAAAACATCTATATTCATCACACAAATGTTTGTCCTGGGTGGGAATCGAATCCACAACCTACAGCGCAGGTGGCAGAACTACTACCAATTGAGCTATGAAGCTTGTTAATTATTTAATTAAGGACAAGCGTTTCCCTAAAAATCACAATTTATGTAATAAAATAAAATCGTCATATCACTAAACTAAATAAGTGCGCTTCAAAAGTACTTAGTCGGTATTGTCGGCGTCCATTTTTTTTGTCCCACAGTACACGGCGCCCGCGCATCTCAAAACGCATCGTCACGAAACGCCAGTGTAAATGCACGCTAATGTAATTTATTAAAACTGACATCATTGTGAGTACAGCTATATTGAGTCATACCTACTGAGATTTTATAGAGTTGTAAGTCCAAGAGTTGTAACGTACCTACATAGATTAGATTTGTGCGTTCTACCGCTTGTAAAGATAAGTTAATAGTTACGCATATAAGTAAATGGACCAAAGCTCTAATGGGTTGTGTTTTGGGGCCCGATTCTATTATACCAATCGCTTCACAATGACAATGATATCACCAATGAATGGCCATTAGACTATGAAATGGCACATAGTGGCCATTCTGCGAACTTACCTACCATTATCATATTGAAGCGATTGGTCGAGTATAATCGGGGCCCTAAGGTATTGTTTGATATGGTGTCTGCAACGGCACCGCTAGCCATCAACAGAGATTCCATTCCATCCCCATACTTTGGAGACTATACCCTCGCGCACCGTAAGGTGTCAGAGGAACTTCCTCCCGGGAACCATAAAATTGTTACCTACCTAAAACCACAATCACAATTAACATCGGCATTTAGAGGTAAGATAGCCAGTTCCTCAGTCCGTTGAGGATTCCGGGTGGCCAAATAAGCCACCGCACCAGCGCTAACTGATGTCCCAGGGAGATGAGATGGCGCTAGGGTGTCAATGCAGGTAGCGTTTATCAAAGGCTACTTAGGCTATGTAACGTTTAACAATAAAGTAGATACTATTTTTAAATATACATTCTGAAACCATCAGTGGCGTCCTCTATGACTCATTTGCTCTCAACTCGCCTCAGGCGCCGCACGCGTTAGTAAACCAAAAATTATGATTTTTATTTTTAAATCCTCTTATAATTATACGTATGAGCCAGTTTTACGTATTCCAGGGGTAATTTAATTATAGGCGGCAGCTTTTTCGGTTTTGAAATGAGTCGACCTTGGTTTAATGGCTCGGTGTAGGGTTTAAAGCATTTTTATTTTTATAAATAACTGTACCTACATAGTTCTGCTAACTCGAATAGTATTGAATTGGACATCTTTAAATATAAACACAATCGTAATTTATTATAGTTTAAGTAGGTACCTAAACTAGAATAGGTTTTGGCTGCTTCGCCCGCGTGGTACCCAGGATGACAAGTCGCCTTTGCTGTATCCCATGGCGTCGGCTATAGATATCCTTGTCAAATTTCATTAAAATCCATCAAGCCGCTTATTCATGAAATTTTGAAACACAGTTAAAACTGCAGTGGTGTGTGTCAACGTTCAAGCTTTGGATAACCGAAATATTAACTGTGGATAGGTCAAACAGGATACAATTTGGAACAAAAACGTTGACAACGAACCATGAAAGTTTGGATCTCTATAGAGCATTGCTGTGTTCCGGTTTTAATGGTATGGTTGCCGGTGAAATTACTGGCACCCGAGACTTAACACTATTATGCCTAAAGTTGACGGGCAGATGTGGCCTACGCAGTGAGGCATTGTTATAGGCCAGAGATGCACTAAACATCAGGTGGGCTACGCTTGTTCCGTCTCCTAGTTGTATAAAAAACCATAATAATTTCTTATAATTCAAGTACCCATACATGACTAGCTTATGCTTCTGACTTCGCCCGCATGGTAGCTGGATAAGAAGTCGACTTTGTTGTATCATGTCGTACACTAGGCAGGCATAACTAACCTACCTCTTACCTAATTCTGTCGCCATAATATATAAATAAATTCTTACAAAAATTGTTGTGTTCCAGTCCGGCATTTAGAGGTAAGAAAGCCAGTTCCTCAGTTTGTTGCGAATTCCGGGTTAAGTGCGCTTCCACCTTTGGACTCATCTCAAAATGTAACCAGATAAAGGCGAAGCGCTTCCCCGTACAATAAAAAAAAAGTATTTCCTTGTCAAACCTTAGTGTACCTAGTCGTGCAAAGGTAACAAATAAACAAACAGGAAAATGTTCGAAACAATAGGAAAGTCTAAAGTATCACAATGTATCTACCTAATGTAAATTATCTGTAACAACTTATCAGCGCACTCCGTTTAGTAATTTTTACGTGAAGAAGGTCGGTAGGTAGGTACCTACATTGGTATAGGTAGGTAGGATACATGAAAACATCTTGATATCCAAACATTGGAACATTATTGTAAGTGTAAATATTAGGCTCATAACCTATGAATCATTTCATCATTTGTTACGTCCGACTTTATAGATCAAAACATATAAACAATCCAAAGTTAACCTTTTACATACTTATTCATGACTATTAGAAAACAGAACATTTTTATTGAAGACCATTTTATAGCCTAATTAAATTATCCTTTTAGGACGCCGAATGACGCCTTTGCCGCGGGGCGTCTAGAAAAAAGTTTTGAAAAAAGAATAAAACGTCATTCGAATTTCAAAAAGCTTTGGCGCCACTGACACTTCGTTTCGTGGTTCGACCACGCCCCGGCGCCGAAGCGCGGCCTATTTTTTCGTGAGTGTACTAATACTTGCGTCTATCAGAGGAAAGTTTTATTGCAATTTAATATGTACCTATTATAAATTTATTTTATATAATATACGTAGTTCTTCTTTGCATCCCGTAATAACCTGTTTTTTTTTTGTACAATAATAATGAGGAATTAAGTTATGACAAGGTTGTAGGTGATAGCGAATCCTCAAAGAACTGGCTATCTTACCTCTCAATACCGAAACACATAAATTAAGAATTGAAGGCAGACAGCAGAAGGCAGATAGCGGTAGCTAGCCAGATGGACTTAAAAAAATTTCATCGACCAAACTTTACGACTTTGACGTCAGACTTTACTAGCCGCCACCAAAGGCCATCTTTGGTGCTATTCATCCTGAGCGGATGTCTCCGATTTACGGAAAGTATCTACCTACTTGTTATTTTATGGAATTATCTTCAAGCAGTCAATCAGGTGATTCATGCAATGTCTTAGGCAAACTTAAAATAAAGCTATCAAAGAGCCCCTTACCGAGGATCGAACCCAAGACCACCCGATAGAGTAGGTATAGAAATGTACATACCTATATGAAATTAATGTCCTGTTCATACTATTTATTTATTTGTAAAAAGGCTTGCAAATCTATACAATATTTTTTAGGGTAGGCCCTCTAGGTGCAATCCGATTTTTTCGAATATTATTCGAATAAAGAAAACAAACAAGTTTGTTTGAATGATCATATATATTTACAGGGTTCCATACCGAAAGGGAAAGAGAATACGTATTATTACGTCGGATTACCTGACAATACTTAAATATAATGATGATGATGATGATGATCATAATACTAGATATAAAAAATTGTATTCATTATTTTTATTTAAGCTATATTACAAATTATTGTAACATTACTATAAATTTATATATATATATATATATATACAGGGTGAGTTTTTTTTCAGGCCATTGAGGTCAAGTCTGAAACCGTGAGAGTTATTGAAAAGTCATGTTAGGAGTTGAAATGAAATAAAATTAAATGAATTTATTGTTTGTAGATCAAGATAAATAACATCAGTTGGTCTTAAAAATTATCTCGGCCCTCTAGTCTGCCGTGTCAGGCTTACAAACATATTATTTACTCTAAAATAAAAATAAAACACAGATAGTAAAGAAAAAATGGTAGTGCCTCACTATTTAAAAAAAGTCAAATAATAATACTTAATAATAACAATGACGGGGATCAAAATCAAATACTCATTATTTAATACTCATTAAAAATGTCAATGCTAACTTAATTTAAGCACCTTATTGAATGCAAAATAATAAATACAAATAATACAGACGATATCAAATATTAAAAATTGACATTAAGGAATTCTTTAATTGAATAGTAAGCCGTTGCTTCTAAAAACTTGGAAAGCCAGATTTTAAATGCATTAAAATTATCAACGTTACGTATCGAGGGGGGAATATGATTATTACTGTATAATGCTTTGGTGCGTCGTAACCCATATAACATTCACCTTGATAAGTTCAGAACGATTTCTTTGCAAGATCGACGTAAATATTTGGATCTATACCTTTTGCATAACATTATTAATGGTAGTTTAAATTGTGGTGAACTGTTGGAACGTTTTCCTCTGTATGTGCCTTACAACTATCCCCGGCATCTTATCCTTAATATTTTTAATGCACCCTGCTCGAGGACCAATATGGGTCTACAGGTCCCCACTACAAGAATTTGTTTGTTAGTTTACTCTTGTGATCCTGAACATGTTATTTAGTGTAAGTTGTTGTTCACCGTAATTGTTATGTATATCAGTTACGTATCCTCTGTATTGAAAATGGTTTTGAATGTATGATGTGTGTATATGATGTGGTGTACTATTTAATAAATAAATAAATAAACCTGACCAAACATCGCTTTGATGCAACTCTTCTGTGCTTTGAACACTGTTTGTGAACTTTGTTTTACTTATAGAGTTGCCCCAGAATATGACTCCATATCTTAGTAAAGATACGGTAACGTGGTCGATTTCAAAAAAAAAACGTCATCATAAAAAAATCATTTTTTTAAAGTAGTTTTTATTGAAAAGTGAGTTTTACTAAAAAAAACTCTGACTAAAATAGAAAATACTAAATGCAGAAAGTTAAATTTTCAATTTTGTAAGTGTTCCAACAACTTACATAGTCATCATACATTATTTATTTTATTGAGCCTCGCTTTAGTTAGAACAATTTATTGATGAGCCTTCTGGTTCTGCGTTTCACCGAGTCTAGTGCTTGTAAGTATTTGATAGGACCATCCCATAGGTATCTTAGAATGCTATGTATATAAACGTTATTTCAGATGTTCAGCTTCACGGCAGCAGTTTGAGCTATAGATCAAATGATTGTACCAAAGATGCGGCTGGTTATCAATTTCGTGCCTAAAAGTTTGAGGTTGTGGGTCGGTTACGACTGCTGTCGACTGCTGCACCACGAAGGGGCATCAGGCGTGCCATACAACAACTGAAGATTTACACACAATAAATACTAAATTTTTCACGTAAATGACAAAGCCGGATAGATAAGTAGAAGAGAGTAATGTTCCCTACACCTACTTGTCGAATGAACTCACCCAAACGACTTACATGACATCAACAGCCCATTAGTGTCCACTGATGGACAGAGCCTCCGCCAAGCGGGAGAGGTTTTGACTTAATCACTGTGAGTCGGTTCACTTTCACTCGCTATGCCCTAATAGGGTTATTAATTATCACGTTTTCAATCATAAAACCTTTGTACCTCTACATTATTACTGCAATATATGACTATGACAAGCTGCCCTTCTTCTGGTGAAAAGAAGGGCATCTGGACCTCTTAGTCGCCACGGCAAACATCTATGGGCTTTCACCCGAACGACTCAAGCTTGTATAGATATTTCAAGTGGCATTCTATTCATATCAAGTCTTATTTGGTGTAATTAAAAAAAAACAAAAAGTGCAACTTAGTTATTCAAATATTCGATCGCATTTAAAATTCGAATATTCGAATACAAGCTCTAGTATACTACCAACCTACCACCGCCCTCCAGCGGAAAGCTGTTCGTGCGTTTTCCGTTACGCCAGTGCCGGTGCGCTAGAGTGGCTTCTGGGAAAACTGTCTCCCTCATAGACCTCATCCTCACCTTTAGATAATGCGCAAGAGCAGGCGAGCCGCTCGTAGGTCGTACCCATCAAAACCTTACATAAAAAAAACATTCATTATCAATCATACCTAGTGTAGGCATGTATATAGGTAGGTGCCTAGACCATCTTAGATACAAGAATTGTGTAGATATAGATATACCTAGTACGTACCTACTTATTTTATAGTTATCTATATTCGATCGATATAAAAACTTCGCCATCCTATTGTTGTGAGGCGATAACAATGAGTCGAGAAAAACGCATTCTAATTCAATTCCAATTACTCAGTTATGTAGGCATTCAATTTATAGGTAATTATTCGTGGCTACAAGTAGATACCTACATAACTGTCAGTACAATGCTATTATAATTATGGCCTAAAGTGTCATTATATCCAAACCAGCTGCCAAGCGTAGAGACCTTAACATCTCCAGTTAGGCTGAAGGTTCGATTATCTTATTATATACAAGTAGCTCCAAAAAGCCTGAATTCAATTGAACTATTTGACTTTGATACGATTGCGTATGCTAGGTATATAAGTAGGTACCTACCTGTTTTTAAGGTACCTATGTCCCAATCTCGACGACATTTCGGCAGGGTAAATTTAGGCATAATTACGTTTTAAAAACTAAAAAGAAAACCGACTTCAATGAAGAATAAGTATGATAAAGTTTCGTGCATCTAGATGACGTATTTTTTCCAATTCTTTTGAATTGATAATCAAACTACCTACTGAACCGATTTTGATGAAATTTCTATGGGACCAATTTAAAAGAACATAAGTATTCTTTCAAATATAACGCATTTTCATCCATTTATTAAACTCGCTTTGAGAGGCTGTACATGAAGTTTATTGGCACAAATATTGAGAAAAAAAATATGTTACTTTAAATACCATCACTTTCAATAACAAAGACTTACCTTAAAATACCCAAATCGCTTCAAGTGTGCCTTTAATATTTGAAGAGTTCCCTCGATTTCTCCAGGATCCCATAATCAAATCCTGATCTGATGACGATGGGCCCACCTGGGACGCTACCGCCGACGGCGAAGCCGATCTCCATTGGCTTAAAATTAGCTTCATGAGAACTAGAAACGATTTTTACCGTCAAAAGTACTGAACGGATAGGTTTCATAACATGTGTACACTTTTGAGATGGGAAACGCCATTTTGGATATGACACATACCCGGTAGTAAAAATCGTTTCTAGTTCTCATGAAGCTAATTTTAAGCCAATGAAGATCGGCTTCGCCGTCGGCGGTAGCGTCCCTGGTAAGTACTATAAGTACCCTTTAAAGAAAAAAATATTTATACAAATCGGGCGTCTTCGAGTAATCTAATGATAATAGCTTAATTTTATTTGATTTAGGTATGTCAGTACATTTAAATCCCACATAATGTAAATTATATTTGTAGGTAACGGAATCTTATGAATTACATAGGTATATCTATGAAATTCATAAGATTCCGTTACCTACAACTATAGGTAGGACCTATATTCATAAGATGCGTATTGAAAAACAATGTTTACCTTAACCGGTACATAGATATAGGTCCATTTATTATTTTATTCACCTTTTGCAGCTGGGTTGCAGGTAGGTACAAAAGTAAAAAAAAGGTTTTTTTTTCAAAAGCCTTCCCGCCAAGCCGCGCACGCGATCGGCGCCATTGTTTTGTTTTTTTTAACCGCAGACTAGGAAAGGCCGCGGGCGTCAGTCAGTCAAGGATCACGTAAAAATGGTTAAAAAAAATAAAAAGGTCCGAATGAATGATATTTTTTTCGGTAAATTAGACATTCGGAGCATTGTTTTTTGGAGAAATTGCGTGTTGGCACCGCGTAATGATAGACTGCGCAGAGGTTTTAGTTTTCGGAGAGCTGGGTTGTTTTAGGGTTCCGGACCCAAAGGGTACCAACGGGATCCTATTACTACCTAAGCCTTCGTTGTTGTCCGTCCATCCGCCTGTCTATCAGCGGGCTGTAGGTACCTATCTCATGAATCAATATGTATAGATCATTGAAATTGTCATAGAATGTGAATTTATATTGTCACAATAACAACAAATCAAAAAAAAAAATTAGCACTCCGGGAGCCACTGTGTGAAAACTTGAAATTTGTCGATATTTGCCAAAGAGAACAGTTAAAATTTTTGGTACCGTATTTTAATCAAGTACGGTACAAACAATCTCAGTATTCGCGTAGGTCGCGATATTTAGTAATGAGGGTTGTTTTTGCAACCCAATTGACACAATGACTTCATAGATAGAACTGACGTTGATAGAAACCTGGCACGGCTGCCAACCGTCTGCCTGTAAGTAGAGGCAAAAGACCTCAATGAAGTCTTTATAATGCTTCGGATGGACCACCTCCACAGAAAGGCACCAAAGCAATGCCTCGCGACCTGGCAGTTGTAACCACAAGAGTTGGGCTAGGGTAAATATCGCCAGCTAGAGGCTCTTACCCGCAGCTAGACAAAGAAAAGCTACAGACGACCCGATTGACTGAGGATTGCCTCTACCGGTAGTCTTCGTACGGTCCTTACCCGTATCTCCTAGGAACGTTGAGATAACGTGACAAATGTGTTTAAAGTTAAATGTGTCAAAAGTGGTGTCGGTAAAGTGGCGCGAGTTCAATGGTTTTTCCCATCTCATTAAACACCCAAATGATTTCAATAAAAAAAATGGGAAATTCATATAATATAAACCTGTTTTTTTTTTTACTTGAAATGTGAATCGGAACCCTTGGTGTGTGTGTCCGCAATTAGCCGATTTTAATAATTATTTCTTGGGATATTATTGCAGGTGGTGATTTTATGCACCAACGCGTTGTTATTTATGTTGGTAGGTATCTAATGTAGGGTACCTACATTGGACACACATACCTAAACCTACTAAATTTACAGGAACCGCCTCAATGGTCTAGTCTAGTGGTTCAACTATCCGGTATCAGACCTAGAGGTCCCAGTTTCGGACGTAATGAATAATTTCCATAATAAAGTAACTGTCATAC
This sequence comes from Venusia cambrica, assembly GCA_951394065.1. Taxonomy (NCBI): domain Eukaryota; kingdom Metazoa; phylum Arthropoda; class Insecta; order Lepidoptera; family Geometridae; genus Venusia; species Venusia cambrica. The sequence goes on along the minus strand of OX596045.1, from coordinate 6,003,581 downwards.
GTACAGCCGAGATTTGGAAGAGCTTAGAAAACAATCAGTTTGGATTTTTTATTACCGTCTCTTGCCACGCCGCCGCCACCATTTTTTCAAGTTATGTTAAGGCCGAAGGTGGAAGCGAACTTCATCCGGGATTTTCAACAACCCGAGAAACTGGCTCTCTAAATGCCGGAACACAACAATTTTAGAATAGTTGTTATGGCGACAGAATTATGTTAGACGGTGGTAGCTAGCTAGATGGACAAAGTCCTACCACCAACCAAACCAAGCACATTATTGTACTCCCACTGGGGATCGAACCGGGGACCTCTAGATCTGACACCGGTAGGCGAACCACAAGACCACAGAGGCGGTCAAAACTACCATTTTATTGACTTAAATATGATATTGTCATATATGTATACTTAATGCATAAAATTTGTGAACTGATACATAAATTGTCTAGCAAACTGTCAACGTCAATATCAGTAGCCGGACGGCGCGGCGGCGGCGGCGATATGTCAATGTCAGCCTATCTCGCATGAAAATGTTTTGTTGTTGTCAAAGAAAATAGATATCACTACGATATTAGGAGACCGCACTATCTTAGAGTGATTTATGTGTAATCATTGTCAACTTAACAACATTTCAAATCCAATCAGTTTTGCCAACATAAATCAATTCCATGTTTAAAATTACATCAAGGGATGGATAGTGGTTAAGTTATTGAGACATAGTGATGTTCTCTTGAGTAAATTAGGCATGGTTTTATATCGATATAACCATGCCTAATTTTCAATATACTCAAGCAAAACAATTTCCGACTTTAACGTCAGGGGTAAAATTATTGTGCATGTTTACTTAAATTATGTTGGTGCTTACCTAACATTAGTACGAACCTAGTACTTACATCATTTACATGGAAATATTTAGATATAAACATATAAACATTTCTCCAGGTAAGTACCTAGGTAGAAATGTTTACTAATACCTACTTACAACATAAATAGGGGGATACGGGGTTTTAAATAACATCTTCGAGATCCAACGTTACCTGCAAGTGGTACCCCTGCTAAACAACAGACAAGGCTCTGGCTCAACAACAGCAACACATTTTACCAAGGGATGGGCAGCAGCGTGCTCCCGAGTACTGTTAATACCTTTCTGCGATCACCAACCCGTCTGCCAAGCGTGGTGATTATGGCAACACCCCCTCCCCCAACATAATAGGCACAAATAGAAAACGGCCCCTAGTTCCTGGCAGCTCTGCTATTCCTGACCACTTTAGCGGCCATGGTAACGGAGGAGCAAGGGGTGCTAAGAACCAACGGATGAGATCAGGCTACAAACCTAAGCATTAACGATAGTTATAAGCGTTATAATTTACCAGGTGCAGGGGGCATCTGGTAAATTATAACGCACGAACATTGAGGACCGACGAGAAGTTATTCGAGCTGGAAGAAGCGGTAAACAAGTTGCATTGGGTTATCATAGGGTTATCAGAAGTCCAAAGAGAGGGGGAGGATACGATCACCCTTAATTCCGGCAACTTGTTCTACTACCGGGAGGGCTACCAGCTGTCTCAACACAGTATCGGGCTTCTCGTCCACAAGTCCCTTTAATAACATTGTAAATATAGAAAGTGTTTCGAGCGGGGTGGCGTACCTTATCCTCAGAATTACAGATCGATATTCGCTGAAGGTCATACAGGTTTACGCCCCGACTTCGAAACGCCCTGATGATGAAGTGGAGGTCATGTATGACGACATCTTAAGAGTCATTCATGCCTGGAAAACACACTACACGGTTGTGATGGGGGACTTCAATGCGCGGTTAGGCTTGAGGTTCCTCAAGGTGAAGAACTGATAGTGGGCCACTTTGGATTTGGACAGCGGAACCGAAGGGGCCAGCGATTGGCTGACTTCATGGAGAAGGAGGGACTCTTCGCTATGAACTCTTTTTCCGAGAAGCAGTCGTCCAGAAAATGGACGTGGCTACACCCCGGTTGTTATAGATAGACTTAAGATAGACTTTGTCATGACGACCCACAGGCATATATTCAATGTGCTCTGTGATCAACAGGGTTAAAACCGGCAGCGATCACCGTATGGTCAGAGTGCCATTGAATATCAATGTAAAGCTGGAACGGTCTCGTCTGATAAAGTCTACCCTACGCCTAAATTCCGTTCTAATTCAAAATCCCGAGAGCTGTTACAAAACCGCTTCGAAACGCTACAAAAATGTCTCGTGGAATGCGCAACAGTGGACGAGCTGAACAAAGGGTTGGTGGAAACTGACCATGCGGTCGGGTCAGAGTTATTTAGGACCCAACGCCATAATAAAACCCAGAGACTCTCAAGTTATACTTTAAATCTAATGGCAGAGAGGAGTTAAATGAGGCTGCAGTCTTCAGTTGACATACGGCGTGCTTAATAGACAGATCTTGAAATCCATGTGACACGATTTGCGCTCGTATAATACAAATTGTACTATGAGCGCAATAGAGCGGAACAAGTGCTCAATAGTCTTCCCAAGGAATTTGTCTGTTTGGCAAAGCCAGCTAACGAAGCTGAATACCGATAGCGGCAATATCATTTCTTCCAAGCCATAGATCTTGAGAGAGCTTGAAAGTTTTATGGACAGCTTTACACCTTATCGCAAAGTCCTGTCAACAACTTGACTTGCGATAAAAGAGCCCGTTTAACCCGACACTATACCGAAAACATCCCGGACGTCAGCCTATACGAGATAAGGATATAACAAGGCGCCGGGGGTCGATGGAATAACAACAGACCTTCTGAAAGCGGTCGGAACACCGGTACTTAAAGTCCTTCAGAGGCTGTTTGACCTTGTCATCCTTGAAGGTACAACGCTAGAACAGGGGCGTGGAACAGGAGCGTGGTGGTACGGTTCCATAAGAAGGGTAACAAAGCCCTTCTGAAGAACTATAGGCCCATCTCACTGAGACACGTTTATAAGCTGTTATCGAGAGTAATCACCAACCGTCTCGCTCGAAGGTTTGTCGACTTCCAGCCTCCCGAACAAGCCGGGTTTCGAAAAGGCTTTAGTACCGTAGACCACATACATCCGCTCCGGCAGATTATACAGAAGACTGAAGAGTAAAATCGGCCATTAGGTTTAGCTTTTGTGGACTACCAGAAAGCCTCCGATTCAGTAGAAACCTGGGCAGTGCTACAGTCTCTTCAGCGGTGCCAGATCGAACACCGGTATATGGAAGTTTTGAAGTGTTTGTATAGCAAGACCACCATGACTATCCGTCTCCAGGACCAGAGTACAATCCCTATCCTGTTGCAAAAAGGGGTGAGACAGGGAGACTATATCTCTCCCAAACTGTTCACCTCTGCACTGGAGGATAAATTTAAGCTCTTGGACTGGGAAGGATATGGCATTAACATTAATGGCGATCACATCACTTACCTTTGCTTTGCTGACAATTTAGTCCTTATGGAAGACCTTAGCAAAATGCTCAGAGACTTCAACATCGCATCCCGACAGGTGGGTCTTAAAATGAATATGAGTAAGACGAACATCAAGTCAAACGCTCATGTTGCACCCATGCCTGTCAATGTTGGAAACGATGTTATCAAGGTTGTTGATCACTAGGTACGTCTACCTAGGCCAGATGGTCCAACTAGGTAAATCATACTTCGATAAAGCGGTCAGCCGACGAATCCAAATCGGATGGGCAGCGTTCGGTAAGTTTCGAAATATCTTCTCGTCAAAGATACCGCAGACCCTCAAGACGAAAGTCTTTAATCAGTGTGTGTTATCAGTGATGACATACGAATCCGAGACGTGGTCGCTAACTATTGGCCTTATGAATAAGTTCAAAGTCGAACAGCGAGCTATGGAGAGGGCTATGCTTGGAATTTCACTACGTCATAGAATCCGGAATGTGGATATCCGTAGGAGAACCAAACTTGCTGACGTAGCTTTCAGAATTAGCAAGCTGAAGTGGCAGTGAACAGACCACATAGCTCGCAGAACCGATAACCGCTGGGGAACAAAGGTTCTCGCATGGCGTCCACGATTAAACGCGAAACGGAGTATGGGAAGACCCGCCACTCGATGGACCGACGACATTGTGGCTGTTGCGGGGAGTCGATGGATGGAGGCGGCTCACTATCTGTGGCGTCAATTGGGGGAGGCCTATGTTCAGCAGTGGATGTATGTGGGCAGAAATGATGAATGATGATGAGATGCTAATGTTGACATAGGTACCCTAATGATGTGTACTACCTATGAAGTAGGAAGGTATATATATATATCTTCCTACTTCATGAAATACGAATGTTAACATAGGTTTGTGTACCTACCTACTTCAATAGATATCTTTTCACCTATGTTTTACTTTTCTTATGATCGAGCTGATGACGGCAAGGCCATTTTTTTGGTGCCTGGAATGTAGGGGAGTCATACTTGCGCTCGACTTGACACGTCCGTCGAGAGCCACGCTCTCATAGCAAGCAATCTGCATTCAGGACGGTGTAATAAGAAGCGTCTAAATAGCTTCCTATCCAAGATCATAGCCAATATAATATTGTGTAATAAGCACTTAGGGGTCAACCGAAAATCAGAATCTCATCTCAATCAATACGAAAGATCCGCTGGTTGTGTGTATAGTATAGACTAGTAGAGTATGTACGTACACTTGACTCTTTTGACTGAGTTGACGGGGGTGGCAGTGTGATGTGCTGTATTATACAGACCTATATGAAGCTAACGTGTTGTAGAACATAGTTATTTATTGATCTGTGATTCCATTCAATTTCCATTCTAGTTTGTAGCTAGGTACCTATTGCTTGCACCTGTATTTAGAAATAATAAAAACTAACCCAAGTGCTGGCTCATATTTAGGCCAGCGAATTAGCATAGCTATTCAGCGTGGCAATGTGTCCAGTGTCTTGGGCACGCTTACGTCTGGTACTGGTCTGGAACATTTGATATTAATATAGGCCGTTTGTAACGGTACTCATCTGACTGATTCCTTTGTACATAGTTAGTTTAAATCTAAATTTTATTGAAAAAATGTATAAAAACTTAAATAGATAGGTACCTACGAGTATATAATCGTGTTTTATTCTTCATAAAAAAATTGCGAGATCTAGCAAGATTTTTCACACAATCTGGCGACTTTTTGACGACGGTCTAGCGATTAAATTTTTATTTAAGCGGCAAGCGGCAACCCTGATTGTGTGGTCGTTGTGTTGATTGATCTTTGGTTTGGTGGATTTTCGTTTGTGATGGAATCTTGTTTTCTTTAGATCTTACTAAAAATCACAATAATGGCTCGTAATATTCTCAAGCTAGGGGCTCTGGACGCCCCTAAAACTGCCTTCTTGCTGTGTGATATTCAAGAAACTTTCAGGCCACACATCAAACATTTCGGCGAGGTTGTGAAAGTCGCTAATAAAATGGTTTGTTATCATTCGTTACGTAATATTTCGCCTGTTTTTTTGCAATTGCAATTTACTTCAGAATCATAAGATTTATTGGGATTCATAAAAAAATTACCTACCTATATTAAATGGAGCTTCTTACTTAGAAGTACCTACTAAGAACTTCTAACATGTATAAGTTCTTTTATATTTTATTGTGCACTTAGTTCTACTCTACATAATTTAAAATTAATACCTAGGTTGATACTCTTCATTTGAATTAAATATATTTCAGCCAGGAAACAGTTGGGCAAAAACATACAGAGCTGGTTGTTTTACTTTTATCAGTTGTTGAGGTATTCCCTGATTGATTAATGTCTTGTGAGCTAAGAAATTTAATAATTAGGTACCTAGCTTTCTGTCTAACTTGCTGTGCTCACTTAATTTTTTATAAAATCATTAAAACATGTAACTTACCTCCACAATTACTTTAATTTACAGCTAGAAGCCGCAAAACACTTTAAAATACCAGTCTATGTATCAGAGCAGTATCCTAAAGGTCTTGGTCATACAACTAAAGAGTTAAAGATAGAGGATGTTGCTTTGGTCTATGAGAAGACAAAATTCTCCATGTATACTCCGGAACTACAGGAAAAGCTCAAGAAAGACATCCCTGATTTGAAGTCTGTGGTGCTTTTTGGAATAGAGGTAAGATATCATTCAACCTCTTTTAATAGTTTAGACTAACATTTGATCACCAACTTACAAGGCATTACATACTACAGAAGATGTATTACCTACATAATGTTAGAGCTTGTCTCTAAAAAAAACCTAAAACCTTTGCCATCTAGCAGATACAAGTTGAACTAGACTGCTACCAAATGAAATCAAACAGCAATAATGTTTATTGGAAACTGATTAATTAGTACCTGTTGGTAGTCATAGATGGCACTGTTGAGTTATTATTGTTAGTTAAAAAGCTACTAATTTATGGCCAACCTTGTTCATAAATAATGTGGATTATTGAGTAACTGACTATCAAAGCACAGCCCAGGTTCTATAGACTTGAAATTATTGCAGTAGCTTCCTATGGATTATTGAGTAACTGACTCTCACAGCCCAAAGGTTCTATAGACTTGAAATTATTGCAGTAGCTTCCTAGTGCAGAAGTGTGTAACTACCTCAGTAGTCTAGTTGTTCACCCACCATATCAGACCCAGAGAGGTCCCAGGTACAATCACCAGCCCCTCAGCACGAGGCGGGGATATAATTTTTGTCCTCTGTTTTTATCCACGTTCGAGACCATTTTGTCTCCCGATGGACCAATTTGTGCTTGGTTTGGTTAGAGATAGAACTGTATTTTTAAAGCCCAGCAGGCATGCTGCAACCATCATATTTAAGTCTGTCGCTATAACAACAATTCTAAATTGTTATGTTCTGACATATAGGAAACCAGATGAGGTTTACCTCATCTGTTTTCTAGGTTTTAAGAAATGTTTTGTGCCTTTAGGCTTCCCTGTTGTACAAATAAAAACATTTCTAATTGCATCTCATGCACAAAGAAAGGATTTTGTAAAATTCCCATGGACTTACGGCTGTGAAGTCCTAGGCAATTGCTAGTAACCTATATTATTTTCTCGTTTCAGGCCCATGTTTGCATAGAACAGACCGTGATAGACTTGATAAACGAAGACTTGACCGTACATGTCTTAGCTGATGGAGTATCTTCCAGATCTCTGATGGACCGAGGACTGGCTTTACAGGTACATAATGTTGTAAAAGGTGACTAAGAGATCACTAGCTGTAGGGCGATATTAACCAGAGTAATAAGTAACTCCTTTCTGACGTTTTGGAGGGTGCTCCATTATCATCAATATCCTGGGTTGGATATTGATGATAATGATGAAGGAAATCTAACTAAAACCAACCGAATTCTAACTACTGAGATTACCAATCAACCTTCCAAGCGTGGATAATACTGCAAAACCTACTACAGAGGAAGCTCTGTCCAATAGTAGACATTTATGTGATCGTTAAATAACAGCTTATAACTATGTATAACACAAACAGCCCATTATTGTCCACTACTAGACAGAGCCTCCTCCAAAGCTGGAGGGTTTTACCATAACCACCACGCTTGGCAGGTTAATGATCGCAGTAAAGGTGTAGATAATACACAGAAGGAAGCTGCCGCCATTCTGGTGAGATCCCTTAGTCGGTATTTACGACATCCATGGGCTGAGTTGGAGGGGTCGATTAACTATAAAATACACAGTCACGTGACACATATTGCCACACAGGTTACACAGTTTTCAGGTTTTACAGGTTTCATATATTGCTACCTACTGAGCTGTGAGGCTTATTTTTGCATGAAAATATTAATCATTATCCAACTTTTAACCATTTCAGCGCATGCAATCGGTAGGCGCTTTTATAACGACATCAGAAAATGTGCTATTCAAGCTTATGAAGGACAAACAACATCCACTGTTCAAGCATATTTCTAAGCTAAATAAAGAGCCTACCTCTGATGCTCTAGCTCTAGGGTTTACTTCAAAGCTATAGTTTTCTAGCTTTAACTTTTTAGCAGATTTATCATGCCGAAATATATAAAATATAATCTTGCAGAATGTTAAAAAAAATGCAATTTAATAAATTTAATTACATGCCTTAAAATATTAATTCGAGGGTATATTTGTAACTAATCATATGTAAAATTATTCATTGTAAGGTACGAGGGTATCGTAGGTAAGCAATTTTGTAAAGATAAATAATAGCTATAAGCGCCATCTAGCCACATACTAAGCAAAGCTTGTTAGTAGGAACTAGATTCTTGGGCCCAGAAAATAACAATTCATGCAACTCTGAATTAAACATATAAAATTGTTGTATAAAAATAACTGATAATTAACTCACAGCTCAACCAGAGCTTTAAGACTCAAAATGTTCAGGGTTTTGTTGCCTTTTGTAGCACTATTATATTTTTAAAAAACAGTCTTTTGTTTTGTAATATTATTATTTTGTAAGTTACCGAAATAAAATCTACAATCTAAACTGGATCTTTCTTTCCAGCGACTTCAAACCATCGGATGTTTCGTGGGCACTTCAGAAAACGTGCTATTTAAGCTGCTGCGTGGCAAAGACAGCCCAGCATTCAAAGCTATATCCAAGCTTAACCTAACTCCAACCCCAGATGAGTTTGGAAAAAGTTCTCTAACCGATAAACTGTAATGCCTCTTATTCTAATTCATCACCATGACAGAACATTGTCCACTGTTGGACAATAAACTTGCCATTTAAGCTGTCTGTTTAAGTCCTTGCCCAGGCAAGGACTCAAAGCTATATCCAAGCTAAACCAGTCACCAACTTTGGATCAGTTTAGAAAAAGGTTTCTAACCCATTAACTGTAACGCTTATAGTCATTCAACAATACATCACGCTTTTAGTGTACAGTTAACTGTTGGGCAGTAGCTTCCATTATAGCTGGAAGGTTTTGCCATACTATTTTAGCGGGTTTTGAGATAATGAAAACGTTCTCCTTTGAGTATTCACCTATGATCACTACTCAAAGCATGGATCTCTATGATCTTCCTAGAAAGAAATAGGCAGTCAGAGGCCTCCAAACTTAAGTTCGGCATACGCCCACGGGTTACATATAGGTAGTGTATATACGCTTCAATTTGCAAGCACAGAGATCAGTGTGCATATCAGCAATGTTGAGGTCTGGTCGTTAGACATAAGTCGTCTTGTAACAAGGAAAAATGTATAACAATGAAAGGGGTTTGTGATATATAATAATACATCAATAACGGAGATCATAATTATAGTGAAGTAAAAAGTAACATTTCATTTTTAGTTTGAGATACGCCTTTTTCCTGTCCTTATTCCAAACCTACGAAGTGTGAGCACATTACTTTATCATCTTCCACTCTCCTCTGTCAGCTCAGCATCCACTCCATCCAATCGAATGCATTCGATTTACTACCAGTCCTAAAATCTTCGTTGGTCACCTCTACTCGTACTTAGTGCAACAACGCCATCTATTGATATTTGTTAATACTAAGTCTACAGTCAGTAAGTGATCAAGTAGGTACGTTCCTTGTTTTTCCGCTAGATGTCGCCATGGCTTGAAGTTTCAAAAGTTACGAGTGATATTTCATTACTAATGTACTTTATATTCTGCAAAATAGCTAGACAACTTTTGTCCCAATCGAAATAAGTAGCGGGTAGCAACTACACTCAACGATTTATTTAGAGAAACGTTTCATGAATCGGAAAAAAGTTTAGAACATGTTAGAAAAATTCTTATTATCACACACAGCTTTGCTACAATTGACTGACAAAATTTTGAATTTTAAAATGGAATAAATTCAAAAGCCTTCCGATCTGCGTTTTTTTTTTCTTGTTTGTATTTGTTATAGAGTAACCTATTTATTGCAATAATTTGACTTTGTTATTTAATTCCATTTGTATTTTAAATCCAGATTTTATCTTTTCTTGCGTTCCTCTAATTATGTTCATGGGGGTAGTAGTGCCACAACACAAGCTTATAGATGACTTCTACTACTATTTTAGGTACTTACTTACATTCAAAATATTATGTTATCTCAAATCATAGTATTATGTTGTTCCATCACTAAATCTACAGAAAGAGTATAGTAACGCGCTAGCCTTATCATAAAATAAGTTCGACAGTAAAATATCAGATAACCTTTATTGATAAGGGGTAACAGTAATTTAAAATACTGATTTTTATATAATTTCATGGTGTTGGTAATAAATCGTCTTCATTTTACAATTTTAAATAAAAATTATATAATTACTAGGAATTTAGACTGAAAATGTTATATTTTATTTCTAAGTCGTTTTAAAATAAATATTTTTAAGTAATAAATGTATTCTTATTTTAACAAAGACCACTTGAGTTGCTCCTTTGCGGATTGAATTACCTGAAATATATTTTTAAATATTAATTTAATGTATTCTATTATTAAATTAAATTCAATGTCAGCGAATTGATTACAAATTTCTCATAGACAGGTACTTAGTAAGAAAAAAAAGAACATAAGCCAATGCAACCATTACATGTTTTTTTTTTCATTTAGTCAAAACTCAAATTTATTAAACAATACCTATATTGAAAATTGCATTTAAAATCAACAATGCAGACAGTAAAATACAAATAATAAACATAAATTTTGGAACATTTTATTATACAGCGCCATACCGAAAAGGATGAAACTCAAAGCAGTCGGAAAAATAAGCGCTAATGTTGTTTATGAAGCTATTAAAAAGGCCCCTGTCCAGTACAAGCGTAGTTTGACGCTCATTTTGAAATGGCATGACGGATTTAAAAGAAACTTTGTAGACATAATGAGATAGGAATAATCTATGTTTGTACCTACCATGTACCAAGTTACTAACTCTAAAAACAAAATTAAATATTATCCAAATAAATGGTTAATAGGACAAACACTGTTCAATTTCTTTTGAATCGGATACCATCTCGAAATGAGCGACAAACTAGATTTGTATGGAGAGCGGTACTAATAGGCCTTCTTGAAGCTGAACGTCCACTGATCCCGGGTTCGATCCTCACAATTATGTGCTTGGTTTCGTTGGTGGTAAGACTTTGATTAAGTCCTCCTAGTTAGCTGCCTTACCAAAGTCTGATGCCATAACATTTTTAAATTGTTGTGTAAACATGCAATTCCTGACTCTAAAGTGCGAAAAAAAAAAACACTAGGCACCGCCCACAATACGTACAATCCGTTCAATACATTGCGGCCGGTGTGGATTAGTGGATGTTCAGCTTAAGAAGCAACAATGAAGCATCTTTGATTGTATTAACTTTGATTACAAAGAACTTTACTGCAATACTTAATCGAATCACACATAGGCATATTTTTATGACGTAAATTACGTGAATTTACGTCATAAAAATATGCCTATGTGTAGTTGAGTTAAAACTTCTTGCACAAAAATCTTTTTTGACAATTATTATACATGGGGTTCTCAAAGTAGGTAATTAGGTATTAATGAATATTATTATTTCTAGATATTTAACAAAGCGCCATCAAACACCAAACGAAGCATAGTTTGTTATATATAGGATTAAGGTATTTTGTAAGGATAAGATTGTGGATATAATACTTTTAATGAGAGGTTGTTTAACGTAGTTAAATTACTACGATATAGCTAATTTAAGTTTCCGTTAATTAATTTATTTGTTACCGTATAATTATTTAATATTAAATAATGCAGACTGAATTATGGCGATGATTAAGCAAACAGTAAGGTTATATTAAACCGATGGAAAAACCAAATAGAAAACTTTATAAATAAAAATATTCAAGCATAAGAGCTACCGAACCAGCCAATGACAAAATAAAAACCAATACTCCGCAAAATGGGGTAGCCAGATGAAATAAATAAAAAAGTCGAGAAAAATATACATTTTAATACATAATACTAAGCATATAGGTACATAAAGTGTCGAGTTTAATTGTATGTGTTCAATTTAGTAGTCATTTAGTTTGATCCCATAGATTTCTATATATTCATTAAGTTGTTCAGTATCTGAAAATGATTATAAAAACTGTTATAAAAAATATTTTAAGAAAACAGTCGTTCATTTTGAAACGGCGCGTCACATTCAAATGGAATTTTCCAAGTTCTGTGGTGCATTTAATTTATAAAAAAAAATGCACCATCCTTAAACGATATGCCTGTAAGATGTTAGACCTAGATGAAGAACCTGGATGGCCTAAGTCCACGAAGAGGCCATTCATTTGATGGTCTAGATTTGAGTGAACTGGCAATGTGATTCAAAATGATCCTGGTGGTTTTAATAGTCCATACAGACTTTTAGTTGTGTTTCATATAAATTTCAATGTTTTTTTTACATAATAACATAATAAATGTGCACGCAGAACCTAGAATAAGACGGAGGTCAAGTATTTAGTTAATCTATTAATTAATCTCACCTGACCGTAAACCATCACCCGTGCAACTATTAATGGCAATTATAATGAAAAATGCAGTGGTTTTTGTTAGTAATTGACATTTTGTAAGTTCTTTCAACACAAAACAGAGGGTTAACAATTACATTATTAATAACCTACAGGTTAAGAACATAGAACTTATTTTAAACTCATATCCAAAAAAATTAAAATAAGCATTTTGAACAAGAATCTTAAAAATATGAGTAGAAATTGCTAATGCTATTTCTACTATGGCAATACTAAAATCAACATTCATATTTATCCCAACTACTACACACAAAAAAAACAAAGCTTCAATACTATATAAAAATAAGTAATACTTAATAGTAACTACCTAACTTATGTTCAATAACTTCGATAGAGTAACAAAGTATAGTAACATGTCTTTTTTTGTTAAAAAAATACGTGAGTAATACACATAAAAACATCACAAGTGTTATTTTAACCATTTTATGGAGTAGGTAATGTACCCTGAGTGTACAAAAATAAATTTTGGTCTAGTATTTAAAAAAATACCTATGTTTATTATCCAGATTCTTTGATATCCGGATATAATTTTTTTTTTGGTCTAGTATAAAACATTTCGGTTCCAATTTGTCATTATGGTCTTCTTTTTTATTTTTTGAAGCTAAGGCCTCGTTGTTGTGTTTATAATCATATGACAATTATGTTATCAGACAAAGGTTTCGATTTTGATCTTAATTTGATCTGTCAAGACCATTTTACACTTGACTTTTCATATAGGATTGCAGTTGGAAAGGAGCCATCTGAATAAAGCCTTTTAAGAAGGCCAAGTAGGCTCACTTTTCCATACAAACCATTTTCATTTCGAAATTGCAAGCCTGATTCAATAGATCTTTTACTTTCTTTCTAAATAAATAATACAAACCAAAATATATGGAAAAGAGTTCTTCCATACAAACTCTTTCCCATATATTTTGATTGCTATTGCGTTTTAAGAAAAAGTAGCACACCACAGACACAGGTCATCTCTTTCAGATTATACCTGCAAAATTTAATGTGAATCGGACTTGCCACTTCGAAATGAAATAGGAACTACGTTTGTACCGGAGATCGAAAATCAGCGGTACCAGGGGCTCCTTTTAAATGCTACAGATGGTCCACCTACACAGTAAGGCACCTAAGCATGCCCTGTGACCTCGTGGTATACAAGAGATGATGCTAGGGTAAATAGCGCCAGCTAGAGGCCCTTACCCGCAGCTATTAACGATTAGCTGCCGACGACCCAACAGAATCATCATCATAATCACCTGTTAGCTCCTTGGAGCCACGGGTAAGGGCCTCTGCTTTGCACTACTTGCCAACACCTTCACATAGTATTGCCACCAGACAACATAACATGAATTTTTGGAAGGGCCTTACCGATTGATTGATGGAAATTCATAATTTGACGCTTTTGGTATTACGTTTCGAGACAATTATTTTGACGTTTTGAGACCATTTTGCATGTTTTTTTGTATGCTTTGTGGGTCAGCTCTGTATAATTATGTAATGTTAGTGTACACAATGTTACCAGAACATTTTGTTGATGTGGTCTACTACCTGCGCAACGGTTTGCTCGCCCAACGGCACGTCTTCCGACCTCAGCGCCGCGCGGCCCACTATCGACGTCGGGTCAGCGTCTAGGATCACTCTGGAATGCAAACAAATAAAATAGAAGTCTTTTTTTATGGGTGATAACGACAAACGCACTTGAAAAACAAGTAAAGATGTGACCTAAGATGGAACACGCTTGTCTAAAAGGAAATTTACTTTGAACTTGAAGGCTCCTCAACAGAATCATGTTATTTTTTTTTATTGTACGACGGGGAAGCACTAGGCCTTCATCTCACCTGGTTACAAGTTGAGATAAGATCGAAGGTGGAGGCGCACTTCACCCGGAATCTCCAAATACTACTTCTAAATGCCGGAACACATTTTTTTTAACACTTGTTATTATGGCGACATAATTAGGTAAGATGGTGGTAGCTAGGCGGACTTGAAACAAAATCCTACCACCAACCAAACCGAGCACAATATTGCTCCCGCTGGGGATCGAACCTGGGACCTCTGGATCTGATCGGCGGTTATCTGAATGATCCTATCGCTGTTTGTCCTGAAAAGGATTACCCACCCTCCTGCTGAAGCCAGGTGCCAATCAGAGTGGCTATGGAGAAGCTCGCTCTATCTAAGACCTCGAGAGCTAACTAATTCATAGAAAACCTTGCTCAACCAGAACTGGTGGGGCCAGAACCATTCCACTTTCTGAACATGTATTTTTTGCAATGATAAAAATGGCGACTTTCTGAACATACATTTTTTACAATGACGACAGCGAAGCTAATTGATTCAGGCGTTATATTGCACAAATCCAATTTTTAAATAAATCTGAAAACTGAATCCGCTATTGAGCGGATTTGTTACAGTATATTTTTTCTGTTTTCAGATTTATTTTGACACAAGAGTTCAGAAATCCGCCGTTTTTAACGGTTTAATTGATACAGCGACAGCAACCCCAGGTACATACCATAATCCAGATACTGAGTAACCATATCTAACAAAACCTCCTAGAATATCCCACACTAGCACTTCATTTTGCGCTCAGCAAGAACCGTTTGACGCCGGATTTCGACAGGTGCGTGCATGGTCGCTTGCCAGGCTTAAAGCTTTGATTCTGAAAGAAGATTATAACTTACCCCCCATCGCAGATTTCGTCAGCCGCTAACATGACCGAGTCCAGGTTTTCCAGGACAACTCTTCGCTCCACATTCCTCCTCACCAGGATACTGACTGACTCGTAAAGAGCGTTCAAAACTGACTGTAGAATCAACTGGAATTCACAACAAATCCACATATACTGCTAGTTTAATTAGCCGCACACAGGTTGCATAATATTATTACATCAGAAACTTTACACAGACTTGTGAGGATTAGAGCCAAAATTACGTTCTGCACATGCCCTCGGTTTGC
Organism: Venusia cambrica; assembly: GCA_951394065.1. Lineage (NCBI taxonomy): Eukaryota > Metazoa > Arthropoda > Insecta > Lepidoptera > Geometridae > Venusia > Venusia cambrica. The sequence continues at coordinate 5,988,232 of OX596045.1, read as the reverse complement.
AAGTAGCTAAGAATTTTTGCAGGCCGGCTTTGCCTAATTGCCAAGGTGACTACGGGACTGAATGTTGCTGGAGATGTCGATACCCAGGATCCCAATGCCCATAGAGATGGTAAAAGATGTGTTCTGAAATTGAGGAGAAAAGTACTTTTTTTTACAGTAAAGGGTATTTTTCAGGCAGCAGGGCAGTAAACCCGCATCAATTTGTTGGGTTGATCTTAACCAGGTATAATTCTCCCCGGTTAGAAACTTACTGGTTAACACTCCCTTGACCTCAGACACAAGTAGAATGTATCCCCAGTACTATCATCTGCATAGCAATGGATACTATCACTAGATAGCATATTACTGATTCTGCATATCAATGATATGTAAAAGAAAAGGCGTTGTCAATACCAGCCTTGCGGGACACCAATATTTATGTCCAGTCAGAGCTCCGTCATGGACGGCCTTTATGCTTCTACTGTTTAAAAACCTAGCAAAACATTTGCACAATTCCTCGGGAATTCCGTAAGAAGGTAATTTTTATAGAAGACCCCAGTGTCAGAAACGATCAAAGGCCTTTGCTTTATCTACAAAAGCAGCCAAAACCTCCCCTCGACTTTAAATGGTTTGAGCCCAGCAGTCCAACCATCTCCTTTTTTTGGGTACTGGGTGAACGTGGGCAGTCTTGTCATGAATGCTGGACTTGCTTTGATGAGAAGGCGCGAAGAGGCGCGTCAAGACAGGACACAATTTCGAAAGGTATACCAACCGGTGCACTCGACTTGTTAACGTGACTCTTGTAACGCTGGGAGATAATCATGTTCGGCATGGACATACCGCACTACAGAATGGAAGATGGAACGGCTCCTTTGTCGTCCATAGTAGAAATAGGAGAAAGAGATTTCTAGATGATCGGCTCTCTTTTGCACTATGTGCCAAGTTGTCATCCGGTTTTCAAAAGGGCGGCGGTTAGGACGTCTGACAAGTTTCCGTGGTGCCTTTATACAGACGGTAAGATTATACACTTTAACGCATCTTCAATAGTATCGATAACTAACTTACGTTCAAATAGATATAGAATTATGAGATATATAGAAGAATTCGAACGGCTGCTCGACGGTGGCGGCTTGGCCAAAACCCTCGGCGGCATGCGTGTGCATCTCTATTAGCTACATGTAACTTTTAGTATAGCTTGTTTTTAAACTACTAACTATACTGCGTGTACCTTGAACTTAGGAACAACCTGTCTATGAAGAACGAGCTACATTCTTCATAGACAGCTAGGGGTACGTACAGCACTCAACAAGTAAGGTCCCTATAGTACCACTTTATTTCACTCTTATACAAACATGTTTAGTATTATGAGCAAAATGACATGACATGTTATCATAAAATGACAAGTCTAAATAAACTTTGCTATCACCAAACAGTTATTTTACATATTTGTTTTCTGTATTTTTATACAACTTGGAGCTGGAATGAAATTATATATTTCTCTCACAAACAAACAAAGAATTCTAATGCTAAAGTAGACATAATAATGTGGGAGAGCTGGTGCCTGCAAGGTTGTCTAAAAAACCTGTTTGGCTGGTCACCAGGCCCTTTGCGGAATAATCAGCCAGCCCATGTGATGTTTAGTGCATCTCTTGCCTATAATAAAGCCATACATACATATGTATAGCCTCGCGTGCCCTAAATTTCACCAGCAACAAGTACATACCTCATTTTCATGCGAGCTGCCCATGACATAGAAGAATAGATCAACATTGCTCTTATACACGCATGTGAGGCCTTCCAACATGATGATCTCAGCATTGGCTCTAAAATGTATAATACCGTTTCATTATTTTATAACATTACTGGATTAATCAACTGGAAAGCTTGCTATCAAAGACCTCTTCCTCAACCAGGAAATGCCCAGGCAAGGTTCTGCTGTCAAGAGCTCACCCATTTGAAAAAGGATTTTTAATTGCATTATGGGGAAGCGCTTGGCCTTCATCTCACCTGGTCTCAAGAAATACAGCAGAAAGTAGAAGTGCACTTCAACCGGAATTCTCAACAGTCTGAGGAACTGGGTATCTTTCCTCAAAAAATTATAATTTGAAATTGTTGTTATGATGCTGTCACCATAACAACAATTTCAAATTATAATTTTAGCCTTAGCCTGGCTAGCTTCTAATACTGGCTACCTAAGTCTGTACTTAGGTAGCCAGTATTAGTAGCTAACCAGGCGGATTTAAACAAAGTCCTACCGCTACAAAACCAAGCATGATATTGTACTCCCCTGGGGATCAAACCTAGGTGCTATGGATCTGACACAGCTGGGTGAACAACTAGACCACAGAGTTGTTTTAAAAGGTTACTTTTTAATAATGGCTTTTTTGGCTCTTGACTTCACCAACATATACATTGTTAAAAAGTAACCATAACAAATAACATACCGGTGAGTTTTATTGAACAGATTCTTCTCAAATGCCTTCTGCTCTTTCGTAGTGGTTAGAATGTTCTTGTCGTAGTATTTGGCAAGGATCCTGTTACCATCGTTGTCAAGTATGCACATGCCTTTTACTATGTACAGAGTTGGCTCCTGCAATATTTTTATATGTACACTTTTTACTGTGCCTTTTGCATCCAAGTTTTTTTTTCTTGTCATATAAACAAATAGAAGAATCATGTCTGAATGTTTGTGATGAAGATATCACTAATCTAGATCAGTAGGTAAATAAATATATACAAAGGTATAACCCATATTCCTGAAACGTAATGTTGGTTTCGGGAGCTACACAATAAGCACTGGGACTGTATTAGGTTCCTAGTCATATGGAGGTTAGACTCGCTTGTCCCATAATGTGTAAGTATATCTAGTCAGGATCTAGTCTGATGTCTTAGCACCACAAAACTGTTAACCGGTTCACGATATAGTTCAGTGCGTTAGGCCTGCGATATATTTATAAAGATAGTAGGTACATTATTTTGTAATGGTGACTATTATAGTACTTACAAAGAGCGAGTTTTCCATTGTCGTGTGAACCATTTTTAACTAAAATATGGAATAATTTTAGCAACCTTCGATGAAGATGAGAAACAGTTCCTAAAAAAGGTACGTAGGTCGACGTGAAGTGATTCTTTCTTGCTTGCTTATTGCTTGTTGTTGTACTGCATGTGTGACGTGTTTTGTTAAGTGTGGCGTGTGAATTGACATGACAGTGGCACTAATAATTACAATTGGCCTGAAATTGACAATACCATGCCTTGGCAGATGTCAACTCATTTGTGTGTGTGTGATGTCAACGCTTCTTTTACAATCTTATTAAGTTAGGGTAAGAGCCTGTATGAAGTAAGCCAAGGCTGGTCTAAGCAATTTATTATGATAATACTTAAGTGATAAATACCTATGGCACATATCTACTTATTTGCACTTTTCCATATTTACAGTAGGTACCTACTCTGTGACTACACTCGTAATAAGAAGTGGAACGGAATCACAAACTACTATCCAACTTACCTACATTATGTATGTAACTAAACATCCACGGACCTGCTGAGTTGACTTAGTGGGCGGAGAGGTGTAGGTTCGTAGTCCGACGCTTGCGCGTCCCCGGGTTGCGGATTGGGGGTTACAGTTACCGGTAGCTTCATATATGAGTTATCGGTACGTAAATCGGTCGTAAAGGGCACAGTGTGATGAGGCAGGGCGGACCCAGTAATGGGCTTGCCGAGGAAGGGTACGAGCACTGTGCCTGGACGGCGAAGCGATTGATTCGCCTCGCAGAGGACGAGATCCTCTAGGTCCTGGGGGACGTTGGTGGTGATTCTCTCGCTCGCCAGCCGCCTAATAGAGAATCCCAAAATGCAGGTTTCCGACCCCTTCTTTGCTAGGCACTGCGACTACGACGTAGTGTCTGTTGATAGGGGGTCGTTAAGGTCCCTTGTGACGCATAATTGGAGGTTAGGTTATGCCTTTGGCTGGGCGGTGAAAAAGGGGAGCTCGCGATCCCATTCGGCATTCTACTGAGCGTATAAAACACATTAGGCTCAGTCGCTTGGGATCTCAAAAGGTGGATGCCGTTCCGCGGGGAGTGGAAGCGGCAGCTGGGTGGTATGTTATCCTACGTAAGTAGCCCGGTCGAGACGGCGATGGGGCGGTTTAAATCAGCCGTCTTATGTCTTCCCCGTAAGGGGTTGCGGTATCCCCTTAGGAGTTGGGGGCCTTTCAGATCCGTGGTTAGCTGGGGTGAGGGCTCTTGGCTAAGCTCATGCGGATTCCGGGATGGGTGACGGCACACAGTGGCATGTGCCGTCTAGAACCGCGAGAAAGAGACCCAGGGAAGTGTGATATTTGGGGGGTACTGGAAGAAGTTTCAACAAACTTAAGTGAGTCGTTGGAGTTCCGATAACATCACATAACCTCATCACACCCTCAAAAGTTACTTAGAGCACCTTACATTGTATACTAACCCATCGAAAAAAAAAATAGCTCAACATAATATTCTCTTTGTAGGTTAGTCTAACATAATATCTCGACTTTTAAAAAAAAAAGTGGAAGGGGATAATTCGTATAATATCAAAGTTTATGTTGCATTTTAAATTGAAATTGATTTCTATACGAAGATTCCTACCACTCTTGAAATGCACAAGCTGCGGTGACGCCTGTCAGCTGACAGGCGTTCCAACCCGACTAGTCTCTTCAAAAGACCCTGTTTACATCTAACGATTAGGTACACGCTAGTGAAAATATAAAATACCTTCTGACATTTGCCCCCTTACTTACGACTTAGGCCCCTTTATAGACCTGAGATTAGAGTTTTGATCTTTTGAAGATCACCTTTCCACCACCTCATCTTTTGAGGGGTGTCAAAGGTATTGAATCAAAGTACGTCTAATTATTGTAGGTTAGCTAATTCTAGTCGTTAAGTAGGTATTCTTGTAAGGTTCTACATTATTTTTACCTTCTACGGCGCGACGGCAGGCCTGACGCTTCAAAATAATCTTACTGAATAAACTAGGTAGGAAGGTTCCTTCCTATTTTTGTTTTTACTTAACGGCCTATTACCTCAGATTAGCAACTCAACGCAACTTCACTCTAGTTTCGAACTAAGTGATAATAAAGGTGACATTGCTGTGCACTCAACCACGGCGCTTATGACCACCAGATGACAGAAAATTTCTACGTTTTGTTTTTTTACCGTAAAACAAATATTAATTTTGAAAATCTAAAATACAGACCGTCTCCTGTATACTGTGTTTATTTACTGTACACAGTATCAAGGCCTAATTGGGCGTATTTATTGAATGGCGAACATTTTTGGTACAAATTAGAGTCAACTTTTTTTGTTTTTTAAATATTAATTTAAAAGTAAATGCTACAAGTACTGTGGAAGATTATAATCGCTGAAGCTAAGCCATTTCACGTATCATAGACTCGTGGGAAGGACGGATGGGACAGTATTGAAATGAATACATAAAAGATCTAGATAGATGGGTAGTAGGTACCTAGGAACCTACCTACCTACAAGCGCGGATTTGATAAGCATGTAGGCAAGTACCTACCTACTTTCAAGAAAATAATAAAGTGATAACTTATTAGATACTCTAAGCCTGTGATATACATAATTTATCGTGTCGGCTCGTAAAATGAGACCCAAACCCTCATCCAAATTCAGTTTTGGCGTTAAAATGATTTAGGACGAACTCAACTGTCTGAAAATTTATGAATCCTACACCAAAATAAACGACCATTTTAAACTGACCCCTGCACCTCCGAACTTCTATTGATACGGAAGCTCTTGTCTGTTTGGATGTTATTCCCACAGTCCAATTTAATCTGACCTATCTGACATCAAACATTTTGACTCCATTACAGCTCATTAAAAATTGGTTTTGTTTTCAGAGATAGTTTACGGAGGCAGACATATTTTTTTCTAAATGTAGCAGTTACAAAGGTCGTTACGGTAATATTTTCGTCATTCTTGGTACCTACCTACTTTGGTGTATTTTCGAAGCAATTAAATAGTGTAACGTGAGGAGGTAACGATTGAGAGCTCAAGTAGGGAAGTAATAGATAATTTTGGGGCGAGTCGCTTTTGGATTTGTCAAGTCTGAGCCGAAACTCACAGGTTTACTATTTTGTACTGAAGAGTTCCACTATCCAACTGAACCTACCTACTGTCAGTGCATACTTACCTAAATCATTTTATTAATCCTATTTACATTATTTATAGTAAGGTGGCAACCTTCGACGAGCTTGATAATAATGGTATCAAACCTAGTGATGGGTATGAATTTTCCTTACAAGCCATTGTAAATAATGCTCTTTAAGGCCTAGGTAGGTACTGCATCCACTATCAGGCCTCGTTTCATAAAAAAAAACAAAACGTAGGTACCTACCTATACCTGGCTAGCTACCACCGTGTTACCGCATACCGTCGCCAATTATAAAATTGTAGTGTTTCGTCATTTAGAGGTAAGATAGCCAATTCCTCCGAGTGAAGTGCGCTTCCACCTTCGGCCTTATCTTAACTTGTAACCAGATGAGATGAAGGCCAAGCGCTAACCCGTCGTACAATAAAAAAATACCTTCTTATTGAGTATAACGTCTTCCATTATTAGAATATTAGAAAGTAGTAGGTATAAGTAGTCTAAAACACAACCCCTTGATGTCCAATTGCGTTGGCTTGAATAGAGCTCATTAATTAGGTAGGTAGGTACCTACCTATATCTACAGTATGTCTGATTAGTTTGATTCCCTTATAATTCCCTTATTGACCGAGCGAGCGAAGCGTCTATGTTTCGAGACTGGCCAAAAATGCTTTTGTTCGCTGTCTGTCGGTTTGTTCTCGCCTACAGGACGCATTTTTCAACCGATTTTGATGAAAATTGGCACACATTGTTTTATTAAAAAAAAATTGTCGATTTATTTTTTAGATCGGGAGGAAAATTGGGGGGAAAGGGGGGAAGTTTGCTGTAGCGTTATTTATCAACGGATTTGAATTAAATTTAAAAGACACATAGGAATTTAATTCTACACAAGATGTTGTAAAAAAAAAACAAAAAGGGGTAGAGGAGGGAGAAAAGAGAAGTTAGCTGTCGGTTTTTTTTTTCGGAAAATGTATACCTACTTATATACCAATTAGATAACGCAATCCTCTCCGCCTTTGCGAGACGAAGTCGTAGACATCAGATTTGACCTCCTAGAATCAGGTGAACACGAGTAATCACTTAAGCTTATACCTATCTCTTTTTGCTCAAAAGTCTAAAAGGAAAAGAGAAAGAGTTAGTAAAACCATTAGTTATTATATGGTTAAAAGGGCCCGCGAGGTCTACAGTTCTTACAGAACCACTAGTTTTATGTATATTAAATAGTCTATGGCTTGATTCGCGGACTCTTGACAGATGGCGTAGAGTTCAAAAATAGAACCCAACATAGACAGACAAGGAATTATCTACGGACTGGGTTCCTCTTTGATGCTTTGATGTCACCGAATCAAATTACAAAAGTAACTTCCTCTGCATCGTCTGATGTGAAAAGGTGTAGCAGATTTATATGTATATACATAGGTACCTATAAATAGACGGATATAGACACGAACAAAACTGTTTCCGAGTGTTTGTTAGACGTGGCGGGTCCTATCAAGCAGACAAAAATAAAGAGGTAGGTAAATGTAAAAATACAGGATTTTTCCTAGAGTGCCATAGATGCCTCATATGGCTTAGGGCTTAGGGCGATAGCCCTAACCTTTAATTTTTTAGCGTACCTATCCGTATTAACTAAACAAGCCACATAGCTCAGTTTGTAGTAACTCTGCCTACTGCGCTGTTGGCTGTGGGTTCGATTCCCACGCAGGACAATAACATTTGTGTGATGAATATAGATGTTTGTTCAGTGTTTGGGTGTTGTATCATAATAGTATTTACAAAAGGTATTTAAGTATTCTATCCGTAATCTAGTTCCCATATTACAAGCTATGGTTAGTTTGGGGCTAGATGACGCTGTGTAAAAATAAATGGCCTGTTATACTTTTTATATTGGTATTGTTGATTACTGAAAAATCCACTGTATTGACATAAATGAATGCAAAAGGGGGTAAAAAACATTGAAGTATTCTGACATGACATGATATTATGACAGGGCTTAGACAGACTTAGGTAAGATGGTGGTAACTAGCCAGGCGGACTCAAAAAAAGTCCTACCACTAGACAAACCAAGCACAATATTGTACCTACTCTGATAAGTGTTGATAATGTGAGTTACTTGATGGTTGTCATGTTCGGTTTTAGTCATGTTCTGCTTTAGTCATATTCTACTTTCGTCATGTTCTGATTAAGTCATGAATTAGTAAAGTTCTATTTTTGTCATGTTGAGGCTTTACCCGTGGTCCCACTGCTTTAACCCCCTGCCCCCTCAGCACGGGACGGGGATAAACATTTTGTTCTCTGTTTTTATCCACCATCGGGAGACAAAATACTCTCAGAGGTGGATAAAAACAGAGGACAAAAATTGTATCCCCTCCCGGTGCTGAGGGGCTGCGGGGTTCATTTTTGTCTTTGTCATATTCCGCTTTTGTCATATTCCGCTTTTGTCATATTCTGCTTGCGTCATATTCTGCGTTCGACATATTCTGCTTAGTCATATTTTAATTCCATGATATATATATACAGTCGTCTGTGATAAAATTCCTAATACAAACCAGTAATCAAGAGATTTCGGTGCGGGCTGAGCTACTAGTATTATAGTCATATATATAGTCTTTTATATAGTTTTATTTAGCTATAAAGTTTAATGCACCTCCTAGTGTAATATTGTTGTGCTCTAACAGGGTTTATGTTTGAAACTTTTATCCACACAACACCTGTATAAGTACTTAATATCAACATAAGTGCAATAAATAATTTGAATTTGAATTTAATCATAAATAAGCAACAAGTGACCCAAGGGATGGCCAGCGAATTAGCATATCTGTTCAGCGTGGCAATGCAGCCGGTGTCTTGGGCACGCTTCCTTCTGATACTAGTCTGGAACAGTTGAGTTACTTATAGGCCATTGTAACGGTCCTTAGGTAATCTGACTGATTCCTTTGTACATAGTTAGTTAGTTTGACTATACATTTTACTGTCATAAATTGGTATATTAAATATCTATACCAAACCCCTGATAATACCAATTTTAACAAGCCTACAATGCAAGACACTATAGTTGAATAAAATATTTCTCATTCTCAATGATTGAGCACAATAAATACAATGGTCGAATCAAAGGCGCGTCGACACTTTGTCGGCATCCTTTACAATGTCTTTAGTTGAGTAGAACGTGCGCATTTACACTGTACTGTAACCTAGCTGTTACCACAGCTGCTTCATGGATGTCCTGCCATTGCAATTATGCGGAGAGACTGTACATCTGTACTATAACGTTTTAACAAACATTAGTACTGCTATGGAATTATATTTAGTAGGTGATAAACATATAAGTAGGTATACTTTTGATATATGTATGCATATTTCATTTGTCTATTAAAATTGTATTTTAATTCAAGTGCACTTTTCAACTTTTTTAGTGTATCATCTCTCTCTCAAAGGTTTGCTGTTAGAAAATTCTGTAAGGGAAGCTCTTTAAGCTCGCCTTTGTACATGTGTTTTCCTATGACATGTTTAAATCATATTTGTGTGTACAATAAACAATTACAAGAATTACAAGGAATGGATGGATGGCCTTCGTCTGTTTTTCTGCACCAGTACAATCTTCAATTTCCAATAAGTACGTCAGATTCAGAGAGAGTTCCATTCAGACAGACTTGCTTTATCTTATCTTAGGCCACAATCTTCAAGTGATTTTGTAGCTGGTGTCAAACGCGGTCTAAATAAAAAAAAAACAGGGCCTTAATTATGCATCGAAATAACCAGAAATATAAGTGAGACAAAAAATATATATATATTTTTAGCATCATTTTGAAACGTCAAATGCGCGATATATCGCTCCACTGCGCCCTGTATGGGGTATATAATTCTAAAATCTTGCTTAAAATTCATTGCTTCAATCTCAAAAAAAAAACCTAACATAATTACAACCCAGACAAGAAAACATAACTTTTGCTGTTTCTCTCTCTAGCCTTCTTATACCTATTTATGCTCTAAATCAAATGGAATATGAAATTTATTATACTTAAACAAAAATAAAATATGTTATATACCTACTATATTTAGGTTCTTGGACAGGATTAGAGCACAGGCGCTCTCTCACTTTAATGATGATCCACAGGTTCATTTAATGAAATAATTTATTTAAGGACATTAAGACACCTTAAATTAAAATTGAAATATATTAAAACATTTAATTAATTCTAACGTGCTTTAGATTTATAAATATATATAATTGACTGACTGACAATCAACGCACAGTCCATGCCAGAGGTCATAGAGACTTGAAACTTTCAGGGTACCTTCCTTCTGCAGTGTAAGTACCTTTCTTAATGCACCCCATTAAGAAAGGATTCTTGGAATTACCTCGGGATGTAAGAAAGATGGGTTCATTCTGTTTCAATACAGTAGGCTCTTACAGGTAGGTTGGTGTATTATGTTACAAATCAGTGTAAGGGGCAGTCAATAACATAGCTCTCGGAATAGGTATCTGTAGGTACCTTACCTCATTGTATCTACGTTTTGTGTATCAAGTGATTGAACCTGTAGTCATAGACAAATAATTTGTTACTAGGTAGGTTTAAGACGCCGCCGCCGCCTTAGAAAATGTGGGTAGGTTTGCTTTTAATAAGTCGATGACGATTTTTTAAGCTATAAGGTTTTTTTTTTTACTGTACGACGGGGAAGCGCTTGGCCTTCATCTCACCTGGTTACAAGTTGAGATAAGACCGAAGGTGGAGGCGCATTTCTCCCGGAATGCTCAACAAACTGAGGAACTGGCTATCTTACCTATAAATGCCGGAACACAACAATTTTATTGAGTTATCGTTTTGGTGACAGAATTAGGTAAGATAGTGGTTGCCATGCGGACCCAAACAAAGTCCTACCACCGAACCAAACCAAGCACAATATATTGTAGGTACTCCCCATGGGGATCGAACCCGGAACCTCTGGATCTAAAATCGGTTGGTTGAACCACTAGACCACAGAGGCGGTTAAAAGAGGAGGTTCCTTATATTTTTAATTCTTTGGTTCTGGCCAGTGGAAAAAGACTGACAAAATGTTGGTAGAGCAGTATGTACCTACCTGCTACTGGTACGATGAAAGTCTGGATGCTCAAAGATCTCATCCTTGCGTGCGCAACTCAGCGCCATCTAACAATTTACAAGCCTCATAGCTCAGTTGATAGTAACTCTGCCTTGCGCTGTAGGTTGTGGCTTCGATTCCCACCCAGGATAAACATGTGTGTGATGAATATCGATGTTTGTTCTGTGTTTGGGTGTAGTATCATATAGTACGTATGTATTTACAAAAACAAAAGTATATAAGTAAGTATTCTATCCTTAATCTCTAACAAGCTATGAATAGTTTGGGGGTAGATGGAGCTGTGTGAAATTAATGTCCTCTTAATTATTTATTTAGCCCAAACTTAGGAATAACTGAAAAACTTTTTATGCTCACATCATGTTTTAAGTTAAGTTTTAATAAATCGTTATATATATTTATAATAGTTTATGAAAACAAATTAACTGTATAAGTAAACTTGAGCATACATTTTATACCTTTACTGTTTATTAATTACAGAGGGTTTATTTACTATTCTGTGCCAAGCTTTGATTAAAAACTTAATTATGAGTAGATACCTACCTTTAGTATGTATAATATCTTTATAACTATAACTATAATGTATACCTATATATATTATTTTACATTATACCTATGTTATCATCGACGGGATATTTACCACGACTTGTGGCTTACATAACCACATCACGTTAAACCAAATTTTAATAGGTAATTGCTCCATTCAACGGGTTCCCCCCAAAATCCATCATACCAAACCACTAACAGAACCCTATTAATCGAAACAATAACGTTTACGACCCACCATAAATAAGGGTTCTCTTTATTGCTCGCGGAACCCTATCCTAAGGTATAAATAGGAATATAGGTACACCTACCGTACAGATGTCGCCAGCGTATAGTATTTTAAAATAGGTTATAATTGAAAAAAAAATGGAACCGACTTTTTAGTTTTTAGTGGTGACTAAAAACTTAAAAATAACTATAAGGGTAAGCTTATGTAATTTACATGACATTTAATCATAGAAGGCGGTGCCATAAATTAAACATGTTCTTTTTTTTGCACCAACTTCAAATTACACTTTTAAATCAGGTTATTTTAAAGTTTTTAGTCACCACTAAAAAAAGTGGTGAAATCGGTTCCATTTTTTTTTCAAAAGTAACTTATTTTTAGCTTTTTTTGTTGTAAAATCTACGACACCACGACGTCTATACACCCTGTTTAAGAGTCGTGTAAGGGTGCAATAATACGGGATTCTGGGAAATATCATCGCAATGTTGGGAATAAAGATAAATGACCTACACAGATGACCTAATCAAATGTTAAGAATCGGTTCCTACTATGATGCGTCGGGTGCACTATGTCAGAATAATGGGAATTATTTTTCGTACCCATTATCCTCTTATTTTGTTAAAAAGCCAAACTATACTGGTTCGATTTTAATAAATTTCTGTGGGACCTATCTGGAATCATATACTTAAAAAAAAAAAAAAATCGGTTGAGAAATTACGGACTTCTGAGGTAACAAACATAAAAAATATTAGAAAAAAACATGCAACTGAATTGAGAACCCGCTTTTTTTAAGTTGGATATAAAAACTTATAAACAGTTTGTAGTAGGCAATGGAATGAAATGGACTAAGTAAGTAAATTGTAGACATGTGATATTTTATAAGAGTATCAAAATTATCTTAGTGGTTTTAATTCAAATTCAAATATCTTTATTGCTCCAAACATGGTATAAAGGTGGTAAATAATAATTATAAATAATGTTCTCATGTTTCACTATAGTCTAGCATGCAATACTATTGGTAACATAATAATGTTAAGATCTGCGATTAGCTAAATTAATTAAGGAAGTAAGTCATTAATGTCATAAAAGTTATTTTCACTCAGCCATTTAAACAATTTTTAAATCAATATGTACTCATTCATGTAATGTCATTTGGAATCTTATTATAATTTTTTACACACATAGTCAAACAATTATTACTATATTTGGCGGAATGTGAAGCTACTTTTAGAATAAGTCTATTCGGGTCTATACATAGCCTAGGATTTCTGTCACATGCTTTTTCAAATAAATGTGCATGGTTCTTAACAAAATTTGGATTCATACATGTATATCGACGGTAGAGGTAACAAACCAATTTCCTTAAATAAATAAGGTTTACATGACTCATCAGACATTTAACCACTTCTATGATCTGTTGCTTCACATATCGGTAGGTATCAGATCAGATAAGATCTGAGAAGAGGCCAAGGTGGAAAATCTAAAAATGGAATACCTATCTAAAATGCTGTCGTTATAAGATATCCATAAGTGTGTATAGTAGCGCGTATGTGGTGGCGAATTTCACGTTTTTGCATGCACAATGAACTTTGAAGCCACTATTTAGCCAAACCAGAGACGTCGGTTAGGTAGATGCCCAAAGCACAGATAATAAAATACTAACGCCCAAAGCTAAGGAAGATGATTAAATTAAAGGTACCTACTTCAGTGAATTCACTACCTACACTTTTAACCCAATAATGTTTACCATGAGTCCTGTGCTCCTTCCCCTTTAGTCGCTGCAAAGCCCGTAGTACCCATACTAATATTTATGTTTCTTTTGCTTACGGAACCCTACTTGCAAATTGGATGCGGTGCTCAATCGATTTGTGAAATAATTGTTGTTTTTATGATCTTATCTTAACTCTATGGTTCACAACGTCACGGATAAAGGTACTAGGTACCTAGCTACCTAGTACTTGCTTGTTTCCAGTACGTTAAGGCTCTGACATGGATTCTAACTCGCTGCGCCGTAGGCCTTTTTCGCACCAAGACATAAGAATAATAATAATAATCGCAGTAGCGAACCGTGATACGATTGCGTTTTTTTTTATTGTACGACGGGGAAGCGCTTGTCCTTCATATCACCTGGTTACAAAGAAAAATTCAAATTCAAATTCAAATTCATTTATTGCCAATATGTTTAAATCAATTATAAAATTACCAGAGGACCCCACAATAGGGCTAGCCTGTGCCGCGGGAGTCTATTTAAAGAATTACCAAAAGACTTGTGCTACTAACAGGGCAAAACCAAATTAAATTAAAAATTAAAAACAAAAAACAGAATTACTGAGTATGACAGTGAAAAGGGGTGTGTGTGTGTGTGTGTGTGTGTGTGTGTGTGTGTGTGTGTGTGTGTGTGTGTGTGTGTGTGTGTGTGTGTGTGTGTGTGTGTGTGTGTGTGTATATTAGAGTGTGCATGCGTTATTTGGATAAGTAGGAGTAAGGAACACGGATGGGAAACAAAGAGCAAGGTTATTGGGATTCACGTCAGGATTGCTAAAAGTCTCTCTGTATCATCATAATCAGGGGTGAGGAGCCACTTTCTCACTTGCTCTTTAACGCCGTAAAGTGACGCGTGGAATGTATTAGTGATCCAGTTTTTCAGTACGTCTTCACTTCACTCCGACACTGATTCCGCAATGCGGTAAGGCTGTAGGTTAGGCACCAAACGATAGACCTATCTTAGCTATATGAACGCCTGAAATGTATAATAGCGAAATAGACAATTCGTAACTATGACACAAAATATTTTATGTGCACAAAAATAATACAGGAAAATTGATAATTAGAACACTACAGCTAAAAGTGCAATGGGTAGCCTTATTGCATGAGAGCGATCTCTTCCAGAGAACCTTAGAATGAGGATAGTACAAGTTCGATTGATGGTAGGTGGTTGGTACACATACTGTTAGTGAATAAATTAATATTTGATTTTACAAAAACCAACTTTCTTAAAGAATATAATATAAATATATACCTATATCCAAAATGAATACGAAATAACTAGTAGCTACCCCAAACTGAGATCTCACGGTATCTGGTTTGTGATAGGTATTTAATCACGGAGATTATAATTATTATCTAAAAAAAAAAGTTATTAACAAACCTTTAATTGTTAGCTTACCTTGTGTGCTTTCATTACCACTTAACTCCTAGTAGGTACTTACACTTTTTCTCTATCTCTCGCTATTCACCGGAGTGCGTTGGAGGCTCTCTCTCGTAGTTAACTCTCATCAAAACAATCAGTACAAAACATAAATCTTCTTGTCTCGCTTAACACCCTTTTCTCAAGAACTATGAAAGATGAGAATAAGTATAATCTCAGCACATTTAAAATACAGTGTTGATCGGATCAACCATTCAATTCAAATAATGTATTAAAATATAAAAAAATAGTGAAATAGAGTATTTCTCTTCACCTTAAAAACTACCATATTCATCAAAAATCACCTCAGCATTAAATTTCATTAAAATCGGATAAACCGTTCGACAGTTATTCTATTCACAAACGTTACCACATACATACAAAGGCATGTACTTAGGTGAATATTTGGCTGGTGGTAGGACTTTGTTTAAGTCCGCCTATCATAACTGGAAAATCTGGTGAAGAGATGAAGGCTTCCTCGTCTTATAATAATAAAAAAAGAAAAACATACATACATTTCCGGATTTCCCAAATTGACTCGGAGATCTCGTTCGTTTCGCTCACTCCACCAATAAAAACACCCAAATTTTCCAGTTCATCTTGTTAATCGTGGAACCAATGGATAAACGGCTCGTTAGCCACAATGGTAATAACTAAACGGTTACGTTTTGTTTTGTTCGAATGGTATTCCACACGATCGGTTAATTATTTAATAATAAATACCTACCTACCTATTCATTGCTTACTTTGAAACGTCGAATCTTTCAGATTGAGATTCCTTTAAGACCTCATTTTAACAGTTATCAAAAAAAGAAGGAGTTTGTCGTGAGAATCTTTTTTTATTATGTATGTTACCCGATTACCCCTGTAATCAGGTCAGGATCTGATGATGACATACTGGAGAAATCGAGGACACTCTTCAAATATTAGGTCCTTACATATGAAATTGGCGTTTTGTATGGGAGGAACATAAAGGCAATTTTTTCATATTAAAATATATTTTATTAATCAAAGTATGTACCATTGCTATCTATACACTTTTGCCATCTTATAGGTAGTTCATTGATCCCTTTACTAAAAAAACCATTCGGACGGGAATCAATGAAATCTTTGAAAGCGGTTTGGACTGCCTCATCGGAATTGAATTTTTTTCCTTGCAAGAAGTTATCCAAATTTCGAAAAAAATGGTAATCTGTTGGAGCAAGGTCCGGAGAGTACGGTGGATGTCTTAGACATTCCAATTGAAGCTCCTCTAATTTGGTAGTCGTCTGTTGGGCCGTGTGTGGTCTAGCGTTGTCTTGAAGCAGCAGTGGCGTAGAGCGATTGAAAAGTCTCGGTTGTTTAACAGCGAGCTTTTCCATCATGGTTTGCAGTTGCTGACAATAGACATCAGCCGTAATCGTCTGACCAGATTTAAGAAAGCTATAGTGACACCGGCACTAGTCCACCAAACGCTTACAAGTAACTTTTTTTGAGTCAATTTTCGCTTGGGGCAAGATTTTGCTGGTTCACCAGGGTTCAGCCATTGCGATGAGCGTTTACGATTATCGTACAGGATCCACCTTTCATCACATTTAATGATCCGATTTAAAATTCCTTCATTATTGTGCCGGTTGAGTAATGTAACGCAGCAGTCGACGCGCGTTTGTCGGTTTGCTTCACTCAATTCATGAGGTACCCACCTTTCAAGCTTTTTCACCTTCCCAATTTGCTTCAAGTGGATTAAAACGGTTTTGTCACTAACACCGCAGCCTTCAGCTAACTGTGATGTGGTTTGCGATGGATCTGCTTCCACAATAGCCTTCAATTCATCATTATCGACCTTGGTCTCCGGCCGTCCACGGGGCTTGTTCTGCAGGTCGAAATTTCCAGAACGAAAACGTTGAAACCAAAAACGCACCGTGTTTTCTTTTGCGACACCACCACCATACACATCATTAATCCTTCGAGCCGTTTCTGCAGTACTGGTGCCACGGTGGAACTCGTACTCGTAAATAATGCGATATTTTAAGTTTTCCATTTTGTGAAATGAGTGACGCAGAAAAAAAAAGCAAAAGAGAAAAAAACAAATGAATTACGGTTTTCGAAACACAAATGCATGAGTAAATAGCTGTTTAAATTTGAATTTGGAATTCTTAACCAAAGAGGAGATATTTAAGATCAAAGTGGCCAGTACGACAAAACGCCAATTTCATAAGTATGTAAGGACCTAATATTATTGGCACACTTGAAGCGATTTGGGGTGTAAGTATTACCTCAAAAGTAAGGAAGAAACGGACCCCTTATCACGCATCTGTCTGTCTATCTGTCCGTCCATCTATCATCAACGAAGTCAAATCAGTCGAAAATGGTAAATATAATCATTTATAGCATAAGACCTACACAATCCATATCTAAATAGAAATAGTGTTATTTTGATTTAAAAAAACCTTTGGGTTCGATTCCCGAGTTAGTACATTTTTTTTTAATGTATGAATCCAGTTTTCCTTGTCACTAAAATCGATGACATGGTTCCTGAGAACAGATCTTCGTATACCTTATACGACCTCACTGAACTATATCAGATTCTAAATAGAAACTCACTGGTCTATTACGTGGAGTTGATGGATGTAGGCGGCTCATGATCACTGGTGAGGCCCTGTATTTATATACGTAGGGTCAGCCCTAGACTTCGAGGCTTGCCTGGGCAAAAATGAGGTAATCTCAATCTAGTGAGCCTTCAAAGAATAATGTACAATAAATTAACAATAATTAAAAATATTTATATGTAAACTACAACACATCTACAATTAACTGTGGATATTTGAAAGAGTAGAGACCGCGTCTCGGCAATCGTATTGTTGGACAACAAAACAATTAATGTCGAGCAGTAGACTACAATAAATAAATTAATATTACAGAACATTAATTTTACACAGCGCCATCTAGTCCCAAACTAAGCATAGCTTGTAATATGGGAACTATATTACGGATATACCTAATACTAAAATACTTTCCCAAATACAGAACAAACATGAATATTCATCACACAAATGTTTGTCCTGGGTGGGAATCGAACACACAACCTACAGAGCAGAAAGCAGAGCGACTATCAACTGAGCTGTGAGGCTTGACTAAGTTACACTATGACGAGCACAAATACTTATTTCGCGCTACGCAGCTAAAATCTCGGCAGAAACGATTATGAGAGTTGACAACGGCAAGCTGTAGGTGGCGCATGCATATCGTAAACAAAACCTTTGATAATTCTGATTCTGAGATCGCGTTGCTGGTATGTAGGTAGGTAATGTGACCATATGATGGTACCTTTACTGGCATTAAATAACGTCCTAATATTTATTCTGAGTCTAGGGTCTTCCTTTGTTTGTCGTCCTGTTTTCTGACCGCTGCGAGGACGACAAGCACACGTCCAACGTCGACAGTGGTCACAGAGCTACTGATTGAAAGGCTTAGTTTTTCAAATAATTCAAATTCTAATTCAAATTTTAATCAAAAAACTAGCTTACCTTTAATGTAGATCAATGTAACCTATCATTTAAAATAAATCGTAAGTCTATTCATTGTAGGTATCACAATATTTCTCATGTAAATTTTGAAACGTACCATTTTCAATAAATATATAAATTAATATTAATTAATATCTAAATATTTATTGATAAATTTTTCAGCTATTATGTTTTCAGCTTACCATCAATGTAGATAGGTACCTGAAGTAATACATATATAAAAAATAGACTCGTCACTTGTTCAGAAGTACTATCATTTTCCATTGGAAAAAGAGGAAACGTCTCATGACAAAACTTAACAAAATTAAATTTGGGTAAAAAGGTATCCTGACTCTCTCAGCTTTATGCAATAAAGCGCTTCGAGCATAATGCATCGATGATGCGATGGTTTTCAAGCACATCCTCACTAATAAGTGGCGTCACTACGACTAATACAATGTATAGGTATACTATAGAATATCTATATAAAAATACATATTATATAATGTAGATCGCAAAGATACACGAATCCTCATTTTGTATGACAATGAAAATTGACTAATTATATATAAATAGTAGGACATTACGCATATGGTAGTAAGTGTAACTTAACTTAATTTATTTTCTTGTTTGACATTTTTGTGCTATTTAAAAATCTGTTTTATAATGGTTATTTTCTGAAATTGACATATTTTTTAAATTTTTTTTACTCATTATTTTGACATTTTATTATTTCTTATTGTGATGTTGTTTGTTTGTTTGATTATCTAATGACCATTATAAGATTTTATATAATAAATACTATAATTTTGTATTGTATCTAATGACTTGCCTTGTATGACATCTATGTTATAATATGGCCAATAAATAAATCTGAAATCTGAAATCTGATCATAACATAAAGGAGTTCATTCAGAAATGTATGGGGCCTAGGCTAGATTGTGAATTGTGGCCGGCAATGGGACATGGTGAAAATTATAGCAACGTTTTCAAATCATCAATTTATTCGGGTTATGCAAAGTTTTGTTGCTATGCCAAAAAACTGTCAGAATTTTATATTCTATAGTTGATATTATATGGGTAAATTAATAATTCAAAACGTTCAAAAACACAAGCAACTCAATGCGCGTAGCACATGAATGACGTCAAATCTGTCAAAGTGAAGAAAATCACAATGGCGGCGATGACGGCGGCGCTGAATACATAGCTAAAACATAGCAAATATTGGGATTTATAAAATTTCGCTGGGTGGTGTACTGTTTTGAGACAAATGCTGATCTTGTTACGTCGTAGTCTTGGAAGTCTTGGAACGTCGGATTCTTTTTGTAGCTATAGCTTAGGTTATGGTGCCTTCTCACAGATAAACGGATATGTGGTCTCCATAAGTCTGCTGATTAAACCGTCTTTGTTTAACGTGGCGAAGCGCCATTCTGCACCGGAATACGGTTCGTTTTTATTGGCCCAGAAAATGTAACCCGCTGCCTTTTCAAGAGTCTCACCTGAAACGATAAAATTAGGAGGTTAGGGCACCCGAAAAATGGTTTTTTACATTAATTTCACAATGCGCCGTTTAGGCCCAAACTAAGCTTTTAGTACAAGCACTAGATTAAAAATATACTTATATAGGTATTTTTTTTGTAAATAATATACTTAGGCTCATTATATTAAACTACACCCAAACACAGAACAAACATCAATATTCACCACACAAATGTTTTCTCTAGGTGGGAATCGAACCCACAAGCTATAGCGCATAAGGCAGAGCTCCAAATTGAGCTGTGAGGCCTGTCATTAAACAAGGGTTAATAAAAAAGGAATTATTCCCACGTCTACATAATTCCAATACTACAGATTGTCAACACTACAGCTTCCCATGTCTACAGTTTTCTATTTCTACAGATTCCTATCTCTACAGATTCCCATATCTACATATTTTAAATATTACAAATGTTTAAAGATTCCCAATACTACAGATTAATATGGCTACAGGTACAGCCATTATTGTCTGGTTAAAACGATTAAAATCTTTTAAAAATATTATGAATAACCTAATTTATCATGAGTCGCGTCAAGGCAATGTCATTCAGGTGTTAGGTATATCTGTTTATTTATTCAATAAGTCACTGAAGTACATAATCAGCATTGTTAGTGAGTTGCCGGAAAATTGTTGCCTAGAAAAATCTTTTTAAAAACTTGATGACTATTTTTCGAAGTAATACTGGATATAAATAATTACCATGGTCATTCTCATTGGCACAACTAAGGATTTCTGTATGAGACACTTAGTTCTAAGTTAAATGTTTAAATTAAATTAAATAGGTACCTCATTAAAATAAAACTGTTGTTTGGTGAATCAGTCGGGGAGGGTTGATTATCTCTTTTTAACTAGGCTTAAACTTTTTTATCACTTTTCATATAAATCTGTTGAGTTGGGTTGGGAATCTGTAGTGCTAAAATCTGTTGAATTGGGAATTTGTGAAAATGGAAATCTGTAGAATTATGAATCTGTAGAGTTGCGAATCTGTTGATTTGGGAATTTGTAGAACTGGGAATCTGTAGAGTTACGACTGTGTAGGATTGGGAATCTGTAGAACCGGAAATATGCAGAGTTAAAATTCTCTAGGATTGGAAATCTATAAAAAAAATCTGTAGAATTGGGAACAAACCATTAAAAGTACCAAACTACTCTCGACTTTTTTCCCTTCGAGAGTTCACCTCTGTTCGCTATACTCAGAGCGTGCTAGGGTAATTTTGTTTTTTTTATTCCACGAGTGTATTAAAGATACCATTCACAAAACCATATTTTGTGTGTACGGCTAACTAAATAAATAATTGAATCGTCCTGTCGACGAACAGTCAAATGACGAATCGGTCATAGGAGGACGGTGCCGGAATCAATAATAGCTGTTCGACACGAACTGAGATCGCGCCATGTCTGGTTTCTGTCATAGAAATCAGATAGTTAATCATGAAGATAATTTCTTAATTATTTTTTTTTTATAATAAATACGATAAAAGTGTGCTTTCATTACACTTTACTCTAGTTCACTTTTTCTTAATCTCTTTATTCACTTGAGTTTTTGTGGCTCTCTTTACCTGCTTTATTCTATGATAAGCCAGAATGAGAGCAAAGCACCATAGCACCGACCGTACGACATTTTAGTTGGGCAGAATACAATTAGTGAGTAAGACACCCCTTACTAATATGAAAAGATTGATTGCCAGGGTCTTGGACATGCTTTCGTCTGGTACTGGTCTGGAACAGTTGAGTTATCTATAGATCGTTTGTGACGGTTTTTATTTTTCCTTGAAATTTGTTTGTTTTAAAAAAGCTTTCAAACCATGTTAAAATACTCACGTCACTATCTTGCAAGACCTGAAAACCTTTTCCCGATTAATGAGTTTAAGTATAATCTTTGCAATTTGTTATTGATCGGATTAATCATTTGAAAGATATGGGCAAAATATTGTAGTTGTTTTCACTCTAATATCACAAAAACTACCTCCAGTTATCAAAATCCCCGTGACAATAGAAAAATATACTCTTAAAAGTTCAACATCTTCTTCTGGCATTTTTCCTGCCTTCTATGTAGGTACCTCAGGTGCATCTTCTCCAACATGAACATATTCATCGTAAAACAGCATGCGCTAGGGTACGGAGCCCTAAACAGGTAGGTACCTAGTATCTGGTATCTACCTACCGTGAACTCACCTGTGACTGTTGTCCACTGACCAGCAAAGTCCTTGAACACGCCGACGTAAAAACTCTGTCCAATGCGGTGAGAGAGGTACTGCGCCTCATTGTGGCTATTTATAACAGCGAGGTATGCCCCTTCAGCGTGGCAAGCCGCTTCTGCAGCCGGCCAGTTTACCTCTTCTGTATGCAGCTTGTAGCAACTCTTGGTCACTGGCCAATACACGTAATCTGTGGATGAAGGCGCACCCTGTCAGGTTATAACAACTTTAACCGAGCATTCGTTTCAGATTTAATAGTAGTTCACAGTTGAAAGGTATTATAGACCTGAGTATTTGATATGAATTTCAATGTAATACCACTACGCGTTCATGAGGAAAGGGATAGTAAGTTTAAAATTAATTAAACTTCATTATTTTCGTAATTTTTCCTTTATCTGTGCTATAAGACGTTGCTTCGTACCAAATTTCAAGATTCTGAGTTCACGGGAAGTACCCTGTAGGTTTTTATTCCCTTGCAAGTGTGAAAATTTGCGGCATGAACGGCTGTATCTTTTATTATTGCCAACGCAATCCGTTGGCTTATAAGTTTGATTTTTTCACAGATCTAAGGGAGAGTAGACTTGAGTATTTGATATGAATTTCATCTTGATACCTCCACGCGTTCCTGAGCTAAAGGGTCTTGACAGACAGACGGACAACTAGTGTTCATATAAGGGTACCGTTGTTCCTTTTGAGGTACAGAACCCCAAAATAAGGTTTCCGTACAAGAAACGTTTTTATAAATTGCTATTTCATACCAATATCAAACTTGGTGAATACAGAGCTTACATTGAGGTAAATAAATAAATAGATAATAAAAACTGACCAAGCATGAGTTGGACATGCACTAAGACTTAAAAAAATCATAACGGGGACGAAGTCGCGGGTAAAAGCTAGTATATAATAATAAGACTTGTAGTTGAAGAAAGCACATTCGAGCCTTACTCGATACTATTACACAGGGAAAACTAGCCCGAGCTTCTTGCCCTTCTCTTTGTGTGCTGGTCACGATTCCGACCAGGCAGTAGGTTTGACACCTAACTAGTAGTTTGGATACTAACTGATCTTATTTACATTTTAAATTTTGTGAGCTTACCAGGGGCTGAATCGCACGAAGACAGCGTCGTTGACGCTATCAGCCGCTCTACCGTCGTTGTCTGTTTGTTCATAGACTCGGTAAGGTTTTGTAAAACTCTTTCCATACTCTGCTGTCCAGTCGTTGCCTGCTTGATCATAGATTCTGTCAGGGTTTGTAAAATTTGCTCAATGCTTTGCTGCCCACTCGTTGTTTGCTTGTTTATAGACTCGCTAATGTTTTGTAAAGCTCGCTCAATGTTTTCGATTCGTTCATCGTAAGCCGGCGTTGGGATAATTTTTGGTGGCGTTATTTCTTTTAAACTCTTAACAAGCTCGTCAAGAGTCTTGGTCAGGTTCTGTGTCGCAGTTAGCTGCTCCGATATCCCGGTGCTATCATTGAATATTTGAACCGCTGCCAGAGTCCCCGTCGTCTTCTGGATATCCTGAGACTGTAATATAGTCTCTTTGATAATGAGCTTTAATTCTTCACTAGTCTGAACTGGTGCTGCGTTCGCTCTAATATTTGCTGACGGTAAGGCTGTAAAAAATCAGAATATCTTCAGTGTTTCCTTTTTAAACTTAGGTTTTACTCACGTATAGAATATATAATATATCGTACTCAGGGCCAGGTGAAGTCTGAAACCTGAAAGTTATCGAAAAGTCATGTTTCATAGCAAATCCTTTTAAGCTGTATTTTATGTTCGTGATGAGCATAAATTTGATCGTCATCGAACTAAATCACGTTCGTTTTCGAGGTAACAGAGCTGATGTCAAGACATGGACACCCCAATGGCTGAACATTTGAATATAGTGGTACCCACTGTACAGTTGCAGACAGGCAAGAATTATTTCAAAAAAATATGAACTCAGTATTGCTTAGCGGATCCATTGAACAAAACTGGAAATTTATGTGTAAGTTATTCTGTTTTCAAACGCTAAAGTTGTATCTTCGCATTCAGCGATACCAACATTTCTGGAGTCATTCCGATTTTTGAAAGTTCTCAATAACAGCAAAAGGGGAGCTTGTCTTACGCATTTCAGACTATACGTACTGTAAGTACTATTTATTTTTAAAAAATTTTACGAAAGTCATAAAGTTAAATTCTATAAAGTTTAAATTTTGAATGTGTTCCGACAACTTTGGGCACATAGTCAGCACACATTTTTTTTAAATTATCAAACAAAGAATTCAAAAATACTATAGTATTTTTTTCAAAAACTTTCCTTTATTTCCTTTATTGCAGTACTTATTTTTTTTTAAAAGCACGTAAGTTATAATAACATGACTTGACGATAACTCTCACGGTTTCCGACTTCGCCTCAGTGGCCCTGGAAAAAAATAAAACTTTGGTTCGGTTATCCCAGGGAATCGCCATTATGGTAAGTGTAATTCCCGGAAGATATAACATATCGCGTTCGAGCAACACAGCAAGTGTGAAACGTTTCTGTGAATGGGAAGACTGTTGAAAGTGAAATATTTAGCTTTGTTTATGGATTGCATATGGATCTTTTGAGTTTAGGTACCTACCTTATCTGTTACAGGATACTTTGTTACTGTTACTGCTACTGTACTATGCAGGTACTTCCTACATTCCAGACTAATACTTTTTCAACAAAGTAATCTCAATTATTAAACGATTAGAATCTCTTACTTACTCTTACCTCCTACTTCCATCCCGAATAACACAATATATATTAGAACTGTAGATTTTATCATTTTAAATAATATTTATTAGTAAAATGTAAGTAAAGTGTGTAAATTTTATTATATTATAAGTAAAATGCGGTTGTCAAATCACAGCAGTGAATGTTCATTGCTCGTCAGTACACAACTCTACGTGGTACAAATTTGGGTTATCAATATTTGACCCAAGAGATAGGACAGTGATTGTAACTCCCGTCCTGGGCTATACCTACTCTGGATACACGATTGGCGTCGTAAATTGGACACTTGGCCTAAATCATCACTTTCGAGAGCAATTTTTTTAGCCAGCCGTTCTTGAACCGAATGGCCTGTTACGTGATGCTGGTAAGCGGCCCGACGGTATGACTCTTGTCCCTTGGGAAATGGGTAGGCCTTTGGTGTGGGACGCTACCTGCGTCGACACCCTAGCGCCATCTCATCTGCCTGGGACATCAGTTAGGGCTGGTGCGGCGGCTGATTCGGCCGAGGATCACAAAAGGCGCAAATATATTGGTCTCGACAGAGCTTACCTATTTGAGCCTTTTGGGGTGGAGACCTTGGGTCCGTGGGGAGCCGGTGCCCTCCGGGTTTTCAAAAATATTGCTTGGCTTTTGATTAAGGCGTCACGTGACCCAAGGGCTGGCTCTTATTTAGGCCAGCGAATTAGCATAGCTATTCAGCGTGGTAATGCAGCCAGTGTCTTGGGAACGCTTCCGTCTGGTACTGGTCTGGAACAGTTGAATTACCTGTAGGCCGTTTGTAACGGTCCTTAGGTAATCTGACTGATTCCTTTGTACATAGTTAGTTTAATTGTATTTTTTTTATATATTTGATCGATTGAGCGAAGTGAAAGAGATCTCTGAGTAAAGTTGAGAAATCCGGCACTGTATGTATGTATATATGTATGTATGTATGTATGTATGTGTGGCAATATTTGTGACGCCATAACTGTCGAAGGGATTATCCGATTTTAACATAAAAAATTAAAAAATAACAACAATAAAAATTTAAGCAAGTGAAGTGAAGAATACATGAAGTAACATAAAGGTCATTTACTTTCGCAGTAAGTTAGAACCTCTCTCTCTATCATTTTCCAGCCGTCCGCAAACAGATCCATCTGAGGTTGGTCGGCAACAAAGTCAAAAATGTCAAATTCAAATATTTTTATTCATTAAGATTTTTAGGAACATTTTGAAACGTCAAATCTACCGCCTGTTCGGAATCGCGACCAGCGCACAAGGAGAAAGGCAAGAAACTCGGGCTGGTTAATTTTTTGATGATCCATTTAACATTTAGGTACAGTGTTTATAATAATTTAATAACATTACAAGTGTTACGTACATCATAAAACTAAAAACTTAATATTATCTTAAAACATTGATTATTACATAACTACCTAATGGGCAGTTTCTTAACATTGAGAAATCACCATTTAACTGTCAACTGGTATAGCAACATCGGGCCACGTGTTCTTATCGTCGATATAGTCACTTATTTTGTAGTAGGCTCTTTAAATTAAATTATTCTTTGTATATAATTTGAATTTACGAGCAGATAATTTGGTGGCGCTTTGAGGAAGCTTATTATAGAATCACTCACAGTTTCCTAAGAATAAATGATTTGCTTTTCATAAGCGATACCTAGGTATGTCAAGTTTATTTTTATTTCTAGTATTAACACTGTGTAAATCACTTCCTTTACCAAACTCATCAATGTTCCTGTGAGCGTGCATTAGATTTTCATAAATGTATTGGGAGCTGACTGTCAGAATACCAATCTCTTTAAAACGTTATCTGAGAGAGTCACGAGTTTTCAATTTATAAATTGCCCGTACAGCTCTCTTTTGCAGGATAAAAATGCTTTCGATATCTGCTGCATTTCCCCATAAAAATATGCCATAGGACATAACACTGTGAAAGTAACTAAAATAAACTAACCTCGCCGTGGTTTCATATCCGTTGTTTCCGTGGTTTCATATCCTGCAGGGGATTAGGATGGAGAACTGCCATAATATCGTTGACCTGGGAATTACTTAAGATAGATCCCTAACCTATAAATTCCACCGTCTCAAAACAAAACAAAAGGTCGGGTCCTTCTTCGAAGTTTGACCTCTACAGCCTGTTGAGCTAAACCGTACGTTGTTAAGTCGACATACCATAAACGATACCTGCCGCATCATCATTGGTTGCTACAAGCCACTTCTTTAATTGCACCAAGCGAAAAAAGAAAGGGAAGTCCCTTCCTTTTTCCGCTTGCGTGTATAGCTCCACCATCTGTTTGTCGTGAAAAAGTATTAAGTGTCGAAAAAAGAAACAAGAGACCGACGACCGATACACTCTCTATATCAACTAACGGCAGCTCGGTTCAAAGCCGAAGGAGTTTCATGCGACAAACAGCAGCAATGGAAAGCAGTAGCCTTACTCTGGATGCAAGGCGTGAACTCTTGAGATCTAACTTTCTAATCAATGGAGATCGGCTTCGCCGTCGGCGGTAGCGTCCCCGGACATAATGAAGATATGATCTGATCTGGCCTATTTGGAAAACTCTTAACCGGCTCCGAACCCAAATTAAACATGCCGATTAAACATGGCCAGATGGTGATACATAGATCCATCCCTATGACAGTGTATAGTCCTGGGTAGCAATCGATCCCACAATCTACAGCGCAAGGCAGAACTACTACTAACTTAGATGTGAATTTAGTTAACTTAGAACTTTTACCAAACAGCTAATCAGCGCTTAAGCTGTGTTTGGATATTACACAAAAATTTGAGATCTGCGTTAGGACATCAGGAACCTCTTTGCTATTGAGCCGGAAACGCTCTAACCAATTGTGGTTTGAGCGTTTCCGGCTTGAGTTAAAGATGCGGGTTCGAGCCCCGGCGCGGTTTGTTAATTGTTTGCACTATACCATTTGTATTCAACAGTTTAGTATCCAAAACTTCATTTGTTTTTTTTTATTGTACGACCGGCAGGTGCTTGGCCTTCTCTTACCTGATTTTGCAAGTTACGATAAGGCCGAATGTTGAAGCACACTTCTCCTGGAATCCTCAACAAACTGAGGAACTGGCTGTCTTACCTTTAATACACAACAATTTAAGATTTGTTTTGTTGTTATGGCAACAAAATTAGGTAAGCTGGCGGTAGCTAGACGGACTTAAACGAAGTCCTACCACCACCAAAACAACTACATTCAAAAGCTACAAAAAACTATATTATAATTATGTTCACTCAGTCCACACACACCATGCTACTAGTACCTACCTTTTGTTAAATACAAACCAATGGTGCATTTAAAAACTCCAACAAATTATTCATTACAATGGTGTGGGTCGTGTGAATGTAGGGTCAAATGCGAGGATCGCTATTCACCGAGCTATAAGTTGCGGGACAACTAGTCCCGCAACTTATCGCTCGGTTTCTGCATTCACTTATTTATTTTATCGACATTTTTAAATGACACATAAAAATGAGCATCCAATGCGTTATATTTTATTTATTATACGTTGTAATTGCCCTCTAGTGCATAAACTTATTCAGAGCACTAAATATATCTTTGTTATTAAGTACTTACCTAGTGGTAAGTTTTTAGGAACTTTTATTGTCTTTTCAATAAACTTATTGTAAATATTATTTGTATAATGTATTTAAATGTCTGCGCGTGTCTGGTACTTATTCTTGGTAGGTGGTAGGCCTTTGTTTATTATACCTGGCTGCCTAGCACCATCTTACGTATATGTCTGTCGTACGAGGTAAGATAGCCAGTTCCTCAGACTGTCAAGGATCCGGGAGAAGTGCGTTTCCACCTGCAGCCTTATCATAACTTGAAACCAGGTACTATAAAGGCCAAGCTTCCCCGTCGTATAAAACAACAAAATTATACGTTAAAGTCTGTTTAGCAGCAAGAGCCCTGGTTTAGAAAAAATACGATTTGGAAGAGTTCCTGTCTCTATCTCAAGTCATACAAACACCATACAATCATAGGGTATTTTAGTTCCTTTTAACCACGTTGCAACCGCGACGATTCTCTTTCAAGAAGTTTTTTTAGGATAATTTTGAAACGTCAAATCTACCGGCGCGCCTGTTCGAATCGCGACCAGCACACAAGGAGAAAGGCAAGAACTCGTAATTTTTTTGATGACAGACGATTTTTTTCTTCACTCCGCCTACTTGTCCAAACCGTGAGTGGACAGCTTTTTCTTAACCTATCAATAAGAGATCCAGACAAAAGGAGCTTTACGAAGCGAAGTGTTAAAAGATAGACGGCATTATGCAGCTGAATGAAGCGACTGATTGCGTGTTTTCATCATTGGATCGAATTATACAAGATGCATTCAGCGTCAGTATTCCGATATCAGTGACTTTGGTTAAGAAAAATATTATATATTTTTCATTTCTCTTGCTCGAAATATATAGCGGGCCTAAAATTCCATTAATGCTCATTATACTACATTAAATGCTTGTACCTATAAAGTGATTTAAAATTGTGTTGATTACATGAAAAAAAAACACCAAAATCGGACAATATTAAAAGGTAGAAAATGAGCAGGTAAGTAAGTATTTTTGAAGTTATAGTTCTTTTGGCGCGTTTGGGAGAAATTATGTGAGTGATGTTTTTACAACGTTCGTGAACATCGACACATAAAAGTGACACCATGAAGTTGGTTGAGTTTTGGACAGATTATGCTATTTATTTACAACAACTTCGAATGTTTGAAAATATCCGCCTGCACTATGTGAACCTTTTGTTCAACACTAAACAAATTCTGTTTTGCTGTTGGCAGCTATTTCTGTAAATAAGCTAGTTTTAGGACAAACCTCCTTGGTTTTTTAAAGCTATGTTTTCAACTATGTTTATTATTTAAGTTAATTTTGGTAAATAAATATAAAAAAAAAGGAAAAGTGTCATGTATCGTTTTAATCCCTTGTGTAACATCCACTATTACTCTTTTTAATAACACAAATGCAGGCTACTTCCCTGCTATTTGATACTTAAACCATTTTGTACCAAGTATCTCACACGAATTACAAAGCATAGATATAAATTATTTGTAAAGCGTCCTATATATCTTCTTTGCATGTGGCCGGCATTTTTTTTGAGACTGGTAGGTACATCTATACACATAATGTTACAGAACAATAATTTCAGACAGCTATATCTAGGCCCATACTATCATATCACAACATCCAAACACAGAACAAACATCAATATTCATCACACAAATGTTTGTCCTGTGTGGGGATCGAACCCACAACCTACAGCACATAAGGCAGAGCTACTACCAACTGAGCTGTGAGGCCTGTAACATATGGCATACTACCATCCATATCACAAATGTAAGCTGTGAAGATATCCGTTACTATTATCTTTAGTGAAGCTTTACCCGCATTTTTTACATTTGTAATGCTATTATGGGTTAGGCTTGACTATTTGTTTTATTTACGATGGGTCAGAACTTGACCCCGAGGCTTGATGAGTTCAATAATCGATACATCCAAAAAAGTACCTAGTTGCTCTCTTTGAAGGTGTTAGGGACGTAGGTTAGTGGAAAAACAGACGCTGGCAGCGGGATAAAATTTTTTGCAGTACGGATTATAAATAATTGTTGATGGTGCTTAGTTATAAATGGATTATCAACTGATGTGGATGATAATTACTTGTGCGTCTAAAATGTCTATAGAACGGATATGTACCTACCGCAAAATCTATCTAATATATATTATCTCCGAAGAACTATCTGTTGCTAGATTGAATTATGTAGGTATACTTTGTGTCATAATCCTAATGAAATATACGTATATACTGTACGAGTTTTTATTACGCATAGTCTGAACCTATAACCTTTACTAAATGCTTATACATGAATTTATAAATTTTCAATTTTAAGTAACCAACAACTTTGGGAACATAGTCATCATACATTATTTTTGTTATCATCAAACAAAGAACTCATAAATGCGAAATTATGTTTTTTTCAAAAACTCACTTTTCCAGAAAAACTATAAAAAAAGTTGATTTTCATTAATGCAGAACTTTTTTTTTTTTTAATCGAGCAAGTAACTCTTAAAATGACTTTTCGATAACTCTCACGGTTTCAGACTTGGCCTCGGTGACCCTGGAAAAAAACTCACCTATATAAGTTTTTTTTTTATTTGTTCGACGTGGCAGCGCTTGCTTTTCATGTCATCTGGCTTGAAGGAAAAGCGCATTTGACATGGAATCTTCAACAGTTGAGGAAGTTTTACCGCCTCTTTGGTCTAGGGGTTCGCACACCGTCCGCCTGGCTAGCTACCAATATCTTACCTAAAGTCTGTCATCATAACATTTTAATAATTTGTTGTGTTCCAGCATACAGAGGTAAGATAGCTAGTTCCTCAGAACTTTTTTTTTTATTGTACGACGGGGAAGCGCTTCGCCTTCATCTCGCCTGGTAACAAGTTGAGATGCCTAATGCCGAAGGTGGAGGCACACTTCACCTAAAACAAGACTAAAAATGTGGTTGCTTGAATATGTTTATGACTTCGATTAATTTTATTTATTACCAATATAATAAATTATTTTGTGAAATACATTTAATTTAATTATGAGGTAGTAATTACCCAAACTGACTTGTAACTAGGAGTTGCCAATAAACTATCTGTATCTATAAAGAGCTGGCGCACTGGTGAATACATTGGCCTGTGGGATACATTTTGGGTTTGAAGTAGCTTATTTTTAGAAGTGTTCTTTGGGCTCTTTCAACTTGTATGAGTTTCGATTTTGCAACTCCACCCCAACAGGTGAGGCAGTAAAGAACTGACTGACATAAAGATAAATAATTATCATTTTCATAATATGAGGGTCCGCAGAGAAACGCAGTTGCTTAAAAATGTATATTCGTTTTCTGACCCTGTTTGAGATATATTCAATATGACTTTCGAAATTAAAGTTGTTATCTATTATTATACCTAAATATTTCATTGAAGTAACAGGAGAAAGGGAGGAACAATTACAGTTTTGAGAAGCTATGAGGTTACATGTATGTGCAGTGATAGTATATGTATGGGATGATGGATAGGGGGGATTATAGATAGAAAAAGGGATGTATTTAGTTTTTTCTGTGTTAAGAGAGAGAAAGTTAAAGTTGAGCCACTTTATAACAGTGTTAAAGCCCTGTTGGGCATTTTTATATACCTCCGTCCAGGTCCTTCCATAAAATGTTAGTGTTGTATCATCTGCATATGAGATAATTTTACAGCTGGTTATTTTTAAAAGTGTTTTTAAAAGAGTTAGAGAATTTCAACAAGCCTCATAGCTCAGTTGGTAGTAACTCTGAATTCTGTGCTGGCTGTGGCTGTGGGTTTTTTCTGTGTTTGGGTGTTGTATCATATAGTACGTATGAATTTACAAAAAGTAAGTTTTGAGAAATGATTTTTCCATCATATAGGCCGTTTGTAACGGTCCTTAGGTAATCTGACTGATTCCTTTGTACTTAGTTAGTTTAATTTATTGAATAAATGTAATAAATTTTTGTTATTAATAATAATAATATTTTTTTCCATTTGTTATATATAACGGTCCAAAGATTTTATCCTTACCATATTAAAATGAGACCAATTTCAATCCTCTTCATACCTCTATCGATCAATAAAATATACCTATTTAAAAATCGGTTAAGAGCTCGTTGAGAAAGCGACGGACACACAAAAAATATTACTGACAATCAAACAACATCACCGCAGTTGATAAAATTTCTTTGAAACTAATCTAAAAGTATATTCTTTCAAATTAAATAATCTTGTTTCAAATCAGTTAAAATAATACGGAGTTCTGAGGTACTAACAAACCTAACAAACGTAAAAAAAACACGAAAAATTCAGAACTTCCTCTCTTCAAGAAAAGTCTTAAACATTTCAGTAATCTTTATTTCTAGACAATGTACGTATGCTATTTATTATCTGGGAGTCACGATAAAATCCTAGCTTTATATATTTAGAAATCTCGGATCAAAAACAACCCGGAAAGCTAAACAAACGAACAAACTGTAAACACTGTCAAATCTACCCTGACGGCCGGAAGTACCCGCCGGCCATCTTTGCGAGACCGGAAGTAGCCATTTTGAGGCGTCACCGATTGATTGTAGAGCTAGAAAGGTTTAAAAGTTATAGCTTGTAACTAATGTTTATTTTATGTCTTGCTTTTCAAGTGGCTAGCGGTCAAATACTTGACCATTAATAAAAAATACTTGGAAAAACTGGGTTAATGCGATGCTTATGAAACTTCTTAAGAATGGCGCCTTAAGTTTTCATTTTGTTTTTTTTAGGAGTTTTAGTTTTTATATTAGGGCTGCACTAAGGAAGGAAGAGTAATACTGTTACGAGCTGGGGTTCGTAAGAATTAAAAGCAACTTTTTATTACTCAAAATAAGACACGTTTATTCAGCACCAGACTAATTACTCTTAAACACAGTACACCACTACTTAGTTACACTAGCGAATCACTAAACACTGTTATCGCACTCAAATACTTGATGTTAACTCGCTGTATAGTAATCGAATACTGCTTTGCTTCCGAATCGCGCGTCAATTTATATCCAACTTTATCGAAAACTCTAGTAAGCGCGGGAATGGTCGCGCCGCTAACTGTTGCGTAATCTGGCACGGCGGTCATAAATCATCCTTTTGTGTTATTGATAAACAAGTTGTTATTGTCT
The DNA here is from genome assembly GCA_951394065.1 of Venusia cambrica. NCBI lineage: Eukaryota > Metazoa > Arthropoda > Insecta > Lepidoptera > Geometridae > Venusia > Venusia cambrica. The sequence goes on along the minus strand of OX596045.1, from coordinate 5,954,379 downwards.
TATTTTCTCGGAACTATGCTAAGGCTCGCGAATATTCTAGACGTTTCTGATTGGCGTAACAATACTCACGAGACGATGGAAACTAAATTACGGGCGTCTGATTGTTGATAAATTATATTTAATATCAAGCCATGTCTGAACTGTGAAATTTTCATAGCTCTGCGTCGACTAGACTTGTCCATCGGAAGAGGGCGTGGGCGATGCTTTTACAAAATTGCCAGATGCGAGGCGAAACGGTCTGAAAACTTTATTTTTATTTACGGCAACACTTTTTTTAGTCGCATGTAGACGATGCATTAGATTAATTCACTTTGCTAATAAGCCTATGACGTTTTATTTTGGCTCCACACTGCATTTCAAATATTGCCATTTTATACCTATTGGAAGTCGATAGGTAAGATACTTATAACATACCTACTTATAGTCAACGAAAATAAGAGTTTTTATATAACAAGTGGAGCACACGGGATATCATTCCCGTAACCACGTGAGATTTACAAAAATCCTTTCATATTGCACCTCTCAGCCACGAGAGGAATCAACTATAAAGAAATCTAGTTTAAATTTTTAGCGTGGAACCTAATTATTTTTCTTTTAATAAAGTACCCTAAACTTCTTCTTATATCGTATGATTGCTTGTAGAGTTGACTCCCCTTTTACCTACAAGGCGTTGTTTCGAGCGACACCTGCCCAGCAATTATTTAAGTTTTAAAGAACTTTATAAGTATGTGTTCTTCATGAGACCTTAATGAGTTTAGATGCTCGAAATAAATATTTTTTTATTATGTGTAATCTTAGAGGTAATAAGACAAACTAGTATATACTAGTTTGTCTTATTACTATTATTATTATTACTTGTTAATATTTACATGAATATAGTACTATATATATATATAGTACTATATTCATGTAAATATTTAACATGTAAATGTTGGCATGAGAGGGCGATGGTTAGGTGTTTAGTAATGGCTCATTTTTGATGTAGAAGGGCCAGTCCAAGGATCTGACTGAGGCTCTTTCAGTGTAATGGCTCCTACTTTGCCTTTACAAGTAATACACCAAGAAGGTTCCGATTTAGAGTTTTTAACAAATTAGAAAAGGTTGTATGATGAATTCGGCACCATGGAGGTAGAAGTAGGTAAATAGGTTTATTGATGTTTTGAATTCACAAACTTAGTGCACACGATGTTCTAAATTCAATTTTACTTTAACCTCTAGCGGATAAAAACGGCTTTTGCACTCAGATATCGAATAGTAAAAATACTCTTTCCGAGATGGTGGGATGAAAACAATATTCTATAGTTACTCGATACAGTGAATACCTATTATCATGTTGCGCATCTATGATCATCTCATCAGCTGGCGTAAGTCAGTTTCATTTTGGTTTCAATCAAATGGCGGCTTTTCTTCTGATCAATTTTTCGGTTTCATTGACAAGTCAAAGAAAAGCAGCCATTTTATTGAAACTGATTGAAATCTTAAACAGAGTTAGGTCAGCTGTTCATCTTATCTCATCAACTAGATATCAAACTCGATTAAAATACCAAAAAGCACCTATAGCGGCAATTCTGCAACAGTATAATTGTCATAGTGAAGCGAATGGTAGAATCAGGACCCTGTTACATTGTTCCGCAAACTTGACGCTTTTTAATATACCTACTGACCTACTATATATATAACTTTCAGATTTTTTTAAAATCGAAATAGAGACGTAATTACTGTGCATAATGGGAAACCATATATTGCTATAAGTGGTCAGTTACTCACTGAGACGTGTCCATCTAGTTAGAACCGGTTTCATTTTAGAATCCCACCTTTTAAATTATTTAAATTAACCGTGGCAAAGTCTTTTCGACATAACATGCTCTCATGAACAAAAACCCAAAGGGTGTCAATGGGACCCTATTGCTAAGCCTCCGCGTTTCGTCGTCCATCCGGCTGTCTGTAAACATACTTTATCTCATGAATGATACGTAGACTTTTAAAATTTATGTGCGTATTTTCTATTGCCACTATAATGACAAATAATCTATTTATTATTTATTGTTCATCTCACCTCATTTTCAAGTTACGATAAGGCAGAAAGAGCAAGCGCACTTCACCCGGAAATTTCAACAAACTGAGGAACTGGCTATCTTACCTCAAAATGCCGGAACACAACCATTTAAAAATATTGTTATGGCGACAGAATTAGGTAAGATGGTGGTAGCTAGCCAGGAAGGCTGGAACAAAGTCCAAATCAAGCACAATATTGTACTGCCCTTGGACATCGAACCTGGGAACTCTGGATCTAACACCGCTAACAAACCACTAAAGCACAGAAGTAGTAATTTTTTTTTATTAAGAATTAATAGAAGCAAATGAAAATGAATTTTACTGTTTGTTTATTTTTTTTGCTCCTAATTACATTACAGGAAGAAAAATAGAATGTATTTTTTAATAGGATAGCCAAGCGTTTGACCACCAGTTTATTCTCTGTTAGCAACACCGCGAGTGGTCTAAGAGCATGTGAATCGATTTGAAATCGATCTTAGATAACGTTCGAAACTATCGCCACAATAGTGAGGGCTATGTAGCTGTCATTGCGCTGTATCGGAATATACATCTCGAATCGATACAATCGGATCGCATTTCATACAATAATTGCTTTGTAATTGAGAAACTATTCGATATAGAGCTAAGAACACGTAGACGTAACTTTGTTTTGTATTATTTGCGTGAAAACCAGCTCACTTGAACAAGTAATGATAAATAAATAATAAATAAATAAATATTACAGGACATTATTTTTTACACAGCGCAATCTAGCCCCAAACTAAGCATAGCTTGTAATACGGGAACTAGATTACGGATACACTACTTAAATACTTTTTTTTTTTTGTAAATACATACTTATATACAATACAACACCCAAACACAGAACAAACATCTATATTCATCACACAAATGTTTGCCCTGGGTGGGAATCGAACCCACAGCCTACAGCGCAGAAGGCAGAGTTACTACCAACTGAGCTATGAGGCTTGTCAAATGATGTGGCTTCAAATAGCACTCTAAAAGGAACCTATTATAGCTTAAAAGCGATTTCTTCCAGACAACCTTTGGATGGAGAGTAGCTTATGGCTGAAGAGTTTATATTAATAGTTTATGCAACACGTTGAATTTCGAAATCGTAGTTTTTTAGTTAAAAGGTTCTGTTTGTTCTTGGTATACATTTAGTTTACATTTGTTCTGTTTATAACGACGTTTTTTTGTTTAATCCAAGATGTGTTATGATTATAAAGCTAACATCTCTCAAAATCCGTTAGTACTTGATATATTTTTTAATAGGGGTCCAGGTAAATTCACTTTAGGTATATGGTGAAAATGTTTTATTACAGCTTAAACATCTAACAATCAATATGCTGCACATGATCATGATATATAAACTTTAAATAAACTATTACTGTCTATGTCTATTCTACTCTCAGGCTTTTTATATAAGCAAAAAGTGACGAATCATATTTGTAAGTAGGTATTCGCAATGGCTTGATTTTTATTGCTTTTGGATCAGCACTTGTAATAAGTACTAATTTCTATTTTAGGGTTCAGTACCCAAAGGGTGCCGACAGGACCCTATTACTAACGCAGTCCGTCGACCTATGTTGTCTGTCTGTCCTATCTATAAATAAATGTTTTGGTTCGTAATAGTTAGCTGGTTAAAATTTGCAGAGAATACGTGTTAATAAGGCGGAATACCTGACGAATTATAAAATATAAAAAAAGGGGGTCCCCATACCAGTCCTCCTACAAACTTTCTGTGATTACAGTCCTTGCGCTGATGTGTGTCAAAAAATACTAAAAACCGGAAAACGGGGGTCGGACCCAAACAAATGCAAAATCGGTCGGATCACCCTCGGTATGAGTGTCGTACTCGCGCTTGGCCGGTTTATTTTTTGCCGTGGTAGTCGTCCCATACAACTCAACCCGCGGATGTCATAATATCAAATTCAGCAGTTGTCCTCCTAGTGAGACCCTCAAGTCGGCTAAGGATCTCACCAATCCGCCTGCCTAGCCTCCGCCTGTGGTCTCGTGGTCCGCCCACCGGTTTCAGATCCAGAAGACCTGGGTTCGATCCCCAAGGGTGTACAATATTGTGCATGGACTTAAGTATTTAAGTCCGCTGGCTAGGTACCACCATCTTACCTAATTATGTCGCCATAACAACAGTTCTAAAATAGTTGTGGCTCAGAATATTGGAAATCCGGGTGAAGTGCGCTTCCACCTTCGGTCTTGTCATAACTGAAAAGGTGAGATGAATTCCAAGCGCTTCCCCATCGGAATAAAACATAAGCTGGTGACAACATAAAACCTCCTGGAGTAGGTTCTGTCCAGCAGTGGACATTAATGGACTTGAAGCTGTTGAAGAACTCTGTGCACTTAAACTTACCCATTATGCAAAATGATCGAATCGTCCAAAAATAGACTCCACTCCATTGAAATATTCAGACATCTGCGGCGAATCGGTCTAGACTCGAGACTGAATTTACTATGTGCTAGGTACCTCTACCTGTCCTTCTGTGGATGTCATTATGGCGACTAATGGCCTGTGAATACAAATACACAGAAGTAAGCTCCCACAGACAGAGTCAATATTTCCTGAGCGTTTTGAAGTATTAGGTCCTTACATATGAAATTGGCGTTTTGTCGTACTGGCCACTTTGATCTTAAATATCTCCTCTTTGGTTAGGAATTCCAAATTCAAATTTAAACAGCTATTTACTCATGCATTTGTGTTTCGAAAACCGTAATTCATTTGTTTTTTTCTCTTTTGCTTTTTTTTCTGCGTCACTCATTTCACAAAATGGAAAACTTAAAATATCGCATTATTTACGAGTACGAGTTCCACCGTGGCACCAGTGCTGCAGAAACGGCTCGAAGGATTAATGATGTGTATGGTGGTGGTGTCGCAAAAGAAAACACGGTGCGTTTTTAGTTTCAACGCTTTCGTTCTGGAAATTTCGACCTGCAGAACAAGCCCCGTGGACGGCCGGAGACCAAGGTCGATAATGATGAATTGAAGGCTATTGTGGAAGCAGATCCATCGCAAACCACATCACAGTTAGCTGCAGGCTGCGGTGTTAGTGACAAAACCGTTTTAATCCACTTGAAGCAAATTGGGAAGGTGAAAAAGCTTGAAAGGTGGGTACCTCATGAATTGAGTGAAGCAAACCGACAAACGCGCGTCGACTGCTGCGTTACATTACTCAACCGGCACAATAATGAAGGAATTTTAAATCGGATCATTACATGTGATGAAAAGTGGATCCTGTACGATAATCGTAAACGCTCATCGCAATGGCTGAACCCTGGTGAACCAGCAAAATCTTGCCCCAAGCGAAAATTGACTCAAAAAAAGTTACTTGTAAGCGTTTGGTGGACTAGTGCCGGTGTCGTACACTATAGCTTTCTTAAATCTGGTCAGACGATTACGGCTGATGTCTATTGTCAGCAACTGCAAACCATGATGGAAAAGCTCGCTGTTAAACAACCGAGACTTTTCAATCGCTCTACGCCACTGCTGCTTCAAGACAACGCTAGACCACACACGGCCCAACAGACGACTACCAAATTAGAGGAGCTTCAATTGGAATGTCTAAGACATCCACCGTACTCTCCGGACCTTGCTCCAACAGATTACCATTTTTTTCGAAATTTGGATAACTTCTTGCAAGGAAAAAAAATCAATTCCGATGAGGCAGTCCAAACCGCTTTCAAAGATTTCATTGATTCCCGTCCGAATGGTTTTTTTAGTAAAGGGATCAATGAACTACCTATAAGATGGCAAAAGTGTATAGATAGCAATGGTACATACTTTGATTAATAAAATATATTTTAATATGAAAAAATTGCCTTTATGTTCCTCCCATACAAAACGCCAATTTCATATGTAAGGACCTAATATTAAAGTGAACTCAAGACTTTTTCCCTTCGAGGATTCACCTCTTATCACGACTCAGGGCGTTTTATAAGACATATCTTATGAGGATCACATTCTTGGGGGTAGTCAGAGGCACGTCTAAGCTTACGGCACATGCCCACAGCTTGCAAGTAGCTAGCATTCAATACGTGACAAGTTGCAAGCCCATCGCCGATTAGCGGAATGCCAGTGACACATGTCATTCGGACTTTTGGTACTTGGGGCATGCCGGTTCCCTCAAGATGTGACCTTCATCGTCAGAGCATGTGCATGTGTCAAATGAAAACATAAACATTCGAAAATCCCATCGGTGCACGACTGGATTTGAACCCTCAACCTCCGGGATCGGTGGGCCCATACTCACTTGGCCACACATCTATTTCAGAATGTTGAATACGGCAAGTACCTATAATAATGCTTTTCAGTATTTATTTTCGTACTTTTTAATTATGTTTGTAACTTTAGTTTCAAATTTTGCAATCGAGCTATAATTTATTTATATCTCAACTGTTATTAATGTATTTTATTATTTGTGACTGTAGTATTTAATGGCTGACCTTTTGATGTCAGTATTATAAAGAGAGAAATGGCAGACGATAAAGCTTTTATCTGTCTGTAAGGATGTCCGTAGCCGTGGTAACGATATCGACCCTTGCTGGTGATGTGCTGATCTCAGTATTGTTGATATGAATATCGATAAAAAATAATTAAATGGTTGTTCAGTTTTGAAACAAATTAAATTTGAAGGGAATAATGGTAATTTGCTTTTTATAACTTAATGAACTATTTTTTTTATTACCTACCAATTAAGATAGTTCTTATTCAATACTACTACTTACTACATTTATATACATGTAAGTTACATTATGATGCTATAACTATTATTAAGCATTAAATATCCTATTTGCATTGCAATATTTTAGATAGAGGGGTCTTTATCTTAAGAAACAATTTTTTTTTACATGAGTCACAGGTATTATGACATAGGATATGCATATAATAATAACACTCTTTATTCAATAAAATGTACCTTTTAACAAACTAACTATGTACAAAAGAATCGGTCAGATTACCTAAGGACCGTTACAAACGGCCTATAGGTAACTCAACTGTTCCAGACCAGTACCAGACGAGTGAACCAAGACACTGTCTGCATTGCCAAGCTGATAGTAATAATTATTAATGTTTATGAAATAGGTACCTACTTAATGTTATTTAAATTATTATAAACTCTGTATACGTACATACTGACACCTAAATGTTTATTGGATCAACAAAAAAATTGTCAGCCCGAGTTTCTTGCCTTTCTCCTTGTGTGCTGGTTCAAAAAGATGCCATTTTGGTTTAAAACGATCGTAAAAAAGATACATAATAGCGCAGCAGTACTTCGATAACATTTTCATCGATGTTATTCTTTGCACACCCATCACTAGCGGTACCTACCATGCTTTATTTTGATAATTAACGTCTGTCTGACTGTTGAGCGGATTTCGAACATTCACGTACACAACATGATACCTAGACTACCCCTTTTCAATGGGGATTTAAGTTTCAATTCAATTATTGTCATGTTCATTTTGCTGAATAGGTACTAATGAGACAGACAGGGTCTGTGTTTTGAGGTGGGCCGGCTCTTGAACCTACCATAGGGATGATATCTACGATGGATGGCCAGCCTTACTCAGAAAGTGCCTATTCACTCTCTTCTTGAAGACATATAGTTGTAACACAGCGGAAAAACAGACACTGGGAGCTTATTCCAGGAGTGCGCATAATATTTTTAATCTAGGATATCGACCTGTGATGTGCGTCGAAATGTCTGTTAAAGAATGGTGAAGGAGGTCACAGGTCATATGTCACTTTTTTTTTTCAATAATAGATTGTATTACGTACGTAATTTAAATATTGTACCCTGTTAACCTGTCTAGGTTAGTCTGCGTTCTCACATTCGTCTAAAAACAAAAACAAGTAAGTTGAGGAAAGAAGTAGGTGTACGCGTAATACGCTTACGATTTTGTGATACTTACGCTTACGCACGTAAGTATCACAAAATCGCACCGAAGTACAATCAGTAAAATACTGAAAAACACGCAACCTTGTGACGATTGAACTGGAGATTCTCTGTAACCTCTTGAGTGTATTTTATTCTAATAAATAACTAGTGGGAAGATAGGGAGAAAGAAATTACGTTTACTACTTCGGGTGGAAAGCGTGGGACTTGTTCCCGACATTCCGTGGCGATTGCAGCGCCACCTACCGAATCCAATTGTAAATTTAAACCTTCTACGGACCCACTCAAACACAAAAAAAATCATCTAAATCGGTGCAGAAGTTTAGGAGTTCAGTGACCCACCAACGTAGATAACTACATAAGAATTAGTAAGTAAATATTATTTACCAATCTGTACGTGTTTGCTATTTTGTTATTTTATTGTACTACATTTGATTTTTAACCGCCTCTATGGTCTAGTGGTTCAAGCCACCGATTTCAGATCCAGAGGTCCCGGGTTCGATCCCCATGGGGAGTACAGTATATTGTGCTTGGTTTGGTTGGTGGTAGGACTTTGTTTGAGTTCGCCTGGCTAACTACCACCATCTTACCTAATTCTGTATCGTTTTTTTTAAACACCTAGGAGACGAAACAAGCAAGTAGCCCACCTGAGTTAAGTGCATCTTTTGCATATAACAATGCCTTACTGGATAGGTCACATCCACAAAGAACTTAGCCTACACTGCGGTACTGCATTGCGCCCGTCAACTTGAGGCATAAAGGTGATAAGCCTCGCGTGCCAGTAATTTCACCGGCAACTATACCCTTAAAAACCGGAACACAGCAATGCTGCTTGCTAAATAGGTATGGTGGTAGCACTTCCTCGGACGAGCCCTTTCACAAGGGGCTCTACTATTCTTGAAATCTGAGACCGGTAGGCATCCAAGGAAACACCTAGACTAGACGACAGAGGCGGTTACTTACCATACGTGTGACCAATATTAGTGCAATATAGTGATCTAAAGATACAATCAAGATTTGAATTGAGTTATTGATAATAAATGAAGTGGCTATTGTGGATAGGTACCTATTGCGATTAAAATGAATAATTTTGCACAGGCATCATGCTCTTCAATTTAATTAGTCGGGCTTTACTGTGTACGGGAATCTGTAATTAGCCGATTGTTATAAATTAGGTACCATATTTAATTTTATAAACTCTGTATTAGCTGTTAGTTTTCCAAAAATCGTAAAAAATAACGATTGAGACTAATGATTAGTATTGAATAGATTGGTAGAGACGATATCTTTAATTAAAACAGTATTATACAATTTGTTGAGGATTCAGGTTAAAGTGCGCTATTCGGAGTCGTCGTCCGAACGTCGAACCGAGTAGACTAACTGAAACCTGGATTGCATCTGAATCTCAAGCCCAAAACCTTCGACTGTCAAACTATACATACTATTATAACTATCGCACCGATGCAAGAGGAGGAGGTCATTGTTAGTACACAACAACCTACAACACAGCTTATCAGAGACCATTTACTTAGATGGGAACAACTATCTCTGGATACGGCTTGAAAAATACGCCTTAGAGGTGAGAATAGTCTATATCCCAGGCGACACCAACTACAAGAAATTTCTCGAAGCATACGACTTACAGCTGCAACAAAGAAAATGTGCTATTGTATTTGGAGACTTCAACATCAACCTTCTATGAAAAGGTAAAAAAATCAAGCAATATAAAGAAATAGTGAATGAAGCTGGTTACATACTATTAAACAAGATCAACAAAAAATGTAGTACTCGAGATTCTGATACAACCAAATCAATTATAGATCACGTCAGCACCAACTTGAAAAACAATGAATTCCTTATGGCCATCATCAATTGATCGATGACCGATCACAAGCAAATAGGTATCTTTTGAAATGAAGAAATTTAAGCCAGCCAAAAAGATCCGAATGCAATACGATGCTATACATTTCACAAAGTTACACACGTCAATTGAAAGTGCTGGACTCGACATATAAGAATATACTAATTACACATTACTTGAAAACACAATCAAACAACGGCAAGGTAACGAAAACCAAAATAATTAACCCACCACAAAAGCAATGGATCAATAATGATATACTCTCTGAAATAAACAAATGGAACGAAATGTGGGCTGAACTCCAGAAACACCCAGAAACTGAAACCTTAAATCAGACTTCAAAAGAAAGAGGGACTACACTTCAAAATTAATTCAGAATACTAAAAATGCCTACCATTACAAAGAATTTACAAATTGTACCAAAAACCCAAAGAAAATATGGAGACTTATAAATAACCTGGCAAACAATAAAACAAAACAAAGCTATGCGCCATCAAAGCTTATTGTAGATGGTAAATATATAACTGACACAAGTATACGTGAGTATGTGTGTATTTAATTACTACTTTTCTACAATTGGTTTTGTATTGTAGGTATTGGCACATAAGACGTCCTAGATATTTCCATGTCAATTTTGTACAAGCCTTACCTAAAATTACCCCAGACAGTGAACTAACTACATTCGATACGTGTACAATTGACGAAGTTAACAAAATAATTTAAAAACATTGATCCTAACTAAAGCGCTGGTCTCGATGGAATCAATACTAAAATAATAAAATGCATAAGCTACTTACTGACGGACATTTTCCTAACACACTAAAAATCGCTAAAGTTTCACCTATTTACAAATCAGGAGCAAAACAGACCCCGGTAACTCCAGACCCATTTTAGTTCTACCAATACTATCAAAAATTCTAGAAAAAAATATACATAAACGACTAGGAAATTACTTAAACTCAAACAAAATAATTTTTAAACAAAAATATGGTTTATGTCCGAAAAGTAACACCCTTGCTGAAACAGTAGACCTAACTACGAAAATAAAAATTAATATTCCAATAACAACGTTTTCCTAAAAAAAGCATTCGATACTGTCAGCTATAAATTGCTTTTAAAAAAACTTAAATGTATATGTATATGTGGATACTTATCCAATAGGTACCAGGTTGTTAAAATCGATAACATCCAAAGTACAACTGCATCTGTAGCATATGGAGTCCCCCAAGGATCCATATTAGGTCCATTCCACTTCTTAATTTATACAAATAACATGCATCAACTAGAAGTTAGTGGAAAAATAACGCTGTACGCAGATGAGACGTGTCTATTTTATTATGGCACCTCTAAACACGACATTTTACCGCGTGCACAATAATACTTAAACATCCTTTTTACCTGGTTTCAACACAATCTTCTGACAATTAATATTTCTAAAACCTATTATACAATTTTCAAAACCAAAAATAAAATAATTCCCCTGTTTGACTCTCCTAAAATCAATAATGTAGACTTACAAGAGAAAATAAGTGAAAAATATTTAGGCTTTCACATGGATAGTGGTTTGTCCTGGAACACACACATCGTATACCTTACAAGTAAACTCTCTTCACCCATCGGCTCACTACGCAACGTTGTCCATTGCGTTCCACGACAAATCCGCTACACCATATACATTTTTTGTAGTCAAACCGCATTAACTTTACCTGATAGAAATCTGGGGTAGCGCCGTTAAAACTAAATTATCTGATCTTCAAATTTTACAAAATAAAAACATTAAATTACTTTTTAAATACCCATACTTAACATCAACTTCTAAAATATATAAAGATACTAACCTAATGAACTTAAAACAGCTGTACGAATACAATACATGCATCTGAGTTAGAAAAATATTAACCAAAACTATTCATACTAAAATATCATTCGTAAGAAAATCCGAAATAACAAAGCGAAGTATGCGACAAGCCAGCTATCTTGTTTTACCTAGACCTCGGACGAACTATGGCAAGCAAATTATTTATTACCTTTGAAGGCGCAAAGCTATAATACAATCTACCCTCTGATATAAAAAATGTACACGCATTTAACGCATTTAAATCTAAACTCACCAAAAATGTTATGCAAGAACACTCTTTACTTATGAAATAATTGCGTAAGATACGTTTAGTCGACGACTTACCCTGCGTACTGGTACCTAAGATCATACTGTTCATATGTAAGTGACATGTATTTGTCTTTTTATGAATAAATGTATTAAACCTATTACGTTCGGCCTTACCATAACGCCAGAGTGCCTAGTGCGAGTCGCAATCGAAGTTTACTCGATTCGCGTTTGCTCATCGTGAATGGTGAGTGAGTAATATTTTTCATACAAATAGTGGTAGACGCAAACGTAGGAGCAAGAAGAAAACTCGCACTAGCCACATAGGTGAGATAAAAGCCAAGGCGGTTCCACGTCGAATAATAAAAAGAAAAAAGCACGTAAGAAGTTTAACTCCTCTTATGTAACAAAACAAAAATAACTAAGTAAAACAGCAAAATAGATTTAGGGCTACTCTAATAGTGTATTGTAGTGGAAAAGGGGTTTATAACCAGGGACGTTAGATCTGGACTCCGATATCCTAGTCACATAGAGTCAGTTAGATGAAGGCTAATACGACATCAATCTGCAGATTTGAGTCTGGAATTATGGAAAGTGAATAGAACATATTCAGTAGGGTGACCATAACTATCTTCATCATCATTTCATTTGCTTCCAGGCTTGAGGAGGTTCTCGCAACACGTGCGAGAGAAGACCAAGCAGTTTGAGATGTAATTATTATTATTTAAAACGACATAAAAATAAATATACCTTGTTTTATGTCGGTAATAAAATATCACGATCTCCATGAGTGAGCGTTATTAATTGTAAGTGTTACTTACATTTTTAATTAATAAACTATTTATAAATTGAAGTCCGTCTCTTTCTTCATCTCTTAATAACAATTACAGGCAAGAAAAGTCTAGTCTTTCAGTCATTCTTGTCGGACAAAAGAAACAACGACCAACTGTCACCAGCAATATGACAAAGTGACTAAATGTCACTTTGTCAACTTTGTGTGTTTGATTTGACTATGCATTACGTATTATACACTTGTAGGTTTCAATTCCGGAATTCCTGAATTCCGGTTTTGAAATGCTCAATATCTAAACCCAATTCTGGAATTGAAAAATGATCCGATATTTAAGCCCTAGCTTAGGCCTGGAGCTTAACACGCCTAGAGGTTAAGAAATAACCTAGTATTTGTAAAAAAATTGCTTTGTCTCCGGGAGATTATTTCAGGAACTTGTCTGGTACATTTCAAAGCTAGAATTCAGAACTAGATTATGGTCACCCTAAATATTCTCCATTCAATGCGCTCGCGCATATCAGATTCCAAATTCAAATCAGTTCTCGTTCGTCGCTCACCGCGAGCAGCCGTCCGTCAAAATTTACATACACTGTTTGTATGTAAAAACGACTTTACATAAATGTTTTTTGTTTATTTTTGTGAATAAATGCTGGGACGCCGGCTAACGATGGCGTTTTACCATTTTTGTAAGGGCATTGCACTTAAAGATAAAAAGGTGGTCTTATACATAGGAACTCAAAATATCGCAGTCCAATGCTGGACGTAGGTCTCTCCCAAGGTGCGCCACTGAGTCCGATCTTTAACTTTTCGCATCCACTCTCTGCCCGCCATTTTTTTTTATTGTACGACGCGGAAGCGCTTGGTCTTCATCTCGCCTGGTAACAAGTTGAGATAAGGCCGAAGATGGAGGCGCACTTCACCCGGAATCCTCAACAAACTGAGGAACTGGTTATCTTACCTCTGAATGCCGGAATACACTATTTTTTTTTAAGAATTGTTATTATGGCGACAGAATTAGTTAAGATGGTGGTAGCTAGCGAGGCGGACTTAAACAAAATCCTACCACCAACCAAACCAAGCACAATATATTGTACTCCCCATGGGGATCGAACCCGGGACCTCTGGATCTGAGATCGGTGGATTGAACCACTAGACCACAGAGGCGGTTAAATTGAGGCCATTGTAGAAAGGTCGCTCTATCTAGCGGGAAAGTACCCTACGCTTACTTAGACGTGTTATCCTCTAAAGGACTCCATGACTGAAACCCTCGAGACTCATTGTAACCTACTAATAAAAAATCTAACCTATATTTTCCCAAGCAGGGCAAAGGTTTATTAATTGCTTATTAAGGTTAGGTTAGTAGTTTACATTAAAGCTAATATTGTTACAAAACTAACGCCTTTTAATTTTTTTGTTATATATTGCAAAGTCTGGCTACTTGTTGGCCATTTGTTTTGTGTTTGGGTACTATATGATACAACTATCATATAGTACGTATGTATTTACAAAAAGTGTTTAAGTATTCTATCCGTTTGGGGCTAGATGGCGCTGTGTAAAATTAATGTCCTATAATTTATTTATTTATCTATACGTTAGTAGGTATTCTGACATCTGTGCCTATACCTAGGTACAGGTCGTAAGGTACATACCTCGGTACATTGATATTCTTCGCCGTGACTGATCTCCAGCCAAAGCCTAATACATAAGCAATGCGCGCTGAGTATGGGAGATTTGATGTATAATGTGGCAACACTGCCGATTATGGGGGTTTGATGTATAATGTGGCAACACTGGGCACTCGTGACATCTTTGTTCTGAGGAATTTTCTCTTGATTTTACATCGAATTCGAATTTATCTGTAAAGTACCTACATAAATAAATATCGTAGGCCTCATCATTTCCTGGGCAAGCCAGAATTCAAGAGGAAGCTTTAAAACAATCATTGGTATTCCAGTAAATGTAAATAAAATAAAATAAAAAAAATAAAAAAGCCTGTATTCTATTGCCTAAAATTTACATTATTTAATTTTAAATTTACATTATTTTTACATAAAGGCTTTTATAATAAAGGTATTCCAGTAAATGAAATGGACAGAAATTGGGCCCCTCCATAATCAGTGAGCGTCGTAAGACGCGACTGAGGGACAATCTTCGCGAGATATTGACAACTCATTTTTTTTTATTGTACTACGGGTACGGCCTTCATCTCACCTGGTTACAATTTGAGATAAGGCCGAAGGTGGAGGCGCACTTCACTAGGATTCCTCAACAAACTGAGGCTGTGTTACATTTAAATGCCAGAACACAACACTTTTAGAAGTGTTATTGTGGCGACAGAATTAGGTAAGATGGTGGTAGCTAACCAGGCGGACTTAAACAAAGTCCTACCACCAACCAAACCATGAACAATATATCGAACCCGGGACCTCTGGATCTGAAATCGGTGGGTTGAACCACTAGACTACACAGAGGCGGTTAAAATTTTAGATATTTAACTCCTTCAGTGTGGTCCAGTGGTTCTTCAACTGGTATTAGACCCAGAGAGTCCGGGTTCTACCCCCATACAACAACGCATATTGTTTTGTTCCGGCATTTAAAAGTTAAGATAGTTCCTCAGTTAGATGAGGATTCCTAAAGAAGAAGGCTTCCATTTTCGGCTTTATCATAACTTGACACAGAGATGAAGGTCAAATAACAAACAATTAACAAGCCTCATAGCTCAGTTGGTAGTAAATCGGCCTTCTACGCTGTAGGTTGTGGGTTCGATTCCCACCCAGGACAAATATTTGTGTGATGAACATAGATGTTTGTTTGGGTGTTGTATCATATAGTATGTATTTACAAAAGAAAAGCACGTATACATGTATTCTATCCGTATTCTAGTTTCCGTATTACAAGCTATACTTAGTTAGGAGCTAGATGGCGCTGTGTAAAATTAACGTCCTGTACTATTTAAATGTACATATCGTACAATAAAAAAAAACATGTGTCGATTGCTGCTGATTTTGACATACTTACAATAAATTTCCTTTAAGCCGTGTAAATTTCCCAAATTCCTTTCATAGTGTAACCCTACACTCTGGACATCTAGCTATAAGGATTGAGACGAGAGCCGAATTTTACCACTAGACCACAAAAGCTGTAATGTTGTTAATTGCAAAGTAATCAGTGTTGCCAACTTTACTTAACTAACACAATTACGAGTTATTTTGAACTCAATACAAACTTCTACAATTATTTCGCATAGAATCATAATAATATTGAATCAGTTGAAAAGTTTTATTCTGCTTGTAAATGCTTACTAAATGTTTTATCGCGGTGGCAGTTGGCTTCAAGTCGACCCCTCCAACTCAGCCCGCGAATGTGCTAAAAGTCTACTAAAATAGATTTTACCCATAGTGTCAAATGACAAATATGTGTGTGATGTTTGTAGTGTGTTTGGGGAAAAGTAACTTTTGCATCAAAGTTCTATCCAGTTCCCATTATGACAAGCTTTTAGTTTGGGGCTAGATGGCGCTGTGTAAAACTTAAAAAAAAACTTGATTCTGAAAAGATGAAATGAAATGAAAAAAATCAAAGGAAAAAAAAGGTAAAAGTTCTATCTATTCTATCTTTAGGTACAGTCACCTACAATAATATGTACTAATACCTAAACTTAATAATTTTCAAAATGAAACTTTTACGTACTATTATATTCGCGTCTGGTAAATTTTGTAATTTTTTAAATCAAATCAAAACAAATCGTTTATTTTTCAGAATGTAGGTATAACAAGTATGTACACAAATATAAGTCCCAGTAGAATCTTACCCAACTAGTCATGTAAATATAAACATAAATTAAATTGAATTTATCCAAAATACCACAATAATCTAATTTATTACATGTTTTATTATACACAATTAATTGTATGCTTCCGTCTGGTGCTGGTCTGGAACAGTTGAGTTTTTTTTTTTATTGTAGGTACGTCGAGAAAGTGCTTGACCTTCATCTCACCTAGTAACAAGTTGAGATTGGGCCGAAGATGGAGGCGCACTTTACCCGGAATCCTCAACAAACTGAGGAACTGGCTATCTTACCTCTGAATGGCGGAACACAACTATTTTTTTTTATTGTAGAATTGTTATTATGGCTTCAGAATTAGGTAAGATGGTGGCAGCTAGCCAGGCGGTCTTAAACAAAATCCTACCACCAATCAAACCAAGCACAATATATTGTACTCCCCATGGGGATCGAAACCGGGACCTTTGGATTTGAAATCGGTGGGATAAACTAGTGGTTTAACCCACCGATTTCACCGTGACCACGGAGGCGGTTTAAAGTTAGGTACCTATAGGCCGTTTGTAACGGTCCTCATGTAATCTGACTGATTCTTTTGTACATAGTTAGTTTAATTGTACAAACACATTATTATATAACATTTTATTAAATAAATACTCACTAAAATAAATTAACATTTTACTATGCTAATTAAATGTCAGTTCTTTAATCGTCATTCAGAAACTCGGTAACACCGTAATAACACTTTACCTGAAGAAATACATTACCATCCCAGCCTTTTTTCAATATACTATTATTATTAAATAATAGTACCTATATTAAAAAAAGGCTAGTACTATCAGATGTTCAATTTCTTATATACTATTTATTCTCTTTGGTTTCATAAAAGAAGACAGTAAATTAATGAAGAACATTAAGGTTTTTTTTAATGGAACAGGACTGCGTTTCTTGGCGATTATCAGATGTAATGAGAAAGGTGATGTGTGCGCGCGCTATCGTCTAATCAATATAAAAACAGTACCTACGTAGTTGTTGCCGCAAAATCTCTAGTTTTTAAAATGGTTCGTTGTAGCCTCTTGTGGTTTCATAATTATTAATAAGATTGTTAAATCTACTATTGAAAATTATGAAGTGTATATACATTTTATAACAGGCGACTGTACCTTCAGAAAGACTATGATATTTTAAATATTCTCTGGTAAACTGCAGAAACTTCGTTCATGCAAAACTCAGGTACTTCTTGGTGCAGTAGTAAAATATTAATTATCCCAAGTTTTCTGAAAAATATCCTCGCAAATATAACTAGGTCAAGTCAACATTCTTAGCGATTATGAAAATAATTGCCGGTAAAAAGCCATAAGTTGTCAGTTTGAGTTGGCAACACTAAAAAGCTAGGAATCGTGGGTTTGTAGATGGCAGTACTGTAGCACTCAAACGTTTAGCAAAGTGCAGCAAACAGGGATACTGTTACAGTAATATTGAATAGGGTTAAGGGGGAGTCTTGAAAGCGCGACTTTTGTAACTAAGTACTCCAAAAGTAATAATTACCATCATAAATTTTACTTCAGAATTCGTCTTAGATATATAAAAAACCATGTGCAGCGTTGAATTGTAACAATTAATAAGCTTACGGGTGTGGGACAAGAAGACTTATGACAAGCCTTTCAAAATGTGCTTGCAGGTTTTACTACAGTGTGTAAACCGACAGCCGGCGGTCTGGGGAGGTCGAGGGATAGAGTTGGCTCAGGTAGTTATTTGTGGAGTCAATTGATTTGAAGAAATCAATTCAATTGAGTCCAAAAAAGGAAAGGTCAATTGATGGTGGCCTATGCTCATCAATGGATGTTGGTGTGCTGAAATGATGATGATGAATGATTACCTTTCACTCCCAATGACTAATATTTTGTAATTAGCATATTTTTATACATTAAGGGTCCTTATACCTAGATATTTCATGTTTTTCTTTAACAACAAGAAGGATAGGATATGACATATCCTCTAGTATATTCTAATATATAACCACTCGAACACTGAAAATAATAAAAAAGCTTAGCATCAAACTTTTAAAAAACTGCAGTAGTTTTTTAGAAAACTCCTCATCAAACTTGGGGTGGCATGCATAAAAAAACTTTACCGGCCAGTTTAAAAACTCAAAGCCAAACAGGACTTTTCAACGATTTTTAGGCGTAGCCTTCTACGCTATATAATTAAAATTAACTAAAAAAAAAAAATAGACAAGTACCGAGGGTTTCGACCCACATTTCAAGGCAAAAATCATATCGTCAATAGAAATAAAATTATATAATTTCAACTGTCTACCTAAAATAGCACATTTTTACTAAAATAAAATGTATAATTAAACTAGCTATGTACACAGGAATCAGTCAGATTATCTAAGGACCGTTACCTATTATAGTTCATGAGATACTTCAAGAGACAGTCCGATGACAGACAGACGGAATGACGAACAGGCAGACAGCGTCGGTAAGTAATAGGGCTCCGTTGGCACCCGTTGGGAACGGAACCCTAATAAGCATAAACCACACATTAAAAAAAAAACAACTTCCTGGAAGTTTCGCTTCATTGTAGTGTAGAGGGAAAATAGTATACAACCTGTAACAGAATATGTCATTGTGTACTATGCCTAAACGGGGTTATCCGACCCGTGGATCAACGTTTGTTTTACGAATTTTTTTTTGAATTTTGGTTCAAAATTTTTGGTAAAACAGGATCAAAGTTCTGACACCAACAGCTGGTTTTTTGAGTTGAGACTACCCTAAAATCAGCTGTTTCTTAACTCGCGACAATGACCTCAGCTCTAGACACAGATGAGGCAATATAGCAGAAGGTCACAATTACAAAGAACGAAAAGCGCTTTCACTAACAGAGCAAAATTGTCGAAAAGTCTGGGTTGCTAATGAGACAATCTATTACTACAAGGTTCAATTTGTCAAATCAAAAAGAATTTTATCTATCTGTTAGATAAAATACAAAATAATCGTTCCTATAATGTACTTTTGTTCGTCCAATATCGCATTCATCGTCTTTTTGTAACTGTAGGTGCCTATGTAATTATTGTATTATCAATATGTATGTTCTATCTAATAACCTACTTTCACGAGATGACTCCAACTTCTCACTAAAATTGATACATCTGTCCTTAATATTCTTTGACACAGACAATTGCACAAAGAAAGCGCCTTACCTTTGACATTCCGCAAAGGCGGTTTCGTCAAAGTTAGGCGGAGGCGCGCGCGTGCGCGCCGTCTCTTGGTCGGTCTCTTTGAGTAAACCGCCACTTTAAGTATTATTTTTAACAAAGGTTCCGTGCATTTTTTTTTTATCTAAAACACATTTTACAAAATTTGTGTATTCAGAACATAGAATCTGTATTTTCTACTTTTCGTGCAGATGCTAAAATAAATACTTACCTACCTAAAAAAAATTTACTTAAGTACGACCTACGACTTTTTTCAGTGCGAACTCAGATCATTACAAGGAGAAATTTTTGAGGGTATTATCTACGGCCGCTTGGCTACAAAGCTCATTATCATTACTAAAAGCTAGGTACATTTAGATAATAATAATAACGTAATTAGTGATTTGCACCGTGTTTACCTACACTAATAGGTCATTCTAGGTACAATCTTTGTCTCAAGCTTCACTATGGAACTAGCTGCATGCACGCAATATTTGGAGATGTGTAGGTTAGATAGGTAGTGCAAGGTGTGGAATACCTTAGACTACTTATTGACACATTAAAGTAAAATAATAGGAGCATGAAGGCCTTATTTGACTGCATCTTCCGTTTTTATTTTTCGTAGGTAGTGTAAAAGAGCCCTAAAATTTTTCGTCAAAAATCAAATAGGTACCTGCCACAACACTAGCCGAACCGAAAGAACTTTAGTCTCGTTTCGTTCGCGGTTTGGGTTGGCCGGTGAGTAATTTTTAGGATTATCGTGTGTTTTTAAATCGATTTAAAAAAATGGAGACGTACAGTATTGCTGAATATTATAATATGATGTTGTGTGTTGGTGAAGCTCAGTGTGGAGGAGCTGTCCTCTTAGTTGCTATCGTGATTAGGAAGACTCGTTTCGACGGAAACAACATAGTGAATTTGTGTTTGTTTAAAATCGTCTGGTATCTTCCGACCAGCTGATACCTACCTAAACAAGGTACGTACAAAACATACAACATAGGTAGGCAGTAAATTTGTGCGTGTTTAAAATAGTCTTGTAATCTTCTTACCAACTGATACCTACCTACCTACATGCATAGTGCGGTAAAGGAATAGGGTCGTCACTATTTAATGTCATTGAGAAAATTAAAAGATTTGTATGGGAAACTGAAAATGGGAATTCACTATTATCTCCCCACCACAACAAATACTTTTCCTGGTTCGAAAAGCTCCCCCACTGCTTAGTACACATATTCTGTTACACCTTGTATAAAGCAGAAATAGATAATGAGTTTGTTTTGCATTTTAAATTACAAATAATTAGTATTTTTTGTAAGATTTTATGGTCTCCGTTTCATCTTAGGTATACCACGTCTATCGATTTTTACAAGTACAGAGAGCAAGGATTGACGTCGGTTCGATTTCCGGATATGGCAAGCGTCATGTCACATATATGTAAACTTTTTACATAAGTAAAGAAATGGTTTCTTTTGAGATAGTTAGCAATTTTCAGTATTTATGCTACTTTTCTTCCACAGGCTACTTAAATTCCACTCTGCATCATATTCCCATTGAAGCAAGTGGGATTATTTTGTGATAACACAAAGAAACTGACGAAGCCTTGAGATCGTTGTCGCTCATAATATAAGGTCGTGTTCTTGGAACCGCACTTTAAAAGTCCTTAAAGAAAAAGCTATTTTTAATATTCCTTGTAACAAATTGGAAAAGAGCTCTGGGGTGTCAGATAACTGTCTCTAATTACGGCTACAATTTTCGCAGCTATTGTTATCTTTACGCCTTAGACCCAAGGGGTTGACAGGCAGGATTATGTGTAATAGATTTGCCCCTATATTTCACAATCGCATAGCTACTACATACTTATTCGGAGCCCAGCTGGACAGCACTTCTAAAATGAGAGAGTTCTGCCTAATCTGTTTTAACCGCCTCTGTGGTTTTGTGGTTCAACCCACCGATTTCAGATCCAGAGGTACCGGGTTCAATCCCCAGGGGAGTACAATATATTGTGCTTGGTGCGGTTGGTGGTAGGACCTTGTTGGGGTCCGCCTGGCTAGCAACACGATCTTACCTAATTCTATCGCCATAATAACAATTATTAAAATAAATTTCTGGAACACAAATTTATTTTAATAATTGTTATTATTAATTTACATTCAGAGGTGAGATAGCCAGTTCTTTAGTTTGTTGAGTATTTTTATGAGAATAAATGTCTTAAGCCGAAGGAATCCGGGTGAAGTGAGCCTCCACTTTCGGCCTTATCTCAATTCGTAAACAGGTGTGATGAAGGCAAAGCGCTTCCTCGTTGAACAAAAAAAAATATCTGTAAAGCTGTTAGATGAAACAAAAGTTAACTTGTTTTTCAACCACTCTTCTGGATATAGTTGACGGTATTGTCAGAACTCAGGACCAGGGTATGGTAAATATTCTGGTTGTTCTTGATTATTCACGTGCATTTGATTGTATAGATATTCATTTTCTTTTATCAACGCTCTATGGATATTTGATGCCCGGGCAGCCAACTGGATCCATAGCTATCCAAGGGATATATATCAACTGGTTGAGTTCACGAGGTACTCTAAATGGAACGGCACAAATATCAGCTCTGTCCTGTTTCACCTGGTGTCCCACAAGGATCAAATCTGGGTCCAATGCTGTTCATTCTACATTGTGCAGACATAACTGAGTCCCTAACATACATGTAAGCATCATCTTTATGCTGATGACTTTTCATTTGTGCCTGCAGAGTTCCTGTTGCTGTTATTGATATAAATAGCTGAGTAGCAAATTGACCTAGGCTTAATGTCTTAGTAAGTAGAAATAAATCTAAATATAACTACACGCTTAGGAACTAGACAAATAATTGGATATTCTTCATGGAACTTCTATTAACATCATGATTAACAAAAGAAAAGAATCAATATAATATAATTAATATAATTAAATTAACTAGGTACCTATATACTTACAAGGGAAGCAGTCGGGTTACCTAAAGACCATTTCAAACTCAAATGTTCCAGACAAGTACCAGACGGAAGCATGCCCAAAACACTGGCTGCATTGCCACGCTGAATAGCTATGGTCATTTGCTGGCACAAATAAGAGAATAGCCCTTTAGAATCAGCCCTTGGTCACAGTGACTGACTGAATGACATAGTGATCTATCAACGCACAGCCCAAACCACTGGACGGATCGGACTGAAATTTGGCATGCAGGTGCCAAATTTTTTTAGACTCTGCTTTGTATTTGGCATTTGTTTTGTTTTCGTTTCGTTTAAGTATAGGTTTTGCCGGTTAGAATTTTTTTAAATGGCTAAAGAAATGGAGAAGTTGAAGAATGTACTGTCGTTTTTAAGTTTTGTAGGCCCTAATTTTTTACACACGCTAAACAAAAGTAAAGCCGCAAAAACTATACCTAATTCATAATAATACTTCTTAATGCGAGCGAAGCCGCGAGCAAAAACTAGTACTAATATAAAATGCTAACTGACTCACTGAACAACGCTCAGCCTAAACGGCTAATCGTAAAGACATGAAATTTGGAGGGTATGCAAACATACCCATAGCACTCATTTTCGCATCAAGACAAATCTTGATGCGAAAATGAGTGCTAAGAAGGGATTTTGAAAATTAAGAACCCTTTTGGAAACCCTAAGGGTTTCAAAAAGGGGTTGAAAGTTTTCATTAAAAGTATGCCCTTACTCTGAAATCGTGCATTATAATAGGTGTAATCTATCATTATAGATTCCTCATATGAAATAGATCAGAACGTGATTCATGGTTTTTTATTTTTTTAATCATTGAAGGGCCTTTTTATTAGAAAAAGGGGGGTCTTTTTATTAGAAAAAAAATCAAAAAACATTGTTATTTAACAGAAAAAACGCGACGTACACGTGGTTTCTATAATAAACTGGTGTATATCAAGTGCTCTTTATGCAATGGATAAATGTCAAAACAACCAAGGTCTGATGATGGAGTGGAATCAATATAAAGGGGTTTTTTCAGTAAACAACAGTAATACATATAAAAAGCGTTGCGCATTTAAAATGATTGTATGTATGATACTCTTCTACGAACCATGTAAACCAGAGCCTTACGATGATACCAGCGGAACTCCTGAATAATGCATGGTATAATAGTCGTGCTTATACTTTTTATAAATCGGTATGACGAGGCATTTTTTTTTATTTACCCGGCCGTAGCAGTCGTGGCTTAAG
Source organism: Venusia cambrica (assembly GCA_951394065.1). Classification (NCBI taxonomy): domain Eukaryota; kingdom Metazoa; phylum Arthropoda; class Insecta; order Lepidoptera; family Geometridae; genus Venusia; species Venusia cambrica. The sequence goes on along the minus strand of OX596045.1, from coordinate 5,930,466 downwards.
AATCGACCCCCTCCAACTCAGCCCGCGGATGTCGTAAAAGCCGATTTAAGGGATCTCACCAGAGGAAGCGGCAGCTTCCTGCTGTATGTTACATATTACCTTTACGGTGATCGCCAACCCGACTGCCAAGTGTGGTGATTATGGCAAAACCCTCCCATTTTTGGAGGAGGCTCTGTCCAATATCCAATTAACCACTACATAAATGGGCTACGACCCTTGACTAATGTAACTTGACTACTTGATACACAGTAATCTTCTAATGCATAAAAGGACAAGTCCTGAGTGACTGACTGACTAATTCAACTAGATACAATGAACAGCCTAAGCCGCTGGGCGTACAAATATAAATATAAATATATATAAATATTACAGGACATTCATTTTACACAGCGCCATCTAGCCCCAAACTAAGCATAGCTTGTAATATGGGAACTAGATTACGGATAAAATACTTAAATACTTTTTGTAAATACATACGTACTATATGATACAACACCCAAACACAGAACAAACATCTATATTCATCACACAAATGTTTGTCCTGGGTGGGAATCGAACCCACAGCCTACAGCGCCGAAGGCAGAGTTACTACCAACTGAGCTATGAGGCTTGTCAAGTTGTACAAAACTTGTTGTACAGACTTGAAATTTCAAGGGCATGTTTGTCTTGCTGTGTAAACGCCTGCTCAGAAATAAATTTTGAAAATTCGCACCCTTAGGGTTCAAAATGGGGTTAGAAGTTCGTAGTAAAATGTTGCATATCCCTGAAACAACAAATGATAGTCACTTGTAAATTAGTATGTTTATTGCCCATAACGAATAAGTTGAGGCATTTTTTCGGTTTTTAATAATTTTCAGAAATAAAGGGTGGGGTGTCCAATATTCAGACTTTATAAACAAAAAAAAATAGGGGGTACCCATAAGTACATGAAACGTTTTTATAAATTTTTATTTTCGACCTGTATAATAACAAAGTTGGTGTGAGTATATTCCTTACTTTGTGGTAAATAAATAAATGAATAATAACGTAAAATCTGGCCAAATGGAGTTGGACCGGCACTAAGACTTCAAAAAGCCTGCACTTTTTGTCTGGGAATGTGGGTCAGAACCCTCGGTGTGCGTGTCTGCACACCATGTAGGAGCTAATCGGTCAAATTTATCCACATATCCAACAAATATACAACCTGAAACAGAGCCCCCCCACTGCTTAGTACACATATTCTGTTTCACCTTGTATATATTTATAATATAATACTTGCACCTATTTAAAAAAACCAATACGCGGACGAAGTTGCGAGTAAAAGCTATTTTATAACTATAATTAAGATAGGTAGTCATTCTTTCTTACCTCAGCATATCCAGGTTCCGGCATTTAGAGGTATGATAGCTAGTTCCTCAGTCTATTGAGGATTCCAGGTGAAGTGCGCCTTTCTTAATATCATGATGAAGGCCAAGCACTTCTCCGTCGTACAATAAAATGCGTACTACCTACCGGTGATGTAGGGTAAAGCTGTGTGTTTCAGTCATTGTATTGTTCAAAGTATGTCAAGTGCGGGTTGGGAGCATTTCCGGGATCACTTCATCGATCCCTGTTTTCAAAAGTCCCCGATTTTACACAAAAATCATAAAATAAACCGTCAAGTGCGTCAGATACGCACACCGAGGGTTCCGAATGAAATTTCACAGCAAAATTGCGGTAAAAAATGTTTTATTCACTTTGTTCTGGAATTAGTGTGTGGTCTGACTCACACTTTTTTTTTTTACATACGACGGGGAAGCGCTTGGCCTTCATCTCACCTGGTAACAAGTTAAGGCAGAAGGTGGAGGCGCACTTCACCCGGAATCCTCAACAAACTGAGGAACTGGCTATCTTACCTCTGAATGACGGAACACAACAATTTTAGAATTGTTATTATGGCGACAGAATTAAGTAAGATGGTGGTAGGTAGCCAGGCGGACTTCAACAAAGTCCTACCACCAACCAAACCAAGCACAATATATTGTACTCCCCATGGGGATCGAACCCGGGACCTCTGGATCTGAAATCGGTGGGTTGAACCACTAGACCACAGAGGCGTTTAATTTAGTGATTAATTTCATACATACACCATGTCACCATGTTTACTTGTATAGCTGAATATAGTTTGTTGAGGATTCTGGGTGAAGAGCGCTATATCATACCTTCGGTTTTATCATAACTTGAAAATCAGGTGAGATGAAAGCCAAGCACCTACCTCCCCATCGTGCAATAAAAAAAAAAACACTCAAATAATGTATTTTTATTGTTTTGGGGGTACTCCTTAGTTCTTATTATCATTGTTTAGGCAAAAACAGAACTACGTTATTAAAGTACGTTTCTTGTTTGGGGATTGGTACTCCTCATTTTTTATTATTATTGGGTAGGCCATCTACCATAATAACAAAATATTCTACGCGAATTTCAACCAGTTACGTATATTGAATTAAAAGATACAGCCCTTACGTAAGGACCGACAGAAAGCGTAGGCTTTGCAATAGGGTCCCGTCGTTACCCTTTGGGATCGGAACTCTAAAATACCTTATATTCTTGACCTTTTTTTTAAATGGCTAAGCTAAGCTTAGTCTAAGTCCTTAGCGCCTCTCAGACATGAAATATGGAGCGAGAGGTGATTAAAACTCTGTTATAAACTTCGTGGGTTTGAATCCGTGGTGGGTCACTCTTTAGAACGTTTATTATTACCTAGGTACCGTATTTTTTTGGGGAAAGCGCTTGGCCTTCATCTCACCTGGTTTCTAGTTATGATAAGGCCGAAGGTGGAAGCGCACTTCTACCGGAATCCTGAACAGCCTGAGCGGCTGGCTATTTTTGTCTGTTCCGTGATCTAACCTCCAAATGCATTTTTATGGCGTCGTACATAATTTAAGATGGTGGTCGTTAGTTAGGCGGATTTTAAACAAGCCCCTTGATACCACATTAAATTCGAAACTGCTTTGTTGCGTTTTTTTTTCTTGACCACGAAACATGCATAATTGCTTCGGCAAACTGATGTGTCAATGGATTTAGCTTACACAGAAGATGCCTGTTGATTAATTCTCTAATTGAAGACCTTGAGACATCTTAGGGTAGTGACATAGCGGAAAACAGACAGTGGAAGCTGACACCAAGTTTTTGAAGTGCGCATTATAAAATGCGAATTAGCATAGCCATTCAGGGCGGTAATGTAGCCTGTGTGTTGGGCACGCTTCCGTCTGGTACTGGTCTTGATTAGCTAAATTTAACTGATCCAGACCAGTACCAGACCAGCGTGCCCAAGACACTGGCCACTGGCTGCATTGTCACGCTGAAAGCAATTATAATTCGCTGGCCTGGATAATGCCACCTCTTTTGTCACGCGCCGCTCAATAATCAATATCTATTATTCTTTTTTGGTTGTTATTATTCTTATTTTGGTTGGTGGTAAGACTTTGTTTAAGTCAGCCTGGCTAGCTACCACCATCTTACCTAAGTCTGACGCCATAACAACAATTCTTAAAAAAAATGTAATGTTCCGGCATTTAGAGGTAAGGCCAGTTCCGGATTCCGGGTGAAGAGCGTTTCCACCTTCAGTTTAATCATAACTTTAAAAATCAGGTGAGATGAAGGTCATTCACTTCTGATCACTCAGAGCGTGGATCTTATGAGGATCACCTACTAGGTGATATTTAGAGGCACGTCCAAACTTACGTGAATAAAAATATTACAGGACATTAATTTCACACGCCGTCTTACCCCAAACTAAGTAAAGCTATATGGGAACTAAATTACGGATATAATAATTAAATGCTTCTTTTTTTTTCGTAAATATATAACCTGATATAATACTTACTATAATTATGATACATAGAATACAAAAATACGTAATAAAACATTATTTACTGACGAATATAGACGTGTGTTCTATGTTTGGGTGTTGTATCATATAGTACGTATGTATTTACAAACAAAAAGTTTATAAGTATTATTTCCTTACTATTAATATATTACTTATTAGTTCCCATATTACAAGCTATGCTTAGTTTGGGGCTAGATGGCGCTGTGTGAATTAAACGTCCAGTAATATGTATTTATTACTATTATTTATTTAACTAACTGGACAGAGGTGGCAGAAGACCGCGACTCCGTACTCTTCTTTTCTCCGCAAACCTATTCATATCCTCCCAATATTTTGATATGAACTTACACACTTACCACTCCATCAATTTATATACCCCAATGAAAATATAGCTAATGGATGCTTCAGGACAAGAGGCACTTGATATTTTCTATATTGGCAACACCAAAGAGTAGTAATATGTAGATAGAGCAAGTATCTGTGATCCACATTTGTGTGATGAATATAAATGTTTGTTCTTATTGTGTGTTATTGTATCATGTATTTGCAAAAAAATACATATGTAAGTATTCTATCCGTAATCAAGATCCCATATTTCAAGCTCTGCTTAGTTTGCCTAGAATAACGCTGTGCAAAATTATGTCCTATAATTATTTATTATAGTAACTGTTGACTTTTTTGACACCTTCAAGAGGAAATTGAGAGGTCCTATTAACCCACTAAGGCTAACAACTTTATAAATCGTCAATATCTCATAACAGACAAAAGAGGTAAGCTTGCACCTAAAAAAACCTGCCAAGTGCATGCACGCAAATATGAGCTCGAGATCGATCTATTGTTTCCGTGGAATTTTGGAGCACCGAGGGCTCCGAACCACCTTTGTGGTCTATTGGTTCGCCCACCGATGTCAGATCTAGAGGTCCCGGGTTCGATCCCCAGGGGAGTACGATATTGTGCTAGGTTTCGTTGGTGGTAGGACTTTGTTTACCATACCTAGCGAAAATTCTTAACTGTTGTGTGCCGGCATTTAAAGGTGAGTTAGCCAGTTCTTCAGACTGTTGAGGATTCCGGGTGAAGTGCGCTTCCTCTTCGGCCTTATATTAACTTGAAACCAGATGAGAAGTTGTGAAAACAAAGCGCTTCCCCGTCATCCATTAAAAAAAGTCGAATTCTGTAAAGTATGTTAGACTTTAAATGTCTTCTTGTTCATTTTTTATTATATTACAATTATTTACGTTACGGCAATAAAAGTACCTGACAGTGTGAAAATCAACTGTCTACCTATTACGGTTCATCAGATACAAACAAGACGAGCAACGGAAGCTTAGTATAGGGTCCGGTGACTACGTAAGCGTATAATAAAGTAATAGGTATATACTTATTACTCTTTTGTAGGTAGGTACTTAAATTTTATTGGCTTACTTAGTAGGAACCTACAGGTTTAAAGTAATTTGAACTTTATTGCATTTCAATTAAAGCTAAGCGATACAAGTAATTTGTATCAATATAAAAGGATATGAACACTTTAGTAAAATAATAGTTTCCCTTATTATTGACGTGTCTGCTAACCGTGTAAACAGACCTCAACCTTAGACGGAGGAAACTCACGTTAGATAGATAGAAATAACACTCTGTTGTTAACCACTTACAAAAATCTTGATAAAATACTGATAGAAGATCTAAGCGACACTGGTAAAACAAAATGAGCAGTCTTTTTCAGCTCACGGGCCATCAGCTTTCCTTTGTTCTGCTTTCGTTCTCCAACACAATACAAACATGGTTTATCGCCACTTCCATAATGGCATGTCATATTCAAAATATTGTTTTTTGAATCTCGAATTATTTTGAAACATGCCATAAATGCGTATGAATAATCTAGGTCTATTCATTAGTGTCCACGGCTGGACAGAGCTTCTTCTAAAACTGGAGGATTGTGCCATAATCACCCCGCTTGGCATTCAGGTTGGTGATCTCAGTAAAGGTGTAGATAATTTACAGAAGGAAGCTGCTGCCCTTCTTCTGGTGGTAGCCCTATAGTAGGGGTCGACAGTTTCGATCATTATATAATAATAACAAGAAAAAAAATAAAAGATCATAACAAAAGGCATGTATAGAGGCGAGCTTAACCCTGTTAAGAGTTTTCTTCCAGCAAACCTTTGATGTGAGAGAGGCGATATATTAAATGGGTATAAAGTGTACATTAATTATATAATATAGTTATACCATATATAAAATAAATACAATACAATATACTTACATAAAACTACGTACCTAATACTTAATACATAATACACAAATATTATTAAACAATACACTACTTATATTCTTATATAGCATATACAATAATATGTAGTATACAATACTTAGGTACAGGCTATTGCGAAATGAACTATAAGCTATACGATAACTATGAATACTACAAGCTACGTTTGTATTATTTTTTTGGATCCGCGCAAAACTAATAGGTAATTGTATGCAGGACTGCAGACAGTCGAAGGAGGCAAGATACGAGCAAATGTTGTCGGTGGCCAAGACCCATATCGGGTCAGCGGCCAGCGGAGTAAGTAAGGTAATGAATTCGATTTTGACAGTATAAAAAAAAAATATGAACATCTATGAATTTCCTCTTTCCATCTTCAAGATACTAAAGAAAAGACCCTATCGAAATGTCCTCATCGAAAATTAATCTTCTTAACTTTGTAAACAGCTCCCGAGAGGGATGGTATTTAGACAAAAAACCGAAATTAGTAGCAACTTGAAATTCGGCTGCAAAATGAAAGCCTCTTGAGATATAGTGTAGATCCTGGCGAAACATGATTTTTATGTTATTTATAATTTTCTAAATTGATGCATAGAATTTTTCTACAAATGTCAAACCTATGATATAAATATGTTTTTGTAATCTATATATAACAAAACTATATACCTACATAAATATGCTTCCTTTGTAGTAGTTAGTTTAAATGTAGGTACTAAAATGTAGTATATAAAATGTAGGTTTAAATGTACATCATAACATTCTTTTAAATCGTTGATTACATAATGTAAATTGAATACAATTTGTCTTGTTTTTGTAAATATGTGTAATTTGATGCATAGCTAGTTGTACGTAAACACGGCCTAAAGTATCACCAATCACACTTACATTGAAAGCGAAAGTTTTTTTGGATGTATAATTTCATGTTTGGAAGGATGTTTATCTTATACACGCTAATACTAGAAAACCAGATTGACCTTCAACTTTGCACATTATGTTGTTCTAGATCGAGGATAGGATACAAGATACTTTTTTACCCATAAATCAGTTCCCATGGTATGTGAATGTCAAACATCGTCATACAAAATTGATTAATTCTATTATGCTGCTACACGTAAAGTCTCTGGAAGGATCTAGCTAAAACTTAAAACGTATGCTCAAAAGTAGCATATGTTCATAGGCTATGTATTATTCCTACTAGGCTACTTTTTATCAGTTAAACTTGCTATTCTCTACCTTCACGCAAAAACGACCAAACGGATAAGGCAGTAATTTTGCACAGATATTGTTAGAACTCGGAAAAGCATCTTGACAACTTTATCCCAGGGTCTTATCATAATTTGAAAATCCAATGAGATGAAAGCCAAGCACAAAGTCGTAAAATAAAAACAAAAAACAACCAACACCCCACCTAGTGTGGGATAGCGGGCAGGAAAATGATTGTATTGATAATTAGAAAATGGCGCCCGCTTTATCCGTAAATGTAGCTAAGTACAAAATAAATATAAAATAGGTTCCATTGGGATTTCACGGCCATCTTATTTGGTCATTTTATAAGGTACCGAATGATAAAGTATTTATGTCTCCTTACTTATTAATGTTACATAAAAATTTAAACTCGGTAACTGTTGAATGGAACTTTAAAAAACTTATTTACCAGTGGTTCTTGCATTTCTTCTTGAGTGCTGGTTGAGATTCCGAACAGGTGCTATGTTTGACGTTACTGAATAAAATAAATTGACTTTGACTTTGTGGCGGCCCCAGCACCTATATTCACAAGTAAGTTGTCTAAGGCGACTAAAGTTCAGACCAGGGCACTCCTTGGTGTGAACACCCAGCAATCACCAACCTCTTGGTCATCGTCACTGGGTAATGGTATCTTTATGTAGGTAGGTAATAAGCGTCTACTGCAAGAAATGTGACTCTTCCAAACAGTGCAAAGGAAAGAATAGCCGAAATCATCACGCTTGCTTGGCAGGCAGATCAATAATCGCAGGGTAGGTTGGTTGTTGCTGTTCCTGACCTGTTGGTGCTATCCATCCATTTATTCATATCTTACGATGAGGCATTTCTCGCAGCGCACCCAGACTAACTTATAATATATAACAACTTTTAGACCTGAATAAAGCGCACCGAAGCGGGTGCGCTTTGTGGAAGACTTTGCGCTTCATCGGGGTGGGTATCTCTGGGTATCCTGGATAGCCAGGTATCAACTGGCTATCTTACCTCTGAATGACGGAACACAACAATTTTAGAATTGTTATTATGGCGACAGAATTAAGTAAGATGGTGGTAGGTAGCCAGGCGGACTTCAACAAAGTCCTACCACCAACCAAACCAAGCACAATATATTGTACTCCCCATGGGGATCGAACCCGGGACCTCTGGATCTGAAATCGGTGGGTTGAACCACTAGACCACAGAGGCGTTTAATTTAGTGATTAATTTCATACATACACCATGTCACCATGTTTACTTGTATAGCTGAATATAGTTTGTTGAGGATTCTGGGTGAAGAGCGCTATATCATACCTTCGGTTTTATCATAACTTGAAAATCAGGTGAGATGAAAGCCAAGCACCTACCTCCCCATCGTGCAATAAAAAAAAAAACACTCAAATAATGTATTTTTATTGTTTTGGGGGTACTCCTTAGTTCTTATTATCATTGTTTAGGCAAAAACAGAACTACGTTATTAAAGTACGTTTCTTGTTTGGGGATTGGTACTCCTCATTTTTTATTATTATTGGGTAGGCCATCTACCATAATAACAAAATATTCTACGCGAATTTCAACCAGTTACGTATATTGAATTAAAAGATACAGCCCTTACGTAAGGACCGACAGAAAGCGTAGGCTTTGCAATAGGGTCCCGTCGTTACCCTTTGGGATCGGAACTCTAAAATACCTTATATTCTTGACCTTTTTTTTAAATGGCTAAGCTAAGCTTAGTCTAAGTCCTTAGCGCCTCTCAGACATGAAATATGGAGCGAGAGGTGATTAAAACTCTGTTATAAACTTCGTGGGTTTGAATCCGTGGTGGGTCACTCTTTAGAACGTTTATTATTACCTAGGTACCGTATTTTTTTGGGGAAAGCGCTTGGCCTTCATCTCACCTGGTTTCTAGTTATGATAAGGCCGAAGGTGGAAGCGCACTTCTACCGGAATCCTGAACAGCCTGAGCGGCTGGCTATTTTTGTCTGTTCCGTGATCTAACCTCCAAATGCATTTTTATGGCGTCGTACATAATTTAAGATGGTGGTCGTTAGTTAGGCGGATTTTAAACAAGCCCCTTGATACCACATTAAATTCGAAACTGCTTTGTTGCGTTTTTTTTTCTTGACCACGAAACATGCATAATTGCTTCGGCAAACTGATGTGTCAATGGATTTAGCTTACACAGAAGATGCCTGTTGATTAATTCTCTAATTGAAGACCTTGAGACATCTTAGGGTAGTGACATAGCGGAAAACAGACAGTGGAAGCTGACACCAAGTTTTTGAAGTGCGCATTATAAAATGCGAATTAGCATAGCCATTCAGGGCGGTAATGTAGCCTGTGTGTTGGGCACGCTTCCGTCTGGTACTGGTCTTGATTAGCTAAATTTAACTGATCCAGACCAGTACCAGACCAGCGTGCCCAAGACACTGGCCACTGGCTGCATTGTCACGCTGAAAGCAATTATAATTCGCTGGCCTGGATAATGCCACCTCTTTTGTCACGCGCCGCTCAATAATCAATATCTATTATTCTTTTTTGGTTGTTATTATTCTTATTTTGGTTGGTGGTAAGACTTTGTTTAAGTCAGCCTGGCTAGCTACCACCATCTTACCTAAGTCTGACGCCATAACAACAATTCTTAAAAAAAATGTAATGTTCCGGCATTTAGAGGTAAGGCCAGTTCCGGATTCCGGGTGAAGAGCGTTTCCACCTTCAGTTTAATCATAACTTTAAAAATCAGGTGAGATGAAGGTCATTCACTTCTGATCACTCAGAGCGTGGATCTTATGAGGATCACCTACTAGGTGATATTTAGAGGCACGTCCAAACTTACGTGAATAAAAATATTACAGGACATTAATTTCACACGCCGTCTTACCCCAAACTAAGTAAAGCTATATGGGAACTAAATTACGGATATAATAATTAAATGCTTCTTTTTTTTTCGTAAATATATAACCTGATATAATACTTACTATAATTATGATACATAGAATACAAAAATACGTAATAAAACATTATTTACTGACGAATATAGACGTGTGTTCTATGTTTGGGTGTTGTATCATATAGTACGTATGTATTTACAAACAAAAAGTTTATAAGTATTATTTCCTTACTATTAATATATTACTTATTAGTTCCCATATTACAAGCTATGCTTAGTTTGGGGCTAGATGGCGCTGTGTGAATTAAACGTCCAGTAATATGTATTTATTACTATTATTTATTTAACTAACTGGACAGAGGTGGCAGAAGACCGCGACTCCGTACTCTTCTTTTCTCCGCAAACCTATTCATATCCTCCCAATATTTTGATATGAACTTACACACTTACCACTCCATCAATTTATATACCCCAATGAAAATATAGCTAATGGATGCTTCAGGACAAGAGGCACTTGATATTTTCTATATTGGCAACACCAAAGAGTAGTAATATGTAGATAGAGCAAGTATCTGTGATCCACATTTGTGTGATGAATATAAATGTTTGTTCTTATTGTGTGTTATTGTATCATGTATTTGCAAAAAAATACATATGTAAGTATTCTATCCGTAATCAAGATCCCATATTTCAAGCTCTGCTTAGTTTGCCTAGAATAACGCTGTGCAAAATTATGTCCTATAATTATTTATTATAGTAACTGTTGACTTTTTTGACACCTTCAAGAGGAAATTGAGAGGTCCTATTAACCCACTAAGGCTAACAACTTTATAAATCGTCAATATCTCATAACAGACAAAAGAGGTAAGCTTGCACCTAAAAAAACCTGCCAAGTGCATGCACGCAAATATGAGCTCGAGATCGATCTATTGTTTCCGTGGAATTTTGGAGCACCGAGGGCTCCGAACCACCTTTGTGGTCTATTGGTTCGCCCACCGATGTCAGATCTAGAGGTCCCGGGTTCGATCCCCAGGGGAGTACGATATTGTGCTAGGTTTCGTTGGTGGTAGGACTTTGTTTACCATACCTAGCGAAAATTCTTAACTGTTGTGTGCCGGCATTTAAAGGTGAGTTAGCCAGTTCTTCAGACTGTTGAGGATTCCGGGTGAAGTGCGCTTCCTCTTCGGCCTTATATTAACTTGAAACCAGATGAGAAGTTGTGAAAACAAAGCGCTTCCCCGTCATCCATTAAAAAAAGTCGAATTCTGTAAAGTATGTTAGACTTTAAATGTCTTCTTGTTCATTTTTTATTATATTACAATTATTTACGTTACGGCAATAAAAGTACCTGACAGTGTGAAAATCAACTGTCTACCTATTACGGTTCATCAGATACAAACAAGACGAGCAACGGAAGCTTAGTATAGGGTCCGGTGACTACGTAAGCGTATAATAAAGTAATAGGTATATACTTATTACTCTTTTGTAGGTAGGTACTTAAATTTTATTGGCTTACTTAGTAGGAACCTACAGGTTTAAAGTAATTTGAACTTTATTGCATTTCAATTAAAGCTAAGCGATACAAGTAATTTGTATCAATATAAAAGGATATGAACACTTTAGTAAAATAATAGTTTCCCTTATTATTGACGTGTCTGCTAACCGTGTAAACAGACCTCAACCTTAGACGGAGGAAACTCACGTTAGATAGATAGAAATAACACTCTGTTGTTAACCACTTACAAAAATCTTGATAAAATACTGATAGAAGATCTAAGCGACACTGGTAAAACAAAATGAGCAGTCTTTTTCAGCTCACGGGCCATCAGCTTTCCTTTGTTCTGCTTTCGTTCTCCAACACAATACAAACATGGTTTATCGCCACTTCCATAATGGCATGTCATATTCAAAATATTGTTTTTTGAATCTCGAATTATTTTGAAACATGCCATAAATGCGTATGAATAATCTAGGTCTATTCATTAGTGTCCACGGCTGGACAGAGCTTCTTCTAAAACTGGAGGATTGTGCCATAATCACCCCGCTTGGCATTCAGGTTGGTGATCTCAGTAAAGGTGTAGATAATTTACAGAAGGAAGCTGCTGCCCTTCTTCTGGTGGTAGCCCTATAGTAGGGGTCGACAGTTTCGATCATTATATAATAATAACAAGAAAAAAAATAAAAGATCATAACAAAAGGCATGTATAGAGGCGAGCTTAACCCTGTTAAGAGTTTTCTTCCAGCAAACCTTTGATGTGAGAGAGGCGATATATTAAATGGGTATAAAGTGTACATTAATTATATAATATAGTTATACCATATATAAAATAAATACAATACAATATACTTACATAAAACTACGTACCTAATACTTAATACATAATACACAAATATTATTAAACAATACACTACTTATATTCTTATATAGCATATACAATAATATGTAGTATACAATACTTAGGTACAGGCTATTGCGAAATGAACTATAAGCTATACGATAACTATGAATACTACAAGCTACGTTTGTATTATTTTTTTGGATCCGCGCAAAACTAATAGGTAATTGTATGCAGGACTGCAGACAGTCGAAGGAGGCAAGATACGAGCAAATGTTGTCGGTGGCCAAGACCCATATCGGGTCAGCGGCCAGCGGAGTAAGTAAGGTAATGAATTCGATTTTGACAGTATAAAAAAAAAATATGAACATCTATGAATTTCCTCTTTCCATCTTCAAGATACTAAAGAAAAGACCCTATCGAAATGTCCTCATCGAAAATTAATCTTCTTAACTTTGTAAACAGCTCCCGAGAGGGATGGTATTTAGACAAAAAACCGAAATTAGTAGCAACTTGAAATTCGGCTGCAAAATGAAAGCCTCTTGAGATATAGTGTAGATCCTGGCGAAACATGATTTTTATGTTATTTATAATTTTCTAAATTGATGCATAGAATTTTTCTACAAATGTCAAACCTATGATATAAATATGTTTTTGTAATCTATATATAACAAAACTATATACCTACATAAATATGCTTCCTTTGTAGTAGTTAGTTTAAATGTAGGTACTAAAATGTAGTATATAAAATGTAGGTTTAAATGTACATCATAACATTCTTTTAAATCGTTGATTACATAATGTAAATTGAATACAATTTGTCTTGTTTTTGTAAATATGTGTAATTTGATGCATAGCTAGTTGTACGTAAACACGGCCTAAAGTATCACCAATCACACTTACATTGAAAGCGAAAGTTTTTTTGGATGTATAATTTCATGTTTGGAAGGATGTTTATCTTATACACGCTAATACTAGAAAACCAGATTGACCTTCAACTTTGCACATTATGTTGTTCTAGATCGAGGATAGGATACAAGATACTTTTTTACCCATAAATCAGTTCCCATGGTATGTGAATGTCAAACATCGTCATACAAAATTGATTAATTCTATTATGCTGCTACACGTAAAGTCTCTGGAAGGATCTAGCTAAAACTTAAAACGTATGCTCAAAAGTAGCATATGTTCATAGGCTATGTATTATTCCTACTAGGCTACTTTTTATCAGTTAAACTTGCTATTCTCTACCTTCACGCAAAAACGACCAAACGGATAAGGCAGTAATTTTGCACAGATATTGTTAGAACTCGGAAAAGCATCTTGACAACTTTATCCCAGGGTCTTATCATAATTTGAAAATCCAATGAGATGAAAGCCAAGCACAAAGTCGTAAAATAAAAACAAAAAACAACCAACACCCCACCTAGTGTGGGATAGCGGGCAGGAAAATGATTGTATTGATAATTAGAAAATGGCGCCCGCTTTATCCGTAAATGTAGCTAAGTACAAAATAAATATAAAATAGGTTCCATTGGGATTTCACGGCCATCTTATTTGGTCATTTTATAAGGTACCGAATGATAAAGTATTTATGTCTCCTTACTTATTAATGTTACATAAAAATTTAAACTCGGTAACTGTTGAATGGAACTTTAAAAAACTTATTTACCAGTGGTTCTTGCATTTCTTCTTGAGTGCTGGTTGAGATTCCGAACAGGTGCTATGTTTGACGTTACTGAATAAAATAAATTGACTTTGACTTTGTGGCGGCCCCAGCACCTATATTCACAAGTAAGTTGTCTAAGGCGACTAAAGTTCAGACCAGGGCACTCCTTGGTGTGAACACCCAGCAATCACCAACCTCTTGGTCATCGTCACTGGGTAATGGTATCTTTATGTAGGTAGGTAATAAGCGTCTACTGCAAGAAATGTGACTCTTCCAAACAGTGCAAAGGAAAGAATAGCCGAAATCATCACGCTTGCTTGGCAGGCAGATCAATAATCGCAGGGTAGGTTGGTTGTTGCTGTTCCTGACCTGTTGGTGCTATCCATCCATTTATTCATATCTTACGATGAGGCATTTCTCGCAGCGCACCCAGACTAACTTATAATATATAACAACTTTTAGACCTGAATAAAGCGCACCGAAGCGGGTGCGCTTTGTGGAAGACTTTGCGCTTCATCGGGGTGGGGGGGTACGAGGAATACCTCCTTACGATATCCACGACATTCAAATAACTAACCAATTTTCTAAATCCCTGAATAAACCTTCTACAACCTGTCATCCCTTCAAAACAATACTCCAGACTGGTTTAATCCCTCTTGTCAAAATGACCCTTATTTCCAAGGGTACAAGGGAGTTTTTGTCTCCTAATTAGGCACACGTCAAGGTGAGGTGGGTAAAGTCGGGTGTAATATATAATTACGTTAAGTTAGCTATCGGTTCGCGAAGGTAACTCGAATAAGTGTCATTCATACAAACGAGTTGCATTTATTTTTTGCTTTTACTAACTTATTGACTGAGTAATACATATGATCGTAGAACTGTTTGTGAAGTCAAAGTCAAAAGTCAAAGTCAAAGTCAAAATTTCTTTATTCATTAAGATTTTTTAGGATCATTTTGAATCGTCAAATTTACCGCCTGTTCGGAATCGCGACCAGCACACAAGGAGAAAGGCAAGAACCTCGGGCCGGTTAATTTTTTTGATGATCCATTCAACATTTAGATACACAATTTGTAATTATATTCTAAGTAGATACAACAAAAACCTAAATACTTAATCTTAAAACATTTGTTATTACCTATCTACCTATGGGCAATTTGTTAACATTGAGAAATCACCATTTTGCTGTCAACTGGTATAGCAACATCGGGCCACACGTTCTTATCGTCGATATAATCACTAATTTTGTAGTAGGCACTTTTAATTAAATTATTCTTTATATACAATTTGAATTTACGAGTAGAGAGTTTGGTGGCGCTTTGAGGAAGCTTATTATAAAATCTCACACAGTTTCCTAAGAATGAATTATTTACTTTTCCTAAGCGAAACTTAGGTATCTCAAGTTTATTTTTATTTCTAGTATTAACACGGTGTACATCACTTCTTTTACTAAACTCATCAATGTTTCTGTGAGCGTGCATTAGGTTTTCATAAATGTATTGGGAGCTGACTGTAAGAATACCAATCTCTTTAAAACGTTCCCTAAGAGAGTCACGAGTAGCTGTGAATAGCTGCTGGATCAGTTTCAGTTCAATTCTTTAAATAATTTGGGTGTTGAAAACCTTGTAACACGTGTTTACGGATGCAACCGCATAGTATAGCACTACCAGTAATATGAATGACAATTATAACATTTAATACGTTTTGACGCGTTTATCTTAAAGTATGTTCTTTTTTTCATCTTTTAAGTCTATTAAATCATTATATGAATCCACAAGTTACGGCAATCGAAGCACTTTCAAAATACCCATTTATTGTTTTTTAAAATATACATTTCTATGACTATGACAGACACTAAAAGGATCCAAAAGAGGTAGAGCTAACATCTTACATAATTATGTTCAAGGTCTAGAATACCCATCCAAAAATCTATAACGTCACAAGAGTGAATATATAACTTTTATTTGCAATAATTTTACTTAATAAATTTTACTTGCAGCATATTTATTTGGACCACCAACTAAAACAAAACAAAATTTATAGATTAATCTCCTCTAATAATAGGTAGCACATGATGCGTAAAATTTGATATTATATTATATCATATTTAATCCTTACAAACAAACAAAACAAACGAAGTAGATTAAAACCCTGATAAAATAGACATTGGCATAGCAATACGTTGCCTAACTACAAAAGGTTAAGGCTCAGCATATGTAACCTTAAAAAACCTGCGCTGATCTTTGAATAAATCCTTTTTGAACCGAGAGAAATTATAGTTTCGAGAACCAATAGTAGGTGATCTAACCTCTCCCGTCACCATATTCGGCGATTGCTCAGGAAGAAACCGAGATACGGTCGCCATAGCAACACCCTCTCGTGTTGCAATTAGCGAAGCTTTTAGCGATCCTGCTATAGATTTGCGATATTTTCATTAAATACCTACATCAGTACCTACAACCATAAAATACTAAGTTATACTTATATCGCAATTCTAAGTTTCATGTACTTAATAATAATATTATCATAACTTAAAAGCTAGGTGTGATCAAGGAAAAGCCCCTCCCGTCGTACAAAAAAAAATTATTTTTAGTGCACATCTACACTACAAAAGGAAGCTACCTAGTAAAGTCTCTAGGTTAGGGATGAGTTGATAAAATGTCAGTCAGTGACAAAACAATATACATAATATAAAGATTTAGTAGAGGATTCGTACCTTCTCTTAAAAACATTAGTTCAAAAAACTTATAAACTAAACCAATATTGAACTAAGCTAGACTACGTCTAAGCAAAATTCTACTGAGTGGATAGATCTCATCTTAATTGGGGATCCTTTCGACAAACAAGCAAACCCGCTTTGCATACCTACTTAGTTTAAACAAGGTTAAAGGAAATGGATAGAAGTGAAACTCCAGTCTGCTCGCGCGGCTGGTGCAACCCCGTCGAAATGTCGGGATGAATATTAGGTAAAATACGCGATAAATACCCGTTTTTCGAATCAAAATAAGTAATGCGTTCTAATCATGCAAGTTTAAAATGAATGAAGTAAAACTTGTTTACGTCTGATATGTTTTATGAAGAAAGGTGATTATAAAAAATAAACTTGGTGACTGTGTTAAATATTACATATGCACTGCCACCAAGCCCTAAACTAAGCGTAGTTTATTATGTGGGACCAGCTTACGGATATGTAGGTACATTAAAAATATAAACACCATTTTTTTCTACACAAGATATTTATAATTGAAATTAATATAACTAGCTCAGTTGGTAGTAACTCTGCCTTCTGCGATGTAGGTTGTGGGTTCAATTCCCACCCAGGACAAGCATTTGTGTGATGAATATAGATGTTTGTTCTTTGTTTAGGTTTTGTATCTAATAGTACGTACGTATTTAAAAAATAATAAATCCGCGTTACGATATCTGCGTGGAGTCATCGTAGCAGATATCGTAACGCGGGGGCGTTAAAACAAGGTTGGTCATAGTGAATAAGGGCCCATGGGAAATGAAGGCCGTAGCTAATAGATTAGAAGCACGCGCAACCTTTGTGTTTTTTTTGCATTCCTATGCATAAAAAGAGTTCCACTTCTAAATTTTTTCATACTTTTTCAAATAATTTGATATAAGAAGGGTCAGCAAGGCCAAAAAGTAAACATTTGTACGTTATCTAACAAGAAATCAATTAACTAGTTCGTTTCGTTCGTCTAACATACATAATACCTCTAGCTACTGAATCCCTCTAAGCGAAAACCCGTTTTAATATTAGGTATAGTAGCCTGCATTTTACACTTAGTGATTTTCAAAATGAAGCCATTAAGTACATAATTTATGTCTAGCAAAATTTGTAATTACTTTTAAAATAAATAAATAAATATTACAGGATATAAATTTCACACAAATTAATTTTATACTCAAGCATGATAGATTTAAACTAAGTTAAAAAAAACAAAGGATATAGCACCATTCACCTGAATTAGCCTTACCTACCTACTTACATAATTTAAAAAAAATATGAGGTATATACATAATTAGTGCAGTAGGTACCTACCTAAAAGTATTATAATACCTCTTATAATAAAATCGAAACATATGTTTTTTTTTATTGTATCAACACTTACAAAAAATAATTATATACCTACTATAGCTTAAATAAACCACGAAGGTTTGAGCAAAGCTACACATAAACTGCATTAGTTAAACAATAGAATACAATGGTCGCAAAAAAAAAAGATAATTATGTTTGTAAGTAGTAAATATGAAAGCTAATGTAAAGTCGCCCAGTAGGCATGTCAATGCTTGGAGTTCACAACGTGATATCCTATATACCTAGAGGTACATAGCTCTCACAATTAACGCAAGCTATTAGAGTAATGGTTGGTGGTAGGAGTTTGTTTAAGTCCACCTGGCTAGCTACCACCATCTTACCTAATTCTGTCGCCGTAAAAACAATTCTAAGAAGATAGTGCCTCAGTTCCGTCAGCCACCTTCGGCCTTATCTTAACTTGAAACCAGATGAGATGAAGGCCAAGCACTTTCCCGTCGTACATTAACAAAAAAGCTGAAGTGGCAGTAGACAGCTGATAAATGCTGGGGAGTAAGGGTTCTCGTATGGTGACCACGACTAAACGCAAAACGAAGAAGACCCTCGATGGGCCGACGACGTAGCGGTAACGGGGAGTTTATGGATGGAGGCTCAGGTCACTATTTGGGACTTCAGTCGGGGGAGGCCAGTAGTAGGCATGGGATCAGCGACAAGAATCCACCTGTGTGCTGATAGTTACCCATTTTCAAAGATCCCATAATCGCCTTCTAGGAGACACGAGCTGAGTTGAAGGGTCAAAATACCTAGTATGTATGTAGTCTATAATTGAGTCATAACAGAGCGAAGTCAATTCTCTCACAATAAAGGCGGGGGTACACTCAGTCATAAATAAATCTGGTGACGGCCGAAATCGATAACCAGACGGCGGGGGGCGACCCGGCTGGTGCGTTCTCATTGGCGCTCGTTACTCGTCACCAAGAAAATATTCTGGAATAATTCTAGATGCTTATGTCTAGAACTACTTTGCCGAAATGCAGCAAAGCTGAATTTACGTCTATTTTGTGAATTCGTAAGAAATTTACTATCCTTAATTACCCTGGTAATTTACGCTAAATACTTAGACAATATCTTACCAATATTTTTCTGTATCTTTTAGATATTTGACAGGATAACCCCATAGATTATATTATATAAATTAAAAAACGATTTCGCACCTGAATGTTTCTTACCAAAACGCACCGGAGCAGACATTTTTATTCAGTTACTCGCGGTCTAAGTCATAACGAACAGTGTTTATAAAATATTTGCATTTTAGAATAATAGTTGCTATTTGTTGGAAATCAGCATCTCGCATCGCATGACAAAATGCACAAATTATACAATAGCATAATTTCGTTTTAAAAACTAAAAAGAAAACCAACCTCAATGAAGAATATGATACAATTTCGTTTACCTGGATGACGTATATTTTCCAATTATTTTGATGACAGATGGACGGGTGATGCTATATAGGGTCCGTGTTTTCTTTACTTTTGAGGTAATACACCCAAATCGCTTCAAGTGTGCCTCTAATATTTGAAGAGTTCCCTCAATTCCTCCAGGATTCTATCATTAGATCCTGACCTGATGGCAATGGGACCACCTGTGAAGTAACCCTTTCAAACAAATAAAAATAATTTAAAATCGGTTCAAGCGTCTTCGAGTAATCGGAGAACATACATAAAAAAAAAGATTCCAACAAATTGGGAACCTTTCCTTTTTTTTTGAAGTCGGTTAAAATGTGTCATTATAACATTTTGTAAAATTCTCATTTGCTATGTTCCGGCATTTAGAGGTAAGATAGCCAGTTCCTCAGTCTGTTGAGGATTCCGGGTGAAGTGTGCTTTCACCTTCGCTCATATCAGTACCAGGTGAGATGAAGTTCCCGTCGTTCAATAAAAAAAACAAAATATAATTTGGGAGCCAGCAGGAACTCACCTAGCAAAGAGGATGGCGCCCCGTGTCATTTACCTGTCCTCATTAAGCCTACTTTAGATATGTATACCTACCTATACCTACAGGGTTAGGTAGGAAGGTATATAGGTTTATAGATAGGTGGCTATAATACCAAGAAGAGTATTAACATTAATAGCTTTTAGAACCCTTGTAATTTTATTATAATCAGGACTTTTATTTCGCACAGCATAAGTAAAGCAAAACTTTATATGGGAAATAGATTACAAAGAATATGTACTTACTTATAGGTATACTTTTTTGTAAGCCTACGTACATAGGAATAGGAACGTACAATAATAACACCCAAACACAGAACAAACATCTGAATACATCGGAATCGAGCCCACACGCTACAACGCTGAAGGCCGAGTCACTACCAACTGAGCTGTAAGCGACTAAAAATAAATAAGCGACGAAGAGACAACGTCTTTTTGAGTGCAAACTGATCAACGCGCTTGGCAAACATTAATGTAGTGGTGAAACCCTCAAGTTTTTTATTTTATGTATGACGGGGAAGCGCTTGGGCTTTATCTCGCCTGGTAAAAATTTGAGATCAGGGCATCAAAGGTGGAAGCGCACTTCACCCGAAAACCTCAACAAACAGAGGTACTGGCTATCTTACCCACAATTTTTTTTAGAATTGTTATTATTTTAAACAAAATCCTACCACCAACCAAACCAAGCACAATAAAGCTCCCCCCGGGACCTCTGGATCTGAAATCGGTGGGTTGAACCACTAGACCACAGAGGCGGTTAAGTTTAGGAGACTGAGATTTAGAAGAACCTCCTACTAAATAATAATCCAACAGACGGCTGTTGATGATGAGCAAGGTAAAAATCAAATTAGCGGCTTTTTACCATATTTCGTGTGAAACCGCAAAAAATTCGTAATTTAATAATTCTGTAGCTTCATAGTTCCATTCCATCGGCCATAATCAAGTTTAACCGAAAAATATTCGCATATTTCTAGAAATTTCATCACTTTACCCTGCCACAAGAATATTGTAGGCGTTTTTATGAAAATTATTAATATTCGTAAATTTTATATGAACAAGTCTGATCATTTCGTATTTTTTTTTTACTTTCGCTACTTTTACTCTCATGATAAACCTGTTAACCGTGTGGCAGACTTTACGAGCCGCCGCGATAGCGTAAGACAATACTGCCCCAGGAATGACCATAACTATAAATGCAATACCCGGGAGCAATAAATAGCTCCGAATCACAGAATCATCTGGAAGTGCATCATAAGTCTTTTATTTAATTTAATTCAATTGCAACACAAGGATTACAAAAGAACACTTTGTTATAGTCAAAATTCCAATAATAATATAAAATCTAATAAAAGTGTAGTAGAAAAAAAAACAAGCAAACAGACTCACGACTTTATCCTCTTCAAAGAATCACCTTTGATCAATACTCAGAGCGAAGATCTTATGAGGATCACCTACTAGGTAGTCAGAGGCACGTCTAAACTACGTTCGACAGTTTGCAAGTATACTTGCAAACTGTGGGCATGTGTCATTCAATAATGCCAACCGTATCACCTAGTGAGGGATAAAGGCAAAAAAACAAGGTGTGATATAAAGATCACAGGGAAACATTTTAATTTATTATTATTAAACAAGGGGGATGAAGTTGCTTGCGTCCGTAGGATTTACCATCTATTCCTAGACCCACCCTACACGTGTCCCCTGGGTGGTGCTAAACAAGCAACAACGCTGACCTACAGGCGGCGGTCAATTAACCTGTACCCATCTATGGTGATCACACACCAAGAGGGACTAAATCCCCTCTAAAAGAGTGACACTGGTGCCCTGGAAAGCGTCAGGAGGCTTACCCTAGGGGAAGAAAACCCTGAAATAAAATTACAACCATGGAAGCAAAACAAAAAGACAAACTACCCCAGGAGGGTACCAGTTCCACTGGAGAATCCCTCCCTGAGCCTAGCTCAGGCTGCCCCTCGTACTCTGGGGGGGGCAACGTTTTGCCGCAAGTGGACCTCACTGAAGAAAAATGCATAGAAGAACCAGAAAGAAGAGGAATCGACAAACCAAACCCGAAGACTACTCTAGTCCAGCAGACTTTTCATAGAAGTATGTTCATGAAGACACGCCCAGAATCCCAGAACAAAACAACTACAAAACCAGACAAAGAATGGCAGAAAGACAGAGTACCAGTCAACAAGAGAAAAAGGATAGAAACCAGTCCCACCAGTCAACAAACGGAAAACCCTAATAAACGACCTCAAAAAGAAACTAGTACAACCTACTCGGTACCAACTCAAAATCAATTTGACATACTAAACGACGAATCTGACAAACAAAATGAAGCACCTACAAAACAACCTAAACCTGAACCTATCTTTGTAACAGGGGTAAATGACATTGCCAAATTAAAAGAGATCCTAAACAATATTAGCACCAAAGAGGAATACACCATGACAACGCTCAGATCTGGACATATAGTTAAAATAATGCCAGCAGACACTGATATATACAAAGCCATCAGACAACACTTCATAGCAGAAAACGTCAGCCATTACACTTATCAACTCAAAAGCGAGAGAGCCTACAGAGTAGTACTAAGAGGTGTACACCCATCAGAAGAGACTACAAACATAAAAGCAGAAATAGAAAAACTAGGACATGAGACTCGCCAAGTTGTAAAAGTCCTACACAGGGTAACTAGGGAGCCACTGCCAGTATTCTATGTGGACCTTGAGCCAAATGATAATAACAAAAACATATACAGAATCAAACAACTGAACCACATGAAAGTTACCTTTGAACCACCATACAAAAAAAGAGAGATAGTACAGTGCAAAAGATGCCAGAGATTTGGACACTCTAAAAACCAATGCTTTAGACCTTTCCGGTGTGTTAAATGTGGAGGAGATCATCCAACAATCACCTGCAATAAAACCCCAGACACAGATGCCACCTGTGCAAACTGCAACGAAAAGCACCCTGCTAGCTACAGAGGCTGCACAAAGTACAAACAATATAAAGAGCAGATTCTTAAACTCAACTCAAAGCTTAGAGGACACCAAGATGCTAAAAAGACAGAGATAACACAGTGGAATAAGAAAGAGGTTGTACATCAACTTACCATAAAACCATACAAAGCCCAAAAACTACCACAGGCAGAGTACCACAGATCCAGGCAGCACGACGTAACCCCACTCCCATCAGACCAACAATGGAGAGATGAATACAAGAAAGACCTCGAGTTTGAACCCGCAGGACGCATAACGACGTCAACCAGACACGGCAGATCCTTCGCCGAAGCAACTAAAAAGAAAAACCCTGGAAAAAACATAAACACCGACAGCATCTTGCCAGGCACAAACGACCTGGAAGGAATCATAAACAGAATGTTCAACAAATTCGAATTATTAATGACGAACATGATGGATCGAATGATGGATAAAATGATCCAACTAATCAGCAGCCTGCTGTCAAAATGATTTACAACCTGCGAATTGTGACTTGGAACGCCAACGGACTAACAGAACGTAAACAAGAACTGGAAACATTCCTCACAACTGAAAAAATTGACATTGCCCTAATCTCAGAAACAAGACTAACTGCGAAAAGCCATATTGACATCAAAAATTACCTAGTATATACCACAAACCATCCATCAGGGAAAGCACATGCTGGAGCTGCCATAATTATAAAGTCAAACCTAAAACACTACCCACTCGAACCATTCTGCTCGGAAAAGATTCAGGCGTCAATAATCAAAGTTACCGACAGCACCTCAGATATTACAGTAGCATCAATCTACTGCCCACCCAAACACTCTATAACTGCAGAATATTACAAAGAATACTTGAAAAAACTAGGAAACCGCTTCATTTGCGGAGGAGACTGGAATGCCAAACATGTAAACTGGGGCTCTAGACTTATAAACCCTAAAGGGAGACAACTCTACTACGCGATCAACGACCTCAACCTTAACTACCTATCAACTGGTGAACCCACATACTGGCCAACAGACAATGCAAGAAAACCTGACCTATTAGACTTTTTTGTAACCAAGAACCTTTCTTTAAACCACATGAATATAGAACAAATCATAGACCTCTCATCAGACCACACTCCTGTTGTTCTTAACGTCAATTGCCAAGTTCTACTGCAAGAAATACCACCAAGGATACATAATCGCCACACACACTGGGACAAGTACCAAAACATAATCACTTCTATGATTGAACTAAAAATATCCCTTAAGACAATAGAAGAAGTAGAAGAAGCAATTGAGCAGTTCAACAAAATAATACACATTGCAGTACACGAGTCAACCCCAAAGCGCAAAGTGTTCGTCCCGAAGGAACACATTTATCCGACATTCATAAAAGACAAAATCATTGAACGACGACGCCTACGCAAGGTTTGGCACAAAACAAGGTTCCCAAGGGATAAAGCGGCCTTTAGCAGAGCATCACAAGACTTGAAATCTGTTATACATGACCTCAACAATGATAACCTTCAGGAACACCTGAGAAGACTTACCCCAACAAGCGATACAAACTACTCGCTCTGGAAGGCGACATCCAAACTTAAACGTCCGAAAACGCAAAAAGCCCCTATAAAAACCCAAATGGGAACGTGGGCCCGATCTGACAAGGAAAAAGCCAACGCTTTTGCAACACACCTAGACAAAGTATTTCAACCGCTACCCAGCACGGACAAACAACATGACGAAGAAATAAGACACTATCTTAAATCAACCATACAAATGAGCCCTGCCCTGAAAAGTGTCTCGCCAAAAGAACTCGCCAGAGTAATCCGCGACCTCAAAGATAGTAAGGCTCCTGGGTATGACCTGATAGATGCAACTCTCCTGAAAAACCTGCCAAAGAAAGGAATACTCTCTTTAGTCCAGATATTCAATGCTTGCTTAAGACTTCTGACATTTCCCAGCCAATGGAAAATAGCACAGGTTGTTATGATACTGAAACCAGGTAAACCAGCACAAGAAGTGGCTTCATACAGACCCATTAGCCTGTTACCTATTACAGGAAAACTGTTCGAAAAAGTACTGTTATCTAGAATGAGACAATACCTCGAAGAAACCCTACCTAAACACCAATTCGGATTCAGAGAAGGACATGGTACGATCGAGCAAGTTCATCGCTTGGTCGATATTATTCAAAGAGCCCTTGAAAATAAAAAGTACTGCTCTGCCATATTCCTAGACATCAGCCAGGCGTTTGACAAGGTTTGGCATGAGGGACTTCTCTTCAAAATCAAACAAAAACTCCCACACTCCTTCTTCCAAATCATAAAATCCTACCTTGAAAAAAGATGCTTTGAAGTAAAACACAACAACGAGTTATCAAAACTACACGAAATCAAATCTGGAGTGCCGCAAGGCAGTATTTTGGGACCGCTGCTGTACCTGATATTCACTGCGGATTTACCTACCCTCGATGACATCACTACCACTGCTACGTATGCAGACGACACGTCAATATTGTCTGTCCACGACGACCCTGACACTGCATCAAAAAATCTTCAACGACATCTCACCCTTGTCCAAGAATGGTTCGATAAGTGGCGCATCAAAGCGAATAAAGACAAATCCGTTCAAGTAACCTACACTCTCAGACAAAAAACATGCCCACCTGTCTTACTTTACAACGAACAAGTTCCCCAGGCGGACGACGCGAAGTACCTGGGAATGCACCTTGACCGCCGACTTACTTGGCGTAAACATATTTGGACAAAACGCAAACAACTTGACACCAAAATCCGCAGCCTGAATTGGCTGATTGGACGCAAATCCCAACTGACTTATAACAGCAAAATGGCCATATATAAAACGATCATAAAACCCATTTGGACATACGGGATCCAACTATGGGGCTCAGCCAGTAACAGCAATATAGAAATCCTAGAAAGGTTCCAGAGCAAAACCATACGAAACATATTTAAAATCCCACAACACATAAGCAACAAGTTTATATACATGGATATACCATTGAGAACTGTAAAACAAGAAATGCAGACATACAGTAAAAACTACCAATCAAGGCTGAACAAGCACAGGAATGAATTGGCCGCTCAACTGGAAGGGTCGGGGAGTCTTACATTCTCAAGACTAAAACGGCACAGCATACAGAGTCTCGCAATGAGATTCGCTGACAGAGAGTGAGAGAAGAGTCACTGGGCTGGTCTCTCATACAGCGACAAATTCTTAGATTTCAGACATCAACATCACATTGGATTATTGTCACCATTGACAGATGGCCAATAAGCAGAATACAAAAGAAAAAAAAAAAAAAAAAAAAAAAAAAAAAATTATTAAACTCCCTACCCGACATAGACCAAAACATACTACCCGACATAGTAACCCACCACTTTTCGACACACATTAAGGTCAGACTTTCAAAACCCTCCGATAAAAAGTTTCAGGGTTTTTTTGCCGGTGACATTACGGGCAGGCGAGGCTTAACACCTTTAGGCCTCAAGTTGACGGGTGCAATGTAGTGCCGTGTAGGCTATGTTCTTTGTGGATGTGACCTACGCAGTATTGCATTGTTATAGGCAAAAGATGCACTAAACATCAGGTTGGCAACTAGCTTGTTCAGTCTCTCGTATGTAAATAAAAAAACTTCTAGAGTGTTCATTATATTTTTATCATTATAATATAAGATATAATGATAAAACATGAAAGTAGAGCGGTAGAGGTACAGAATACAGCAAGATGGCGACGAAGGATGAGACTAGGCTTGATGATGCGATCTGTACCTGATGATGATGATAAGTCATGTTGAAAGAACTTCGTATTACCAATATTTTTTGTTCAAAACATAATCGATTAAAACTGATTCGAATGGAAAGCAATTTCATATCGATATCGCAGAAGTTTTAATATAAAAAGTTTGTTTCTGCTTTAGATGATGTATCGTGGATATCGGTGCTTAGATAGCTTTTTAATTGCGGAACCCTAAATCATTTATCCGTTTCCGTAGCAACCTTTTTTAAAGATAACATTATTGCTACTTGCACAGCCACCGTGCCAATGCCTGTGCTAGTTTTGAGGTCAAGTACCCATGTATATTTTATCTAAACTGTGAATTAAACTGAAACAGGGCAAAATAAATAACAATTTTGAATATTGAGTTGGATGACAGAGCATGGTCGTAAGCCTCATTGCCTGTTCGATTAGGCGAGGTATACGCAAAATGTCTAGTGTTGCTTTGCCAGCATTCTTGTCTTCCGTCTATAATACACATTCTTTGGTTGAAAAAAATCTAACACTGTTCAAGCCATTTATTTGATTCATAAACATAATTGTGTGAACGTTAGTTCATAACAGAGAACTAGATGTCGCTGCTACATTTGGTACGCTTTCTAGATCGCTGTTACGTGATGATGGTAAGCGGCCCGACGGTATGACTCTTGTCCCTTGGGAAATGGGTAGGCCTTTGGTGTGGGACGCTACCTGCGTCGACACCCTAGCGCCATCTCATGTGCCTGGGACATCAGCTATTGCTGTTGCGGCGACTGATTCGGCCGAGGATCATAAAAGGTGTAAATAGAGTGAGTGGCCTTGACAGAACTTACCTAGAGTTAATAGGATTTCGTGGTCAAGAGCCGACACATCGTAAAAAAAAAAAAACAGCATAGCTATTCAGCGTGGCAATGCAGTGTCTTGCGCACGCTTCCGTCTGGTACTGGTCTGGAACAGTTGAGTTACCTATAGGCAGTTTGTAACGGTCCTCAGCTAATGACTGATTCCTTTGCACATAATTAGTTTAATTGTACATTTTATTGAATAAATTATTTTTCCAATCTCCACTGTCTGTTTGTTTGTATATCTTGAACGCACATCACGATGAAACAGCTGGATGGATTAAAACTAAACTTTGTATATATTACTGATATAATTGGTAAGGATCATGTAGACTTATTATCTCCTCTCACCCCCTGTGAAGGGATGAAAAGGGGTAAAATCATTTGTATGTAATTTTTGAATGTAACGAAATTTGAAACACAAATCTTGATGTAAATATTTTTATGCTAAACGAAAATATACTTGTTCATCATTTTTTTGTAAATCTACCCCGTTACAGTACGATGGAGTTGCAAAGTCGCGACCACCATTGCACTTCTTCTGTATGAATATAATAATGAAAATAATAAATACTTTCATAGGTAGGTATATTTCCAATCTAGGCATTATCATTACATTATTTTGTTTAGTACTAAATAATAAATAACAATAAATATTATAGGACATAAATCACACAGCACTATCTAGCCCCTTATAAGCATAGTTTGTACCTAATATGGGAACTAGATTACATATAGAATACTCAAATAACCTATAATATGTATATACATACTTAACTTTTTTTTACTCATTTCAACCGTCACTGTGGTCTAGAGGTTCAACCCACCGATTTCAGATCCAGAGGTCCCGGGTTCGATCCCCATGGGGAGTATAATATATTGTGCTTGGTATGGTTGGAGATAGGACTTTGTTTTAGTCCACCTGGCTAGCTACCACCATCTTACCTAATTCTGTCGCCATAACAATAATTTTAAAATTGTTGTGTTCCGGCATTTACAGGTAAGATAGCCAGTTTCTCAGTTTGTTGAGGATTCCGGGAGAAGTGCGCCGCTACTTGCGGCCTTATCTTAACTTGTCACCAGGTTGAAGGCCAAGTGCTTACCCGTCGTACAATAAAAATAAAAAAAAAACCATATGATACAAATCCCACACAGAACAGACATCTATATTCATCACATAAATTTTTGGCATTAGAATCTGGAAAGGAAAGAGTCTGCAATGGGAATCGAACCCACAACCAACAGCACAGAAGGCATAACTACTACAAACTGAGCTGTGAGGCTTGTTATATTGTCTTGATTTCCAACTCACTATAATTAATCACTTTCTTAATTCTATTACTCGCTTTCTTTATTATCTTGGATTAGGAAAGAGGGGTTTCTCAGGGTGTAAACCTCCTCTAGCTTGATCCAGTAGATAGTCTCTATTTTAGCTCTCCTCTCCCTTGCGTCGGTCGATACCTTTAAGGTCCTACCCTTGGAATGGATAATTTGTTTCCATCGGGATCTCTCTTCATCACTCATGTTACCACGAGCCTTTCCAGGTTCCTGGGTACGTCCTATCTGGCAAATCCAGCCGAATAACTCGAAGATTCTCCGGCGACACATGGTTGAGGATTATCGATCTAGCTTCCCAGTTATTGGATGAAGTAATACAATTTAAAAGCTTTGTAACAACAGGATTACTAGTACCTAGGTAAGTTCTACAAAAATGTACCTAACGCAATAAAAATATTACTTGAATAGCCCAATATTATGCTCTGCTTGACAGAGCCTCATCAAAAATTGGAGGGATTTGACAATGATCACCACGTTTGGCAGGCTTTGTGATTGCAGTAACGTTGGTAGAAAGCATAGGAGTCAACTGCTGCCCTTAAAGATATAGCAAAAGGATATAAAGATAATGTATTTGCATAAACATGACAGTACAAGCGACAAGTACCTAATTTATAAGACTTTTTTTATTTTTTTATAACACACCATGTTTTACCGAATGTCGTGTGCAAAAAATTGAGACCCTTCTTGGTGAGATCCCTCATTCGGCTTTTACGACATCCGCGGGTTGAGAAGGAGGGTCGATTCGTAAGCCGTGAATACATTTATAAGGCGATTAAAATACATTTCCCAAGAAGTCCAGTAAAGATTACGAAAAAACATAAGAATGTGAGAGGAAGATTACTTAGTAGACAATTGGTGCTAAAGATGGATATACTCTAATATATTTGACAAAGTCTTAAATTAATAGTGATGGGACGTTTTAGTAAGTCTTGGTCTTGAGCATCGCCAAACACTTCTCCGTCGCAGAATAAAAATAAAAATAAACCTTCTGCTGCAGAGACTTTGGATGAATTATTATATCGGTTGGTCTGAAAAAAAAACAGTTATTCATTACTACTAGTATAACTAATATTTAATGAGGTAGTTCTACTGTACAATATACGCACGAATATTGAATAGGTGGCACAATTTAGGATTGTAAAATAATTTGTTCACAGGGAGACCAAAAAAAGAATCACCGCCTGTGTGGCAAAAAAAAATGGCTAGCTGCTATCATTTTACCAAAATATGATGACATAACAACTATTTTAAAAATTGTGTTCCGGCATTTAGAACTAAGACGCCAGTTCCTCTAGTCTGTTGATGATTTCAGGGGAAGTAAGTTTCCACCTACGGCTTTTTCATAACTTGACACCTGCCAGGTAAGATGAAGGCCAAGCGCTTCCCTGTCGTAGAATAAAAATATTAAAAAAAACGACTGTAATGTATGTTGAAAGATTTCATCTTGATAATTCCACAGAATACGCTTGGACTATGTTTCCCATAATTTTAAAAGGAAACGAAAAAATATGTACCTATTAAGGTAGAAAGATTGATAAAAATATAAAAACTGGAAAGTAATTTGCCAAATTGTTCGTTTCCAAATCATCTCATAACATGACATACAGGGGTAATATCGAAAACTAAAACCCAAAACTGAAAAATAACGCTCTAAAAAGTATAAAACAAGAAAATATTCACACTTGAAATTTTTATATAGGAACTATATTTTATATGCTTAGATCGTGATATGAACCTAATGTATACAAACTATTAAATTTATCGCAAAAACTTTTTCTATTATATAATTAATTGTGATGTTCAGAGTATAGCCGTGGCTTATATGTCACCTACCCTAACGAAACAATACATTCCAATAGTAGTAAGCGATCATAAGCTTTAGGGCAAAGTGGCATAATTACCACTGTATAAGTTCCTCTATGTTACATACATACCGGTCAAAATCATAACCTTCTTATTTGTTTCGCGTAGTCGAGTGCACTTCCAAGACTTCAAGACTACAAACACAAGTCTGAATTCTAAAGACTAACCTTTTCCCATCACTATTGAAGTCGGTAACACCCGTTATCAGTATTGTAGAGTCATTTTTGTCACTTCCCATCTAATTTATAGCCAGCTTGTGTGGTCGGTACGATCTTACTAATCAATGTCTTATAGCGATATTAATGATGGCTCTGTGTAAATGTGTGTAATATTCATGTATTTAAATATTTATAACTCATTGAATGCTGTGGCCATGACGGTTGGGGCTTATGAATCAACCCTTCCAACTTAGACGTAGTAAAAGTCGACTTAGGAGATAAGAAGCAGCTTCCATCGTACCTTCATGCCATTATACGTTTTACGTACCCTACTGACCAACAGTGGATATTGTAAGTTGATGATGTTCAGTGCGATATTTTTGACAGCGTAGATATGTAATCTCGGTACCTAATTCTGCATTCAACGAACTACTTGCGTTGTTTTATCCCTATGTTGTTTTTTTCTAATTACACACACGATTTCGAAACTCAATACTTGTGTAAAATTCCTAAGAAACCGCCAAAACGAAATTGACGTAAGTATCCTGTTACCCAATTCCTTATTTGAAAAAAGTTTTGTTTAGCACAAAACTTTTTCGTGCGCCTCAAAACTTCCTTTCATACTGGCCGGTGACGAAATACATTTTGGAATGAGAAATTAAGGGCGCAGTACACCAGTCGTTTTTTTCCGTGTTGAAGGCCGAGCGAATAGATTCATTTTAGAGAAGCGTGCTCCATCTTAGGCCCTAATCTTTACAAGTTGAAGTGAGCTGGTGTTTCAACGCTTGGCTATCATCGATACGAGTATTCGGTTACTTTATATCTTGTTTTATATTATTGATGAAAAGCCAAGCGTTTGACCACCAGAGCTAACATGAACAATTAGGTACGTTTTTTTCGAATTCTAGGTTCTTTACTAAGGAACAGGTATCCCCTGAGTATACAAATACTTATTCTGCGACAAATTCCTGCATACCAAACATGCATGGAATATGTTCTTTACTCAATTTGCGTTTAAAGCCGAGAGTAACACAGCGTCTGGAATCGATCTTCCGCACAAACCATTAAATTAATGATCGACATTTCAAACACCCAACTTTTTTTTTGTGACAAAGAGTGCGACATACATTGTACCTTCTATAAGGGTCTTGAGATCAAAATTTTACGCCTCAAGGCTCAATGATCAGACCTTTTTTCACAGGGTTTTGTGAAAGGAACAGATGTACGCAAACAGCATTGTTGAAGAGGCAAAGTCGAGAGCAATAATTGGGATTAAATGAAGTGTCCCGGTTTCGTGGAGTTAGTTATATTATTAGGGATCCTCAGGGCTTTTGATATATATCTTGCCGGTTTTCTTGTAGGTAATGCTTCTTAATAAAAAAAACTCTAGATACTAATTATATTATCTCTAATTGCTTGTTAATAGTTCTCTAGATAGCTAAATTCGTAGTAGTAAGTAAGTAAGTAGTTTTCTAATAAACTCCATGGCTACCTACTTTGTTCAAATACTTACGGACAGCTACATAGACGTAGTAATTTCAATTTCAATTCATTTCGTTAATTCAATAACAATTTACAATTGTGTCTGAAATTGGATTGATTCTATAAATATAATATATATATATAATATATAATAATACTATTTAGTTCATAAAATTGCGTATCTTAGTAACATACTTACTAACGTATGACGGGCGGTACCTTTAAATATATAGAAATTTTTATATCTAATACTGGTAAAACAAGCTTGTATTGAGTAATATAAACACAGGTATTTATAAAAACGAATATACAGAACCCACTTTTAAAAAGAGTTGTTTTCTAACATCCGTGAAGGGGCGACAATGCCACAGAATAAGTAACAGTACTACACAAGAACCCATGTGTCAATTGTCAAATCTTTCGGCATGTGGACGTAGCTGTCATTGTCAATTTAAAAAAAAAACGCAGGTGCAAGGTTTGAGTGTGGTGTGTAGTTTGGTATAACTTTAAATTTTATTGCTTGTTGGATGGCTGTTATAACGTTCGATATTTTATTCTCGTTTCCTTATATTTTATATGTATTCCTTATAATAATGACAAGAAGCCAAGCCGCGGTCGAAATCCCACCGTAAAAAATATACACAAAATAATAGCTTTCTGCACTTCTACTCTGTAGGTATAGGTAAGCTTTTACCATGCCAGATCTTACATTTTTTTGTGAAATATTATTAGAAAGCGGTCCGAAGTCTTTTCCTAGGGTCTCTAATCAACCTTGGTACAAAAATACTAGGTAGGATAATGTACTAATGTCATGACCAAAAAAAATTATTATTATAATAATTATCTGAACGAGATCACACCATATGAAAAGCCCATTAGTGTCCACTGCTGGACAAGAGCCTCCTACAAAGCTGGAAGGTTTAGCCATAATCATGCGTGGTAGGCGGATTGGGTGATCGCATTAAAGGTGTCCATAATACGCAGAATGAAGCTTTTTCTGGTGAGATCGGATTTACGACATTCATGGGCTGAGTTGGAGTTGTCGATGCTTAACTCGATGGGTGCTGTAAAACACTCACGGTGTGTTTTACATAGAGAGCGAGACGAGCAGCATCCAACGAGTTAAGCCGCGATTGCCATCAAACAACCGCCACGAAAAGAAAAATAAGCTTCTTCTTTCGCTTGAAAGATATCATTTCAACTATAACGCGTATACTGTACGTCTTTAACTGCTTTATTCTGTGTAAATGTAACATTATGAGTTTCGCTATCTACCTATAGATTAATCTTACGAATGAAAATATAACCAGATTCATTTTATCCAAAGGTTGTCTAGTTGAAATCGTTTTTCAAGCGATAAGACAGCTCATTGTTTCAATATTTTTATTGTTCGCCTTGTTGTATCTTGTCGTGGTATATTGGTGAACAATAAATCATTTTCTTTGTATCATATTAATACAAAGTCTTTTTTGCGATATTGCACCAACCATGGTATAGATAGAAGGCAGACTTAAACGATAAAAGGATTATTTACTAAGGTATGAGCTAAGGTTAATTATTCACTTTAAAAACTTCCGTGAGTATGATTATACATAATATTACGTAAATGTGCATACATCAAACCTCACATGTAAAACCCGAGTTTAAAATGTAAGGTATTAGGATAATGTTATTTCTTATCAAAGTAAAACACTAAAACTTACGTTATTTAGCATTCAAATCAAATGACATACAGTCTAGACTCTAGACAGCGCCATTTTGTGTACTGATCCCTGACTGTCAGTTTGGGATTAGTTCGATCGTCTGGTCGGAGCCTTATCTTGACAACACAGGCTTCCATTTTTGAAATGTTACATTTAACATTAATAGAATAAAGTAGGTTTGGTTTGGTGTATCTTTAGTATGCTTAGTTTTGTCTAAGCATTCTAAAGTTCAAAGTCAAAATTTGACAGGCCTAGGAACTGGCTATCTTACCTCTAGGTAAATGACGGAACACAACAATTTAAACATTTTTGTTACGGCGACAGACTTATTATTACGGCTACCAACATCTTATCTAAGTCTGTCGCAACATAACATAACAACAATGTTTAAATTGTTGTTACGTCATTTACCTAGAGGAAAGAAAGCCGGTTCCTCAGTTTGTTGAGGATTCCGGGTGAAGTGCGCTTCCACCTTCGGCCTTATCACAACTTGTTACCAGGTAAGATGAAGGCCAAGCGCTTCCCTGTCATACAATAAAAAAAAGACTAATATTTAAAAAAAAACATCCTTGCTCTGGCTTAGAGCTATTCAAGCCTGTTTTTCCAACAAGCTGGACTATTATTACATAATATAAATAATTACATGCTAGCTAAGTATTACGTATAGTATCTTCGGCTGGCAGCCAAATAAACGATAGAAATTTCAGAGTAACAGTTTCCTGGCTATAAAAAATGTAGGTATTCATTTATTTACCATTAGCTTCTGGTCGCTGCTTCGCCCGCGCGGTATCCGGAAAAAGTAAAAAGTAGCCTATATGTTTTGCTGGTCCAATTATGTGTAAAATTTCAGCTCAATCCGTTTGTATACAATAAAGGAGCAACAAGAATTTATTGTTTTTTTATTGTTCGACGGGGAGGTGCTTGGCCTTCATCTCATCTGATTTTCAATTTATGATAAGGCCGAAGGTGAAAGCGCACTTCACTCGGAATCCTCAACAAACTGAGGAACTTGTCTTACCTATAATTCCGGAACACAATAATTTAATAATTATTGTTATGGCAACAGTCTTAGGTAAGATGATGGTAGCTAGCCAGGCGGACTTAAACAAAGTCCTACCACCAACCAAGCTTAATATTGTACTTCCCTTGAGGATCGAACCAGGGACCTCTGGATCTGACACCAGTACGCGAACCACTAGACCCTGTGGTCGAGTGGACTAATGATAACCGCCTCTGTAGACGGTTATCATTACGATTTGTATGTTTGACTCATTGCTTTCCAATGGAAACTGACACATTAATGAATGAACGAATGAATGAATGAACGAATTAATGAATGAATGAATGAACGAATGAATGAATGAATTTATTAAATAATAGTTACATTACAGCTTAAGCTAATCCGTAACTACATAGCAATTTGAAAGAAAAATGATATACAAATAATTTATATAATTCACTCATGTGAGGAAATGTAGCCTCTGTCCCATTCCCAGTTCTGAGCAACATAAGTAGAAAGTTTCAACTCAATCCATTCTGTAGTTTTGGCGCGAAGAAAGAACAAGATCATAACATTATTGTGACGTGATTAGTTAACATAGTAGGTAGTACCTATCTCTACTATTATATGACACAAAAATTCACAACCCGCGACGGGACTCGAACCCGCCTCTTTTCCTGAAGCCGGAAACGCTCTTAACAACTGAGCCACGAGGGTCTTGACGCAGATTCCCAATTTTAGTGTCATATCGATACTCAGCTTGAACGCTGATAGAACCTATTTATGTTTATAAATGCGAGTATTCAATTTAAGCAAAATGGCGGATCTTGGATTGAAGAATCAATAAATAAGGTTTTCATTGTAAACCAATGAAGCAGAAATTGGCAAGGGATCCTGCAAATGATTTGTATTTTATTGTTGCAATAAAATCTTTTTTGCCAGCAAGTTTATGTTTTCAATAAAATAATTATTGTCTGTAGGCAGTTTGGGAGGATGGTCCGGTTCAGGTAGGTACGCGGGAGATGAATTTTAATAAATTGTAGTTTGAAAGAAGCGTGAGAGTAGAGCTCCTTGTGAAAGAGTTCGTCCGGGGAAGTACTACCACCATACCTGTATAGGCAGCCAAACAGCATTGTAGTTTGTTCCGGTTTGAAGAATATGGTTGCAGGTGAAATTACGGACACGCGAGGCTTAACACTTTTATGTCTCAAGTTGACGGGCGCAATGCAGCGATATTTTTGAAAAAAGATGTGATATTTTTTTGCTCATTTATATTTTTTGAACGTAGGTAACATTTATTTAAGTAAATTAATAATAATAGTAACACACTTAACTTCAGGCAACAAAAAAAATAAATTCGATGGCCCATAGCAGTATAACTACAAGTATACCTTAAAAAAACATAATATATAATAATAAAAATAATTACTAGATTAGATATACTTACGATTAGACATGGCGACATGTGTCGCAATCGCGGTGTATCAAAAAAGAAAGAGTTATTATAATTGACCGAGCGAGCGAAGCGTCTATGTTTCGGGACTGGCCAAAAATGCTTTTTCCGCTATCTGTCGGTATGTTCTCGTCTACAGGTCGCATTTTTCAACCGATTTTGATGAAAATTGGCACACATGATCCTTGATTTATTAAAATTTTTAGTCGATTGCGATTTTTGATCGTGGGGGAAAAAGGGGAGAAAAGGGGGGAAGTTTGCTGTAGCGTTATTTATCAACGGATTTGAATTAAATTTAAAAGGCACACTATGGATTTAACTTCACAAGATGTCATGAAAATAATAAACAAAAAAGGGTAGAGGAGGGAGAACAGGAGAAAAGTTAGCTGTAGGATTAAATTTTTTATTTTTGTAAATTTATACCTACGTTTACCAATCAGATTACGCAGTCCTCTTCGCCTTTGCGAGACGAACTCGAAGACACCAGATTTGACTTCTTATGATCAGGGGAACACGAGTAATCACTAAAGCTTATAACCTCTTATTGCTCAAAAATCTTAAAGGAAAATTGAAAGAGGAAAGCATTGGTAATTGCATAGTTATAAGGGCTCACGAGGTCTACTGTTCTTACAGAACCACTATTTGTATTAAATAGGATTGTTGTAGTTCAATGTAGTCTATTTACTGTGATAAACTTCACTTTTATGATTATGAAACTGAAGTTTAACACAATAAATAGACTACACTACTACTTTTTTACTAATTAACTAGACTATGAGCATTGAGCATCGCGCAATCTTTATACGACAATGTGTGATTCACGTTGTCGTATAACAATACTTGCGCGTACCTAACGTGGACCATCCACCTTAATAATAGTCGGTAGTAGATCAATGACTGTCCTACATTTTGGAATGACTTTTCTTTGCCAAAAAGGAAACCATTTAGTTGGTGAGGTCAAGATATAAATATTAGTACAGGGTGTCTCAAAATACGTAAGTAATATTAAGATAGAAATTAGTACTTAAGTACCTACTTAGCTATGTAAAAATGAAGCAGTCGGATTACGTTAGGACCGTTACAAACGGCCTGTAGGTAACTTGACTGTTCCAGACCAGCACCAGACGGAAACGTGCCCGTGACACTGGCAGCATTGCCACGCTGCATAGCTTTGCTAATAGCTGGCCTAAACTAGAGCCCTGTCACACGCGCTGGCTCGGGGGACACTTAGATGATGTCCTTTGTTGATGATGTCTATCTGTTTGTTCCGGCTAATCTCCGAAACGGCGGCACCTATTTTGACTTCACTGGCAGATAACTGATATTTTAAAAAGTAACTGAGCCTTCTTTTATTTTAGATAAATAACTAGGGCTTCGAGCATTAACATTTAAATCAATGAAATCCAATAGGTTCTTGACAATCATCAACAGCTCATTAGTGTCCACTGCTAGACAGAGCCCACTCCAAAGCCGGAGGTTTTGCCATCATCACAGCACTTGGCAGGTCGATTGGGGATCGCAGTAAAGATGTAGATGTACACAGAAGGAAGCTGCTGCCCATCATCGGGTAGGATCCCTTAGTCTGCTTTTACGACATCCATGGGCTGAGTTGGAGGGGTTGATTCTTAATCTGCGACCGCGACCGTCATGGAAAATAGGTACAAAGATTTGATTTTTTTGACCAGCTATCTTGTGGTATACCTAATGGTGCAATAAGAATGGATTCTTTTTTTTTTTATTGTACGACGGGTAAGCACTTGGCCTTCATCTCATCTGGTAACAAGATGAGACAAGGCCGAAGGTGGAGGCGCACTTCACCCGGGATCCTCAACAAACTAAGAAACTGGCTATCTTACCTCTGAATGCCGGAGCACAACAATTTTAGAATTGTTATTATGGCGACAGAATTAGGTAAGATGGTGGTAAGCTAGCCAGGCGGACTTAAAAAAAGTCCTACCACCAACCAAACCAAGCACAATATATTGTACTCCCCATGGGGATCGAACCCCTGGATCTGAAACCGGTGGGTTGAACCACTAGACCACAGAGGCGGTTCTGGGAATTCCCACGGGATTACGTGAATGAAATCGCGGACGTTAGCTGGCTTATAACAAATTAACAGACACATCAGCCCTCCCGGCGAACGACAGAACATGGTAAGCTGTCTTACCCTGGTTTACGGCAGAAGTTGGTGGATGTAATTTTAATATCCATAATGGCCTGTAAAAAAAAGCATTAAAAGCTAATGGATAATAAAAGTAATATATCACTTTTGTTACTTACATCTTTGTTTTTTTTCGTACGACGGGGAAGCGCTTGGCCTTCATCTCACCTGGTTACAAGTTGAGTTAAGGCCGAAGGTGGAGGCGCACTTCACTCGGAATCCACAACTAAATGAGGAACTGGCTTCTCTAGATCTTTCCTCTAAAAGCCAGAACTCAACAATGTTTAAAATTGTTGATATGTCGACAGAATTAGGTAAGATAGTGGTAGATAGCCAGGTGGAGTAAAACAAATCCCTAATAGCACCAACCAAACCAAGCACAATATTGTACCTGGGGATCGAACCTGGGACTTCTGGGTCTGAAATTGGTGGGTTGAACCACTAGACCACAGAGGCGGTTGTTGCCTCTGTGGTCGATCTCCCTGATCAGAACCAGCTAACGTATATACCTTCACACCTATACTCTACACTCCTTCACAGCTATGTTTATTTTTAAATCAAAGGATAAACCGTAAATAGAATAAACAAGATTGCTCTAGCTAACAGAACAAATATACATTCGATTGAAGGCTGATTTCGTTTGATGCTTGAAGGTTTGTTCAAGTACCTACTAACTTGTGCCTGCGGCTTTGCCGTGGTAACGACCTATCCGGATTAAAGGTAGCCTATGTTTTTTCACATAGTATATACTATATCCTTGCAAAATTTTATTGCTTTCCGTTCAGCCGTTTAGTCGTGAAATGGCACGAACAAACAGTTACCATCGACTTTACATTTTTTTTTATTGTACGACGGGGAAGCGCTTGGCCTTCACCTCACCAGGTAACAAGATAAGATAAGGCCGAAGGTGCAGGCGCACTTCACCTGGAATCCTCAACAATCTGAGGAACTGGCTATCTTACCTCTGAATGCCGGAACACAACAATCTTTAGAATTGTTATTATGGCGACATATATGGCGAAATAATATGCATAAACTATAAATAATAACAATTCTAAATTGGTGTGTTCCGGCGTACCTATAGGATTTCGGGTGAAGTGCGCTTCCGCCTTTGGCCTTTATGATAAGGCCGAAGGTGGAAGCACACTCATCATGGTAAATATCCCGTTACCATTATACTATAGTGTTCAAAGCCATGATACTTTCAAAAGCTATAACCTAAAAAAGTACCTTCCAAAGCCTTTTTGTAAGCTTACAGTTAACACTATAAAACTGTGGTAGTCAGCTTTCGGTATGGAAGTCCTTGGTTCGCTTCCCAGCATCTCTTTCTGAGGTTTGTTAAGGTTAAGACATTTAAGAATTTGAATCACCTGATTATCTGATAGTATACCTATTACCTTTCTTACGTCGGAAGGCAGTCTCGGACCATCAACAGAGCCATGCCAAACTCCTTTGGCACACACACATCACAACAACAGCCCATTAGTGTCTACTGCTGGACAGATCCTCAACTAAGGATGGAGCGTTTGGGTATAATCATCACACTTGGCAGGCGGTTTGGCAATCGCAGAAAATGAGCAGATGGAAGAAGGATGCTGCAATAAATTGTAATATTCTTTATTAAAATTATGCTATATTATTTTTAATATTATTATTGTACGTCCAGAATGGGTGTGTTACACAGTGAACATTTTTATCATTATTTTAAGAGCTGTTAACTTTACCTGTGTATCGCAATAAACGATTTCTGATTTCTGATTTCAGCCCTTTTTCGGATGAGAACCCTTAATCGACTTGTACGATACTAACGGGCTAAGCTAGAGGCGTCGATTCACGCAAAAATCTCGTTAAAAAAATGACTGGTGTCATTTTTGGTGTTCATACGGGTACATACATAAAAAGAGGTTTCACACTTATTTTCCAACTTATCGTCATAAATTGTGTTACACACGGGGAAGCTAAGATTTCGCGAATAAAACTTAATATTTCTCCTGAACTTCGAATTATATCCAAAATAAACTCTTTATTACCCATTCAAAGTTTCGAGGTTTTGAATACGTAGCGTATCAAATAATTCAGATTTTCGGGTGACCATGAGTGGCTGACTCTTCGGACATTTAGACGACATACCAATATTGTAAATTGGAGTCTCTTTCTTTATTTCTTTTTTAAAAAGGATCATTATTAAAATTTGGCAAGGATATGGTGTATGCTATGGGGACCAAAATAGGCAGGTTTTTATCCGGTTAACTAACACGCGGTGAAAACCGTGGGCATAAATAAGCTAAAGAAAAGGTCATTTTTTTATTTATTAACATTTTTTAGGATCATTTTGAAATGTAAAATCTACCGCTTGTTTAGCTAGTCGCTTAATAATTTTTAAATAGCATCATAATACTGTTATATGTTATGTTTCATTGGATACTAAGGAGTGCTACACATAAATTTCACATATCATAGACTGTTAATTGAAAGCAATTATTAATTGAAAGCAAAGACAAAAAGACAAAACAAAGGCTGTGTATTGTTAGCGCCCCTTAGGTAAACTATATTATGATAATATGAGATATTTGTCGTTTAAAAAATATATTGATATACCTATATAATGCAATCTAGTGCAAACATAAAAAAAGAAGCTAATATGAATGAATCTGAAAAAAAAATAGAAGCAGATACTATTATCAAAGTGGAGGTATATCTTTTTGTGATTGGTAAAAATAGTTAAACCTATTTTAGTGTACATACGTCCTTATAACGTTAATAGGAACAGTACGTAATTGCATGATATTTCCTGATTTCCACAGAAGAAGGATTATATTTTACAACAATATGGACATTAAATGAAATGGGCCGATAAGCCAATTCTAGATGCTTATACTTGCTATAGTGAAGTAAAAATTTTGCAGTAGTGATTTTATTTCAATTTAATTCAATGACAATTTTACACAATGCAAAATGATTTGACGCTTCGTTTAGAAATAAATATATATATTCTAAAAACTAAAAAAATTGCAAAGTCAACTCTACTTTAAAAAATACTGGTCATTCATAGATAGCACAGTTTCCATCCATCTTTTTCAACTACCTAAGTATGTTGTCATAACATCAATTCTAATTGTTGTGCCATATTCACATTTCGAATCTTATAGATGATTTCATGCCATGGAAATATGCATGGTTTAATTTTAAAGATTGTTTTTTTTTTCTATATCACCGAGATATTGCGGGTGTTAGCACATTTTTTCATAACACCCACTTACCCAATTAACCAGCAATAGAGATTAATGGAATGAGAAGCACTCTAGCTCGAAACATAGCCTCCTTAGAGTTCGCATTATGCAAACTAGATTATGGATCGGATTTATGTCTATACTTTTTTTTTGTAAATTCATAGATGATATGAAATTCATAGTGATACATTATTTACATTACGATGGCAACGGTTTTAACCGCCTCTGTGGTCTAGTGTTTCGCCCATCATAGATCCAGCGGTCCCTGGTTCGATCCCCAGAGGATAACAATATTGTGCTTGGTTTTGTTGGTGGTATGACGTTGTTTAAGTCCACCTGGCTAGCTACCACGACTCCCCACAACTATTCCACTCCATGGTCGCCACCACGACTCCCCACAACTATTCCACTCCATGGTCACCCCCACAGCTAAGATCACTGATAGCTCCCCGCAAAGTAAGAATTATTTCTTAAA
The DNA here is from genome assembly GCA_951394065.1 of Venusia cambrica. NCBI lineage: Eukaryota > Metazoa > Arthropoda > Insecta > Lepidoptera > Geometridae > Venusia > Venusia cambrica. The sequence goes on along the minus strand of OX596045.1, from coordinate 5,887,756 downwards.
AATCTTCAAAACCCCATCATTACACGTCAGATGTTATCTAACCCTTGTTTATTTTACTCAAAAATATTATTAATATTCAATGATTTATGGGCATTACCAGATTAAAGTAAATTTTAATAAAATATTCGCATTACTTTCAGGTTGTAGTTAAATATTGAGCTAAAATTTCGTTTGCATTGAGGATTAAGATGATGATATCTTGTTTTACATAAACGGGTAAAAATATTCCAAGTTAAACAAATATATTGACAGGTTTTACACAACGCCATCTAGCCCCAAACTAAGCAAAACTGTAATATGGGCACTAGATTACGGATACCATGAATTTAAAATGTTTTTTTTGGAGATACTTATTAATGATACAATTTATAGCACACAAACAAAACAAACATCTATTATATTATTTGCTTACAAATGATCGTCCCGTGTGGGAATCGTACCCACTACATGTAGCGCCCATAGCAGAGCTACTACCAACTGAGCTGTGTAATAAGTAATTTAGTTTGCTGTGTAATAAGTAATTTAGTTTTAAAACGTTTAGTGTAGTGGCAAAATACAATATGATCCTTCCTAAATCCTAATCATATCTCTTGGAAGTAAAAGGTGACTAAGGGACATCAACACCAGAAACTTGGCAGTAGCTTTTGAGTATTGCATAACACCTATCCACAGGTAAAATAACCGTTGGGGACGATGACACAATTTTTCCCATCCTCTCCGGTACCGGGCCATATTCACCGGGCCAGATGACACTTTTATCATGATTTCATACTCATATTTCAGCAGCCAGTCTTGGGAAGTACCACTTCCGTCTTACAGAATATCGCAGCCAATTAGCACTATATCTATCTATGTTTCGACATTCAGAGGTAAGATAGCCAGTTCCTCAGTTTGTTGAGGATTCCGGGTGAAGCGCTTCTACCTTCGACCTTGTCATAACTTGAAAATCAGGTGAAGTACCTACCCATTGTAGAAAAAAAATGGGCCCCAAGATTTATCCTTTTGGTCCGTGGGGAGCCGGTGCCCTCCGGGTTTTCAAAAATCTTGCGGGGCTTTTGATTGAGGCGACACGTGACCCAAGGGCTGACTCTTATTTAGGCCAGCGAATTAGCATAGCTATTCAGCGTGGCAATGCAGCCAGTGTCTTGGGTACGCTTCCGTCTGGTACTGATCTGGAACAGTTGAGTTACCTATAGGCCGTTTGTAACGGTCCTTAGGTAATCTGACTGATTCCTTTGTACATAGTTAGTTTAATTGTACTTTTTATTAAATAAAAAATCCTTTTGGTACATCTATGTGATTGGATATTCCCGAAGATCTGTTACCGTACCTAGCTTACAAACTTTACTACTTTATAACATTAGTATAGATCTACCAAACCAATACATAACTTTTTCGGCTGTTACATATTCTAAAAGCCTTTGTTTTATTTACGGTTGATGTCAAAAATAGTTCCCAAAGAGTGAAGTTTCATAACGTAACGTGAAGTGACAGCTTAGCGGCATCCATTTTGTTTTTTAATACATACATGCCCGCTCCACTGACTCCGTTCACACAACACTGGCTAGCACGCATACCGCAGATGTAATATGATTTGGTGATGGCTCAATTGCTTTGGGGCAAAAAATAGCTACCTCTGTTTGGTGGAGCGCAAGTAAGTAATAAGTTACCTAAATTATTTAGACAAAACAATTGTCTGTAATCAAAAATATACGCTATCAATGCTTGTTTTACTAGTAGAGCTGCTCTAGCTTAAATAGCTTGCCTGGGCAAGAATGAGGCTAACGATGGAGCGGCCTACCCAGAAAATATATTTTCTTTATTAATTTAACCAGCCTCATAGCTCAGTTGGTAGTAACTCTGCCTTCTGCGCTGTAGGCTGTGGGTTCGATTCCCAGGATAAACATTTCTGTTATGAATATTGATGTTTGTTCTGTGTTTGGGTGTTGTATCATTTAGTACGTATGTATTTACAAAAGGTATTTAAGTATTCTTTCCGTAAACTAGTTCCCATATTACAAGCTATACAGGATGAGTTTTTTACCAGGGCCACTGAGGCCAAGTCTGAAACCGTGAGAGTTATCGAAAAGTCATGTTAGGAGTTACGTGCTCGATTTAGAAAAAAATAAGTTCTGCACTAAAGAAAATCAATTTCTTTTTATTGCTTTTCTGGAAAAGTGTTTTTGAAAAAACTTTTTTTTTTGCATTTATGAGTTCTTTGTTTGATAATAAAAAAAATAATGTATGAAGACTATGTGCCCAAAGTTGTTGGAACCTTTCAACATTGAAAATTTATTGATTCATCTTTATGCATAAAGGTTGTAGGATCAGACTATGCGTAAGCAAAGCTCTTCAAAAGTAAGCTTAAGTTAATCCTCTTTTGCTGTATTTTCTGCTCGTGATAAGCTTACATTGAATAGTCATCGGATTAAAAAATAGTTCGCATTTTGTATATGCTTAGTTTGGGGCTAGATGGCGCTGTATAAAAAAAAGCCCTAAAAGGTATCAGACGCTGGTAGCCTTTTGTAGCGTGAATCGGAAATGTAATAACTCCTAAATCAGGCCGCGGATGTAGTAAAAGTTGGCTATAGCAGGCAAACTACCGCTTTATTCTGTATTGCTTGAGTCAGTTTTCAATCTAGCTACCTATCTACTATCTAAGAGTAGTAGAAGCCCCTTGTGAAAGGACTCGTCCGGAGAATCACTACCTATATCGGCCGCAAAGCAGCGTTGCTGTGTTTCGGTTTGCAGGGTTTGGTTGCCGGTGAAATTACGGGCACGCGAGGCTAAACACCTTTATGCCTCAAGTTGACGGGCGCAATGCATTGCCGTGTAGGCTTTATGAATGTGACTTACGCAGTAAGGCATTGTTATACGCGAGAGATACACTTAACACCAGGTGGGCTACTTGCTTGTCCTGTCTCCTAGTTGTATAAAAATATATATATATATATATATCTACCGATTGCTCAGAAGGAACAGAGAAGTGAACAAGCGGTATGATTGTTGCAAGACATTGTTGAGAGGTGAGCTGTCTAGCTGTTTGATGTGATGCGATGACATTTGACTTATTTTCTCGACAAAATCTATTTTTTTTCAAACAAATCGCATCAGATCCCTCGTGTCTTTCCAGCTTGAAGAAAAGGTGCGGGTTTGATTCCCGTCGCGGTTTGTGATTTTTTGTGTACAACATAACAATGTAAACACTGATGATTAAATTTGATCTCTGACAAGCTAACCATAGAGTCAAGGACTTGCTAAAAGGCACAGGGAAGCTAAAATCAGGTTTAGAAAAACAAAATCGATGTAAATTGACATTAATCAATGTTTCATTTATGTTAGGGGTGACTTATTCAGTTACTGTTTTCTACTAACCTCTTATGACGTACAGTCGGTGGTTTGGTGCTTTGCTCTCATTGTGGCTTTGCATACAATAAGAGTAATCAACAAGAAAGTGCCTCGGATACTCAGGTGAATTAAGAGAGATTGAGAAAAAGAGTTTTTTGTTTTTTTTGTTTTTTTTTATTGGATGACGAGGAAGCGCTTGGCCTTCATCTCACCTGGTAACAGTTGAGAAAAGGCCGAAGATGGAGGCGCACTTCACCCGGAATTCTCAACAAACTGAGGAACTGGCTAGCTTACCTCAGAAAGCCGGAACACAACAATTTTATTTAAGAATTGTAGGCAGACTTAAACAAGATCCTACTACCAACCAAACCAAGCACAATGCACTCCCCATGGGGATCGAACCCGGAACCTCTGGATCTGAAATCGGTGGGTTAAACCACTAGACCACAGAGGCGGTTAAGAGTATTCCACAGCCCACAGATAAGCTAGATGCATATTTTCAGTTTACTGTGAAATCAAGGTTACTTATTCTGTGGTGTGAGTGATAGATTGAAGCACAGGGAGGTTCGACTGGCATGTGTAGACCTAGGCTTGACGTTAGATCGTATCTATACCGTTTAGGTTTACTAACCTCAACTATTCACGATTAAGGATACTTAGTTTTTTTATTTTGTGATTGGTGGTAGGATTTTGTTTAATTCCGCCTGGCTAGCTACCACCATCTTACCTAATTCTGTCGCCATAGTAACAATTCTTAAAAATTGTTGTGTTCCGGCATTTAGAGGTAAGATAGCCAGTTCCTCAGTTTGTTGAGGATTCCGGGTGAAGTGCTCCTCCACCTTTGGCCTTATCTCAACTTGTTACCAGGTGAGATGAAGGCCAAGCGCTTCCCCGTCGTACAATAAAAAAAAACTAATTTCTGCTTACATTAATAAGAGTAACGATAAGTACTCAGATATCTACCTTTTTTATCTGTAGTAGGTATCACTGTCACCATTTACTGTGAATTTAAAACAATAAACTCGCAAATTAATACTGCAATTAAAATTATTCACACTACAGCACCCAAAAATAAAAAAGCATTCAAATAAAATTTTATTCGTTGCGTAATTTGCACTGGTTGCCTCAATTAACTCCTTAATTAAAAAATAACCGCGGAAAATCATTGCCAGCTGAAAAAAAAGTTTGAAATAAGAATGCCGGGAATTGCCAGTTGTCACATTAAATCTAAGTGAACGGAGCCAGAGAATAAGGATAAAAACTTTGATCAGCACAGATATGCCACTTCGCCTGTCTATGAGGTTTGAATCATTTGAAATGCAAGGAAACTTTCACTGTTCGTATTTTTTTTATAATTATGAGCTTATTATTTACTAGTTTCTCCCCGCGGCTTCGGTAACAAGAAGGTCCCAGAGTGCCGCTGATTTACACTCCAGTACAAACGCATTTCCTCCTTCATTTCTAAATAGCAAATTAGATTCAAAAGAAATTTTGCAGGTATAATAGAATATCAATATAACATAATATAATCTGTGTCGCTACTTAAAAATGACAATCAAATTATATTATATTCTATTGATATTCTATTATACCTGCAAAATTTATTTTTTCCCTTGCGTCATCTCATCTGCCTGGGACATCAGTTAAGGTTGGTGCGGCGGCTGATTCGACCGAGGATCACAAAAGGCGCAAATATAGTGGTCTCGACAGAGCTTACCTATTTGAGCCTTTTAGGGTGGAGACCCGGTGCCCTCCGAGTTTTCAAAAATCTTGCGGGGCTTTTGATTGCGGCGACACGTGATCCAAGGGCTGGCTCAGCGAATTAGCATAGCTATTCAGCGTGGCAATGCAGCCAGTGTCTTGGGCACGCTTCCGTCTAGTACTATTCTGGAACAGTTAAGTTACCTATAGGCCTTTTGTAACGGTCCTCTTATTTCATTGTACGACGGGAAAGCGCTTGGCTTTCATCTTACCTGGTTACAAGTTGATATAAGGCGAAGGTGGAGGCGCACTTCATCGGGAACTCTCAACTTACTGAGGAACTATCGCTATCTTACCTCTAAATTCCGGAACACACCAATTTTTAGAATTGTTGCTATGGCGATAGAATTAGGTAATGTGGTGGTAGCTAGCCAGGATTTAAATTAGTCCCACCACCAACCAATAACAGGTCCTTTTACCTACATAGTTAGTTTAATTGTACCTTCATTTTATTTAATACATTTTGATATATTCTATTCTACTGAATTCATATATCATAGATAGATTGGTGGTACCTACTTACTCTATTGAATCTAAGATCACTCTTTGTACCAACTTTTAGCGACAAAAAGATGCCCGAAGAGTCAATAAAATTACTTGCATTTCAGAAAATCCGCACTGAAAATTCTCAAATCCAAGTATTTGTAAAATTTACATGAGAATGTATGAATTCCTTGGCATGTTTTATCATGAGTTTTACGAGTTTATCAGCGGTCCTATTTCGCGAATAATTTCATACAGGTAGATAAGACAGACGTAGATTAAAAGTTACGATAAGGCCGAAGGTGGAAGCGCACTTAACCCTGAATCCGCAATAACCTGAGGAACTGGCTATCTTACCTCTAAATGCCGGAACACAACAATTTTTAAGAATTGTTATTATGGCGACAGAATTTGGCAAGATGGTGGCAGCTAGCTAGGTGGACGTTAACAAAATCCTGCCACCAACCAAACCAAGCACAATATTGCTCCCCCTGGGGATCGAACCCGGGACCTGGCTATCTTACCTACATGCCGTAACACAACGATTTATGAACTGTTATGGCAGCAGAATTAGGTCCGACCCCACATGGAATATTGTTGTCACCTTAAACAGGAGCTCCTGAATACCAGCTTAAGCCGTTTGACTCGGTTCAAAGACGAGCTGTGACAATTGTTGACGATCCCATACTCACAAGTGGTATTGAACCTTTAAGTCTCAGGAGAGAATTTACCTCCCTGTGTGTGTTCTACCGCTTGTATAATGGGTTGTGTTCTGAGGAATTGTTTGATATGGTGCATGCAGCCTTTTATCATCGCACCGCTCGTCATCGACAGAGATGAACCACACACTTTGAACACAATGCCGTCGCGCACCGTAAGGTTCAAGGGGAATTTCCTCCCGCGAACTAATAAATCGTGGAATAATCAAAATGCTGAGGTTTTCCCTACTAGCTACGTACGGGGTTTTTCAAAAAGGGCGTTTTGAAATGTTTAAAGGGTCGGCAATGCGCGAGGTAGATAAGTTGGTGGTGGCTAGGCGGAGTTAAGCAAAACCCTACCACCAACCAAACCAAGCACATTATTGTACACCCCACTGGGGATCGAACCCGGAACCTCTGGATTCGACACCAGTGGGCATAAGACCACGGCGGTTAAAATCATAGAAAGGTACAGCTCTTCACCACTTGGCTTGGTCAAGCTCTATCCAAAGCTAACCAGGTGAACCATAACAGGTCCGTGAATGAATGAGTTTTGACTGAAACTTGTCTTTGACGGTACAAAAAAGTTTGCTTATCACTAGTAGAAATGCTCTAAGCTATTTTTTAACCCCTCAAAGGTCACTCGTCCGGCCCGTCACTCACTGTCCTGGGTGGGCGTCGTTGGACCCGTATATAATTGTGACGCCTACTGCACGCCCTGGGTATTTGGTGCATCTTGCTGGACAGGGGAATGTATGGACTCGACACTATACTCAAAAACGCGCTTCCTAGAAATAAAATCTCAATGAAATCCAAAATGAAATTCAAAAATAAGCTTCAAAGTTCGTAGTAGCTCTATCTTCTGCGCAGTAGGTTGTGGGTCCGATTCCCACGCAGGACAAACATTTGTGTGATAATTGTTTGCTCTGTGTTTTTCGGTGTTGTATTATATAGTAAGTATGTATTTAAGCAAAAAAAAATCTATTTAAGGTATTCTATCCGTAATTAAGTTCCCATATTGACAAGCTTATGCTTAGTTAGGGGCAAGATGGCGCTGTGTGAAATTAATATTAAATTATACATCACAAGGAACTCTACTATACTTTTTAAATTATGAGCATTAAATCTGTAGTCTTGTTCCATAATTATACAGTTATATCAGTCAGTCGTCAGTTGGTAGTAATTCTGCCTTCTGCTCTGTAGGTTGTGGGATGATTCCCATCCAGGACAAATATTTGCGTGATGAATTTAGTTTGATACAGAATATGTTTATTTTGTGTTTGGGTGTTGTTTTGTATATTCTGCATGTATTGTATATAGAATGAGCATTCAATCTGTTATCTTGTTCCCATATTACATACTTTGATTGGTTTGGAGCTAGATGGCGCAGTGTGCAATAGATTGTAACAAGTAATAGCTTTTAAGCGATAAGACCGCCCATACTGTACTTTAGTTTTAAAAATTGACAGTTGGTCTTTATGTTTTTGGTGTAAGTACAATAAATAATTTTTATTAGTTCAGTAATTAATATTCGAGACTTCAGAATTGCAGTATGATAACTCCAAAGTATATGGTATACCTATGTTAAGGATTTGTTTAACTGTTTGCATCAATAAAAGGGTTATAAACAACAATTGTGTTGAAACAAAAATATACAATTATCCAAAAATTATACACATATGAAAATATGACTTTCTTAAACTTTCGAGGTGAACCAGTTGGATTTTACTAGGAAAAGGTTACTACCACGTTAGCTCCAAAATAATCAATTTTCAAATATAATCTAAAAAACCTAAAAGTGAGTCCTAAAGTTTAAATGACAAGAGTGAATTCTATGCGTTTGTCAGATAATTCTTTTATTTTGTGTTGTCTCCATTCTTTTCCGCATCCTAATTTAAATTATTCATTCCCACGTTCGTTCGTTAGGCCGCGTAATTTAGGATTGAATAGAACTAGAAACAAATCCATCTTCAATGTTATAAAAAAAACAAAAACAGTTCAATGTAACTCTCATAGTTAATTATTTTAGCGTGTAGCCCACGCTGTTGTAATGCCTTCAGTAGACGACTGCAAGAAGAGATAGGTACCTACTGCAGCCTGAAATAGCACTGTCAGCCTCCTCCGAAGCAACCCAAAAACCCAACCCAACGCTTGGCTGGCGCTTTTTGAAGAGAAGTAGAGCCCCTTGTGAAAGGGCTCGTCCAGGGAAGTATTACCAACATACCTATCTCATTTGCCAAGCAGCATTGCTGTGTTCTGGTTTGAAAGGTATGGCTGCCGGGCTTACGGGCACGCGAGGCTTAACACATTTATGCTTCAAGTAGACGGGCGCAATGCAGTGCCGTGTGGGATATGTTCATTGTGAGTTTGACCTACGCAGTAAGGCATTGTTATAGGCAAAAGTGCGCTTAACATAAGGTGGGCTACTTGCTTGTTGCGTCTCCTAGTTGTATAAAAAATAAAAAAATACCGGTAGATCCTTCGCCTTTCCCTTTGTTTCAACCCTTACTCACCTTTACAATCAACGAGTAAAGATATTACAATAGACATCTAAACAAAGTAAGTTTACCCAATAATATCCTGTTGTTTTACTGGCAGTGATAAATTAATTTCATGACTAGTAATAGATTTCAACCCTATACATAGAGCATAGGGTGTATTTTCTATTGAAACTTGATTCGATATGATACAGGGTGTCAAATGAACAGTAGCAGCATGGAGACAGATGTACGATGCTCTTAAAAGCTGATTTTATGGTACAGTTTGAAAACAAAACAAAATAAAGATCACCTCCTTTTTTTATTGGATTTTTTTTTTTTTTTTTTATCTTATTCGGGAAACATACCGATACAATAGGTATTTAAAATGGTATTACATTAAAAATAATTCCTAATTCAACAAAAATTGGTTGGTTTCATCCAAAAATAATATTTTTTAAATATTACTTAAATTTATAATTTGGTATTTCTGGTTTCATATATCTGATTTTGTTTGTTATTTTGCATTTTGTCCACTTCCTTTCTTTTGTAGTACCTACTTTAAAGTGGAATATTTGTTGGATTAGGAATTATTTTTATTCTATCACCTTTTTATATATTGTATCCGTATGTTAACAAAAATATGAAACCAGAAGTAAAAAATATTGAGTATAAGTATCTAAATAATACTTAAAATTTAGTATTTCTGGTTTCATTTTTGTTGGATGAGAAATTATTTTTAATGTATTACCTTTTTACACATAGTATCTGTGTCATATTTAAAATTAAGTATTTCTGTTTTTTCATATTTTTGTTTTTGTTTGTTATTTTGCACCTAACCTAACCAAAGTTAAATTAAATTCCAAATGGGTTAGCCTTTGACCTCGAGGCTCTCTTGGGCATCACTTGGGCGTAGATGAGGTCTATTATGGAGAAAACTTACCCAACCGCTGCATATTTTGACCAGATTTGAGCAGGTCGGAAACCAGGTGAACTTTTACAGGTCCACCAGCGATAGTCAAATGTCTCCAAAATTACGGATGGGGCCATTTAAAATTAAAGCCTTTGCAAGACCAAATATGCCCCGGCGTTTTGTTATATATATTATATCCAACATGTATACTAAGCGTGGAGATACTGACAAATTCAACTAAAGTTTTGGAATAGATTTGTAAAAACGAATAATACGTCATCACACAAATCAGTATCTACAAAATGATGTAGGTAGGTACTTATTGAAGAATCTGGTATTCATGTATCTAGCTCCTCGGTATGTAGACAAGCTCAAATAAAGTTTTAGTGTAAGTTTGTGAAAACAACAATCTGGTATTCAAATAGTTAAGCTAGTTTTAGGACAAACCTTGGTTTTTTAAAGCTATGTTTTCAACTATGTTTATTATTTAAGTTTATTTTGGTAAATAAATATATAAAAAAAAGTTATCTATCTAGTTCGTAGGTAAGGTACTTGAGTTCCTGACACAATTTTTTTTTTTGCAACAAATCTAAAAATAAACACATTATTTCCGTTGTCGACTGTACAACACAAAAACTCAATCCGCTATCTCCGCCACACCCATAACTTAACCTTAAACATGGCGGGAACATTTTTTTCCACTTGTATGTTTTTTTTCATCCTTTTAAGTTTTCGTTTTTTTACCGGTTATGGGAGATGGGATCTCTATGTCAAATATTTAGTGTCTGTTTGTCTAGAGTAAGGTTAATAATGAAGCATTTTGTTCCGTTGCGTCACATAGTTTTGTTTTGTTGTTTCACATACTAATTGTTTTTTTTTTCCATGCTCATCTTTTTTGTGTTATTTCGCGAGCTTCCAAGATTGAGATTTAAATTACGTTAATAATAATTTGTGTTACTCTACGCTGCAATAATATCGTGTAAAGGCGAGATATTTTATAGGGTACCTAACCTTAAGCTTAAGAAATATACTTTTTAATTCGAAACTATGCGGACGTATCTCACGTGTGCATATTTCTTGAGGATCTTGCTAGTTCTCCTTGTGTGTTTCAACAATTACAATTGATAGGAACTAATGGTTTAAAAAAATCAGTGTCACTCCGGGAGTGCAGACAGAATTGAAATCTTGATGTTTGTCGATATTTGCCGAAGAGAACAGCTTAGATTGTAGGTACTTGAATCTCAATATTGTCGTGTTGGTCGCGATATTTATTAACGAGAGTTGTTTTTGCAACACAACTGACACAATAACTTCTTAGAACTGACGTTGATAGATATCTGTCACGGCTGTCAACTGTCTGTCTACATGTAGAGGCAGTCTTCGAAAGGTCCTTACCCGTAACTTTGAGGATCGTAAAGATCACGTGACAATATGTTTAGGGTCAAATGTGTCAAAAATGGTCTCGGTAAGGTGTCGCGAGTTCAATGTTTTTTTCCCATCTCAAAAATTGCCCAACGTTTCACTTCAAAAATGCCTGCCAAGTTGTACAAGATAATGATAATCAATTTATGATGGCGAAGGTAATGATTAACCGCCTCTGTGGTCTAGTAGTACCCACCTGTATTAGATCCAGAGGTACCGGGTTCGATTTCAAGGTCGGTACAAATGTGTGCGCGGTTTGGATGGTGTTGGGGGTTATTTATGTCTGCCTGGCTGTTCCACCACCTTTTCTAAGTCTAACGCTTTAAAAACAACTGCACTAATTATTTTTTTATTTATTATACGACGGGTATGCGCCTGGCCTTTATCTCACCTCGAGGACGCGTTTTGCCTTCATCTCACCTGGTTTCAAGTTATGATAAGGCCGAAGGCGCCCTTCACCCGGAATCCTAACAGTCTGAAAAACTGGCTATCTTACCTCTAAATGCCGGAACAATTTTAAATTATTGTTATGGTGTTATGGACACACTTAGGTAAGATGGTGGTAGCTAGCCAGGCGGATAACAAAGTCCTACCACCATTCAAACCAAGCACAATATTGTACTCCTCTTGGTGATCGAACCTGGGACCTCTGGATCTTATACCGGTGGACGAACCAATAGACCACGGAGGCGGGTAATTATAGTGTTCCGGAATTTAGAAGTAAGATAACCAGTTCCTCAGTATGTTGAGGATTCCGTGTGAAGTGCACAAGTCTCATAGCTCAGTTGGTAGTAACTCTGCTTTTTGCGTTGTAGGCTTTGGGTTCGATTCCCACCCAGGGAAAACATTTGTGTGATGAATATAGATGTTCGTTCTGTGTTTGGGTGTTGTATCACATAGTATGTAGGTATATATTTACAAAAAGTATTTAAGTATTCTAACCGTAATCTAGTTCCCATATTACAAGACATGCTTAGTTTGGGGCTAGATGGCGCTGCTGTGTAAAATTAATGTCTTGTAATATTTACCTTCTGCCTTTTTATAATTTGAGACCAAGATGAAGGTAATTAGGCTCTTACCCGTAGTAGTACCTAGTATAAAAAAAGTATCGTGCTCACTAACCGAACCCCATACCTATAACGTCACCTGTATTTTGACATTACCGGTGACTTCAAGACAAATATCCCATCTAGGGGATATTTGTGTCACAAATCGTGTCGTCGGGGCATGTTTACAAGAAAACAGAGTTCAAGTGCCATTTAAGATGTCATAAATTAACCAATTGAACCCTTTTAGCAGTGACAGAAACAGATGTTTAATGTTTTTCATGCTATTCATTTTTAATTTCAAACTAGGGGTTGAAAGGCTTTTTCTGGGAAAGCATTGCTAATTACCGCGTTATACACAGCTCAGTTTGTAGTAGCTCTAATTTGTGCTGTATGTTGTGGGTTCGATTCCCACCCGGTATAAACATTTGTGTTTTGTGTTTGGGTGTTATAACATAACCCAAAAACAAGTATCGAATGAAAATTAATTGGTTCTCATTTTCTTCTTTTTTCTAGCTCCCATAGTCTTGCGATATTCTATTGCCGTGGCGGTCTCGGCTTGACAATCGACCCGTCCAACTCAGATTTGGATGTCATAAAAGCCGTCTAAGGGATCTCGTTAGAAGATGCGCAGCTGCTTCCTTTTGTATAACTAACATCTAACTCATCTTGCGTAACTTACATTCTGCGATCACGAATCCGTCTGCCCCGTCTACCAAGCGTGGTGCATAATGTTCCCGCTTCGGAGCAGACTTTGTCCAGCAGTGGACACTAATGGGCTGTTGATGTGTTATTTTTTGATCTGATATAATATTTCTAGGTGAAGTGTGCTTCCACCTTCAGACCTTGTCATAACTTGACACCAGGTGAGATGAAGGCCAAGCGTTTTACCGTCGTAAATAAAAAAAAAACAACTTTCATACTTACTGACTACTTACTTATTATAATGATTGGTATGCAGCTCGTTGTTAGTAAAATGAATATATCTCATTTTCAAAAATGGAGTGTTTGTTTTTTTCATCAGGTATTAGGTTTAACAATTTTTTATACAGTTTCTCTAAGATTTAATATAGCCTAAAAGCCACTAAAACCCGCTTTTGACTGTTAACCTCTCAGAGACCAACCATCTCGAGGTTAATTATTTATATTCAGCGCTATGTTGCATTTCATTATGTATGCATTTGCTTATCTTAACCCTTTTGCTCATCATTTGATAAGACTTATTAGCTTATAGCTTTTTTTTTTTAGGTATTAAGTTAACTTAGGAGCAATAAATATGTATTTTCATGATTTATTATTTTATTTTACTTACACCTATATATACACCTATATATATACATATATTACACCTATACTAATACTTTATACACTGATCCGAGAAATTACAACATTAAAAAAAAAACAAACCTAACATATTCGCCTCAGTGATTTCAATGTTATGTAAATGATACAGACAGACTTTCTCGTTTAAATGGGGTTTGCACAACATACAATTAAAACTATGAATATGAGTCCGAAACATATCATTTAACCCTTTAAGTTCGATTCGAAATAACTTAAAAGGAAGAATGATCCTAAAAAAACAAATCATTGTAGTGCAAGAGTTTGTGCATTGCGTTCCTACTTGATTATGCTATGTAAATGACCTTTAACCGCCTCTGTGGTCTAGTGGTTCAACCCATCGATTTTAGATCCAGAGGTCCCGGGTTCGACCCCCAGGGGGAGTACAATATTGTGTTCGGTTTGGTTGGTGGTAGGACTTTGTAGAAGTCCGCCTGGCTATCTACCACCATTTTACCTAATTCTGTCGCCATAGTAACAATTCTAAAATTGTTGTGTTCTGTCATTCAGAGGTAAGATAGCCAGTTCCTCAGTTTGTTGAGGATTCCGGGTGAAGTGCGCCTCCACCTTCGGCCTTGCCTTAACTTGTGACCAGGTGAGATGAAGGTCAAACGCTTCCCTGTTGTACAGTAAAAAAAAAGGAGGAGGTTCTCAATTCGTTGGAATCTTTCGGAAAAATCGAGGGTAAATATTATAGGCACACTTGAAGCGATTTAAGTGTATTACCTCAAAAGTAAGGAAAAAATGGACCCCATATAGCATCACGCGTCTGTCTGTCTGACTGTCTGTCGTCCATCCATCTATCATCAAAATATATTTGGAAAAAATACGTCATCCAGATAAACGGAATTGTATCATGTTTTTCATTGATATCTTTCTAAAGTTTTCTTTTTAGTTTTTAAAACGTAATTATCGGATGGTGTTACCTCCTAGTGGTCCCCGGGGAACTAAATTGCTGGCTTTTGCTAGCAGCTATGGCTGAATATCACCACACTAGTGGAAGAATCTGTAAAGGTCCACCTGTCTAGCGACTCCTCTGAAGTTCGTCACAAAGCAATAAACTGTTTTCCGTTGGTGCTCTGGAGTGCCAGTGCTCTCTGGGCAAACTCGCTCCATTAGCTCCTTAGCTTACCCATTTCATTAAAAAAAAATCGTTATCAATATGAAATGCTTTAAAGATAAATTGGGTTTGGTAAAAAAAACAAGGCAATCGTAGGTTCTCGATTGCTGACCGAGTGAGCGAAGCGAACGAAGTGTCTTTGTTTCGAGACAGGCTGAAAATGCTTTTGTCCGCTGTTTATTGGTTTGTTCTCGTCTTTAGGTCGCATTTTTCAACCGAAATTTGATGAAAATTGGCACACATGTTCCTTGATTTATTTATTTTTTTGAGTCGAAAAAAATTGCAATTTTACTGATTTGAATTAAATAAAAAAAAAACAGTAAAGATATAATTCAACGCCAAGTTGTTGTGTAAAAATAAAACAAAACTGGTTAGAGGAGGGAGAAAAGAGGAGCAGTTTTCTGTAGGATTAGATTTTTTTTCGGAAAATGTATATCTACGTATACCAATCAGATTACGCAGTCCTCTCCGTCTTTGACGACTTTTGAGACTTACTCGTAGACATCAGATTCGACCTCTTTGGATCAGGGGAACACGAGTAATCACTAAAGCTTATACCGCTTTTTGCTCAAAAGTCTAAAAGGAAAATTGAAAGAGGAATGCATTGGTTATTGCATGGCTATAAGGGCTCGCGAGGTCTACTGTTCTTACAGAACCCCTAGTAGTAAGTACCTACATACGTAATACGTAGCATTATTCAAATAACAGAACCCTTTATCAACGTGATTGGCTCTCAGTAGACTTTAGCTTATCTTGACATTGGCACCGTCTCAGACATTACAAATTCAAACTTAATTCAGAACGCTATTTTAAAACCCTTTGTCTACTGAATTTTAAAAAACAAACAAATTGACATTGAGGCTTTTGAATTTAAAACAAGCAGACCTAACTTATAAAAAGAAAATAATTCAGTTGTGAATTTCAGGATCTATTTGCATAATTAACTATTTACATTCGTTAATTAAATTAGTAAAGTTAATAGTAGTTGTGAAATTCTACTGAGGGTTCTTACCAAGAAATGGGCCATATACACCTAAATACAAATTCATTAATATATTGCAACCATTGATCCACCTGCCAAGCGTGGAGACAATGGCTAGAGGCTTTTGTTCTGCAAGAAATTTGCAGTGAACAGATGGGTTATTGAGGTGTAGCGGGTAAAAGCTTGACTGACAATACAGTACAGTATACGTACGGCAGAAAATGCACCTAACGTAAGTACCTATCTACCAACAAAGGCAAGAAACGTCAGTTTTGCATTTCACAAAGATACAGGCGATTTGTTTTGAAATTTTTCGTATGATATAAATATTAGTAAGTAAACGTAAAAGTAAAGTACTATACTGTACTAAGCAAATGCAAATGATAACTATAAGAAATACTCTGGTCGTTTTACAACCAGCTCCTGCTCTACAGCCCACACCAACTCGCGCGCACACCAAATATATAATTTGGCTGTCAAACACTTTTTATGAGACGTCATTCACACACGCTACATTTTATTATCTATGATTCCCGCGCACCCGTTAATTTAGCTTGAATTTAGAACGTGGTATTCGATGTTTGAAAGTTTTGAAATCGGGTATTGTATATTGTATATTGTATATTTTTTATTAAAGCGTTTAGTGGCCAGTGTTGTCGGATTTGTAGGCTTGTATCAGACTCGGTCGTGTGTTATCCGAAGACAACATGGAACCCTTTTTAACTCACCATTGTAAAACAAGGCGACTACAAAGTATATGGATGGCATTATCGGCTACGTATGAAAAAACATTGCCGTGGCGGTCGCGGATGAACAGTTCAGCCCTTGGATGTAGTAAAAACCGACTAAGGGAAGAAGGGCAGCTGCTTTCTTTTGTGTATTATCAACACTTTTAATGCGATCACGAAGCTGCCTGGCAAGCGTGGTGATTATGGCAAACCCTCCAGTTTTGGAGAAGGCTCTGTCCAGCAATAAACACTAATAAGTTGTCGATGAAGTTGTCGATGTGATGAAATAATACTGCGATTCTCAACCCGCCTAGTGGAGAAGCCTCATGTCAGAATGTGAAAGGATACGATTAGACAGTTGGGTTGGAGGGATGTTTCATGATATATTTGAGATAATGTTGCCTATTACCTTCTGATCCCTTAGTCACATTCGACGGTATTCATGGCTGAGATAGAGGGTTCCTAGGATACCTTTTCCTGCATTAACATTTTGTCTTCTATAGGTTTTGTAACTATTTACGTACCTGTTTTATTTTTTATTTCACTTTATTATTAAGTCAACGAGGCTGATAATCAATTGTCAATCGTTTGCTGGTCCTCGCGATACGGGCTTAGCCTAGTTTGAAGATCAACAGATAATATAGAGCCTATGATATGTGAAATGGCTTAGCTTCAGCGCTCATATCTTCCACAATACTATAGCATTTACTTTGAAATTTATATATGTTATAGTTCAGGATAGAGACTAGAAAGCTTATGTTTTGAAAAAACAATTACATAAAATTTTCTCTATCGAAAAAAAGCCAAAATTGACTCTAATTTGTTTCAAAAATGTTCGCCATTCAATAAATACGCCCAATTAGGGCTTCAAACTTTGTACAGTAAATAAACACAGTATACAGCAGACGGTATGTCTTTTCGATTTTCAAAATTCATATTTGTTTTAACGTAAAAAAACAAAACGTAGAAATACGCGCATATTACTGTCATCTGGTGGTCATAAGCGCTGTGGTTGAGCGCACAGCAATGTCACGTATATTATAACCATATCTTAGTTCGAAATTAGAATAAAGTACTATATATGTAAATAAGGTACTATAGCCCGTTAAAATAAATAATCTGAAAACAGAATGATATTTCGTAACAAATCCGCTAAATTAGTTAGTCAGTAGTGAAAATTTTCAAATCGACACGATTTTTGCCTCTACACGAGGCATCCTCAGGAAATAGTCTTGCTGCTAAACCGACGAACCCCTCACCCGACGTATTGCTGAACAGTTTTTTTGAAAGGACAATACGCTGGCCTGTTTATAAGGGCGACAGGTTTGCGCAAACCTGGCTGGCGCTCTGAAGGCGCGAGCCAAAAAATTGATTTTTGTTGCATCACCTCCTTTTTGGTTTGCGGTGGTGAGTGGGTCATCCGGGTCTCCAAGAACGTGTCTTGGCCTACGGAAGGACCGATCCGACGGCGGATCGGTTGGGTAAGTAGGGATCAGTCGTATCAGATGATTCGGAGGATTGGCAGCTACTTTATAATGCTACCCGTGACCACGGTCGTTGTAACACGGTCGAAACTGTCGGGAATATAAAAAGGTACGCGATGAAGACCCGTTTTTGTTATTAATTATGAAATATTTCATTACTATGTTTTAAGCTATCAGATGTTATGTAGCAATAAATATATTTTCATTTATTGCTTTTTTCATTTTCATTTTCATTCTAGGTTACCTTCCATTATTCTCGTAAACTGAAATCTAAGAAAAATCGACGAAGGATAATTTACGCCACCGATTCGCGTAAGGAAGATTTATCGAAAGATACCTGAAAGGCGCAATGGGTGCTATTATTCTACCCGCATAGTTCTATTTACTGCTTTAGATTGCTATGGCCTGTTTACACTGTTCAAGTCACTGGATTCGAGCCTGCTAATACGCTAGTATATGGTACCTACAGACAGTAGTCTGTATTATATATATACTAGCGTATTAGTATGCATTCCGTTTCCTTTGTCTTGCTTGTTGTATCGATTTAATCTGAAATAAATTAGTTTTTTCTTTAATTGATCGAGTGAGCGAAGCGAACGAGATTTCTAAGCTATGTTGGGAAATCCGGCACTGTATGTATGTGGCAATGTTTGCGATGGCATAACTCTCGAACGGATTATCCGATTTTCATCAAATTTAGACTGAATAGAAGTAAATATAATTTGATCGTCGTGGATTTGTGTTAAGAGGGGTAGTTTTTGAGATATTGGGGTGATAAGAAGTACAATTTTTCGCCCACATCTTTTGACTGGCTAATCCGATCAATTCAAAATTGTAATATATTAAAAATATCAAACTTATCAATCGCTACGAAGTTTTTTTGACACTAGGAAAGTTCTTGAGAAATAAGGGTGTTAAATGAGACTAAGACTAATGAGAATTAGGTAAGATGGTGGTAGCTAGCCAGGCGGACTTAAACAAAGTCCTACTACCAACCACAAAGTCCTACCACCAACCACCCATTGCTAACTAGCAGCAATAGATTTAAATTAACTTATCAAGCTGCTGGACCAATGTTAATAAACTATGGATGTTGTATGCAGCGATCCAATTTAGAAAGTATTCAAGTAAATTAGATATTCGACGTACAAAATCTCGTTCTGAATTCTAAATTCGATTAGCAGAAATCTACGCTGCGCTGGATTTAGATCGTCTGAATATTTAAAATGAGTGTTTCGACAAATCCTGAATTTGAAATTAGAATGGATCTGACCACAGATATGACTGAGATTCTGTTATAAAATTGTACCTTAAAAAGTATGTACCTACTACCTATTAAACGAATAACAATGAAAAGTCTTGTATCGATATTAATATTCATATTTATGTATCATGAACGCGAGTGAGGTCGCAGTTTTCTTTGTCAAATGCTAAAATTAAGTTTCTTGCATTGGTTGTAAGCTACGAACAAATAAAACAAAATGTTTTATTTGTTCGTAGGTTGTAGGTCAGTAAATTAGTTCTTTTTTTCCACATTTCTTCATGGACGTGCTCTATTTGGTCTTCTATCTTTTTGCCTGTCAAATTTTGACAATGACATAGCAAACATGCCTTCCTGACACAATGGATGTCGGCTGATGATATCTAACGATTATTGTTTGGGAATCCCAATTATCAAAGACAGTTTTTGTCCAATGGTTTAAAACTGCATTGTAATAGGTCATTATTGCTAACCTAACCTAATGGTTTTTATTTTGAAATGAGAAATATTCATACGATCTCCAAGTCACCTTTTACGACACGGGCAGAGTTGTCAGCTGAGGCCAACTCAAAACGCTATTGTAATGTTTAATCGAAGAAACCATCACGGAGGCCGCCACATAATTTGTAGAGACAAGAGATAATTGAGTTACGACTTAAAAAAGTACAACACAATTTTTTTAAATTGGAATTCGATTTTGCTTGTCGTTCAGTATCACCGTAAGCGATAAGCGGGGGTATAGTCTTCATTTAGTCGACCTTTATCCCGAAGCCGCACAAAGACCTGTATAAATGCCATCCATCTAAAAATAGTGAAAATAGAAGTCGAAATAAGTAAAATAATCTCTTCTCATGTTTTGACAGTTGTGACGTTTCATACCGCGCGTCATGTTTTCTTTTTGACAACAAAAGGGTGTCGTGTAAAGAGGGTCGTACAGACTAGGTCGGTATACCTTTGACATACGAGTGCGTTGACTTACTCTCACTTAGCCGCCTCTGTGGTCTATTGGTTTGCACACTGGTATCAGACACAGAGGTCCCGGGTTCAATCCTTAGGGTGGTACAAATTTGTACTCGGTTATGTTGATGATTTGAAGTCCGTCTGGCTGACTGCCACCATCTTGAGCGTATGACGCCATAAAAAAATTTGTAGTTTATGTGCATTAAGATACCTCAACTGAGTACCTAACTGGCTACGAGTATATTACGAGTTAGGTACTCAGTTGAGGATTCCGGGTAAAGCGCGCTTCCACCTATATGGCTTATCATAACTAGACACAGTTAAGATAAAGTCCAAAAGCGCTCCCGCGTTTCAGAATAATAGAATAAAAATATACATAGTTATCGGCACAAGGTGGCTTTTTGTCTTTTTTTATAGAATGCAGGTACTTTTGCTAGGGAGCCTTACAACCTTATCCCGCCTTCAACGTTCTTTAATTCGAATTTCACCCGCACAGCTTATTATAATCCCCACTTGGTTGATATTTTGCAAATAATTTTTAATGCGTATCTACTGCAAAAACTTGGAATCAGTTTGCAGGATCTATAATTCAGCTGTGTCCATTACGCCTTCCATGTTTTTTTAATAGAAAATAAGGCTAACTATGTGTTTGATAATATGAAAATTTATTTTATATTTTTATTGTACGGCGAGGAAGTGCTTGGCCTTCATCTCAATTGGTGTGAAGTTATGATTAGGAAACCGAAGGTGCAAACGCACTTCACCCGCAATCGTCAACAGTCTGGGGAACTGGTCATCTTACTAAGATGGTGGTAGCTAGCCGGGCGGACTTAAACGAAATCCTACCACCAACCAAACCAAACACAATATGGTACTCCCCTGGGGATCTAACCCGGGATCTCTGGATCTGACACTAGTGGGCGAACCACTAATCCGTATAGGCGGTTAAAATATGTACAAGTCCTGTGATTCTATTTCAGTATACACGACTGAAATATATACCAAATTAAAATCATTATAGGAATTGACAATGCTAAGTTTATCTGAAATAAACAATTTTTATTTATAAGTTAGATATTATATTGATAGCGGTAAACTAGATACATTTTAACTTATTAACAAAAAAGTAGGGTAGTCTAGAATGAACGCACACAAGACAGTGGCTTGTCGGCCCTCCAAATTGACGTGGGTCCGCGTAGTGCGATATTAGATAAGAGCAGATCTAGGGGGCTTGCAGACGGGCAATTGTCTGTTTTTCAGATTCTAGTCACCAAAATAATCCCATACCAAAAATAGACTCAAATTGAAATCAGTTTTCTTTAACTATAGTGATAATAATTGCTCAGGAGAACATATCTTTAATTATTATTATAAACTGTTTGCCTTATAGATAAAATAAAAAAAAATACTGTGGTCACTACCTTTACCTACCTACTAAAATCCATACAAATCACGATTCAATCTTTGAAAGCTCAAAAGTTATATCGATTTTCATTTTGCCCCGACCCGGAATCGAACATGAGACATTGGTAATGCAAACAAATAAATTATGATGCTTTAATATAAGAATCAGGTCATAAAACAGTTGAAATACTACGTTTGATGCAGTTTCTTATGTAAATATTTTGCGAATTTATTGGAAATATTTCAAAAGTATTGACGCTTAGATTTTTATCATGATACCAAAACAATGTTGTGTGGTCGATCTGTTGTAGCAAGAAGGTTTTATTGAGGTGTCAGGATAATTGTATAATCAGAAGAATCTGATCATTTCTTCTGTACTTTTTAACCGACTTCAAAAAAAGGAGGAGGTTCTCAATTCGGTTGGATGTCTTTTTTGTTTATTGTTTTAATAACCGAATTCAAAAAAAGGAGGTAGCTCTCAATTCCGTTGGATGGTTGGTTGGAACTCCATAATTTCTTAAAAGATTAAAAAAAAAACAAATTTGAAAGGATATGATCTCAGATTAGGATCGGTTCCTACTGAAGTGCACCTTTAACATTTGTCTAGGTCATCTGTATTTATCTTCGTTCCCATCAATGCGTAAATATTTCTCAGAATCCCGTATTATTGCACCCTCACAGGTCTCTTAAATAGGGTATTGTAGACGTTATGGTGTCGTATGCTTAGACTTAGTTTACAACGAAAAAGCTAAAAATAAGTTATTTTTGAAAAAAAAAGCGGAAATAACTCTCTAAGGGTAAATTCATATAATTTGAAGGCGGTGCCATACAATTAACATTTTGTTTTGTTTGGCAATTTGGCACCAACTTCAAATTATATGAACTTGCCTTTAAAGTTATTTCTAAGTTTTTAGTGGTGAAGTCGGTTCCAGTTTTTTTCAAAAATAACTTATTTATAGAAAAACCAATAGCACTGAATGAAATGGTGTTGGGTGAACCTCTAGGCCACAAAGGCAAAACCTACCCCATATTTTATATTCGAAGGTGTCTCAGTTTGTTTACTTCTTGCCTTTTCACGAATAAACGGCTTAATAGATCTAATGTTTATCTAGTTACTACGCGAGCAAAACCTTGGGCTGGTTTCCTTACTTATAAGTTCTGATTTATGGATTATGATTATGGAGTATTTTTTACTACATTTTTGTGAAAAAAATATTTATGAAAAATAATGGAAATGATTAATGTTAGATTCAGCGATGTTGTGTCAACATCTGCCGATTTTAATAGCCCGTCTGCATGGCACCCATGTACAG
The DNA here is from genome assembly GCA_951394065.1 of Venusia cambrica. Classification (NCBI taxonomy): domain Eukaryota; kingdom Metazoa; phylum Arthropoda; class Insecta; order Lepidoptera; family Geometridae; genus Venusia; species Venusia cambrica. The sequence goes on along the minus strand of OX596045.1, from coordinate 5,865,015 downwards.
CGTGATTGAAGTAACACAGAGGCAAGATGTATCGTCCCGAAATACAGATAATTGTAGATGTATGGCCTGTCATGTCAGTCAGTCAGTCACATTCTAATACCGGCTACTAATGAGTGTTGTTCCGTAGCTTAAAACCGTCCCCTAAACTCTACCCGCGGATGTCGTAAAAGTCTATAACAAGCCTCATAGCTTAGTTGGTAGTAAATCAGCCTTCTGCGCTGTAGGTTGTGGGTTCGATTCCCACCCAGGACAATCATTTGTGTGACGAATATACCTAGATGTTTGTTCTGTGTTTCGGTGTTGTATCATATAGTATGTATGTATTTACAAAGTATTTAAGTATTATATCCTTAATCTAGTTCCCATATTACAAGCTATGCTTAGATGGGGCTAGATGGCGCTGTGTGAAATAAAAATCCTGTACTTTCTAAAAAAAAAAACCACTAAGGTCCCACCAGAAGGATAGCAGCTTACTGTGTATATATGTATTACTACACCACAGAAAGTCAACAACCTCTGTGGTCTAGTGGTTTGCCCACCGGTGTCAGATCCACAGGCCCCGGGTTCGATCCCCACGAAGAGTGCAATATTGTGCTTTGGTTTTGGTTGGTGGTAGGACTTTATTTAAGTCCGCCTGCTACCACCATCTTACTAAATTATGTCGCCATAACAACAATTCTAACTATCGTGTTTTTAACAATCTTTATTCAATAATATGTACAATTAAACTAATTAACTATGTACAAAGGAATCAGTCAGATTATCGTGTTTATATATTATTATAGGCAAGTGTTAATTACTCCTTCATAAATTAAGGATGCTAAGTCATTTAGCCTCTTAGATTCATGCAAGTGTAATAGCACTTAGCCAGTTAGCATCCTAGTTAGCAAGCAAGTAAGGTGGCTACCGTCTTATCATAACTTAATACCAGGTGTGATGCAGGTCAAGCGCTTCCCGTCGTACTTATAATAAAAAAAGATCGAATTACATATTTGATGTATATATACATCAAATCAAGATCTTTTTTTATTATCTTTATTATGTTTATATGTAATATTATATTAACAAGCCTCATAGCTCAGTTGGTAGTAGCTCTGCCTTCTGCGATGTAGGCTGTGGGTTCGATTCCCACCCAGGACAAACATTTTATGCAATGAATATAGATGTTTGATCTGTGTTTGGGTGTTGTATCATATAGTACATATGTATTTACAAAGGTATTTAAGTATTTTATCCGTAATCTAGTTCCCATATTGCAAGCTATGCTTAGTTTGGGGCTAGATGGCGCTGTGTTAAAATTAATGTCTTGTAATATTTTATTAATTCATTTATTTATATAAATTTTTATTATGTGTTGGGTAGGTACTGCGTAGGTACCTATACTTATAAGTATAAGTACCTACGTAACACGGGTTCGCTACATTCATATTTAGAATCTAAATCTAGTCTAAATTCCATTCGTGTGCCATAATAAAACTTTCGCTACACCAATTTTGGCCGTGTCAAACGTCTAAGGACAAGCAAAAAGAATTCTGTTCGAAATTCAAAAACGTTCTTATTTTAAAAACCTTTGAATAACGGCCCATTGTGTTCGACATGATACAATAGTAAAAAGAGAGGTGTTGGAAAGAGACATTAGAAAATCTTGTTTCTTTATCTTATTACGAAAATCTTATAGGTATTTTATAAGGTTCCAGACCCAAAGGGTAACAACGTAAGTCTGATGTCCGTCCGTTGACGGTTTACATTTTCACAGTGTGAAAGTTAAAATTCTATGGCCGCTGTAAAAAAATAACAAGCTTGTCAGTCACAGCTCCCTTAGTAGCTCTGCCTTCTGCGCTGTAGGTTGTGGATTCGATTCCCACCTAGGACAAACATTTGTATGATGACAATTGATGTTTGTTCTGTTTTTGGGTGTTGTATTGTATGATAAGAAGGTATGTATTCAAAAAAAGTAGTAGTAAGTATTTAAGTCTTATCCGTAATCTAGTTCCCATATTACAAGCATTGTCAAGCTTAGTTTGGGACTAGAAGGCGCTGTGTGAAAATATTTCCTGTAAAAAAACTTTGATTTCTCAGACAAGTAGTACGGAAATCGTCTATATTTCATAACTCCATAAAACTGTATTCAACAATCGGTATACTCAGAATATACATTTTTACCATTTTAGAATTGGAAGCCTTTTGACCAGTTTTTGGTCCAATAAAAACAAAGCGGCCAGGGTCAAATGCTATTTGGTATTTCGCACGCCCAGAAAAGGTCTCAAGCTTATTTTTAACCTGCAGACACCCATAGCTTGGATAACAGTTTCCGATTGAATCTAAAACGCACGGCTAAAATTTACGGTTACGAATCTGAAAAAGAATTTGGGACTTTGGAGGCCGTTTTATTTTTACGCAAATAGCTTAAAACTTATGATAATATAAGATATAAGATACTTTAAACGTATCTTATGTCATAATGAGGTATAACAAACCCTACAGCTCAGTTGGTAGTAGCCCTACCTTTCGCGCTGTAGGTTGTGGATTCAATTATCATCCAGGACAAATATTTGTGCGATGAAAATATTTTTTATTGAGAATATAGTTATTCTGTGTATGGTTGTTGAATCGTATGTTAAGTTTGTGTATATGAAAAAAATATACAAGTATTCTATCCGTAATATAGTTCCCATATAATATAACATCCATCCTTAATAAAGATTTATCGAAAGATTAATTTAATTGAAAACCATAATAAAAGTCTGAAGTAAATAGAAAACATTGTTTGTTTTAATAATAAAACGCTAAAATTAATAATTTTGGTGTGGTCCTTATTAAGCCACCTAGGTTTAATAGGGGCCAAAGAACAGGTTTCAAAAAACCTAATATTTACGAAGAATTGTGACAGACACCCAAAAAAAATATTAATTTTTAGATTCTTAATAAAGATAACATACTTAAAACTCCCTGTTTTTTATTAATATTCGTTAGATATTCAAAATATTCAGTTTAGAATTAAGGTGGCCCTTGTTTACCGCAAGTACCTTATGTAATATTCAGTTACGTTTATTCATACTTTATATAATTGAATACCGAAATCATTCATTCGAACAATATGAACAATAGAACACCCGGTTCTTTGTTCCCAACATCCCGTGGGAATTTTCAAATACCTTTCTTATTGCACCCCTATCATTTTATAACATCATCTTCTACTAGCTAGTGTTTGGAGTCCTAGGAAAATGCACACTTATTTTTAAGTTAGAATTTTTACTTACATATTAGTACCTCAAAGGAAGCAGTCGAGTTACTAAGGACCGTTATTAACGGTCTATAGGTCTCAATCAAAAGCACCGGGAGATTTTTTAAAAATTTGTTTATCAATACAAACTAAAGACTACATTCTAGTTGCAGTACCTACTTGAAGACATAATTTCCGTCGCCATTGAACGTGAAGCCGAATTGAATCTAAATATTTTGTAGCAGGTTACCATTCGTTATATCATTAGCACTGCTTTGATGCAGCATTTGAAGGTGGCATGGAGCTACGTAGTTCGCGCGCGGCCGTAGAGGCGCAAGCTTTGCCGATTTACACATATTGTAGGTACATAGACGGCGGTTTGCCAGTCTGACAGTAATGTAGTGATATACCTACATCGCACGACGGTTTGCGGTAGGACTTTGTTCAAGTCCGCCTGGCTACGACTTTCTTTCCTTAAGACTGTCGACATAACAAAATTCTAATTGTTGTGTTCCGGCATTTAAATGTAAAATAGCCAGTTCCTCAGTCTGTTGAGGATTCCGGGTGAAGTGCGCTTCCACAACAAATTATTTCCTCGGACGAGCCTTCTTAAGGGGCTCTACCACTCTTAATTAAAGTTCTTATCATAACTTGAAACCGGAATGAAGGCCAAGCGCTTTCCTGTCGTACATTAAAAAACATTCGGCTTCTGTAAGCCGTCTATTTGTTGTGTTATTAGGTTCTTGGGAGTTGTAATTAAACTCAATCAGGCTTTTTCTTTCACTTCTATATATTTTTCACACACATTCTGCTTGACTGACATGTCTGTCGGTCACAGAGCATATTCACTCTTAGGTTTATTACCACAGATGCAATATACATAATTCATAACAGTAGCGTCTCCATGATAGGATATTCATAAATTCAATACTCCCTGACAGCATGCAATATGTTCTCATTCCTCGAATCTCACGCAAATAGCGCCGAGCCGTCTGTCTGTACATCCGGCAACTATTTCTGATTCCGAATATTATTGCATTCAGTCGTTACTGCTATTTATTATGAGGCTAGCTGCTGCTCCCGGCTCCGCCCCTATGTCACGTGGTGACTATGGTAGGTGCTTCTTTTCTTTTCTACTTATTATAATTATTAAATTCATATTATATTTATTATAATTGTAATAGTAGGTATAGGTATATTTATATATAATTATGTGCAGTGTCATGTAAGTATCTGAAGGTTTCTTATAAAATAATATGTACAAATATACCTACAGGGTGAGTCTTTTATCAGGGCACTGTTCCAGACCAGTACCAGACGGAAGCGTATTCGTTTTTTTATATTAGTAGTTATAGTTACGTTGTATAATTTACCTTTTAAATGCTACACTAGGAAGAGAACTAGCTTTTGCAAACTCAGGGTATCCTATCGCAAGAGCTAGCAAAGCCTAAATATTAAAATTTGTGCATCGTTTACTATAATATAAATGAATTGAAATTATCTCATTAACAATTATAATAATATAGTATACATAATCTATGATATTATGTAGTTAACTACTTGAATTTATTGTTTAAATTTGAAATTGATTTATTGAAATATTATTGAAATAGGTTCTTAAGTTTAAAATTGTGACTGAAAATAAAATTATTATTATTATTTTTATTAATTATTACAGGAATAAATAAACATTACAGGACATTAATTTCACAAAGCGCCATCTAGCCCCAAACTAAGCATAGCTTGTAATATGGGATCTAGATTTCGGATGGAATACTTAAGTAGGTCCTTTTTTCTGTAAATACTTATCATATAATACAACACCTAACCACAGAACAAACATCTATATTCATTGCATAAATGTTTGTCCTGGGTGGGAATCGAACCCACAACCTACAGCGCAGAAGCCAGAGCTACTACCAACTGAGCTAGTAGACTTCATCCATACCTGGGCAAGGTTTAAGGAGGTATATAGTCTGGACAATCAGAAGGTTCCTATAGCAAAGTTTTATCAGCTGGTACCTACACTGGCTACCGATTACTGCGACAAATTTGAATCGAACATCAAGACATTACTTTTTTTTATTACACGACGGGTGGTGCTTAATTGGCCTTCACCTCTCCTGGTGTTATGATAATGCCAAGGGAGAAGCGCACTTCACCCGCAATCCTCAACAGACTGAAGAACTGGCTATCCTACATCTATAAATGCCGGAAAACAAATGTAGAATTGTTGCTATGGCGTCAGATTTATGTGAGATGGTGGAAACTAACCAGTCAAACCGCCGCTTGACCACTTGTACCATTAGGAAGTACCATTGATGGTACAACTGGTACCGAGCTGTACTGATTTGTACCACTACTATTAGTCCTACTAGAGATAAGAACAAACCTCTTTTGAAATATATGCTTATACTGTGCCTACTCCCCTGGGGATCGACCATGGGACCTCTGGATCTGATTCCGGTGGGTGAACCACTAGACCACAGAAGCGGTGTGAAATATATAGATAGATAACTCTTTATTGTTCACCATTTACAAATAGCATAACAAAATACAGGTAGTGGAAACTTAATCTAAGCGACACTGATAAAACAATGGGCGGCCTTATCGCTGAAAGCGATCTCTTCCAGGCAACCGCTGGACATGGACAAAGAAAATAGCGGTTTTCAAGGATGGCGAACTATACGAATAACGAATATAATGCATCAAGATGTAGGTCTATTTTATAATTATTAATATATATAAATTTATAACAATAATAAAAAAAACTACAAATATACATAAAAAATACCTACCTTCATATTCAACGGTGGGTAAGTGACCTACCTAGGTAACATCGTCGTCATGTGACTGGGCTGGGTCACAACCGCTGACCTGTGTTCCAGTGAGGTTTAATGCTTAGTTGTGGCCTATTTGCTGCAGTAGCACACACCACAAACTGTATACACATTGTACTCGTGTTTTTCTGCTATGTTTTTGTATGTGTGTTATAAAAGTTAATAAATTGTCTATGTCTGTCTAACAGTTTAGTTTGATGGTCAGTTATGGTGATTATAACAATTTAGGCGCTTATAAAACGTGATACAGCATTTTACTAACAAGGTAGAGACTAATTTGTGTAATATATCGGATGGTACATACGTCTATCCATAATTTTGTATGTAAGTACCTATTTATTTATACTCACGAAATGCTCAAGATTATACGTAGATGTAAAGGTAGTAGGTCAAATATCTGAAATAAAATCGATGTATATAAGTTATGTATCTATAGCTAGGTAATTGGTGGCAAAAAGGCATACAGTTCACATGCCGGCCATTTCCTAAGTCTGTTTCATTTTGGTTTAAAACAAAATGGCGACTTTTCTTCTGAATATTTTTTCGGTTTTGTTGAGAAGTCAATTAAAGGCGCCATCTCAATTGTAACCGATTGAAATCTTAATAAATAAATAATAAATAAATATTACAGGACATTAATTTTACACAGCGCCATCTAGCCCTAAACTAAGCATAGCTTGTAATATGGGAACTAGATTACGGATAAAATACTTAAATAGGTACTTTTTGTAAATACATACGACTATATGATACAACACCCAAACACAGAGCAAACATCTATATTCATCACGCAAATGTTTGTCCTGGGTGGGAATCGAACCCACAGCCTACAGCTTTAATGAAACAGAGTTAGGTAAGCAGCCAGCTGATTGTATGAGGGTGCCGTCCATATGTACGCCTATAGCACCAGAAGCATCATTCGCGCGGTGCTGAACCTTCGAAAGGAGCGAACTTACTCTCAGCAGGAAAACAGAACTATAATAGGTAGATAAAATTGAAATAGTCCTATTTGGCTGCAATATTCTGTAAGGATACCTACTTTTCCCCAGTAAGGTAGCTCGAACTGTGAGTAGAAAATCTTACTTTGCCCTATACCTCTCTCTGACCAATTAATTGTGCTTATTTATTGGCCTTTTCCTTCCTTTAATCTAGATCTTACGATAACACTTAGTTATGCTCTCAAGTATTTTACAAAGAACTCGCAAAGCAATGAAAAAAAGATCACCGTGAATACCTACAAGTACTGTTCCAATATATAAAACACGATAAAATCTACTGGTTAACTAAATAATTATCAATTAAACTTAAACGATTGGTATCTGTGGAATAATCAATTGGATTTTTTAGTCATTTATCATTTAGATTGGTATCGTTAAGTGTCTAAGTAAAAGATGGCGGTCATTTCTGAGATTCTGAGGCCGCACAGATTTTATAAATCACAGAGTAATGTTTGTGACAGAAACATTTTATCTGAGTAGGTACTTATTGATTATTTTAGATACTTACCTAATCATCATCATCATATATTTTTACCACGAAGGTGGCAAATAGGCAGTTCAAAATTGTAGTCCACGGCATGACGTAGGTCTTTTATAAGGTGTGCCACTGAGCCCAATTTTTGTCTTTTCTCATCCACTCTGCTTGCTCCTGGGTGGAGGTCGTCGCTCCATCTAGTCGAGGGCGTCCTACACGCTTGCCTAGACGTGGTGTCCACTGAAAGACTCGTTGACCCCACCGACTGTCAGTCCTACGACAAATTAATGTGGCCAGCCCACTGCCACTTCAGCCAGCTAACTCTTTGAGCAAAGTCAACCACCGTATAAGTAGGTCGGTACCTATTTAAGGATTCATATTTGGGGGATGATAGACCTCTGTAATTATTTAGTAGTAAACGATTTGATGTTTTAGTTATAAAGGTTTGTCACAAAAGGAAAAAAAAAAAAGTTCAATAAAAATAAAAAAAATGTTATTCTGTGTTTTGTTTTTAACTTCGTTTTCACTCAGCCTTCTGTGATACTAAAAATACCTATTTATACAATAATACAATATTCTGATTCGCCACCCCAATAATATCAGACCTACGGCCTTTCTCATCATTTAACTGAATTAGAGTTAGACACGGTTCATGCTTCGATATTGACGATGTGTTTTAACAGCTGCTTTACTTTAATTATGATATAATGAGAACAAGGCGAGTGTAAGAATCGATCAATTGTTGCCTTAGTAATAGAAACCTAAAGAAAAAGTCTAGTAATCAAAAACGTTTGGAAGATAGTCGAATACCTGAACATTTTTCAAGAATGCTTTATCGATTTATCTCAAAATATTGATTACTCTATCATCAAAATCCTAATTGGCGCCAAATTCGACCGTCCGTCCAGAAACAATGTCAAAAACTTTTTGCGCCAACAGTTGGCGACATTCAAAAAGAAAAATTTTAAAAAGGAGCACAACAACGTAAAGGACAAATTTCTTTCGCTTTTCTGAACGAATCGACCACATTACTTGCACTCAAACGAACTCACCTTAACAAACTAGCACCTTATTTCAAATAGATAAGGTTTGAATTCGTATTCGTTTCTGCTTTATGCATAAAAAAAGTGTCAAGTAAGCTGGCCTGCAAGGAGTTTTTATTCTTCAATTTAATTGTGCGAAATTGTTGCATGCGTGTTTTTGTGATACGAAAAAACCACGTTGTTATTTCCCTTATTCAAAATAACTTTGACCTTTATTACTCGTGTCATAAGGTTGAGTAGTGTATTTTGCTAGTTTTGTTCTGTGGTACTTATTTTTTTATAAGTAATTGGTCCTTAGCACGTCGTGTGGCGACATTGTGTTGGTTTTTTGACGTATAAGTAAATTAATTAAAGATTTTTATTGAGATTTGTAAATGTTTTCATTTGTGTATCTTTACTGTCGGGTTCTTTGTGTAGGGTCTATGTCTTATTACAAACCAAATATTCGAGGATATTGATATAATTACCATGCTTGGAAGGCGATAATGGTAGATACACTGCCAACTGTAAGCTGCTGCCCATCTTGTGGTGAGAACCTTTAGTCCGCTTTTACGACATCCACTGGCTTCGTTGATCGACTCTCACCTAGTTAATAGGTGTCTGTACATTATTCAACTAAATACAGGGTGTCCGCAGAATCAATAAAGTCATGCGTCACATTGTAAGATCCTCACTAAGAAAAGAAGCCATAACGAAGACATGACACGCGATGCATAAAGCTAGGCTAGTGTGGATAAGCTTTGATCACCTTTTTTAATCTTACAAGTAGTTTTATGCCATCCACTAGCTTATACCCGCAGTTTCACCCGATATGTATTGAAGAGAAAGTACAATATATATTTAGAGAGACATCATTTATGCAATTATTATACCATGGTCTACGTTGACTCTGTACTGTGTAGGTCACATACAGATTAACAAAGTTTACTTGTTTGTATTTTCAAATTCAAATTTATATATCTTTATTGCTCCAAACATGGTTTGAAGGTGGTAAATAATCATTGTAAATAATGTTCTCATGTTTCACTATAGTCTAGCATGCAATAGTTATTAGTAACATAATATTAAGGTCTACGATTAGGTAAATTAATTAAGTAAGTCATTAATGTCATAAGTTATTTTCATTCAACCATTTAAATAATTTATTTTTAAATAAATATGTATTCATTAATCTGACGTCATTTAATATACATTTTTACACATATTGCTATAAGTGTTCTAGAATATTCATAAATAGTATCCCAAAACTCTATGTAAATCATTATTTTCTTTAACTTATGTTATTGGATAGAGGCGGCCTATTATCCAACAGAACAGGTTCAATCAATGTTGATGATGCTCCAGTGAATACATTGTCATTTGCATTAGGTAATTTTAAGCTATTTGTAATGGATCATACAAAAAATAACTAGCCTGAGGTTCTTTCTCCTTGTGTGCTGGACGCGATTCCGAACAGGCGGTAGTTTTGACGTTTTTAAGGGATCCAAAAAAAAAAACTGAATATACGATAATTGGTTACGATTTTTCATGCTACAATACAAATACAAAAGGATTGGTTGATTGATTTATTTTGATATCTTTTTATACTCTGAGGACCTGTACAGTTCCTCCTAGCTAGCGGCCACCCTCTTACCAAAGTCCGGCGCCAAGCAATTCGCTGTGTTCCGATGGTACGCGAGAGAGCCAGTCGCTCCTGGGGAGCGCTTGCTTCATTATAGATATCATCCTTGCTTGTTCAAGTTTTGCGATTAATTTAAGATTCAAGAAGAAGAGCTATTCATATATTCATATATTATAAAAAATAATTAACCATAAAAGTTGGGACTTACATCTAAATTGTTACAATGATAATAATAATTATATGATAATAAAATCGGCTAAAATTTGGTAGGTACCTATATACATTGTTCCTAATATTTAAGGGTTCAAGGGTACCACATTATATTGGGTTATCCACACTAACCTAGCGGAGGCTTCTTACCCACAGGATGCGTGAGCCACTCACATACTCTTACACAGGGTGGTCTAATAATCTAATCTAAGTGATATTTATTTATTTTCATGAATTTACAAGGGAAACAGTCGGACTACAATTCATTTCATTAGATTAAGATCGTTAAGGACCGTTTCAAACGGTCTTTAGTTCTATATCGTGTTTATCTCCGCCTTCTGTGCTGGAGATTGTGGGTTCGATTCCCACCCTGGACAAACATTTGTGTGATGAATGTTGATGTTTGTCCTGTGTTTGGGTGTCGTATTGTATGATATATATGTATTTAAAAAAAAAGTATGTAAGTATTAGATCCGTTATCTAGTTCCCATATTACAAGCTTTTCTTAGGTTGGAACTAGATGGCGCTGTGTAAAAATGTATGTCCTGTAATATTTATTGTTGTTTTTTTATTCGACGCAATTTTATTTATATTATTTACTTCTTAACAATTTATTTGAATTGATCAACTTGGTCCATCGTAGTACTTGACATCAAGGTAAGGGTAAGGAATCCTTGCCCGGGTAAACGTCGATTTCAAGAGCTGAATCATCATCATTTGAACGTGGGACGAGTGAACCAACTAAATTCATGTAAATATTGCATTGTGGCGACTCGTCCCAAATGTTGGCCAAAAGGACGACTAACCACTTACTCCACTTTATCCCACGCTAGGTGGTGTCGCACAACATTTTCTCTTCACTCCTATCAGCTGTCTACTCTGCATCCACGCCTTTCATAAGCATGTATACCCCATTTTAACGCCATCTTATTTCCTCCCAAAGATCGTCGGTAGAGATTTTTAAGCTTCCACTATTTTGATTGGGCTCCTTGTTTTTTTTTGTGCCATGGAACAATAAATAATTTTCTATATTCTTTCACACAATCTATCCATCTCTTTTTACATCTGGCATATCCAACCACGCTTATAAATCAATAAATAAATAAATTAAAGTAATTTATTTCAGGCACATTAACAACCATAGTTACAGATAGGTCCTGGTATACAAAATATTATATTCATACATTCATAACTCTTTAAGCCAAATAGTAAAAAAAAGGAGAGATGATAGCTCTCATCATTAAAATATCCTCTCCTTTAAAAAAAACTCATCTCATTCAAATATTAATCGCTTGTCAATAAAAAACAATGTCTGCGGAATTATGAACCACCTGTATATAACATTATCGAGTTACACTTGTTTTGACAGGCGACTCATAGGTGGGCTTCTATCATTAGTGCAGAGTTTCATCCTTGGAAATCACGCCGAAAATCTACTTTCATCAACATCATCAACAGACCGCCACCATCCACTTTTTTGGACTATGAAGCTAACGGATTTGACGTATTCTGTAACAATTCAGCCAGAAACAAAATCATTCAGCTAAAAAGTACCTTATAACTATACTAGTATTCCAACATTAAAAATAAAATCTAGGCTTGGCACGCGGTACATATAAGTACACCCAGGTAATACTGTTAATACAACAGGTGGCCTTATCGCTGAAAGCAACCTCGTCAGGGCAACCGTTGGTGGACATAAATTCACATAGCTTCACTGCTGAACATAGGACCAATTGCAGCTACAAATAGATATAACCGCGTCTGTGGTCTAGTGGTTCAACCCACTGATTTCAGAGCCAGAGGTCCCGGGCTCAATCCCCATGGGGAGTCGAATTGTGCTTGGTTTGGTTGGTTTTAGGACTTTATTTGAGTCCGCCTGGCTAGCTACCACCATCTTACCTAATTCTATCGTAAGATAGCCAGTTCCTCAGTTTGTTGAGGATTCCGGGTGAAGTGCGCCTCCACCTTTGGCCTTATCTCAACTTGTCACCAGGTGAGATGAAGGCCAAGTGCTTACCCGTCGTACGATAAAAAAAAAACCGCCACCAATGAGCCACTTCCATCCAGGTACCGCCACGATGACATCGATTCATCAAACGGATGAGTCTTCACACACTCAGTTTCGCGTTAATCATAAACATTTTATAACTAGTCGGTAACTCAGCTTGGATATCGTTAGAGCCGAATAACGGACGGCGGACTAACGGAGGCTTGTCTATGTTATACACAGAAAAAAGGCAGCAGTTTTCTTCGGCATGTGTATTATGTATGTGTATTATGTATATAATACATAATATGCATAATATAAACAAGATTCATAGCTCAACTGGTTGTAAAATAATAAAATATTACAGGACATTAATTTTACACAGCGCCATCTAGTCCCAAACTAAGCAAAGCTTGTAATATAGGAACTACATTATATATAATACTGATATACTTTTTTGTAAATACATACATATCATAAAATACAACACCCAAATACAGGACAAACATCAAAATTCACACAAATGTTTGTCCTGTGTGGGAATCGAACACAACCCACAGCGCAGAAGGCAGAGCTACCTACTGAGCTATGAGGTTTTTGAATAAAGGTTGCATACCACTACAGCGTTGGGTACCTGAGTTGGCTACCGTGCGACGGGAACAGACCCTATTGACAGCAAACACCATTTCTGTGTTTGTTCATTTCGTGTTTGGAAGCCGCAGAGTTACAAACTACCTGAATTGAATTGAATTACTCTTCATTGTACACAAAATGACTTCAAATTTACAAAAAATATAATAAGGGAGGAGTGTACTCTACTTTTCTCACCTTTTGCGAGACAATAAAAAAGCAAGGCTACTAAAAACAGCGTTTTATCGTAGTAAATTAAAATTAATTTTAATTAAACAATTGATGTTTGAGACATAAGTCCAGTGGTGGAAAGACAAACTTATATTTTTACAAAATCTTTGCAGTTATTACGTATATAATTGCAGCGTCTTAAAATACTCGCGGCTTTTGTTTAATTTCTAATGTGTTCCATGCAGCTTGCCGTGGCCAGCTCGATTTTAGAAAAAGTTCGATTTTCAAATAAGTTCGACGCGGCGCCGGCCCCGTCCTTCGAGTATTAGTCTGTTGATCTATTATTACGAAATTAGACTTTAAGGCCATTGCAATAAGAACTATGAAAAGTAAAAATATTAGGGTTATAATGAGATTCAGTCCAACATTACACCCCGGCTAAAGCCAAGGGCTTTAATGACTTGCTTTACGTAAGGTTGGCATGATATGTAATTTGGCATTGTCGAGCAGGTGTTGTGAAAATACATAATTGTCTTATCATTCAATGCAACAAACAAACATGTATTCATCACACAAATATTTGTCCTGGGTGGGAATCGAACCCACAAGCTACATCGCAGATGGCAGAGCTACCAATTGAACTGTGAGGCTTGTCAAATACATACATAAATATTATACAAACATGAATTTCAAAAATATTATAAGAACCTAAAATCAACAGTGTCAAAACCTTTTTGAGCTACTAGCACTGCTGTGTTCCTTCATGTTATAGAAGTTGCATTTAGCAGCAGATTGCTTGTTTGCTTAGTCTCCAAGTTGTATAAAAAACCTCCTGATTGGAAGGCCCACTTTGCCACAAAGCTTTCACAAATAGTTTACATAATGAAGTAGAAATACATTACTAAAGAATTTTCTTAGCTGTCTCAGAATACTTACCACAAATTTCATGGTCAAATAAAGTAAATTAAGTTACGCTTTCCATCAGCTCGAGGCTTTTAGGAGACATCATCGTAACTAGCTCGACGCAGATGCCACGAATAACGCTTTTAACACCTCGCCATGTTGACTTTGCCTCTACCAATAGAGGACTGGCACTCTCGCACAATATCAACAAACAGTAGCGAAGCTTCTATCGACAAACTAGTAAGTTGTTTTTTTTTATTTCTTATAGCAAGCGCTAGACCATGCATAATTATCAATTAATTAATGAATTAAAAGCCTAAACGGCTTTTATTCCGAGATCTTACTAATTACTACATTTTTGAGTCAAATATTTTCAAAAATTGCAACAAAATATAAATACTCATAAAATATCTCTAGTCTCGGTGTGCCTTTTGGCATATGCCTCCTCCAACGTTTCCATTGCCTTCTGTCATGGGTTACCCTTCTCCAGTTGGGTCCGGCTGCCTTTTTCAGGTCATCTTCCCAGCGCTTCGGTTGCCTTCCCCGATTCCTTTGGCCGCCTCTAGGATACCACTCGGTACTGTTTCCAATTATCAAAGATTATAATTTACATGAACTTATTAACATTAACTGTTATTTTTTTTATTTTCAATGAATAATCTAACCTTAAAAACCAAAGTGACATGTGACACTTATGTGAAATCGATAGTAAATGTATGAGGATTTTCAAATGATTTACATAACAATGGAGAGTGCAAATCGGAAAAAAGCCATCCCGCCTGGTGTTAAGTTCTGATAACGCTGAAGGTGGATGTGTACTTCACCAGGAATCCTCAACAGACTGAGGAACTGACTTTCATACCTCCAAATGCCGGAACACAATAATTTAGAATTGCTGTTAAAGCTACATAGTTACAGCGACCGGTCTTAAATTTTAAGCCAAAACTCTAACAACATGACTTTGAGAAGACATGTTATGCCGACCCCACTTAATGTGAGATAACGGGCAGGAAAATAGTGGATTACACCTGCTTTTCAGACAGGTAGGTAGAGACAATCTACACTTCCTATATGACCCCCTTAGTCTTAAGTTATAAGAACTTTATTGCTAAAATAATCGTGGATTGTATAACCAGCCAGTATCAAATAATTAAATCCAAGCTGGATATGCAATGAGTTTAGGTATGACATAACTAATTATCATTACACTAAATTAGTTTATATGTCAAGTATCTTTCGACATTATCAAAATATTATTCTTTCTATAGGTTAAAAATAATTTAACAAATTGCTATTAGATTCTTTCACATTACGTGACAGCTTGTTGTAGACCTTTACATAATTATTGCGTCGATAGGTACTTTGTTCATTCACTCACTTTAAACATACATACATAATACCATCGAAAGTCAGACCCTCATTCTAAGGCAGCAATCATCCGAAATCCACACTTCACCTAATTTAAGTAGTCTTTCTACCAAGACGTAAAAGAAAAAACCACTTTGTTTTTCATCTCGGTCTACCTATTTATCAAACTTGTATGACTTAGCTGCTGAATTAATTTTAAAGAAATTATAATATCAAAACTTGACTTTTTGATGCTTCCTCCAACCTTTACCAAAGAGCATAAGGACGGTAATGTGATTTTAAAGGCCAGGTTATCTTGAGCCATCTCCATATAGTAGTAGTTAAGCCATTAAGTATAA
Organism: Venusia cambrica; assembly: GCA_951394065.1. Classification (NCBI taxonomy): domain Eukaryota; kingdom Metazoa; phylum Arthropoda; class Insecta; order Lepidoptera; family Geometridae; genus Venusia; species Venusia cambrica. The sequence continues at coordinate 5,849,205 of OX596045.1, read as the reverse complement.
TCATACCACGAACCTGTGTGAATTTAATGTCCTATAAATATTTTTTAATTTAATTTAATTTAATTTAAATTTTATTTAACCTTATCAAGCTCTCTTATGGTAGCACTACTACGGTATACTAGCTAATCTTGTGGTAGCACTTTGCCATAATAATTGACCTCTTTTACAAAGACTGCCTAGCCATTTTGTGTATGGACTTTTGTGGTCAACCTATTACAAAAAACTACTGTACCTTACCTACTGTAACTGTATGGTAGTACTGTGTCCACATAGTACGTGTTGACACGTCGCCCCATCGCCTCTGTGTGCCGTCCCTTCGCGGTTCTCGTTACAAGTCTATCGGAACTAATTGTACAGGTAGACAAGAGGTCGTGGGTTCGATTCCCGCGCTTATATCAACAAAGTATACACAATAGGCGGCATACACAATGTATGTTACTTATTATGTTATTAGTTATATCAGTTTCGTATTATGCTTATAAAACTGTTTGTACTCCGAAAATGAAAAGACTCCCGCTTTTTTCGCTTTTCTAGGTTTTCCTAAGGACGCATCTGTCTAAGGTAGACCCAATGCGAGTCTAGGGGTTCAGGATATTTAAGTCTTAGTTGCACTAAAAATTTTACCGCCTCTGTGGGTTAGCCCACAAGTATCAGACCCAGAGGTCCCGGGCTCGATCCCAGGGAGTACAAATTTGTACTTGGTTTGGTCTACCACCATCTTACCTCAGTCTGTCGCTATAACAACGGTTCTAAATTGTTGTGTAATGGCATTTAGAGGTATGAAAATCCAGTTCTTGGGGATTTGCACTTCCACCTTTTTTTATACAACTAGGAGACGGAACAAGCAAGAAGCCCACCTGATAGTATAAGTGCATATCTTGCCTATAACAATGCCTTACTGCGTAGATCACATCCACAAATAACACAGCCTACACAGCAATGCATTGCACCCGTCAACTTGAGGCGTGAAGGTGTTAAGCCTCACGTGCCTGTAATATCACCGGTGACCATACCCTTCAATCCAAAACACAGCAATGCTGCTAGGTGACTGAAATAGGTATGGTGGTAGTACTTCTCCGGACGGGCCCTTTCACGCGGAGCTCTGCCTACTCTGCTCTGCTCTACCACCTTCGGTTATACAAAAACGTCGTATCATAAAAAATATAGTTTAATTAATAACTAGCTTTTGCTCGCAGCTTCTTCCGCGTTATCTTTATAATTTGGTCCGGATATAAAGATAAATCATCATCAGGAACATGTGTGATCCACCTTATTCTGTCGCCGTAGCAGCAATTCATAAATTGTTGTGTTCCGGCATTTAGAGATGAGAAAGCTAGATACCTAGTCAGTTTGTGTAGGGCCTCATCATAACTGAAAATCAGATGAGATGAAGGCCATGCACCCCGGTGTACAAAAAAACAATAAAAAAATGTAGCACATAAGCGTATATAGACTTTTTAAATTATTTTTTATTTATTATTAGATATAAAGGACCTTAATTTTACACAGCGCAATCTAGTCTAATCTACTAAGCAAAGCCTGTAATATAAGAACTAGATTACAATATAATACTAATATACTTATTGTAAATACATACATAGGTATCGTACAATATCTACAACACCCAAACACAGAACAAACAACAATATTCATCACACAAATGTTTGTCCTGGGTGGGAAGCGAACCCAGAAAATGAGTTTAGGTACATTTATTACCATTTAATTATGGTAATATAGAGTTGCAGAATGTACCTATCGTTTTGCACATTTGGTGAATGGAGACAGTTGCGTCAATAGGCTGATGGATGCAGAAAGGTAAAAGGTAGCTAGGGTGTCCCGATACCCGCCTGATCGTGTATCGGGGCCCCCTGGATCATGATTAGGAACAGAAAGGAAAGTTGAATTCCTAAAATGTTGAGTTTGCAAAAGTTGAGTTTTAACCGCCTCTGTGGTCTAGTGGTTCAAGCCACCGATTTCAGATCCAGAGGTCCCGGGTTCGATCCCCATGGGGAGTACAATATATTGTGCTTGATTTGGTTGGTGGTAGGACTTTGTTTAAGTCTACCTGGCTACCACCATCTTACCTAATTCTGTCGCCATAATAACAATTCTAAAATTGTTGTGTTCCGGCATTCAGAGGTAAGATAGCCAGTTCCACAGTTTGTTGAGGATTCCGGGTGAAGTGCGCCTCCACCTTCGGCCTTATCTCAACTTGTTACCAGGTGAGATGAAGGCCAAGTGATTACCCGTCGTACAATAAAAAAAAATGCATAAAGTACCATATTTGCTTCGATACCCGCGACTTAAGCCAACGCTTCCGATTGGCGCTGTGAACAATGTAGGTAGGTACTATCACGATATAAACATGATCATCACGAAAATACAGATAAATTGAATGTTTGCTCGCAAATAGTTTATTACCTAGATAAAGATAAAGAATATATACTTTTTTAACGGAAAATATTCCTTACGACGCATCTATTCAAAATTTCAAATGAATACTGTAGTAACATTACAGTAGATTACCGAAGTAATAAGATTACATACAGAAATCAACAGCAAGAGCTTTGTCCATAACATAAATAGGTAAGCAATAAAATTACACACAAAAATCAGCCTCGTCAATGGCAGAATGATTTGAACAATACATTTTTATGATTTTACTACGAAATTCTTAAACATCAGGATTATTTACGTCTAACCATAGTTTATTATATTGTTTTATGCTTAGACAAATAAAAGTGGTCTCGACAGAGCTTACCTATTTGAGCCTTTTGGGGTTGAGACCTTGGGTCCGTGGGGAGCCGGTGCCCTCCGGGATTACAAAAATCTTGCGGGTCTTTTGATTGAGGCGACACGTGACCCAAGGGCTGGTTCTTATATAGGCCAGCGAATCAGCATAGCTATTCAGCGTGGCAATGCAGCCAGTGTCTTGGGCACGCTACCGTCTGGTACTGGTCTGGAACTGTTGAGTTACCTATAGGCCGTTTGTAACGGTCCTTAGGTAATCTGACTGATTCCTTTGTACATAGTTAGTGTAAATGTTTTTTTTATTGAGTAAATGTTTTAATCTTTAAAAATAAAAGTTTTATCGATATTAGCAAGTCTATGCGCTGGGACAGTTTGAGTTTTAGTTTTGATTGAGTAACAAACTTACTTACAAACATTCACATTCATAACATTTTGATACCAGCATTTTGGTGTCGGTTAAAATAAACCTATGATCTGTCCCAGGATACAAACATACACAAACAGAGTGTTTTTAATTTTTTTACAATAGGTATGGTGGACGTATCACATTTTTGAGTGAAACACAAAATTAATCTCTTTTCCTACCCAAGTCGTTAATTTAGTTATGAGCGATGCGTTGATCCCCTGGTATCAATAAAGGGATGCCGTAACCGCATATCCGTTGATTCAGGACCAGCCACGATCTGTAAGCGTGAGCGATGGCGCCACTGTCTACGTGAAACTGCTAAATTGACGTTTCTTGCCTTGGTGGTGTGTTAGTTCGTTTTTCCGCCGCGTGCATTATATATTGGTCGCTATGTATCTTATCTCAGTACCTTCCTGTTTACCTCGGGCACAGAATACTTGTTAGTACCACATCAGTGATGGATGGCTCCTTACGCTGATAGCAGTACAGAGTGTACCAGGAGATTTTATTAGACAGATATTTACTCAGATAATTTTGGACAGACAGATACAAAATACGTTATTCTATACACAAAACATTAGGTATACACGTAAACTGAACAGACTGATATGTAAGAATTTTCGCAGTGCAAAACGCTTGGCTATGACAAATAAAACAATAAAAATACAAAAAATATGAGTTAGACAACAAAGAAGCTTGAAATTCGGACCAGGATTTCATTTTATATTTATAGTGCAAAAGAGCAATAAGGAAGGATTTTAGATAATTAATTCCTTATTATCAAATTGGGGTAAGCGTTTGCTGTTTTGAAGCTCGTCACTTTTTGAAGTCGGTAAAATGTGGGATTAACCTTATGTCGACGGAAAATAATAATAGAATACTTTTTTATTCAGATGTTTAAGTCCAAAAAGTGTTTGTAAAAATTTGGATTAGAGGTTAGTAGTTTCTATGCGTAAATTCAAAATGTATACAAAGAACTAAGTAAATGGTGATTTCACAATATTTACACCTGCCCACTAAAAAGTTAGTTAAGGTAGCGATCGATATTTTTAAGATGTGCCTAATAACAAATGATATATACCATAGGATAAGGATCATCAAGGAGCTAGCCAGAGTTTCTTACCTTTCTTGTGTGCTGATCGCGATTCCGAACAGGCGGTACCTATATTTGACGATTTAAAATGATCCTAAAAAATCTTACTGAATAAACGATTCTGATTTTTATTTTACATATCTAAAAGCGATTTGACAAATGACCTCAGCACGGGGTGGGGATAAAATTTTTTTCCTCTGTTTTTATCCACCATCGGGAGACAAAATGCTCTGACAAGGTGGATAAGAACAGAGGACAAAAATTTTATCTCCTCCCCGTGCTGAGGGGGCTGGGTGAGCTGCCATACCTGCGCACATTCGTAGTAGTTGGCAATACTTTAGAATGCTGTTGATGCTCGCGCGAACCTGACTGCATAAAACCCATCGGATACACCGGCTAGATATAGAAGAAAATTATTCTGGCGCACCTTGTAAAAACGGGGTAACAGTACCCCTTTCACTTATAAGCATCTCGTAATCATATTTTTATATTTGTTTCGTATGTAATCTACGAAATGTAAGCTTTTTCAGGGTTCCGTAGGTACCCGTGATCCCAAAGTCAAAATGCGTTTATTCATTAAGATTTCTTAGGATCATTTTAACGTCAAATCTACAGCAAATCGCGACCAGCACACAAGGAGCTAGCAAACCTCGGGCTAGTTAATTTTTAATAGTAGTGGGATCTTTTGACATGGATTTGAATTAGCTGCCTAGAATTGTGGGACTAGTTTTAAGTTATATCAACTCAGATGATTTGGGAGATTGAGAAAAAAGAGACGGTTTTTGGGGCAGACGAAACTATTTTTTTTTATAGAAGTGTGTCAGTTTTTACTTGAGTAGTTGAACCCACCGATTTCAGATCCAGAGGTCCCGGGTTCGATCCCCAGGTGGAGTACAATATTGTGCTCTTAGGTCCTGCTCCACTCTATCCAGCCATCTGAGCTTCGATTTTCCAGGGGGTCTGTGGTCGTTGGGTCTATTGAGAAAACTACAGGAATAGCAGACGTACAGAGCATTACCATACGAAACCCTTTGGTTCAACTTTCATCATCGAGCGGCTAAAGAGTGGAATACGTTGCCTTCATCTGTTTTCCCTTAAATTACAATAAGGGCCTCTTCAAGGCGAGAATGAATAGGTGTCTCCTACACCGTAGGCCCTTAGGCGAGATTCTGGTCAAACGACTTTAATGATAAAAATAAAAAAAAATCCTTTGGAGATCTGACGTCCTCCATTCTCTAGGCCACGTAATAAGCTCACCGATAACCTAACCTAACTTACAAGGCTTAATCAATATTGTCAAAGGTACCTATTATAAATTCTGCGGGAGTTCTGAGTTTTGGCTCACACATTCATACGGAGGGTCTATTCGTAATAGAGTGACGTCATAGGAAGCTATAAACCATTGGACGGCGTTGGGCGAGTTTTAGGAGTTGCTGATGTGAATATTTTATGGAATTGTTGGGTTGGAATGGATTGGTCTTGTCTCTATGATAAAGATTTTTTATACAACTAGTTCATAGTCATAGTTATTTGCATTAATTACGTATAGGTACAATGGTTTTATAATTGATATAGTTATCATAAGTGACCGCGCGCAATACCTAACATTGACATTTTACATAGCACCAGCTATCTCTGAACTATGCATTACTTGAAATAATGGGAACTAGATAGGCAAAAATATCAGAAAACTAAAGCTGTAATGATATAATACTTTTTTTTAATATATCTTACGCCTCAGTTCAGCTCTGCCTTCTGTGCTTGTGGGTTCGATTCGATGAATATAGTCTGCTTTAATTTTGTGTTATATTATCACATTAGTTTTTACTACAAAAAAAATGTTTTATAAATGTTCATATATTTTCCGAAATCTAGATCCCATATTTCAAACTTGGCTTAGTTTAGGGCTAGATGGCGTTGTTTAAAAATGCCTGGTAAAATTAAATTACTTAAATTCCCAAAGACCAATCCTATCCAACACGACTCCATCTCGTCATCACAATACGGTTTGCATATTAACTGTGCGACTTCCGCCATCTCGATTCTTAATCGACATTATATCGACTTCATCGGAATAGGGTCCTGCAAGGGTAACTAGCAAGGGGTTAACTATAGGATCGTATTTAAGGATGTCAAATACAAGTTAGTGGGAAATCACTTCGTTCGATAAGGCTGCCTATTACATGTATATTTTTTTAACAACAAAGATATAGATTAAGTCAAAGAAATGTTATTTGTATAAACAGGTATGTTACAACATGTTTAACCGATTTCGGTGGATTTTGGTTCTCGGTTTGCAAAATTTGAGTAAATAGAATTCATATAATTAAATACCCGAATAAAGGACAAAAAGAAAAAAAATACGTCGAGTTTATAGTAGCACTTCTCAATATTTTTTTTTTTAATCTATCATTATTAAGTAATGAATAACTATAGAAATTCATTATTATTAACAACGTTACCTACATAAGTATACATAGCCTCCTCCTATAATTATAGGGTCTTGCAATTATCACCACGGTGATCTACACAGATAGAGAAAATACACAGAATTAAATTAAACGGCTTTTACGATATCCACGCGGGCTGAGTTTGAGAGGCTTCATATCATAAAAATATGTTTATAGTACTTATAGGTAGGTTAGGTTTTCTTAAGGCGGACAATTTGATTAAATCGTTATAAAATTGTTAATCGTTATTATATCTGAGTTAAGTTGGGAAATCCGGCACTGTATGTATGTATGTATGTGGCAATGTTTGTGACGGCATAACTCTCGTACGGGTTATCCGATTTTCATGAAATTAAAACTGTAAAGAGATAACGTAAATAGAATTTGATTGTCACGGGGGATTTAATTCGTCTTGACTAGCTTGACAGCTCAGTTGGTAGTAGCTCTGCCTTCTGCGTTGTAGGTTGTGGGTTGTGGGTTCGATTCCCACCCGGGACAAAAAATTGTGTCATAGATGTTTGTTCTGTGTTTAGGTTTTGTATTGTATCATAAGATTGTGTTTACAATAAAAACGATTTTTTATTCGTAATTTGTTAAAAATAGCTTTGCTTAGTTTGGGGCTTGATGACGCTATGTGAAATAAAAAATAAATAAATAAATATTTAATAAATAACAACAAAGGACACCAGTCCTGAAATATTTATTTATTTATATTCAACTCCTCTGCTTGGTAGTAGCTCTTAACTGTCTGTTGCCATAATAAAGTGTATAGTAATGGTTTGGTATAGTGGTATGGTAATGGTCTAGTATCTACTTGAACATCTTACAGACGTTCAAAACATCGCTTACCATCAAATTGATCTCAACCATTGCATCATCAAAGATAATCCAAGATTAAATGGGAATTAAAGAAAACATACGAAATTTAACAACATTTTGATGGGGTTTTTACGTACGGAGAGATATCGAGTTATGGATCGTAAACATGTATTTTATAACATTTCTATAACAATGCGATTGGAATTTCGTATTGGAGGCTTTGAGCAGCTGTTTGAGTCAAAGACCTCAGACCTCAGTTGACCGGAAGTGGTACAATTTTATGGCAATACACAGTGGCATCTGGCGCTAAACCTTACGAAGCGTGGAAATTTTAGAAGGCTCTTGGGTGCCGCTTTCTCATACAAACGTAGTATGACATTCGTTCGAAATAACACGTTGGATTCTAATTAAATTTTGCATTTTGAATTGGATAGGGATGTTTTTTTTTTTTTATTGTATGACGGGGAAGCGCTTGGCCTTCATCTCACCTGGTAACAAGTTGAGATAAAGTCGAAGATGGAGGCGCACTTCACCCGGAATCCTCAACAAACTGAGGAACTGGCTATCTTACCTCTGAATGCCGGAACACAACAGTTTTAGGATTGTTATTATGGCGACAGAATTAGGTAAGATGGTGGTAGCTAGCCAGGCGTGTAATTTTGTTCGTGGTGCTCTTTCTCAAGTTACATTATATATTAATGTTTTGAATATTATGAAACTACGTTAGTATGAGAGAGCGAAGGTCAAGGGTACTACTAGGCCTGTAAAAATCCCTGCAGTGGACCTTTCAGGCTGCTGATGCTGATGGTCTCTCCAAGCCTTCCATGCGTGGAGATAACAGCTATCCAGTATTGTTTTTTTTTACGACGGGGTGTGATGCTTCGCAGATGCTTGGCCTTTTGTGAACTTTGGAAGGTGAAAACGCACTTCACCCAAAATAATAAAAAAATTGGAATAATGGCTATCTTACCTCTAAATGCTGGAACACAACAATTTAATAATAGTTGTTATGGCGACAGAATTAGGTAAGATGGTGGTAGCTAGCCAGGCGGACTTAAACAAAGTCCTACCACCAACCAAACCAAGAACAATAACCTCCTGGGGATCGATCCCGGGACCTCTGGATCTGACACAGATGGGCGAACCACTAGACTACAGAGGTTGTTAGGGTGTGGTGATGATATGGTGTTAAATGTGGACATCCGTAGAAGAACCAAAGCACTGACATAGCTCTCAGAATTAGCACGTGTCAGTGGGCAGGGTCCAGTTTGATGGCGGAGGCTCAGCTATTTGTGGCGTTGATTAGGGAGGCCTATGCCGAGCCGTGGTCATGCATATACATGTGCGTATGATGAGACTGATTTCGGATTTTCTTGGCCTTTTAAAACTATATTCGCTATAGGTACTAGGTATGCATTACAGCGGTAGGTACATTTAATAGAAATAAATAATAATAATCATAATCGTATCAAACTAGGTACTTAATAATATATAAACCTACGACATTATAATTAACTAACATTCTTAACACAAAATATTAAATTAAATGAAAAGTTTGTATAACGTATGTCAAATACTTAAAATAACAATATTGTCATAATCATTGTGATCATAGAACTTTTTTTTTTATATTACTACCCAATAGGTATATTCAATAAAAAGTACAATTAAACTAACTATGTACAAAGGAATCAGTCAGATTACCTAAGAACCGTTACAAACGGCCTGTAGGTAACTCAACTGTTCCAGACCAGTACCAGACGGAAGCGTGCCCAAGACACTGGCTGCATTGCCACGCTGAATACCTATGCTAAATTAGAGCCAAGCCTTGGGTCACGTGTCGCCTCAATCAAAAGCCCCCCAAGATTTTTAAAAACCCGGAGGGCACCGGCTAGTACATTATGAATGGTCAAAGTAATAATAATGTCAATAAATTAATTTATATACATATCTAATAAAAATAGTTTGTGAATTTGTAATTTTGTAAAAAAAAATGTTTTAATGAAAAAAAAAATGTTGTGTAGTGTAATGATATGAGTATTAGGTAAAGGAAGCTCATACTCAACACGACCGGTTAAGGGATGATTTAAACGAAGTCAATATAGGACATTAGCTTTGACTAATTGGTTCACGTGGTTGGAATACTAACACTTAGGCACTAAAACAGTCTCCAAGTATAAGGTTATGCAGAAAACGTTTATCTAATGAAGTATGTATGGTAATAACGACCTAAGGCTGTGTTGTGGTTGAAAGACGTAGCGATTTTATTTTATTTTTTATAATTCATGTAGACTGGACAAGCACCTGATTTTTAGTAGAACTCTTGCCTACAAAGCCTTGCTGCAAAGGTCATATTCACAAAGAAGATGACCTACGCGGCACTGCATTGCGCCCGTCATCTTGAGGCATAAAGACCTTTATCCTACCATTTAAACCGAAACAGCAATGATGCTTTGCGGCCGAAATAGGATGGTGGTAGTACTTCCCCAGATGAGCCATTTAACAAGGAAATCTACTACTCGAAATATATTGAAAGATAATTTACAGACATTCTTTCTCAATCTAAGATTGAATGGAAAAGATAGCGATGACCCTGTTAATTGTATTTTAATCTTTTTTTAAGAAAAAAAAGCCATTTTTGTAATTATGATATTCAAAAATAATGTTACATGACAGTACATTAATATCTCACAGGGCATTCTAGTTCAACTAATCCTATATCTCCTATATCTATATATTTTTTTCATAATAGGCATTTCAATGTTATTATATAAAACACATACATAATGTCAATCGAATGAAACTAAGGATTTTTAATTACATGAGTATTATTTGCCCCATTTCACCCTTTTAGAGGTATAGTAAAAAAATATGACACGTATTTCATTAGTCTTCGAAACACAAATACATATTTGAACTAAATCCAAATATAATGATTTTGAATGCATGTTTTGGCCCATTTCACCCTTTACTTACTATAAGTTTAATTTTTATAAGCATGTAGTTATAATAAACACACGTAAACAGAATTTCCACTCGATCAGATCATATAAAAAGATTTTTCCACGCATAAAGTATTTCCCCATTTCACCTTTTAGTGGAAGTTTTATTATTATTATTATCATTTCAGAGTTATTATAAATACACTTTCAAATTTTCCTCCTTTTAGTTTTTTCCCATTTCACCCTCTAAAATTAAGATTTTTCTAAATATTTTTTCTAAATAAGCATTTAAATTACAACACACACACAATTTCAACTCGATTGAATCAAATAAAAAGATAATCTCCTCACAAAAAAGATTTTCCCCATGTCACCCTATCAGAGGAAGAATCTCAAAGTTATTTTTCTCATTATTAGCATTTCAAAGGTGTAACAAATACACTTTGCAATTTTCAAATCAATTGGTTCATAAATAATAAATAAATATATAAAGATTTTTTTCATAGAAACTGTTTCGCCCTATTTAACCCTTTAATAGTAAGATTTTTCAATTTTCTTTTCTAATAGGCATACGCATTTTAAGCTATTATTAGAGACTAAATTTCAACTTGATCGGATCAAATGTAAAAGTACATCTCCATACAAAAACTTTTTCCCCGTTTCACCCTTTAAGAGGAAGAATCTCCAAGTTTTTTTTAATAATTAGCATTTAAAAGTTATTTGAAATACACATATCAATTTTCAATTCAATCGGATCATAAATAAATATTTTGCATACTGTCTTGCCCCATTTTACCCTTTAAAGTAAGATTTTTTTGTTTTTTTTTCTAATACACATTTTTAAGCTATAATCGACACATTTTCATAATTTCAACTCGATCGGAACAAATATAAGACACCTCCATACAAAAAGTTTTGCCCCGTTTCACCCTTTTATATGAAGAATCTCTCAAGTTTTTTTTAATAATTAGCATCTCTAAGTAATTACAAATACACGTACTAAATTTCCACTCAATCGGATCATAAATAAAGTTGCATACTAGCTATTTCACCCCCTTTGGGGAGGAATTTCCTAAAATTCGTTCTTAGTGAGCACCTACATGTCACATTAAACACCCTGGCAAAATTTCAAGTCCGTAAGTCTTACAGTTTCGGCGCTAACGTGATTATACCTACCTATCACGTCAGAGGTAAATCGATTTTATGTGATAGATTTTCAACTACAAAGGTACCAGATACAAACAGAAGCGTGTTTTTTTTGTCTTTAAACGTGGGTTGGAACTCTCAGTGTGTTTGAAGCATTTGGCCGGTTTATTTTAAATGATTAACACTTATTTGCAGATTAGCATTTCAAAAGGTTACGTGGTCTGAATCGTTTTTAATACTAGCTAGGGTTTTAAGCCATTATTACACGTAATATTAACGGGATATTTGCTGGTGAGCCGTTGTGGCTAAGTTGGTATGAGTCCGCCTTTCATTATGAAGCTTGAGGGTTCAAATCTAAACGTGCACTAACGGACTTTTTGGTTTTCGAGGATTTTTTTTCATTTAATAATAATAATAAACGTTTAATTCAGGTAACATAAGAATAGTAAATGATGTTAAATACTAATTCTAGGACCCATAAAATATATACCTTAAAACTAAAATACATACAATATTTATTAAAAAAATTTGATACATGCACATGCTTTGACGGTACACCGGCATGTCTCTAGGACCAAAAGCCCGAATGATATGGAAGCGCTTTGCCTTTTCAAGTTATGATACGGCCGAAGGTAGCGCACTTTACCCAGAATCCTCAACAGAGGAACTGTCTATCTTACCTCGAAATATCAGAACACAACAATTTAGAGTTTTGATGTCGACAGAATTAGGTAAGAAGGTGGTAGGTAGCCAGACGGGCTTAAAAAAAGTCCTTCCACCAACCGAACTAAGCTCAATATTGAACTCCCCCTGGGGATTGAACCTGGGACCTCTGGATCTTGCACCGGTGGAAGAACCACTGGACCACAGATGCGGTTAATAGGTTATTTCCTATTTCCAGGTATGTCCAGAGCCAGATCATAAGTGAACGGTTAACTAGAATGGCTTAGCTGCTAACCCATTAAAAATATATGTGTGTTAATTATGTCGTTGCCCGGAAACCAAAACGCGGTAACTCATAGTCAAATTATTCCTGTAATTACTCAATTATTCCCCGCGTGTGTATAACTCGCGTTATTCTCGTGTGACTTTTATTGTTTTCCAAGTTATAAAGCAAATGAAGTCTGGAATGGACGCTTCGTTTTATTTATGCGTTTTTGGCGAGAGATACCTACTATCGGAATCACTCACTTTATCGGTATTATACTATTTTGATTCGAAAAACGGATATTTATCTCGTAATTTAACTTTATTTATCCCGACGTTTAGACGTTGTCTGGTTGGTTGGTAATTAATTGCCTTTCAAGCTTTTTCTTTCTTTCGAGGCAGTTCAAAGAGATTTTTTTTTATTGTTCGACGGGTAAGCGCTTGGCCTTAAAAATATCAGTTATGAGGCAGTTGTTTAAATATAATGAACCTACAAATACGTGTTTTATATTAGTTTGGATAAAAATATATTCATACATAATTTTACATGTGTACTAAGTAAGTAACACTTTATCGATTACCATAAAAAAGCATAACAGATAAGTAGCTACTAACTAAGCTTATTTAAAACTATAGGTAACAAAATCGGCGGCTTTATCGCTGAAAGCAATCTTCCAGGCAACCGTAGCATAGAGAGAAATGAACAAAGGATGGCGGTATTTATAAAACAAAAATAATACTTTAACGATAAGTATTTAAATAAAAAGAACAACAAAAAATAATATATAAAAGAGTAAAAGGAAAAACATTTCAAGTCAACAAACTCACTTAAAATTGTGTATGAATCGAGTTCCAATGGTAGTATCCAACAAACGTCATAAATAACGACGTAAGATATAAAATATCTTGAAAATATAATTGTAGGTGTCGACTCGAGGGCTTGGTTTTTTCGCATTTGTGAGTTATTACGTTTTGCCAAATACAGCCTTTTTTCAAGTAAGCTGGGTGTGGTAGCTTTTATTTATTGCGTTTTTAAGTTATTTTCGTACCTATAATACTTGGTAGTTTTTTTTTATTTATCGCATTCGACTTCATAAACTATAAAACAGATTTAACCGCCTCTGCAGTCTTGGTTCGCTCTACAGCATCACCCAGAGGTTTGTTACCACCATATTATTTATTACACCATAACAACAATTAAAATTGTTGTGTTCCGGCATTTAGAGGTAAGATAGACAGTTCCTCAGATTGTTGAGCATTGCGGATGTAACTTGACATCAGATGAGATGAAGACCAAGCCTTTCCCCGTAGTTGAATAAAAAAAAACACAATGTGTCGTAAACTTAACAGTAAGGCTTTGTCATAGGCAAGAGTACTCTTAACACCAGGTGCGCTACTTGCTTGTCCCGTCTCCTAGTAGTATAAAAAAAAACACACACACACACGATATAAGTGAAACTTTTGTATTACAGCGAAACATTTTAAATATCTATTACTCTATCTGACACAGTGTACTTTTCGACTCACAAAAAGGTTGCGGTTCAGAATTTCAAAACCCTCCCATAAAAAGTGTCACTTCAAAAATGCTTGACAGGCGGGTTGGTGATGCTGCTGCTGATCTCTTGATGATAATCCCTTAGTCACCTTTGAAAGCATACGGGATAATAGGGAGTGGTGTTTATTGTTTGCAGCAGCGTTAAGTCTTGTTATTGTGAGTAATCACGAATGAGACATCGACTTGGTGCGTGACTGAATAGATTTAGAGCAAATTCTTGCCGTTAAATAGGTCATATTACAGTGTTGTACTGTGTCACTGTTGAGACGTTACTTCGTTTTGTAATATTGTTACTTATTGACTCGTAACGTGATACGGCTTTGTTTGTAGTTCGTCTAAAGTACTTCACCATCGTCAACAGCTCATTAGTCTGCTGGGCTGAGCCTCCTCCAAAATTGGAGGCTTTCACCACGCTTGGCAGACGGCTTGGTGATCGCAGTAAAGGTGTTAGTTAATACAGAAAAAAGCTGCTTAGTCGACTCTTACGAAATCCGCGAGCTGAGTTGAAGGGGTCGATTCTTAAGCCACGATTCCACGGCACGGTAAAAATAGGTAAGTACCTACGTCCTGCTTACTTTCCCTCAGTCTATATATTATGCTATGTTTATCTAAAAAAAATCATTTATATGTGAGTAATAAAAGCAGTTATTCAATAACTTGTGATGGCACAGTGAAAATATATTCCCTGTGATTGGGCATTTATCGGGCATGAAAGGACATGTATTTGGCATTTACTCAAAACACCCAGTAAATGCCTGGCATAAACCCTACTGCTAGTTGAGAGGTTAATTCGTTTGGAAATATTGTTTTTATCGCGACTTGTAACGTGATATGGCTTTGTTAACCTTTTACCCGCTATTTCTCTTTTTTTTTTTTTTTTAAGACGGGGCAGCGCTTGGCCTTCATCTCACCTGGTAACAAGTTAAGATAAGGCCGAAGGTGGAGGCGCACTTCACCCGGAATCCTCAACAAACTGAGTAACTGGCTATCTTACCTCTGAATGCCGGAGCACAACAATTTTAGAATTGTTATTATGGCGACAGAATTAGGTAAGATGGTGATAGCTAGCCAGGCGGACTTCAACAAAGTCCTACCACCAACCAAACCAAGCACAATATATTGTACTCCCCATGGGGATCGAACCCGGGACCTCTGGATCTGAAATCGGTGGGTTGAACAACTAGACCACAGAGGCGGTTAAATCTATATAATAATGTTGATATGTTTGACCAGAGCCGAAAGTCATAAATATGGCACAGCTTTTGTTTGAAGCTTCTGTTTGAAATTTAGGTAATATTTATATTATAAAATATGTTAATTAGTTATTCTGTTACTTACAGCACTGGTTTAGGTTAAGTATCTGTTATGGTGTTGTAATTGGTTTTAAATGAATAAATAAAAAATAAAAAAATTGTTTGCATTTCATCTAGAAGTACTTAGTAGGTACCAAATAACATTTTTGTGGTATTTTTGCCAACGGTGTTCAACCACGCCTGTATAAAAATCGAAAGTGTCTTTGTTTGTGTGTAACTACAAAGATTACTTTTAATTCGAAGTCTGGATTTGGACTTTCGTTCCAGATACGAAATTGTTATATTCATCACAAAAAAAAGTATTTATGTAATATATCCGTAATTACAAGTTTTTCTTATTTTGGGACTAGATGGCGCTGTGTGAAATTAGTGTCTTGTAATATTTAATTATTTCATGAAACAGTTCTTTTCAGTACTAGGGGAAGAGCTTGGCCTGCTGTCAAGTTATGATAAACAAAGGTGGAAGCGCACTTTACCCGGAATCCTCAACAACGGTCTGACATGTAGACGCTTTATTGTTCTGGCATCCTCCATTTTCTCTACGTGGTCTGCCCACCGATCTTGATATCTCGATCGATTCGGCTTAATCGGGTTTTGTATTGTATTTTATGTGTTTAAAAAAAAGTATTTCAGTATACTATCCGTAATCTAGTTCCCATATTACAAGCTGTGCTTAGTTTGGGGCTGGATAACGCTGTGTGATATTAATGTTCTGTAATCTTAATTAATTATTATTATTATTCATTTAATCGCCTCTGTGGTCTAGTGGTTCAAGCCACCGATTTCAGATCCAGAGGTCCCGGGTTCGATTCCCATGGGGAGTACAATATATTGTGCTTGGTTTGGTTGGTGGTAGGACTTTGTTTAAGTCCGCCTGGCTAGCTACCACCATCTTACCTAATTCTGTCGCCATAATAACAATTCTAAAATTGTTGTGTTCCGGCATTCAGAGGTAAGATAGCCAGTTCCTCAGTTTGTTGAGGATTCCGGGTGAAGTGCGCCTCCACCTTCGGCCTTATCTCAACTTGTTACCAGGTGAGATGAAGGCCAAGTGCTTACCCGTCGTACAATAAAAAAAATAAATAAAAAAATCGGGTTATCTAAAAATGTCCAGTGATATATTTGTGTAATTAAAAGTTGTTTTTTTTAATGTCTTCCATACGTTGTGAGTGATCGTTCTGAGTAATATAGAATCAATCATTCCTACCGAAGGTGGCACAATGCAGCACGCAAGTAGACAGTGGGCGGGACAAGTGGAGTCGGGGGAAGCAACTCTATTGTGCATGTTGCTGTATCATTGGAAACTGTGGATAAGACGCCGGTTAAGAAAACACATAATCATTTCTATAATGTTTTTGTATTTCATGTGAATGACACAAAAATTCACAATCCGCGAAAGTAACTAAAAATATGTTTTTTGTGTCATTATCAACATTTAGATTTATTTCATTTATTTATTTACAATTAAAAATTGTATTTGAATGAAACATTTAAAACAAAAAATAAACACGATTAGATTAAAGTCACTAAAAGTTGTAAAGAAATTAAAGCGATTCAAACATTGAATTTACTATAAAATATATCAACATATTATGTTTCAAAAACAGGGAGCGAAAAAAATCGTTTTAATTATCTCTCAACCCGACGCAGTGCCCCACCACTTTACATCACACAAGAAGGCTGCGAATCAGAATTCCATTAAAAAATAGTTTTTAAAAGAAAGTCACAATTTGTTTTTGTTAAATGTGATGACAGATTCTGATTAGGTACCTACATTAAATACAAATAAATAAAATAAACATTAATAAAATATCCCCGTAGCGTTTCAATCGTATGAACTGAATAAAAGAATAGAAGCACCGAGCTAGTTTCTTTTCTAAGTTTCTTTATAGTTATATTTATGTTCGGACTCTCGATTTCTATAATAACAAGCTATATGACTAGATTCGCTTAGTTCAGGCCTAGATGGCGCTATTCTTAAAATTATCGCCATTATTGTGCATAGTAATAATGAAAGGGTATTATTCGCGTATACCTTTTGATAGTCCCGACAGTTTCCACCGTGCTACAACGGCCGTGGTCACTGGTAGACTGGAAGTAGACTCTCAAAGAAAACTGGCGGGAAGTCGGAAGCATCAAAAGGTACGCGCGAAAAACGTTTCAGTCGCCATTGAAACTTTGCTTCCTATAATAGAAGCGAAATATTACTATGTTTTTTATTATTAATCACAGAGTCAACAGCACTTTAAACTTATATAGGTAAATATAACAATATTAGGCGTAATCTAATACCACTTATATACA
Organism: Venusia cambrica; assembly: GCA_951394065.1. NCBI lineage: Eukaryota > Metazoa > Arthropoda > Insecta > Lepidoptera > Geometridae > Venusia > Venusia cambrica. The sequence goes on along the minus strand of OX596045.1, from coordinate 5,831,499 downwards.
TTTTTTTAGGAGAAATGGTATATTATGTCGTACAAAAAGCAAGAAATACTAAACCACATAAAATCGTTTATACGTAACTGGTTGCGGTATAGGCAGTTTTACTCCCAGCTCAAACCAAAAGTTTCGAACAAGGAAGGAGCGTTTTTTTTATAAATAGTTCCAATTATATTTTATTCTTTAATTGTGACTACTTAAACCGCCATGTTAAGTGTTTTATAATATGTTGTGCCAGCTATGTAATTTGATTTTGAATTTCTTCAACTATCTAACATCCGTTTTCATTACGACAGATGGCGATATGATAAATTACTGATCTTTAAAACTTCGAACTCCTTTGTAAAAAATATACAGTGTACATTATACATTCGATAAGACTTATAGCTAGGTAGTAACTCTGCCTTCTGCGTTGTAGGTTGTGGATTCTATTCCCATCCAATAACAACGTTTGCGTGATTATTATAAAGTAGATCTGTGTTTAGGTTTAACAAAAAAGCACTTATAGTTAAGTATGTATAAGAACATAATCTAGTTCCCTAGTTCCCATATTACAAGCTTTGCTTAGTTTGGGACTAGATAGCGCTGTGTAAAATTAATGTCCTGTAATATTTATTAAATGATTTTAGTAATGAGTTTTTGTATTAAAGGCCCATCCACACTATGCGTGCAAGCTGTTTACATAATAATAAACAGCACAATAGTCTGGTATTGTAATGAGTGGCACCCACGCGGGCCGGAGTGGGGTGTGGTGCGAGTGTAAGCGGGGAGCGATATGTTAGTTTCTGTATCAAAAATTCTACATGACACACAAATCATAACCGCTTCTGTGGTCAACCTACCGATTTCAGATGAAGAGGTCCCGGGCTCGATCCCATGGGGAGTACAATATTGTGCTTGGTTTGGTTGGTGGTAGGACTTTGTTTAAGTCCGCCTGGCTAGCTACCACCACCCTACCTGATTCAGTCGCCATTGTAAAAATTAAAAAAAAATGTTGTGTTCCGGCATTTAGAGGTAAGATAGCCAGTTAGTTGAGGATTTCGGGTGAAGTGCGCCTCCACCTTCGGCCTCATCTCAACTTGTTACGAAGTGAGATGAAGGCCAAACGGTTCCGCGACCTACACAATAAGTTTTTTTTTTTTTTTAATTTTAAAATGACAAATGTACCGCCTGTTCGGAATCGAAACCAGCACGTAAGGAGAAAGGCAGTACATTTGCTTTTATCGATTGATTTATTTTATTATGAAATTTGACCCTGGACTACCTCTAATAAACACGAAAATGTTCATATATACACAGATATTTTTATGTCATTCTTATTTATTAGTGACTATATTTATATAATATATGTATATATATACATTTATTTTGATCGCTCATAACTTGGACCGCGGGCGCGCGCGTCAAATAACAGTAACTTAGTTGCTTTTAACTTCATAAGGTGCCGTATTCGGACTATTTAGTTGCATTTTGTATGTTATTTACGAAGTTTTGAGTTTTTATCCGAAATAAATCCATTTACCAGCCAACGCGTTGTATCATCATCATTACAACTGGAATACATCCACCGCAGGTCATGAGCCCCCTAAATCGTCATAACTAAAGCAATAGGTGATCTGCATTCATCAGGTTTGTTGTCCGACGGGAGGTGCTTGGCCTACATCTCATCTGAATTTCAAGTTATGATAAGGCCGAAGGTGGAAGTACACTTCACCCGGAATCCTCAACAAACTGAGGAACCTGGGTATCTTACCTCTAAAGGCCGGAACACAAAAATTTAAGAATTGTTATTATGGCGACAGAATTAGCTAAGATGGTGGTAGCTAGCCAGTCGGGCTTTAACAAAGTCCTTTCCACCAACCAAACAAAGCACAATATCGTACTCCCCTGGGGATTGAAACTGGGACCTCTGGGCCTGACACCGGTAGGTGAACCACTAGTCCAGAGAGACGATTAACTTCATTTCTTTAATGTTAAGGTTAGTTTTCACTACCCAAATTGTGTCAAGACACAATAGATAGATAGATAGATAACTCTTTATTGTTCACCATTTACAAATAACATAACAAAACACAGATATTGGAAACTTAATCTAGTCACTGGTAAAACAATGGGCGGCCTTATCGCTGAAAGCGATAAGGCCGCCCATTGATGCCACAATTTGATGACAAAACTAACTACTTCCCTTGGGAAGTAATAGGGTTATTACACTGTTTTATTTTTCGCTGTTTGTCAGTTTGTCCGTCCGTCTGTCTGTATCTCATGAACCGTTATAAGTAGCTATACACTTGCATAATTTTCATAATGTGTGTAAATCTATTGCTGTGGTAACAAAAAACAGCATGCTTGTTGATAAAATTCATAACAAATTCGGTCTTTTTATTGGTCAAATATATGTCGGAATATCCGTTTTTTTATACGGTAATTTGTTTTTACATTTTTTAAACATAAAGATCTGATATCATCAAGTTTTCATGATTTTAACGCTAAATGTATGCAGAAGCATAACACTAAACGTAAAAATGTGCCTAATTTAGCGACGAGATTTGGATACCTGAATAAATATTTGTTAAATGTTAAAGGGAATGTCAATTGACCCTAATGTGTCAACTGACCATTCATTTAATTTTAAACGCGCTTAAAAATTTGCTTGTCAAAGGAAGGTAAGTATGTAATAAGAAAACAAATCTTAGGAATCGATTAAATCAGCTGGTACTCATTATTACTGCTGATTAGCGATTGCCTAGTATTATAGCAATGTCACTTAGCTTTGCAAACCCCAAAACCGTCGCCGATTTCGTCAAGGACATTTCCCTTTGCTGGCACCGACTCCTGCTAGGACGGTATCTACCAATCAACCTCAGACGGATCTGTTTGCGAAAGGCTGGAAAATTATAGAGAAATAGGGTCTCGCTTATTGCGAAAATATATTATCGTTATGTTACCCTGTAAGAAAGAACGACATATTAGCAATGGTTTACAATTAAACAATGATTTATTATTTTAATACATTTTCATAAATTTTACGTAACGTAAGTACCTCATTATTTCTGTCTGTTCATAATGATTTTAGCTCACCTAAAAACGCATTTATCCAGTTATATTTAAGAATATTTTTTAATTCTAAAAAACATAATCAACATATAAAAAGGTATATGCTAATTAGTGTTTAAATCCTCCTCTTCAAATCGCACTCCTCATTTCTGAGGGTCATGATTCCCCTGTGGAAGCAACTTGGTTCTTACAATGTTCCGCCAGCCTACATCTGTCCTTAGCGGCGTGAAGAGCGTCATGACATTTTGAATTCAAAGCTGTACGAATCTGGTCAATCCATCTGGTAGGGCTACGTCCTCTGGGATGATTACCATCAACCTTTCCCGTGACCATCAACTGTTCAAGGTTGTCACCATTTTTCCTGGCTATGTGACCGAAGAACTCCAGAACTTTACGAAGGCATATGGTGGATAGCCTTGTCTTCACCTTGAGCTCATGTAGTACTTCCTCTAGCACCATATTTCTTCAGTCTCAGTCTTCTCAGTCTTCATATTTCTTTTTCACAAGAGCCCGTATTACTTATAGAAGACCCAAGGTATACAAAATCGTTTACTATTTCAAGATTCAGCTGACCGGTCAAGTTTAATTTGCGGGCACGGTCAACTATCATTATTTTGGTTTTGGCGTGATTGATCTTAAGCCCCATTTCATCGCTGATTCGCTCCATCCTTCCAAGGAGTTCGACCATCTCAGCTTCAGTGGCTGCCAAAAGTGTGGTCAGCATAACCCAAAATTGTTAGTTTTATACCGCCAATTGTGACTCCACCCTGTCCTCACAAGTTCGCCTGTTGATGTATTCTCCGTAAATGTCGAAAAGAATGGGTAACAAAATAAGGTAACATCCCTGTCTTACACCTTTCCCAAAATGTAACGAATTCGAGTTTGCTTTCTCAATCTTTTACAACACCCTGATTATTGTAGTAGAGAGATTGGATTAAAAATACAAGATGTTGAGGGACGTAAAGGACCTTCCACAAGTTTTCCCAGACAACACAGTCAAAAAACTCTTGACTTTTCAATAAGTTGACGAACGTTTAAAAGTTGTTCACGAGTTGTCAGCCTGCACTTGCGGGATTTGCCAGACTAGAAAGTGTCGAATCCGGTTGTTTATGATGCACAGCAGTAGTGATCCAGGTTTGTTTGCGATCAATCCATGTGCGACATTTGCTGACAGCGGCTGTGGTCTTCCAGAGATGGTCCTTAAGATGCTCCCACTGTACATCTGCATTAGCGGCACGAGGGAGGGGATCTCTTCTAGTGAGGTGCCAAGCAATTATTGAAAATGAATATGTTCGGTGGGTGTCAAGGTACGGAGTCTCGTGGGTTGTGATTTTCTGACGGCATTTAAGCGAAGAGCAAATTCGGAAACTAAAATACAATGGTCTGACCTACAGTCTGCTCCGGGATATGTCTTAACATTTTGTGATAGAGGTTCTTCAACGGATATTTATCATTATATAGTCGATTTGATTACGACAGTGATCACCGAGAGATATCCATGTGTATAAACGTATTTGGTAGTGTTGGAAGCAAGTGTTCATTATAGTAAATTAACGTTCAATACAGAACTCTAGGAGTTTGTTACCTCTGTCATTTCTATCTCCAAGGCCGTACTTACCAACTGTTTTTTTAATATGATCATCATCCAATGTCTTCTCGATCTTCGCATTCCAGCCTCCGAGAATTATTGTTATCTCTCGATTTGGTATTTTGGAAATGGATTCATGTACTATAAAAACCGTCTACAACATTATCTTTGACAGCGGATGTAGGGGCATATACTAATACCAAGAGTAGTATGCAGCGACGAGTGCTAAGCTTTATGGTCATAATTATGTCTGAAACAGGATTATAACCCAGAACATAATTGTTTAACTGTTGGGACACCCAAAACCCTACCCCATTTTTACTTGAGTTCGAAAGGCCAGAGAGATAGATGGAGTTGTTGAAGTGGCCATGAATGGTCAAATTGTGACTTTCTGCTTCTTTCTCAATGATGTCGAGTTTGCCTGCTTCTATTATTCCTCGAACGTTCCAAGTTGCAATGCGTCGATGTTCGCGTATTGAGATCTTGCTGTCATATACTTTGTCACCAGTAAGAAGAACTTTGTCTGGGACCTGGTGAGCCATCCCGGTAAAGTCATCGGTAGCCAATTTCACACCGCTTAGCCCGGTAACTGAACGGCTCTGGTTGATAGTCGGGTCGCACATCAAAATCGCTCTGTTCATTGTGTTTGATTCCATAGGGGGTTTTTCTTGGGATTTTATATCGTGGTGGGCATACGTCCTTCCACGGTAGTCTTTTTGAGGTTTAAATAATTTTGCCTATAATTCGGTTTTGATTTTGTGTGTATTTTTTTTTTTATTGTACGACGGGGAAGCGCTTGGCCTGCATCTCACCTGAAAAATGGGCTGGTTTCTAGCCCTGATTTATCCTCAAGCTATTAATGTATAATGGTTATAGAATATAGGTACATAATGATATGCTATATGTGTGAATTTGTTTCTATTTTTTTTCCCTAAACAGATACATGTCAGTATTCTTATAAGTACGCTATAAATAACGTTAAACGTAAGAAAAACAATGGACCTAATGGAATTCAAATCAATAAATATAATGAAGGTATATAATATGTATGCTATGTTTACATATACCAAAAGAAATATCCAGTCCCTTATCACGATCAAAATCAACATTTCGCATGTTGGTTAAATAAATTTAAAAACAAGGCGTGCTAAGCAATATCCACTTGGGTTCCGTGATTAATTTCGTCATCGTCTTTGGTTTTAAATGTTTTGTTTTAAAAGTGGTCCAGAACATTTATCTGTTTATTGATTATTCCGCAAGATGTTACAGAAATCTTTACGTAAAAATCTTATGTATAATTTTGACAACTATATGAGTAGATCACCTCTACCCAGGTTTAGTAAGTTTGTGATCCAATTCAGAAATGACGGTTCTACCACCAAGCCTATTTCTGCCGTCAAGAAGCATTGCTATTGCTATTCCCATGTGTGCGGTCGCCAGTGAAATTACAGTCACAAGAATATGCTTCTAGATGCATACTCTTGCGCCTGATTGGCAAAATTTAGGATGGTGTCCCGTGTATTCCTAAATCACCTAAGTGTGTCACCATCTCATTAATAATCAATCGTTGCTTTTAGGCATTACAGACGTACGATTAGCCAGTCTGTGGAGGAATCCCATCCATCAACTACTCGCATCACCACAAAATTGGGTATGCTTATGCTTTAGCAGCCCTTTGCCCTGCCCAGGCAAGCCTCGATGTCAAAAGGTAGCCTAATATTCATTACTAATACATTCGTAACAAATTGACTGCAAACTTTTGTACTTTTGTACAGGTTGTCAGGTAGATAAATGTATCTTGTTAATAATTTAATGCCAATTTAGTGAGTCTAAGTTTCGAAGGACCCCAAATTCGTTATTTATAAATACATCAAGCGAAAACCAATTAAGTCCTGTCGGCCATCAATCGAAATTACTATTAACACTGTTTTTATAGTCGGAGAGCTACTGCCAATCAAGTTACGCCATAAAATACGGGATGTAATGGCTTTTCGAAAGGTTTGTTTGGTTTGAGTGTAGATTTTACTGTTGTGGTTAATTTGCTCATTCCAATTGTTTAGAACACACATTTAAGTTATGTGTACCTTCATTTTGTTATTTCATTCGTTGTATTACATTTCAAACAGCGCTTTAAAGCTTGTAAAATGCTGCACTCTTGGGCTGTCGCAAGTTTGACAATCCGGCGCCATTTCATTCATAGTGATTACTGATAGAATACTGATTATAGTTTTTTGTATATACATACCAACTTCATAATTATACGATTTATATCCACTGTTGGGCAAAGCTAAAGGACTTAACCATAATCACTACGCTTTTCAGGTGGATTAAACATTTTAAAGGACATTTATTTTACACAGTGCCTCTAGCCTTAAACTATGCATAGCTCGTGATATGGGATCTAGGTTACGGATAGAATACATAAATATATTTTTTTTATAAAATTTTTGTATATCAACTTGGTCACAACATTTGCATGATGCCGGTTCGAGTCCCGTCGCGGGTTGTGAATTTTTGTGTCATTCTAATATTTGTATCTATATTTTTGTAAATACATACCATATCATACAACACCCAAACACAGAGCAAACCATTTTATCACAAAAAAATTTCGTCCTGGATGGGAATCGAACCCACAACCTAATCCAACCACAACCGCAGAAGGCAGAGCATTTTTCAACAAACGGCATATTTTCTTTTGCCCATTTTTTGCTGCACACATCTTATTCCAATTTCTGCATGAGTAAAATTACACTTTATGCCGTTCCTGGGAATAGAGAAAAAATAATTAAAATAGATACCTTTATTGATAATGGCTTCTTGTGATTGGGTATTCGACTGAATTGCTACCAACTTAGCTATGAAGCTTGTTAACTTGGATCGGTGACTTATTTATGCTACAACTTGACTCTTAGCCAAGTAGGTTCTGTGTTCTTTGGGTGAGATTGACAGCTCATTAAGATCTCACGAAATAAATAAAAGAGCTTTGTTTCTGTATTTCATACCCTATTCCAGCCGGTAAAGATATAATTATATTAAGTCCTGCCAACCCTTGAACTATTTGCTTCTAACGCCAAGGCTTCGGATTCCTTTAAACTAATAAATAACAATAAATAAATATTACCTACTAGACATTTAACAAGCCTAGCCCCAAACTAAGTACCTACAGCTTGTGATATAAGAAAAATATTTGAGAATATATATAAAAAAAAATCCTGGTTCGATCCCTAGAGGAGCATAAAATTGTGCTTGGTTTGGTTGGAGATAGGACTTTGCTTAAGTCCACTGACAACCATCTTATCTAAGTCTGTCGCCATGACCAATTGAAAATCGTTGTGTTCCGGCATTTAGAGGTAAGATATTGAGGATTCCGGGTGAAGTGCGCTTCCACCTTCGGCCTTCGGCTTGATAATAGGGAGAGAGTTGAGATGAATGCCAAGCGCTTCATATATATTTATAAATACACGTGATACAATAAAACATCCATTTATCACAAAAATGTTTGTCTCGGGTGGGAATTGGACCCACAACCAGCGCAGAAGGCAAAGATTTATGCCTGTTCGTGTAACAATAATAATCATCTCAATAAGTTACAACAGGCCTAAAACACTTTCTCCTAAATAGGTAAATAAATGCATATGGAAATAGAAATTATACCTTTAGGATTAAGGCTTATATTTCTACTCCAAAAAGCATTACTTCAAAAACAAATGCTTCAAAAGAGGCTTACGGGCTTACTAATATAATCCTGAAAGAATAACTACCTGTACTGTTAGAACGAGGAAAGTTTTCCTTGTGTGAACGTGTTTCCGAACAGACAGTGGAGCTGACGATTCAAAATGACCCTCAATAATAGTGGCTTTAAACAAATTTGGATTTAAATTTTACTGATAGTTTAAATAATTATTTTATATATTTTATACATTTACATTGATATCCAAATCGACCATGATATAAACAGAAAAAAAATTACAAAATCAATCATAAATAAAATAACATGGCAACACTAAAGCTGAATAAAAACCCGAAATATAATAAGAACACAAGAAATAAAAAATACACATGGAATATGAAATATAAACATTTAAAAACGAGTACATAAATCCTATATACCTAGAATCAAAATGGAATAAAACCGGTTTTTGACTCCCACAAATAGTGGGAGCTTAATGAACTCAACAGTTTAGTATGATCCCACTATGATCATGATAATGGGAGCATTATGAAATAAACCATAATCAACTGTGTAGCAGCATCTGTCAATTTCGCCAAACAAGTGTGAAATATATCCATATCATCAGATTCACCGAGGTTGTTGATGATATGGAAGGAATTCGCGTGAATTCACGTTATTTAGGTCAACCAGCCTTTAATAATGACTAGAGGCTATGCAGTGGTCGAAATTCACTGTAAAAATATTAATATATAAAAAAAAATGCTTTAGCTATGCCAAATCTCACTTTTCTCCGCGAGTAAATCTTAGAAAGAGGTCCAATGTTTTATCAAAGCTTTTCTTCACGCTTCATCATAAATTCATTCTATAACTACGTTATCCATTTTTGTTCCCGTATCAGAAAATCTCGTTTAAGTTACAACAATCTAAATTAATATTAAATTTGATATTGATTTTTAAGATTAGGAAGGAGTAGAATTGCGGAAGCATATTTTTTTATTTTTATTTTTTCAGTTGAATTTTAGACTACTGCGTGGCCTCTAGTATTAATTCTATTTAATAATACCTCTAATTAATACCTTATTTTTTTCCCGGATAGGTCTAGTGAGACGAACTATCAAGGCGACATAAATTTGCAACTCTGCAGTTCTCGCACAATGAAGCAAAGCTTGAGTCATGATCTCTCTGATTTCGTTTAGCTTACTTATATTTCTGAATGGCGATCCGCCCAACATTTAGATTGTCTTTAACCAACAGATTGCAGCTCTTAGCACAACGGCTTAAAGTCCAAATACGCGCGTGTTTTTCACCGAGTGTTATCGCAAAATTAAACAAACCGAAGGATTTGGTGTTTTTATCTGAGCCATCGAATTTAAGGAGGATGTGCCGGGATAGGTACGCATGAGAATGATGTTGGATTTGTGGATGTAGTAGCAAAATACATCGTGGTTTCATAAAAATGAAATTCGCGACCATATCCAGACTACAACAATATTTTTAATATACAAATTTTAATAAATAAATTAATTAATTAGGTACGTTATTAAAACCGAATTAACTCAATGTTCTCGTAGATTACACATAAAGAAGTTGTCTTACTAATATTACCGTTATTAGTTAAACTTTGACTGTTGTAGCGAATTTTGTTTGTTGTTTACTGCATTAATATAGTTTGAACCCCTTCCAATACTCCCTTCGACGTCGTAAGAGGCAAATAAGATTAAACCAGACGATAGACTGTGTACTCGTTGCTCGTTTTTTATCACATCCATGAGCAATACCAAAATGTAGAGGCTAGGAACAATTAAAATTTGAAAACTTCGAAAGTGATCCCTACAAGACTCAAACCTCGATATACTTACGTACGTATGGCGCGTTTTTGCATGACAAATGCTTTCGTCCTATGGTAGTCATAGCTCTTACCCGATAATTGTATACTAAACCCAACAATCTCGGTGTCTCGTAGCGAGCGATGTGCGCGCGCGGTCTCACCCCACTTTGGTATGATCTTACGCGTACTTACCGCGTTATCCACCTTAATTCGAAAAGTTAACGAGAGTAGCGTCTCAGGAAATATGATTATTTTATTCAGCAATGTTTATTTTATTAGTTTTGACTTCTTTGAAAAGGGTGTGTTCAATAATGAAAAATAAAAATGTTTCGATCGTAATCTTGTTCATGCTTTTTGGCCGTCAAAGGTTATATTAACAAGCCTCACAGCTCAGTTGGAAGTAGCTGTGTCTTTTGCGTAGCAGTTTGTGTGTTCGGGTTTGATTCCCGCTCGGGACAAATATTATTGTGATGGTTGATGAGGTTAATAATCTGATTGATATACAACCTGATTCAGAATATGTGTACTATGCCGAAACGGGGTTATCCGACCCGACTCGTGGAACAACGTTTGTTTTACGACTTTTTGAATTTTGGTTCAAAGTTTTTGGTAAAACAGGATCAAAGTTCTGACACCAACAGCTGGTTTTTTGAGTTGAGACTACCCTAAAATCAGCTATTTCTTAACTCGCGACAATGACCTCAGGTCTAGACAGATGAGGCAACATAGCAGAAGGTCACAATCACAAAGAACGAAAAGCGCTTTCACTCACATAGGAAAATCGTCGAAAAGCCTGGGCTGCTAATGAGACAATCCATTACTAGAAGGTTTAATTTGTCAAATCAATAAGAATTTTATCTATCTGTTAGCTAAAATACAAAATAATCGTTCCTATAATGTACTTTTGTCCGTCCAAAATCGCATTTATCGTCTTTTTGTAACTGTAGGTGCCTATGTAATTTATCGATGTGTATGTTCCATCTAATAACCTACTTTCACGAGATGACTCCAAGTTCTCACTAAAATTGGTTCATCTGTCCTTAATATTCTTTGACACAGTTACCTTTGACACTCGACACGTCACGACACGTCAAAGATAGCCGGCGGCTTCAAAACAAACAAAAAATGTGAAAAGTGTCGTTTTTCTTCGTGCTGAATAAAGTTTAATAGATTTAAAGACGATACGTGTAGTTTTCGCGAGTGTAGTCGCTAAATAAAACGTAAAATGATGTGATGAAAGTTTGTTCGAGCGCGAAACTTTGTGTTCATTTTACCGGTTACTCGAACTATATTTCGACAATCTGTGCAAACTAACGTGATCTACGTGCTCCGGCGCTTCTAAAAAAGTATAGCAAGTGAAATTTTGAGTGAAAAAAGTGAAAAATTTCGTAACCTTCAAAGTGACCAAAACCACGTAAAAAGTGACAAATGTGCAATTGTTCTTGATGCAATCGTAAGAACGGCTTATTCGAGGACTGATGTGATGAAAGTGCTCGCTGTTCTTCACCATAAAAGTGATCAAAGGTATGTAAAAATGCTTTATTCTCAACTGCTCGCTTGCTTAATAGGTACGTACAAAACATACAACATAGGTAGGTAGTAAATTTGTGCGTGTTTTTATTCTTGTAATCTTCTTACCAACTGATACCTACCTACCTACCTACCTACATGCATAGTGCGGTAAAGGAATAGGTCCGTCACTATTTATTGTCATTGAGAAAATGAAAAGATTTGTATGGGAAACTGAAAATGGGAATTCACAATTATCTCCCCACCACAACAAATACTTTTCCTGGTCCGAAAAGCCCCCCCACTGCTTAGTACACATTATCTGTATCAACTTGTATACATACTTACATACTTATTGTACTTATGTGACCTACTGACGTATAATTTCTGTGATGAATAAATGAATCTGATTACCTATCTGATGAATATAGATTTATTCTGTTTTGGGTGTAATATCGTATCATAATGTAACAAGCCTACAGCTCAGTTGGTAGTAGCTCTGCCTTCTGCGCTGTAGGATGTGGGTTCGATTCAAACCCAGGACAAACATTTGTGTGATGAATATAGATGTATTTAAGTATTCTATCCGTAATCTAGTTCCCATATTACAAGATATGCTTAGTTAGGGGCTAGATGGCGTTGTGTGAAATTAACGTCGTGTAATATTTATTTATTTATTTTATTTATTGGTTTATACTTACTTGTACCTACCTTAATAGTTGGTGAATGAGTTTTACGATATTATGATCGAGTGATGATCACACATACATACACAGTGTAGGAGTATCATAGTATGAGATAAATCATAGTAAATATCCTACTAAAGTTGCCTGGAAGAAATAAAGAAAAAATGAAAAGAAAGGCTCTTTTACCGATGAGGTCGCCCATTGTACTTATATTACGTTTGTTATATTCGATATCATTTGGTTCAAAAAATGTATTTCATTTCATTTCATTTACCTTACTTAAAAACTCTTTTTCTCAATCTCTCTTTATTCACCTTAGTGTTCGAGGCTCTCTCTCGTTGCTTTCTCTCGTTCTCTTAAAAGTCAGAATGAGAGCAAAGCACCAAATCACCGACTGTTCGTCATAGTAGAAAACAATAAAGTGAATAAGTCTAACATGAAACAAAGGTTCATGTCATTTTGGTAATTGCTTTCAAAACCGTTGCTTTAGTAGTCGTGATTTAAAAACTACCCCTCCAGCCCACGGATTTCGTTAAGTCACCCAAGGGATTTCACTAAAAAGGCAGCAGCTTTTGGTTTCATGTGTATACAAACCTTTCAGTGTGAGTGTGAATATGGCCAAACCATACATTTTTGGAGGAAGTTTTTTTCCACGTTGAGGTGGAAAATAAGTCAAACCCCTTGCATGACATCCCAAAAGTAATTCTTGGATTTTATCGACACCCTTGGTTTGACGAACCAATTGAGTAAATAACAGAAAATAAAATGACAAGCATAATGAGATTCCGAAGACCCGTGCTTATCTTACAAGAGCTGATAATCATTATTTGCCCTTTCATCTTAAAAAACACCCCTTATTATCGGTATGTATTAATGAAGGGGCAAACATTAACTAATTTTAAATCTGCGCTCTCAACCCCTATTTCATATGACATTTCACGTTTTCACACATTTTCAAGACTTCAATCTTATTTACCCCATTTGCTACACTTAATACAAATATAGGGGTGGTTTCAGCCAAAAAAAAAGTTAAAAGTCCACCTCCTATGTTATAGGAGGTTGGTCTCTCCTACAAGACATATCTAGCGTTTTACCCTCTTAATGTGCCCTTTTGTTACAAAATATATATTTTATTAATGTGCAACCGATAGGTATTCTTTTAAATAACACCCCACGAGCCAAAAATCTTCTTATCTCACTTATGTCTGGCAATATAAATATGCTTAGTCTCAAGTTGATGCTCTTAACCTGAGCATGCCGCCAATAATTCCCATGTAATTGCTTGCAATAAGCGCACCAACTCAAACATGGTGCAGTTACGACTAGCAATCTATTGAATGCTAGAAAAAAAGTTTGTACTAACTATAGATGATGCGCTATTGATAAGTAAAATTGCGATCGAAGTCTTAGTTAATGCGCTCACGAAAACTGAAAAACTGGGTTGCTGACGAAATCATGAAATGTCTCTTTGAGAAAGTTGTAGATCTCGTTTTCCTGATATCAGAAACAGTACCAGCTCAATTTCACTAAAAACCTTAGTTAATGCGCTTATACTAAATACTTTCTTTTTTCGTAAATATATTGTACAATACTACATAACATAAGACAGTAAATTGTCACCTTCTGCCCCCGAGAACGACCCCCAACTAGGGGCAGACGGTAACACTTATGGCTATCTGCCCCTACGTTTGAACAGTGCACCCTACGTAAGAGAACGTGGGGTTTCTCAGTGTTACCATCTGCCCCACGTGGGGGTCGTTCGTGGGGGCAGACGGTAACAATTCAAGACAATGTATAGGAACCAGTATTGTCACTTGTCGCTGATGCCAGCTACTGCTGCCTGCAGTCGGCTACCAACTTGTACCTTTAGGGATTACTACATCAGGTCTTTTTCTCTCTTTATTAATCATCTAAACAAAAAAGGCTGTATTTTTACTACTTAATGAAAATAATACTTTAATTCCACAAAGGTTTGTCTTGTGCTATCGTGAGCCTCAAAATATGACTTAATAAAAATATCTATATAAAATACCTACATCAATATTCTACAGGAATTCATATGTGTAATATTGATTTAACTTACATTTAATGTTACTTGGTATCCTTTTCCTTAGTGTTATATACTTAACACTAAGACGCAATCCAAATGCGCCTGTCAAGTGAGATAACGTCAAATCCTCCATCACACTTTTTGGAATGCGTTTGTGGAGGCAAGCCTGTAGCAGACGTTCGGGCTGTAATGATGATGATGCAAATAGTACCGTGGCTTTATCCATACGACCATAATCAGTCTTTATTATGACTTTAAAAGCAGCGTCCGATTCGTTCGTTTGATCGATATCTTTCAAGCACTTGTGATATTTCTACCACCGCTGATAATGTAGCAACATCCCTCCAGGTAAGGGTCTCTTGAATGACGGCGACGTCATTTGACGGATGATAAAAAGTTTAGAATATTTTTTTTTCCAAGACCACTTGTTTACTTATTGTGTAAACGTACTAGAAACGGGTAAGATCATGACCTCGAAACTTGTGTAGGCTTTAAGTTCTTTTATTATTGTGTGACGGAGAAGAGCTTGGCCTTTATCTCACCTGACTTCAAGTTAAGTAAAAGCCAAAGGTAGCTGAAGGTACTTCACCTGGAATCCTCAACAGTCTAAAGAACCACCTACATTAGCTCTAAATTCTGGAATTCAACCATTTAGAATAGATGATATGGCGAGAGACTTAGTTAAGTTACCACCAACCAAACCAAGCACAATATTGTACCCCCTGGGTATTGAACCTGGAACTTATACTGGTGGGTGAACCACTAGATCACAGAGGCGGTCTTTTAATAATCATAATAAGCTGTTTAGTATTCTATATATAAGGATTAAGTGCCTATAAAAATATTATATTATACGCACTGCAAACACTTGCAAACACACAGCTTTCGCGTCTGTAATTTAATTGTTTCACAACCCTGATGTCTTTAAGAATAGAATTTAGACACTTTCTAGATATGCTCGCTCAATCGTAGACCATTCTGCTTTGTCTAGCAGTAGATATTAAAGGTCGAGTCACTAATGAAACATCCGTTATATAATGGTAACCGTAACTTTAAAGCCTCGGGTACCGCCGTTGATTAGCACGTAATAAAACGGCGCCACAGAGACGCCAGACTTTTTATGAATGAATCGAAATTCTATTACCTATGGAGTTTAATAATAAATTGTGAAATAGTTATTTATAAGTTTTGTGAGTACCTGCGAAGTTTAAGATATCACGATATCCAATTATGGAAACGAACTGAGTAGTAGACGAACGCTTATAGGATAAGCGCTAAATCTTTTATTTGTAGTCACATTACACAAATAATATAAAGGGATTTGTTAGCTGTCGGTCCAATAAGCAGTACGTCCATCTCGCATTTTGCCGTTCGTCTACTACTCAGTTCGTTTCCATAATTGGATTTGTCCATTTCGAGGTTCGTCATAACGCAGTCCGTCCATTTTGAGATTCGTCATTATGCAGTTCGTCCATTTGGTGACTACATTACAACTGACAAAATAAAAATTACCTTAATATCTGTATTGATAAAACGTTACGATATAGCAGACTGTAGGTTCAGACTAGGAGTACAGGGGCCCCAGGGGAGGGGAGAGAAACGTTATTTTTTTGCACATATTCAGTAATAGCGTCAAAAATACCAACCTTAATTATAATAATAAGAATAAGAATTTATTTACTTTGCACACGCAAGACAAGGAAATTCGGAATTTACAAATAAATACAAAAACACACATAAAATTAAAGAATAGCTAGAATACAAATAAATTAAATTAAATAAAGCTGAGTCCAAGCAGATTCTTGAGTTCGTCCAAAATCCTTAGGTGCTTGGACGTAGTAAAACAAGCACTTATTATAGCTTAAGTAACCTAATATGAAAGCAAGTTTAGCTGCATGCGAGGCCAAGCAGGTTCAGCCTTAGCTTAATGCCGCTACCGGACAGGAGAACAGTAGCGACGCTGTTTTTCAGTCTGCACCTAGCCAGCTGACGTCACTAAACGAGGGCAAAATCATATATACATACAGCACAGAGTACATTAAAAAATAAGCCGGTAAAGCAGTAATTGTACAGTAATAGATAATAATATAACATATAAATATATTCTTTCAAAATACAGTCCCATTACAATATAACGGTAGTATTTTTCTGATAAAAGAAATGGAAAAGAGAGTTCCACTTGTAACACAATTAACAAGTTTTTATGAAACGCCTGAAGGACTATGATAAAATTTGTTCGGTTCATCCCTATAATTTGTGCAGTTGAACGAAATATTTGTTGGGCGAAATGCTTGTTGGTCGAAGTGCGTGTTGACGTAATTTGTGCTGGTCGAAATGCCTGTTGGACGATGTGCGTGTTAGACCAAACATGTGTTGGACGAAATGCGAATCAAAATTTCATTTGGTGCAAAGGTTTGTTGGAATGTTTGTTTCATTTCCTGCCAAAACCACGGATTCGATTGAGACTTATTGAAAAAATTTACACAACATTAATTTTACACAGCATCATCTGTATCCAAACTATGCATAACTTGTAATATGGGACGTAGATGACTGAGAGAATAGTCATAAGGCTTACAGTTACGCGTTTAAGACTTAGATCCGTACTCTAGAAAGTCAAATAAACGTTTATAATGTTTATTGTTAAAAAAACAGTTGTACAGCCTTATTACTTATTAGGTAAACCTACTAGGTAGGTAATGTATTTAGCACTAGAAATAAACTATTGAAGATATATGACCTCTAAGCTAAGTTGAAAACTTGTAATGTGCCAAAAGTGGTGTCGGTAAGGTGTATTGTGTCGCGATTTCAATGTTTTTTTTCATATAAAAAACGGTCCTTACCCGTATCTTTTACTATTTAATTGTAATGGGAAACCATATCGCTAACATCAAATTCTTCCAGGCGACCTTGCAAGGAAGTGAAAGTCAAAAACTTCAGATGGGTAGACAAAATCTCAGTGAAAATCAAATTCATAATTGATCAAGTTGGTTAATATTCCAGTCGGGCGTTCATTAATTCAGACGGTTATTTTCGCAAAAGTTTGTATAAAAATCATTGAATTCAGATCCAATTTTAGTTTTAAAATTCCATATTTGGAGAGAGATATTTGCATTCATAGCGAGCTTGATTGCTTTACGCACAAACAGACAGTTTTATTTACCTACTAATAATATGAATGCGAATGTTTGTTTTGATGTTTGTTCCTTATTCACGGCAAAGCTACTACACAGATTGAGCTGAAATTTTATACAGCGATCGTCATATGATCAGTTATTGTGTAGCTAATTTTTTCCAATTTATATTTGCTGTTAAGATTTTTTAATCGTTTCAATGTTTTTTTGGCCTACAGTAATTTTTAGAAAAAAAAATGAATAAAAATGTATGACAAAATCTTTGTGAAAAATAGATCCATATTGCAGATATACTCGGACCAGCTTGGTCAGAACACTCTTACGAAAATTACGGTTCCATTACATAATATTTAATTTTTTTTTTCACTTAATTGAAAATACCGAAAATACCGAAACTACCGGACATACTCGGTATTATTAAAAAAGTAATATCGAAAACACCGGTTTTTGAAAAGAGGTCCGGTAGTGCGACCCCTAATTGGAAGCCAAAGTCTCAAACTTTTGAATAATTGAATTTCTATCCAAACATGTATCTGAAATGTATATTTCACATTTCGAAAAATTTTGTTCTAAGCCAATCTGCCGAAATTAATCTATAATAATTTTTAGATCGCCAAATACTGAGTCCACATCGCCACCTAGGGTTCCGTCATCTAGATACCAAACATTCAATTTAGATTTCAGGCGTTGAATAATTGGGTGAATGGCAAGGCTAAAAATGGCCGGGCCAAGAGGGTCACCTTGCTGACAGCCAACTGCAGACGAAATAGTTTGGTTCTTGTAAATTAATTTAGATGGCGAACCATAACATTGAAAAAGAAAAGGATAAATTTCGGGAATTTCGGATTTAATTTAAATATAAACTATTTACATTATCACATGATTTTCAAGTTATGATAAGACCTAAGGTGGAAGCGCATTTCACCGGGAATCCTCAACAAACTGAGGCACTGGCTATCTTACATCTAAATGCTGGAACACAACAACTTAAGAATTGTTGTTATGGCGACAGAATTAGGTAAGGTGATGGTAGCTAGCCAGGCGGACTTAAACAAAGTCCTACCACCAACCAAACCATGCACAACATATTGTACTCCCCATGGGGATCAAACCCGGGATCTTTGGATCTGACACCGGTAGGCAAACCACCATACCACAGAGTTGGTTCCATTGACACCCTTTGAGTACGTAACCCTAAAACAGTCAGACATCACACGGTAGAATAATAATGGAACTCCATTTCCTCATATGTTTGCTAGAAATCGTCCTACACAAATATTATGTGGTACTATGCTAGGTTTTTGTAGTCTCCTTCGTGAGGTTCTTTGGCGGGTTTTTTTGCGGTCTCCTAAAACAACTGACAAGTGTGGCGCTTACAGTCAGACATGACGTTAAAATTTGCATGTGTTAATGTGTTGAATCTATTCCAATGTGGCATGTTGGAATTTTAGTCACAAAAAATGATGGTATTGTGTTACTGTTTTTTTGATAGGTCAGTTTCAGTACCCTAGATTCAAGATGGCGGCACGCACCTTTACAACTTAAGGTCGGTAAGTTGGATTTCTTTACATAATATTATGAATACTACATAGAGCTGTGCGGCCAAGTGGGCAATGTGATGTATCCGCCTTCCGATGTGGAGGTTGTGGGTTCATATCCAGACGTGCACTAGTAATTTTTTCGGCTTTATTTGACACATGCACATGCTCTGGTGGGGAATGTTACATCGTGAGGAAACCGGCATGTGTCTAGGACCAAAAATTCAAATTGCATGGCAGTAGTGCGCTAAGAGGCGATGAGCTTTGCAACCTGTCACCATCTGTCATGTATTGAATACAAGCTACTTGCAAACCATGGGCGTTTGCCGAACGTAAGCTTAGAATGCCTCTGACTACCCGTTAGGCAATCCTCATAAAATCCTCTGAGTAGTCGGAAAAGAACATAGGGGAACCCTGGAAAGGGAAAATACATCAGTCACTAGTGTTATATATATACAAACATTGTTTGCTGACTCATATTTTACTCAGCGTGTGAATTAGGTATTGCCATCCTACGTGGTAATTCCTCCAGTATTCTGGCCACGTTACCATCTGGTGGTCACAACGATCAACTATCGATCTATAAAATATAATATTGTAATAAATCTATGTATAAGTTTACATAAATATATATTTTTCCAATAAAACTATAGGTAGGACATACCTACCGTGTATTGTACAGTATATTGTATTGTATTGTACAGTTACGTGTATTGTACAGTCTAGTTAAAAGTTAAACTTAAAGTAAGTGTGTATTATACATAGGTATGTAATGTGTGGTGTATGTGATTATTCACGGCCTTCAACATGTCAGCTGTGTGAAAAGTTCTTGCAGTTAATCAGAAACTTGAATTACATTTAAAGCGTTTACATTTTATCTCTGACCGTATGGTATAAGTTATAAGATTGATAAATTTGAAATTCTATTCAACCATTGTTCATTTATTTAATAAATAATTGTTTATTTAAAAAAAGTCAAAAAAAATATTTATTTTAATTAATTATGAATCTGCTGCCAGCGTCTATTTTACTACTAACGTACAATATTCAATATAAAGAACAATTAAACTAACTATGTACAAAGGAATCAGTCTAAGGACCGTTACAAATGGCCTATAGGTAACTCAACTGTTCCAGACCAGTACCAGACGGAAGCGTGCCCAAGACACTGGCTGACACGTAAAATATTACCCTAACAGCCATGTATTTTCTAGGAAAGCTCGCTCCATCACCCAGGCAAGCCTCGAAGTCAAAGGCTTAATCCATCGTCAATAAGATATAATAAAACTAAGCCTCTGATAGGTACAGCCTACTCTTGTAACTTGCACCAGACGAAGAGATTACCGTTCCAGATAAAAAATGCCAACACAATCATCTGAGCATGAATCATCTCGAATCGATAGGTACAGCCTTACATACAGCCTTGGAAAACGCAGGCCGTAAGGCGCGATCGGCCCACTTGCATTCAATCAGCTTTACTAGAAAGCTGAATCGCTTTCTATGGTCTAGTGGTTCGCTTTCCGGTATAAGACCCAGAGATCCCGGGTTCGATGCCCAGGGTGGTACAAATTTGGGCTCTGTTTGGTTGTGGTTGGTTCAGTCTAGCTAGTAGTTAGTATACATTTGGTATTCCTTTACCTGAATTTTGAACTAGTTTTATTTTCCTCGTTGGTATAAATACCAACGAGGCTTTTATACCAACGAGGAAAATACACTATGTATTCCTCTGAATAAAGTGCTATTTCCAACTCGTGTGTATTAAGACAAAGTGTATTAAGACAAACAAAAGTTGTTATCGGTCACTATCTCCTCCTTGGTAAATAATATACTATTTTATAGATGATAGGTTAGCTCTTGAGCTCTACGCTATTCTAGGTCTTGGCTTTGAGGTCTTTTTTTTTATTTTATGACAGATGGTTGGAGTTCATCTCACCTGTTTTTATTAGTTATGCTATTGGTGGAAGCGCACTTAGGCCGGACTCCTCAACAAACTGAGGAACTTGCTATCTTTTCTCTAAACGCCGGAACACAACAATTTTAAGAATTGTTGCTATCGTGACAGAATTTGGTAAGATGGTGGTAGCTAGCCAGGTGGACAAAATCCTACCACCAACCAAACCCAGCACATTTCGTAATTCCCTTTGGGATAGAACCTGGGACCCTGGATTCAACGACGGCGGGCGAACCACTAGTCCACAGAGGCGATTAAAAGTGTTGTAAAGTAAAGCCTTACTTAAAATGTTAGTTCCTAAGCCCGCCAAATATTGTTTCAGTAAAGTATTTCCATTAGTGGCATCCATAGCTTCGTTGATATTCGATAGCCGAACTTCAAATTAAAATACGTGTCAATTGATATTAAAATTCAAGATGGATGCCACCCAAAACTTCCCGAACAATTAAAGTTGACAAGATTATCCGTGAGGCTTGATGGGAATAGCAATTATATCCGGTCAATAGATATTATCACACTGGGTATCGAGAATGAGTTCCGAATTCACGTTAAATGTTTTCCAATTCCTTCCGTACCAACTCTTATATGTCTTAAGTTAGATTGATACTTTTTTCATATTCACTTGTTAATTTTTTCATAATTTCTTAGATACTTCTTTACATACTTACTTGCTCCTTTTTACTTAAATACCTAATTCATTTAGGCGTTCAGACAGACCAAACACAACATTGCTTCCCCTGGGGATCGAACCCGGGACCTCTGGATCTGAAATCGGTGGGTTGAACAACTAGACTACAGAGGCGGTTAAAATTAAAATTAAAATTAAAAAGGTTATGTTTAATCAATACCAAAACACAGAACCAAATATGAATATTCACCACAAAAATGATTGTCCCGGGTAGGAATCGAACCCACTACGTACAGAGAAGAAGGCTAATACCTACCTGTGAGTTACTACTGTTATTTACGCGATTTCGGGCTCCATCCCAGGAAATCTTAAAATATTCGCATTATAAAACGGCGAACAAGAATCAGACCCTGCTTTATTTCAAAAACCCCTTTTTAAGCCACTCATGTCCAAAGAAATTAGCCAAATCCGTTTATTGCTTGAAGTGTAATTTTTCAAAAGTACGGTACTGTACCGAAATTACCGGTCACTACACATAAATCAAGGTTCGGTAGAGATGGCTATTGGAAATGAATAGCCGGATAACATTTTGACTCCAGCTTATCGGTTACTTGCATTACTTCCAACATTTTTTCCTTAAAAGTATCGATTTAAGGCTTAAAACACGTTTAAAATTAAATCCATCATCATCATACTATACTTACCTGGTACAGTCCTTTTTTTATTGTATTACGGGAATATTTCACCGTGTCAAGTATGATGAAGACAAAGATGAAGAGGATCATACAATCAGAACATAACAACCGGATTTTTTTTGTTACCAAAGTACTAAGGTAGCAATTTCTCAGCGGGCTATATTAGAGTGGGTCTTTTTTATTGAAAATCAAAGATGCTTACTGACTAAAATAACAAGTAGGCACGTAAACTGCCAGTTAGGCTTGATGCATAGAAACCGTTGGCATGTCTTTAGTTTTGTAGAAAGTTTTATCAGTGGACAATTTCAATGATCTGTAGGAAGTTATACCTATATGCTTAATATAATAGCAGGTAAGTATATCGCGCAGAGCTAGCAAATCAGAGTTGATACATTTCTTAGGCATTCTTTAGCACAGAGGGCGCTCTCAATGTACAGGCAGCGTATTTTCCTTTCAAATAAAAGGAAAGCTACCATTCGAAAAATCAAGCCCTTCAAACATAACTTAGCTATATATTATATATTACAATTGTCTTACCAAGTTTATTAAAAGCCGAATTTAATTTATGTTACCATAAGTGCTTTTTACTTTATACCTATCAACCCCAAGTAACAATCAGCCAGGTAGGTAATCCGATCTCAAGCACAAGCTTATAAAAAAGCCGGACAATCACCTCTCTATTACATGCGACTCACCGTCATTATAAAGGTCAAACGCCCCTTAATTTAAACTTTCACACTTGTCGAATTAAATTGCGCGTCCGCGGTTTAAGGATTGCCCGCCGCACTCACTAACTGCATACATAATATTTAAATGCAGCATTGTCTTTTTTGTAGGTCTGTCTGGTGTGGACTGTAGACAGGTTTGGTCAAGTGCTTGACCACCAGCTCACTTGAAAAACAAGTAAAGAGGAGCACGCTTATCTAAAACGAACCTATTCAATCTGGACTTGAAGACTCCAAGTACTGGTGCGGAAAATAGACGAGGGCAACGAGTTCCATTCCTTACCATTACTAATGATAAAGGTTGAGAGGTATGTAATATAGAATTCTATTTATAGAGTATTCTCAGTATCAATAATCAATATGACTAGCGCTGAATGATAGCAACACTGCCTGTAAGTCCTGGCTAGCGACCACCTGCCGAAGTCCGGTGCCAAATGGTTTACCATGTTCGGTCCGTGCTCAGGAGAGCTAGTAATTTCCGGAAAAGCTCACTCTATCGTTGACCTTTGCCCTGACATAGAGCTGCTTCAATTTTAGCGGTATTTTTTCAACGTTAGTATGACAAAACTGATGATATAAGGTGTATGGGCTCCCTAGAATGTTACTGTAAGCAAAGTATTAGTTTTAAAAGTAATTCCAATTAAAAAAAAAGCATTATTAAGTTCCTCGAATGATCTGAGTAATGTATGAATGCTCTTTTTAACGACATATTTCAAGTGTCTGAATGGCACCGGCTGGGCCAAACATTCTACCTTTGACGCGACGAATTTGTCGGTTTCTTTCAAGCAAGTGTGAGACATTATCCATTGTAAGAGCACAAAAAAACAAGCACAGAGGTCTCATTTCATTGCGATAAAAATTTAAAAATCTATAAAGCGCGCGCGAGCGAATTCGAAATTTAAATTTGACGCTCGAAAGTTCAATTCAATTTGAAAAGCGAACGATCCGGAGATTCAGAGTCCTGATTTTTACAGCTTGTTAGTTCCGTGAGTCTTATTGCGTTGTCTTAAGGTTCATTTTGGATTGTGTGTGATGGC
Organism: Venusia cambrica; assembly: GCA_951394065.1. Classification (NCBI taxonomy): domain Eukaryota; kingdom Metazoa; phylum Arthropoda; class Insecta; order Lepidoptera; family Geometridae; genus Venusia; species Venusia cambrica. Next base: position 5,807,406 of record OX596045.1, on the reverse strand, counting down.
ATTGATACGGCCATTGTGGATTTTCAAGGGAATGTATTATTATTTAGCTGTAAGGAACCCGTTCTGCAGGCGTTTGGGCCGTGACCTTTAGGGGTGGACTTCGTTTGCATATCGATATTATAGATACAAGGGTTTCGCAGTCAATGTTTTATTGTTATTTATTATCGATTAAAACTAGACCAAAACGAAGGGAAATTTTATGACTTGATTTTGACTATGCTAATGGCCCAGTGGTCGTAATCCGAACATATTTTTAAGAATTTCTAAAAATAATTAAATAAAAATATGTTTTTGTCTACTAAATCTGTAGATGCTAGTAAGACTCAAAATTAAATGAATAAGGTTTCCTTCACATGATTTATGCCATAAGTAAACGAATTTTCGCTCCGCGCCATTAAAAGGTTTTATTCATCCCGCACGATAACATTATTTGTCCACATTCGTCCCGCATAACTACGAGGAATAAGATGTGTGTGTTGCCTACCACTTACCACTTACCCAATAAGGATGGTCTTTATTATTATTAACTTTACGTACCTAATTATCAAATTAAAAGCAGTTACTAACTTAATCTATAAGGATTTACGTAATAATATTATTATAAAGAATAGATATAAAGACGGCTGACGAATATTTATTAAAGTATATACAGGTTGAGTTTTTTCCGGAGCCACTGAGGTCATGATAGGACTTACGTGCTCGATAAAAAATAGATTTAAAAACGATTTTTTATCGTAGTATTTATGCAAATGTGAGTCTATGAAAAAAAAATGCAAATAATGTACGATGACTATGTGCCCATGTTGTTGGAATACTTTAAAAATATTGAATTTAAAGTTATGAATTCTTTCTAGGTTATTGTACGTTCAGACTTTCGAATTGGCGGAGCAGTTGAGTATAACAAACAAACAAAAACATACAGCTGCATTAAGAAACCCCACCCCTCCTTTTTTTTAAGTCGGTCAAAAATGATTAGGGGATGGTTAGCTAGTGTAAATAATATTATCACTAAAAATATACGTTTGAATGCTATTGTTTTGAATAGATTGTTTTTGAGGAACTTTTTGAGCTTTAGGTGCCCATAATAATATTTTTCTAGTCTGAAGCATGATCATATCTATCGATAAATTGATAATATAAGATCTCATCCATCCCATCTCTAACCTGGCGTCACATTCGTGTTTCATCTTTACACCTTCACGATGCACCTTGCGTCTCTTTCTCAACATCTGTCCCTTTCTAACCAATGTGTGTCACATAGATGGCTCTCTATCTGAGAAATTTGCCAATAATTCTCCTATTTTGTCTAAAACGTGACGGAACCCGCTGCAAAAATGGCTCAACACGTTTTGGTCAAAGCTTCTTTTAAACACACAGTCACATGGTTTTAAATATCTTCAAAATTGATTGTCTCATGATTCTTGAGATACCAAAAACAATCTTAAATCCTCTGAGTAATCTTAGCTTAGATTTAATTATGGCGTTATGTAAGAAAATATTTTTGCTTGATTTCAATACCGGTAAACAAAATGTGATCACGCGCCCAGATTCAGATTTCGTACACAAACTAACAGCAAACCCCATAGTATTTTATTATCTGTGCCCATAGTGATAAACCTAAAAAAACGTTAAACATTTCCTATACTCTTTTTTTGATTTGCACTCTATGCAAAAATTAAATAGACTATGTCACTCCCACAATATAGACGGACCAAACTTCAAAAATCGAAATCAATCCGTTTAGGCTGCAGAGCGAAAGAAAAAAACAAACGTAATTCTTTTAATTCTACTGCGCTGTAGGCTGTGGGTTCGGTTCCCACCCAGGACAAACATTTGTGTTATGAATGTTTGTTCTGTATTTGGGTGTTGTATCATATACTTAGTACGTATGTACAAAAGTATTTAGGTATTCTATCCGTAATCTAGTTCCCATATTACAAGCTTTTTTATAGTTTGGGGCTAAATGGCGCTGTGTAAAATTAATGTCCTGTAATTTTATATATTTATTTACAATATATCTACTCTCGTAAAACATAACCCTTCTAATGGCAATAGGTTTGCAATTATCGAAGCAAATTTGCCTGCCCTTCTGGTGACTGGCGTGAGTCTATATAAAACATTAAGGTACGTTTAAAGTCCCAACCAGTTAAGCTTCTTTGGACCATGCGGTTGGTAAAGATGTCGAGCTGAGGACTTAGGATTAAACTTCATCCTAGTTCATGAAAGCTTATCTCTAGGACCGGTAGGTGTCCCAGCACCATTTAATACCTACTTCTTTGCTAGAAGTCAATAGATTGATAGTTATATAGTGGGTGTTTTTTTTATCTTAAGACGCTAGAGAAATCTTTATCTCGGAACTTTTTAAGAAGCAATCGGAAAGTGTTAGATTTGGCGGTTAAAGTTTACAGGGCAGAGAAGTCCAGAAAGTTCGTTTTCAATTTGAACATTTCTTGAATTTTTCTTACGGTTCTATTTCGACCACTGCACGAATTTTAGTTTTAACTATTGCACACCATTTAAAAACATACAAACTAAAAGAACAATGAATAATTAAAATAAGTAAGTATAGGTATTAGTTACATTTTTTAGTTTTATTTATTTACATAGTTGACTTAGATTTTCATTGCATGGGCAGATTACTTAAATCATAATCATACCTTCGGCCTTATCTCAACTTGTAACCAGATGATGGCCAAGCGCTTCCCCGTCGTACAATAAAAAAAAAACATCATCGTAACACAAAAACATTTCCCACAAACCATTCTTAATATTCTTAAATCCTCCATGTTTGTGTTCCCCTTGCCACTAGATTGGTGATCTCAGTATTGGTGCGATGCTGTGTTCTAACCCTGGAGCGATGATGTTGCTCGTCTCCTGAGGAGACGTTGGGATCATGAGGGATTGATGAGGGATTATATTTTAACCGCCTCCGTGGTCTAGTGGTTCAAACCACCGATTTCAGATCCAAAGGTCCCGGGTTCGATCGAGGGGAGTACAATATTGTGCTTGATTTGGTTTGTAAGACTTTGTTTAAGTCCATCTAGCTACTACCATCATCTTACCTAATTCTGTCGCCATAGTAACAATACTAAAATTATTGTGTTCTGGCATTTAGAGGTAAAGATAGCCGTTTCTCAGTTTGTTGAGGATTCCGGGGGAAGTGCGCTTCCACCTTCGGTCTTATCTTAACTTGTGACCAGGTGAGATGAAGGCCAAGCGCTTCCCCGTCGAACAATATAATGATATATACGAAAAAATATTTTTTTTTGTACGACGGGTAAGCACTTGACCTTCATCTGACCTGGTTACACAAGTTGAGGATAATGCCGAAGGTGGAGGCGGACTTAAACAAAGTCCTACCACCTACCAAACCAAGCACAATATATTGTACTCCCCATGGGGATCGAACCCGGGACCTCTGGATCTGAAATCGGTGGGTTGAACCACTAGACCACAGAAGCGGTTAAATTATATTACACATAAGTCAGCTGCTGCCATTCTAGAGTGAGTGCCCTTAGTCCTTAGTCGGCTTTTACAACAACCGCGGGCTGAGTTTGGGTCGAGTCTTCAGCACAGAAACTTGTAAAAAATACAATATGAATGTTCTATGAGTTTGTGGTGTCAATAACTAGGAACTGAGATCGCGGAGATTATTTCTCAAAAAGGACGTAATTAACAAAACGACCAAAGTGTACTTTCATTACACCTTACTTAAGCACTCTTTATCTCTCTTTATTCCCCTGAGTATACGAGACACTCGCTTGTTGCTTACTCTTATTGTATGCAAATCCAGAAAGAGAGCAAAGCTCCAAACCACCGACTGTACGTCATAGTAGGTGGGTAGAAAATAGTAAGTGAATCAGTCACCCCTTATTTAAATGAAACTTAGGTTAATGTCGTTTTGAAAAGTGCTCTCAAAACCGTTGCCTTAGTAGTCGTGACTTAAAAATCTACCCTGAATAATCTAATTAACTTTACGATATCCGCGGGTTGAAGCCTAGGGATTTCGTAAATTCAACAGCTTTAGCTTAGCAGTAACAGCTTTTTTCTAGTATATAAACAAAACTTAAACTGTGCGCACCAATCTGTCTGCCAAACGTGGTGTTTATGGCCAAACCTTAGAGTTTTAGAGGAAGTTTTTTCCACATTGTCGTGGACAATAATTTGCTGTTGATGTGAGATATTCGCAGTCAAACTCCTTGCATGACATTCTTTGTGTAATTCTTGGATTTTATCGACAAACTTGGTTTGACAACCCTATTGAGTGAATTACAAAAAATAAATAGACCAGTTTTCATGAAATTTCGAATACCCTCTGTTATCTTACAAGACCTGATAGTCATATTTTGCCCCTTCATCTTTAAAAACCGCCCCCAATAAGGGCAAAAATAAACTTATTTTGAAATCTGCAGTCTCAACCCCCATTTCAAATGACATTTCAAGTTTTTACACATTTTCTAGACTTCAATCATATTCACATCTTTTGCAATTCTTAATGTTAATACAGGGGTGGTTTCAGCAAATACAAAAAACAAGTTAATTGTGAAGTCAACCCTCTATAACAGTATATCCTACATTATTAATTTTAATTTTACATTATTAAGCGTTTTACCTTCTTAGCGCACCCCTTTCTTACAAAAACCACCCCTTTAAAAAAATCAATCTATATTTTATGAATGTGCAGCTTCTTTCAAATGATACCCCACACGCCAAAAAACTTATTGTCTCACTTAACACCTTTTTATCAAAAACTACCCTAGTGTCAAAAAAATCCTCATAAATGTTGATGAGTATTAATATAACCTCTGCATATTCAAAATTTTGAATTAATCGGATCAGCCATTCAAAAGATATGGGCGAAAAATTGTATTTCTTTTCACCCCAATATCTCAAAAACTACCCCACTTATCAAAAATCCCCATGACTATCAAATTCTATTTACGTTATCACTTTACAGTTTAAATTTTATGAAAATCTGATAACCCGTTCGAGTGTTATGCCGTCACAAACATTGCCACATACATACATACATACAGTGCCGGATTTCCTAACTTAACTGAGAGATCTCGTTCGCTTCGCTCACTCGATCAAAGATTTATTTATTTATGTATTTTTCTTATCGAAAGAGAGGATACGTAACCCTAAAATATGTTGCATGTACCATAACAGTGTAAAGAACCTTGTGTTCCTGCATCGTAATGCAAAAGATAAAAATGTTAAAAAGAGAATTTAAAAATATTATTTTCGAGAAATAAAATAAGACTTTGAACATGAGCCATACACGAGTAGCCACCGCAGAGTGCGTAGGGTTGTCACAACTTTAGGAAATAGTTATCATCATCATCATTTCAATCCACATATACTGCTGAACATAAGCCTGCCCTAACTACTATTATACATTACGAATATTGTGTAAAGTACTGTCGTAGATATATTATGTGCGATTTCATTTTATATAGTGAGACGGAATTTGCACAGGCACAGGACACAGGAGTTCAATTGAAAGTGAGCACTAAGAAAAAAATTTTCAAAATTCATTTGACAGGGTGAAATTAGGATAAGGGTCGTATGTTTGTAGGGATTTGAGAAGTCGGTTTTCTCCTGAGATTTTGTTAATGGGAATCCCATTCAAATTCAAATTCAAAATTCAAAATTGTTTATTTTGGACAACTTAGATCCATAGAGGTTAGTAGCACATAATATAAATAAAAACAAAGAAAAGGGAGTTAGTAAGACACAATTAAAATAAAATAAAAATAATTAAAGGTGAAACTGATTCACAGAGCGATCACCAGAGTACCGAACAGTTTTCTGGGATCACTCTGTGTACCAGGCTTGCCAAATCGGTGACGTAAATGCGTAAATGTGCATGTAAATGTAAATAAAATATGTTGAATACATAATCACATCGACAGCACATTAGTGTTTACTGCTGGTTAGAGCCTCCTCCAAAGCAGGAATGTTTTTGCCATTATCACCACTCATGGCAAGGGGACTGTTGATCGCAGATATGTGATATATTGTAGATATAGATAATACACGGAAGGAAGCTGCTGCTCTTCTTCTGGTGAAATCCTTTAGTCGGCTTTTACGACACCCATGGGCTAAGTTGGAGGGCTGATGCTTAAGCCGCAATCGCCTCGTAAAATTAACATTACAAAACATAACATAAGTAATTAAGTATGAAAAACGTTTAAAAAGTTGTAAAAAGTTAAATGATTTGATAACCTGTAGTAAAGTTGTGGGCCATACGTTTGTCACCTACATAATTTAATAGATACTAGTTAATCTTGCGAGTGAATGTATTTTGTTTATGTAAATGAAATAGAAACGAAACCAAACTTTATATAAGCGCCAACCCTAGCAGTATGCATGCAATATCGCACAGTGTGAAATCGCCGGGTCCGTCTGCAGTCCGACTTTATTGCATCTCCAGTCAACGCTACTTTGGACGTGTGGCTTTACCACATATACATCGCGAGCGTGGAGATGTGGGTTCGAATCCCAGACCTCTTAAAAAATCCAATATCTTCTCTAACGCGGAAATATGGCTTAACGATTGGTTATCGAATAAGTTGATATATTCTAAGGTTATTTTTAAGAAGAGTTAATAGAATTTCATTGGGATCTATTCTGTAGCTTAGCCGTGAACAGGTAACAAACAAACAAACAATTTGAATTATTATTTATAAGTATTTGAATTTTAATATAAGTATGAAGGTGTGGATAGTCAACAGTTTTTCCACCAACTTGAAGACAAGACAAGTGAAAGAAGTAGGTATGTGGTGTTAGATAAGTCATAAAAGTAAACAGATTTAGGTATTTTAATAATTGCCTGAGGAATTTTAAAGTACAACCTGTTACTTGGTCTCAAGTTATGATAAGGCCGAAGGTGAAAGCACATTTTTTTTGTACTACGGGTGTACGTTTTTTTCAAGGTATGATAAGGCCGAAGGAGGAAGCGCGCTTCACCCGGAATCCACAACAAACTGGCTATCTTACCTCTAAACGCTAAAACACAATAATTTAGGAACTGTTGTTATAGCGATTGAATTAGGTAGGTGTTGGTAGCTTGTCAGGCAGTTGACTTCAGACAAAATCCAACCACCAACGATCTGAAACCGGTGGGAGAACGACTAGACCACAGAAGAGGTTAAACTTCCACCGAAATCATCAACAGACAAGGAATACGGTTGGTGGTAGGATTTTGTTTAAGGCCGCCTGGCTAGCTAACACCATCTTACCTAATTATGTCGCCATAATAACAATTCTTAAAAAAAATGTTGCGTTCCGGCATTCAGAGGTAAGATAGCCAGTTCCTCAGTTTGTTGAGGATTCCGGGTGAAGTGCGCCTCCACCTTCGGCCTTATCTCAACTTGTTACCAGGTGCGATGAAGGCCAAGCGCTTCCTCGTCGTACAATAAAAAAAAAAAGAAACACAACCATACAGAATTGCTGTAATGGCGATAGACTTTCACCAAGGACAAAATAAAACCTTGTTTTTAACCAATTAGGTAATAAAACTTACGTCGCCATCGCCGATCGAGAGATTAATTATTAATTTTCCGAGCCAGCCTATTGTTCCTTAATAATAGTCAAGGCTTACTCAAGTAAAACGGCTTTAATATGAATACAGCACTTATGAAATTCTCTGTTTCCATTGACGTACGATATTTTGACGTGGTGTCTAACTCACGATATGTTGGTATATGTTGGTTATACTCTTTACCTAAAGTGCCCGTCCAAAATTAAGATACTTTCCCTTGTTACTCGTAGGTACATTACCAGCAATGTGACGCACAAACTTATATTATTAGTATCTGCAAATCAAAAAATAGTAACTAAATTCAAAGTCAGTCATGGCCTTTTTTAAAAAAGTTTATGTTCCGGCATGTAGAGATATGCCAGTTTCTCAGTCATGACGATAACGGGTCAAGTGTGTTTCCCACTTTGGCCATATTATAACTTGAAACCAGGTGAGATGCAGAACAAGCTTTCCCGTCGTACATTGAAAAAAGCAAAATTAAGCTCCGTAGGTATGTCGTAGTTCTATTTATCTTTTTTATAGCAAAGCGTATTTATTTTTAGTGACCGCCTCTGTTGTCTAGTGGTTCAAACCACTGATTTCAGATCCAGAGGTCCCGGGTTCGATCCCCAGGGGAGTACAATATATTGTGCTTGGTTTGGTTGGTGGTAGGATTTTGTTTTAGTCCGCCTGGCTAGCTACCACCATCTTACCAAATTCTGTCGCCATAATAACAATTCTTCCGGCATTCAGAGGTAAGATAGCCAGTTCCTCAGTTTGTTGAGGATTCCGGGTGAAGTGCGCTTCCACCTTCGGCCTTATCTCAACTTGTTACCAGGTGAGATGAAGGACAAGAGCTTCCCCGACGTACAAAAAAAAAAAGGGTTTGACCTCCTTGCTCACTTGAAAAACCAGTCAAGATGTGGCCTAAGATGGAGCACGATTATTGAAAGTAACCTATCTATCAAGTTAGTAATCTTTAAAACTTCAAGAATGTTCTGGTTCGGAAAAAGAGACTAGGGCAACGAGTTCCATTCCATAACAGTACTGGAACTAGTACTGTTATGGAATGGAATCAAATACTACTCCATTCCATAACAGTAGTAGAGTAGAGTAGTATTTGATCTATAAATTGTGATAAAGTGTTATGGAAACAAAGGACCCCCGTGATTTATAGGCTCAGGGCCCAGTGTGGCCATGTTATGAAAATATTTAATTATTCCTCACTCCAGCAAGTCACCGCAATTTGGTGTTGCCATTCAAAGGTGACGAAATTACCCACGGTTTAAACTTTTCAGCGGTTTAATTAGTATGGTCACCGTGAGGAACAAATTTTTATAGTCCCATTTTTTTACTCAGTTTGTTATGCGATGGTAGTAGGTAAATATAATAAATAACATTTATACAGATTTTCAAGAAATTTAATATATATAATTGATAATAAAATATATACAAGGTGTAACATTTAGCTCGGTCAGTATGGGAAAGTATGAAACGATTAGATATACGAAGATTTGTTCTTAGGAACCATGTCATAGATTTTAGTAACAAGGAAAACTGCCATTCATACATTAAAAAAAACTTGGTTGAATTAGGATTCCGGGTGAAGTGCGCTTCCACCTTTGGCCTTATCATAAATTGAAAAATCAGGTGAGATGAAGGTCAAGCACGTCCCCTTCAACTATTAAAAAAAACAAAAATACCCTGGGAAATGGGTAGGCCTTTGGTGTGGGACGCTACCTGCGTCGACACCACGCCATCTCATCTGCCTGGGACATCAGTTAGGGCTGGTGCGGCGGCTGATTCGGCCGATCACAAAAGGCGCAAATATAGTGGTCTGGACAGAGCTTACCTATTTGAGCCTTTTGGGGTTGGAGACCTTGGGTCCGTGGGGAGCCGGTGCCCTCCGGGTTTTCAAAAACACACACATAAACAGCCCGTTAGTGTCCACTGCTGGACAGAGCCTCCTCCACAGCTGGAGGTTTTTGTCATAATCACCATGCTTGGCAGGTGGATTAGATCGCATTAAATGTGTAGATATTACACAGAAGCTGCTGCCTAACTTCTGGTGAGATTCTTTAGTCAACGTTTACCACTTAGGGAATCATTTTTTATGTACCTATTTTTTATTGAAGTATTTTTACTTATTTAATACCCATATAATTACCCATAAGCTTTCAAAATAATATAAAAATAAATACGTAGGTACTTACTTAGTAAAAATAGCCTGATTCAGTACAGTCAAAGTACCAACCACATTAATTGGCCTGTTCATTAATTTGATAGTTTGGTTTGATATTAATTGACTGACTAAATGGGAGGGAACCGCAAAGGTATACAGATTTCAATTATTCTGAAATAATAGTATCATTATCATCATCACTACAGCCTTTAAAATTCCACTGGATACTCGCCTCCACGTACGTGCCTTCCTCAATGATAAAAAGGGTCGTGGAGAATTTACCATAATCACCGCGCTTGGCAAAGAGATTAAGCAATCGTATTGGTGCTGCCCATAAAAAATCCGCTCATTAATCAGTTGTGAAACGATAAAAATATATTCCTCTAACGAAAATCAACAAAACAAACACCAAACTAGACGCGTTTTGCGATGTCTGCTAGTAAAGAGTGAGGGGTTCAGATGATTTGCCTGGTGATAAGGTGATTCCCGTATTGCTGAATGTTTGGACGTGACTCTGACAATCCCCTTTAGGCAATACTATTAGGGTTTTTATAGGGTCGGTATACTTCCCAGGTTATCCCATCGTCATCAGGATCTGATTTGAAGAGTTCAAAGGAAAGGAATCAGTCAGATTACCTAAGGACCGTTACAAACGGCCTATAGGTAACTCAACTGTTCCAGTCAATAACTTAATTTTATCATATTTTTGTAAGTGATTCTACTCGTTTACAACATCTCGGGTTGATCAGAGCTCAAGGTGAGTTTGGATATGACACAAATATTCGGTATCAGCGTCAGGACCCTTGTTGCTCAGTTAGTTAGAGCGTTTCCGGCTTGGTGAAAAGATGCGGTTTCGAGTCCCGTCGCGGGTTTTGAACTTTTGTGTCATTATAACATTTTTATTATTAGGTCCTTACATATGAAATTGGCGTTTTGTATGGGAGGAACATAAAGGCAATTTTTTCATATTAAAATATATTTTATTAATCAAAGTATGTACCATTGCTATCTATACACTTTTGCCATCTTATAGGTAGTTCATTGATCCCTTTACTAAAAAAACCATTTGGACGGGAATCAATGAAATCTTTGAAAGCGGTTTGGACTGCCTCATCGGAATTGAATTTTTTTCCTTGCAAGAAGTTATCCAAATTTCGAAAAAAATGGTAATCTGTTGGAGCAAGGTCCGGAGAGTACGGTGGATGTCTTAGACATTCCAATTGAAGCTCCTCTAATTTGGTAGTCGTCTGTTGGGCCATGTGTGGTCTAGCGTTGTCTTGAAGCAGCAGTGGCGTAGAGCGATTGAAAAGTCTCGGTTGTTTAACAGCGAGCTTTTCCATCATGGTTTGCAGTTGCTGACAATAGACATCAGCCGTAATCGTCTGACCAGATTTAAGAAAGCTATAGTGTACGACACCGGCACTAGTCCACCAAACGCTTACAAGTAACTTTTTTTGAGTCAATTTTCGCTTGGGGCAAGATTTTGCTGGTTCACCAGGGTTCAGCCATTGCGATGAGCGTTTACGATTATCGTACAGGATCCACTTTTCATCACATGTAATGATCCGATTTAAAATTCCTTCATTATTGTGCCGGTTGAGTAATGTAACGCAGCAGTCGACGCGCGTTTGTCGGTTTGCTTCACTCAATTCATGAGGTACCCAACTTTCAAGCTTTTTCACCTTCCCAATTTGCTTCAAGTGGATTAAAACGGTTTTGTCACTAACACCGCAGCCTGCAGCTAACTGAGATGTGGTTTGCGATGGATCTGCTTCCACAATAGCCTTCAATTCATCATTATCGACCTTGGTCTCCGGCCGTCCACGGGGCTTGTTCTGCAGGTCGAAATTTCCAGAACGAAAGCGTTGAAACCAAAAACGCACCGTGTTTTCTTTTGCGACACCACCACCATACACATCATTAATCCTTCGAGCCGTTTCTGCAGCACTGGTGCCACGGTGGAACTCGTACTCGTAAATAATGCGATATTTTAAGTTTTCCATTTTGTGAAATGAGTGACGCAGAAAAAAAAAACAAAAGAGAAAAAAACAAATGAATTACGGTTTTCGAAACACAAATGCATGAGTAAATAGCTGTTTAAATTTGAATTTGGAATTCCTAACCAAAGAGGAGATATTTAAGATCAAAGTGGCCAGTACGACAAAACGCCAATTTCATATGTAAGGACCTAATATATGTTTTTGCAATAAAATCCCGTTCGTCCGTTTCACTCATCTGCGTGCGATTAACTTTAATGCTATCTCTCATTTTGGATACCAAGGGTAGCCTAGGTATCTCAAAAATACAGTGAAAGTCATAGTCTAATATTTTTATTCAGTAAGATTTTTTAGGATAATTTTGAAACGTCAAATCTACCGCCTGTTCGGAATCGCGACCAGCACACAAGGAGAAACGTAAGAACCTCGGGCTAGTTATTTTTTTATGATCCATTACAATAGCTTAAAATTATCTAATACTAATTATAATTTATTCACTGGAGCAAATTCATTTACTTAGTGCCAGGCTTTCTTATCTTCTAGGTATATAATCTGAAATTTTATAATGAGTCTTGAGTCTTTTAAAAAAACTACTAGGTGTCTATCACACCGCAAACCCTATTTGATAATAATGTTAGCTATGATGTTTATTTTAATTCCTTTTCAAAGCTTTTACTGTCCACACAAAAGCCGCAAGTTAAATCGTTCACAATATGTAATTGAAACGTCGCGTTGTACACACAAAATATATGTACTGTATTTTGCCGATCTGTCACTGTCATATCACCCCAGCGAAAGGGTGGTTTTATCCCCGTATATTTTTATCAAAGAGTTTGTAAACCAAAATTACTGTATAAGTACCTATAGATGGAGCTTGTATTGAGATGCTTTGGCTAATAAAAAGGAAAAAGGACGCGTAAGCTTTACACCAACTTTGGATTATTGATCCATGTCAGGGATCTGCACATTTTATTTTATTACTTTTTTAGTCTATGACAGATAGGTTTGGCCTTTGCCTTTTACCCGCAATCAATACATTAATATTATCATCGCCATTTGCAAGCCCTAACGCAAAGAAGGCTAGTAAATCATACCCTAAAGTTATTTGCTACAATAGGAATGAACTAATAACCTATTGAGGTATTAGTGCCTTTTATTGATAGGATACCTACTTTTGTTTATGTATTTGCACATGTAAAACTTTTCCATACAATAAAGTATTATAATTTTAAAACAATGATAGGTATCATATCCTTCACCGTTTACTTTTCACAACCCCATTTTTTCCAACTCACATGATTTTTCAAGTTATGATAAGGCCGGGTGGAAGCGCACTTCACCCGGAATCCTCAACTTACCGAGGAAGAGAACCTCAACTATCTATCTTATCTCTAAATGCCGGAACACAACAATTATAGAATTGTTGTTATGGCTACATAATTAGGTAAGATGGTGGTAGCTGGCCAGGACTTAAACAAAATCCTACCACCAACCAAACCAAGATCAATATTATACTCTTACTCCCCCTGGCGATCTAACTTAAGTTAAGGTCAAATATATTTATTCAGTAAGATTTTTTAGGATCACTTCGAAACGTCAAATTTACCTCCTGTTCGGAATCGCGACCAGCACACCCCTGTGTGCTGTGTGCTGTTCTTGCCTTTCTCCTTGAAAGGCAAGAACCTCGAGCTATTTCTTTTTTTATTATGATCCATTACAATAGTTTAAAATTATTAAATTACAATTTATTCACTGGAGCTAATTCATTTTTTTAATACCAGGCTTTCTTATCTTCTAAGTAATCTGAAATTTTATAATAAGCTTTCCTGGATAGCTTTTGTCTTACAACATTTTTGAATTTGTTATTTGACAAGCTTAGAATATCACTAGGTAATTTATTATAAAAGCGTACAGTTGAACGATTGAACGATTCATTAACTTTATGGAGCCTAGTTGTGGTAGCAGCAAGTTTATTCTTATTTCTAGTATTGTAATTATGTTTATCACAGTTTTTATCAAATAAGCTTATGTTTTTACGCGCGCACATAATATTTTCATAAATATACTGGCAGGGCAAAGTCAATAAATTTATTTCTTTAAACTTATCTCTTAATGAATCTCTGGGACCCATTTTGTAAACAGCGCTCTTCTGCAATACGAATACGGTGTCTAAATCTGCAGCACTTCCCCACAATATTATGCCATATGACATAATACTGTGAAAGTAACTGAAGTAAACTAGTCTTGCTGTAGCAACGTCTGTGAGAAGACGTATCTTCTTTACAGCATAAATGCTGCAGAACTAAGTCTCTTCGCCAGTTTATCTATGTGTTTCCCATTGAAGTTTATTATCGAGGGTTAAAATGGTTTATTACATAATGGTACATTGTTTTTCAGTATTGCCTCTGCCATAATATTTGAAGAGTTCAATGATTTTGTGGTAGAAATAGGTATATCAGTAAAAAACGTTTCAAAAGCTGTCGCAACCTCAATATTTCGGGATATATTAAGATTTTCTATTTGTAAATTAAATTCGTTAGTGTTGCTGCTTTTCCCTTTTCCAGTCTCACTTTTAATAATTATCCAAGTAGCTTTAATTTTATCTTCACTATTTACAATCTTTTTTCTAATACTTGAGAAAAAAGATTATGCATAGCGAAAAAGAAAGTTGCTAAATTTAGTCAAAAATGTATTATATAAATAGTCAGGACAGTTGCAATTATTTGACAGGTAATTTAGACATTAGTGCTGATTAATTTTTTTCCACGCTATCAGCTGTCTGTGGTATAGCCTACTTAGTAGGTGAGTTTATAAGATTTTGTCGCGTGAGTGAAGTCAATGCTACAATCAGGTCAATAGCCGTAAGTAGCTCATGTGGAGTGGGCACGCTAAGCATTTTGTTAGTAACTGTACTTCTAGTTTTTTCTAATAAGAACCTCTCCATTTACTCTCAAGAATGTCGTAAGATGCGACTGAAGGAATCTCTATACGATTGCGCGTATAGAGTGAGAGATGTGGTGTGTTTAATATTGATATAATTTGTAATTAATGTTGATAACAAGAGCAGAAAATATTTTTGCTGACATATATTATTTTTAAGAATAAGCTTCTTTAGTCGCAATGACATATTTTTGGTGTGGGTAAAATTTATAGCTAACCCATAAGTTGTAGCCCGTTACCGACATGCTATTTTGACGTTTTGCACCAGACTGGCGGCCAGGCCAGTACCTTTATTATATTGTACCTCTTACTAACTTTTTTAGTACGGCATAGTAAAAAATTGTCATTGATTTGAAATTATAAAAAAAATTGATATTACATACAACGTGATCTGTTATTTTTTGCAGTATGATAATAGATAATTACTTTCAGTTTTCAAAGTCACCGTTTAATAGCAGCAATACATTACAAAAAAATATTGAAAAAAGTTTTATCATGTAGTGTTTGTAAATAACCTTTTTCTATTTTCGATTCGTTAGGTTTATGATTTTGGTGTCCAAGATGGAAACATCATTTTTTTTATAAACGTAAAACATTTATATAACAATAAATAAAAAGTTATAGACACGTGACTCTCTGAACTTTTAGACTGTGAATCTAATGAGGGTCACCTGCTAGGGGATAGTCAGAGCCACGAGCAAACCAATGTTTGGCACATGCCCACTGTTTAGAAGCATTAAGTAGCATTTAATACGTGACAGGTTGCAAATCCATAGCCGCATAGCGGAATACTAGCCAGTGACACACGCCATTCGGATTTTTGGTCCTAGTGACATACCGATTTCCTCAAGATCACGTTTACCGTAGAACATGCATGGTCAAATCAGCACATACACTTTCCGAAAAACCAAAATGACTTTGTGCACGACTGGATTTGAACCCACAACCTCCGGATCAGAAGACGGGCCCATTCTTACGTTGCCTGAAATAAACTTATTTTATTATATTATTAAGATAATCAAACTCTGTGTGGCACTTGGTCTAATGATGACCGATTGGTTCAAAATTAGTCAAAAACTACAACAAAACACAAAAAAAATAGATTCTGCTATATTGAATTTTAAAATCGATGAGATTTTTGTGTTACATTTCCATATTCTTCCCTATTGATTCTCTGTGTGTGTTACAAAATAAACGATGTTGTTTGTGAACTAGAACCCAGGACCTTTCAATCGAGAACCATAGACCTACCTCCAAGCCATGGGACTACTTGGCTAAAAGTATCATCGTGTAAGTAAGTGTAAGTTGCCCACTCCGTCATGATCGATCATGAAACTTGGTGGCATTGTTGTTGTGTACAAGCGAGACCAAAAGTGCTAAGGTTTTATGCTAATTACTTCTTCCTCCTGCTGTCCTTATTCCATATCGGGGTCGGAACGTTCTCTTCTCCTTTGCTTATAACGTCACACAATCCATTCTAACCTTCCACGTTACATTCTTTTAGTTACAAACTCCTCCACAAACTAACACAAACTCCTCCTCAAACTACAAGCCTCACAGCTCAGTTGGTAGTAGCTCTGCCTGCTGCGATGAAGGTTGTGGGTTCGATTCCCACTCAGGACAAACATTGTGTGATTCATATTGATGTTTGTTCTGTGTTTGTGTATTGTGTGACAAGTATAGAAGTTTTTAGTATTAAATCTGTAATCTAGTTCCCATATTACAAGCTTTGCTTAGTTTGGGACTAGGTGGCGCTGTGTTAAATTAATGTCCTCTAATATTTATGTTTATATTATATTTAATAGAATAAAAACTTCTCCACAAACTATTACAAACTCCTCCACAACCTAATACAAACTCCTCCACAGAAACAAAGAAATTTTTTGAATCAGACTTGCCATTTCGAAATGAAAATGGAACTACGTTTGTAAAAAGAGCCTACATGGCCTTCATAAATGAAACTGATTAAAAAAATAAGTATTATATTTATGGGTTCATAAAAAACCTAAATAACATAGTTGCAGTATTATTATAAAAATACAAAAGGGTTCATAAAAACGGTTTTAGGTAAAGTACGGATATCTGAACATTGTACTTATTGCTGAGTAAGATAAAAAAAAAACAAAGGATTTCCCATCCGCCTGAATGTGTCACTTATAACTCCACCTAATCGTACCTACCGGAGCAGTAGTCTTCATCCAGTTACTCGTTTGTCAAAGTCGTACCTAACAAAATAGCCTTCTTTACATTCTAAGCTCTATTTTCTAAAATTTATTATTTTTTTATTGTACTACGGTTTCAATTCATTTCGATTTCGGATGGTTTTCAAGTTGTAATATGACCGAAGGTCGAAGCGTACTTCACCCGGAATCCTCAACAATCTGAGGAACTGGTTACCTACCTCCAAATGCCGGATTTTTTGTTATGGCGACGGAATTAGGTAAGGCGGTGGTAACTAGCCAGGCGGACTTAAACAAAGTCCTACCACCAACCAACCCAAGCACAATATTGTAATCCCCCCGGGATCCAACCCGGGACCCCACTAGACCACGCTTAACGTTAAATTACTACTTTTCAAATAAATCGTTTTAAAAGCAGTAATTACGAGTATATATGTTGCATTCTTTTTATCTCTGATAATAAAATATTCCATTGTGCAGTTTATCAATCCGAAAGATACGGTACCGTACGTATGTTAATGTATTTATGTCATAATCCGTATTTATGTGAAGCCGCTGTCAAAATAACTTCGACGGTTCGTTGACATTTCGATTTGATCAGACGCCCACGCAGCGTTTTATGTTATTATAACAAGAGGTTGTAAACATGCTTATCCTCTTTGCTGTTTTTTTTCATAAATTAGGATAATAATGTGATATGAAGATAATATTGTTACCAAGTTGTCATGACAGTATTTAATTAGGATTAAGTTAGTTGTGTTATTAGTTAAACATGCGAGTTTTTTTTTGTATGTTTAGATAAAATATCTAAATATAAAAACTGTTTACAGAACCATTTCTTCTCAATAATTAGTTACTAATTAAATATCAATAAAAATATTTGTGAGTTAATAATTTTAATAACATATTACAATAAATTGATTAATAATATACATAAATTGTACCGAAATGCGTTCCCTGCTACTTTATTTGATTACGGCCATTGCTTGACCGTTTTTGATAGTGTTTTTATTTTATTAATGTTTGTTGAAAGATATGTCCGTCGTAATGATTGGATGAGATTGGAGCAGTGGGGGGTCATCAATCGTCTACTAATATATTATTATGTTCTAACTGAGCATGTAAAGCTTAGTCCACAGAAACTATTTTACTTACATACAGCAACTTCTGTAACTTCTCAATCATTTGTATAGAAGTTTTGTAAACGTAATTCGTCTTAATTGGATAATGTAAACTTTTGGTTAGATCCATAACAAATACAAATTAATCTAATAAATTGAAATACCGATTAAAAATACAACATAGTATATTTTTATGTTCAAGTAAGTTTTTGTTAATATGTTATACCATGGACGAAGGAAATACAAAATTACGAAAATGTATTTCTTTCGTCCATGGTTATACTAAGGTTATCTGATAACACAAAAATCGCAACGGGACCCTAAAGCCCTTTTCCCTTAAGCGTTTTTCTCATGGTTGTACCATGAATACATAAATTGGGTTCTTAATAATCGA
The DNA here is from genome assembly GCA_951394065.1 of Venusia cambrica. NCBI lineage: Eukaryota > Metazoa > Arthropoda > Insecta > Lepidoptera > Geometridae > Venusia > Venusia cambrica. The sequence continues at coordinate 5,789,067 of OX596045.1, read as the reverse complement.
GAAGTACAATGTTTACCTACTTCTAATTGCGAATCAGCCTTATAATATAAAGCATTCCCACAGCTGGGACCTTTTTTTTTTTTTTTTTTTTTTTTTTTTTTTTTTTTTTTTTTTTTTTTAAGTGGGAAAATGCCCTCGCATTTCCCTTCCACCATGGGGGTGGTGGAAGGGGGTATGTGGGACTCGAACCCACTAAAAACCCACTATGAGCAGTCGCCCGCCTTCGTGGGGCCGAGATGGGGTCGCGTTAGCATTCACCATCTGGCCCCGGCGGTTGGCCTGGAACCCGTGTCCAGGCCCCGGCCAAGGAGGGGTGGTCACTGCTCACCAGGACCACCCCTCAGACGAGTGGAGCCGTGCAAGCCGGCGGAGAGTCCCCCGACTCTCCACCAGGTGGCTCCACTACAGGGGAAGTCGAAGAAGGCGGGCAAACCGCCCCCTCCTACCCCCCCTTCGCCTCCGGCGGATCGGGTCAGAGCGGGCATCGTCCTCTCTGACCCTCTCCGCGGCCTCCTTCTGCGACATCACCTGTTCGCAGAAGGAGACCATCGCCTGCCACTCCCTGTCGCCGTCGAGCATGGCGTTGACCACGCTCGGCAGCGAGAGGTCCCCTCCCAGGGTGGCTGAAAGTGTGTGTCGCATGGGACCCCACGCGGCACACACCTCCAGCGTGTGGTGCGCCGTATCCTCCGGCGAAACTCCTCCACAGCTGGGACCTGCCTGAACCCTAAACTCCAAAGTACTCTAATCGCAATAATTAAATTTTATAGCTTTACTAGCAAACGCCTGGTATTCGTTCCTCTAATCCCGTGGGAATTTCCCGAAATTGTTTTTCAATGCACCCCTAAAAGGTAGCTTCCTTGAAAGTTTCACATCTCTTGAACTTTTGGCTTAGGCTCTGCTTTGTCAATCAGTCAGTCTATAAGATACACCATGATTTTATATATAGCGATATAATATGCCAGTACTTACAATGGTTTATTTTATCATACAGGCATTTGCCTGTTTATAAAAAAAAAAAAACACTTATTTGGTACATAATCGGGATTTGAACACTTAGCTCTCATTTGCAGAGCGTTTTTTTATCGTAAACTTATATGCAAAATCATTAGAGAAAACTACAATTCAACAAAACATAATTTCACACAGCGCCATCTAGCCCCAGACTAAGCATAGCTGCATAGCATAAATGTGGGAACTAGATTACGGATATTAACAGCTCATTTTTGTCCATTGTTGGACATCTCACTGGAAAGTCTTGTCATGATCACCACGCTTGGCTGGTGGTTTGGTAAATAGTAACAGTGCTAGATAATATCAGAAGTAAGCTGCTGCCCATCTTCTGGTGAGATCGCTTAGTCGTTTTTTTTTTGTTTACGATGAGTCAGGCATTGTTGTTGACTTTAAGGCTTGCCTGGGCAAGGATGTCGATGCTGATGATGTCTCCGATGGAGCGAGCTATTCCATAAAAACCCAATTAACTCCCTTTTGGAAGGTGTTGGGGTCGTATTGGCTGGAAAAACGGGCGATAGCAGTTTCAAATGTTTGCAGTTTGCAAAAATGATTTTTAAAGTCCTAATAAATGGAATATCGTCATTAAAAAACAACTCGGCGACTAACATAACATGCCTTTACAACAATAACAATAAATAAAAAGGCAGAAAACGTTAGATCACATTATAATCACTATAATAAGTTTGAAATACAATAATAAATTTGATATAAAATTCAACAGCTCGTAGACAAACAGAAATTAAATTATTGCCAAATTATTCATTTGAATGTAGCGTCAGCAAAGAAACAAAAATAAGAGAACACAAAAATGTCGTCAAAAACTTCGTCTTCTTCTTCTCGATTCAGATGTTTAAAAAAAATAAACGTGACCACTACTGAGCAACCTCCAGTATGGCGTGGTTGGGCATGGCGGGCAGAAAAGGGCATATCCTGTACGGGAGCTTCACACTCGCAAATGTGCGTACGAAGAGTCTGACTTGTTTTTTTCTTCATATAACTTGGAGACGGAACCAGCAAGCAGCCCACCTGAGTAGTAGGGATTCACCGGTTTTCACCCACCAAAAAAAAAAGAAAAGAAGAAAAAGTATATCGACCACGCTGAATCGATGTAGCGCATCCATTTTACGCTATTTCAACTCGTTTCGGAGATAGGAATTTATGTTTTAAGCGCCTAGTACCCCTAATTAGCTAATCAGGGATTAACTAATCACCACCAACCTCGCCACGATGCTAATCACCTTGTTGTGAAGGGAAGCAGCATAGCAATAACAACGAACTATTTTTATTATCCTTTATTTCAATTGAACAAGCATTTAAACATATAATATACCAATATATCATTATAAATACTATCGTTTTTGAATAATCCTAGAAATTCACGCAAGGATATACCCTTGAATTTGTGATATATATACATCAAGCAGTACTCGCCACAATCTGAGGTCCAATCATTTTGTACTCTCCTTCTATTGTAACACCATTGTTTTGAGTTCCTTTTTAAAAACCATAGGTGATGACCTGTAGGTGGTTGACCGTAAGAATCAAAATATTCCCCAATACCATTCACGTCTACGTGTATAGCAATCCAGTGAGATCCAGGTTTTGTATCAGGGTCCAAATTACTTATTAGGTATATTGGGGGTTCATTGAATGCGGTATTATTAACAAAACCAACTATAACTCTCTTAGGCACTTGTCCCAAAAATATGTTATCCAACGTTTTTCCCTGTACCCCCGATGGAATCGTTAAAACTTTAACTTCAGCTCTAGTTATAGGGTATTTAGCTGTAGTAGAGGCTAACACTTTCTGATGTGCAAGTAAAACTGATGGATTGATTCGTGCTTTGCGAACAATAAGTGTGGCGTCTGTAATGCATGCTTTAAACTTTATATCATTCGTTTATTACTGTCTAACGTGTGGACTCTATAAGGGTATTGTAATGAATAACACATATTTCTGGTACAATCATTATTTTATTTCAACTCATTGACATTATACAAAAATAAAAAAAATATTTACACAATGAACTACAACTTTAAAATTACCTTAGCAACTAATTATACACATTTATTAAATCTTAGATACTATTTCTTATTCTAAAATGACCCCATGCTAATGTATCAATACTGTTGGGTAAAATATATCTCTTAGTATCGCTGTATGATAAACATGTTTTGTTAATTTTTTGCGTAAAAATTGTATGCTTTATCGACTTAAATCTATACATATCACAAAATTGATTTTTTTTATCAAACAGACATGATTTGAAATTTTCTATTTTCATCTTTTTTGTAACACATTTATTGACACCTTTTGCTTTAGCTGTAATTTTATTCTCCACTTCAAACGCATACATTTTTGATCGGAGGCCTACAAATTCTTTCATAATTTTACCGTTATTTTCATCTTTGAAAAAACCTAACTTCTTTTTATTGATTCTCGGATAACCAAATATATTATCTACTGGATAATCCGATGTATCAAATCTGGAGGATAAGTCCGTTTTGATATCATCATAAAAATGATCCGCAAAAGTTTGATAGATAAAACTATCGGTGTCCGTATACAATAGTTTTGTTTTATTTGGGAATTTCTGTAACATGTAGTTGTAATGAAAATCATACATTAATGTTTTTGAAATATCTAATATACTAAACCCTAAATATATTGGTTTGTCATGGTAGAGTTTTGTTTTTTTTAATTGCACTGCGACTAAACTTTCTTTAAAAATTGATAGACTATGAAATTCTGGTTTAGCAATCAAATCTTGAGCACCTAGAGATTTTCCTATATTTTCCCAATGCGTTAGGAGTTTTACATTTACACGTTTTTCGATGTTTTCCATGGTTTTACCAAAAACAGAATTATTCATCAATTTGTAAAAATCTTTCTCAAAATCTGAAGTTGCTTTTGTCCTTAATTGTGTATTTAAATTTATGTACTTTTCCAACCAAGCACTTTGATCATATTTAAGAATTCTGTGAACTTTCGTTAGTTTCAGACCCATATCAAGACATTGTTTCAGATTTCTGTAATGGATTTTATATTTTGTTTTATTGTTGAGATTAGGAATAAGCTTTTTTTCTTTAGAACCTCCTATGCAAATATTCTCGGGACAAAGAGGTAGATCTGAATGTAGATCATGAAGATCTGTGGGGTATTCTAAGTCAACTTCTAATATGAAACCGTATTCAGAGTTATCAGGAACCATAAAGTTGGTGTCAGGACTCACCCATTCAAAGCCTCCCTTTGGAAGGTACTGAGACATAGCCCAACCATATAGATTGTTTGCATCTAAATAGGTGAGATATGATGTAGGTTGATTTTTATCAAAGTCTTCTAAAAATTCATTATTTGCCTTTGCATATCGATTACTACATTGGGACACACCACCTCGTATTCCAGCTCGAATATATGCAATTTGATCGAAATCTGATAATAATTCTAACTCTATTTTTGTATACTTTAACATAGCATCCCAGCTTAGCCCTGGTGCTGTATAATAATGAGCAGGATCTAAATCGTATGTTATCATACAAAGGTTTCTGAAGTTTTCAAAGATATCTGTCAGTAGTAGGACATCTGTTTTTAAGTATAAGTTAGAATATTCCATCATATTTTGACACTTAAAGTGTTTCCAAACATCCTGAGCACGGTTGTATTCTTCATCTGATATGCTTGAATCGGAAAGAGAACTGTAAAACTGGTTTTGGTTAGGGAGAGATGTTGATTTTAGGGATTCAAACGATGTCATGAACTCATAAGGATATATACCCTTCTTCCTTAGGCGACTGAAGTCTTCATCATTAGGAAAAAAACATTTGAGGGTGTTGAACTGATCGTTATTTAGATTTTTTGCTAGTTGATCGAGGCTACACGATAAAAATTTCATAGAATCTACAAATCTTAGTTTAATCTTTTGATTGTTTATGGTGAGGACTTTTGTAAAAGATATGTACCTTTCTTTATTTTGAGGAATAACTTCTATTTCACCCTCCACAAAATCTAACGCCTGTACGATAAAATGTGCATCGTAATGACTGAGATTGTGAAGGAAAACTGGAACGTAGTATGGTGGTCGAAAGTTTTTAATACAAATATCATGTGCAACACCTCTAAAATTACCTGTGTGCCAATCGAAATCAAGAACACGTTCTCCATTCAAATTTGTTTCACAGATGTGACAATTTTTGGTGTTTGCAATTTTATTTTCATTTTCAGGTGTTAATGGTTTAGGGCTCTTTTGAAAATTGTTTACCCTACAAATTTCCTTCAAATCGTTATATAAACGTTTCATAAATATTTGTGCACAGTTGGATCCACTGTAAGTTTCATATTTTGATAAACTATCGTTATATGAACATTTAACATAGTATCCGAAGCTATAAACTTCATGCTTTGCTACATTTGTAGTATATGGTTTAGTAGGATCATTAACACATGTTTCTATTGGATTTAATAATGCCTCAAAGTCAGCATATATAACAAATGGCATTTTCATCTTTTTTTGGAATTTGTCAAACTTTAGTTTGTCATTAGAAACCAATTCACCAAACCAATTTTTCATTATTTTTTCTTTAGTTGGAAGCTTCGTTGAAATGTGAGAACAATCATGTTGTTGATGGTTACTTAACCTTTCTTTTGAAGGGAAGTGAAGTAAACAACCATCACAAATGTAAACCGCATGCTCTTGATTAGAAAGTTGTTTGCTAACTAATCGCGACAAGTTTTTGATGTAGCAATAATGACCATTTGTACCGTTTTGAATGTATAGAAGATTTACGTGACGAGTTTTACGAGATTTGGTAAAAAACAAAGGACCTACAACAATATTTTTTTTGTTTTTTATATCAAATTCTAATCCGAAAACATTGATACTTATATCGTTTAATGCTTCAACTTTATGTATATCAGTTAGTTTTACTGGAAAAGGTACACCGTTAAATTTAAGTTTGTTTGCATGCATACTGTATGATGTTACTCGATCAGAATGCTTGTTGGCTGGGTATAGGGCTGATAGCAATGCCCATTTAAAACATAAATTATCTGTATTTTTTACGTTTATAACGGCTTTTTTTGCTCTTACATCTGCAGGTAATTCAATATATGAGGTTCCTCGCAGTGGGTTGAACTTATTTACATTCATATCTAAACAGTTTATTTTTTTGAGACTCCATCCACTATCTTTTTTCTCAAAAGAATCTATCTTATTTGTCATAGTGTCACACAAAGATGAAAAGAAAATATTCAAGTCATCCCCACGAAATATTATGTAATTACATGTTTGGAAGTCGAATGCATTTGTCATATTTTTAGACTGCTGTACAAAATCAGCATGTAAAATGAAATTAACTTTGAATACTGTATGTTGTTCGATTGATTCATCAATCAATAACATTACATCATCTTTAATTGACTTCAAAAATTGTTCGGGTGTTTCGAATACTGAGTTTGATGATGCACTATCTTTACAATTAATTTTATATGATATAATTCGTTGACCGAAAGCAGATTCTACTACAGATACATTTGACAAGGCACCATGTGATTTTAGTACATTATTTTTGTGAGTGTTGCTCTTTAAATGATTAGTGAAGAAACGCTTTTTAATTAGAAGTTGACAAATGCCACAGTTCACCTTATCGTTATCGTCAGTCCGAAGTCTCAACGACGCGGAAGATGAAGGTTCAGCATCAAGTCTTGGTATTTTTGTTGGCATGATGTTGCTTTCGTTATCACTCCGAGGTCTCTTGTGGTTTCCCCCTCCAACTTGTACTTGTGGCTCGCTGAAAGGTAAAGTTTAAAGTTAAATGGAAAACTTTATGGTTACAGAAAACCAGCAATCATGGTAAATATACTTAAAATAATTTGCTATGAAAATGTAACTTACATATATTGTTTTTCAGCTGCAACACATAAATTGTAGAGCTCCTCATCGTATAATGAACTTATCATATCACATGATTCAATTTCCTCACAGAGCTTAAATATTTCAGCATCTTCACATGAATCATTGATTTCTGTGTTGAAGGTACTATCACAAACTTCCTTGTGATCTATTTTTATTGCACATGATTCAACTTCTTCGCAGAGCGTAAACATTTCACAATCTTCACAAGAATCAATACTTTCCGGTTGAAAGAAGGTAAAGGAATTAACACAAGTTTCTTCGTGATCCATAGTTATTGCACTTGTATTACTAGTAGACAATGTACTGCAATGATTTTCTGACTCAAACTGAGACCAGGAGAGGCATTTTCGATGTCCTTTATATATTAAATCCAGGTAAAATGTTATTTATCATTAAAGTAAATTGAGAACACCCACTCATTAGCTAATCTTAAAAATCTTGTAAAAAAATTAAGAGTGACATTGTTTTACTAATTATCCTTGAAGAAATATTTTTTGGAACCTTCATTGTTTGCTATGTCTTTTGTTATCTTGTAAATAAGGTTTTGTGCATGAGTATAGTTGTCATCACTATTTTTCAGATAATATTTTGTCCTTAAATCTGCGTGCTTCCAATGTTGTTCTTTAGGGATTTTTGATATCTTCTTGAGGTTATAAACCTCTATTTTTATTAAATGAGTGGCTTTACTAGCATCTTCATTATTTGTCGATATAAATGCAGTACCTCCTTCATGCGCCCGAGATATTGTTGACGACAGCTTTTTTTTATAAGATTTGCTTGGTACATTAAAAAAATCATCTATACTCTCGTATACAGATTCAGGTCTCTTTCTTTTTAAAATCGGAGGTTCAGTGATGGTTAATTTATCATTACTATCATCTGAAATTGTATTGTAATAGTACTGTTTATAAGTATTTTCTTCGTTAATATCAATGTTCTGCAACAAAAAAATGTGGCTATAAAAAATAGAAATAGAAATAGAAACAATAGCTAAAATGATTACAGAAAAATAAAAAGTAGTTTTCATACCTCCATTATGCTATAACTGCTATCAATCACTTCAAACTAAAATATATTCACTCCACTGTTCACGGTAGCAAACAACTGTGAAATTATTTTGGAGTTTCTCATTTATATATTGCTAACTATTATCACATTAACTAACTACCCTGTTATTGAAAGTAGTTTTGTGGAATTTAAATCTTATCACCCTCGTTAATGATCTAGTTTGATAATGAGTTCGCGCAAAACAATGTTGAAATGTCTGTTAAACTAGTGCGTTCTAGAGAATCATTTAATTTGATGGCTTCCTCGAATGATATAAAGTTTAAAGCATGCATTACAGACGCCACACTTATTGTTCGCAAAGCACGAATCAATCCATCAGTTTTACTTGCACATCAGAAAGTGTTAGCCTCTACTACAGCTAAATACCCTATAACTAGAGCTGAAGTTAAAGTTTTAACGATTCCATCGGGGGTACAGGGAAAAACGTTGGATAACATATTTTTGGGACAAGTGCCTAAGAGAGTTATAGTTGGTTTTGTTAATAATACCGCATTCAATGAACCCCCAATATACCTAATAAGTAATTTGGACCCTGATACAAAACCTGGATCTCACTGGATTGCTATACACGTAGACGTGAATGGTATTGGGGAATATTTTGATTCTTACGGTCAACCACCTACAGGTCATCACCTATGGTTTTTAAAAAGGAACTCAAAACAATGGTGTTACAATAGAAGGAGAGTACAAAATGATTGGACCTCAGTATGTGGCGAGTACTGCTTGATGTATATATATCACAAATTCAAGGGTATATCCTTGCGTGAATTTCTAGGATTATTCAAAAACGATAGTATTTATAATGATATATTGGTATATTATATGTTTAAATGCTTGTTCAATTGAAATAAAGGATAATAAAAATAGTTCGTTGTTATTGCTATGCTGCTTCCCTTCACAACAAGGTGATTAGCATCGTGGCGAGGTTGGTGGTGATTAGTTAATCCCTGATTAGCTAATTAGGGGTACTAGGCGCTTAAAACATAAATTCCTATCTCCGAAACGAGTTGAAATAGCGTAAAATGGATGCGCTACATCGATTCAGCGTGGTCGATATACTTTTTCTTCTTTTCTTTTTTTTTTGGTGGGTGAAAACCGGTGAATCCCTACTACTCACCTGATATTAAGTGCATCTATTCCCTTACTGCGTAGGTCACATCCACAAAGAACATGATCTACGCGACATTGCGCCCGTCAACTTGAGACATAAATATGCTAAGCTTCACGCGCCCGTAATTTCACCAGCAACCATGCCCTTTAAACCGGAACACAGCAATGCTGCTTGGCGGTCGAAAAAGGTGGTGGTAGCACTTACCTGGACGAGCCCTTTCACAAGAAGCTCTACTGCTCTTTCTGCACCGGCAAACTTGAGTCCGCAGTCGGTTTAGTGATTTCCAAACCGGCCATCACTGCAGATTGTGTGCAGGTGCTCAGTCGGGGGCTGGTATTCAGCTGGAGATGTGAAATTCGGAAGGAGAGCATGTACAGTTCTCAATATTCTTGCGACTTAGACTTTCATCTAGAGACTTAGACGCAAGAATCTCTCGAAATTCAAGTGTTAGCTTATGCATTTTGACTCAACTGTAGTAGATACTTTTTGAAATAACCAAAAAAAAATGTATGACATCACTTTGTCAGCCAAACTAATAAATTGAGATTCGGATTTGTTATTTTTTTTGTTTTGACAAATACAGAACAATATATTGTTCATTGAATGGAAGTGACTCAAGGCACTTATCTCAATCTTAAAAAGTACTCGTAATACCACCCTCCCGTACAAACTTAGGTTATCTATTATTTCGATATCGCACGTTTGATTCAATGATTGCAGGGTCTCGTTGGCGCCTTTAGGGTACAGAACCATAAAACTAAAATATAAATTACAATAAATAGCAAAAAATCTCATGATATTATGCTAGCTTTTTAACGTAACTTATAATAATAAGTAAATAGGACAGTAATTTCACTAACACAGACGATTATACATGTCATAATATCTACAATATAAAATATAATAAAGTTTATTTAGGGCTAGATTAAATTTACGTCCTGTTTAATTATTATATATATACCTACCACTTCTGTCAAAATTGATAATCACGTTTATATCGGTTTTGCCTTTTGTGATGTGGATTTTGTCATGCCACAAAACCGGTAAAAACGCTTCGCTTTCAAAGCAACTGTTTTGCTAGCAGTACCTCTCAATTATTTAGCTATAACTAATAGATGAATACACACTCAGATGGGCTTTACGCAGAGTGGTTTACGCGATACACTCGTAGATTGGGGGGCCCATCAGTCAGCCGCTTTACTGGGCCCACAAATTGGGCCCAGTCTCGAACAAATCGGGTTAATGGGAGTTTATTATAATTAAGGTGGGTATAAGTAATAAAATTAATTATTTTTCGTGGGTTATTTTATTGTTATAGTTTTGGCATATTGAGTGTATGTAGGAAACTAGTTACCTACCTACTTTGGTTTTCGTAAGCACGCAACTCATTAGAAAATAAGGTACCAATAAATAATAATCGCCCTTCTGGTGATATTCCTTAGTCTGCTTTTACGACATCCATGGGCTAAATTGCGACTGGATCACCTCGGCAAGATCAACACCTTTGATGCAATGAACTGTCAGGTGCATAGTTTTTATTGTAATAGTCATCTTTTAGGGACTATTACAGGACAGTATTACAGGACACAAATTTTTACACAGAGCCATCTAGCCCCAAACTAAGCATTGCTTGTAATATAGAAACTAGATTACGTGTAGAATACTTAAATACTTTTTGTAAATACATACGTACTATATAATACAACACCCAAACATACAACAAACATCACACAAAAATGTTTGTCCTGGGTGGGAATCGAACCCTACAGCGCAAAGTTACTACCAACTGAGCTACGAGGTTTGTTACTATAGGTGCTCTTCTTCTCGTCTTTTGGTATTCTAGTGGCCATTCTATGACGATACCATTATCATAGTAAAGCGTTTGGATATAGTTTAAACGCTGTATTGCGTAAAAGTGTAAAGCCCAAAACGAATATTTACGTCATATAATCTCTTTATGTCAATCTTTCTTCATCTCTCAGCATTTGAAGAATCTTAATGTCAAATATTCGTCGAATAGGTACTATCTGACTGTATTTACTATCGTCGTAACTATTATAAAGGTATTACGAAAATAAGTTAAATGCTTTCCCCTAGCAAACGCTGAGCAGCGAAGATACGGGTGAACTCAGGCGTAGCGCTAGTAAATAGCATTAAGATGATAGCCTGTGTCGGTAAAGGGGTTAAGGGTGGCTATTCATGGACGAGCTTGCTTAGAGTAAAAACAATTTAACCGCCTCTGTGGTCTAGTGGTCCAACCGACCGATTTCAGATCCAGAGGTCCCGGGTTCGATTCCCGAGGGGAGAACAATATATTGTGCTTAGTTTGGTTCAGGTGGTAAGACTTTGTTTAAGTCCGCCTGGCTAGCTACCACCATCTTATCAAATTCTGTCGCCATAGTAACAATTCTAATTTTGTTGTGTTCCGGCATTTAGAGGTAAGAAAGCCAGTTCCTCAGTTTGTTGAGGTTTCCGAGTGATGTGCGCCTCCACCTTCGGCCTAATCTCAACTTGTAACCAGATGAAATGAAGGCTAAGCGGTTCCCCGTACAATAAAAAAAAACAAACTTTCTTGCGCCTCTATTCATTGTATAAAACAATTTATATAATTATAGTAGCTGTTGGTAATTATGGACCAGCTCAGTTGCTCTGCGTTCTGCGCTGAATATCGTTAGGTTTTTTTTTTTTTGTATGACGGGGAAGCGCTTGGCCTTCATCTCAACTGGTAACAAGACACACCCATTGCGATTTCCACCCGGAACAAACATTTTGTGATGTAATTTTGTGTGATGTTCATATGATTATATCTATAATAGTTCCCATATTACCAGCTAGGTCTTTAAAAATTCTTCAGCTGGCCTAAGATGAACGAGGCAAGAAGTATCTCGCGAGTGTTGACGTGTCGTATTAAAATACTCATGGTATGATCATTGTCGTGGTGGCTTATAAGCAAACAAGACTTCTTTAATCTCAGCGCTTGGCAAGTGAAAATACATATAAAATGCTATAATCCAATTTTTGCTTTTCAGAATTCCTATGATCAGCCTCTGAAAGTTAGTCTTCTTGTATGATTATATACCCTTAAGTGGAATGGATGAATATAGTCAGTTAGATTTAAATTTATCTATAGCATGTTTAACTTTTGCTCCGTTACTTTTACACTAATTAGTCAAAATACTATAATTGGTTTAGTATTTCCATTTAAGTTTTTAAAGAAACAACATAAAATTAAAAAAAAATATATATATACGTATTTGACATAGGCCAGGTGCCTTTGCAGGTCGTACCACCAGCAATACGATCATTCAGCCGTAGCCGGTGACTGAAATTCAACTATTCCGCTAGGAGGATAATCCCTATCCCTAAGAGCACTGAGAAGCTAAAAAGAAGAACTGATTTGGATGACGAAATCTACTTGCCCAGGCCAAGACAACAGCGGCTGCGAAACAAACCACGTGGCTTCCTCTTTCAACGAGCAAGTATGTCTGTGAGTGGCTGCCTCATCTCCCCATCGCTTGCCATGAATAACTGAAACACTGTGAAAGCCTGAGCCCAAGGTGTTTGCCTTAGTGCGCCGTTATCTTGATGAGATAGCCTTAATACCTAGAGATCTATACATCTCCTGTTTTAAGGATGATCATACTTAGGTATCATAACAGTTAATGTCCACTACTAGACAAACCTCCTTAAGTAATTATAGGTATTATTTTATTATCAATTTTTAAAATATTTATATTAATGTATTAATATTATATTAACGGTCGTTATGTATTCTGACTGATTCCTTTGTAAGTACATATTTAGTTTAATTTTACATTTTATTATAGGTATTGTAAATATCACCACGCACGGCAGTTGGATTAGTGATCGTATTAAAGGATGATAATAAATTAATTTAGAAGCTGCTGCCCTTTTGATAAGATTCCTTAGTCGGCGTGTACGACATCCGCGGGGTGAGTTTGAGGGGTACTTACGCCATGTTTTTTTACACCTTGTAGTAAAAAATCAGGCATGTGTGTTTTTGTTTGTATAACTTCGACAATAATACTATATACTATAGATAATACTAACGATAATACCTGAAAAAGAGGTTTTACACATTTTAATTATCTCCCACTCTACCCGACATACTGCAGCAGCGGTTGCCTGGGAGAGATCGCTTTCAGCGATAAGGCCGCCCATTGTTTTACCAGTGACGCTTAGGTTACGATTCTGCTATCTGTATTATATTGTTATTTGTAAATGGTGAACAATAAAGAGTTATCTATGTAGTTCACCACCACTTTTCATTGCACAAAAAGGTAGCGTATCCTAATTTCAAAACCCTCTCATAAAAAGTTTCACTTCAAAAATATGCGAGTAGGTTTCTTCTAGTAAAGCATGCTCTATGGTAGGCTATTTTTTTTTGAGATTTTTTAAGTTGAGATAAAGCCGAATGTGGAGACGCATTTCACCCGGAATCCTCAACAAACTGAGGAACTGGCTATCCTACCTCTAAATTCCGGAACACAACTATTTTTAGAATTGTTATTATGGCGACAAAATTAGGTAAGATGGCGGTAGCTAGCCAGGCGGACTTAAATGAAGTCCTACCACCAACCAAACCAAGCACAATATATTGTACTCCCCATAGGGATCGAACCCGGGACCTCTGGATCTGAAATCAGTGGCTTGAACCACTAGACTACAGAGGCGGTTAATAGTGGTATTATGTTCTTCCGCAACAGTAGAATCTTGAAATTGTCTAGTGAAGTGACCATGTTCCTTAAACAGGCGTAGGTATATCATAGCCCACATCTAAATTTATTTTTCAGCTTTTGATCAAACGCTTGGCTATCACAAGATATAAGTAAGCTAATTCGACGATATTAATAATACATTAAAAACCGCATAAAATTATGTAAATCATCCAAAAACAATAAATTGTCTGAGAACAATTTAACATAGTAATTATATTACGATATTTTGGTAAAGAAATGTTATAATTTGGGTACAGCAAAAAAGGCGTGTTTTTTGTCTTCATTAATCATTAGAGAAATTATTGAATCGCTAGAGGAAATTGACCTCTATTGCGAAGGCTTAAGAGCCGAAATAGATGAGAAATATCATGTTCAGTGACTTTAATTACTTGTAACTTAATTATAACGGCGTTTGAGCTGAGCAGGTGTGCTCAACATTTAAGTACCATGCTTGGCGGGCGGATAAGTGCTCGCAGTAAAGGTGCTAGATAACACATGCGCACTACTGTTTTTTTTTTCTGGAGAGATCCTTCGCCTCGTAAACCTTTTAGTGGAATTTTAATATATCCTCGGGCTGAATTGGAGAGGATATATTTTTTATTTTTTTATTGTACGACGGGCATTTGCTTGGCCTTCATTTCACCTGATTTTTCAATTTATGGAAGCCCACTTCACACGGAATCTTAAACAGAGGAACTGGCTATCCTACCTCTTAAATGCCGGAACACAACAAGAATAGTGATTATGTAAACATAATTAGGTATGGTAGTGGTAGCTAGCCAGGCGGACTTAAACAAAATCCTACCACCAACTAAACCAAGCACAATATTGCTACCCCTGGGGATCGAACCCGGGACCTCGGGATCTGATGCCGGTAGGCGAACCACTAGGCCACCGAGGCGGTCAAGAAAAGGTCCATTCTTAAGAGCCGTGTTATATCAATACAGCCTGATAAAGTTCATCTTGGACATGAGCCGCTCTCCAAGGGCTCAATATTATTATTAGGGTAATTTAACACAACCTTAACTTTAGTTTTTCACCCCATACGGTTCAGTATGGGGTGAAAAATTGAATTTAGGATTGTGCGTCTTTTCGTTTTGAAATTATTTTCGTTCTAAAATGTTGACAATCGCTGATAATTTTGACTATTTTCTGTGGACCGTGAAGTTTATTTTAAATTGTTTAGCCTCCGATTCGATATGGTAATGTTTCTTTGACCATTTCGTTAAATCATGTCATCATAATTACACAGTTTCACAGGTTTTTTTTATTGATAGCTACTGCCTGAGGTTTTGCCCGAGTGTCATATATGTATCGGATTCGTTTGGATATTATTTCATTATTTCTTCATAATTGACAGTAATTTGAGGAAAGATTCCTCTAAATAAATGTTGTAAATGAATGCGGGCTACTTGGTAGTAGCTACCGAAGTTGGTATGGGTACTACCTACATGATAACATTCATACGTAATGGAAATTATAATAAAAGAGATTAAGAAATACTTTCTTGGGATGTAAAGATGATGGATGGAATAAGGACGTAAAAAAAAAACAAAACAATAATATTGTAGCGCGAATAAAAAGACTCAAGAGTTCAAAATACCTCAGCCCACGTCAACCTCGTAATATCATCTAAAGATCTCCATTCAAGCCAACAAAAAATATAAGCACGCCTACTTTTTTTACAATTAATCAAAGCGGCCAGAAAAAAGAGCCTGCCTTTGCTTGTAATACTTTTAAAACTTCGCATCGATGCATTGACGTTGCTCCTTTCAGCAGCTGTCAAACTGACAGTTGATTTATGATTTTCCATTGTGGCAACATTGCGTTCGTTATGGCGCGAAACTCATTTATGCCGCTAATGACATTTGGAAATAAAATGGCGGCTAAACATAAGTTATAGTTTTTACGAGATTATCTTTGTGTGAAGATTAATAACAATTTGAATGGGGACCTTTGACTGGTTGTAATATTTTTGCTGTAGCCTAATTATGCAAGAATAATAAGTTTTAAATTATTTTGTTATGAACTTACAAAATGTGGTTAGGTATTGCTACATGTGGTGTGGGTTGCTACATGCATTTTTTAGTTGGATCTATGAACAGATTCAGATGAGACAAATAAAATCTTAAAGAGATTATTTTCATTATCTGGGTGTTGATTGTAGCTACTTGTTACCCGACTACGGCGAAGAAACATGGAGGATTATGATCTTGACCCGTTTGTATGTTGGTATGTATGTTTGCAGGCATGTTAATCCGCTCCCTCATAACTTCTAAACTTATCATAATTTGACAAATGAGGTAGGTAGGTATCGTTGGAATCTTCTTGAAGAACTTAAAACACAAACCACTTAAGCCCTCTTTGTATAATCAAACTCCTTTGACATAATAACATATTGTATTGATAAAACTTCGCAATAATGATTTATAAGAGCATTTTTGCACGATATCGATAATGATTAATAGTTTTTAACCAGATATCAACATTATGCAGTATAAATGCTTGTAGAAGAAGTTTATAATATAGGAAAGTTGCCATTTATGAGCAGGTATTGTAACCTACTAGGTTACCATGTATTAAAAAAAATAAAGTACCTACTTAAAAATAACGCTCTAAAAGTATGAAATAAAAAACATTTGAAATTGCTCAGTCAAAACTATTCAGTATTTATCGTCTATTAAAGAAACAACTTACACGTAATATTGTTTTGATGTTCTTATTTGATCGACCAGTTCCTAGAAAACTGGGGAATTGAATGGAAATTAACTGCCCCTGTGGTCTAGTGGTTCAACCCACCGGTTTCAGATTCCAGATGGGGCCATCTAGCCCCAAACTAAGCATAGCTTGTATATGGGATATTGTATGGGAACTAGATTACGGATAGAATACTTGAATACATTTTTTATAAATACCTACGCAGTATATGATACAACACTCAAACACAAAACAAAAATAAAATATTCATCACACAAATGTTTCTCCTGGGTGGGAATCGAACACATAGCCTACAGTGGAGAAGGCAGAGTTACTACTAAGTGAGCTATGAGGCTTGTCAAATACAGAAAAACATTCTATAAACGAAGTAAATAAAAGCTTAAATGAAAAGCAGAAACGTGATAAAGAATTATGATCATAATACAAAATACCTTTCGTCATAAAGAGTTAGGCACTTCAAAGAATTCTTATACCTTGTGCGTTTCATATTAAATCAGGTTTAACCGTGTGTTGGGATCTTGAGCCATAACACCAATGTATATACATAAAACCATGATTGACTGACTGACTACCAACGCACAGATGCAGGGAAATATAGACGCAGGCAACAGGTTTCACTCTTCTTTAATTTTATTGAGATAATATCGATATAATCTTTAAAGAAAAGCCTCAGGGCTGTGGGTTCAATTCCCACCCACGACAAACATTTGTGTGATGAATACAGATGTTTGTTATGTGTATGGGTGTTGTATTGTATGATAAGTGTGTATTTACAAAAAAAAAATGTATTATATCCGTAATCTAGTTCCCATATTACAAGCTATGCTTAGGTTGGGTCTAGGTGGCGTTGTGTGTCATGTCAAATTAATGTCCTGTAATTTATTATAATTATTAATATTATAGTTAAAGAGAAAGGCTGAGATATCTCTTTGTTTATTTAATGTAATTGTGTAGGAATAATTTACATACTTACTCACATAAATTATTACAAAAAAAACATTGATATATGTCATAGTCCATACTCAGTAAGTATAGACTATGACTTAAATAGTTAATTATGTCTGAAAGTAATATTCATTCTCTGTAGAACTAGTGGAACACTCGGGACTACGTTCCCATCATCCCGTGGGAATCCTATGTCACCAGTTGAGATGAAGGCTAAGTGCTTCCCCGTTGGAGAATGAAAAAAATAAACCGCCTCTGTGGTCTAGTGGTTCGCCTACCGGTGTCAGTTCCGAGGTCCCCGGGTTTGATCCCCAGGGGAGTACAATATTGTGCTTGGTTTTGTTGGTGGTAGGACTTTGTTTAAGTCCGACTGGCTAGCTCCACTGTCGCCATAACAACAATTCAAAATTGTTGATTTCCGGCATTCAGAGGTAAGATAGCCAGTTCCCCAGTTAGTTGAGGATTCCGGGTGAAGTGCGCCTCCACCTCCGGTCTTATCTTAACTTGTTACCAGGTGAGATGAAGGCCAAGCGCTTACCGGTCGTACAATAAAAAAAAAGTTAATTTGGGTGCAAAACTACGAAATAAACATGTGGTCACTCTGTCCGGGAGAGTGATTCTGAGGGACTAGAAGACTCCAAAACAAGTTATCTACCTAATTTTTGTTTACGACCAGTTCTTACAAAATACCTTAGGTACATGTACTCTACTATTAGGTGGTCCAAATGCTTCCCGACTCACCCTAAACCTTCTACATAGTGGACTCTGGAGAGTAAGTAGGTGGAAGAAAATAACTCACAAATCTTCTATCTCAAATCCTATAGTCTTTCATTTTAAGTTCTAGTTTACTTTAGTAATTGAATCGCTCTAACCAAATACAAGTCGATTGCTTTATTAATTTTCGCAAACTTAATTTTATACCGTTCAAGTCGGTACTACAGAATCTCATTATAATACATTTTTGGTTCGCCCAATTTATAAATACCCAAAGAAAATCCTCAAAGCATGCTGAGAATGAAGCCATGGGGATTAACTAGTCATATTTACCTCGCTGACACTGACTCAACACAGAACACTGCTATCATACAAGACCGTAATAGTATGCATTTTACCCACGCTTTATTGTTTTTGACTTCTAACCTTTGGAGCAGTAAAAGTAGCGTGTAGGCTACTTTATTCTTGCTTATACTAGAATGCGTTTGCTGACCCCACCAACTCAGCCTGCGGATGTTTTTTTTTTTTTTTGTGATAGTCAAGCGTTTGACCACCAGCTTACATGTAAAACAAGTAAAGATGTAGCCCAAGCCTAAAGTCAAAGTTAAAGTAAAACGTTTTTTTTACATGATGACGGGAAGCGCGTGGCCTTCATATCGCTTGGTTTCCAAGTCTTGATTAGGCCGAAGGTGCAAGCGCACTTCACCCAGAATCCTCAAAAGTCTTAAACAGACTATCAACCTCTAGATGCCGGAACACAACAATTGTAGAATGGTTGTTATGGTGACATAATTAGGTAAGATGGTGGCCAGGTGGAATTAAATAATAACTTACCGCCAACCAAACCAAGCTTAATATTGTACTCCCTGGGGAAAGAACCCGGGATAACTGGATCTGATACCGGTGGGCAAACCTCTGGACCATAGAGGCGGTTAACTGGACCACAGAGGCAGTATAATAAGTATATATAAAACACTAATAAAACAAAGATGCTATATTTAAACACATAAAAAACGCCGTAAAGTCTACAATAGCTTTTTGTTCGGTGCTTCAGTGACATCACCCTGTTATCACTTGGAAACAATGTTCATCGTAATATATGCCTTGTGTTGAAAGTTTTACCGTTTATTTTCTTTTTTTATGGTACTTTGTAATAGGTACGACTTTGAAATACACAATGGCTCAAATTCAAAGCCAATACCAAAGGTTCATCTCAAAGTTACCTGAAAGAGATCAATAAGATAGCCCATTTTATATTACCTACATATCATTCGTATTTTTAGGGTTCGAAAAAGTGCCAACGGAACCTTATTACTAAGCCTCCGCTATCCGTTCGTAAGTTTATCTGTCTGCCAGCAGGCTTTCACAGAGTGTGTATAAACATTTTTTTTTTTTTTTTGTTAGAAACATATTTTTTTCCTTGAAACGTGGGTCGCAACCTGACAAATTTAGACT
Organism: Venusia cambrica; assembly: GCA_951394065.1. Taxonomy (NCBI): domain Eukaryota; kingdom Metazoa; phylum Arthropoda; class Insecta; order Lepidoptera; family Geometridae; genus Venusia; species Venusia cambrica. Next base: position 5,769,391 of record OX596045.1, on the reverse strand, counting down.
TCACATGATCTTCTAGTCTTCTTCTACTTTTCCATTTTCCGCATTAGCACCAGGCCGCTAGGTCCTGGGTATTATGCTGTTAAAGTTGGGCTTTCTTAAGGTTGGCAATAATGGAAGGTTGAGGATACACTTCACTTTTTTTTTTTTTTTTTTATTTACGATGGGTCAGCTCTTGACCACGAAACTTACACAGGTAAGAATGAGATCTACGATGGAGCGAGCCTACCCAGAAAGTGCCTATTAACTCTCTTCTTGAAGACATTAGGGGATTCTTGAAAGCATAACATAAGCGTGACATAAGTACGACACGCTTGGCATCATTTAGCCTTGTCGTACTGTACAGAGTTTTTCAGAGCATTAGTCTTTCAGTTTTGAAATTTCCGGAAGTGCCTAAGATGGCCACTGGATACATTTTCTTACGTCATGTGACATCTTCACGAAAATCATTGTAAACGCTTTGGAATAATACATTTTTAATAAATAAATATTAGGACATTCATTTTACACAGCGCCATCTAGCCCCAAACTAATAGCTTGTAATATGGGAACTAGATTACGGATAGCATACTTAAATACTTTTTGTAAATACATACGTACTATGATACAACACCCAAACACAGAACAAACATCTATATTCATCACACAAATGTTTGCTCTGGGTGGGAATCCAACCCACAGCCTACAGCGCAGAAGGCAGAGTTACTACCAACTTAGCTATGAGGCTTGTTAATATAAATATAAATAGTTTATAAGAATAAATTAGTCTGCTAAGCCATATCAGACCGGAACTCACTTAAAAGTAATTTTATAACTGCTAGATAGAAAATAACGAATCATGTTATATGCGCATGGTTTACAAATTATGATCGATCATGGATTATCGACAAATTCCTTGTGGTGGCTACAGATAGAATAGGAAATGAAATGATTTTTTTGTTGGTAGATCCGGGTAAATAACATCAGTTGGTCTTAAAAAATATCTCTTGTCTGCCGTGTCAGGCTTACAAACATGTTATTTACTCTAAAATAAAAATAAAACACAGTTAGTAAAAAAAATCTAAAATGTTTATAGTGCCTTACTATTAAAAAAATGACAAATAATAATACTTAATAATAACAATGTCGGAGATCAAAATCATATACTACCTACTCATTCAAAATGTCAATGCAATTTAATTTAAGCACCTCGGTAAATTCAAAATAAGAAATACAAATAATACAGACGATATCAAATATTAAAAATAGTCATCAAGGAACTCATTAATTGAATAGTAAGCCCTTGCTTCTAAAACTTGGAAAGCGAATTTTTAAATGCATTCAAATTATCAATGTTACGTATCGGGTGGTAATATGATTGTATATGTTTGGTGCCATACAGAACACACTATTCCGTAATAAAACTGTATGTGAGGCATGGCAATGTCAGCCTATACAGCAGTATAGGCTCATCATATTTTTGTTTGGTGGAAGGACTTTGTTTAAGTCCGCCTGGCTAGCTACCACCATCTTACCTAATACTGTCGCCATAATAACAATTCTAAAATTGTTGTGTTCCGACATTCAGAGGTAAGATAGCCAGTTCCTCAGTTTGTTGAGGATTCCGGGTGAAGTGCGCCTCCATCTTCGGTCTTATCTCAACTTGTAACCAGGTGAAATGAAGGCCAAGTGCTTACCCGTCGTACAATAAAAGAAAAAAAAAATCTCTTGTGGTGGGTATAGATAGTATGATCCTATACAAGTATATATACAAGTGTCCGCCGCATCTGTCTGAACGCGATAAACACTTTTAATCTACTGCTGGGCAAAGGCAGTCCCCACTCCTTACAGATGTCTCGATCTTGGGCATCATTCCTCAAGTCTTCGATAAATCCGTCAAGCTGGTCACGCCATCAGCACTTTGGTCTGCCGCGACACCTAATCACCGGTTCTGGGCGCTACTCGGTGGCTACCCTCGCCCATCGTTGGATTGACATAAATAAATAAAAAATACTACAGGACATTCATTTCACACAGCGCCATCTAGCCCCAAACTAAGCATAGCTTGTAATATGCGAACAAGATTACGGATAGAATACTTAAATACTTATTTTTTTGTTATTAAGTAACATACTTATCATACAATACAACACCCAAACACAGACCAAACATCTATACAACTATACAACAAATGTTTGTCCTAGACATGCGACAGACATGGCGTGCATGGCAGCATTTGACGTTACATACAGGATTGCAGTTCGGTGTTTCAATTCTATGCTTACGTTTGACACACAAGATGTTGCGTTCTATCGTCGACAAACTTTAAGCTTGGACTTGAGAGCGTTGGTCAAAGACGAGGTCTGCGCACCAAATATGTTAGAACAGGATGCTATATACTATATTCCTCAGTTTGTTGAGGATTCCGGGTGCGCATCCACCTTCGGCCTTATCTCAACTTGTAACCAGGTGAGATGAAGGCCAAGTGCTTCCTCGTCGTACAATAAAAAAAAAACGTCGATTAACTTTCACCATGAGGTGTGTCGAACATCAGTTCGAAATTTCAAGGTCTATTTACGTTATGTGACATCAGTCACATAACGTAAATAGACCTTGAAATTTTGACAGAAAAGAAAATTTTTTGACCCTCGCTCAACACAACTTACACGATCATGTGTCACTGTAGGCAATTTTGGAGCGGGCTCACGGACTAATAACTAAAAATAATATGTTAACTTTTGAAAAAAAATGGAACCGACTTCACCACTAAAAACTCTCTTACATCCCCAGTAATACGATAACGTGACCACAATCGAGAAATTACGTTTTGATTGGTGTTTAGGGTATTGGCAACCACGCGTTGGATAGCACCGGCTTGTAACATGCCTATCGCTCTTATAATTTCTTCTCTGCTTAAATGTCGACGTTCCATGACATTACGAATATCACAAGATCCTTTAAAATAAAAAACTACTTAGATAGCACTAATTAATAGTTAAATATAAGTTAATTTATCTTAGGCAAAATTAACGTTGTTTAATTTAAATCGGAGTCCCCATTCTATCTTTTGTTTATTGCGTTCTATTTTTATCTTTTTCTAAATTTTGAAAAGGGAACAAAAGAGGTTTAATTCCATATATAAACGTTTTCTAAAAAGCAAATAGTTTGTAAGCAAATCCATTTCGAAATGGAATATCCCTAGACAATGTTGATGTGTGTATGTTCAATTCGGTTGAGAAATGACCAAATTCTTAGGTAAATAAAAAAAAAAAAGAAACCTCCTTTTTTGAAGTTGTTTAAAAATAAATAGAAACTATAACGAAATAGACGATTACAAGTAATCGTGTGATCACCAAGCACCACATCCGCTTCTTGCATCTAACATTATAATCTACGATAAGACATAAGCACTTTTTTTATGACACCCACAAACGTCAATGGTCAAGACATCTTGCAGTTGTTTGGCCTGGTTTACGAGCCCGCTAGTTTACTGGCTTTGAAGTAGGGAACTGGTGAAATTGTTGTACCACTAAATAATACTCACTTTCGTAGACAATGTTCCATGTTTTCGAATTATCGCGAATATAATAAAAACTAATCATTTATCTTGACATGTAATTTTCGCAACATTCTGAATTCTGTCTGAAGTCTTAATTGGTGAACAGTAAAGAATGTTTCTATCTAAACACAAATTTCAGAAAGCTCAGTTATCCTGATTATCTCACATATCAGTTGGTAGCTCTAATTTCTGCGCGGTTGTGGGTTCGATTTTTAACTGGGACAAACATTTTGTGATGTATATAGATTATAATGATGTATCTAGTTCCCATATTACAAATTTTGCTTATTTTCATCATGATTATTATCTTATTTATGTACATCGCGGGTCATGCTTAAAACCATTTTTAAAAACATCATCATTAATATGCATGAAACCAGATAGCGATTTACAGTATGTTTGTTAGCGATTAGATGAGGAATTGTCTACGCTGAGGTCGTAAAGCCGAAAATGCCCAAACATCTGACAAGTCAATTCGGGCAACGTGATTTTATAGATTATTCGATAGAACGCCTGCCAAATAGCTTAATTTCAACGTAGGTTATTTTAAGTAGGCACCTAAGCTCTGTACATGAAAACTTTTCAAATTCAAATTTTATTCTTATAGGTAATGTTTTCTTCGTCGAGCTAACGTTTTTTCTGGGCATTATTTTGTATAGCTTTGACCTAGTCTAAAAGTAACACAGTTTTTAAAAGTAGGTAAGAACTATTATTTTTTAGGTAAATTTTACTAATAGACACCATCATACATAATTATTGGTATGAGATAATAAATAAGTCTTAGTTGTTAGTAACTCTGCCTCTTGCGCTGAAGGTTGGTGGTTCGATTCCCACCCAGGAATGTGTAATGAATATATAGGTATCTGCTCTGAGTTTGAGTGTTGGGTGTTGTATCACAGTATGATGATTTTTGACCGCCTCTATGGTCTAGTGGTTCAACCCACCGATTTCAGATCCAGAGGTCCCGGGTCTCATCCCCATGGGAAGTACAATATATTGTTCTATACATTGTGCTATATATTGCAATATAAGTCTGCCTGGCTAGCTATCACAATCATACCTAATTCTGTCGCCATAATAACAATTCAAAAAAAAAATATTTGTATTCCGGCATTTAAAGGTTGTAGTTTGTTGAGGATTCTGGGTGAAGTGCGCCTCCACCTTCGGCCTTATCTCAACTTGAAACCAGGTGAGATGAAGGCCAAGTGCTTACCCGTCGTACAATAAAAAAAAATATATATGTATGTATTTACAATAAAAAGTGCCCGTATTACAAGCTATGCTTAGTTTGGGGGCAAGATGGCGCTGTGTGAAGTCAATGTCCAGTAACTACGAAAGATTTTTTACGAGTATACATGGTGTTATTTTTAACTGGGACAGTAAGGGGCACCCATAACCTGAGGTGATACAGGTGCAGTTTTGAAATTTAAGGAAAATTTTTTGGACCGACTGAATCTGAACAGCGGAAGTTAACACAAATTTTCTCAGTATATAAAATTAGTACAGGAGCTTTGTGGCCAAGTAGGTTTGCCCCGCCTTCCCATTCGGAGGTGGGTTCGAATCCCGTCGTCCAACTATGAACTTTTGCTTTTTCGGAAGTGCGCATTTGACACATGCACATTCTCTGACGGTGAATGTCACCGTCTTGTAGTTAGGAAACCGGCATGACACTAGGACCAAAGTCCGAATGTCATGTGTCACTGGCTAGTATTCCGCTAAGCGGCAATGGGCTTGCAACCTTTCACGTACTGAACGCTAGCTACTTGCAAGCTGTGGGCATATGCCCACGGCTTGCAAGACTCTGACTAACCCATAGTAGGTGATTCTCATAAGATCCACGCTCTGTGATCAGTGAATCTTCGAAGGGGAAAAGTCGTGAGTATGTTAATTTTTATAAAATTTGCTATGATTTTTATATATTAGGTACTTAAGTACCTAATAGTCTATTATAAGCAACTGATACATCTACAAAAGGGCTTTTGTTCTAAAACAATGCTATCAGAAACACCCGCGGCCATTAAAATGCTTCAAATATTACATTGTAACAATTATGACCATGGCAACCCCAGTTAGCATAGGTACACGCATCTCTGTTTCCAGTCTTGATGTCGTAAACGGGTAATAAGGGACACATTTTAACTGCCTCTGTGGTCTAGTGGTTCGCCTACCGGTGTGAGATCCAGAGGTCCTGGGTTCGATTCCCAGGGGAGCAATACTGTGCTTGGTTTGGTAGGATTTTGTTTAAGTCCGTCTAACTAGCGACCACCATCTTACTTAATTCTGTCGCTATAACAACAATTCCTAAATTGTTGTGTTCCGGCATTTAGAGGTAAGATAGCCAATTCCTCAGTTTGTTGAGGATTCCGGGTGAAGTGCGCTTTCAACTTCGGCCTTACACAACTTAAATGAAGGCCAAGCGCTTCCCCGACAATTTTTTTTTAAATTAATAACTACTTACAATAGACGGCCATATCATCTAGGAATTATAAGTATATTTAATATTAATATATTTAAGTTTCAATTTAGTTTATCTGTATAAGTGTGTATTACTGAATATACACTAATAAATGAGAATATTATAGCCTCAGGTACTTTGGGTACACTGTACTGAATATACACTAATAAATGAGAATATTATAGCCTCAGGTACACTGGGGAACCTGGGACCTCTGGATCTGACACTAGTGGGGTCTAGACCCCAGAGGCGGTAATTTTTTTTATCTGCTCACTGGTTTTATTTAGTTTCTTTGATGTTCAATAATGAGTTTATATTTCTATCTACAGGATAGATTCTGAGCACCATAGAATCGACAAGCAATCGCGTGGAATCGACTAAAAAATCGATAACCGTTCGGTCGTTCGATTACATTCTAGCAATCGAAAGATCGCATATGGACATTGGACATTCCGGATAGGTCTCCATTTCAGAATACCAACTTATCCTCACGCATCTGTTGTTTTACTTAGCTTCTATCACAAGGGAATATGGTTGGAAATGGAGTAGATGTGGATTTTTTTGTACGGAGTTAAGTTGGTGGTATAACGAGCAAAGGCTGTTATTGCCTGTTATTGCAGTTTTTTAACGATTGTAGGCTTTCTTTTCTGTGAAGCTTTGCATATACCTGCCAGTCTCCACCAAGTGTTGGTAATAGACTCACGACTTTTCCTTTTCGAGGATTCACCTCTGACTCACTACTCAGAGCGTGGATCTTGTCAGGATCACCTACTAGAGGGTAGTCAGAGGCACGTCCAAACTTTCGTACGGCACATGCCCATGGTTTGCTAGTAGCTAGTATTTAATACGTGACAGGTTACAAACCCATCGCCGCTTAGCGGAATACAAGCCATTGACACATGTCATTCGGTACTCTGGTCGTAGAGACATGCCAGTTTCCTCATGATGTGACCTTGACTGCCTGAGCATGTGCATGTTTTTTTAATTGTACGACGGAGAAGCGCTTGGCTTCATCTCACCTGGTTACAAGTTAAGATAAGGCCGCAGGTGGAAGCGCACATCACCCGGAATCCTTAACAAACGAAGGAACTGGCTATCTTACCTCTAAATGCCGGAACACAATAATTTAAGAATTGTCGTTATGGTGGCAGAGTTCGGTATGATGGTAGCGGACTTATACAAAGTCCTACAATCAAACAAACCAAGAAAAACATTGTACTGACCCTGGTGATCGAACCCGGGACTTCTGGATATGGCAAAGGTAGGCGAACCACTAGACCAAAGAGGTGGTTAAATTAGAAGACGTGTAACGTAGACGAGTATAATTTTGAGACGCACTCCAAACTCCCATTTCGAATGAATTGCATAGGAACCTACTCAAGTAGTCAATCTAACCTAACCTAACCGCTTCATCTGTTTTTCATATGAAAAAGTTAAGTATGTACAAAACCGAGACCAACTTTGACAGCTGGTTTGACAGCTGTCATGCCATGGTCCAATAAATTCTTGTAAACACCGAAAAACCTAATAAAATGCCCGACACCCGTATTCTACCCACAGATGTCCAGAAATGCCGAAGGAATGAGATCTTCGAATCAAATGAGGATATGCGGAAATCGCTGTCCAGGTAAGTTCGTCTGCTGGCTACCCCTTAGGCCCTCTGGCCTACCGGATGAATTGTTTACCGTATGTACCTAATACTGCCAAGATTCTAACACAAATTCCATCCCATATGGTCCGATCAAACCCTCAGTCATCCACTACTAGGGATTATAAGAAACACCAAACCAGTCACCCTCTGCTGGTATCCTTTTGTCACCTTTTGCGATATACACGTCTCATTCGGGCTTCCTTTTGTCTGATTACCGGTCTATAGACTTTAAAATCCAACAGCCTTATAATGTCCAATTCCTGGACAGAGCCTCCTCTAAAGCTGGATGGGTTATGTCGTATTCACTACGATGGCAGGTGATCTGGTGATAGCAGCACAGGGTTAGTTAATACACAGAAGTAAGTTGCATGCGGCGTTTCTCTCCTCAACCAACTACATTCATGTTCATTATCTTTTTGGTCACATGGCTATCAGATAGCCAAGTCAGGACAGCTGATTCTGGTGTTCTATATTGTTAGTGAGTTGTTAACCTGACGTTTCCAGGCTATGCTATGGAGATCTCTACGTGATCGGTCGACTTTGGATTGACGCGCTGAAGACAGGTCTGGTCGGGTCAAAATGGTCTCTATTCCCAGCAGTGGACGCCGCTGTGCCGTTCATACCCCCCTCAAAACCACCACCTATGAAGTAAGTGACCAAAAGAGCACGGTAAAAATCATCACCGTAACTGCAAGGTTTGCTTGGTGTGATCTTCCTCCTAGTGGTCTTCCCCAGGTAACGGAATCACTGGAATTTGATACTGAATACCGCATGATCACATCACTGATGTTAGCACCTATAAAGGTCCACCTGGCTAGCGATCATCCTGGCAAAGTCCAACGCTAGTTCGCTATGTTCCGTTGGTTCGCGGGAGAGCCAGTGCCATCTAGATTAAGCTCGCTCCATCGCAGACCTCGCCCGTGCCTGTGCGATTTTGAGAGTTTTTCCATTTCATGTTAAAAAAACATCTTCAGAACCGACTACTTTCGGAATAGGCAAGTCAAGTTGAGTTGAAGCATCTTCAGGGTAAGCTCCGTTCATTGTAGACCCCTCGCTTACAAGTTTCGAGGTGAAGATCGCTGAGCTCGGTGGTTACCCACGTCCACCTCCTGAGATCAGCTGGGTGAGCCGTGGAACCTTTTTTTTACAACGGCCTCTTATCTAAAACTTTGTACGCTCTTAACTTTGTTTAGGTGATGGTATACCTTAGGAATGTGATACTGGCCAATAAAATATCTATGGCTGTTGCCTGTACCATGGTTTGATACATATGACATGTCGCATAAAACCTGAAGTGGCTGTGGGCAGGTCATAGCTCTCGGAACTGATAATAGCTGTGGAGTAAAGTGTTTTCGAATGGTGACCACAATTAAACTCAAAGTGGGGTATGGGAATACCTATCACTCGATGGACAAATAATCACCACGTCAGACCAAGCGGTTTGAACAGTCAAGGTGTGGAACTCTGCCTCCTGCGTCATAACGCTAAATGCGAATAGGTGTCTCCTTGACTATGGTCGGCAACAAAATGACGTTGAAAACGAAGTCATCATCATTTTTTGACTATTGTCCCCGCTAGCCTAGGAATTGACTTAGTATCATCGATGGGGTGATCCACGACCCAATGTGAAATAATTTAGGGGTTTTTACTAAGCTTTAGCTACGTGCATATATTCCACAATGTTACTTTCGTCGTCACAGCAATGCATGTGTCAAATGCGCATTTTCCAATAACAACATGTGATGGTACCAGCAGTTTATTTTTTATTTTTTTAGGTACAAAGATCTACCTATATACCAAAGCCCACATTACGAGTATAAAAACTATATCGCAGACAAAGAAAAATGTCCAAGCGCAAATTGCAAGCTAATGCATGATTTCCTATATCCACACGTGCGGTAAGACTTTATCCATGCTAATATTTTACCATCGTATAACCCGGTACCGAACCAGACTGATGAACTATTGAGTAGCCATTGATAGTAAAACTGGCATACATCAAACATGGTTACGTCATACTTGGTACCTACCTAGATGGCAGTATGCTTGTCTCGTACACTATTTTAAGGAGATACTTGGGACAGAAACTTCTTCGTAATACAGCTTCAACCTCTTTTAAATTATTTGTTGACTGGCCACTTATGATAAATTATTTTTGTTATAGTGTTACAGTGACACACTTTTCAAATTCAAATTTCAAATTTATGTTTATTTTAGTACTTAGTACACCGCTTTATCTGCTCTTAGCTATCCTTTCCATGCAAAGGTTGCCTGGAAGAGATTTTAGCGATAAGGCCGCCCATTGTACCTATTTTAAGTGTTTTTCTAACTGCTTATTTTTGTATTTTGGTGTGCAATAAACAGTTTATCTATCTATCTAGCTAATCACGTACGCGGTGTGAAGGAATGAGGGTTGCAATTGTTGCCATATTATTTTTCATGTGCGTTACATTTACATTAGATATACGAGTATAAGTGAATGCACTCCATATAGTACTATATAGGTATAAAAAACATGAGCGTGAGTTCAAAATTTGAGAGCTTTGGCGCAAATTTTACGGTTTAAGACATTTATTCTCATAAGATTACAAAAATCACTTACAGAGAATATAAAACTAGGTAGGGCTAAATTAAATTAAGTATTAATTTTAGTAAAGTATAAGTAAGGAAGGGAGTGCCATAACAGGTAGGTAGGAAAATACATTCATGAAAAACAAATTATAACTAGAATATAAATAGATGGTAGGTAGGTACCTCAGTAAAATAGTAATGTAGGTTATCTGGGTACTACCCAAGAATTTTATACAAAAACATTTTTAATTTCGTAGATTGTAATGTAGGCAGACTGATTATTTGTTTAATTAGTAGTTACATAGTAAGTAGGTTGATATTAGATTATTTTGAAAAAGGCTTTCCTTGTTAATATTAGTTAATCGTGTAAATACTCCGACCAGTACTTAAAATAAAATAAATTCTAGCTTTCTGCACTCCTCCTGCATTTGAAAAACTTTATTCACCCAAATCTTACAAAAATGCGCAATATGCTTGAAGATGTTCAAAATTGTTATTTAGTGTACATGTATTAGATAGGTAGATATTAATTTTAACCTTGCGTTTGTGTATTTCAGTTCAAACAGAATACATTTCTACAAAAACTGGAGAGCGTTCAGTAAAGATTTTGTCGATCTGAAAAATGAGGTCTGTTGCGCGATGAACAAAAAGAGGAACTACTACCTGAACTACGCAAGGAGCCCTGAAAACTTAACCATGAGACAGGGAATTGTGGCATTTGCGGGATTAGCAGGTTTGTCATTTTTTTTTTGTACGACGGGAAGCGCTTGGCCTTCATCTCACCTGGTAACAAGTTGAGATAAGGCCGAAGGTGGAGGCGCACTTCACCCGGATTCCTCAAGAAACTGACTGGCTATCTTACCTCTAAATGCCGGAACACATTTTTTTTTAAGAATGGTTGTAATGGCGACAGAATTAGGTAAGATGGTGGTAGCTAGCCAGGCGGACTTAAACAAAATCCTAGTACCAACCAAACCAAGCACAATATTGCTCCCCCTGGGGATCGAACCTCTGGATATGACACCGGTTGGCGAACCACTAAACCACAGTGCGGTTAAATTAGGTAAGGAAATAGATTTGTATTTATGGCAAGGGTGCAAGGCTGGTCACCGAGTGGCGTTACTACCCTGCAAAACGTCCAAAGCGCAGATGCCGGGACGAGCTAGCCCAGTGCCATGAGAGCTGGAGAAGCCCAGCCTAGGATAGGACAGTCTGGAAGTAGTGGAGTCTTATTGTCTAGTCATAGGACACTGAGGTCATAGTTCTGATGACTCTGATTCGCAGGATACTGCGCAGTGGCATCGAGGCCGATTCCAATCAGGATATTCTGCACATCCTTCAGCCTGTTCCTGGCTGGATCCCTCTGCTTTCCTAAAGAGACCGACGAGGCGTTTCGCACGGTTGCATATCATTCTGGGAAGACGGCGATATCCTTGTTTAACTTCTATTTCCAAAAGACTCACTCGCTTGCGAAGAAGTCGCCGTGCCCTGATGAGTTGCCAGCGCACCCCCCGGTGAGGCCAAGGAACCTGTGTCCGCAGAAGTAAGGCTCTTTTCTACTACGAGGAAGCTCTTGCCTTTCATATCTCGTTGTCAAGACTGTCAAGTTATGATAAGACGGAAACGCATCACCCGGAATCCTCAAACTGAGGAACTGGCTATCTTACCTCTAAATGCCTGATTACAGCAATTAGAACTGTCGTTATGGCGACATACTTAGGTAAGATGGTGGTAGCCTAGCTAGGCGAACTATAAACAAGCCCTACCAGCGACTGAGCACAAATTTAACTCAAATAAGCACCCCCTGAGAATCAGATCCGGGATCTCTGGCTCTGATACCGGTGGACAATCCACTAGACCACAGAGGTCTTATGTGTATCAATGTTACTGATGTAAATGTTAAACTCATTTGTTCCGCATCTTCATCATGATTAAAGTAAGGAATGGAACAGGCTGCCCTCGTCTGTTTTTCGCCACCAATACAATCTTGAAGTCTTCAGGTTCAGAGTGAATAGATTTCTTTTAGACAAGCGTGGTCCACTTTAGGCCACATCGCCACTTGCTTTTCAAGTACGCTAAAAAGTAATACTGTATCCAGGTGTGGTTGAGATCGCTATAGCAATAAGACCGCCAATAATTGTGAATATGTTTTGTGTGAACAGTTACGTGTAGAATCTATTCACTCAATCAGCGCGAGGCTGTCGTAAAAAGCGACTAATGGATCATGATGAAGAGAGAAGAAGGGCAGCTTGCTTTTGTCTGTTAATTAACCTTAGACTCGATTGTCTTACTACATTAAGTTTTCAGGTAACAAATAACAAAACGAGGAAGTTTGCTGATCGATTGATTTCAAATTCGTATGGGGATATCGAATTTGAAGTGTTGAGCTATTGAACAATGGATGTAGGTATTTTCATTTTGTATGGTGAAAGGACCGAGTACAGATATAGAGCAACAGATCGATGTCGCTCTTCAGTATTTGACTAAATAATTAAATACCAGAACTACAATTTTTTAATTCATTTTGCAATTTTTATTGTTTGAGTTAATAAAATAAGAATGTGACCGAACACAATAATTTTATTACTACCTATCACAATATTTTTTATTATTAATTATATTCAATTAATAATAATACACATGATTATAATTCATGGAGTGTATAATGAGTCTTACCTATAATACTATGATAATCATTTAAATAATAAGGATTAAGTTGCATATTTGTAAGTTCAGTTGGTACCTACTTTTTATTTTCATATGCAAATAATAGAATGCAAATCTTTAGTGATGTATCTACTGATTATTTTTTTGTGTCACTTAGTCAGGAGTCGGGCAGAACAAAAGCCCTCGCCTCTACACACAAGTTTTCACTTAGAGCAAGTAACCCCCAACGCAGATGTGTTTTAAGTAGGTTAAAACTACAGTAAATCCTACCTATGCAAGCATGTTTTAGTAGTAAGGCTAAATTGTTTTAAGTTTTACTGGAATAAATTTACGTTACTTACTAAATATAGCTAGTTGATTCAGGCGTAATTTTGCCGGTTCCATATTTCAAAATAAAATCTGAAAACAAAAAAAAAATTAGTAACAAATCCGCCAAATCTATGAAGAAAACAAAACGACACGTGTTTCGCCTCTACACGAGGCATCATCAGGAAATATAGTACTCGCTGATAAGCTGACGCGCCCTCTGTGGACAGTTTGTGGAGGTTTGGTAAATTTGTTACTAAATATTTTTTTGTTTTTTTTTAGTCAGATTTTATTTTTATTTTCTACGTTTTATCACGTTCAAAGGACCGATGACATTTTAAACGTCGCAAGGATTTTGACGTTCAAGTAGGATTCTGGAGTATCTCTAGAAGTTTACCGCCTCTGTGGTCTAGTGGTTCAACCCAACGATTTCAGATCCAGATGTCCCGGGTTTGATCCCCATGGGGAGTACAATATATTGTGCTTGGTTTGGTTGGTCTTTGTTGAAGTCCGCCTGGCTAGCTACCACCATCTTGGCGTTCATTCATTCTGTCGCCATAATAACAATTCTAAAATTGTTGTGTTCCGGCATTCAGAGGTAAGATAGCCAGTTCCTCAGTTTGTTGATGATTCCGGGTGAAGTGCGCCTCCGCCTTTGGCCTTATCTTAACTTGTTACCAGGTGAGATGAAGGCCAAGCGCATCCCCGTCGTACAGTAAAAAAAAAATTCGTAAGATACCCATGCTTAGCGGTGGAGATGAGATAGGTAGCTATGGCATTCATGATGATAGTAGCTGATCATGATGTGTTTTTTATAAGTAGCTTCCTAAGAGTCGACTAAGGGGTTATAATATAGCCAGTTGACTCCAGTGGAGAAGGTAGTAAATACTGGGTTCCAAGTACCAACCCGCCTGCCAAGTAAACGTGATGGCAAAGCCCTTGCTTTGTCTTAGGTACGCATGAGACTGTTTTTGATAAATTATAGCTTCAAAACTCATCGCTGATTAAAAAACGTGTAATTTGTTACTCATACACCTTATGTACCTACATTAACAACTATATTTTTAAAGTCAGTGCTTAGGTTTTTTTATACCGGTTCTATATCTGAATAAATGTTTGCGAGCAATGTTTTATTTCGGTTAGGAAACATAAGAAAAATTACCTGTAGAAAATGTATACAATGAATATCTGCATGATATGTAGCTTCAAAACACAATTTTAAGCTACATTTTGCTGAAAACGATATAAAGTATAACCCTAAAGCTTCTTATACACTTAGTATACTTTTTGGGATGGCTAATGCCCAGTAGACACAAAGAGGTCTACTACTGCCGTTACTAGGCTGCCACACAATTCAGACAGTCAAGAAGAAGAAGAAGAAAAACAAAATGACGTAAGTAATAGGCATCTGGAACCGACATGTCTGTCTGTTTGCACCGGTAAGCACCACAGAAAGTGTATATAATACAGTAAAAAGCGTATTGTTTTTAGGTTCGTATGCAGGCGGTCAGTGACGTGGAACTACGTTTTCTAGAAGCGGCATAAAGGATTTCAACGCGTTTTAGACAACAGTTATCAAAATTAACAAATACATCGAAAGGCTGGCCTTGACAGCTTTTGGGACAGACTTCGGCCGAAAGTCAACTGCTAGAACCTTCACAGTTCTAGTGCTTGAAATATTCAGTTGTGGCTAAAGTTTTTTTTTTATCTTTATTTATAAACTATTTATATCACTGATCGCCTGCACTTACTAAGATAACTAAAAAGGTAACTATACCTAAGGTAACAAATTTTACCAACATTTTGGCTTCCATTTAATTTCCAATTTTTTCATCATTTAAGGGGAAATCCAGAACATTGTTACACTTTCCTATATTTAACAAATCAACATCATTTTTATGAATAAAACTAATTCTCTCGGCTTCGTTCCGAACACACTCCATAATAATATGGTACACATCTTCCATTACATCACACTATACAGTTCGGTGAGTTGGTTTTGCGCATAAGGTAGCCAAAACTATTTAATATGGCTAAAGATTCTAGGTAGCAAAGGCCAACAATTCACACTGAAAAAAAAGTTTCTTTCTGGGTAACCAAAATGTCGTCTACCAGTTGCATAAAATAAGTGACAGCCGAACCAGTGTATCACACAGTGTATAACAATAACCAATTGAGTTACGGGAGTGTAGCTACAAGCTACATTACTCCAGTAATCAGCTACATTGCCCACCTACTATGACGTTCAGTCGGTGGTTTGGTGTTTTGCTCTCATTCTAGCCTTGCATACGATAAGAGTTAGCAACAAGAGAGTGTCTCGGATACCGCCTCTGTGGTCTAGTGGTTCAACCCACCGATTTCAGATCCAGAGGTCCCGGGTTCGATCCCCAAGGGGAGTACTATATATTGTGCTTGATTTGGTTGGTGGTACGACTTTGTTTAAGTCCGCCTGGCTAGCTACCACCATCTTACCTAATACTGTAGCCATAGTAACAATTCTAAAATTGTTGTGTTCCGGCATTTAGAGGTAAGATAGCCAGTTCCTCAGTTTGTTGAGGATTCCGGGTGAAGTGCGCCTCCATCTTCGGCCTTATCTCAACTTGTAACCAGGTGAGATAAAGGCCAAGTGCTTACCCGTCGTACAATGAAGATGAGATCAATGAATGAAGAGAGATTGAGAATAATAGTGCTTAAATAAGGTTAGTAAGGTGTTATGGTGTGATACTTTGATAGTTTGATAATTACGTCCTATTTGAGAAATATGGTTAAATGGTTAAATACCTAACTCATACCAGATATCACGAGATCTCGGTTCGGGGTGAACTGCTGTTTAGTTTTGTATTGCCATTGCTAGTGGAAGTGGAAGGACTTACAGTTCCTTACAAGCCTCATAGCGCAGTTGGTAGTAACTCTGCCTTCTGCGCTGTAGGTTGTGGGTTCGATTCCCACCCAGGACAAACATTTGTGTGATGAATATAGATGTTTGTTCTGTGTTTGGGTGTGTATTGAATGATAAGTATGTATTTACAAATAAAAAAAAATGAATTTAAGTATTCTATCCGTAATCTAGTTCCCATATTACAAGCTATGCTTAGTTTGGGGCTAGATGGCGCTGTGTGAAATTAATGTCCAGTAATATTTATTAATCTCCACTTGGCTGCACAGCTCTTCACTTCCATGGCAAGGTATAGCTTTGGTAACAATATGTCGGTTATGCCCGAAGCGCTCTCAAACAATGGACGATTACTTTTACTGCTTATTGTGTTAAAGTATCGAAAAAATCTTGTATAGAACACCATGTAGTAGGGTATAGAAGTGAATCTTCCATCATTATTTTTTTGCAGTTTGACTGGCCTCATAGCTCAGTTGGTAGTAACTCTGACTTCTGCGATGTAGGTTGTGGGTTCGATTCTCACCCTGAACAAACATTTGTGTGATTAATATATAATTGTTTGTTCTGTGTTTGGGTGTTGTGTTGTATGATAAGTATGTATTTAACAAAAAAAAGTACAATATTGTGCTTGAATTGATTGGTGGTAGGACTTTGTTTAAGTCCGCCGGGCTAGCTACCACCATCTTACATAATTCTGTCGCCATAACAACAATTCTAAAATTGTTGTGTTCCGACATTAAGAGGTAAGATAGCCAGTTCCTCAGTTTGTTAATGTTTCCAGGTGAAGTGCGCCTTTACCTTCGGCCTTATCTTAACTTGTAACCAGAGCCCTTATCTTGTATGACCAATCAATACGATGATTCCATGCAGATATTGAAACGCGGGCGCGTTAAGACACTATTGATGTGAGATGAAGGCCAAGCGCTTCCCCGTCCTAGTTTCACTTCTATCTGTATTATATCGCTTGCTTCTTGTTAGGTTTTATTACGTGACTACAAGGGAACAAGTCGTTGCAGATTTCGATATTTTTTATACAAATGTGTAGGTAGTTTTTAGAACTCTTTGTACTCCATTGTGGTATGCCTTCATTTGATGACCGAAGTGTGAATAAATTATTTCTACCCACGGGGCTTAAAAGGATAGTTTGTCTCTTGTGGTCTACTCTTACTAACTACTTTTAGGGAGAAATGTGGAAAAAAAATAGGCTGTAAAATAATAGGACCACGAGTGGTAACTATCCTGCATAGGACCATGAGTAGAACAACATATTAGGTCCATGATAAAAGGGTTCTCAATTCGTTGGAATCTTTTTTTTTACTATGGCGCCTAGACTGATTTGGAAAAATATTTTTTTGTTTGAGAGGGTCTTCACAAGTGGTCCCATTGACATCAGGTCAGGATCTGATGATGGGATCCTGGAGAAATCGAGGGAACTTCAAATATTACATGAACACTAAAAGTGATTTGAATATTTTTAGTGTCGGTATACTTCCCAGGTGTCTGTATGTCTGTCCGTCCATCCGTCATCAAAATAATTGGAAAAAATATGTCATCCAGGAAAACTAGTTTAAGTAGGTTGGTGGTAGGACTTTGTTTAAGTCCGCCTGGCTAGCTACCACCATCTTACCTAATTCTGTCGCCATAATAACAATTCTAAAATTGTTGTGTTCCGGCATTCAGAGGTAAGATAGCCAGTTCCTCAGTTTGTTGAGGATTCCGGGATAGAAGACTTTGATTGGAGATTCAAGTGATAAGTCAGAAGGTGGAGGCGCATTCTCTTCACCTGGAATCCTCAACAAACTGACGAACTGGCTATCTCACCTCTAAATGTCGTAAACACAACCATTTATAATTGCTGTCATGGCGACAGCCTTATTTAAGATGGTTGTGAAGTTGGACTTATTGCCATTTTGAAAAAAAACTTCAGCTATTTCGCAAGTAAATACGTAGGTACTTTTCAAGTTGGAGACAATACTCGAAGCCTTGGAGAGCGATTTCGTAAAAATCGAGTTATTCTTTCACTCGTTCATGTTCTGGAGAATTGTTTGAAGTACTTTGGTACTTTTGGAGTGTTCTTTCAATAAACTCTTTGTCATTCTACTTATTGTTTTGACTATGGAAGGCAGGTGACTTCGTCCACGTGATGATTTCTCAATGAGCTTGCGGCGTTACTCTCCACGCTGAGCAGACGTCATCTGATTATCACAGTATTTTGGTTTGTTTTTACCCTATTGCCTTGGAAGGTGGGTTATGGTTTTTTATTTTTATTACAGGACATTAATTTCACACAACGCTATCTAGCCCCAAACTTAGCATAGCTTGTGATATGGGAACCAGTTTACGGATAGAATACTTATATACTTTTTTTTTTGTAAATTACACTTATCGTACAATACAACACCCAAGTATTCATCACACAAATGTTTGTCCTGGGTGGGAATCGAACCCACAACCTACAGCGCAGAAGGCAGAGCTACTATCAACTGAGCTATGATGCTTTTTAAGTGTTTGATGGAGTATGTATGAATTTTTGTATGTATATGTATTTTATGACAATTTTATTGTAACGCTTTGAAGCCTTGATAGGCTTGATGGATTTTGTTATGTGAGCAGTCGCTTCGTGTCTCTAAATTGTGCGAGTATCATAGTGGGAATCACTTGGCCTTCAATTCACGTAGAGTCTATATTAAGTAGACAGCTCAAATACAAAATTAAATGAATACAAGAGAGTTACTTGTGACAGGGCTCGTCCGGGCAAGTTCCTACTATACCTATTTTAGTCGCCAAGCAGCATTGCTACATTTCGGCTTATAGGGTATGGTTGCCGGAGAAATTATAGGCACATGGGGGCACCTTTATGCCTATTAAAATTGCGCAATGCAATGCAGCGTGGGTCATGTTCTTTGTGGATATGACCTACCTAGGCTTTGTTAGACAATATTAGTTGCATTTTAACGTCAGGTGGGCTGTTTGCATGTGCCGTCTCCAAGTCTTATAATATAAAAAATATATTTAAATTTAATTATATACAAAAAAAAACAGATATCAATATGGCCAGTTACCTATTTTAAGAAAGGAAAATAACATGGGAATTCCAAATATATTAAAAAAATTGTAATATTATCATTCATTTGAAATATGATTATAATGGATTAATTTATATTTATTTATATTGTACAAAATTTTATAAACATTTAATAATTACATACATTTAATAATTTCAAAAACAAATTGATGCTACCTATTTAAAACACGCAGCTGAGCATGAAAATAAATTTTTTTGAATTTTTGTCTGTTTGTTTGTGCGAGCGTATTTCCGGAACGGCTTATCCGATTTAGATGTGGTTTTCAATGATGTGTTGTGTATGGTTCAGGGTAGGATCTTTTCGATTTTTTCGAAAAAATATACCTATACATAAAAAAGTTGTGTTCACTTTTAATAATATCTCTTGCATTTTGGTTTAATGCATGCATATCTTATTTATTCATGATTGGATTTTGATAAATTTAACGAATGATGTTAACCCAAATATTACAAAATCTACAATTGAAAACTTCATTGAGATAAGTTTCGTACTTTTGGAGATTAGCGAGGTCAAAGAGACGTTTTCGGCGTGACGCGTGTAATGTTAACACACTTTTGACTTCTGCTATGCTTACTTTAAGAAGTACTTCGAGTGATGAGTTAAATATTCCTTGGAGATTTAAATTTTAACCAAGAATTTATCATTTGTAGTTGTAAAAGGTGCGCAAAATCGTAAAAGGTAGGTTGAACATGAAAAATTCAGAGTTGCTGTGTATTGTTGTGTAAACGCTTGGCTACGGAACATCACGGTACATTCTTCTGAAGGTAGTTTTTACCTTTGCAGTCCAGAAATGTTAGTTTATCATCATCATTATCATCAACTGTTATTCTCTTGCCCGTACGAGAAAAAAGTTTGTCATTTTATATTGCACACTGAGTCTGGATTATTTTGAATATTTAGTGGCAGTTTAAATGCTGAATGAGCCTGTTCTGCCTCCATCCGACAAAGTTGCTGCTATACCAAATGCAAGGCCAATGCAATGCAATTATTTGTTAGTATTTCGGCGAGCATTAGCATAATGAGGAATGTTTTGACAGTTCCACCTGGTAATTCCAAAAAAAAAATCACCGTGCCCTGTTCCAGTGAATTAGCACAGCTATTCGGCGTGGCAATGCCGTTCTAGGGGTACGCTTCCGTCTGGTACTGATCTGGAACAGTTGAGTTACTTATCGACCGTGTGTAGCTAGCTGGCCCAGCAAACGTTGTTTTACCATATCAATTATTTCTAGTGAATATTTTGGTAGTCAAATGAAAAATAACTACCCAACTTGTTGTAAGTGTGTGGGGATGTGGTATATGACTGAAAGAGGAATGGAGCGCTATGAACGACGACGGCCTATAAAATAACAAAACATCAAAACTGTGTTATAAGTACTGATATCACTATTAACAAATAGGGGTTGGTGGTAGATGGGTGAAAATTTAGAGTTGCTTTTTAATGCTGAATCATAAAAAAACAAAAGTAAGAAAATGATAAAAAAATAAATAAAATTGATTTGGGGTGGACCACCCTGAGGGGTATGAAAAATAGTTGACGTCCTATTCTCAGACTTACTCAATCTCCACACAAAATTTCATAGAAATCGATCAAGCCGTTTTGGTGGAGTTTAATTTAAAAATATTTTAACAAAATAGTTATTATGTGTGTGAAATAGCACAATAAAGACTTTTATTTGCATTCCAAACAATGTCAACCATTAAAATACAAAACACTGACAACTATCAAAATATTAAAATTGATTCAATTCGAGTCTACCGTACCGAACGAAGGGACGAACGACAAATACAAATACAAATACAAATACAAATGTTTATTTCTTTAACTTAATCTATACAATATATTACATGTGATTGAGACCTCCTTTTAAGCAAAAAGATACCTGTGTTAGGATGTCTCGCTCTTCCATTACAGTAGTTTGAAAATTAAGTTTAAGATAAAATAAAATAAAACTAGGATGAGTTGTGAAGTGTGTGTATGTGTGTGTGTGTGTGTGTGTGTGTGTGTGTGTGTGTGTGTGTGTGTGTGTGTGTGTGTGTGTGTGCGTGTGTGTCTGCGTGTTGTGTGTGTGTGTGTGTGTGCGTGTGGTGTGTTTGTGTGTGTGACTGTATGTATGTCTATGGTTATGGTGTTTGTATGAAATAATATCAGAATAGTGCTAGATAACAATTTCAAGTAGTTCTTCAACATCAAAGTAGGTAAGGTTGAGTAACCATTCCGTAATTTTTTGTTTGCATTCATATTTATGCAATGGGTATATATTTATTGCTTTATTTGCCTGATTGTAGAGATGAGCCGACTGCACAGTGAAATGTCTTGATGCAAATTTTGTGCTTACTAAATGTTTGACAGAAAGTAGGTACGTAGAACAATTTAAATGGGAAAATGAAACAGTGGTTTTTAATATCTTCCTCGCAATTTTCCTATATTTTCTCAACGTTCAAACCTTCCCTAAACTACGACAAACATTTCAAACCCAAAACCATCTAAATTGGCCCAGCCGTTCTCGAGTTTTGGCGAGACAAACGAACACCAATTGATTTTTATTATATAGAAGATTGCTCGAACTAATAAAAGAAAAGCTTAACATCTTGGGATATATTTAAAGTTTGTGAGGTAGATACTCCGTTCACAATGAATGAAAAGTGAGACAGACATTCCATAAACGTAAAGTTATTGTGGTGAGATTCACAGTTTTGTTTTTACTCGATTTTCTAGGTTAATATTTCATGAACAAATTGCCGGGATTTACGGAGAATTATCATCAAATTGTTGATTATATTTATATTTAAAAGTCCTTATAATGAACTTGAATTTAAGCTATATTTCATTGTGACGCAACCAGTATGAGAGCGATACTAAATCCCATAGTCACTTGGGTATCTCCTTTCATTGCGGGTTCAGCCCAGTAGGCTGTTGAAGAAGAATGTTTGCGCACGGCAAAAATGAGCAATTAGCTGCAAGCGTTTTTCTACGTACACCTTAAAAAGAGAGTTAATAGGCATTTTATAGGAACTTAGCTCCATCGTAAACCTCATAATGCCATGGAACCACTGTTCATTCAAATTACCCGTGGACCAGGTAATCGGTCGATCCACGGGACCACGGGTCTCGAGTCCATCTTTGCCGAGCATGCCTTGAGGAGCTGACTAAACAGATTTATAAAAAAAGAATTTACTATGTTCCATATAGTCAACTGTTCATTTACTTTTATGTTTGGATATAAAGTTATTTCGTTTCAACAACCACATAAGTAAAAGTAAGAACATAAAATAGTTGGTTCACAATCACTCGACCTACACAACACGTAACAGCAAAATTGCAAATAGCGAGTCACTGGGCCGAGTTACTGGCCGAGTTACTCGACTAGTAGACCTATCAAGTGCGGTCAACTGGAACGTCTATTCGGCAAGTGGCATTAGTTAAGGGATGGCAACTATCTGGACTATGTTTCTTTCTAAGAAAAAAAAAACAGAATGGTCCAGAAAGTTTATATTCTAACTTTTCGAGAGCATGTTTGTTTGTCTGGCTTTTTTTAGCTACCTCAACAGTCTAAGCGGTTTGATGGATTTTGACATGTATGAGGTGTTAATTGGTTTGTAAGAATTGTGTGAGTGACCTTAGGCTATATAATTTTAAATTGGGAGGAGCGAATCAATAATCACTTTAACAACATGGTTTTCAAATGAAAGTTAATTAAGTAATGTATAATATTCATAAACCAAATAATTGTATTGTAGCTAACTGACTATTTGACTGTCAATCAACGTACAGTCCAAATCAGAGGTCCTGTGACTTGAAATTTGTGAGTAGCCTCCTTTTGTAGTGTACAGGGTACAGGGTACAAGGTGCGTTCAAAAAATATTTCAGAAAATTCCCACTGGATACCGAAGACGCCCGAACGTTTCACAGTAAGTATATATTTTTTTCATGCATTTAATGAAAGATATATAAAGTAAAGTACAGACTCACGTCTTATAAAAAAAATTAGTTTTTGATTAGAACACTACTCCTTAACAAAGTTTTGTCACAGTGGTCACGCTATTTACGTGCGCGGCGAGACGTAAAAATCGTTGAACATCAAGAGACGAGCAAAAACTGGTTATGCAATGGAACTAAACTGATCTAACCATATAAAATTATGGACTTTCTGAAGCAAACGGCACGAAAAAACATCAATTTCTCCACTACGGCCTGTAAAAATACTGGAAAGTTATTTTGATGAATGAAAATTAGCCTGCGTTTATCCTACATATCTGTGACGCCCTTGGTATTTATTAATATACTTGCATAGCTCTTCACTTTTATTAGAAACAAATGGTGTAACCATAAGGAAACAACATAATTGAGAATAAACGACGATCATGTTCTTTTTTTTTAAAAATGCTTGAAATTTTTCTAAATCAGTCAAGATTATTTGTTTCTCAAACATGATCTTTTTTTCAGATCAATTTTGTTTTCTCCAACATGATCTGTTTTTTTTTTCTTAATATTGTTGTTTCTTAATGGTTACACACCATTTAAAAACAGAAACCTGTTTTTAACCGACTTCAAAAAAAGGACGAGGTTGTCAATTCGGCTGTATGTTTTTTTAACATTAGTGTTAGTCTAATATATTATATGAAAGGTGGTATGTGTAATATGTGTGTTTTATAAGTGCTTCAAAACGGCTGGGCCAATTTACAATAAATATTGAGGCAATTTTAAGATTAGCCAAGCGGATGATCCTGTGAAATATTTTCGACTTTCCGCTAGTGTAAATTCCCGGGGTCAGCTTAACATGTAATCAACCCACCCATTTCAGATCCAGAGGTCCCGGGTACGATCCCTAGAAGGAGCAATATTGTGCTTTGGTTTGGTCGGAGGTAGGATTTTGTCTAAATCCGCCTGGTTAGCTACCACCATCTTACAATTCTTTAAAAAAAATTGTGTTCCAGCATTTAGAGGTAGAGCCAGTTCCTCAGTTTGTTGAGGATTCCGGGTTAAAACGCCTCCACCTTCGGCCTTACCTTAACTTGTAACCAGGTGAGATGAAGGCCAAGCGCTTCCCCGTCGCACAATACAAAAACTTGTTAACTAAATAAATATACTTACTGTATGATGACATACATTTGCCGTCAGCATTTTACCTTAGCTCTGTACTTTAGATGCAGAGCAGTGCTAAGCAAGACAAGCTACGAAACCACTCGCGACCGTCTCGCGTCAAAACGTACCTTCTTAACATAATTACGTGATAATAAACGTATTATTGATCGTCGACAGTGTTTCTCCTCATCATCATCATCTAGCACTTAACTTACATACATACATGTTACTGCACGAGTCAAACTGGCTCGGACACTTACGTTTGTTTATTTCATAGAGTGGGTTGAAATGGAACTAGCAAGAAACTAATAAACACATTGGTTGACCTGAAGGTTTCATACCTATTATAATACCTAATGTAGGTCGAGGCATAAATGGTGTATTAATTTGAACGTAGGTAGGTACAAGGTATGTCCCTTAATTAGGTAGCTGTACCGATATTGAAGAAATTAGTGCCGGAACATTACCTTCAAATGAACGAAAGATATCGGTTATCAACGTTTACTGAACGGAATTTGTTCGAAATTCAAATGCCGCCATTTTCTTAATCCCATTTAGTACTATAATTACTTACAAATACAAATGATTAAAAATCAATAGTCGAAAATGTTGTTTTTTTTGGTGTTGTCAAAGGCTGCTTTATCCCGGTGATATTGTGGTGGTATTATTTCGACCCGAATTAATTTGGTACCTACCGAAAACCTGTAAGATAGGTACAGGCTGTAGTTTTCTACATTCTAGCATTTTTTCCAATTAATGAGAATCAAATCGATTAAATTGAATAATTTCCTCCGATTTCAAACCATTGGAAGGCAAATAAAAACTAATTCATTTCGATTTAGAACAAGATAAAATTGACTGCAAACCAGTTACAAAAAATACATCGAATTCGACCGTTCCATTTTCAAATTATCTTGAAAGATCGCTAATTAAGTTAACAGATGCTAATTTACATAAATCGTTAAACAGTAGTCATTTATAAAGTCTGAATCGTTTTGAATGTTTATAAAATGATACATCAATGCTATCAATTTCGAAAAATTCTCAAAACCCGAATTGATTTTTGTAAATTTTTCGAGTGTTTGCCAAGCTGCAAAAGAAAAGTGGAGTAACTCTGAAAATAAAAAAAGGGTTCAATCAATGTTTTGGGTTCAAGCAAGCTAACGTCTTATTTCAGTACTCAATAAATCTAAATAAATACTATATACATGAAATTAGATATGTTTTTATTTGAGTAATTACTGAAACAATCGTTACATGGCCATTGGTGGTCGTAAGTATAGAAAAATGGCATCATAAACACAGCCAGTGAACATTCACTTTCATCTATGACATCATAGATAAATAAACTTACTGAGAGAATTCACTGTGTGAGTGTAATCTAATACCTTCACTGCTATCTCCAACTTGCCAAACGTTAATATTATGACAAAACTTTGCCAATTTTGAAGGCTATATCTCCAACAGTTGCTGTAGTCATAGGTATAACTAATCAAAATAAAGTAGAATATGGCCAAAGTTAAATTTAGTAAAAATTGGATTAACATAGTTTCACCTTTCGTGCCCTATTAATTCAAAGTCCGTTTCAAATCATTCAAATAAAAGAACATATCAAAATGGCTCCAAACACAAAATGATACGTTCCTAATTCAAAACCGTTCGTAATTCGAAATCGTTTCGTATCTATGGCCTTCGGCGACCGAACGCGAAAAGTGATCGTTCAGAATCACCGTTCCGTTTACGCATTCTCATGTTCTTAGCTTTTTAGGGTTCCGCACCCAAAGCGCGCCAATAGGACCTGTTTTGACAACGTTGTCCGTCCATACATCCACCGCCGCGCCTGTCCGACTCTTAATAATTAGTCTGAATGTTGATGTTGTGTCTGTAACTTTCACATTTGACAAGCATTGTGTCACTCAAGTCTAGAAGCATTTTAGGTACACATTTTCTTTTCAGAGACTAATTTTCAAAGGCGAATTACTTTATTAACTAAATTTGAAACCGCGACTTTGTCCGCGTTATACCCGGATAAAAAGTAGCCTACTATACATTACATCCATGCCAGATCCGCACAGCCGTTTGCGAGGTAAAATGTAATTAAACAAACAGAGCTACTTCCGATTGTGTTTTTTTTTCTGTATTCAAAAAACACTAATATATCAAATCTCGGTGCACGTGAAGTGCCTACCCCAAAGTATGCTTTGAGGTAGGCACACAAAACAACAAATATTAAAATCTGGCCAATTGTGAGTCGGGCCCGTACTACAGCTGCAAAACGAAATAAGTGGTCATTTCTGCCCCCATACGTCCACTGCTGAACATAGAACTATGCCCAGCTGACGTCACTAATAACAATCATGAGCCGCCTCTTCACAATTACAAAGTTAATTGAGCAGATACCCGGTTTCTTTGTGTTGGAAAGTGCGTCGAAACTTCGATGTTGCTATACCAGTTGGTAGCTAAATGGTGATTTTACAGTACAAGCAAACTGCCCGTTATAGGTTAACTGTCTACTGGTTTGCCCACTGATATCAGACACGGATGTCCCGGGTTCGATCTCCGGGTACAAATTTATGTATGGTTTGGTTGGTGGTATGACTTTGCTAGCTACCACCATCTTTTATGACTGTCACCATAACTACAATTTAGAATTGTTGTCATCTACTATACCGTGATAAGATACGCCAGTTCGTAAGTCTGTTGAGGATTCCGGGTGAAGTGCGCTTCCATTCGGCCTTATCATAGCTTGACATCAGATGAGATGAAGGGCAAGCGCTTACTTGTCGTTAACCAAAAAAAAATTGGTAAAAATGTTTTTTTAAGTACCTACATAAAAATTTTGTAGCTAAAACTACATAGAACACTACTAAAAACGATTTCGTAGCGGGATACCAATCACATAATCGCACTTAGCCGATTTATTCAATGTATTCTGTAGCAAAAAGACAACATTATTATAATTGCGTAGGTACTTCAGATCGCAGCATGCCTTTATTTTTTAGTTAACGCTAGACGTTAAAGACGTTAAGAAGGTTCTCTGCCTTCTTGTGTGCTGATCATGATTCCGAACAGGCAGAAGATTTGACGATTCAAAATGATCCTAAAAAAATCTTACCGAACAAACGATTAGGTAGGCGCAGATTTTTTATTTATCTGAACCCTCGGAGCGCGAGTCTAACACACGCTTGGTTATAATTATTGTTTTTTTTCTGTTCTCGACGTCCATTACGAGTCATTATGTTTAGATTGTTGCAAGGCACCCCTGAGAGTGTGTCCCGCTGATATCTGTTTTTGTTCGTCTGACCGCAAAGGCGGTCCCACGTTCATGTTTTAAAGATAGTTGGTATAAGTACAATACCTATCAAAATATTCCTAATACGCGATCGGCATTGTCTGTATTTCTGTAAGATATTCTAAGGCTAGAGACCATAACGGTCATTCGAGCTTAAAAAAAAGAGTAAAAAATAGCTTTCTGAAAAAAAAAACACGCAGGGCAGTCTTTAGGGAGCCGATAAAAACTAAGTAACTTGTGAATTATATCGTCGAGCTATTAGATATTTTTGGTTCGTAAGAAAGTGTTAATACCAGTTTAAACTTGACGATATAATTCACAAGAGCGTGCGGTGACGATGACGCGAGTTTCACGCTTTTTGTTCACCCAAAAAGTATAGTATATACACAGTAGGTATCCATATAGCTCATAGAAAGCGTTCGGTGACGATGACGCTCGTTCCATGATTTTTGTTCACCCAAAAATGCTCAACGAGCCTCGAGAAGTTTACACTTCAAAAATAGTATTTCTCCGTTATGTGAAATCTCACACTCATCCAAAGTTTTCTTCTAGCGTACTAATTAGATACATAGATTTATAATAATGATTTTATGTTTTCTTTTTGAAGACATAAAATCATAGAAGATATCACTGAAATACAATAAAATTAATAGTAGATTAATAACAGACTGAATTCGTGAGCTCGTTCGGTTCGACGAGACGCCCAAGTTTTTCCTTTGCGGAAATACTCAAAGAGGTAGGTACGAGTAATGAAGTGCGCTGGTAAAAAAATGACGATTTGGTAGGGTGTTGAAATTGTTGACTAACAGATGTTTTTTATTGAAATTTGAAGATAATAAACTCGGAAAAACAATTGTCCTACAAAATCAATGGTTTGAGTCGGAGCTTCCTCCACGCCGAATATGTCGAAATACTCGTCATAAAATTAATAATAACCAGCCGATTCTTTGTATGCAGCTTCGTAAATATTTGTACAATTAAATGGCCACAGAGTCCTACAAATGTAGTGGTATGTTTTCTCGGTCCTACGCTTGGATGTTGTCGATTCCACGGTAACACTTTTTTCATTAATAACAACCTAGGTTTGATTTTGTCCTATCGGGAATAAAGTGTAGAACACAATTTTACCACTGTCCTATACAAAAAGTGGTATTCCAGGAATCGTTTTTTTTACATATATAACTTTACATTTTGATATAGAGTTAAATGCGTAAATAATCCCGAGTAAATCACGTTGTCGTTAGACATTGAAAAAGAAGCCCATACACAATTCTCTACTCCGTAAAACCGTAGTGTATGTCAAGGGGCCCAGATAACAATGTACCATTTTCCACCATTATTTACCCGAGTACAATTGTAGCACAATGGAAGCAGTGCTCGGCTCTCACCTCAGAAGTCGTTGTTCGATCTCTCGGGGGAGTGTTTTTTTTTGTTAATAATGTTTGAACAATTGATTTCCTTCAAGTATTGAAGAAATTAAGAACCATTAGTTAATTATTCATTATTTTTCTGACAACACCACACCTAACATCTGATTTCAGTCGGTAGAAATTCCACGAAGAAGGTTTATAGTTTCGCTTGAACAGTTTTGAGGACTGTTCAAGAAATTGTTTTTATCTCAGCAATTTTCGCACATGCTCAGAATGAATAATTAACTTAGTAGTTATTAATTTACAAACATACTATCTCCTTTTTTTCGCGATTATTGTCATGAATAATTAATTCGGGTATAATTCGCGCGTATATTTCGATGATCCCTAGTGAACTTTACTATACCTTCTCCATCTTCCTGCCCTTGTCTCACATATGCATGGTTGGCACAGCACGATCTCCTCTTCCACTCTCTTCTGTCACCCACCTGTCGGTGGGTGCAGCATCATCTTGCATATCGCACACAATCCATCCATCAAAATTAGAATTCACCCCAAAATCAAAATCAAAATCTAACGTCGTTTATTGCGTAAGGGTTTTCAGGATAATTTTGAATCGTCAAGTTTACCGCCGCCCTTTCGCAATCGCGACTAGCACACAAAGAGAAAGCATATCATATGTCAGTATCATTATGAAATCAATGAGTTAATATGGATTGCTTTTTGTGCACTTTACTTCGGGTTTAAATCCAAAGTTTCGCGAGAAAAGAGAAGAAACAAACAAGTTTTCTAAGGACATTATGCTCTCTTGCAAACAGTTTTTGAAGGCTCGAATACATCACAAACACAAATGTAAAGATGTGGGATGACAGTTGGGATGACGAGATCATCGAATATCATTCCTCTTGCTATAAGGAGAGTCAAGGCTAAATATTTATCTTATGAAAGGTAAGGTGTAACGCACACATGCGCTCCACCGAAAAGAGCCCAGAGAATTGCGGATAGGCATTAATTGATGACAAGTACCATTATTATTGGTTTGATGGCCTCCACAGTCCATCTCTTGGAGAATTGTCTTCTGATGTATAAGGTAATCTTTTTTTGCTTATTGTTCTTACCTATTCATGATTATATTCTAATTTGTTAATTTTCCTAATTATTTTGTTACAGAATCAGATGACATTCATTCTGACGATTGCGACGAAGATGAAGACGATGTTCGAGGTGAAACTATAAAGAGTCGACGTCATAATCCGACGAAGATTAAGATTGTATTTAATTATTTTTATAATTGTATTTCTAAGCTTTATTTTGGCAGGTCATTTAACTACAGTTCATACAGCTACACTTATATTATTTCAAAAAAAGTATTGATTGTGCTTACGAATATGTGTCCCGGGTTACAAAACCTACAACTACGAAATATTGTTATTTTCAATATTCTTGTAGGATACTACATACCCATTTTAGGTAGGACACTGTTTGATTTAGGCAAAGAATGCTCTAACTTAACATGTCTTTTTTGTTATATGGTTATTAATTAAAAAAGTGTTACTATACCTTGGAATGATTACACATACAAACAGTCAGTTTTTTATGTACAAAGTGGAAATGGAACAGCAGCCCACCTGATGTTAAGTCCATCTCTCCACATCGACCCATTTCAACGTGAAAACAGAAAAAATATTTCGTAACATATTCACTAAGTTCCCTTCAAAATACATAATCGACATGATGTGTTTCGCCTCTATTTAAGGAATCCTCAGGAAATTATAGTCTGGCTGCTGAGTTGACGAACCCCGGGCAGATATCATCTTACCTGGTTTCAAGTTATAAGGCCGAATCCAACCATATCTATTTCAGCCGCCAAGCAGCATTGCTGTGTTCCGGTTTGAAGCGTACGGTTACCAGTGAAATTACGGGCACGCAAAGCTTAACAACTTTATTCAAGTTGGTGGGCGCAATGCAGTGCCGTGTAGGATATGTTCTTTGCGGCGACAGACTTAGGTAAGATGTCGGTAGCTGGCCAGGCGGACTTAAACAAAGTCCTACCAAGTATTGTTTGTCCGCGGCAAGTTTTATTATCGATTTTAATTTTTCATAGGAACTAATCGGATTTCTTGATAAATATTTTTCTGTTTTCAGCTCTGAGACAAATTCCAATAAATTTATTTGCAAGTATTTGAAACATCAAACATCAAATAAATTTTACTTATTAACATCTAATATTAAAGTTTATTGACGTCTCTAGATACAGACAAAAGAGGATGATTATTATCCCGGAAAAAAAAATATGCGTCCCATAGTCTGATTATTTGGAAATCAACCTACTGGTTGATTTTTCCTCAAAACCACTGTAAATAATGCTCTCAGAGCCTACTTACATGTATTACTAGTTAATAAAATATATTAGTAATTAAATGACAATAACATCAACAAATGGGGGGCAAATTGTCTAACACATATCCATTTAATATGCTATTGCCATGGGTTGAAACCGTGATTACCCCCCTGTCCTCATAGCATCTGATAAAGTCTGCCTCTAGTCATGTCATACATATGTAGATGTATGTATGGACTAACCAGAATACACCAAGGAATATGGCGCGCCATGGCGTAAAGATAAAATCAGGGCAACATTGTTTCAAGCGCAGACTATTATGAGTTTCAGAGTATTTTGATGACATAGAAGACAAAGAGTTGCTTTATTGTTGGCTTTATTATTATTCTAAACCTCCAATTTTGGAGGCTCTGTCTGTGATGTGGTGTTGACCTATTCCATGTAACCCCAAAAGTTCTGGGGGTAGCAAGTACTTTAAAGTATATGCCCTTTAGGCGTCGTTTGTTCAAAGTTGAAACTAATGGCTAGTTAACCGCTGGCACTCTTTGGGTACAGAACCCGAATCGTTCGCAACGATTGCGCCACTCATCGCCGCCTCCAATTGTGTAGGTAGTGTAAGGTAGTGTTTTTAGGTATACACAGTCAGGTCATAAATTCTGTCACAAGTTTAATATAAAATAATTGAAACAAGTTTATTAATTATGTAACCATTTATATACCAAAATGAACTTAACGAAACATAGATTCCTATGACAATAAAGTTTATTCAAAATGACATCCATGATTTTGAATACAGGCCTTCAATCTGCGCGGCCACTCGTCTATCGCAGCACGAACGAGGTCCATGTCAATATCGGCGGCTGCCTTAATCAAGGATGTCTTGAGTGACTCCAAATTGGGAAGAGGCTTTGAGCACGCCTTTTCCTCCAAGTTTTGCCATATCTTGTAATCTAACGGACTCAAATCTGGACTGGAGGAGGGCCAGTCTTCGTGCCGGATGAAGTCGATTTCACGCGCCGCCAGCCAGTCTTGTGTTCTCTTCGCTCTATGAGCTGGCGCCGAATCTTGTTGGAATACCCAGTGCCTGTTATTGAACATGGTATGAGAAACAGGTTCCACGAGGTTCGTCAGGACTGTATTTTGATACACAACTGCATTCGTTTTTACACCTTTCTCACAAAAATGTACCTCTGTTAAGCCCCAATAAGAAACTTTTTTCATCCGAAAAAAGAATTTCCCGATATTTTTTCCCGCGTACCGCTTCAACAAAGCGCGGCATCTCTTCAGTTTCAGGTCCATTAGACGAGCATTTAAACGATGTCCTGTTTTTCTTCGATATGCCCGAAGCCCTAAGTCTTCATTTAACACCCTTTTCACCGTGGTTCTGCTTAACCCCATCTGAAGGGCCAACAGTTTCTGTTTACGTTTGGGATTTCTTTGAATTCGCGCCTTCACAGCTTTTATCACTGCTGGAGTCCTAACAGACCGAGGGCGACCACTTCTTGACCTGTCATCTACACTAGAGTCTTCATTGTATCGTTTGATGGTACGATAAACGAATCTTTATATTTATATTATTGGTTATATTCAAATTTTTCAGTATGTCAATAATTTGAATTGGCGCGTAACCGCAACGATGCAACGCAATAACTGCAACACGGTCTTCTTTAAGCGTCCACTCCATATTTAAAAATGAGTAAAATTCTAAATAGTATACATTTTTATTTTCATGAACAATTCGAAATTCGAATTCAATAAACTTTTTTGTGACCAGCATTCTAAAAGAAAAGTTTTTACTGTGTGACAATACTTATGACCTGACTGATATTGCTTTAGTACAGAATAAGTTAAATAAGTTCAGTTACTTTTCTATTGTTGCTTGAAATAAATGATTACTATAATTATTTACTTAATTTACACTGTACTGTAAACCAATCCATGATTGTTTTGGATATGGAAGAGCGGGGTCTTCTTACACAAGTATTGTTTACTTAAATGAAACTTTCCTAATAACCCACACCTTTTACCTTGAAATTGACAAATTGGTTACTGCAATAAAAACCATTTTCATTTTTCATTAATTCTCATTAAAATATCTACCTGATCTAGAGTACCTATCAACCTCAAAAAAACAACCATATGATGGTTTCTAAGGTCCATAAGAAAGGAGTGGGCATGAGGCTCCCGATCCAGAGGTCTTGGATTCAATTACCGGGCGGGGCACATTTTAGTGATGTTTGTTCCCAGTTTGGCTTCGACATTGCAGGCTTGAATCTCCTAATTATCCTATTAGTAAGATAATTCCGTGATTCGGAGGGCGTGGGTACCGCAAATAGTAGTCGTAAACGTGTCATGTCAAACACCTATGGCGGCGGCTCGTAAAGCATGACACCAGGTTTTCACGCGAAAAATAATTATCGGTACATTGAAGTTTTAAAACCCATCTTACTTAGATTATATAAAGAGAAACTTACTCACATAATAACACAATAAGCGCAAGATCCAGCTAAGGTGACTAGCGTAATATCAGAAAAATCTTGTCTTATAATCTACGGAACAGGTTGCGGTAGCATTACATGTATTTTAGCATGTAGGCTAAAACCTCCTTGTAACTTAATAATGGCGGCTACATGGTTTTTTATCGTTTTGTCGGTAACATGAAATATAAAGAAAGATGCAACAATGCTATATGATCAAGGGTTTGCTGTGAGAAACACTCTTTAAGCTATGTACGCTGAAATATTTCATACAATAACTACCTATTAAAGAAATCCAATACGAAAAATTACCTACATTTATATCGCATTATGTTTATATGGACAGCTAATAGCCTCTGAGTTTGAGGCGCGGCTTGGGAATTGACAAAACCAACACAGCCCGCAAATACCGAGGTGGATAGGTATCCAGAAGGTTCTTCTTCTCGGAATCTTCTTGAATACATTATTTATTAGGTTTATTTATTATGTTTTACAAAATACATACTGTTATCAAATTACTTTTTTTACTTACGACTGAAAACGGATTTACATTTAATTCCCTTTCCCGCAGTAAAAATAACTAATTTGTTGCCAATTAAGTTTATTGAATGATGCGTCATTTTCTCAGTAAACTCCTAGATATGCCACCGCCTAAAACAATGATAGCACTCACAAAAACATTGATATAATTACTGTTCATTCGTACCTATTACAGCTTGTTCCGTACGCAATAATAAAATCGTGGCTCAACCAAATTGTATGTAATTTTCGAGGCGAATCGCAGAGTTATAAATATACTAGACTTTCTTTTTGCTAAGACGGAGAAGCGCTTGGCCTTAATCTCAATTATGATAAAGTCAAAGGGCGCTACACCCGGAATCCTCAACAGACTGAGGAACTGACTATCTTACTACTAAATGGCCGAACACAACAATTAGAACTATTATTATGGCGTCATTCTCAGGTAAAATTTGTAAATGTGGTGGACTTAGAACAAGTCCCACCTCTGGACCTCTGGGCGTGATATGGATGGGTAAACCACTAGAACATAGAGTAAATGAGTGTTGTTTTTTAGAACTCCGTCATTATAAACTCTACATTTTTTTTCATTGAAAGAGGTAGGTCTAAAATTGATTTAAATTACTTTGGGTACTATCCGATGAAGGCCTTTAGACCTCAGAACCATAATTCCTCAAGGGACAACAGCACAGTCATCAAAGAAAAACCCTACTAATTGAGGTACAATTTGCAAGATTATTTTTTATTTGATTTTGGGTACCTAAACATAAACGGTGGTTTTAATTATGGTGGTCCTGGGTTCAATTCCGGCTGGACACCGATGACTTTTTGGTGGTTCATCTTACTTTTACAAGTGTTATACAATATTTTTTCACTACGAAAGGTAATGTTAGTGATAAATCCGAATTTATTATATTATGTTATTACATGGCAATAATTCCATGAGTAAGTTTATAAAATTTGGAAGGCGATACCATTGCCTCTTGTACATGTATTTTTGAAAAATATTTTAAAAAGTAAAGTAAAGTTGATAAATAAAATTGTGTGCCGCTTCAATCACTTTCCTAGCTCCCGATAGACCCCGCCCAAGGATATAACGAATGATACATCCAAATTATGTAATCGATTGTGAGGATCTGATGCTATTGTTATTGTAGACAAACCTGATTTTTGTTACTTACAATCCAGAAACATAAGCTTGGGTTTGTTTTTTTTATATTTGCGATAAAACAGTACTTACAGAGGTACGTATTCTGGCCACGTTAGAATCTGGTAGTGACAACGTTATACTGTACTGGGATATCTATAAAATGTAAATTTTGCAGATAATCCATTTGATATTTTTACTTTTAAGTTCGTACCTATATAGTTAGTTTATGTTTATTACAGTTAATGATATTTTGTGTACCTAGCTGTAAGTTTCCTGTTATTTTCATTATTATGGTTCACATTAAGTAAACAATATAATTATTTTATATTAGCTCTTGACCAGGCTTGTCAGCTCTAGACCAGAGCAAGGGTACCTACAAGTCACTGGCTGAAACCGTTTAGCGCCGGACTTCTGCAAGACGGTGGTTGCGCAGGTGCACCCTTACAATATGCTACATTGTAAATGTGATTATTCAGCTACTAGCAAAAGCCAGCGAATTTCTTTACCGCCTCTGTGGTCTAGTGTTTCGCCTACATGGTCAAATCCAGAGGTCTCGTGTTCGATCGGGAGTACAATATTGTGCTTGGTTGATGGTAGGACTTTGTTTAGTCCGCCTGGCTAGCTTCCACTGTCTTACCTAATTCTGTCGCCATACAACAATTCTGAAATTGTTGT
This sequence comes from Venusia cambrica, assembly GCA_951394065.1. Classification (NCBI taxonomy): domain Eukaryota; kingdom Metazoa; phylum Arthropoda; class Insecta; order Lepidoptera; family Geometridae; genus Venusia; species Venusia cambrica. The sequence goes on along the minus strand of OX596045.1, from coordinate 5,733,320 downwards.
GATCCGGCATTAAGAGAAGATAGCCAGTTCCCAGTTGATTGAGGATTCCGGGTGAAGTGCGCCTCCACCTTCGGCCTTATCATAATTTGAAAATCAAGTGAGATGAAGGCCAAGCACATGCCCGTCGAACGATAAAAAAAGAATCCGTATCGGGACAGACCACTAGGAATATCACATCTACCTAGCCCAAATAGATATATGACAACATATGACCAACAAGTTTATCCACGGCTTATGCCCATGTCATCAGCTTTACTACCTGTGTAGCTAACAATTATTATTTACCGTATCATTCATGAACCAGCCAGAGTAGACACAAGGGTTCCATCCATATTTCAAGGCAAAAACCACGTTTCTTATATGGGGTCTCCTTTATTTTGAAATATTATTTATAATTTATTTATTTCTTGTTTTAAAGGCAATAGAACACACTCACTCGTAGTCATACGCACTCGGTGAATATTTCAACTGTCTACCTATTATGGTTCTTATGTGACAGAGCCCGCTAATAGACAGCCCGGCGTAGGCTTAGTAATAGGGTCCCGTTGGCACCCTTTGTGTACGGAACCCTAAAAAGTCCGCCCCTACCACTGATTATTGCTCAACTATATACCTCTTACCTTTTTTATATAGTTTTTTGCATTTCAAGTGATCGCACTTGGTCGAAACATTCACATTGCGAGTTGTGAATTTTTGTGTCATTAGAGGTAAAACATTTGTAAAGTTCTTGTCGTTTATTTTACGATTAATAAATAAATAAATAAAATATTACAGGACATTAATTTTTACACAGCGCAATCTAGCCCCAAACTAAGCATAGCTTGTAATATGGGAACTACATTACGGATAATACTTAAATACATACGTACTATATGATACAAGACCCAAACACAGAACAAACATCTACATTCATCACACAAATGTTTGTCCTGGGTGGGAATCGAACCCACAGCCTACAGCGCAGAAAGCAGAGTTACTAACCAACTGAGCTATGAGGCTTGTTAATAGTATATTATTATTAGTAGGTACTGGGCATGTCGGTCATATGTCAACTCAATGATGGGCGAGGGCTACCGAGTGGCGCCCAGACCAGGCTTCGCGGCAGACCAAAGCGCAGATGGCGTGACGAGCTTGACATTTCTCGAAGACTGGAGGAATGACGCCCTAGAACTAGAAGTGGGGGAGGCCTTGGCCTACCATTGGGACACTGACGGCTTCATACTAAGATGAAAAAAAAATAATGGACTTCACACCATCCGCCCGAATATGTCTCACATAAAACTCCGCCAAAACGCACTGGTGCAGTTTACAGTTACTCGTCTATCAAGGTCGTAACGAACAGTAGCATACTTTGCATTTATACCCTAATTGCGTACAGCGTACTCTAATGCGGCAAGTTATCTCACTCTTACATTCTTACCTACTCTATTTGAGACGATACAAGTGGGACAGAAACTAAATAAGGTGTTCATTGCATTTAAGTGTACGTTATTATACATTGCTGGTAAATACTCCAATCATTATGTGCTATTTACTTAAAAACTAAATAAGTAAATAAGCATGTAAAAAATATTAAATCTGCCTATTTATTAAAAAATTACACATGATATGTGTCGCGCCGTTTCAGAGTTAAATTTAGAGATATGTGCAAAACAGAGTATTTTTAGATAATCAAGAAAATTTTCAGCAATCGTGTATTAAAAAATCCCAATGTAAGACAAAACATCAAAGTTTCACGTGCCCAAACATTCGCTTTGTAGCTCTTACACCGAGATTTATGTGTGTGTTTAAGAAATATTTTACATAGTACGAGCTCTTAATCTAAGTACGTAGCCTAATAAAAGATGTCGCTATTCGATGTAACTGTAGAGATCTGTACAGTAATCTCTGGAATAGTTGAGAACAAGTCGGCGATCCGTAAAATCTGAGTAATCGAATCGAACCGGGTTCATCCGATTCGCTTCATTTCATTAGGGCTGTCACGAACGTCGGACGCCATTTTGTTTATCTTCATCAAAATCAGCGGTAAAACCGTGTACACACAAAATGGGAGTAATCGAGTCAAGAGTGAATAGGTTCCTTCTAGGCAAGCGTGTTCCATCGTAGGTTGTATTAAAACTTAATATCAGACGAGAGCCAAATGCAAGCCCATCCAAAAAAAAAATTTGCTAAACATTCATTCAATCAGTCATTTATAATTTCAGCCCATATAACGTCGGTGTGTGAAGGTCTCCATCCCAGTCGGGAAGCTGGCCCTTGATGTTGATGATGATGATGAGCAACATACACTTACTAACTTTGATTGACTGATTATTGTTACAGTGTCTAAAATTAGACATCACAGACTGGGCTATGTTTGATACACATTTTGGTAAATTGAAGACGTCAAATTCAGAACACATCGTGCATTTAAATTCGTAGGCTGCATTTATCTAAGAGTAGCAATATTTTTGCAATTAAATATGAAGTCTTTCCACGGTTCCCTAACTTAGTAAAATTAGCTCTTAAAGATTCAGTCACCACTATGATAAATCTAAACATTAAATCGTTTAAAATAATATGATCAGTTAAAAGCTATCTACCAAAAACTGGAAACCGCGTACAAAGCGCAAAGGATTTTATGTACATAATGAGGTGACTGAAAATTGGCGCTACGTTCCACATAGTTCTGTGGCGTCTACTATTTAAGTAGGTTATTCATCTCTCGTTAAGTTTGTGCCAACCCTACACGCCCCCATAGAACTAAATTCGGTTATTCGCAAACATGATATCTGCAAATCTGCGTCCACCCCTATAATATGTCAGACGACTGGATAAAATGATCGTGTCTCAATTTTTAGGGGTGATTTCTATGATAAGTGAATTAAATGTTATACGTGCTCAATGGTGACTAATCTTTTGTTTGTATCAAATTTTAAACATGATACAAAAAGTATTAACTTGAAATTTATTTAATGTATTCAATATCGCTGCTGATAAAGTCTGAGGTTTTCATTAAAAGTAAGAAATCAACTGTTGTTGTCATACGGATTTTTAACCGCCTTTGTGGTTTAGTGGTTCGCCTACCGGTGTCAGTTCCAGAGCTCGCGGGTTCTATTCCCAGGGAAGTACAATATGTGTTTCGTTTGGTTTGTGGTAGGACATTGTTCAAGTCCACCTGGCCTACCACCATCTTACCTAAGTCTATCGCCATAGCAACAATTCTAAATTGTTGAGTTCCCGCCTTTGCAAGGAGGATAGTTCCTCAGACTGTTGAGGATTCCAGGTGAATCGCGCTTCCACTTCGTCATAATACCTCCCCGTCGAGTAATAATAAAAAAAACATCACACAAGCTCCTCCCGTGTAATAGATGTCCAGAGGAAGGGTATAGCTTCTATGTGTGTGTAATACACAAAACATTGTATGTGATCACCTGCCAAGCGTGGTGATTATGGCAAAGCCATCCTGTTTTTAAAAGAGGTCCTGTCTATAGGTATACATAGATGGATAATGCAAAAACGTTCGTTTTAACCAAATAGTAGGTAAAGTGCTTATTACAACATCCGATATTAGATCCAACTGTTATTACAGATGCTAACTAGGAGCTAGGACGGTAGCCACATTTTTCTAGGATGTTAGCTGGCTAAGTACTATTACACTTGCATAAATTCAGATGGCTACATGACCTAGCATCCTAAATATCGGATGGTGTAATAAAGAAAGAAAATACATTTATTTACCCATTCAAACAATAATAAAACTGTACATAGCTTAAACGAACATAATCTAAGCTACACTATGACGGACACAATTAGCATACTTATAACAAAATTTAAATTTGGTTAAAAAGGTACTCTGACTCAGCTTTACTGCAGCATCGAGCATAACGCAACAATGATGCGCTGGTTTTCAGTCAGGTCCTTATTTGCAAGTGGCGTCACGACGACGACACGGCAAATAATATACAGATAATAAAATTTCCTCTTAAATTTGACCTCTAAATAATATATATGTTTAAAGGTATATTAGACATCATATATGGGTCAATAAAAAAGGTTCAAAAACACAAGCAACTCAACGCGCGTAATAAGCACTGAAGCCTTGAAATGGTACTAATGAAAAAAGCAAACAATCTTCAAATTTTCAATGTCATTACTGGCTTACTTCAAGCTGCTACAAATAGAATGAAGACTACTCCGATATGCCTAATTTTTCCGGGGCTTCCAAAATGGGTAAAACGAGTTTCAAACACTTCCTGTTACAGTGTGATGTGATTCAAACTGTTGCTAAGGTGCCATGCTGACAAATGGACCTAGTTATGCAGAAAGCAGCCATATGCCACTTTTTCCAAAAATGAGTTATGAATACAGCCATATTAATTTCGGCATTGTAGATTTTTTGCAATGACAGCCATGTCGATATCTCTATTAGATACGGAGATATAAGCTGTCCAATGCAGCCATCTCAACAATATATTTTTGTATAAAACAGTCATCATGGTGCTGAATAAAGCCAATTTCGACATTAACTAAAATACCTTTATTGCAGAAGTCAGTCTACCTTTATGGCTGATTTTTACAAATTTGAAAATGTTAGGCGGTATCTATTTTCAAGTTACGTTAAAGGCAGCCAATCTATGATGGCTGATTTTTGCAAACTATTTATTTGTCAGTAGTGGTAGTTGGCGGTTTTTAACACTAAATTGTCTCTTTATGCCAATTTAATTACAAGAAATAGGTACAAAATTACTACTACTTTTATTACTACGTTCTCTATCCAGTATCGGAAACGGGCACCGAACAGTAATAAAGATTACTTTGACTATAGATAAAGACTTAAACCACCAAGGAATTTTATAGGTTTCACCTGCAAATGCAAAAAACAGTGCAAAACAGCTGTTCCCTTGCAATCACACTAATATTTTTAAAAGTTAATTTATTTCACAGACAACATTTTTAAGGGTTTTAGTTGAGATGAGAAGCACCGGGAATGGTCAGGGGCGGGTTATTTAATGACTAATTTGTTATTTAATATAAGTTAATAGAATGTAAATGTGTAAATTTGTAAAATAAATAATTGCAAACCATAATAAAAGTCCGATGAGAAGCAAAAAACCATAAAAAAATAAAACTATATAGACCGAAAATAGTTTTTTCAAACAATTGTTTTACACCACCTTTAAAGTTAAAAGTTTTTAAACATTAAAGTTAAAATATTAAGTAAAGACTTGACTAAAATATTAAGTAAATGCAATATCTGCGGTAAATTCCGCATCGAACTAATAAATGCAGGAAGAAGCGGTGGTGATATCAACGCCATAAAAGAAACAAACACTAATATTTACACATTTTACATGACATTGAATGTCTTACGTTTTCTAAGCAAAAAACACTACCATTAGGTACTCCGAATTTAGACGGCTTTACAATTTGGGTGAGCACAGTGCAAAAAACAATCAAAGCTACTGTTATACATGGTTCGAGGGTCAGGCTAGACGTGAGGCACAGGAAGTGGAGTCCTATCTTCTAAAATATACCGAGATAAAATTGCCTCTCTATCTCTGACAATATAAAACCATTACTTTTTTGTCAGATGCGTATCAGGGCATAGGGGGTCAAAATTGCAATATTAATTATGACGAAAGCGGTGCTCAAAATGAAGCCGTACCTAGAATCTATTACTTAGAATGTTAAAATCCAATGACTATTACAATACGATATTGAAAGAGCTTTGAAGTACAAAGGATTTATACGCCTGATAATTAGATTCGAATTAAGGCAATATGTAAAAAGAAAAATTCTCTAATAACTTAACTTTAACTTGCCAGATGTAAATTGATAATAAGTACTCGACCAAGACTCTAAAAAAGTGAAAAGGGAATTGGAAAATAACGACAAAAAATGATAAAGTTAATAGAACAAAAACAAGTGAATTAAAATAACAAAGGATGACCCATATCATATTTATATGAAGGTTGATTAAGCTTTCAATTGTTGATATTTTTCTTAGAAAAAGTGAGGTGAAGACGACGTTTATGATTTCAGCACTGAGTTAGATTTTAAAAAGGAAGATGTGGAATACGAGCGAACATTTTTATAATAAACATTTCTTATGCAATTACAGAGTTTTCATTAAAATCTCTATTAATTATATATTTTAAAACACCCAAAAATTATAGTTTTAGAAAACAACAGAATGAAAACATTGTATGTATAACATAAAATCATTTTGGCATGTTTATAATTGCCAGTAATACATATTATGTGGCTGACTTTTACATGATCTGTCCGTTTAAAAAAAAAAACAAAACACAGCCAACTTACGTGGCTGGTTCATGATTTATTGATGTTTCTTTGAAATATGCTATTAAGTACAAAACAGCCACGGCTAAAAACTCAATTACTAATATTAATAGTAACGGTTCGAATTACTGCATAGAATAAAAAAATAATAGATTTTAGTACCTACATTTCTCATTTATTAAATAATCAGGAATCAATAAATAACCGAAGTGTAACCATCGACAGAAAAACGCTTATATCTCTGTTTATTCTTTTCCCCACATGGCCGCTTTCTGCATAACATGATCCAAATATAAAAAGTAAATCAATGGCATTCCAAAATCAAACGAAATCGTGACAATGACCTTTTGACGTCTGACCCGTGTGAATATTTGACATCGTGACGTCTAGGGTCACGTCAAATTAGAAAATAAAAAATATATTTTAGGCGCGAACGTCACGGCCCGCTGATTGGTGGGAATCTCACTCATTCACGATCACGAGCGATGTTCCAATTTAGAAAATTGAAGCGCATTTTTATTGACGGCCAGTCGCTGTCTGGTAATTTTGTTTTGAAAATGGAAGGCTAAACGACGCTAATTTTGAACGATCATTTTTGTTTTCGAAAATAGATTTTTAAAACGGTTGCGTCGCCTTGCCTTGCTAACATATTCTAAATAAGTGATTTTGTTGAAAAAAACTATTTTTATTCAAGATCATAAAGGTATTCTTGTTGGGATTTTTTTACTGTTATTTACTGGAAAGGTTCCATTGAATACCCATCTATCATTCGGGTGTTTGGATACAGTCATATTGCCAGGTCGACCAAAATATTTCACGCTTATTTTTGCAGCGATTTCACACCAGTTAATTAAGCACCGGAATGGTGTGAAAGTGAAATAACAAATGTTTAATGCTGTATTAATTGTGAAAACCTTGATTCACATTAACAAATTTATTTAAAACAACGAAAGTCTTTATGAACAAACTTTTTATTAGCTAATTCTAGTTCTCCCCTTATGGCAATATTTACTTTAGTCACTTAATTCTAGTCTGCTCTTGCGTTAATTTGAGTATTTGATAGTTTCAGCTGATGTAAAGTTTACTCCTACACTTTAAATGAATGTGTAGATATCTAGAGTTCAATTGATAGAGCTTCCATATAAATTATTCCCGTTACAAACTGTATTTAAGACGTGCAAAAATAATGAAGGGTACCTATCATAGTGTTTTTTTTATTGTACAACGGGAAGCGCTTGGCCTTCATCTCACCAAGTTGAGATAAGGCCGAAGGTGGAGGTGCACTTCACCTGGAATCCTCAACAAACTAAGGAACTGGCTATCTTACCTCTGAATGCCGGAACACAGTGTAAGGCTTTTTTTTGTACGATGGGAAAGCCATCATACAAAAAAAAGACTTCATCTCACCAGGTTTAAATTTATGATAAGGCCATAGATGTAAGCACACACCCGGAATCCTCAACAGTCTGAGGAATTGGCTATCATACTCTAAATGCCAGAACGCAACCATTTCGAAATGTTATTATGGCGACAGACTTTAGTAAGGTGGTGGTAGCTAGCCAGGCGGACTTACTCGTACCCAACCAAACAGAGCACAATATTGCACTCCCCAGCCTGCTTGATCTGACACCGGTGGGCAAACCACTAGACCACAGAGCCGCAAATCCATGATTACCGTATCACCATATGAGTAGTTTAGACTAACATAAGCATGATATAAACACGTTCTTTATTCTTCATCTTCTTCCTGTCCGTATCCCACACATAGGCGGGGTCAACACAGCGCGTTCTCCTCTTCCACTCTCTCCTGTCACCCGTCAACTCAGCACCACTCCTCTCACATGCAAAAACTCACTCACACAATCCACACATCTCTACCTAACATTATTTTTGTCACATTTATACCTAACATTATTTTTGTTACGAGACGTTCTAATTTCAAATTTTATTCCGTTTACTAATGTGTTTGGCATGCTAAAATCAAAATACCTTTGTTTTACCTGAAACCTATCCCATGAAAAGTCCAAATTAAATTATCTTGGATACCTACGCTTACGTCACACAATCCATCCACCGTTTTCTCGGTCTACTCTTACCCTACGTCCGTCATATTCATACCTAACATTATTTTAGTTACGAGACGTTCTAATTTTAAATTTTATTCCTTCTACTAAAGTTTTGAGCATGCTAAAATCAAAAGACCTTTGCTTTACCTAAAACCTTTCCCATGACAAGCCCAAATTAAATCGTCTAGGACACCTACGTTTACGTCATACAATCCATCCACCGCTTTCTCGGTACATCCCTAGCCTATACGTTAGATCATATGCAATCCTAGCATTATTTTAGTATCGAGGCGATCTAATTTCAAAATTGTATCCTATCTACTAAAGTTTCGCATGCAATCAAAAGAGATTTATTTTTACCGAAAATCTATCCTATGACAAGACCAAATATTTTTTTCTAGAATATGTACCTACGTCTACGCAGGCGTAAATCTACAAAATTACCTATATATACGGTAATTTTGGAGGCTTGGCTCTGGGGTCACAATAACGCTCCGATGATTAATGTCTAAGCTAGAATTCGCTGTGACCTAAAAGCTTGAAAACGGTAATTTGCGAATCAGTTTTTTAGGAATTGCTTCGATTTCTTGAAAGTAACGGCCCGCCTTAATTATACCTTGTAGGTTTCCTATGAAAAACAGATGGTTGAGGATTCCGGGTGAAGCACGCTTCAAGATTCGGCCTTATCATAACTTGAAAACTAGGCGAGGTAAGGCTAAGATAACTTATTTTTTATTGTATGATGTCCATCATACAATAAAAAAAAGTTCTCTTGGCTCCTTATTTTGTTTGTTTTTTGCACCCTAAACGCAAACTTACCTACCTATTTGAATTCACTATGTTAGCTGACCAATAGTTTTTAGAGCTGACCATTTATTCAATAGCTACCTACTTGTTAAAATTCCGTCGTTTAAATGATAGCCAAAAACAAAGGCAAAGTAAGTACTGTCTAAACTATTTCCCTGCTGCGATGGTGTGTGAGGCAGCAGTCAAAGTGTTAATTATCTGTTCGCAGCACTAGCACCAGTCTTTAGGTGTGCGTCTGTCTTTTGTTAAAACAACTAATTTGTGATAATGTTTACGTTTCGACCTTTTTCTGCAACATCCGTGTTATCTGCCTTTGCATCGTATTGAGATGTGAAAAATATTGTAAAATGCTAATTAACTTTGACAAATCACAGGTTTTAGCATTGGTAATGGGTTTTTTGCTGAATAAAAAACGAACATATTTTTAAGAGGATGTTGCAAAAATCATTATGCTTAACGACTATCTTAGCTTGGTCATTAATATGTCTAATGTGGTGACAAGAAAAATAATATATCGATGTATTTTTTTGCTAATTAGCATGTCGACAACACGAAGATCGTTTTAGTTTTTCTTTTCGTCTGTGAATATGTAAAATATAAGTAACTACCGATATAAATTATGTGTGTTAGTTTTTTAAGGTATTTGTTACCATGGGCCGTAGACTAAGTTAAAATAAGATTTGTTTTTTTCTATTGCTGCCTGAAATAAAATACATTATTATTATAAATATTATACTTACCAGATAATTAATTACAATAAACTTTTTTTGAAAAAAAAGGGACCGACTTCATGTGGTTTGGGCTATGTGATGATTGACAGCCATCCAGCTATTCGATGATTTTATATTTTTTTAGAGGCTTGGTATTTAGATAATACCAAGCCATGGCAAAGTTATTTAAAAAATATGAGCTACAAGAATAAAACACAGGTAGGTAGTATGGGCACGCGAGGGAGTATAGGCCTATATGCCTCAAGTTGACGAGCGCAATGCAGTGCCGCGTAGGTCATGTTCTTTATGGCACATCCATGACCTACTTATTTGTTATGCAAGAGATGCATTTAACAGCTGATTGCTTATTACATTTCCAAGTTGTGTAAAAGATGTCAGGTGTGACGTATCAAATAAATAGCTACATATTAGTTTTTATGTATTATTGTGAAAGGAAGAGTGGTAGAGCCGCTTGTGAAAGGGCTCGTCCGGGGAAGTACTACCACCATACCTATTTCAGTCGCCAAGCAGGGTTGCTGTGTTCCGGTTTGAAAGGTATTGTTGCCGGTGAAATTAGGGCACGCGAGGCCTTACACCTTTATACCTCAAGTTGGTACAATGCTTCCGTGTATGTGTTATTTCTGGATGTAACCTACGCAGTAAGGCATTGTTATATGCGAGAGATGCACTTAACATCAGGTGGGCTACTTGTTTGTTCCGTCTTCTAGTTGTATGAAAAAAAAATAGCTAAGGGTAGATGCTAGGTATTACTATATACATTTTTATTGTAGGTACCATTGTTCTCAGAAGCATGCTCTCACTAGTAATAATTAATTCCAATTGACATTTAGCAGTAATTATTTCTTTTTGACAGTAACATTTTTTTTTATGTGTTCATTTTCGACTTTCAACATGAATTTTATTAATTTAGATATCACAGTGTTGTTAATTTGTTATATTTTCCCAATTTTCGTGTTCTGTACCTTGTTTCATGTAAATTTTGTTTGTTCTATGATCCTGTGTTGATTGGAAATACATTATTTGAATTTGAATAGGTACTATCCTGCTCACTATTCATAAGTAACTCATATTAAAGTCTTATTATTACTCATCGTAATTTCGGTATTTTTTATGTTCTTTTTTCTACTTTAAACCGACTAAAGAGCAAAAAAACGTATTTTTCCCACACATAGCCGACAATGTTTGACAGCTAAAGACTTATTTAACGCAAATAGACTAATATTTGACCGGATGTACACGGTACGGACGGACACGCGACAGACATGACTTATTTTATGGGCATAACGCGGTTTTTAGTCAAACGAGTATTTTATTTAGCGTTTTAAATAAATAAATAAATATTGCAGGACATTAATTTTACACAGCGCCATCTAGCCCCAAACTAAGCATAGCTTGTAATATGGGAACTAGATTACGAATAGAATACTTAAATAATTTTGTAAATACATACGTACTATATGATACAACACCCAAACACAGAACAAACATCTATATACATCACACAAATGTTTTTCCTGGATGGGAATCGAACCCACAGCCTACAGCGCAAGAGGCAGAGCTACTACCAAATGAGCTATGAGGCTTATTTAAATATACTTAAATGAATTACTGAATGAATGAATAAACACTTTACTGTAGGTACACTTAATAACATCGAACAATAAAAAACATACCTAAGGTGACACAATTAAAAAAAACAAAGAAATCATTCGATAATCGATACTAGCGATTTCTTCCAGGCAGCCTTGGGAGGACTTCAATAAAGTAAAAAAATATTGATTTTAATGGTTGTAGAGAAGATGAGGAGTGCTAGGTTGGCATGGTATGGGCATGTAATGAGGAGGGATAATAGTCATTTGACTAAAAGGGTGATGAATTTGAGCGTGGATGGACATGCGAGCAAGGGAAGGCCGAAAAAGAGATGGATGGATTGTGTGAAAGAGGACATGGGTATGAAAGGTGTAGATGCAGAGTTGACGGTTGATAGGAGTGAGTGGAAGAAGAGAACATGTTGTGCCGACCCCACCTAGCGTGGGATAAGGGCAGGAGAATGATGATGATGGTTCCTTACGCAAACCGTTCCAACTGAAACCTATTGCTAATACTTTGTTGTCTGCATCTGTCAGTCTGTTAGTCTGTCGTGAAGAAGCGAGTTTATAACTTTACATATTACTTTATATATGGCCTACAACCCTTTTGATATGTAAACAACTTAGTGCAGTTTAAGTGTTTAATCGATCAAGAGTGGACGCACACTGAGAGTTCCGACGTTTCAAGGCTAAAAATCTCGTTTACTGTATTTGTTTTCCTATCGGCAATAGATATGTATATATATAATTGCGACTCATGACAGTCATACACACAAAACTACGGACAGCGGAGGCTCAGTTAATAGGGTCCTGTTGCCACCTTGCCAGCTTTCAAAGCCCGAGTCGGACGCACACTAAATCCAGAACGTAAATGCCAAATGCCAAAAATCCTCATTTTTCATGTTAAATTGTGGATTGATACCTACCTATCAAGTTAGGTTAGGTTTTAGGACCTGTCAGGTTAGTTATCGAGAGTACCTACTCTCGATAACTAACCTGACAGGTCCTTGGTATGAGTCAAAGCCTTTGCGGTCACCGCATTCAAGGAACGATAAAGTCATATTCATTGTTATGTGCGGTGAGCCGCAATGACAACATCGGAAGTACTTTAGCTGGTGGAAAATCCTGTGTGATTGATGACTGCATCGCTTTTATACTATAAACTAGTTTTTTTGTAGTGCCGCGAGCTGCATGCAGCCCGCGGAGGTGAAAAATATGTATGAAAAAAAAAATATGAAAAAAAATCCTACATGAAAAAAATAATGTATATGAATAAAAAAATTGCCGTTTGTAACGGTCCTTAGGTAATCTGACTGATTCCTTTGTACATAGTTAGTTTAATTGTACGTATTATTGAATAAATGAATGTAAAAAAAAAATACATATAAGAAATGTATGTTTAAAAAACCCATATATGAAAAAATATATTCGAATTGTTAATTTTTGCCATTTTTCCCGTTTTTTTTCACAAATATCAAGTTTACCTCAATTTTTACTATAAAAGTAGTGAAATATTCGATTTTTCCTCTACTCGCCGATAAATTCCGTACCGATACGTATAAAGTTCCCCGTTGACTCGTCGCCTGCATCAACACAAACAACCGTGTCAGTAAGTGAGTGAGTGAGTCAATGGTAATCGAGCTTTATATATGTTGGTAAGTAATTGGTAAGTAATTGGTAATAAGGTCTTATATAAAATTGTGGTGAAGCCGATTGACTAAATTACTGTCAAAATTGTGTAGGGTTCCTTTTTTACATACTAAGAAACTATACCTACAGTAAGATTTATATCTATTATTTTTGGGAAATTTCCGTGGTTTAGCGGGTACAAAATCCCGATCGCCTTAACTAGACAAGCTAGCTAGTTTTTTTATACGACACAACATACTGAACAAATAACCCGCCTGATGTTAGTGCGACTCTTGCTTATAACAAAGCCTTACTGCGTCGGTCATATCCACCAAGAACATGACCTACGCTGGATTGCGCCTATCAACTAAGCCATTTCACTGGACGAGCCTTTTCATAAGGAACTATACTACTCTTCTATCTTTACTATCTTCATTTCTTATAACCTGTACGCTTAGTATGAGATTTAATAGCTAACTGAAACTATTAACGTTTTGGTATGGTTGCCTGAGATTCCATACATTTGAGCAAAGCGCTCCTAGCGGAATAGTAAAGCAACTGTAGTTCCTTTCAAAGTCCGCTAACCAAATTTATGGAAATAAGCGCCCTATACGAAAACGAAAATAGTTTTAGTTAGCTGTCAGAAACTCATACTAAGACCTCTGCTCAATGAGTGAGTTAAACTAAATAACATTTTTCAAATCATAATATTATGTACTGTGAACGGTCCAATACTTTGCCGCTTTAAGTAAATAGGCTCGAGTTTTAAGACAATATAGTAGTTGTTATTATCCGTTTTGAGCTATTGTTGAATATTCCTTGAACAATTAATAGCTGCGCACAATAAGCTCACGTTTTGGGCGTCCAAAGATCTAAACATTACTTTCGCTTTTAAAATATGGTTAAGATTGTTTCATTGATTGTGGATCTTGCAATAAGTATTTAGCAGCAACAAACATTATGCAATTTCAATGCACTGCAAAAAATACAAAATGTTTACTGTCAGTTTTCTCAGAAACCCGTTTACGCCCTTCCTGCCTTTGAGCGGAGATTAATCCAATATTTCCAAACATTGACGTTTCTCAGAACACGATGTGTGTCACTGCACGTGAATAGAATTTAATTTAATATTTATAGCCGCTGCTATATCAATGTATAAAATAAACAGTCGCCTGCAAATATACCGTCATCATTTTCATGGCCTTGTATGTACATCTGGTAGATCATGTTATTAATTTGGTATTCAATTGTTATATCTGAAAATTGCCGTAACGGTCATGGCTTATGAATCGACCCCTCTAACACAGCATATGGATGTCGTAAAAGTCGATTCTCACCAGACGGCAGCAGCGTTTTCTGCGATCATCAATCCGCCTGAAAAGCGTGGTGATTATGGCAATACCTTCCAACTTTGAAGCAGGCACTGTCCAGCAGTGGTGTTGAAACTTATTGGCAGTTGATGTTATGATATCTGAATACAAATTTGTAATGTCAGAATTGACCAGAATAATATATTAAAATTAGTGCAGAATGCAACTTTCAACCGCCGCTGTGGTCTAGTGGTTCAGCCCAACGATTTCAGATCCAGAGGTCCCGGGTTCGATGCCCATGAGGAGTACAATATATTGTGCTTGGTTTGGTTGATGGTAGGACTTTCTTTAAGTCCGCCTGGCTAGCAACCACCATCTTACCTAATTCTGTCGCCATAACAACAATTTTAAAAATTGTTGTGTTCCGACATTCTAGAGGTAAGATAGCCAGTTCCTCAGTTTGTTGAGGATTCCGGGTGAAGTGCGCCTCCACCTTCGGCCTTATCTCAACTTGTAACCAGGTCAGATGAAGGCCAAGCACTTCCCCGCCGTAAAATAAAAAAAAATGTATGTACGTAAAACCTGGACAATCCCGGCCCGGCTAAGGTATTTGACTGGAGTCTACTAGACCAGGGTGAATATGGTTCCTTTTAGACAAGCGGGCTCCACCTTACCCTTTTCAACCCGTGGTCTACCTGTCAAGTTTACCTAGGATGAGCACATCTGTAGATCTCAATGTCATATTCACTCAAAAGGGTGGAGATTCCTGAGAGACCTGGGGACCAAAACTCCTCAACAGACAATAGCAAATATAAATATATCATCAAACTAATAACATTTTGTAAATAGGGTTCAATTAAACAACTGAATATTAAAATGAGATAAATAAATATATTTTTTTAAAATAAGGAGCCGATTAAACAAATACAATAACAAAAACTTGAAAATAATTAGCAAGTCGGATTGATTTCAATAGTAATGAACTTACCCGTCAAATTATTTTCATGCTTTAAGTGGTGCCATTTACAAAATATTTTTTCAAACTCAAGCGTTTGTTTAGTTTATATAATAGAGTTATCACCAACAAAAAAAATCTAACAAATCAAAACTCAGTAATGGAAATGGAAAACTGTGGTCCAAAGATTGTTGATATAAATGGAATACCTTAGAATATGGGCCCTTATCCCCAAAGGACATTATAATGAGTTTACTATGGGAACGAGATTACTTACATCAATGGAAAAGGTATCTATAAGTATGTATGGGCCCCTAATTTTGTTTCAACTGAACTTATTGGATAAAAATATTCTTTTTATTTCAACTTTCACAAAAAAGTTATACAATGTTGAAATAATTAAAAAAAAAACCATTTAGTTCAACGAGTTGAAATTTGAGCTGAACTATAATAGAGCAACCCCCATCACCCCATGGATCAATTGTATTACCTACCTACTTTATGTAATTTTCTAGGTAATTTTTTTCGTGTTTCTAATAATGTTTTCTTTTTACTTTCAATTTTTTTTTTCTTTTTTGTATTTAGATTGTTTAGATTTTCTTTTGTGTGTAATGTCATTATGTTCTTTTTTATATTGTGTGTCTCATTGTGTGTCTTAACAGTAAATAAATAATTTCTGATTCTGATTCTGATTCTGATCTCGTAAGATACCATGGCATGGTACTTTCTATCTACTATCTACTAGTACAGAGTGAGGTTCCTTTTAAGCAAACGTGCTGATTACTAGGCCACATCTTTACATGATTTTCAAGTGACCTGGTGGTCTAAAGCTTGGCAAGTCTTCCCATAGTCCCATGCCATAATAGAAGACGAGGATGATAATATTACGTTCAAAGCCTACATAACATTATTTTAACATTTTTTACTTGAAAAAGTGCGTTATATCTTTCGTGGTCATGAGTTCGAACCCCGGCTCAACATGATAAACAAGATAATAATACGTACCTACTTTAAACATAAACATTATTTGCTTACCTAATCGCTAGCATAACAAGCAACTAAACTAAGCAAGCCGTCTGCGAAGTTTTAAATCGATCTGAGTGCAAAACTAACTCCAGTTTGTTGAATGACCTATGGAATATTATCTAGATTTATCTATGTACCAACAAACGCCCGGGAAATCATACTTGTCATCCCTTGGGAATTTCCCAAAATCATTTCTTATTGCACCCCTATACCACGATAGGAAGCTAACTCTAGTAAGTATATGTATCAGATTTCTTGGGTTTAAATTTTTTGGGGGACCCTAATTATTTTTCAACGTAAAAGTAGCCTAAGTTACTCCTTTTATCATCAAGTATCCGCCAATGAAAGTCATGTTAAGACTAACATTTCTTTTATATGCACTATACGGTGCATGTAAACATTCATATTGTATTAAGTAAAATGTGATTATTACTAATCCCATTATTAATTGAGCGAGCGAGCGAAGCGTCTATGTTTCGAGACTGGCCAAAAATGCTTTAGTCCGCTGTCTGTCGGTTTGTTCTCGTCTACAGGTCGCATTTTTCAAACGATTTTGATGAAAATTGGCACACATGTTCCTTGATTTATGAATTTTATTTAGTCGAATGCGATTTTGACCGGGGGAGCGTTATTTATTGACGGATTCGAATTAAATTTAAAAGACACACTAATTTAATTCTACTCAAGATGTTGTGAAAAAAAAACATAAAGGGAGAAAAAGGTAGTAGTTTGCCGTAGGATTTTTTTTTTTTTCGGAAAATTTATACATGCGTATACCAATCAGATATCGCAGTCCTCTCCGCCTTTGCGAGACGAACTCTTAGACATCAGATTTGACCTCCTATGACCAGGGGAACACGAGTGATCACTAAAGCTTACTTATACCTCTTTTTGCTCAAAAGTCTATAAAAGGAAAAATGAAAGAGGAAAGCATTGGTTATCCTTATAACCAATGCTCGCGATGTCTACTGTTCTTACAGACTAGTATATTTTGACATTAAAAACAGACTCTGACAACTGGGAGGGCGACAGCTTTGCGCGGGATTTATTTATTTGTATAGATGTGTAGACGATTTATCAAGATTCTATGCTATTACGATTTCGAAAGTCATGAAGAAACTTTCGTGAGTTCAGATCAAAATATAGCAAACTGGCTTTTGCTCCCGTAGCCTTCTTGTTTCGGTTCAAAGACATTTATTTTAAGACAAAACGACTGCTTTCGTCTGATCTAAATACTAATCCTCCTACCAAGCGTGGTGGTTATTGTAACGGCTGCGAATCTACCATTCGCGTTTTGTTTGAAACTACTGAGGGCGTATCAGTTTTTGTGGACTTTTTAAATGGGGGGGTAATTGTGTTCTGATATGAGATCTAGTTAAAATAGTGGTCGCTCTGTAGTCACACAGTGAATGAATGAATGAAACAATGATTCATCAGAAGAAAAGAAAAACACACAGCGTCATCATAACCCCATCTAAAGCTTGTAATATGTGCACTAGGTGATTATGGAATTAATACTTCCATACATTTTTTTGGAAATAATATACATACTTACCTACGATATATTACAACACCCAAACAAATAAACTAGCATCTATATTAATCACACAGATGTTTGTCCTGGGGTGTGAATCGAACCCACAACCTACAGAAGGCAAGGCCAACTGAGTGGTGAGGTTTGTGTGACCTTCATCTCACCTAATTTTCAAGATACGATAAGGCCGAAGGTGGAAGCGCACTTCACCCGGAATCCTCAACCAACTGAGGAACTGGCTGTCTTACCTCTTAATGCCGGAACAAAACGATTTTTGAGAATTATTGTTTATTTTTATACTTTATTGCACACATTAACATAATAACAAAGAAAAATTTAAAAATTAAAATGCATGGCAAAGGCGAGCTTAAACAGAGTTTTCTTCCAGCAAACCAGTGATGTGGAGAGAGATAGATAAAAATTGGGAAATAGTGTACATAACAATTTAATAAAGTTTAATAAGTAACATATAACTAAGACACATAAATTATATTATATTTATCAATAATACTTCATTTAGTTACTAAGAATATAGTTTTAAATATAATATATATACAAATATAATCATATACATAACATATATAGATATACATAACATAGATATACATATTAATATATTATTAATCTATAAGGAGAGGTGTTTTTTATTATTATGGTGACATACTTAAGTAAAACGGTAGATAGCCAGGCGGACTTGACACCGGTGGTCGAACCACTGGACCACAGAGGAGATCAAATATACATACCTAGATATATAGATCAATGTCATTACCTTTATCTAAGTAGGTACTAACCAAATCAATCATAATTTAAAGTAATTACAACAAAGAGCTTGTAATATTGACATTAAGGTGCAAAAGCAGCGGTAAGTACGCATAATACTGTTTTTTTTTTAAATTACGATTAAAAAACATCGCTTTAGAAATAAGTTCTCCTTCTAACAAAGTCCGGCACCAAACGGTTTTTTTTATATGGGACAAGTAAGTAGCCCACCTGGTGTTAAGTGCATCTCTTGTCTATAACATTGCTTTACAGCATAGGTGACATCCACAAAGAACATAGCCTACACGGCACTGCATTGCGCCCGTCAACTTGAGGCATAAAGGTGTTAAGCCCCGAGTGCCCGTAATTTCACCGGCAACCAGACCCTTCAAACCGGTACACAGCAATACTGCTTCGCGGTCGTATGGTGGTAGTAATTCTCCAGACGAGCCCTTTCACAAGGGGCTTCTACTACCCTTAATTACTTTTTTCTCATTAGTACTCTTTTCTTTCTTGGTTTGCTTTATTCCGTCGCTGTGGAAGACCCAGTGCTTTCTGGGAAAGCCCGCATCTTAGACCTCATCCTTGAGCCTAGAGACTAGCCTACTTTCAAGACCTAACCCACTTCAACAGCACATTAGTGTCCACTGGACAGAGCCTCCAAAGCTGAAAGTTTAAGCCATAATCGCTACGCATGGTATTCTTTATTGTACACATAAATATATTGTAATACACATACACATAATAATATGATTAAAACATGTCATAGGAAAGCATATGTACAAATGCGAGCTTAACCCTTCAAGAGTTTTCTACCAGCAAACCTTTGAGAGATGTGTTACACTGAAAAGGTAGAAAAGTGTACTTGAATTTAAATATTTTAATAGGCAAATGACATAATACATATATCAAAAGTATACCTACACATGTATGTTAGGCCGTAAAATGCTACTACATAGGGCCTTTGATGTATCCAACAAGAAGCAATTATTTTGAAATTCAATGCTTAGATTTTCCAGATTACCATATTACCTTTTCCATATTAACCCTGATTGAATCTTTACGAGCAAAGTTTTCTGAGTTAGGGAACCAGTATGGAAAATGTAAATAGCGAATTTCCAATATAATGTTGTTATTTGTAACTCAATGCAGGGCTGGCTCTTATTTAGGCTAGCGAATTAGCAAAGCTATTCTGCATGGCAATGCAGCCAGTGTCATGGGCACGCTGCCGTCTGGTTCTGGTCTGGAATAGTTGAGCTACCTATAGACTGTCTGTAACAGTCCTTAGTCCAACTGCTTCCCTTGTATGTTAGTGTATAATTAGTTTTTAATTGTATGTGCTTTTTTTTTATTAGATAACTGTTGCGTGTACCTATGTAGTGGCGAATTACACGTTTTTGAACCTATTTTTTATTCAACAATTTTATTTGCTGTGTGTTTTGAGCTACAATTTACCAAAAACCTCATAACGCGTACCTAAACCTGAAAAACAACCTTATATCAACTCGATTAGAAAGCAACGAACAAGCCAAACAACTGTTCCATTGTGCAATACCTACCTCAGATAGGTAGGTACTTACTTACAGAGCAACAATTACTTAGGTAGGTACACGTAGTAGGTATAACAATGAAATCTATTACAAGCATTCAGATACTACTGTCGTGAAGAATTGACCCCTCCAACTCAGCTCACGGACGTTGTAAAAGACTGTCTCACCAGAAGAACAGCAGCATACAGGTGATTCATAGCTTAGTATTCAACTTTACTGACCGTACCACTTGACTTTTTGTAACCGCCATTATGGTCAAGGGTACAATATTGTGCTTGGTTTGGTTGGGACTTAAACAAAGTCCTACCAAATTTGTTTAAGCTAGCTAAGCGCCATAACAACACCTCCACCTTTGGCCTTTATTTTTTTGTACGACGGGAAGCGCTTGGCCTTCATCTCACCTGGTTACAAGTTGAGATAAGACCGAAGGTGGAGGCGCACTTGGCTCGGAATCCTCAACAAACTGAGGAACTGGCTATCTTACCTCTGAATGCCGGAACACAACAATTTTATCTTAAGTTACGGCTACACGGCTGGAGGAATCTTGATAAGATTTGGCATGGATATATCGTAAATCATGAGGAGGATTATTGTTTACTTTTCATAGGGGTACCATGAAACCGCATGCAGCATCTAGTTGAAAACCTTCAGACGTCCCATAAACTGACACATTATAAGAACTTATCCAAAATGACCACCTACTGTGCGAATTCCAACATTATGTATTCATCATGATGGTTATCTCTGCTTCTTAACCGACGACGGCAACAACAAAGGGGATTAATGCGTTTTATATTAATTTATGTTTATTCTACCGCCCACTGATCAATTATGTTAATATTGTTTACTTATGCTGTAGGTG
Source organism: Venusia cambrica (assembly GCA_951394065.1). NCBI lineage: Eukaryota > Metazoa > Arthropoda > Insecta > Lepidoptera > Geometridae > Venusia > Venusia cambrica. Next base: position 5,712,217 of record OX596045.1, on the reverse strand, counting down.
GACCTAATTACTTGGATTCAAAGATGTGCATTGCCGTTATTACAAGAATCCGGCCCATACTCATATCATATTATAATCTAATTTTGTTAAATTTGAGCACAATGTACCAATTTTTATTTTCCATATTATGGGAAGCACTCTGCCAAAGAACAAGCTTTCTAAGCTTATTATGGTGAAGAGGGCTCAACATTTTTATGTGTTTTGTACAACAGTCATATATGATTTTTAATTTTTATATGGTTGTACTCCTCTTGGGGATCGAGCCCGGGACCTCTGGATTTGACACGACTCCTTTAGTCCCATTTCGTAGCCAGATTTGGTAGCTGGTAGACCATGGAGGCGGTAAAGTGTAATGCAAGTGGAGTAATTATAGCTAATCCCTCAAATTCTAGGGAAGGTTCATGTGTTGGACATTGGGCAGTTGAAAACCTTCGTTATCGTTGATGTTTTTTTTTATTCTTTGTTCATAATTAAAACGGCCTGAGCCACTGACACTATTTGCACAATATTTACACGTTTAACACATATGAGATAATTTAAAATAATAATAAATCAATTTCAAAATTACAGACAAATGAAATTCACTTGAATAATGATCTATTATTGTCATAATTTTATCACAGAAATATAGATAGATAGATAAACTCTTTATTGTACACCAAAAAACAAAAATAAACAGACAAGCAAGAAAAACCCTTAAACTAGGTACAATGGGCGGCCTTATCGCTAAAAGCGATCTCTTCCAGGCAACCTTTCGGGAAATGTAAAGGTCAAGAAGAGTGTAATAAAAACAAAATGTTAGTTCTCTCCAACATTTATTGGTCGAAAAATAAATTAAAAACTTTGGATATCAACAAAGGCCAGAAATAGTACAAATAAATACCTACAGGTCCTACACTTAACAACAACATATTTACATTCGGAGCACTGTCCACTAAACCATGGCCAAGCAACAATATACCACTTACATTATGATAGTATTATCTTGGTAAAGATAAATTCTAACTTCATTGTATCTGTAAAAATACAGCTTTAATAGCCATGAGATGAAATACATGTCTATACATTTTAAATAACATCGGTGTCCATTACGTAGCCACCTGCACTAATATGTATACACTTTTTAATTTTCAAAATAACCTAAATTATTTAAGTAACTTACAAGAGATATATCACTTTATTATCAAATCAATAACATATCTACCAGATGTTAATACAAACCGATGTTAAATAAAGTCTATACATATTACAGGCTGTACGTTAATGGTAAATTAATATAATAAAATTAAATGTTGTTACAATGTCACAATGTAAATTAGACAATGATGCCGAGTTTGACCTTATTAGATACATTTGATTAATCATATTTGGATTTTACTGGAGCCTAGATGATCTAATAATATAGCACTTGGCAAAGTACAATTTACATGTCAGAATGTAAGCTAACTATTAACAATAATAGAATCTGCTGATACATAAAGTACAGTTCATTAAGGTCATTAGGTCTAAAAAGATGCAGTACCTTTTACTAAGCTATGGTTTAGTGGAGAACATCCCTTCCTTACTAAATAGTAGGTATTTTCGAACTTCCTTTACTAATTTACAGTTCATCCTTATCCAATTATAACATTCAATTTTAGTTTCTATTCGTCCCGATTCAGGTTTTCAGGCAGAGATTTAAAATTGGGCATGTTTTGCAATATATGACTGTGAATATAAATAATCTTCAAGTAATATAAGCTTTGTTTAAATTAACCTTTTTTATGAAGAATATTACGCAAAAGTGTTTGTTTGATACAAAAAAAAACAGTAAACAATGAAAACGTATTTTTCTTTTGCACCTCAAACAGATACAAAGAGCGTGAATCTTATTAAAAATAAACCACCTAGAGTATGTAATCAAATAGGTTTTATTTTAATAAATTATACACGAATGAAACTGCTTTATTACCGTCTTGCAAGTTATTTCGAGCTAAGCATTACTCGGCTGCTTGGAATAAATGGTGCATATCTTAAGCGAAACAGACAGAATAACTTATTATCTATGTCTGAAAAATGCGATTCTAAAGACCAAGAATATAAATGACTTGAAAACCCGTTTTAAGAATTTACTTAATAATTTCAAAGATGTTTTTCTGAACCTAACCATTCGGAAACCAAGATAATATATAACTCAAACGGTAATTAAAATACTTGTGTATAAATTAATTAACTCAAAAAGTTGTTTATTTGACAGTCTTAGGGCAAACGAGTCGGAAATTTTAGAAAATGTTGCTAGTGATTATAATTTTCAAGGCAAGATATTCTTAGCTAAGTCGCGAGTTCATTCATAAATAAATAAATATTACAGGACGCTTATTTCACACTGCGCCATCTAGCCCCAAAATAAGCATAGTATATTTACTTTTTTATAGTTATTTATATGGGAACTAGATTACGGATAGAATATTATTAAGGTATCAAAAGGCAAATTTTAAGACAATTTGAAAACGCAACGAGTCGCTAACAAATCTGTTAGAAATAGAGGTACTTCCACGGCTATTAATACCTGTCTAATTTGAAGTCGACATAACAAAGTGTAACTGTCATGACGCTATAAGCTTCGAACAAAAAGCTTCTGTACTCACCAGAAATAGAACGTTTAATACATGCAGCAACACGCAGTAACCGTGTAAAATATAGTTACAATAAGATCATTTACTTAAATACGAGCCAAATAATTATATCTTAGTGCGAAATACTTGCCAAAGAGGATTGCAATGATGCAGTCTTGACCCAGAATAAACCACCATAAACTTCACAATACATCACGAAGCTTATTTTGCGATGTAAAATAAATTACGCTATTAGGTACAGCATTTATTATTCCCGTATTCCAGATAAGTTATGAGTTGTAAATGTACCTATAACTTAGACTCGAATGAGGCTAGCTCCGGGCAAAAGAAGGAAACGAACTAACTAAAGAAATGTCGTAATACATGACAGCTGTCAAAGAGACAGTACGCCTATTTGAGTGTCTTGAATGCTTTTAATGATCAGAAAAATACTGATCGTCTTCTTGCAAAATGATTAGTCAGTGATTCAAGTGCCAAGCAATTTTGAAAAGAAATTTATATATTTTAAATACGACTGTTTGAAAATAACATTACAAAATTTTGCACAGTCAATTGAATTTCAAAAAAAATAATGGAAAATAATGTGAATAGGTAATAAGAAACCAAATCACTATTTAACTGGTACAGATTACGATATTTATAATCTCTGCCTCTACCTACTATATATTAAATCCAAATCATACCAGACTTAAAGATATGGCCGCGTTTAGCAAATACATAACGATATTGCAAAAAATATACATCATTATAAACTATCTAAATAAACCGACCGTTTCATACCACCTATTATTAATTTATAATAATAATAATATCAAACTGTAGGAAATGATTATTCAAATTTTCTCAATAGGATCTCGCGCCGTCAGTAACAACGATGGTTTAATAATGCTAAGATTAGTTATTATTATAAAAATAGTTTTAGAAATTTCAAGAGGTAGCTCGAGCTTATAACTTTTACTATTCACTAAAAATTAAGTACATAAATTAAATAATACTTGAAATAATTCAGTCTGCAATGCATTATCTTTCTTTTATTGGAAGCCTTTTAAAATTTATGGCGTAATTTAGTGAGGATAAATTTAATGGTATCACTTCATAAATTTTAGAAATCGACTGCCAATAAAAGAAAACGATGCAATTCACAACGATCGTTTATTCGTTTAGGCTCATAATCACCAATTACTAACGCGACCGAATACATTTATGTGTTGAAATGCGAAATTTAATCGATTTAGTTTAATCACTCGATAAGACGGTCAAAGAAGATAATGACTATAAGATGGAGATAGTGAGTAGTAAGATTATATTAGTCAAATTCACAATTTGTAAGCCCAATATTACAGCCATCAGCTCTTACAATTTCTGTCATAACTACAACTTAGTAGGTACTTACTACTTATCATCATATACATTTGTGATTTAGTGCATTACGATTTATTATAATTTCGGTGTTTAGTAATTGGAAAATTATGTGCTAACGTTTAAGAAATAAATACCTACGTATAAAAACATTTAGCAAAAACGCTAATAGCACCAATATGTATTTAGGAAGCAAATTAAAAATAATTAGGACTGAAGCTATTTTACTAATTATTCATTATAACTTAGCACCTGTCACAGCGCTGTTGCTCTATTCAGTTACTATATAAATCATAAATCAGTTAAATAGCTTTATATCCACCTTTTCTGTTAAATTATTATCAAATAAAATTACAAAATTTACGTATGAGAGGTTTAATTTACAACCACAATCTGAGCAAATTAACACGTTTTATCTTAATATTTTCAACAGTGGTAGTACATATTTAATTTTAATATTTAAAAAATCAAATTGCATAGTAAAAATTACAAAAATGATTTTCTTCTTATCTAATTGTATATTTTAGGCAAATATTACAAAGTTTGCAAAAAAAACATGCTAATTTATTTTACCAGTGATGAAAATATAAGATGCAACCAGGCACGAGTCATAGGATGTTTTATTACCATCATTGTTACTGACCGGATAGTTTTCTTTTCTTTTTATAACTAAAGAAATATAATTTTCACAATATTTTAGCTTATTCAATAACTCTTTGCTGGTGGTTTTCCAACTACAACTTTTAGGCTCACGATATCACTAAATTGTTAGTATTTAGGTCGTCAGCTAGGTATTTAGGCCTGGTTTTATGTAATTAACCTTAGCCAGGTTGGGTTTAATTAAGATCCTTTATAATGCTTCGTTTGAGATTTTGTTTAACTCGATGGGTGCTGTAAAACACTCACGGTGTGTTTTACATAGAGAGCGTGACGACCAGCACCCAACGAGTTAAAATTGTATCATCTTTTGATTTAAATTTTAATCATTATCAAAGTCTCAAAAAACCGACTGCTACTAAGTTAGCTTTTCTGTTGCAACTCATTAAACTTCAACTAGAAAGTAGAATTTAATCTTTAATCTCTCTTTAAAACTAGCAAAAAACGGTGTATCTAGTTTGTAATATCTACTGGAACGTAGCAAGTCAAATTTACAAGTCACGGATATAGTCTAAAGTATGTCGGAAAGAAAGTATCCGAATGACAATGCAGTTTAAGATGATAGTCCAACAGTAATATTTCTTAGAAATTTCTTTAATATTCGGATTTCATACAAGGTTATTTAGGCCTGCATATCTGACAAAGAAATACCTATTTTATGTATCAATTTAAGAAAATATTATCATGTATAAATGATTAAAGTAAACTTTTGTGAAAAACAAATTTTATGCAATAGGTAATTTACAAATACCTATATAACATTTCTTTTGTTTTTTTAATAATAAACAAAAACAAACGTCACCCTTAGTTCAAATAGTTTAACTACAAAACAAAATACACGCGAAAGACGTTACAGTCACATTTCATCATTAGAAAAAACTTACGCCATATCACTTAAAAGTAATTTGACGTTTGAAATGACAGTTTTTTATTAGCCTAGTTGGAAAACCTCCAAGCATTCATATAAAATTATTTGATACAAACTAGCGGACTGGATTTTACGGAGATTCATGATGAGTTCATAGTAAAGAAAAAATATTAATTAATAATAATGAACAATCAGACGATTATTGCTAAGTACACAGCACAACTAATGATAAACTAATAATGAGAGAATAATACTAAGGAAAATGTTCCGCTATCGATTGAGTTTCAAACTGCCTTTCATTATCATTTTTGGACAATAGCATTTCACGTGACGTACATAATTTTGAAACATTTGTTACGCTAGTATATTTTTCGGTCATAAAAGCTTTTTATTTGTTTATTTTTTACTAACTTCCGTCGACTCACCAAAAGCTTTACATACTTTACGATCAACAGCCGTCTCCCACTAGTTACTACGGTAAGAAATGATGTTATCGCCAACGTTTTCGAGGCTTTCCTATTGTTTTTTGTAAAGATCTTTGCTCATCTTCGGGATGCATCCGTTTAATTTACAGTTATGTTCACCAATATACAGTAATTCTTATTAAAAGTTTGTTTAATATCAGTCAATATATTATATAGGTAACACAAAGTAAAAATCCTCTTGCTAATATATTAATGGAATAATTGTATTTTTAACAGTTTTTTAGATACATTTTCATAAAAACATAAAATATTATTGAATTTGAAATTACCTATTTGTATATTATAATCTTTCGCCACGTTTCTTGTGAAATATCAAGAAAATCCGTTGATTTTAATTTGATTCCTGTAAGAGTAGTCAGTAAAACGAAATAATTCGATAGAGATATCCATTTGGGGAATATTTAATTGATATCGTCTATCAAACAAAACAGTACCTATCTAATGTGTGTGCTTATAATATAAGTATTTAGCCTTGATATTATCAAGGCTAAATGACATGAACATAAGATAACTTATTGTTTGATGAATAAAAGTCATTATTGATAATTTGTATGATGCATTGTTCTGGTGTCGTAACTTGTGATATGACATTTCAATTCATTAGAAGTCGAAACTTGGGTCAATTCTCTCATAATATGTAGGTGTGTTTAAATATGCAAGTGGATGAGAAAGGATGAAGATCGCGCTCAGTGGCGCACCTAAAGTGAGACATAAGTTCAGCAGTGGACTGTTTGTTTAGTTAAAGAGAATGATGTAGAATATCGGATAAGTAGAATATTCAGTAGGTAAACTTAATAAAGAAACCGGAATTCATAGGACCAACATTTTGAATGGCATGTGTCACGACTAGTATTCCGCTAAGCGGCTATGGGTCACGCCGTCACCTTTCACGTATTAAAAGTAAGCAATTGTTTGCATATTAGCTAAACGTAAATAGTCGAACGTAAGTTTCGTCGACTTCTGACTACCCCCTGGTAAGATCCTTATAATATCTACGCTCTAAGAAGTGAAACGAGGTGAATTCAAAATGGCACAATATCATGCATATAACTTTTAAATCCCTTTTAATGGTTTCATATTCTGTCTGAGCAAGTTTCGTAACAAAATGTATTGCGATTGCTTAAAAAAAATTAAAAATTGACATTCTGTCAATTTTTGTCAATTTTGTTATGTACAATGAACGTACTGCCTACAGTTATATTTGAAAACTTTTTTTTTTTTAAATAAGTAGCTATAGGTACTTTAATATTCACTTCTGGCAGATTCTGTCATTACTTTATTTTTTTAAGCCTGATAGACATCCCACTTGAACACCAAATTAATAACATATCTACCAGATGTAGAACCTTCAAATGGTTTTTGAAAATTATTAAGTATACATATACATGATATTATTGGAGCGCAGGCTTTACCTACCAATTAAAACTTCGTCGACATTTTGCTCATTACCGTCTCAGAATAACTGCTTTGTACTTAAAAACATCTGCAGCGTTGTTTATTAATTTACAATAATATTTACATGTTACTGTCGACCTATATCATAAACGAGAAGCACAGATGCTTGACGCTTAGAATAAAGTTGAATCAACCAAAGAAGCAAAGTCTAAGTCAGTAAGATTTTAGGATAATTTTGAAACGTCAACTCTATGCAGAATCGCGAAAAGCACAGAAGGAGAAAGACAATAACCTCGGGATAGTAAGTAATTTGATGACTGGTTGGTATTTTGATAAAAAAAACACATTAAAAACTAACGACGACTGTATGACATATTTAAATGCATATAATTTATAGATTCGGTCTGCAAAGTCTTGTTTCATCACAGACTCATGCTTGTTTTGCATAGGGATAGGCAGGGACAACAAACTTTCAGTTACAACGACGCCTTATCTACTGTCTTATGATCTTTGAATAATTTTGTCACTGATGTTCAAAATGATCAACTACTTTTTAAGTGCAGTTCAAAATGCCGAACAAAATAGGTTACCTATAGATTTTTTATTTGATATCAGTATTAGTATACAAAAAAAACAATATAACGTTTAAGTTTTTTCATTGAGAACCGTTCTTAAATAAATGAGTTGGAGTTCAAAATGACTGTCGAGTTAACCCCAACCAATGACACCTCATTCACAATATCCAACACTCAGCTGCTATTATTATAATCAGGTTCCCAACGGCAAGTGGGCAAAGAGAAAAATAAGAAAAATAAAAAATAACAGCTTAAAGCGGCAAACTTAACAAGTTGACGTCAAGCGTAATTATAGTAAGCATTGACAGTGAAGAAGAGAGTAATATAGCTACTACCTATCGCCTCTAACGTGAATCTGGTTATCATCGACAACGATACGGCGAAACTGAGTGTTTTTGACGTGATACTTTAGTTTTTTAAGTTTATTATTTCATGTAAATGTTACCTTTTCATTCTGTAAAATGACTGAAATCCTAAACTGTCCTTGTGACGTTAAGACATTTTATAAGTATTAAAAATGATGTTAGTTGGATGGTAAGTATTCTTACAAATTACTCAAGAACCAACCAAATAAAAAATTGAAATATCTTCATGTGAAAAAAACATTATTATCGAAATAATATCTGGCGATACTTTTAGAAAGCATAAATCAAGTTACGCGATGTGACTTAACCAGAATATTTCGAATACAAAAGCGTGTTGACTTATTTTACTAATTAACTAGTACCGTTCATACTGCAGCCTCTCGAAGACATACAGCTTGTTTTTACTCCGAAGACCTTAATTATCATAGACTTGAAATTGGCTTGAGATCTTAAAAACTCGACTGCAATGCAGATTCCAACCGTTCCCACTTGTATACCGCACTTTTCTTACTACTATGGTAATATGGTGGCTAAAAAATTAATAATGAGATATTCGATATTTTTAATTCGATAGATGTTTTCGAAAAAAAAATACATCTCTGATCTCAAATTGGAGTTTTCAGGCATGAATGACAAAAACAAACACATTACCGAGAAACGATTACAGAGATTTACGCTGAATTTTCATTGCAATACTCTACACTTAGATGGTATAAAAATATTTATGATATTTAAAACCATTATTATACAGCTTTAGTAAATAAGGTACCTACGTTTTTGAAAAAAAGCAACGCAAAAACTTCCAATTAGACACAAACGAAAAAATTCCCGTGAAAAAAGTAGAGAACCGCTGAGACCGTAAAAAGTGTTTTATGTTCTGTTTTCAGATGAATAACAAACAAAAGAATTGACTCATCGATGATTTATTATCTGACCTTGCTGGTGCGATGAACCGAATACCTAGACGATCAGCCGTACTAGAAAACGATGTATCACTCATGACACTTTAAAGCTCTAGTCTAGATCGCAAAGCATGGAGAGGAGGATCCAATAGAACATGATCTAAACATGATTACGTATTTGTACTTAAGTCCAAACCAACTGTATCGTAGGTCACTATAGTGATACTACGGTGCGGTATCACTGGACTTGTCATATATGACAAGTCCAGTGATACCGCAATCCCTTTAAATTCGTCTGTTTGGGTGGGCTGAATAGAATTTACCACAATTCTGACTTATATATCGACATTTTCATCTTAACATATTGAAAATTTCAACACAGGTTATAATAAACGTATCTGTCATTTGTTTTAACGAAAGTATCTATAATATTTTAGCAAAGGTTTAATTTCTAGTTTGTTTTTACGCCATGCTACCATATCTTTGTGGTGTCTCTTAATTTATGAGTCGATGTACGATACAGTTTAATATTTTTCTTCTTGTATAACAATTTTAAAAAGGCAAATAATACACACATCAAATAATATATCTACAGATTTTCTCATGGCAAGATTCATATAAATACTTAAGACGAGCTTCGTACTAAACGATTTAATACCGTTAGCATCTTTAGCAGTGCACATGACTAAGACTTTATAGCTCAAAGCCAGGCATAAGCCAGATAGTTATTAAATAGGCGTTCAGCACGTCGGAATTGATTATACTGGTAACACTCACATGTGAAATTCACATTAAGATTTTATTGGCGAGGTGCGATGGACTTTAGCTGGTTTTAGACTCATCCGATGGCACGTGGAAATAATCCTAAGAAGCGATGTAATGTTTATGATCCCACCCGCTAAGCTAGTCATTACTATTATATTATTATCATCATCATCACCCATAGATAAAGGAGCAGAAGAATTGCGCGAACAAAGACATATTAAAAGCTGTTTAAAATGGCAAATTCAGGGTTCAGCGTGCCTTAGCTCGTTGGGTGCTGTAAACACTCACGTTGGGTTCTTCATAGATCAGCAAGATTTTCTCGATGAATATTCCGTAACGAAAATCTCTTTAACTCTACCTAGTAGACAATTTTGGCAAGTAATTGCCTACTTCCAATTAAAACTTGGGACTCGATTATATGAAAATTATATTTAAAACAGTTTTAAAATCACAAGGTTCATATTAAGATATTAATTAGCAATACAAATACAAATCTATAAATCTGAAAATTTAATTAACACCCAAATTAAATCACCAAACCCGAAATTCAAATTACAGCTCATTCAAATCATAATTAGATTGTTTGCTTTTTCATTTCAAATTTAAATGTCAAATGGTGTTTGACATAAAACCTTGAACGAGGAATCAATACTTTCGACTCGTAAAAAAGTTTAACTCAAAAATAAAAGACTATCAAAGAGTTTTTATGGCCGCCATAAAATCAAAATAGTTTTGTCAAATGTGATGTCATCAATTCTAGGGAAAGACATCTTTGAAGCGACGATTATTTGGATTGGTCCATTTCGTCTTAGCGTTTGAATTATTGTCTACGATTCATTGTTCTAAAATAGCTGGCTATGAATATCCACTAGAAAAAATATCTATTCGATAAGTTTTTTTTTTTAAATCAGGTATATAAATTGAGACGTCTGGTTGTCATCTCTAAACATCAAAGCGACATCTTAGATCATCGTTCATTCTTAACGACTAGTTTTCTAAGCTTTCTCGCAAAAAAGTTATCTTAGATGCGACTAGAATCTAAGATAAAACAACGACAATGTCATTTATTCAAGTCGAAGGTAGAACCTAGACTCAGATATAGATTCTAAGTTATCTCTGATGAAATTTGAAATATTTCGTCGAGAGGTACCTATAAAAAATGCCGACCCGAATAAAAAGTCATCGACCTGATCGTCACAACTAAAAACAGATACCACGGCATAACGTGGGTAGTTTGTAGTATAAACTTGAAATCAAAATTGCCCGCAAGCTGCTCTAACCCCAGCTGTTTTTAGTCTGTACCGGAATGAGATGTAAGATTCACAAGATAAATGGTTTTGTATGATTTATTAACTGTTTAAGACTGTTATTTAATGCCGGTCTTGGTTTATTTGCGTGTAAATATGTTTTGAATAGATGAAATCAGCACCAGAATGCTAGTTAGTTGCTTGTTTGAGATAATGTCTGTTGTCAGGTGTGTGTGTGGGCTTAGGCAATGCTAAAGTTGTTTATAAATTTATGTGTATCATGTCTCAAAAAACATGTCTTTCTTGAAATCATGAACCCTCGAAATGATTTTAAAATTACAAATAAAATAAATATCTGTCAGTGTCAAATTTCATGCTACTTTTTACAAACGAGACCTTTGATTTAAAATTTATAAAAAACGTCTAAATACCCACTTTCATAGGTTAGATACATATTTGTATGCATTCTAGGTCATCGGGTTATCTGTTATTATTTAGACATTCACGTGTTATTATTATTTTTAGGCTTTGTCCTGATTTTAAGAGTAGTAGAGCTTCTTGTCAATGTGTAATTATCTATGTGGATGTGACTTACGCATAAAGTCTCGGTTCAAGGCAAATGTTTGCATTATTTTGCAGCAAGCTGCTTGCATGTTTCGTCTCCAAGTTGTATTTAAAATAGGCTTGAATACAAAAATATCTCATTACTTATGAGAGAATTTACCAGACGTGAATATAAAAGTAACTGTTTTATTTTGACAATTAAGAAGTGAATATAATATTACTGCAGACAAATGTACGTTCAGATAAGGTCTCAGGTAGGTAAGTACCTACACATTTTTCGCAGACAAACTTACTCCATTTTAAAATCTGCGCACACTTAATCTGTCATGTTCTTGTACATATAACTAATAAGGTATTCAATAGCGTTGATAATGATGAATGCTTCAACACTAATGCTAATTTCAAAGCTTAATCACATCCACTATTACGTCGGCACTTTGCCAACATAGAGGCTGAATGCAAAAAGTAAACGAAGTATTTGCGATAAAAACCTGCCAGTAAGGATGCCTTCCCAGTACCTAGTATGGGAAATTATGTAGCCTTTGACCAATACGGTACTAGACCACGCAAATGCATTTTGCTTGTTCAGTTTTGAAAGATTGAAAGAAAGTAATGATAACATTTTATTCATACATGTTTTTTTTATCATGTTGTTGTGAAGGACCGAGTATCAATGTTATATTATTGTTGCAATGTAATATATGCGGAGATTTTGCTGCCTGACTATAACATGTACCTACCTGCTGTAAAGACAATGTATATGTATAAAAAAATCATTATCTTAGTTACCGATTAACATCATCTAATATCCAATTTACAACAATGAAACAACGACAAAAGCTTCATTCGCTTTAGAAATCTCCGAAATACAACCGGAGTGTTCAGCTCAAATGCTATGTTTCAGAATGTCGTAACAGACCATTCTAAATCATCAATTTATGTAATGATCGTATTTATCAAGATAAATATTTAACCCAAAGTTACTAGCAAGCCATACAGACAAATTACAGAATGCACCAACAAAACTGTATATCGTTCTAATGGGCACATCGATTTATATTTTTTAACGCTGTCCAGACTGCACAAGTCTTTGGCAAATAATAGCTGCCATGACCAAAGATAAAGTTAACTATGTTTTTGCGAAAATAACCTTTAATCCATATTTAGCTTTATATGAAGTACCATTTGATCTTATTATGGCCTATATTTAAAATACTGGGAAATGTAACGGCAAGTTTTGAATTCAAGACTTTTTAGCCTGGCACTGAGCGAGATTCCTGAGGCCCATGCAAATTGTAGTTTCGTTTGTTTGTTCTGTTTGTTGTTTGTTTTTGATTCCCCGGGACTTTTATAGAGAAGCTGCATTCTGCAGTTTTTGTAACTGAATACTGGTAGCTTAATGGCCATGTCAGATATCAATGTTATTTGTAGGTGAGCGCCTATGTAGTTATATTAAGTTTCTCCAACATATTTCTATGAAAAACGATATTTGCACTAAAAAAATACATTTTTTTTTTTTTATAATTCAGACGAAATATCAAGAAAATTGTCACCCAATAAATTTCCTACAATCTAAAAATCGATTTTAAGTTTAATATTCCCCTTAAAATCGAAATTAACATTGTTTTTCTCGTATATTTTGGAATGAAGTGTGCTCGAATTTCAGATACTGCTTTTTTATTCTTCGACTGGGAAGCGCTTGGCCTTTATCTCACCTGGAGTCAAGTTATTATAAAGACGAAGGCGCACTTCACCCGAAACCCTCAACAGACTGAGAACTATCTCAGTCTGTCCCGTAGCTAGTTGTTAGTTTTTGTATCATTACAATTCCGTTTGGCTAGCTACCATCATCATACCATATCGTTTAGAAGTAAGCTAGCCAGTTCCTCATACTATTAAGGATTCTGGGCGAAGTGCTCTTCCACCATCGGCCTTATAATAACTAGAAATGAATGAAGGCCAAGTGCTTCCCCGTCATACAATAAGAGGCTTCATTCATGTTAGTAATGCAGTGTGAGAAAAACTTAAAAATATAGAACAAAAATATACTTTTGCTCCAGTGAGATCCATCTAAGTACAATAAATGTGAAATAGAGCAGAACGATTACATTTTTAAGGCTGTGACCGATTCAAATAACGACTGCCCACAGAGTATGGGCATTCCGATTAAATTGTAAAATTCGCTCAGATATTTTCGTGTCCATAAAAAGCAGTTGGCTCCATTCAAAATTGTAATACACATTGAAATTAAAAGTCCAGGTATCTCGTATTCAACAAAAGATCCTCATCATTCAAGCTTACTGACTTTCGGGATCTACCTGCAGCGGTGGACATATTGAAATATAGCGCATAAAGTGTTGTTTTGTCAATTGAAAGAGATTCAGTGAGGAGTGATAACAAACAAAGAAGTGATTTCTATAGTCACGAAGTTAAAGTTGTTATTAGGTAAATTTATGTCAATTTGGTAGGTATACCAACTCTATTAATATTCAAAGGCTCAAAGCTAGTAATCAGCACCTATTATAGCGAAACGAAATGTTATGTAAATAAGCTCGGATTTCTAAATCTTTAAACACACAACAACTAGTCCCATTTGTATTACATAGACTAGTTGGTGTGAACTTTTAAGAAGTAATTAACAACAGTACCCATCTGGCTACAGATTATGATAATCATAATTTAATAAAACCGATTAAAATGGCGGCATTTTTGTTGTCATCGCTCATATAAAATTCATAAAACTACCAGTTGTATCGGTTTCATTGAAGAAACGTCTGCAACAAAGATAGTAATAGCCCAGTAGGTTTACGCTATCGCTATTTTAACGAAATCGATTTCGACATTTTGTTTACGTTACTTTCAGTTCTTTCGTTTGTTTAGTTTGTTTCTAAATTATTACAAACAGGCCGAAGATTATCCCTTTCGTCCTAAAATAGCCAACTACTAAGAAAGGTGTTGGTATGACGCAAATAGAACCACTCAAAGCCCCCAATAGTTGCTAGAACAAAAAAATATTCATGTTTTGAAAACAATGCATTAGCCTGACATTTTGTTTGTTATACTTTTCTTTGTTAACAATTTGTAAGACGTCTATATCTTATCTTTGATGTGATGTGAATCTTTCTTCACAGAATATTTTTTGTTATGTTTTATATATAATGCTATGTCTTGCATTATAGCATTGAATACTTTATGATGACTACTGCATCCAATTTTATTAAGTCAAGTTTTTTCCCATCCCAAGTTTTATACGTCCATACTGCTTCTATTTAGTCAAAATAGTACCTATATCGATCCTACTCTTTTGAAAGTCAATTAATATTGAAATGAGGGAGACAGCTACACAGCTACCGTATTAGAGTTTTATGGCAGCTTAAAGAGCTTGGCATAATGTATGCAAATCAGTTTTTCTCGTTGAATCAGTTTGATAATTAGCATTTCTGCGTGTTTAGAGATATGGAGCTTTATAATGCTTTGTTTCATTACGATCTTTGAACTGGTTTCGCAAGATACTGGATTACAATTATAAATTACTCTAATCTCTTAAGTTGGCAAACAAGCAGTCGTTACGGTCACGTTAAGTGTCATCTGACCAAACTTAAATAGTCACTTAATAAGCATGTCGAATTTTTATTGGCAGTTCTTTTTTTCTTAATAATTACATTGAATATCTAATTTGATTTGGGTTTGCAAAGATAATACATAATAAAAATCAACATTTTACGTTGAATAATATTTTGTAATGTAATATTTTTGCATGTATAAAGAAGCATCATGAAATTATTTTACTTGCCGTTTTAAGGCATTACCTTAGTTTGTGCTGTAAGATCAGGTTGAAACTCAATCATAAACTCTTATTCTACCTAAAATATATTCCGACTGTTACTAAATGCGTATGGCTAACTGAAACCGGTCTATTTTGCTACATTATTTATCTATTTGACTATTTTTATGCAATCGGCTCACACATTTCATGGCACAACTGGCGTGCTGTTACTATAACCCTCTCAAGAGAAGGTACAATAGACAATAATAATTATCTTGTAATTCGGTGTCCATAAGACATCTACATAATTATATATATATATATATATATATATTATAAAGCGTGTACTCTATAATATATATTGTATTATATATAAGTAGCAGCACAGTTTTATATATTTCAAAATTTGATAAAGCTGCTTTGAGTGCCATTTTGTTAGAAATCATGGACGTTTTTCGATTAATCAGATCAGTAAATCATATTAAGCAAAAATGCAAATCAGTCAAGTAATGTGAAAATGCGTTAATTTTATAGTATTGTTTTATATCACAATAAAAGCATTTAAAGAGAAAAATTACATTCTAAATAAACAAAAATCACAGTGTTCTGGACAAGATTTTGAACTCGCCCTAATTTCTTTAAAAACATAAATAAAATCTAATTGTACACAAAGCTATTGGGAAAAAATATGTGTCTTTTGAACTAAATTAAAAACTACCTACTATTTTCTCTATAATTTCTCCTATATGCTGATTCGAATCCTAGTTTTAGTCATAAATCCTTGATTGCAATAATGAAAATATAAAAATTTAAGTCCTAACGGTTTAAGAAACCTAATTTACCATTAAACATCGTTATTCATAATCATAACCAACTACGTTGTTGCCGTTATTTCCAAAATTGGAAAATAAATACTAAATTACTTCGATTAATCGTAGGCCCTTTAATAGATACAGGTTAGGCTCTTCGTATCCTTACATGGAACTATACACATCACTCCGAGTACTTACACGTCTCAAATCCACAACAATCCTTGGGGCACAAGCACTTGCTCCTCACAAATGGAACACATACGAGTCACACTTCACGCAAAGACCAGAGTGTCGGGGCGAAGATGCAGAGTCTGTAGTGTCTGGGACGGGCCTGGCTTGGCCAGGTCTGGGCGCGGAGGTATCGCAGCCCGGGCACACATTCACCGAGCCAGAGGAGCTAATACCGCGGTCGCTGCCAAAGCCAGGGCAAGGGACGAAGCTAAAGCGGCGCCTCGGGAGTGAGAAAGCTCCTCGCTTTTGATCACTTCGTTGGGAGCCTTGTCGTACTTGTGCGTCTTTTTCGTCACAGGCTTCGGCGTGGTCGTGGTAGTGGTGGTTGTGGATGTCGTCGGCGGCGGTGGGGGAGGAGGGAGAGTCGGCTGAGGTGGAGGAGCTGGTGACTGCTCCTCCGGCTTGCAGCAAACGCGAAAAACTAGTTTCATATTATGGCTGAGGCAGCGCCCGCCGATGCGTCTATGCAGATCGTCCCTACTCGATGTAGATATGAAATAATAGTCCTGGCCGGGCAGGAATTCCAAGCCACCTGGCTGGGGTGTGAACGGCCGGAACGTTATTGTGAAGAACATCAGCTTATGCGGTTTATCGCATATCGCTATGATGCGCGGGTTTGGATTCGTTATTCGACATGTATCATACTCCTCTTTACTGACATTATAAATTATATATTTCTCCGTATCCTCCTCAAACGTCCCTGGGGTGTACACTGGACATATTATATTCACTTGGTCGTATTCGAACTGAGCGTTGCCTTTATTCAAGTCGAATACGTGATCCGTATTGTCTATTCTGAATATGCTGTTCGTTGTGTTCCAGTGGATGTAGAATGACTTTGCATAGTTCCCCATCACGCTTTCGATAAAGAAAATAAGGACTAATAGGGTCCAAGGCGTGTGCCTGAGGCCGAAATACGATAGAGACACCATTCTGTCTGTTCAAGCTACTATCATTCCGCAACAACGCTACATTCACAAACATTCACACCAATCCATAGTGTAAAAAGCCACACTGCGTCACAAATCCAGCACTGAGTTGCTTTTCACGGCGGAAACACGAAATTTCGTTCACTTTCGACACGACGAGTCCACCATGTTTCTCCCGCACGCTAGATTCTATTCATCGATAATGGTAGGAATTCCATAGGACGTGGCCCGCCTTAAACGCGTCGAAACCGTCACTTATTCACTGAAAAACTGTTCCAAATCTGTAATAAAACGTTGTTTGATCACTTATTTGTCGTTTGCTGTTGAAAATAATCGATACATCACTGATTTTTTTTGCTTTAGTAAGGTTCTTTGTTGGGTTGCAAGCGCTCGGGCGTACGTGCGCTTCGCGGTCTGGGGCAAACTACTGGAATGTAGCCGGAGCGAGGTACGCATGCGGCGACCGCCCCTTCACCCCTTCCCCTCGTGTACCGCTGCGTTCGAGCTTACGCGAGCTTTCGAAGCCATCTTGATTCTCTATGACTTTGTGAAAATAAAAGCTTCACGGACGAATATATCGTTAACTTTTTACTTGCGATGTCAATTCAAATTATTACTCAAAAATATCATATAGTAAAGAGAAAATTATCTTTATTTATTAAGGTTTTCTGCACTAATTTCGGTTTAATGATAAAAGTTCTCCGCGTTAGAAAACTTATGAACGCGACCATAAAGGCCGTGAAAAAAAAAACTAGCGAGAAACAAAACAGGGCCGCGCATCGATATTTTCTCATTTAGCGTGCTCTATGCACTTGGCGATGATTCTTTGAGCTAGTGAACGATGGTTTATTGCAGCTTTGCGATTATGAGTGATGAATTTTGATGTCAAACGCGTTCAATGATTTATGAATTGTGATGTTATGAGTTAGGTAGAGTCGTATGGGCAGCACGGTGCCTTAACAAAATGCAGACAATGAATAATTAAACAAGATATACTTAGTTATTAGACTCACGTTACTACTTTTCCTTCAAGAATTCATCTGAGATCATTAGATTATCTTCTCAGGGCATTTACCTACAAATCTTTCGAGGATACTAAGAGTGAAGGTACCTACCAAATCAGGCACATCCAAACATTACTTCAGTAGGTGCTAGCTCAGTTGTTAATAAGTATTTGAATAACTATCCGTTGATAGCTTAAGGATTTTTGGTGTTAGGAACTTGTCGTGTTTGACTTAACTCATAATGTTTTCCTCTGTCTACTTCACCGTGATTGTTTGTTGTTAGGAAAAAAATATTAACAATCCATTTTATCATCTAGTTGTTCCGTATAATGCCTCTCTCCTATCAATGGTTTTTGGTTGAAAACTCTTCACAGACTTAAACTCGCCTCTTTACATTATATAATGACCTTTTAAGAAATTACACGAAGAAGAGTGAGGACATACTAGTAATAATCTACTATACCTACGTACTTAAACATATCGCAAATTCTGATCTTCGATATTTGAATTTAGAAACTAAGATCCGCCAATTAAAGGCGGACATCAACCTACTTGCTTAACAGAAGTTTACTAAGTTTAACCAAACCTCCTTTGGTATGCAACGTCTCAATAAACCTTTTTGGTCTGCTGATAGGTTGGTACCTAATTAATTGGCTGACCTGACGTTACCAACATAATAGGATTTGTCAAATATTATTACGCACAGTGACACGTACGTACCAACTAGAGCGGAATGCGGTGACCAAGACCATGTTTAATTTGGGACAAACTTTCCATAATGAACTCCAAAATTTCATGAACAATAATATAGAATGTGAAACGGAGTATTGGGAGACTTCTCAATCGATGAACGGATGACATTGTAGTAGTCGCCGGGAGTCAATGGATGGAGGCGGCGAATTGGTGTTTGCGGCGAGTTGTATAGAAGAGGCCAACTGCAATGGTATTGGTATACCTACTGGCTTTACAGCTCAGTTGGCCTACCAACTAAGCTACTAAGCTCTGTTATTCTGTGGTATGTGTTTATTTACACCCAGAACAACTATTTGTGTGATGAAAATAGGTAGATGTTTCTGGTTCTATATCTGGGTGATATATTGTATCATTAGCAGGTAGGTATGTACTTACAATAAAGTATATATTTTATTTCTATTCTAAGCATCTGTCTATCCATCCAGATAAAGTAAACGTATAACACGTGATACTAAGGAAAACCGACATTTATGCTGGCCTTATCTCACTCTGTTATATTTGGGTTTCAATCATCAAGTGGCGGCTTTTTTTTGAGGCCCAGTCATTAGACGTTTCCTCTTTTTCCAATGGAAAATTATAGTACTTCTGAACAAGCCACGAATCTATTTTTATATATGTATTATTTCAGGTACCTATCTACATTAAAGGTAAGCTGAAAACATAATAGCTGAAAAAATTCTCGATAAAAATATTGTTTAAGTTTCACAATTTACAAGATAAATATTGTGATACCTACGTCGGACGTGTGCTTGTCGTCCTCGCAGCGGTCAAACAACACCTAGACTCAGAATAAATATTAGGACAAATTTAAATAAGTTATTTGTTCTGTGCTAGTAAAGGTACCATAATATGGTCACATTATCTACCTACATACCAGCAACGCGATCTCAGAATAAGAATTATCAAAAGGTTTTATTTACGATACGCATGCGCCACCTACAGCTTGCCGTTGTCAACTCTCATAATCGTTTCTGCCGCGATCTTAGCTGCGTAGCGCGCCTCAACTTAACTTAACTAAAAAAATTGTTCAGAAGAAAAGCCACCATTTTTATTGAAACCAATATGAAACAGACTGAGGTAATACAACTGCTGCTATAGATAATGGGCGCTAGTAACCATATTCAGAAGGAAAGAGACGGAACTATGTTCTTTGATATGGTAACAATAATATGGTACAAGGTAAACCTACTCTGGACAGTCTCAATGAATTAGCAAAAATGGTCAACCTAGTCTTGACAGAAAGCGTATTATCACTAATTAGGTACGTCGGATTTGCTTGTATTATTACTAATTAGGCGACATTCGGATCGAGCCTTTATTAAATTGTCTCTTTAGCAGTTGTAAATTAAAACGTAGGTGTTAAGTTGAGTGTAATGATCACCTAATTAGTATAGAATTAAGCAGAGGGCCTAATTCTTTATTCTATGTATCTCTATTAAGAATATAATAATCATAACGTGGATGTCGTAAAAGGCGACTGTGAAATTACCCTGGAAGATCAGTCAGAGTTGTGAGAACTTTGCGATTACTAACCTGCCTGCTAAGTATGGTAATGTTCTTCTGTGGACATTTTCCGATAGTTATGATAGTGGTAGTAGGTGCCTACATTACTTCAACAGCGTATTAATATCCACTGCAGCTCAGAGCTTCCTCCTAAACTGGATGCTTTTGCCATAGTCCCCACGCTTGGCAGGCGGAGTGATAGCAGTTATGGTGTAATAATAAACACTGATATTGGGGCTTCTGCTCTACTGTTGAGATCCCTTAATCGGTTTCTACGACATCAACGGGTCGGATGCACAAACTAGCAAACGCCCGAGACTACCTTCGTTCCCGCCATCCCATGGGAATTTCCAAAAATCCTCTAGCACCTACAAGGAAAAGAAGCTGCTTTCAAGAGTTCAAGCATAGGTATACATAATATACTGGATTACATGTTTAATTATTATTCTAAAATAAAAGTATCCTCAGTTATTTCTTATAACAACAGTTCAGCTATCTGCCAGTGAAAGACCTGTCAAAAATGTCCAGCCATTTTTTGAGATTATTATGAACAATAATTACGTTTTAAAAACTCAAAAGAAAACCGACTCCAATGAAGAATATGCAAGAAATATACAATTTCGTTTAAATACGTGGATGACGTATTTTTTCCAATAATTCTGATGACAGATGGACATACAGACAGACACACGCGTGATCTTACTGGGGTCCGTTTATTCCTTACTTGTGAGGTAAAACACCTAAATCGCTTCAAGTGTGCCAATAATATTTGAAGAGTTTCCTCGATTTTTCCATCATCAAATCCTGACCTGATGACGATGGGACCACCCTTACAAACAAAAAATATTTTTCCAAATCGGTCCAGGCGTCTTCGAGTAATCGGGGAACATACATAAAAAATATACAAAAAAGATTCCAAAAAATTAAAGTTAAAAAACAGACAGGATAGACCAAGCAATTAAAACAGTTTTACTTATTACCGAATACGGATACATTAATATTGTATTTGAGTAAAAAGCTGGTACTTTGACATTATAAACAGATACTACAATTTTATTTATTTGCATAATATTATTATGTTTAGATACAGAAGAGACCAATTGATCATAATGTCATGTCGAGCATGTTTACTTAAATTAGTTCAATATTTACATTAAGTTGCTACTTATCTCAATTGGTAATGTCAAACCTATTCGTTATCACTGAGGGGCGCGTCTAAATTGGTACCTAACCGCCTGTGGTCTTGTGGTTCGCACCGATATCAGATCCACAGGATCGATACCCAGGGTGGTAGGTATATAATATTGTGCTTGATTTGGTAGTTGGTAAGAATTTCTCCATCTGGTTACCACCATCTTACCTAACTCAGTCGCTATAACAACAATTCTAAATTGTTGTATTCTGGCATTTAGAGGTAAGATAGGCAGTTCTACGACGAAACACAATGTAGAATTGTTTTTTTGCGTCAGACTTAGCTAAGATGGTAGAGGGTAAACAGGCGGATTTAAACAAAGTCCTACCACCAACTAAAAACAATTAAGTACCCTTTCAGTACAAACTATAACTTTCA
The DNA here is from genome assembly GCA_951394065.1 of Venusia cambrica. NCBI lineage: Eukaryota > Metazoa > Arthropoda > Insecta > Lepidoptera > Geometridae > Venusia > Venusia cambrica. The sequence goes on along the minus strand of OX596045.1, from coordinate 5,689,852 downwards.
CAGTGCATGGGTTTCTCAGCATTCGGTGATGAGAACCCTTCGGTGCTAAACTGTACTCAACTCCGTGTGTTCCACACATTTAGCAAAACATTCCGATTCCCACCTGCCAGGCATGGAGATAGCAAAAATAGAAATTCCTTCCAATGGATGATTACGGAGTGTTGAAGAAATAAAAGATTGAAGAGACCTCTAAAGGTAAAAATTAACTCTAATGGTTTCTTTCCTTTTTACTACATGCCGACATGTAGCCAAATGATAAAGCTAGGTACACACGTTCTAAAGCTCTCCGGTGGTATTCATCAAGTATAGTAGATATTTTTCGTAAATTCAGGATAAAGTCAGGAGTATCAGTAGTCAGGAGTACCCAGAATTTTTTAAGCTTTCGCAATTAGATTTTAGTGAATTTAGAACACATTATTTTGATATGAAAAAACGGGTAAATAACGCGTACTATATAATAATTGAAATAATAATAAATTACAGGACATTAATTTCACACAGCGCCATCTAGCCCCAAACTAAGCATAGCTTGTAATATAGGAACTAGATTACGGATAGAATACTTAAATACTTTTTTTTGTAAATACATAAGTACTTAGCATACAATACAACACCCAAGCATAGAACAAACATCTACATTCATCACATAAATGTTTGTCCTGAGTGGGAATCGAACCCACATCCTACAGCGCAGAAGGCAGAGTTACTACCAACTGAGCTATGAGGCTTGTTATATATAAATATTTTAGAGTCTGCAAGCGACCATGGCTGATGCAACCCCGCCAAAACTTCGGAAAAAATAAAGGTATACCCATTTTTTCATCACAAAATACTATATCCTAGGAATATAACATAAGGTTAGGTCTTCACGGGAGATCCAGTGCTTAGGTAAGCCCATCGTGAACATCATCCTTACTCTGTTCTAGAGCTAAACAAGGTCTAGGTTTTGCTTGCACAGTAATTATAAATAAGCAAACACAATTTACCTACTCATTACGTGTAAATATACAATTTACTCATATCCTGCCAAGCCATGTGTCCACATCCCAACCGGGCTATCAATAAAACAAACAAACAGGTTTTACGTTACATTACTAATGCATGTGTAATGTTCAATGTAAACAATGACGTCACGGCCTTTGTTGTGCCAATGCGAAATCAACAAGCCGCCATTTTGTTTTTTTTTTGTCTAAAAAATGACCGGACTCATGGGACATAAAAATAATTCATAACAATACGACCACAGCAAAAAAATTGAGGAACTAACCTATGCAGTCTTATTTAACCTCCCGACTGCTGCTTGAAAAAAAATTACATAAAGTCATTGAGAGAGAGAGACTCATATTACAAACAAACCGTGTGTGTTTCTCAGCAAAGTCAAAGTCAAAATCAAGTCAAAGTCAAATTCAGTAATTTTTTTTATTATCAATTTGAAACGTCAAATTTACCGACTGTTCGGAATCGCGACTAGCACACAAGGAGAAAGGCAAGAACCTCGGGCTAGTTTTTTTTTTATTATGATCCATTACAATAGCTTATAATTATTTAATACTAATTACAATTTATTCACGGAGCAAATTATTTTTTTTAATGCCAGGCTTTCTTATCTTCTAGGTAATCTGAAATTTTATAATAAACTTTCCTGGATAGCTTTTGTTTTACAACACTTTTGAATTTGTTATTTGACAAGCTTAGCATATCACTTGGTAATTTATTATAAAAGCGTACATTTGCCCTATGAATGATTTATTAACTTTATGGAGCCTAGTTGTGGAACAGCAAGTTTATTCTTATTTCTAGTATTATAATTATGTTTATCACAGTTTTTATTAAATTAGCTTATGTTTTTACGCGCGTACATAATATTTTCATAAATATATTGGCAGGGCATAGTCAATATATTTATTTCTTTAAACTTGTCTCTTAATGAATCTCTGAGACCCATTTTGTAAACAGCGCGAGCATCCAACGAGATAAAAATTTGTCACAGAGGCAAGCAGTCTATCTATTGGACAGTCAAGATGAATAATGATGTTGATAATGTGCAATCAATTACTAGTGGTTCTGTAAGAATTGTAGACCACGCGATATACGCGACCCTTATAGCCATGCAATAACCGATGCTTTCCTCTTTCACTTTTCCTTTTAGACTTTTGAGCAAATAGGGGTAGAAGTTTTAGCGATTACTCGCGTTGCCTTGGTCTGAGGAGATCGAACCTGGTGTCTACGGATTTGTCTTGCAAAGGCGGAGAGGACTGCGTAGTCTGATCAGTAAACGTAGGTATACATTTTCCGATAAAAAATCAAAAATTGATCTGTCTTCCCTTTGACAACATCCACAAGATGTTGTGAAAAAAAAGGGTGAGTGGAGGGGGTCCACTCACCCTTTTTTTTCACAACATCTTGTGTACAATTAAATCTTTAGTGTGTTTTTCAAATTTAAATTGTAAATACCGCTACAGCGAACTTCCCCAATTTTCCCGCCTATTTTCACCCACTCAAAAATTGCGATCAACGAAAAAATTTTTATAAATCAAGGAATATGTGTGCCAATTTTCATTAAATTCGGTTGAAAAATGCGACCTGTAGGCGAGAACAAACCGACAGCCGACAGACAGCGGACAAAAGCTTCTTTGGCCAATCTTGAATCTGAGACGCTTTGCTCGCTCGCTCAATAATTGAAGAAGTCGCGATATCTGAATTACACCTATAATAGTCCGGATACCGACTGATTAACTGATTATCAATGAAAAGCCTAAGCCTGCGCGCTGTCTTAGAGACTAGACATTTTTATGCATCCTTTTGTAGGGAGCACCAAAGGATATTATGAAATTCCCTCGATATTACGGAAAGCCGTTACCGACCCGTGGTCAAACGCCGTGACACTGTCAAATTGTATGGAATTTAGAGCAAGAACAATTTGAGGGCAATTTTTTAGAGGTTATTTTATTACATTTTTATTAATCAAGTTTAGGTATGTTTTACATTGACAAAACAGCTTAACACTAAGGTGACAACGAAAATAATAATATTTTAGGAATAACAATATAGGATGAATATTCTAGGGATCTGGTTCTAAGTATACATAATGAAATAGACCTTTAAATTTTTCTTAAAATCCTTTGGAAAACCCTACGCTGCAGGTGCTTCGTTATACGAACAAAATACATATAAATATAATAATACAATAACAAGCTCCTTTGGTAGGGAGCTCCTATTTAGGGTGCGCCTTCTACTCCGTAGGTTGTGGGTTCGATTCCCGAGAAACATTAATGTAAAAAAATTTTACAGGTCAGGACACTAATTTCACACAGCGCCATCTAGTCCCAAACTAAGCATAACTTGTAATATGGGAACTAGATTACGGATAGAATACATAAATACTTTTTTTTTGTAAAATATATACTTATCATACAATACAACATCCAAACACAGAACAAACATCTATATTCATCACATAAATGTTTGTCCTGTGTGGGAATCGAACCCACAACCTACAGCGCAGAAGGCAGAGCTACTACCAACTGAGCTGTGAGGCTTGTTTTATTATTGTTATTGTAATGTGATGAAATGTTTGTTCTGTGTACGTATTGTAATGTATCATAAGTAGGTACATATCATAAGATACCTATGTATTTCCAAACAAGACGTAAATACCTTGGTATTCTATCCGTAATCTAGTTCCAATATTACAAGCCTTGCTTAGTTTAGATGATAAGGCCGACGATGGAAGCGGACTTCACCCGGAATCCTCAACCAACTGAGGAAAAAATCCTGTATTAAATATACTCAGTCACATTTTCAAAAGCTACATTACAACTCTACCGCTAAATAACAGATAATTTCTTTGAACACAAAAAAAACAATCAAAAAGAAAGTCCTACAAGCGAAAACGTTGTAAAATAAAGCAAAACTAATAAACACCCTTTTTAAAATCTCTAAATTTCTGTTAACAATAGGTAATAGTTTAGTAACGGGTACTTACTAAGTAAAGCTAACGGGTTACTAATAAAGTAATTAACTGTCTGTCGGTATGTTTGTATTGACGTAAAAGGGTGCCTTTTGTATAATGAGTCAAAAAGCCCTGGGTCGAAGTTAGGTAGAAATGCTAAAAGTTTTTTTTCCTGATGATATGAAGGATTTATAATTGAACTAGCTTTTGCTCGCTGCTTCGCACGCGTGGTAATATGTGAAAGCCTATTATGCTATTCCTGGTCCAAAACAATATCTGTGCAAAATTTTAGCTCTTTCCATAGTCTTTGCTAGAAGATGGAACAAACAGAAAACGATAAAAAAGACTAAAGACATCTAAGATATTACTAGACTTCTAATACACAACACAAACCCCAATATAGTCAAAGCTTTAATAATGTGAATAGGTATTAAGGTATTAGTATATTAAGGTTGACGTTTCAAAATAATCATAAAAAATCTTGAGATTTGAAACTTCTCAAAAGTTAAAAACCTTAGTTATAATACTAATAAATCATCTTCTGACTATGACTTTACTTTGAAAAGTGAATACATGTTTTCTTAAATACATACCTAAGATTACCAAACACAGAATGTACTTTTTGTCTTGAGTGGGAATCGAACCCACAACCTACAGCTCAGAAGGCAGTGTATGTACTTTTTGTCTTGAGTGGGAATCGAACCCACAACCTACAGCTCAGAAGGCAGTGTAAGTACCTGCTGATATGGACAGAATCCCTTAGCCATTACAAGGATACAAATAAGTACCTCTATCTGTGCTCAATTTAATAAGGACACACCAGTAGCAAAAAACGGACCGCTTGCCCCTACAAACGTAGTTATTTGTTTTTTCTAAAAAGCATGTCCCATTCAAATGAAATTTCGCTGGTTTAATTGAGTAAAGATAATCTAGGTTTACAGATATTACATTTTTTTAAACCGACCGTTTTTTGATCGCATCTGTGGCCTAGTGGTTTGCCCACCGGTGTCAGATCCAGAAGTCCCGGGTTCGATCCCCAGGGGAGCACTATATGCTTGGTTTGGTTAGTGATAGGATTTTGTCCGCCTGTCTACCACCATCTTACCTAATTCTGTCGCCATAAAAACATGTTTTTTTAATTGTTGTGTTCCGGCATTTAGTGGTAAGATAGCCAGTTCCTCAGTTTGTTGAGGATTCCGGGTGAAGTGCGCTTCCACCTTCGGCCTTATCTCGACTTGTAACCAGGTGAGATGAAGTCCAAACACTTCCCCGTCGTACAATAAAAATAAAACAACAATTGTTGTAACAATGGTAAAACGGTTCAATTATCAGTCTGAGGAACTGGTTATCTTACCTGCCGGAACACAAACATTTTAGAGTTGTTGTTATGGCAACAGAATTAGGTAAGATGATGGTAGCTAAGCTAGCCAGCCGGACTTAAACAAAGTCGTCACACCGAACAAATCAAGCACAATATTGTACTCCCCTGGGGATTGAACCCGGGATATCTGGATCTGACACCGGTGGGGCAACCACTAGACCACAGAGGCGGTTAAAGCTATAATTTACCAATAACTGTAAAGCTCGTACCTAAAGCTGAAGAACAACCACCGCGTAACAATTGTTTTACTGGTGTTATAGTCGAATTGACGGCTTGTTGAAACTACTGGGGTGACCATTGCCATACCCTTCAAACCGAAACAGCAAACGCAAAGCTGCTTGGCGGCTGAAATAGGTATGATGGTAGATAGATAGATAGATAGATAAACTCTTTATTGTACACCAAAAAATAAAAGTAAACAGACAAGCAAGAAATACACTTAAACTAGGTACAATGGGCGGCCTTATCGCTAAAAGCGATCTCTTCCTGGCAACCTTTGGGTGGAAAGGATAGTAAAGAGCAGACAAAGCGGTGTACTAATAAACATTAATTTATATAGTATAGATAGTAGTAGATGGTAGTACTTCCTTTCCCTTAGGGGACAAGCCCTTTCACAAGGAACTGTACAGAAATCAGAAATCAGAAACATTTATTAACCTTATATAACATTAAATGTTACAGGCAAGTCATTTTAACAAATATGATTAGGTTTCATATATATAATAGAGTAAGTAGGTATTATTAAATAACATAAATTAAAAATTAAAATTAATGGTTTATCTTAATCCAAGGAAACATTGATGTGAAAAGTTCAAAGTCAGTTAGCTTTTTTTGTTTTATACAAAAATGAGGATTCTGTGAACTCCATTGTCATATATGCACTTAATTTGTAGAAAGGGTTGCTTTCAAAAAAAACATTTTAAAGTTATCTCAAATTCTTTATAATTTAATTCGGTTACACAAGAAGGTAATTTGTTGTACATTAATATTTTGGCAAGGCGACCCTGTTTCCTAACTTTAACTAATCTAGTCCATGGCTTAAATAGTTTTTCCTTGTTTCTTAAGTTGTACGAATGCATTTCCTTATTTTTTGGTAAATAGCTACTACTCTTGTAACTACTCATATAGCTACTACTCTTGTAACTACTCGCGTTTATTTCCCGTGGTCCTCTATCCACCAACTCCACGTAACCACTGTTACGTTGAAGATTCCGGGTGAAGTGCGTTTCCGCCTTATCATAACTTGAAAAATTAGGCAGGCCAAGCACTTGCAGAAGAAATATTTATTTGATAACGAACCCAAGTAATATAAACAAATAATAATCTACAATAAATAAATCTTTAATGACATTAATTTCACACATTGAAATCTAGATCTTTTAAGAGTAGTAGAAGCCCCTAGTGAAAGGGCTCGCCCGGAGAATTACTACCACCATACTTGTTTCAGCCGCCAAGCAGCATTGCTGTGTTTCGGTTTGAAGGGTATGGTTGCCGGTGAAATTACGGGTACGTGAGGCTTAACACCTTTATGCCTCAAGTTATCGGGCGCAATGCGGTGCCGTGGAGACTATGTTCTTTGTGGATGTGACCTATGCAGTAAGGCTTTGTCATAGGCAAGAGTACACTTAACACCAGGTGCGCTACTTGCTTGTCCCGTCTCCTAGTAGTATAAAAATAAAAAATAGATAAATACAAAAGTAGAAGAATTAACAACGTTAAGATATGCAGCATAGTGACAAATTAAATAAATGGGTATACAAGATATATAAACATAGCGATAAAACCAAACTAGGAGGAATCCCATCTACCAACGAAATAAAATGGTCTTGTTAGATTTAAATTCACAGACACCGTAGCAAAAACTCTGCATAAACTGCTGAAATATGTTATTTTACGTTATATTTTGAAACTGCTAACTTTGCCACTTCATATTTTATGTAGGTAGTTACGTAATATGCTCAATGTTGTATTCTGAGTTATAACTTTTTGTTAGGGTAAAACTGTAGATAGAAAGAATGAATGCACTCTCAATCGCACAATTTACACATCTTTCTACCTAATAACCTTCCCCTTTTCACCAACCGACTATGAGACATTCAGCAGGCTATATGACCCTTGTAGATAAATACATAAATAAATATCACAGGACATCAATTTCACACAGCGCCATCTAGCCTCAAACTAAGCAAAGCTTATAATTAATAAAGTAAATAGATTATGGAAATAATACTATTAAGTACTTTTTTTGTTTTGGACCGAAAATTTTGTGGTGGACATGGGGTGTCGATGCATGGACGGAGGCTTATGATCAGCAGTAGCCGTGTGTTTGCTATTATGATGATGATGATGACTTATTTTGGTAATACATATGTATTTCAATTATCTACTTATCTACATGCACTATTAATATCATTAAAAAAAATTTAACGTACGTTTTTAACGTAACGTGTAATGTTTGTATTTACTGGAATGGATTCGGAACTCGAAACTTAGTGTAAATATTATTTAAAGTAAACCCAAAAAATATCAATTTATAGAAATACTGCACCGTTGGAATTTTACGGAGTTGCAAAGATTTTTGAATGCAACTGTCACAACTAGTTTTTTTATTTGGTATGTAAAAGTATGAACCCTATCCCTTATCCATAGAACCTTACAATCTCTCCAACTCTTGAAACCCAAAGAAATATAAAATTTTGTTACGCAATTTTCTATTGTTGTTCAAAGAAATATCTAAATACGTACTTCCCAAACACTTCACTAAAAGGGATGAGACGGCACAAAAAACGCACAATTGAATATTGTCGATGTTTTTATGGAGATTAGAAAACTTGGACACAAATGCAAAATATTGATTCGTCACGCGCTAAGCGATTGCCTGAATTCGTTTTGTGGAGATGCAAAATGGCTGATAGTGGTGTGAAAGTTTCGATGAATTTTATCGATGAAACGGCGACGGTAACTTTTGTAACTATATTATGAAGGTTTACAGAACCTTCATAATATAGTTACAAAAGTTAGATGTGGAATAAGTCATCATGTCAATAAATCATAATGGCGTATCGATTGCCCCCAGCTAGGGTGCCAGCTTCTAGGTTGATGGAAAACAATCTATATAAAGGCGAGCTAACTTGGTCCATTGTTGATCTCATAAAATGTCAAGAGCAAGGGCTGCTATATAGTTTTCTTCGTCTTTCACCACCTTGTGGTCTAGTGGTTAGCCCAACTTTGTCTGATCCAGAGGTCCTAGGTTCGATCTCCATGAAATATTGTGCTAGGCTTGATTGGTGCCATCTTACCACCGAAGTCTTTCGCCATAACATCAATTATATATTGTTGTGCTCCGGCATTTAGAGGTAAGAAAGCCAGTTTCTGAGACTTCAGGATTCCAGGTGAAGAGCGCTTCCACCTTCGGCCTTATTTTAACTTGAAACCAGGTATGATGAATGCCAAGCACTTACGTCGTACAATTATTAATAAAGTCTCACTAGCCATCCCTTAAGCAGGCTTTAAACCTTTGAAATTCTCATCTATCAAGATAAGAGCTTTATAAATATGTTTATAACCGCCTCTGTGGATTGAACCACTCTCGGTCCCGGGTTCGATCCCTATTGGGAGTACAATATATTGTGCTTGGCTTGGTTGATGGTAGGACTTTGTTGAAGTCCGCCTGGCTAGCTACCGCCATCTTACCTAATTCTGTCACCATAATAACAATTCTAAAATTGTTGTGTTCCGGCATTCAGAGGTAAGATAGCCGGTTCCTCAGTTTGTTGAGGATTCCGGGTGAAGTGCGCCTCCACCTTCGGCCTTATCTTAACTTGTTACCAGGTGAGATGAAGGCCAAGCGCTTCCCCATCGTACATTAAAAAAAAAAAGTTTATTCAAAACATGCCAGCCATCATTATGTTATTTCAGGTATAGGTTACCGTTAGGTATATTCAACTTTTTGGAATCGCGTTCGCTCGAGTTTGAGATTTATGAAAACTGTTTATTGCGAAACGACGTATTCTGATGGTTAAACTAAATATTGACTATTCGACAGCAGACTATCGATATCAGTAATTTCGATACCCGCTATCTCATCTTACAGCCCTAAACCGAAGCCATTAGCGGGCAAATCGAAGTAACTGCATACTCTGTGGTTTACACAAAGTATAGAAAAATAAATATGTTAGATATTTTAGAATTAAGCAGAGGCTCCTCCAAAGCATGAGTGTTTTTTTCATAATATCCTTAATTTGCAGGTTGAGAGGTGACTATAAGTGTGTTAGATAATATACAGCAGTTAGCTGGTGATATCCCCTTAACCTGGTTATGAAATCTCGGCTACGAAAATGGACCAAAGGTTTCTTAATCGGATTTTACGACATCCGTGGGCTAAGTTGGACTGTGGGGTGTAGGTAATTCCTAAGACCCGAATATTTTTTTGAGCTACCCTCGTATTGACCAAGATCTTACAAACTATGTGATGTGATTATGATAATCAAGCCCTTACTGCGGAGGTCGAGTGGGACCCTTCATACCCTTCCATGATGTGCGCATTCCCTGCGCGCTTATGATGCTTAATACGTAACTCTGCTACTGCGCAGGAGACAGGGATATTTCGCGGCATGCATTATACACTCACAGGAGACTGCAGCATCCACCAGTAAACCTAACACCATCAACTATGTCATCACCAATCCGCCTTGCAAGCGTGGTGATAGAAAACATTCCTGTATTTTATTTAATTCAGAAAGGGTGGTATTCTATGTAACCTTACCAAGGAGATTACAACTTCAATCTTGAACTTTTTTTTATCCGTTTTTTTTTCGTAAGCAAATCCATGTATCCAAAAAAATATTGCAAATAAATGCAATATTTTTTTGAATTAAATAACAAGGGTTTTAATTCGCAGAAGTTATTTTAATCAAAATCGAGCCCGTAACTTCTAACAATATTTTTCCATGCCCGTAGGTATCGGCCTTCTCATATCTTGAAAATCAGGTGAGATGAAGACCAAGCACCTCCCCGACGAAGAAAAAAAATACTATTGTTTTTGTTAATCTTACTTATTTTTTGTTTACGTATGATACAAAACTCTACAAACACAGAACAAGCATCTTTAATCATGCACAAATGTTCGTCCTGGGAGGGAATCCAACCCACAACCTACAGCGCAGAAGGCAGAGCTACTACCAACTGAGCTGCAAGGCCAACTTCGGCCTTATCTCAACTTGTAACCAGGTGAAATGACGGCCAAGAGCTTACGCGTCATTCAATAGAAATAAAAATAAAACAGAGGCTTTAATGTATATCGCAATACCTGGAAGTTAATCGCACCTGGTTGCCTTTAATTTGCAACTTCTTGGAAAGCTTAAACAAAAATCTAAAACCATATAAAATTAAAATCATACCATCTAATTTTTATTTTTTATTGCAAATTATAAGCATTTTGTGACATCAGTTTACTTTTGAATTACTTTGCCACGATAGTCGATTGTAAAATCGATTGAATCATCAATTTCAATAAGTGATTCCAATAAAGAAATACTTGCGTTGCTTGAATGCACTTCCTCTTGAGCTACACCTTGGTCTAACGATAAAACTATTTCTTCTTCGCTTATTCGCGATAACTTGTCGTGACTTCCTTCAAATATATGATTCCTATGTTCTACGTAAGCGTCTATGTCTTCAACTTTTAAACCTTCTCCAGATTGATGTGTTTTAGTTTCTTTGATGGCTTTTGCTTCTCTATCTATTAAACATTCTTTAGGTTTCTTTGTTTTCCCATCTGGTTCGTTTTTTGTTTCATATTCTATTAGATTTTCATTGGATACATTTGTCTTGTCACGTATAGTTATTTTGGTGTCATCATCTTTTACAGTTTCTTCATATACATTTTTATCATCATCTTGATTCATTATTAAGTCTTTGTTTTTATGAGTTTCAATCGATATATCATTTTCTTCAAGTAGATAGGTTTTATCATCATACATTTTGAGGGGCTCATTATCCTTATGCATTTTATTCTCATCAGTATTTACATTTACATTTTCAACGGCATTATCATCCAATGATGACTCTACACTACGAACTTTTTTTTCAGAAAGTCTTCTATCAATTGCATTAGCTAAGTCTGTTAGGCTATCGTCAAACCATCTTAAGCTATGTTTTGACAAGGCGTCTGTGGGAATCACAATTAAACCATTTTCATCAAAGTAAGGTCTACTGCTAAATTTACGATGTGAAATCGATGATACCAATTTATTATTATGATGTTGAGTAGTCACAACTTTACCTTTACTGCTAATTGTGAAATCTAAAGAATCAGCGTTCGTCAAAGAATCTGCCATTGGAATAATTTCAACCGAATCAGAAGAGAAAAGAGTTTCTCCATCTGTTTTACATTTTGATGCATTTGTGTCAATCTGTCTACCTACTTGTTCAGATTTTTTTTCAACATAAATAGATATTGATGAATTTGTATTTGTGTCTAACTTTGTGAAAGCCTCTTTGCTTGTAAAAGATTTTGATGTAAGTTTGTCCAATTTTTTTTCATTACCTCCTTGGCTAATGATTTTTTTAATATCTTGAACACCTTCATTGTCTGTTTTATTTGGTAATAAATTTGAAAACGATATTTTTGATGGTAACTCCTCATTAGTAATAGGTGTTTGTGTGTTTTTAAGTGAATTAACTAATCCAGCTGAATTTTCACTAAAACACCGCGTACTGGTTAATGAATTTGGAACCATAACCAACCCCTCTTTGTCAAAATAAGGTTTTGTATCTGATGGTGGTGAAAGAAGTGGCACCATTTCTTCATTTCTTTCATCTTTTCGCAGAGACATAACAACTTTTCCTCTACTATCAATAGAGAAGTCCATAGATACTATATCTGTTAGCGATGGTTCAAATAAAGAATCTTGTACTAAATTATCAACGAGACATGTTTTGGATGGACTCATGCCGTAGTTTTTACTTAGTGAAAACGTTTCTACGTCTTTGATATCATAAAATGAGGACTTTATTGACTCATTGATACTTATAGCTTCAGCAACAATATCACGATCACCTTGTATATTTTCTTCAGAATTTATTTTTACTCCACTCTTGACTTTTTCAAATACATAAGCATCTTTGTTAATTATCTTCATTTTCGTAGAGCATGATGGTTCTGGCTCCATTTCAGGAGCATCCTGTTTAGAAAATATTTCTTCGAATTTATTAACGGATTGCGAGCTTTCATCATACCAGTTGGTACTAGGTGCCACACCTGAGGGTATGATAAGAACTCCATGTCTGTCAAAGCATGGTTTTTGATCTTGCAAGGAATTTGAAGCTCTAGGGCGTCCATTTGCATGTATCACAACAGAATTATCATGGATACGATGCGCTGGTACAACTTTACCTTTGCTATCTATAGAGAAATCTATGGAGTCTTCCATTTTGAAAAGCGAACGTAATGATTGAGACATAAACTCGTCTGATGATTGCTCTTGATGCGACGAGATATAGTCTTGATGGTCTGAGTCCATCTCAGTTATAATGCGCTTCTATGTATTCAGTCAAATAATTTCTGCTTCGTTTGCTATATCTACTTCTTCTGTAGCAGCCATCTCTATTTCATCCTCTGTAACCAATTAAATAAGCATAATAATAACTTGAAACCTAAGATAAAAAACGATGCTAGTAAAAGAGAGCAACATAACCAAATAATTACGTGTCAAACAAATAGCAACTCTAGCTCAAAAGCTCAGATCATGTAATTAAAATAAAACTGACCAAGATTCAAATTGATGTTAGTAAATTGGCAATCTTAAGAACTAGGTAATGTAATGTCAGCTACTGTTCGTTATCGCCTTAACAGATAAGAAAATCTGAAAAGAAAACTGCAGTGCTGGTCAGGTGCGTTTTAGTGGGGTAAGACATATTTGGGCTATTAAGCTTTGACCATTAATCTCGAGCTTTGTCTAGACAGAGATACAGACAAAGAAAGAGAGAGACAACACATCACTCTACGATCACTGTCATTTTTTGTGCTATTATCTTTCTTGATTGTTGGAAATAAGCAGGTCGGAGCCACTATCGAGCTTTAAATCAGATTTTTTTTAATCAGCATACTTCATCCCACAGCTGGGCAAAGGTATGTGAAACTCGTTGACTGCCGAGTCTTCACGTTACACGCCATTGTCAGTTATCCAACTATATATATGTAATTGAATGAATGAGAATATACTAATGAAACTGTGTACAAAGGAATCGGTCAGATTACCTAAGGACCGTTACAAATGGCCTATAGGTAACTCAACTGTTCCAGATCAGTACTAGACGGAAGCATACCCAAGACGCTAGCTGCATTGCCACGCTAAATAGCTATGCTAATTCGCTGGCCTAAATAAGAGCCAGACTAGTTAAAATGTATATTACAATATCATTGTATTTATAGGTTATTATTATAAGAGGCTGTAACAGCTTTCTAGCATAGCCTCTATCAGAGGAAGCTGGAAAGCTGTATAAACTATACAATTTAGCAATATGGAATCGTAATTAGGTTATTATTAAGAACGAAGTGTTACGTAAAATTTTTTTTTTGTTACTTTATATGATTTAGCCTTTTTTTGTGTTACAGGGTTCAGTTTTGAACAAACCCTTGAAGGGTTTATAAAAAGTACAATTAAACTAACTATGTACAACGGAATTAGTCAGATTACCTAAGGACCGTTACAAACGGCCTATAGGTAACTCAACTGTTCCAGACCAGTACCAGACGGAAGCGTGCCCAAGACACTGGCTGCATTGCCACGCTGAATAGCTATGCTAATTCGCTGGCCTAAATAAGAGCCTGCCCTTGGGTCACGTGTCGCCTCAATTAAAAGCTCCGCAAGATTTTTGTAATCCCGGAGGGCACCGGCTCCCCACGGACCCAAGGTCTCCACCCCAAAAGGCTCAAATAGGTAAGCTCTGTCAAGAACACTATATTTGCGCCTTTTGTGATCCTCGGCCGAATCAGCCGCCGCACCAGCCCTAACTGATGTCCCAGGCAGATGAGATGGCGCTAGGGTGTCGATGCAGGTAGCCTCCCACACCAAAGGCCTACCCATTTCCCAAGGGACAAGAGTCATACCGTCGGGCCGCTTACCATCATCACGTAACAGACCATTCGGTTCAAGAACGGCTGGCACATTGACACTGGTAAAAGCTCGACGGATAATGTCATTAAGACTTGCGTGGCGCGAAATCCTGCCGGCAGACCTTGTGCACGTAAGTAAACCAAATTGATATATGGCCGCACCGCACCGGCACTGGTGAGAGGCGCAGCATCTTGCACCCAACCGAAGACAAGTGGCAATACGGAAAGTTACAGGATCCATAAGTGTACCGGTATTGTAAGATGGATGTGCTTGCAGCCAAAGACCTGATTCCCATTTTGAAACAGCTAAGAGACGAGCACGATCTGTGGAGGTTGAGCACGTATGTAATAGATAATTCCGTGTCAACTCGCACAGAGGCCCGTCCCACTGCCGTTGTGCCGAAAGGTGTTTTGGGGGATCGGTATTAGGGCAAGCACTATGCCAAGCATTTCTAGCCTCTTCAAGATAAGAAATTTGGAGTATATTGCCAGGAACAGACGAAATTTATCGTGTTAGAATTTTCTCAACCAAAGAATGTGTACTATAGCCGGAAGACAAGAACGCTGGCAAAGCAACACAAGAAATTTTGCGTATGCCTAAGCCTAATTGAATAGGCAATGAGGCCTGCGACCATGCTCTGTCATCCAACTCAATATTCAAAACCGTGGAAAGGGTGTTCTTTATTATGTTGTCTAAGCCTTCCACCAGCTCACTGTGTTTCCACAGTTTATAAATAATTTAAAAAAAAACTACAAAATATGACTGCATGATTGTTTTAAATTACTAAATAAATAAATAATACATCTTTAAGGTAATGCGGTGTCTGTGACACTTAGTGTACTTAGTCACTACTAAGTACACTAAGTGTCATATAACCCCGCGGTTACGTTTGCACCATTGATTTGCCCCATTGATGGTGCAAACGTCACTGGTTAGTTATGTTTGCATCATTCAAATTAATACAACTACTAAACCTTGCTTTCCCCGCCGTCTATAAAATTACTAAAAAAATTGTTTGTTTAGCGTTTGTATTTGACATGGTTTTAGAATTTACCAACACAAGAAATTAACAGTATGTCCGAGATTTAGGTACATTTTAAATGACAGCTGTCAAAATGTTATTTTTGTCACCAAATGAAAAACCAACCTTTTGATGGCAGCTGTCAAACTTGAACATCCAACAAGAAATAAGAATTCATAAAACATAAATTGTTTATTCAATTAAAAGTATGGTAGATGAAACACAAAATTAATAGCTAATTGATTCAGGCGTTATTTTGCGGAAATCCATATTTCAAAATAAAATCTGAAAACAGAAAAAATATTTAGTAATAAATCCGCCAAATCTCAAGAGAAATCTCTTGAATCAATCAAGAGAACTTGTGACTTGCAGCACAGAGCTCGGAGCGACAACACGTCCACAGAGGGCTAGTCAGTGAGCACCAAGACTATATTTCCTGAGGATGCCTCGTGTAGAGGCGTGTCACGTGACACGTGTCGATTTGATTTTTTCAGAGAGATTTGGCGGATTTATTACTGTGTGATCGTAATCGTTCCTGCGCATTTTGTCTTTTTGAAGTATCGGCACCTCCATATACTATATTATTATTTTTTTATGAAAATGGTACTGATGGCCAACGTACAACAAAAGTCTTCCTCTACTTTGTGTTACAATATGGATTCGTATTCGTACACCATGAGCCAAATAACAAAAGTTATTTGGCTCATGGTGTATCCAGTTATGTGCAATTTTACAATGATTAATATAAAATGACAGAATAAAAAACAAAAGAGTTACTTTGTCAAACAATGAAATATAATAAGTATTGTAATGTAACATGCAAAAAGGAATTACTTTGAAGAACTAACTTAATTCTCAAGTTTCGAATAAATGCTATCTGAAGGAGTTTTAACACTAGATACACACACTTAATTTTTGTATACGGTCTTTTTGTATGGTTTTTCTTTTTCCTATCAATCAATGGTGCAAACATAACTAACCAGTAACTTCTACCCTATTAATGGGGCAAACATAACTAACCCGTTACTTCTGCACCGTTGATGAGGCAAATCAATGATGCAAACGTAACCGCGGGGACATAACATGTCAACAAATTTGTAAAAATTAGGCCTTAAAATTTGTAATATTAATTAATAATGTTAAATATTGTTCAACCCCAATCTTTTTAAAGCTATGGTCATTGCCCGTGCAAATAATTGACACTCATTTGCGTTAAAACTCATTATATTTCAGCCATTATCACTCACTAGGTGGGTTCAGTACAACATATCTTCTGACATGTTGTTAAGAGTTTTGCCTGAACTTTTAAGATCGACCGCCTGTCTACGTCAACCCTCCTTGCGAGCACTCGGTTGCGTAGGATAAGGATATATATTAGGGGGATAAGGATACCAATGTTCCGGGATAATGATGAGTAAGACAATAACAGCTATAACCGTCCGGGCTTGCGTACCCGTAATGATTCCGGCCAGATATCGAAGAGATATCTGAAGAACCATCCTCTGGACAAACTGGTTCGTGCCAAAGAATTGAATAATAAGATTTAAAATATAAGGTTGTGTCCAGAAATAACACACCCATGAACAGCCCATCAGGTTATTTTTAACCGCCTCTGTGGTCTAGTGGTCCACCCACCGGGGTGAGATCCAGAGGTCCCGGGTTCGATCCCCAAGGGAGTACAGCATTGTGCTTGGTTTGGTTGGTGGTAGGACTTTGTTTAAGTCCGCCTGGCTAGCTAATGACATCTTACCTAATTTGTGCCATAGAAACAATTCTTTAATTGTTGTGATCCGGCTTCAGAGGTAAGATAGCCAGTTCCACAGTATGTTGAGGATTCCGGGTGAAGTGCGCTTCCACCATCGGCCTTATCAACACCTGAAAAATCAGGTGAGATGAAGGGCAAACACATCTCCGTCGTTTAGTTAAAAAAAATGGTAATGTCCACTGCAGATTGGTAGGTATCCGTAATAAAAGTGCTCGAAAATAAATAGACATGAACTACTGCCCTTCTGGCGAGATCCATTACTCGGCTTTTACAACATCCGCGGGCGCATCGGAGCCGCAAGCAAAGGATAGTTTTAACATAGATTACCGCACTGTTTCAAAAACAATCAAATCTAATATCCTATTTTACTCTACGTATGAAAACTCAAGGACAGAGGGCTCAAGAAAAATATTTTTAAACCAAACTGCGGTTAAAATCTCAAACATGCCCAAATTGAAGGTGAACAAAAAGTTGCGGTGTAGCTTGCATCAAATTTCGCAAATAGCCGAGGATTCCCGGAACACAACAAAAGACTAGAAGCCTCCAGAGCCAGGTACCACAGCGCGGAGTCACAGCTGGTTCACTACATACACTTCACTTTGTTTTATTCCGTTTGTCAGAAATTCAACTTTCTCGTGATTACAATTTTTGAATGAATGAATGAATGTTAAATAAAATACAAACATATAATACAGTTTCATAAAAAAATTGCGCCATATTTTTAGGGTTCTTAGGGTTCCGTACCCAAAGGGTCCCAACGGGACCCTATTACTAAACGTCTGCTGTTCATCCGTCCGTCTTTTCATCAACTAATAAATAGACAGTTGAAACTTTCACATAGTATATTAATCTACAGAAATGTTCAATTTCTATAGCAGCTATTATTACATATATTGCATACATATTAACAACTAATAAAAATTTAACTCCAGGCGTTTTTTGAAATAGAAATGTAGAACCTTCGGTGCACGTGATCGCTCTTGGCCGGGCCCTTTAAGTCTTTGCATTAATCCACGATGTGTCATACATTTTTGAAAATGGTCATGTGTTAGTGATGTTGTGTTTGGTATTATCATGTGTCGTACAAAAATACGATGCATCGAATGAAACCCTTGACAGAAGTGGTGAAAAGTAGTCACTCTTCTATAGTCGCAGGTCCACGGGACCTAGAGTCAGATTTAAAATAAAACAGGAAGTAATTTAATTTTTACAGTTATTAGTGTCAAATATCACAAAAATCAACAATAGGAACTTTTATTCATAAATATTTACAAGAACATGCTTTCAAGAATAATCATTTTGGAAAAAACGTTGGCAAAAATATAAAATTAGATAGTTTTTTTTTACTTAATTAACAGTGTATACTTCGAATTTCGCCGACCTTCTACAAATTTTGGATTTTGAAAGTTAAAAACTAGCCGATTTTTTCCTATTTAATATTAGGATATAATTATATAATATTAGGATATAATATTAAACAGGAAAAAATCAGCTAGGTTTTAACTTTCAAAATCCAAAATTTGTAGAAGGTCGGCGAAATTCGAAGTATGGACTGTTAATTTAGTAAAAAAAAACAGTAGAAAAATCGAAATAGCCAAAGAACGAATGTCGGAAAACGCCGATCAGACCACACGAAGTGACCAAGCTGTCCCCATTCCCCTGTGGCAGGTAACTTAATCCACCATTCATCGGGAGCCCTATCGTCTTGCAAATGAGTTTGCGTCCCTCATTGTTAACTATTGCGGGTTTGGTAATCGTTTCCGGTTGTTGTGTTGATTTTACTTTAGGATTAATGGCCAAAGAAAGTGATATTGATTATGATGACTACTTGTGAAAGTGCTCGTCCGGGGAAGAACTACCACTATGCCAGAACTACTACCACTAATCGTTTTACTGAGGTATCTAGAAGTGTGTATAATTTAACCGCATCCTCCGTATTGGGTGGAAATCGAACCCACAACCGTGCAGAGAGCTGAGCTATATACTACCATCTGAGCTGTGAGGCTTGTTACCACAATATTGTACTCCCTGGGGATCGAACCTGGGACATCTGGATCTGACACCGCCAAACCACTAGACCACATAAAATTAGGCTATGCGGTTTTTTAATGCTGCACAAAGACTACTACACAAGTCGCAAGTCCGGTCACACATAAAGTACTGCTGCCACCTTTGGGTAGCGAGACCAGGATACCAACTTAGTCCTTTCGACTTATTATTTTAACAAGCCTCATAGCTCAGCTGGTATAGAAACTCTGCCTTCTGCGCTGTAGGCTGTTGTTTGGATTCCCACCCAGGTCAAACATTTGTGTGATGAATACCTATAGATGTTTGTTCTGTGTTTGGGTGTATCATAAAGTACGTATATATTTACAAAAAGTATTAAGTATTCTATCCGTAATCTTGTTCCCATATTACAAGCTATGCTTAGTTTGGGGCTAGATGGCGATGTTTAAAATGAATCTCCTGAAATATTTTTCATTTCAGCCCACCAGCGGTATTGAACCCTTGACCCTCGGGAGAGACTTCTCTGTTTGTGTTCTACCGCTTATATAAATCGTGTTCTCCCCGAGACCTTTTTTATTGTACGACGGGAAAGCGCTTGGCCTTCATCTCGCCTGGTTACAAGTTGAAATCAGGCCGAAGGTTGAGGCGCACTTCACCCGGCATGCCAGATACCTACGTCCAGCTGTGGACTGCGATAGGTTGATATTGATGATGATGACCTTAGCTTTAGGCATTATCCATACATCTCCGACAGACAATCCGAACCAAAGGGGATTAAAATTAGTTTTCAATAATCTTCCATACTTTTAGAACAAGAAAAAAAAACAAAATTCAGAACGACAAGCCCCGTTCCCGCTTATTTCAGTTCGAACTAAAAACTGCACCTAGAAATAGCTTGATAAAAAGTAAAAAGCCCACTCTCAATGCTTAAAAATTAAATGAAAGCTTTACAGGGCCGGACTTGTTACAGGCGACTTTGACGGGGGCAATTTTTATGTTAAGGAATCTACATAACATTATTTAGTTCAGATTTAGTCATCTCATACATGCCTGTGCAACCTCCAAGATCAAGAGCAGATCCACTCATTTAAAAAAAAAAACGCATTTCAAACAGTGGCACTCCGGAAGTGCCGACAGAAGTGAAAACTTGAAGTTTGTCGTCTATAGGTAGAGCCAGTCTTCGAACGATCCTTACCCATACCTCTTACGATCGTAAAGATAACGTGATAATGTCCTTATAGTCAAATGTGTCAAAAGTGGTGTCGATAAGGTGTAGCGAGTTCAATGGTTTTTTCACATCTCAATAAGTGCCCAAAGTACCTCAAGAAATTTCCACTTCCAAAAAACATAGGCTGAGGTTTTATATCAGTATTCGTATTTTAACCTGGGCTACAAAAAGATTTAAAATATCACAGTTCGACCAAAAAATAACAGGATGTGTCGTAAAGACAGACAATAGAAGTTAACCTTTTGTATTCCAGGGAAACATTTTAATTATCTCCCACTCTATCTGGCTATCGATTGAAGCAAATTTGGTGAAACCCTTTGGTTGACTTTTATGACAACAGCGGGCTGTAGGGGTAGATTATTAAACCATAAGTACCACGGCAACGATTTTAAGAGCACTTTTCAAGGAGCACATATCGAGCTTTTCACGTTAGTAAGAGGTGACTTATTCGCGTATTGTATTTTGCCCACCTACTCACGTACGGTCGGTGCAAAGGTGATCTGCTAATTCTCATTCTAGTTTTGCATTGAATGAGCTCGCAACGAGAGAGTAAGTTTTATTATGGTGATGGAAGCAAACTTTTAATCGAAGTGTTACGAGTTTAATTGTTGCGTGATAATCTCCGTGATAAAATACGCAGCAAAAACCAGACATCATGAGATCTCGGTTCGAGGCGAATGAGAAAAAAGAAGGCCTTTATTCTTTGTTTTGTTTATGAATTATATTGTAAATAGTTTGTCCTGTAAGTGCCTCCTGTACGCTGATGATTTGAAATTTTTTAAGACCATCTCTGGGACACAGGACTGCTATTCATTGCAAAAAGATACCGTTTTTCAATGGTGCAATACTAATCTAATGTCTATAAACGTTGACAAATGCTTTGCAATTTCATTTACAAACAAACGTAATAAAATTCTAAATGACTAAAAAATTGAAGGTCAAATTTTCAGCCGCTCTTATATTGTGAAGGACTTAGGAATATTGTTTGACGATAAACTCACCTTTCATGCGCATTATTAACATATTATAACTAGAGCCAATCAACTTCTAGGTGTCATTCTGAGATCGACAAAAGTTTTTAAGAAGACTCGCAGTGTAATGTATCTTTTCAACTCTCTAGTAAGAAGTATATTAGAATATGGTAGCCCGATATGGTCCCCTAAATACAAAGTGCATATCTATAATATTGAAAGGATTCAGAGAAAGTGTTTAAGGTTAATTATGTTATCGCTTGCAACCTGGCCGCCTGAGCTTGAATTACGAAGAAAGATTAAGTAAATTTCAGTTGGAATCTCTAGCAACTAGGCGTAAATAGTTTGATCTCATATATCTCTATAAAATAATTCACTCTCTCATTGACTCCCCTCATTTATTGTCGATGATATCGTTTAACATTAGATTCAGAGCACGAAATTCCAATAAAATCAATATATTTATAATTCAAGTTTATAAAAATCATATCTCTTTTTATAATCCTTTAACTAGAATGTTACGCCAGTACAATGATTTACTGAGAGAATTTAGTTAAATCGACATCTTTGTTCGCAACTTAAGCCAATTCAGTAAACAATTAATATCAATTTTATATACCAATTCCTCATTTGTCAACCAGAAAGCCCTGTTGTGTTAATTGTTGTCATGTTTTTGTTCACATTATTTTTTTTAGTCTCCGTTCGTTACCAAATGTATCCACTTAGTTGTAAGCACATGTTTTTTACCTTACAATCTAGATTTATACCTTAGTTTTATTTTTTTAGTTGTATTTTTAATTGGTTGTAAAGTGTATTGTGTTTAATAAATTAATAAATTCATTGATATAGCTAATTAATATCGAAAGAAATGGTAAAATAAAGTAATAATATTTATTGCATGAATACATGTGAAAAATAGAGATGGTAACAATGTCAGAATGTGCATCAATGTATTCTACCGTATAACGGTGTACAATATTTTGTTATTTATATAGAACAATAAAAACAACATAATAGTTAATAGAATAAAATAAATGTCAAAGATAAAAGATTAGAAAAAATGATAATTGTCAATGGTACCAAAGAATATAAGTTAAATCAGAATAAATTTCTGCATCAGAATTATCAATAAAATGTCTATCATTCATAAATTTTGCGATTTTATGATAATATTTATTCATTAATGTGACCTTAAACTTTTTCTTAAACAGTGGGGTCGGTAGTGACCTTAATGTTTTTGGCAGATACAACTTACGGTAGGTGCCATGCAAAATATTATCTTGCGCATAATTGTGGTCTTTGATGAATGTACACATCTTACTTTGGTCTATTCTATTACGTATTACGTATATCTGAGGGTCGACGAAACAAATCAGGATTATTTTTGACAAACATCGCCGTTTCAAAAATGTACAGACAGGTCACTGTTAGTATGTTTGGTTCGATATCAATCAGTCTAATTGGCTTTCTCTGATCAGCTGTTTGTCCTTAAAAACTTTGGTCATATTAGATATTTTTTTGAAAATATCATAATCTAAAGTTGCATATAAAAATAAAAAACTTAAATTTTCTTAATTACTGTTTGATTTCCTTTGATTACCACAATATAGGTACATTATTTCTAGTAAAAAATGTTAACAACCCTGTTTACTTTTTATAGTTTATACTTTTTTAGACCGAAAGTAGATACGTACCTACTATGAGTGTTACTACAGAATTGAATTTGGAAAATTACTATAACAAGTCGATAACGATTCACGATCGATTCATTGATGAAAATATTACGAATATGACACTCATTTTGGAATGCAAGATGGCGAATATGTCACTTTTTCATGAAAAATCAATATGTATATCATTTTCGGTTTTTTTGATGGTGACGTTAATATTATATGGTTTTTTAAAATAGGCGCAAAGAGAAGGACTGGGATTTAAAAATCTACAAAATTTCAAGTCTAGGACCTTCCAGCTTACAGAGACTGTCCTTTAATTGTCAGAACAACCAAGTAGGAGTCAGACACGTACACTGAAGGTACACATTTCTCTAAGCAACATAATTGTTTTTTTTTTTCAGTCTTAGTGCGGGTCCGACTCTCGTTTGGCCAGTTTTTATAATTGATTGGTATACCTGAAGTAAACGCTATTCACATTAAGTTAAAAAAATATCGATATTACCATTAGCCAACGACCAAACTAAAATAACAATTTATAAATACGTTTCTTGTATGTGAATCCCCTTTATTCATTTTTTTTTCAGGTTATTTCGTATGATAATACGTTTTTTCTGAAAATTTTAACCTGCTTCCTGTTACAGTTCAAAAGATATACCTCTATAAAGGTTTCCTTTAATATTTGAATCCCTACCCTTAAATTAAGCATTGCTTATTTCATATGGG
This sequence comes from Venusia cambrica, assembly GCA_951394065.1. NCBI lineage: Eukaryota > Metazoa > Arthropoda > Insecta > Lepidoptera > Geometridae > Venusia > Venusia cambrica. The sequence goes on along the minus strand of OX596045.1, from coordinate 5,666,012 downwards.
CACTCTACATACGAATTTTCATACTATCATGAAGCAAAATGGTTTCGAAAATATGTAACATTTCACTCCAAACTTTGAGCCCCAATTTGAACTCTTTGGGGTAAAATTTTCAAAATTACTTTCTTAGTGAGCGTTTTCACACCAAGACAAGCATACCCTCCAAATTTCATGACTCTAGGACCAGTGGTTTAGGTTGTGCGTTGATAATATATATCAGTCAGTCAGGACTTTAAATTCTATAAATCTATATTATAGAATAAAAATAATGACAACATTTATTCAATAAAAAGTACAATTAAACTAACTATGTACAAAGGAATCAGTCAGATTACCTAAGGACCGTTACAAACGGCCTATAGGTAACTCAACTGTTCCAGACCAGTACCAGACGGAAGCGTGTCCAAGACACTGGCTGCATTGCCACGCTGAATAGCTATGCTAATTCGCTGGCCTAAATAAGAGCCAGCCCTTGGGTCACGTGTCGCCTCAATCAAAAGCCCCGCAATATTTTTGAAAACCCGGAGGGCGCCGGCTCCCCACGAACCCAAGGTCTCCACCCCAAAAGGCTCAAATAGGTAAGCTCTGTCGAGACCACTATATTTGCGCCTTTTGTGATCCTCGGCCGAATCAGCCGCCGCACCAGCCCTAACTGATGTCCCAATATTATAGTATAGAATAGAAAGAAGAAGAAAATAAATACTCGTGCAATAGCACCACATGCTATTGCAAAATTTTAACACCTTATTTACTATCTTTATTAGTTTTATGTTTCCATTTCTTACTAACCCATATGGATTTTTATCATCTGAAATAATCAATTTTGATGTATTTTTTATTTATTTATATTATCCCTATTTACCCTACTTAACCTTCATGTATCAAGATTAGTTTGTTTATGCATTAAATCGGGCGTCATGTGGTTTCGATGTTTGCGTGGGCTCTTTGCTGGTAGTGTGCTGGCTTAGATACCTAAATTTGAGCGCGTCAAAAATGTAATTCCGTCCTTAATACGCCCACCAGGATCCAAAATAACTAATTAACACGGGGCCTGCAAATTGACCGTCGGACAGACATGACTGTTCGTTTTACTATAGCGATGCATACGTTGGATATAGCAGTGGCCTTACCACGAGTTTCTATAGTGAGATAAGTAGTAGTCGACCGAAGCTTATGGTAAAACTATACCGCCGGTCCTACTTTTGAGAGACTGATTTTGATAATTTAAAACCTTTCAGAATATTTTAGTAGAGTTGATAAGTAATATGTTTTGAACTATGTTGATAAGAAAAATATATAAGAACAAACTAAGACTAATTGTGAAATTATTACATGCAATGAAAGTACCTGCAGAGTCTATAATTATACAGAGATTATTTATGCTCATTCTTATTGTTGTTCTCAATTATCATGTGTTTAATTTGAAAACTTGGTGTTATTTCAAGAGGGCTGCTGTGAAAAAAAAACAATGAAAATCCCATTCTCTTCGCTCTATTTGGGAATACACATTACAATAATCTTTATTGAACACCAAATGTTAATAAAATTAGTTTTAATATTAGCAACAATTACAAAACAGAGCAACAAACCAACATGCTGATAGGAGCTCTTAGTGAGATTAGGTTAGGTGCTATTGATATTGGTGCAATTTTTAGGAATACCTCACAATTTCGGGCCAATTCGTCGGCGCCCGAAAACATTCGCTGGTGGATTGACCTGTCTTAACTAAATTCGATTCTGTGCATTTTAGCTCTTAACTATCCGCTAGACGCACTGTACTGGGTTTCAGGCCCAGTTGGTAATAGCTGCCAAGTAGGTCCGCCTTCCGATCTTTGAGAATTACCGCAGAGAATAAACTTGGGCGTCTCGTCGAAGCAAACGAGCTCACGAAGATTCAGCCTGTTATTAATCACTGAATAAAACAAGCGGTGGCTACTGGACTATATAGATAAGCATTTTTATATGTAAATGTAGTTTGAGTTTATTTTAAAGGCATAAAAATTAAGACACTCCTTTAATGTTCCTTTAGTTTTCATCAAGGTCACATCGTGAGGAAACCGGTATATCCCTAGGACCTAAAGTTCGAATGACAAGTGTCAATGGATAGTATTCCGCTAAGCGGTGTGAGCTTGCAACCTGTCACGTATTGTATACTAGCTACTTGCGTTGACATGTGCCGAACGTAAGCTTGAACGTGCACTGACTACCCTGCACCTATCCGCCCTCAGTGTCTATCTCTCTCTCTCTTGTAATCTGTTGTGTGTCTGGTCTACGTGTAATTTGTTCTGGTCAATTTATATAAATTACATCTTATATTTTAAAACACTTTGTTTGATTGTTTGTTAAAAAATATTTTGTGCACCTCATTTTTGTGGTCAACCAATCACTTCGATTTATTTCTGTGTATACCTTCGTTTTTTTTTTTGTGAACCTTATTTTTATTTATGTTAAAATTGTGATTGTTATTATTATTGTAAACCACTGTTCCTATTTCTTTATGTGTCAAATAAATATTATTCTATTCTATTCTATTCTACCCCGTAGTAGGTGATCCTCAAAAGATCGACGCTCTGAGTAGTGATCAGAGGTGAATCCTCGAAGGGTAAAAAGTCGTGCCATTTTGTTTTTTTTTTTGTTTTTGGTAGTAGCTCCGCTTTCTCCATTGTTGTTTAGGGTTCTATTCCCACCCGATCCCACAACTTTTGATTGTATTAACAAAAATAAAAGAACACAGGTATCAATATTCATTCCCAATAATAATTCCCCAGTATAAAAAAAAAACAAGAAATATCCGTTTACTAGTGTCAATGTTCCAGCCGTTCTTGAACCGAATAGTCTGTTACGTGATGATGGTAAGCGGCCCGACGGTATGATTCTTGTCCCTTGGGGAATGGGTAGGCCTTTGCTGTGGTAGTGATGTGCGAGTATATGAAATTAATGTCCTTTAACATTGATTATTTGTTTATTTAATATATTATATCACAAGTTTTGCTTGGTTTGGGGGGTAGATAGCGTCGTGAAAATATCTTGAAACATTAAGTATTTTGTTTTACCGTATTCCCTACAAATTCAGCTGTAAGCACTTGTGGTAGCCAGACGGGACTGTAAGTGTTGTGGGTAACAACGGATATAAGGCCGATTAATTTGTTGATTGATGAGAACCGCCGTCTAGTGGTTGTTGGTCACCCACTGGTGTCAGATCCAGAGGTCACGGGTTCGATCCCCAGGCAATACAATATTTTCCTTAGTTTGGTTGGTGGTTGGACTTTGTTTAGGGACGCCCGCTAGCTACTACCATCTTACCCAAGTCTATCGCCGTAACAACATATATTAATTGTGGTGTTTCTACAATTAGAAGCACGATAGCCGTTCCTCAGTCTGTTGAGGATTCCGGGTGAAGTGCGCTTCCACCTTCGGCCTTATCATAACTTGTAAACCATAAATCAAAATCAGCGCACAATCAAAAAGTACTGGATATCATCAGTCATCAATGTTCATAAGAAGTTCTTACAAAGAATCTATTCACTCTGAACTATATGACTTCGTTATACATATTAGCAATATAATTGTTTAGCACTAACCGCCCAACATTAACCCCATTCAAGTCACAACCCCGCCCAAGCATCGTCCGCCCGCCCTGGATATTTACGGCTTTCATTTAGCGCACTTTTATTTTCTAAATAGTAATTATTCAGATTTATTTGCCCTAACGACCCTTGACAATTGAGATATTTAAGTTCGGGGAAAATGTAATAGCTTCGGTAGCGGTTTATGCTCAGGTTTTATTACTTAGGCCCAGAGCACCGCTCTTACATACAAACGTAGTATTTCGTCCATGCCAAATCACAACATAAATCAAAATATACGCAAAAGCGTCTGTGCAGGGGATAAATATTTTTCATCTTTTTGTAGAAGATTTTGATATCGAAGTCTGTGATGGATGCGTTGGTAGTTCGTTATCAGAATTCAGGGGAGAATTATCCTCTGATAGTTTATTTTTAATGTACTCCAGAAAAAGTAAAGCGCTCCAAGCCTTAGACTATCCCATCCAAATATACTTTCAAAATGTATCTTGAACTGGACTTGCCAATTTTAAATATGATCGACAAACTACAAGTACCTACGCTAGTTCGTTAAAATGTTTACTTTCTCATGGGCTGACAATTGTTGTTCCTACAGGAGGTTAAGAAAAGTGAGTGTGACTAAGAGGACATAATATATATCCTCGTAGTCATACTGATATAACCAATTCCGATTGATTTAGAAGTTGCTATAAATACTAAACAAAGTAAATTATGAATATTTGTTAATGTTAATGATAATCGATAATATTTTTTTTATTTGAAATGGATGAGCTCTTGAAAATAACAACTTTACTTTACTTGGCCTAATGGCCTAGCACATCCCCGTCGGGCAATTAAAAAAAATGATATAATGATGAACTTAGAACCTTGCCGCATATGTAATTGTGCGTGGTCAGCTAGTTTTATCAACGTTTTTTTTAATTCGTCATCATAATTTTCTCAAATAATTATTTTAAGAAATTTACCAGCCTAAGGTATTAGTGTTAGTAGGTCCGACTCTTGTCATTATTTTAACAAATACTAAGCTACGAAGTAATCGTACATTTCAAACGACAAAATTAGCAGAAGTCTTCCAACCCCTTTCAAAGTCCAGTCATTATATCGAACAATTTAATGTCCGTACTAATAATACCGTCGATACAGTATCGATACGGCGATTGATGTAATATTCATAATAGAATCGCCCAGATTGTCGAGTCAAAGGGAATCGAATTATATCGACAGGTTTTAGTGTGTACGATACGATTACTTGACACGGGGCCTAAGATGACTGTCGCGAAATGTAATGTCGCTTGCGTAGCATTCGTTTAAGCGTAGCACTGCTACGTAATTAAAACACACGCGTGAGATATTCCAAAAC